>OX596237.1:30607501-33007501 GCA_951394345.1 Salicornia ramosissima
AAAACAAAGCTAACTTGATTCGAATAAAGCTTATTGAATAAAATGAAAGTCAAATGCATTCGAACATAGCTTGTTTAATCTAACGAAAGTCAGCTATTCTTTCCAAAAATGGTAATTGCTTCAAATAAAGCTTAAACTTAATCATTAAGATTCCACTCAATTGCATTCAAATATAGATAATTTGGTTCCAATAAAGCCTATTGTATCAAATGAAAGTCAATTGCATTTAAAAATAAGTTGTTTAATGAAATGAAAGCCAACTATCCTTTGCAAAAATGATAATTGTTTGAAATAAAGGTTAAACTTAATCACTAAGATTCCACTCAATTGCATTCAAACAAAGCTAATTTGATTCGAATAAAGCCTATTGTATCAAATGAAAGTCAATTGCATTCAAAAATAGATTGTTTAATAAAATGAAAGTCAACTTCTTTCCAAAAATGGTAATCGGTTCAAATAAAACTTCAGCTTAATCATTAAGATTCCACTCAATTGCATTCAAACAAAGCTAATTTGATTGGAATAAAACTTATTGAATCAAACAAAAGTCAATTACATTCAAACATAGCTTGTTTAATCAAATGAAAGTCAACTTCTTTCGAAAAATGGTAATTGTTTCAAATAAAGCTTAAGCTTAATCATTAAGATTCCACTCAATTGCATTCAAACAAAGCTAATTTTATTTGAATAAAGCCTATTGAAGAAAATGAAAGTCAATTGCATTCGAAGATAGCTTGTTTAATCTAACGAAAGTCAACTTCTTAACCAAAAATGGTAATTAGTTCAAATAAAGTTTAAGCTTAAGCTTAATCATTAAGATTCCACTCAATTCCATTAAAACAAAGCTAACTTGATTCGAATAAAGCTTATTGAATAAAATGAAAGTCAAATGCATTCGAACATAGTTTGTTTAATCTAACGAAAGTCAGCTATTCTTTCCAAAAATGGTAATTACTTCAAATAAAGCTTAAACTTAATCACTAAGATTCCACTCAATTGCATTCAAACAAAGCTAATTTGATTCGAATAAAGCCTATTGTATCGAATGAAAGTCAATTGCATACAAAAATAGATTGTTTAATAAAATGAAAGTCAACTTCTTTCCAAAAATGGTAATTGGTTCAAATAAAACTTCAGCTTAATCATTAAGATTCCACTCCATTGCATTCAAACCAAAGCTAATATGATTCGGATAAAACTTATTGAATCAAATAAAAGTCAATAACATTCAAACATAGCTTGTTTAATCAAATGAAAGTCAACTTCTTTCGAAAAATGGTAATTGTTTCAAATAAAGCTTAAGCTTAAACATTTAGATTCCACTCAATTGCATTCAAACAGAGCTAATTTGATTTGAATAAAGCTTATTGAATCAAATAAAAGTCAATTGCATTCAAACATAGCTTGTTTAATCAACCGAAAGTCAACTTCTTAACCAAAAATGGTAATTAGTTCAAATAAAGCTTAAGCTTAAGCTTAATCATTAAGATTCCACTCAATTGCATTAAAACAAAGCTAACTTGGTTCGAATAAAGCTTATTGAATAAAATGAAAGTCAAATGCATTCGAACATAGCTTGTTCAATCTAACGAAAGTCAGCTATTCTTTCCAAAAATGGTAATTGCTTCAAATAAAGCTTAAACTTAATCATTAAGATTCCACTCAATTGCATTCAAATATAGATAATTTGGTTCCAATAAAGCCTATTGTATCAAATGAAAGTCAATTGCATTTAAAAATAAGTTGTTTAATGAAATGAAAGCCAACTATGCGTTGCAAAAATGATAATTGTTTGAAATAAAGGTTAAACTTAATCACTAAGATTCCACTCAATTGCATTCAAACAAAGCTAATTTGATTCGAATAAAGCCTATTGTATCAAATGAAAGTCAATTGCATTCAAAAATAGATTGTTTAATAAAATGAAAGTCAACTTCTTTCCAAAAATGGTAATTGGTTCAAATAAAACTTCAGCTTAATCATTAAGATTCCACTCAATTGCATTCAAACAAAGCTAATTAGATTCGAATAAAACTTATTGAATCAAATAAAAGTCAATTACAGTCAAACATAGCTTGTTTAATCAAATGAAAGTCAACTTCTTTCGAAAAATGGTAATTAGTTCAAATAAAGCTTAAGCTTAATCATTTAGATTCCACTCAATTGCATTCAAACAAAGCTAATTTTATTTGAATAAAGCTTATTGAATCAAATAAAAGTCAATTGCATTCAAACATAGCTTGTTTAATGAACCGAAAGTCAACTTCTTAACCAAAAATGGTAATTAGTTCAAATAAAGCTTAAGCTTAAGCTTAATCATTAAGATTCCACTCAATTGCATTAAAACAAAGCTAACTTGATTCGAATAAAGCTTATTGAATAAAATGAAAGTCAAATGCATTCGAACATAGCTTGTTTAATCTAACGAAAGTCAGCTATTCTTTCCAAAAATGGTAATTGCTTCAAATAAAGCTTAAACTTAATCATTAAGATTCCACTCAATTGCATTCAAATATAGATAATTTGGTTCCAATAAAGCCTATTGTATCAAATGAAAGTCAATTGCATTTAAAAATAAGTTGTTTAATGAAATGAAAGCCAACTATCCTTTGCAAAAATGATAATTGTTTGAAATAAAGGTTAAACTTAATCACTAAGATTCCACTCAATTGCATTCAAACAAAGCTAATTTGATTCGAATAAAGCCTATTGTATCAAATGAAAGTCAATTGCATTCAAAAATAGATTGTTTAATAAAATGAAAGTCAACTTCTTTCCAAAAATGGTAATTGGTTCAAATAAAACTTCAGCTTAATCATTAAGATTCCATTCAATTGCATTCAAACAAAGCTAATTTGATTGGAATAAAACTTATTGAATCAAACAAAAGTCAATTACATTCAAACATAGCTTGTTTAATCAAATGAAAGTCAACTTCTTTCGAAAAATGGTAATTGTTTCAAATAAAGCTTAAGCTTAATCATTAAGATTCCACTCAATTGCATTCAAACAAAGCTAATTTTATTTGAATAAAGCCTATTGAAGAAAATGAAAGTCAATTGCATTCGAAGATAGCTTGTTTAATCTAACGAAAGTCAACTTCTTAACCAAAAATGGTAATTAGTTCAAATAAAGCTTAAGCTTAAGCTTAATCATTAAGATTCCACTCAATTCCATTAAAACAAAGCTAACTTGATTCGAATTAAGCTTATTGAATAAAATGAAAGTCAAATGCATTCGAACATAGTTTGTTTAATCTAACGAAAGTCAGCTATTCTTTCCAAAAATGGTAATTACTTCAAATAAAGCTTAAACTTAATCACTAAGATTCCACTCAATTGCATTCAAACAAAGCTAATTTGATTCGAATAAAGCCTATTGTATCGAATGAAAGTCAATTGCATACAAAAATAGATTGTTTAATAAAATGAAAGTCAACTTCTTTCCAAAAATGGTAATTGGTTCAAATAAAACTTCAGCTTAATCATTAAGATTCCACTCGATTGCATTCAAACAAAGCTAATATGATTCGGATAAAACTTATTGAATCAAATAAAAGTCAATAACATTCAAACATAGCTTGTTTAATCAAATGAAAGTCAACTTCTTTCGAAAAATGGTAATTGTTTCAAATAAAGCTTAAGCTTAAACATTTAGATTCCACTCAATTGCATTCAAACAGAGCTAATTTGATTTGAATAAAGCTTATTGAATCAAATAAAAGTCAATTGCATTCAAACATAGCTTGTTTAATCAACCGAAAGTCAACTTCTTAACCAAAAATGGTAATTAGTTCAAATAAAGCTTAAGCTTAATCATTAAGATTCCACTCAATTGCATTAAAACAAAGCTAACTTGTTTCGAATAAAGCTTATTGAAGAAAATCAAAGTCAATTGCATTCGAAGATAGCTTGTTTAATCTAACGAAAGTCAGCTATTCTTTCCAAAAATGGTAATTGCTTCAAATAAAGCTTAAACTTAATCATTAAGATTCCACTCAATTGTATTCAAATATAGATAATTTGGTTCCAATAAAGCCTATTGCATCAAATGAAAGTCAATTGCATTTAAAAATAAGTTGTTTAATAAAATGAAAGCCAACTATTATTTGCAAAAATGATAATTGTTTGAAATAAAGGTTAAACTTAATCACTAAGATTCCACTCAATTGCATTCAAACAAAGATAATTTGATTCGAATAAAGCCTATTGTATCAAATGAAAGTCAATTGCATTCAAAAATAGATTGTTTAATAAAATGAAAGTCAACTTCTTTCCAAAAATGGTAATTGGTTCAAATAAAACTTCAGCTTAATCATTAAGATTCCACTCAATTGCATTCAAACAAAGCTAATTTGATTCTAATAAAACTTATTGAATCAAATAAAAGTCAATTACGTTCAAACATAGCTTGTTTAATCAAATGAAAGTCAACTTCTTTCGAAAAATGGTAATTGTTTCAAATAAAGCTTAAGCTTAATCATTAAGATTCCACTCAATTGCATTCAAACAAAGCTAATTTTATTTGAATAAAGCTTATTGAATCAAATAAAAGTCAATTGCATTCAAACATAGCTTGTTTAATCAACCGAAAGTCAACTTCTTAACAAAAAATGGTAATTAGTTCAAATAAAGCTTAAGCTTAGTCATTAAGATTCCACTCAATTGCATTAAAACAAAACAAACTTTATTCGAATAAAGCTTATTGAATAAAATGAAACTTAATTGCATTCGAACATAGCTTATTTAATCTAACGAAAGTCAGCTATTCTTTCCAAAAATGGTAATTGCTTCAAATAAAACTTAAACTTAATCATTAAGATTCCACTCAATTGCATTCAAATATAGCTAATTTTATTCGAATAAAGCCTATTGTATCAAATTAAAGTCAATTGCATTTAAACATAGGTTGTTTAATCAAATGAAAGCCAACTATTCTTTGCAAAAATGATAATTGTTTGAAATAAAGGTTAAACGTAATGTCTAAGATTCCACTCAATTGCATTCAAACAAAGCCAATTTGATTCGGATAAACCTTATTGAATCAAATAAAAGTCAATTAACATTCAAACATAGCTTCTTCAATCAAATAAAAGTCAACTTCTTTCCAAAAATGGTAATTGGTTCAAATAAAGCTTCCGCTTAATCATTAAGATTCCACTCAATTGCATTGAAACAAAGCTAATTTGATTCGAATAAAACTTATTGAATCAAATAAAAGTCAATTACATTCAAACATAGCTTGTTTAATAAAATGAAAGTCAACTTCTTTCAAAAAATGGTAATTGTTTCAAATAAAGCTTAAGCTTAATCATTAAGATTCCACTCAATTGCATTCAAACAAAGCTAATTTTATTTGAATAAAGCTTATTGAATCAAATAAAAGTCAATTGCATTCAAACATAGCTTGTTTAATCAACCGAAAGTCAACTTCTTCACCAAAAATGGTAATTAGTTCAAATAAAGCTTAAGCTTAATCATTTAGATTCCACTCAATTGCATTCAAACAAAGCTAATTTTATTTGAATAAAGCTTATTGAATCAAATAAAAGTCAATTGCATTCAAACATAGCTTGTTTAATCAACCGAAAGTCAACTTCTTAACCAAAAATGGTAATTAGTTCAAATAAAGCTTAAGCTTAAGCTTAATCATTAAGATTCCACTCAATTGCATTAAAACAAAGCTAACTTGATTCGAATAAAGCTTATTGAATAAAATGAAAGTCAAATGCATTCGAACATAGCTTGTTTAATCTAACGAAAGTCAGCTATTCTTTCCAAAAATGGTAATTGCTTCAAATAAAGCTTAAACTTAATCATTAAGATTCCACTCAATTGCATTCAAATATAGATAATTTGGTTCCAATAAAGCCTATTGTATCAAATGAAAGTCAATTGCATTTAAAAATAAGTTGTTTAATGAAATGAAAGCCAACTATCCTTTGCAAAAATGATAATTGTTTGAAATAAAGGTTAAACTTAATCACTAAGATTCCACTCAATTGCATTCAAACAAAGCTAATTTGATTCGAATAAAGCCTATTGTATCAAATGAAAGTCAATTGCATTCAAAAATAGATTGTTTAATAAAATGAAAGTCAACTTCTTTCCAAAAATGGTAATCGGTTCAAATAAAACTTCAGCTTAATCATTAAGATTCCACTCAATTGCATTCAAACAAAGCTAATTTGATTGGAATAAAACTTATTGAATCAAACAAAAGTCAATTACATTCAAACATAGCTTGTTTAATCAAATGAAAGTCAACTTCTTTCGAAAAATGGTAATTGTTTCAAATAAAGCTTAAGCTTAATCATTAAGATTCCACTCAATTGCATTCAAACAAAGCTAATTTTATTTGAATAAAGCCTATTGAAGAAAATGAAAGTCAATTGCATTCGAAGATAGCTTGTTTAATCTAACGAAAGTCAACTTCTTAACCAAAAATGGTAATTAGTTCAAATAAAGTTTAAGCTTAAGCTTAATCATTAAGATTCCACTCAATTCCATTAAAACAAAGCTAACTTGATTCGAATAAAGCTTATTGAATAAAATGAAAGTCAAATGCATTCGAACATAGTTTGTTTAATCTAACGAAAGTCAGCTATTCTTTCCAAAAATGGTAATTACTTCAAATAAAGCTTAAACTTAATCACTAAGATTCCACTCAATTGCATTCAAACAAAGCTAATTTGATTCGAATAAAGCCTATTGTATCGAATGAAAGTCAATTGCATACAAAAATAGATTGTTTAATAAAATGAAAGTCAACTTCTTTCCAAAAATGGTAATTGGTTCAAATAAAACTTCAGCTTAATCATTAAGATTCCACTCCATTGCATTCAAACCAAAGCTAATATGATTCGGATAAAACTTATTGAATCAAATAAAAGTCAATAACATTCAAACATAGCTTGTTTAATCAAATGAAAGTCAACTTCTTTCGAAAAATGGTAATTGTTTCAAATAAAGCTTAAGCTTAAACATTTAGATTCCACTCAATTGCATTCAAACAGAGCTAATTTGATTTGAATAAAGCTTATTGAATCAAATAAAAGTCAATTGCATTCAAACATAGCTTGTTTAATCAACCGAAAGTCAACTTCTTAACCAAAAATGGTAATTAGTTCAAATAAAGCTTAAGCTTAAGCTTAATCATTAAGATTCCACTCAATTGCATTAAAACAAAGCTAACTTGGTTCGAATAAAGCTTATTGAATAAAATGAAAGTCAAATGCATTCGAACATAGCTTGTTCAATCTAACGAAAGTCAGCTATTCTTTCCAAAAATGGTAATTGCTTCAAATAAAGCTTAAACTTAATCATTAAGATTCCACTCAATTGCATTCAAATATAGATAATTTGGTTCCAATAAAGCCTATTGTATCAAATGAAAGTCAATTGCATTTAAAAATAAGTTGTTTAATGAAATGAAAGCCAACTATGCGTTGCAAAAATGATAATTGTTTGAAATAAAGGTTAAACTTAATCACTAAGATTCCACTCAATTGCATTCAAACAAAGCTAATTTGATTCGAATAAAGCCTATTGTATCAAATGAAAGTCAATTGCATTCAAAAATAGATTGTTTAATAAAATGAAAGTCAACTTCTTTCCAAAAATGGTAATTGGTTCAAATAAAACTTCAGCTTAATCATTAAGATTCCACTCAATTGCATTCAAACAAAGCTAATTAGATTCGAATAAAACTTATTGAATCAAATAAAAGTCAATTACAGTCAAACATAGCTTGTTTAATCAAATGAAAGTCAACTTCTTTCGAAAAATGGTAATTAGTTCAAATAAAGCTTAAGCTTAATCATTTAGATTCCACTCAATTGCATTCAAACAAAGCTAATTTTATTTGAATAAAGCTTATTGAATCAAATAAAAGTCAATTGCATTCAAACATAGCTTGTTTAATGAACCGAAAGTCAACTTCTTAACCAAAAATGGTAATTAGTTCAAATAAAGCTTAAGCTTAAGCTTAATCATTAAGATTCCACTCAATTGCATTAAAACAAAGCTAACTTGATTCGAATAAAGCTTATTGAATAAAATGAAAGTCAAATGCATTCGAACATAGCTTGTTTAATCTAACGAAAGTCAGCTATTCTTTCCAAAAATGGTAATTGCTTCAAATAAAGCTTAAACTTAATCATTAAGATTCCACTCAATTGCATTCAAATATAGATAATTTGGTTCCAATAAAGCCTATTGTATCAAATGAAAGTCAATTGCATTTAAAAATAAGTTGTTTAATGAAATGAAAGCCAACTATCCTTTGCAAAAATGATAATTGTTTGAAATAAAGGTTAAACTTAATCACTAAGATTCCACTCAATTGCATTCAAACAAAGCTAATTTGATTCGAATAAAGCCTATTGTATCAAATGAAAGTCAATTGCATTCAAAAATAGATTGTTTAATAAAATGAAAGTCAACTTCTTTCCAAAAATGGTAATTGGTTCAAATAAAACTTCAGCTTAATCATTAAGATTCCATTCAATTGCATTCAAACAAAGCTAATTTGATTGGAATAAAACTTATTGAATCAAACAAAAGTCAATTACATTCAAACATAGCTTGTTTAATCAAATGAAAGTCAACTTCTTTCGAAAAATGGTAATTGTTTCAAATAAAGCTTAAGCTTAATCATTAAGATTCCACTCAATTGCATTCAAACAAAGCTAATTTTATTTGAATAAAGCCTATTGAAGAAAATGAAAGTCAATTGCATTCGAAGATAGCTTGTTTAATCTAACGAAAGTCAACTTCTTAACCAAAAATGGTAATTAGTTCAAATAAAGCTTAAGCTTAAGCTTAATCATTAAGATTCCACTCAATTCCATTAAAACAAAGCTAACTTGATTCGAATTAAGCTTATTGAATAAAATGAAAGTCAAATGCATTCGAACATAGTTTGTTTAATCTAACGAAAGTCAGCTATTCTTTCCAAAAATGGTAATTACTTCAAATAAAGCTTAAACTTAATCACTAAGATTCCACTCAATTGCATTCAAACAAAGCTAATTTGATTCGAATAAAGCCTATTGTATCGAATGAAAGTCAATTGCATACAAAAATAGATTGTTTAATAAAATGAAAGTCAACTTCTTTCCAAAAATGGTAATTGGTTCAAATAAAACTTCAGCTTAATCATTAAGATTCCACTCGATTGCATTCAAACAAAGCTAATATGATTCGGATAAAACTTATTGAATCAAATAAAAGTCAATAACATTCAAACATAGCTTGTTTAATCAAATGAAAGTCAACTTCTTTCGAAAAATGGTAATTGTTTCAAATAAAGCTTAAGCTTAAACATTTAGATTCCACTCAATTGCATTCAAACAGAGCTAATTTGATTTGAATAAAGCTTATTGAATCAAATAAAAGTCAATTGCATTCAAACATAGCTTGTTTAATCAACCGAAAGTCAACTTCTTAACCAAAAATGGTAATTAGTTCAAATAAAGCTTAAGCTTAATCATTAAGATTCCACTCAATTGCATTAAAACAAAGCTAACTTGTTTCGAATAAAGCTTATTGAAGAAAATCAAAGTCAATTGCATTCGAAGATAGCTTGTTTAATCTAACGAAAGTCAGCTATTCTTTCCAAAAATGGTAATTGCTTCAAATAAAGCTTAAACTTAATCATTAAGATTCCACTCAATTGTATTCAAATATAGATAATTTGGTTCCAATAAAGCCTATTGCATCAAATGAAAGTCAATTGCATTTAAAAATAAGTTGTTTAATAAAATGAAAGCCAACTATTATTTGCAAAAATGATAATTGTTTGAAATAAAGGTTAAACTTAATCACTAAGATTCCACTCAATTGCATTCAAACAAAGATAATTTGATTCGAATAAAGCCTATTGTATCAAATGAAAGTCAATTGCATTCAAAAATAGATTGTTTAATAAAATGAAAGTCAACTTCTTTCCAAAAATGGTAATTGGTTCAAATAAAACTTCAGCTTAATCATTAAGATTCCACTCAATTGCATTCAAACAAAGCTAATTTGATTCTAATAAAACTTATTGAATCAAATAAAAGTCAATTACGTTCAAACATAGCTTGTTTAATCAAATGAAAGTCAACTTCTTTCGAAAAATGGTAATTGTTTCAAATAAAGCTTAAGCTTAATCATTAAGATTCCACTCAATTGCATTCAAACAAAGCTAATTTTATTTGAATAAAGCTTATTGAATCAAATAAAAGTCAATTGCATTCAAACATAGCTTGTTTAATCAACCGAAAGTCAACTTCTTAACAAAAAATGGTAATTAGTTCAAATAAAGCTTAAGCTTAGTCATTAAGATTCCACTCAATTGCATTAAAACAAAACAAACTTTATTCGAATAAAGCTTATTGAATAAAATGAAACTTAATTGCATTCGAACATAGCTTATTTAATCTAACGAAAGTCAGCTATTCTTTCCAAAAATGGTAATTGCTTCAAATAAAACTTAAACTTAATCATTAAGATTCCACTCAATTGCATTCAAATATAGCTAATTTTATTCGAATAAAGCCTATTGTATCAAATTAAAGTCAATTGCATTTAAACATAGGTTGTTTAATCAAATGAAAGCCAACTATTCTTTGCAAAAATGATAATTGTTTGAAATAAAGGTTAAACGTAATGTCTAAGATTCCACTCAATTGCATTCAAACAAAGCCAATTTGATTCGGATAAACCTTATTGAATCAAATAAAAGTCAATTAACATTCAAACATAGCTTCTTCAATCAAATAAAAGTCAACTTCTTTCCAAAAATGGTAATTGGTTCAAATAAAGCTTCCGCTTAATCATTAAGATTCCACTCAATTGCATTGAAACAAAGCTAATTTGATTCGAATAAAACTTATTGAATCAAATAAAAGTCAATTACATTCAAACATAGCTTGTTTAATAAAATGAAAGTCAACTTCTTTCAAAAAATGGTAATTGTTTCAAATAAAGCTTAAGCTTAATCATTAAGATTCCACTCAATTGCATTCAAACAAAGCTAATTTTATTTGAATAAAGCTTATTGAATCAAATAAAAGTCAATTGCATTCAAACATAGCTTGTTTAATCAACCGAAAGTCAACTTCTTAACCAAAAATGGTAATTAGTTCAAATAAAGCTTAAGCTTAATCATTTAGATTCCACTCAATTGCATTCAAACAAAGCTAATTTTATTTGAATAAAGCTTATTGAATCAAATAAAAGTCAATTGCATTCAAACATAGCTTGTTTAATCAACCGAAAGTCAACTTCTTAACCAAAAATGGTAATTAGTTCAAATAAAGCTTAAGCTTAAGCTTAATCATTAAGATTCCACTCAATTGCATTAAAACAAAGCTAACTTGATTCGAATAAAGCTTATTGAATAAAATGAAAGTCAAATGCATTCGAACATAGCTTGTTTAATCTAACGAAAGTCAGCTATTCTTTCCAAAAATGGTAATTGCTTCAAATAAAGCTTAAACTTAATCATTAAGATTCCACTCAATTGCATTCAAATATAGATAATTTTGTTCCAATAAAGCCTATTGTATCAAATGAAAGTCAATTGCATTTAAAAATAAGTTGTTTAATGAAATGAAAGCCAACTATCCTTTGCAAAAATGATAATTGTTTGAAATAAAGGTTAAACTTAATCATTAAGATTCCACTCAATTGCATTCAAACAAAGCTAATTTGATTCGAATAAAGCCTATTGTATCAAATGAAAGTCAATTGCATTCAAAAATAGATTGTTTAATAAAATGAAAGTCAACTTCTTTCCAAAAATGGTAATTGGTTCAAATAAAACTTCAGCTTAATCATTAAGATTCCACTCAATTGCATTCAAACAAAGCTAATTTGATTGGAATAAAACTTATTGAATCAAACAAAAGTCAATTACATTCAAACATAGCTTGTTTAATCAAATGAAAGTCAACTTCTTTCGAAAAATGGTAATTGTTTCAAATAAAGCTTAAGCTTAATCATTAAGATTCCACTCAATTGCATTCAAACAAAGCTAATTTTATTTGAATAAAGCCTATTGAAGAAAATGAAAGTCAATTGCATTCGAAGATAGCTTGTTTAATCTAACGAAAGTCAACTTCTTAACCAAAAATGGTAATTAGTTCAAATAAAGTTTAAGCTTAAGCTTAATCATTAAGATTCCACTCAATTCCATTAAAACAAAGCTAACTTGATTCGAATAAAGCTTATTGAATAAAATGAAAGTCAAATGCATTCGAACATAGCTTGTTTAATCTAACGAAAGTCAGCTATTCTTTCCAAAAATGGTAATTGCTTCAAATAAAGCTTAAACTTAATCATTAAGATTCCACTCAATTGCATTCAAATATAGATAATTTGGTTCCAATAAAGCCTATTGTATCAAATGAAAGTCAATTGCATTTAAAAATAAGTTGTTTAATGAAATGAAAGCCAACTATCCTTTGCAAAAATGATAATTGTTTGAAATAAAGGTTAAACTTAATCACTAAGATTCCACTCAATTGCATTCAAACAAAGCTAATTTGATTCGAATAAAGCCTATTGTATCAAATGAAAGTCAATTGCATTCAAAAATAGATTGTTTAATAAAATGAAAGTCAACTTCTTTCCAAAAATGGTAATTGGTTCAAATAAAACTTCAGCTTAATCATTAAGATTCCATTCAATTGCATTCAAACAAAGCTAATTTGATTGGAATAAAACTTATTGAATCAAACAAAAGTCAATTACATTCAAACATAGCTTGTTTAATCAAATGAAAGTCAACTTCTTTCGAAAAATGGTAATTGTTTCAAATAAAGCTTAAGCTTAATCATTAAGATTCCACTCAATTGCATTCAAACAAAGCTAATTTTATTTGAATAAAGCCTATTGAAGAAAATGAAAGTCAATTGCATTCGAAGATAGCTTGTTTAATCTAACGAAAGTCAACTTCTTAACCAAAAATGGTAATTAGTTCAAATAAAGCTTAAGCTTAAGCTTAATCATTAAGATTCCACTCAATTCCATTAAAACAAAGCTAACTTGATTCGAATAAAGCTTATTGAATAAAATGAAAGTCAAATGCATTCGAACATAGTTTGTTTAATCTAACGAAAGTCAGCTATTCTTTCCAAAAATGGTAATTACTTCAAATAAAGCTTAAACTTAATCACTAAGATTCCACTCAATTGCATTCAAACAAAGCTAATTTGATTCGAATAAAGCCTATTGTATCGAATGAAAGTCAATTGCATACAAAAATAGATTGTTTAATAAAATGAAAGTCAACTTCTTTCCAAAAATGGTAATTGGTTCAAATAATACTTCAGCTTAATCATTAAGATTCCACTCGATTGCATTCAAACAAAGCTAATATGATTCGGATAAAACTTATTGAATCAAATAAAAGTCAATAACATTCAAACATAGCTTGTTTAATCAAATGAAAGTCAACTTCTTTCGAAAAATGGTAATTGTTTCAAATAAAGCTTAAGCTTAAACATTTAGATTCCACTCAATTGCATTCAAACAGAGCTAATTTGATTTGAATAAAGCTTATTGAATCAAGTAAAAGTCAATTGCATTCAAACATAGCTTGTTTAATCAACCGAAAGTCAACTTCTTAACCAAAAATGGTAATTAGTTCAAATAAAGCTTAAGCTTAATCATTAAGATTCCACTCAATTGCATTAAAACAAAGCTAACTTGTTTCGAATAAAGCTTATTGAAGAAAATCAAAGTGAATTGCATTCGAAGATAGCTTGTTTAATCTAACGAAAGTCAGCTATTCTTTCCAAAAATGGTAATTGCTTCAAATAAAGCTTAAACTTAATCATTAAGATTCCACTCAATTGTATTCAAATATAGATAATTTGGTTCCAATAAAGCCTATTGCATCAAATGAAAGTCAATTGCATTTAAAAATAAGTTGTTTAATAAAATGAAAGCCAACTATTATTTGCAAAAATGATAATTGTTTGAAATAAAGGTTAAACTTAATCACTAAGATTCCACTCAATTGCATTCAAACAAAGATAATTTGATTCGAATAAAGCCTATTGTATCAAATGAAAGTCAATTGCATTCAAAAATAGATTGTTTAATAAAATGAAAGTCAACTTCTTTCCAAAAATGGTAATTGGTTCAAATAAAACTTCAGCTTAATCATTAAGATTCCACTCAATTGCATTCAAACAAAGCTAATTTGATTCTAATAAAACTTATTGAATCAAATAAAAGTCAATTACGTTCAAACATAGCTTGTTTAATCAAATGAAAGTCAACTTCTTTCGAAAAATGGTAATTGTTTCAAATAAAGCTTAAGCTTAATCATTAAGATTCCACTCAATTGCATTCAAACAAAGCTAATTTTATTTGAATAAAGCTTATTGAATCAAATAAAAGTCAATTGCATTCAAACATAGCTTGTTTAATCAACCGAAAGTCAACTTCTTAACAAAAAATGGTAATTAGTTCAAATAAAGCTTAAGCTTAGTCATTAAGATTCCACTCAATTGCATTAAAACAAAACAAACTTTATTCGAATAAAGCTTATTGAATAAAATGAAACTTAATTGCATTCGAACATAGCTTATTTAATCTAACGAAAGTCAGCTATTCTTTCCAAAAATGGTAATTGCTTCAAATAAAACTTAAACTTAATCATTAAGATTCCACTCAATTGCATTCAAATATAGCTAATTTTATTCGAATAAAGCCTATTGTATCAAATTAAAGTCAATTGCATTTAAACATAGGTTGTTTAATCAAATGAAAGCCAACTATTCTTTGCAAAAATGATAATTGTTTGAAATAAAGGTTAAACGTAATGTCTAAGATTCCACTCAATTGCATTCAAACAAAGCCAATTTGATTCGGATAAACCTTATTGAATCAAATAAAAGTCAATTAACATTCAAACATAGCTTCTTCAATCAAATAAAAGTCAACTTCTTTCCAAAAATGGTAATTGGTTCAAATAAAGCTTCCGCTTAATCATTAAGATTCCACTCAATTGCATTGAAACAAAGCTAATTTGATTCGAATAAAACTTATTGAATCAAATAAAAGTCAATTACATTCAAACATAGCTTGTTTAATAAAATGAAAGTCAACTTCTTTCAAAAAATGGTAATTGTTTCAAATAAAGCTTAAGCTTAATCATTAAGATTCCACTCAATTGCATTCAAACAAAGCTAATTTTATTTGAATAAAGCTTATTGAATCAAATAAAAGTCAATTGCATTCAAACATAGCTTGTTTAATCAACCGAAAGTCAACTTCTTAACCAAAAATGGTAATTAGTTCAAATAAAGCTTAAGCTTAATCATTTAGATTCCACTCAATTGCATTCAAACAAAGCTAATTTTATTTGAATAAAGCTTATTGAATCAAATAAAAGTCAATTGCATTCAAACATAGCTTGTTTAATCAACCGAAAGTCAACTTCTTAACCAAAAATGGTAATTAGTTCAAATAAAGCTTAAGCTTAAGCTTAATCATTAAGATTCCACTCAATTGCATTAAAACAAAGCTAACTTGATTCGAATAAAGCTTATTGAATAAAATGAAAGTCAAATGCATTCGAACATAGCTTGTTTAATCTAACGAAAGTCAGCTATTCTTTCCAAAAATGGTAATTGCTTCAAATAAAGCTTAAACTTAATCATTAAGATTCCACTCAATTGCATTCAAATATAGATAATTTTGTTCCAATAAAGCCTATTGTATCAAATGAAAGTCAATTGCATTTAAAAATAAGTTGTTTAATGAAATGAAAGCCAACTATCCTTTGCAAAAATGATAATTGTTTGAAATAAAGGTTAAACTTAATCATTAAGATTCCACTCAATTGCATTCAAACAAAGCTAATTTGATTCGAATAAAGCCTATTGTATCAAATGAAAGTCAATTGCATTCAAAAATAGATTGTTTAATAAAATGAAAGTCAACTTCTTTCCAAAAATGGTAATTGGTTCAAATAAAACTTCAGCTTAATCATTAAGATTCCACTCAATTGCATTCAAACAAAGCTAATTTGATTGGAATAAAACTTATTGAATCAAACAAAAGTCAATTACATTCAAACATAGCTTGTTTAATCAAATGAAAGTCAACTTCTTTCGAAAAATGGTAATTGTTTCAAATAAAGCTTAAGCTTAATCATTAAGATTCCACTCAATTGCATTCAAACAAAGCTAATTTTATTTGAATAAAGCCTATTGAAGAAAATGAAAGTCAATTGCATTCGAAGATAGCTTGTTTAATCTAACGAAAGTCAACTTCTTAACCAAAAATGGTAATTAGTTCAAATAAAGTTTAAGCTTAAGCTTAATCATTAAGATTCCACTCAATTCCATTAAAACAAAGCTAACTTGATTCGAATAAAGCTTATTGAATAAAATGAAAGTCAAATGCATTCGAACATAGTTTGTTTAATCTAACGAAAGTCAGCTATTCTTTCCAAAAATGGTAATTACTTAAAATAAAGCTTAAACTTAATCACTAAGATTCCACTCAATTGCATTCAAACAAAGCTAATTTGATTCGAATAAAGCCTATTGTATCGAATGAAAGTCAATTGCATACAAAAATAGATTGTTTAATAAAATGAAAGTCAACTTCTTTCCAAAAATGGTAATTGGTTCAAATAAAACTTCAGCTTAATCATTAAGATTCCACTCGATTGCATTCAAACAAAGCTAATATGATTCGGATAAAACTTATTGAATCAAATAAAAGTCAATAACATTCAAACATAGCTTGTTTAATCAAATGAAAGTCAACTTCTTTCGAAAAATGGTAATTGTTTCAAATAAAGCTTAAGCTTAAACATTTAGATTCCACTCAATTGCATTCAAACAGAGCTAATTTGATTTGAATAAAGCTTATTGAATCAAATAAAAGTCAATTGCATTCAAACATAGCTTGTTTAATCAACCGAAAGTCAACTTCTTAACCAAAAATGGTAATTAGTTCAAATAAAGCTTAAGCTTAAGCTTAATCATTAAGATTCCACACAATTGCATTAAAACAAAGCTAACTTGGTTCGAATAAAGCTTATTGAATAAAATGAAAGTCAAATGCATTCGAACATAGCTTGTTTAATCTAACGAAAGTCAGCTATTCTTTCCAAAAATGGTAATTGCTTCAAATAAAGCTTAAACTTAATCATTAAGATTCCACTCAATTGCATTCAAATATAGATAATTTGGTTCCAATAAAGCCTATTGTATCAAATGAAAGTCAATTGCATTTAAAAATAAGTTGTTTAATGAAATGAAAGCCAACTATGCGTTGGAAAAATGATAATTGTTTGAAATAAAGGTTAAACTTAATCACTAAGATTCCACTCAATTGCATTCAAACAAAGCTAATTTGATTCGAATAAAGCCTATTGTATCAAATGAAAGTCAATTGCATTCAAAAATAGATTGTTTAATAAAATGAAAGTCAACTTCTTTCCAAAAATGGTAATTGGTTCAAATAAAACTTCAGCTTAATCATTAAGATTCCACTCAATTGCATTCAAACAAAGCTAATTAGATTCGAATAAAACTTATTGAATCAAATAAAAGTCAATTACAGTCAAACATAGCTTGTTTAATCAAATGAAAGTCAACTTCTTTGGAAAAATGGTAATTAGTTCAAATAAAGCTTAAGCTTAATCATTTAGATTCCACTCAATTGCATTCAAACAAAGCTAATTTTATTTGAATAAAGCTTATTGAATCAAATAAAAGTCAATTGCATTCAAACATAGCTTGTTTAATTAACCGAAAGTCAACTTCTTAACCAAAAATGGTAATTAGTTCAAATAAAGCTTAAGCTTAAGCTTAATCATTAAGATTCCACTCAATTGCATTAAAACAAAGCTAACTTGATTCGAATAAAGCTTATTGAATAAAATGAAAGTCAAATGCATTCGAACATAGCTTGTTTAATCTAACGAAAGTCAGCTATTCTTTCCAAAAATGGTAATTGCTTCAAATAAAGCTTAAACTTAATCATTAAGATTCCACTCAATTGCATTCAAATATAGATAATTTGGTTCCAATAAAGCCTATTGTATCAAATGAAAGTCAATTGCATTTAAAAATAAGTTGTCTAATGAAATGAAAGCCAACTATCCTTTGCAAAAATGATAATTGTTTGAAATAAAGGTTAAACTTAATCACTAAGATTCCACTCAATTGCATTCAAACAAAGCTAATTTGATTCGAATAAAGCCTATTGTATCAAATGAAAGTCAATTGCATTCAAAAATAGATTGTTTAATAAAATGAAAGTCAACTTCTTTCCAAAAATGGTAATTGGTTCAAATAAAACTTCAGCTTAATCATTAAGATTCCATTCAATTGCATTCAAACAAAGCTAATTTGATTGGAATAAAACTTATTGAATCAAACAAAAGTCAATTACATTCAAACATAGCTTGTTTAATCAAATGAAAGTTAACTTCTTTCGAAAAATGGTAATTGTTTCAAATAAAGCTTAAGCTTAATCATTAAGATTCCACTCAATTGCATTCAAACAAAGCTAATTTTATTTGAATAAAGCCTATTGAAGAAAATGAAAGTCAATTGCATTCGAAGATAGCTTGTTTAATCTAACGAAAGTCAACTTCTTAACCAAAAATGGTAATTAGTTCAAATAAAGCTTAAGCTTAAGCTTAATCATTAAGATTCCACTCAATTCCATTAAAACAAAGCTAACTTGATTCGAATAAAGCTTATTGAATAAAATGAAAGTCAAATGCATTCGAACATAGTTTGTTTAATCTAACGAAAGTCAGCTATTCTTTCTAAAAATGGTAATTACTTAAAATAAAGCTTAAACTTAATCACTAAGATTCCACTCAATTGCATTCAAACAAAGCTAATTTGATTCGAATAAAGCCTATTGTATCGAATGAAAGTCAATTGCATACAAAAATAGATTGTTTAATAAAATGAAAGTCAACTTCTTTCCAAAAATGGTAATTGGTTCAAATAAAACTTCAGCTTAATCATTAAGATTCCACTCGATTGCATTCAAACAAAGCTAATATGATTCGGATAAAACTTATTGAATCAAATAAAAGTCAATAACATTCAAACATAGCTTGTTTAATCAAATGAAAGTCAACTTCTTTCGAAAAATGGTAATTGTTTCAAATAAAGCTTAAGCTTAAACATTTAGATTCCACTCAATTGCATTCAAACAGAGCTAATTTGATTTGAATAAAGCTTATTGAATCAAATAAAAGTCAATTGCATTCAAACATAGCTTGTTTAATCAACCGAAAGTCAACTTCTTAACCAAAAATGGTAATTAGTTCAAATAAAGCTTAAGCTTAATCATTAAGATTCCACTCAATTGCATTAAAACAAAGCTAACTTGTTTCGAATAAAGCTTATTGAAGAAAATCAAAGTCAATTGCATTCGAAGATAGCTTGTTTAATCTAACGAAAGTCAGCTATTCTTTCCAAAAATGGTAATTGCTTCAAATAAAGCTTAAACTTAATCATTAAGATTCCACTCAATTGTATTCAAATATAGATAATTTGGTTCCAATAAAGCCTATTGCATCAAATGAAAGTCAATTGCATTTAAAAATAAGTTGTTTAATAAAATGAAAGCCAACTATTATTTGCAAAAATGATAATTGTTTGAAATAAAGGTTAAACTTAATCACTAAGATTCCACTCAATTGCATTCAAACAAAGCAAATTTGATTCGAATAAAGCCTATTGTATCAAATGAAAGTCAATTGCATTCAAAAATAGATTGTTTAATAAAATGAAAGTCAACTTCTTTCCAAAAATGGTAATTGGTTCAAATAAAACTTCAGCTTAATCATTAAGATTCCACTCAATTGCATTCAAACAAAGCTAATTTGATTCTAATAAAACTTATTGAATCAAATAAAAGTCAATTACGTTCAAACATAGCTTGTTTAATCAAATGAAAGTCAACTTCTTTCGAAAAATGGTAATTGTTTCAAATAAAGCTTAAGCTTAATCATTAAGATTCCACTCAATTGCATTCAAACAAAGCTAATTTTATTTGAATAAAGCTTATTGAATCAAATAAAAGTCAATTGCATTCAAACATAGCTTGTTTAATCAACCGAAAGTCAACTTCTTAACAAAAAATGGTAATTAGTTCAAATAAAGCTTAAGCTTAGTCATTAAGATTCCACTCAATTGCATTAAAACAAAACAAACTTTATTCGAATAAAGCTTATTGAATAAAATGAAACTTAATTGCATTCGAACATAGCTTATTTAATCTAACGAAAGTCAGCTATTCTTTCCAAAAATGGTAATTGCTTCAAATAAAACTTAAACTTAATCATTAAGATTCCACTCAATTGCATTCAAATATAGCTAATTTTATTCGAATAAAGCCTATTGTATCAAATTAAAGTCAATTGCATTTAAACACAGGTTGTTTAATCAAATGAAAGCCAACTATTCTTTGCAAAAATGATAATTGTTTGAAATAAAGGTTAAGCTTAATCACTAAGATTCCACTCAACTACATTCAAACAAAGCTAATTTGATTAAAATAAAGCCTATTGTATCAAATGAAAGTGAATTGAATTCAAAAATAGATTGCTTAAAAAAATGAGAGTCAACTTCTTTCCGAAAATGGTAATTGGTTGAAATAAAACTTCAGTTTAATCATTAAGATTCCA
Organism: Salicornia ramosissima; assembly: GCA_951394345.1. Lineage (NCBI taxonomy): Eukaryota > Viridiplantae > Streptophyta > Magnoliopsida > Caryophyllales > Amaranthaceae > Salicornia > Salicornia ramosissima. Next base: position 30,628,175 of record OX596237.1, read on the forward strand.
CTCAATTGCTCTCAAACAAAGCTAATTTGATTCGAATAAAACTTATTGAGTCAAATAAAAGTCAATTACATTCAAACATAGCTTGTTTAATCAAATGAAAGTCAACTTCTTTCGAAAAATGGTAATTGTTTCAAATAAAGCTTAAGCTTAATCATTAAGATTCCACTCGATTGCATTCAAACAAGGCTAATTTGATTCGAATAAAACTTATTGAATCAAATAAAAGTCAATTACATTCAAACATAGCTTGTTTAATCAAATGAAAGTCAACTTCTTTCGAAAAATGGTAATTGTTTCAAATATAGCTTAAGCTTAATCATTAAGATTCCACTCAATTGCATTCAAACAAAGCTAATTTGATTTGACTAAAGCTTATTGAATCAAATAAAAGTCAATTGCATTCAAACATAGCTTGTTTAATCAACCGAAAGTCAACTTCTTAACCAAAAATGGTAATTATTTCAAATAAAGCTTAAGCTTAATCATTAAGATTTCACTCAATTGCATTAAAACAAATCTAACTTGATTCGAATAAAGCTTATTGAATAAAATGAAAGTTAATTGCATTTGAACATAGCTTGTTTAATCTAGCGAAAGTCAGCTATTCTTTCCAAAAATGGTAATTGCTTCAAATAAAGCTTAAACTTAATCATTAAGATTCCACTCAATTGCATTCAAATATAGCTAATTTGATTCAAATAAAGCCTACTGTATCAAATGAAAGTCAATTGCATTTAAACATAGGTTGTTTAATCAAATGAAAGCCAACTATTCTTTGCAAAAATGATAATTGTTTGAAATAAAGGTTAAACGTAATGTCTAAGATTCCACTCAATTGCATTCAAACAAAGCCAATTTGATTCGGATAAACCTTATTGAATCAAATAAAAGTCAATTAACATTCAAACATAGCTTCTTCAATCAAATAAAAGTCAACTTCTTTCCAAAAATGGTAATTGGTTCAAATAAAGCTTCCGCTTAATCATTAAGATTCCACTCAATTGCATTGAAACAAAGCTAATTTGATTCGAATAAAACTTATTGAATCAAATAAAAGTCAATTACATTCAAACATAGCTTGTTTAATAAAATGAAAGTCAACTTCTTTCAAAAAATGGTAATTGTTTCAAATAAAGCTTAAGCTTAATCATTAAGATTCCACTCAATTGCATTCAAACAAAGCTAATTTTATTTGAATAAAGCTTATTGAATCAAATAAAAGTCAATTGCATTCAAACATAGCTTGTTTAATCAACCGAAAGTCAACTTCTTAACCAAAAATGGTAATTAGTTCAAATAAAGCTTAAGCTTAATCATTTAGATTCCACTCAATTGCATTCAAACAAAGCTAATTTTATTTGAATAAAGCTTATTGAATCAAATAAAAGTCAATTGCATTCAAACATAGCTTGTTTAATCAACCGAAAGTCAACTTCTTAACCAAAAATGGTAATTAGTTCAAATAAAGCTTAAGCTTAAGCTTAATCATTAAGATTCCACTCAATTGCATTAAAACAAAGCTAACTTGATTCGAATAAAGCTTATTGAATAAAATGAAAGTCAAATGCATTCGAACATAGCTTGTTTAATCTAACGAAAGTCAGCTATTCTTTCCAAAAATGGTAATTGCTTCAAATAAAGCTTAAACTTAATCATTAAGATTCCACTCAATTGCATTCAAATATAGATAATTTGGTTCCAATAAAGCCTATTGTATCAAATGAAAGTCAATTGCATTTAAAAATAAGTTGTTTAATGAAATGAAAGCCAACTATCCTTTGCAAAAATGATAATTGTTTGAAATAAAGGTTAAACTTAATCACTAAGATTCCACTCAATTGCATTCAAACAAAGCTAATTTGATTCGAATAAAGCCTATTGTATCAAATGAAAGTCAATTGCATTCAAAAATAGATTGTTTAATAAAATGAAAGTCAACTTCTTTCCAAAAATGGTAATTGGTTCAAATAAAACTTCAGCTTAATCATTAAGATTCCACTCAATTGCATTCAAACAAAGCTAATTTGATTGGAATAAAACTTATTGAATCAAACAAAAGTCAATTACATTCAAACATAGCTTGTTTAATCAAATGAAAGTCAACTTCTTTCGAAAAATGGTAATTGTTTCAAATAAAGCTTAAGCTTAATCATTAAGATTCCACTCAATTGCATTCAAACAAAGCTAATTTTATTTGAATAAAGCCTATTGAAGAAAATGAAAGTCAATTGCATTCGAAGATAGCTTGTTTAATCTAACGAAAGTCAACTTCTTAACCAAAAATGGTAATTAGTTCAAATAAAGTTTAAGCTTAAGCTTAATCATTAAGATTCCACTCAATTCCATTAAAACAAAGCTAACTTGATTCGAATAAAGCTTATTGAATAAAATGAAAGTCAAATGCATTCGAACATAGTTTGTTTAATCTAACGAAAGTCAGCTATTCTTTCCAAAAATGGTAATTACTTCAAATAAAGCTTAAACTTAATCACTAAGATTCCACTCAATTGCATTCAAACAAAGCTAATTTGATTCGAATAAAGCCTATTGTATCGAATGAAAGTCAATTGCATACAAAAATAGATTGTTTAATAAAATGAAAGTCAACTTCTTTCCAAAAATGGTAATTGGTTCAAATAAAACTTCAGCTTAATCATTAAGATTCCACTCCATTGCATTCAAACAAAGCTAATATGATTCGGATAAAACTTATTGAATCAAATAAAAGTCAATAACATTCAAACATAGCTTGTTTAATCAAATGAAAGTCAACTTCTTTCGAAAAATGGTAATTGTTTCAAATAAAGCTTAAGCTTAAACATTTAGATTCCACTCAATTGCATTCAAACAGAGCTAATTTGATTTGAATAAAGCTTATTGAATCAAATAAAAGTCAATTGCATTCAAACATAGCTTGTTTAATCAACCGAAAGTCAACTTCTTAACCAAAAATGGTAATTAGTTCAAATAAAGCTTAAGCTTAAGCTTAATCATTAAGATTCCACTCAATTGCATTAAAACAAAGCTAACTTGGTTCGAATAAAGCTTATTGAATAAAATGAAAGTCAAATGCATTCGAACATAGCTTGTTTAATCTAACGAAAGTCAGCTATTCTTTCCAAAAATGGTAATTGCTTCAAATAAAGCTTAAACTTAATCATTAAGATTCCACTCAATTGCATTCAAATATAGATAATTTGGTTCCAATAAAGCCTATTGTATCAAATGAAAGTCAATTGCATTTAAAAATAAGTTGTTTAATGAAATGAAAGCCAACTATGCGTTGCAAAAATGATAATTGTTTGAAATAAAGGTTAAACTTAATCACTAAGATTCCACTCAATTGCATTCAAACAAAGCTAATTTGATTCGAATAAAGCCTATTGTATCAAATGAAAGTCAATTGCATTCAAAAATAGATTGTTTAATAAAATGACAGTCAACTTCTTTCCAAAAATGGTAATTGGTTCAAATAAAACTTCAGCTTAATCATTAAGATTCCACTCAATTGCATTCAAACAAAGCTAATTAGATTCGAATAAAACTTATTGAATCAAATAAAAGTCAATTACAGTCAAACATAGCTTGTTTAATCAAATGAAAGTCAACTTCTTTCGAAAAATGGTAATTAGTTCAAATAAAGCTTAAGCTTAATCATTGAACCAGATTAAGTGAGCCAAAGAATGGTGATTAGTAGTAGTAATTTTGTAATAGAATTGTAGTAGCATGATTAGCAAATTCAATGATGTATTAGCTACTACTTAGTTTAAATATTTAAGTTATTGTTTGTTTTTGTACTAATTAGCATTAGTTAAAGTATAGCTTGTAATAACTAGCTTAATTAGGCAAGTGGGTAAACTACGGAGCAAAGTTCAAGACTCGATCCAGTAGAGAATCACGAGGTGCGAGCCAAGGTCACGAGGTGCGAGCCCAAGGGACCATCAAGGTCGCGAGTCGCGACCATATCTCGCGAGTCGCGAGGTCCTACTGTCCAAGTTCTACGTGTTTCATTCTTTGCAAGTTTGTGTTTGGGCTTTTGGTTATTGCTTGCAAGTGGTGTAGCTAGCTCTGCTTAGTCATCTAGTAGCCTTACTTAGTGTCATACTAGCTTTGCTTACTCACCTAGTAGCTTAGAGGAGTCATGGAGGCAAGTTGGTGCAAGTTGGTGGAAGTGGGTGCAAGTGGAGCAAGTTGCTCAAAATGGCTGCCAAAGGGGGGACGTTTGGGGCATTGTAGGCTTGATATTTTGGCTTTCTTTGCTTTGTTTATTCATGTAATAGTAGTAGTAGCCTTAGCTTTAGTTTTAGTATAAATAGCTTGTACTAGTTATGTAAAAATCAGATTTGAAGTTTATGAAAAATGGTTTGAAAACTTTGGTTTTCTTTCTTTAGTTTTTAAGTTGTGTGCTTAGAAGCTAGCATGGTTTGAAGTTCTTGGGAGTTGTCTAGCTACAAGACTTCGTGCTAGATGAATGATTAAGAGGCCGAACCTCTTAATTAGTTATCTAGGCTATTAGATTAAGAGGTCGACCCTCTTAGTCGAAGCTAGCCAAACTGATTAATGACTTCGAGAGTGATTCTCTTAGGAGTTAGTCAGATTTGATTGTTGAGTTTTGAGAGCGATTCTCTTAACTCGGTAGTTTATTTAGCGGTAGATTCAAGAGCGATTCTTCCATCTATTAGCTAAAATATCCCATTTGGAGATTAGTGATCCTAATCTCTAAAATATCCCCTTTATTGTTTTTCGGTTTTGTTTTATTTTAGTGTAGCCTAATTACCGGCTACTGATTTTGTTACCCCTAAATTAAGAGTTAAGAGTGTTTATTTTAAGTCTTAATTTAGAGATATAAGATTGTTCTGAATGGAGTTTTGGAGCCTTCTTGTATTCATAGTAGTTTTAGCCTAAATTGAGTGTTAAGAGTGATTCTTTTCATCTGGTTTAGACTATACGAGTTTTTCCACAAAGTGAGCTACAAAATTGCGTGTTTTTTAGCTTGTTCGTAGATGAATTCGTAGGCATAATCGATCCGGGAACTTGTCCCTGGTTTCGATATGTTCCAATCATTTAGATTCCACTCAATTGCATTCAAACAAAGCTAATTTTATTTGAATAAAGCTTATTGAATCAAATAAAAGTCAATTGCATTCAAACATAGCTTGTTTAATTAACCGAAAGTCAACTTCTTAACCAAAAATGGTAATTAGTTCAAATAAAGCATAAGCTTAAGCTTAATCATTAAGATTCCACTCAATTGCATTAAAACAAAGCTAACTTGATTCGAATAAAGCTTATTGAATAAAATGAAAGTCAAATGCATTCGAACATAGCTTGTTTAATCTAACGAAAGTCAGCTATTCTTTCCAAAAATGGTAATTGCTTCAAATAAAGCTTAAACTTAATCATTAAGATTCCGCTCAATTGCATTCAAATATAGATAATTTGGTTCCAATAAAACCTATTGTATCAAATGAAAGTCAATTGCATTTAAAAATAAGTTGTTTAATGAAATGAAAGCCAACTATCCTTTGCAAAAATGATAATTGTTTGAAATAAAGGTTAAACTTAATCACTAAGATTCCACTCAATTGCATTCAAACAAAGCTAATTTGATTCAAATAAAGCCTATTGTATCAAATGAAAGTCAATTGCATTCAAAAATAGATTGTTTAATAAAATCAAAGTCAACTTCTTTCCAAAAATGGTAATTGGTTCAAATAAAACTTCAGCTTAATCATTAAGATTCCATTCAATTGCATTCAAACAAAGCTAATTTGATTGGAATAAAACTTATTGAATCAAACAAAAGTCAATTACATTCAAACATAGCTTGTTTAATCAAATGAAAGTCAACTTCTTTCGAAAAATGGTAATTGTTTCAAATAAAGCTTAAGCTTAATCATTAAGATTCCACTCAATTGCATTCAAACAAAGCTAATTTTATTTGAATAAAGCCTATTGAAGAAAATGAAAGTCAATTGCATTCGAAGATAGCTTGTTTAATCTAACGAAAGTCAACTTCTTAACCAAAAATGGTAATTAGTTCAAATAAAGCTTAAGCTTAAGCTTAATCATTAAGATTCCACTCAATTCCATTAAAACAAAGCTAACTTGATTCGAATAAAGCATATTGAATAAAATGAAAGTCAAATGCATTCGAACATAGTTTGTTTAATCTAATGAAAGTCAGCTATTCTTTCCAAAAATGGTAATTACTTCAAATAAAGCTTAAACTTAATCACTAAGATTCCACTCAATTGCATTCAAACAAAGCTAATTTGATTCGAATAAAGCCTATTTTATCGAATGAAAGTCAATTGCATACAAAAATAGATTGTTTAATAAAATGAAAGTCAACTTCTTTCCAAAAATGGTAATTGGTTCAAATAAAACTTCAGCTTAATCATTAAGATTCCACTCGATTGCATTCAAACAAAGCTAATATGATTCGGATAAAACTTATTGAATCAAATAAAAGTCAATAACATTCAAACATAGCTTGTTTAATCAAATGAAAGTCAACTTCTTTCGAAAAATGGTAATTGTTTCAAATAAAGCTTAAGCTTAAACATTTAGATTCCACTCAATTGCATTCAAACAGAGCTAATTTGATTTGAATAAAGCTTATTGAATCAAATAAAAGTCAATTGCATTCAAACATAGCTTGTTTAATCAACCGAAAGTCAACTTCTTAACCAAAAATGGTAATTAGTTCAAATAAAGCTTAAGCTTAATCATTAAGATTCCACTCAATTGCATTAAAACAAAGCTAACTTGTTTCGAATAAAGCTTATTGAAGAAAATCAAAGTCAATTGCATTCGAAGATAGCTTGTTTAATCTAACGAAAGTCGGCTATTCTTTCCAAAAATGGTAATTACTTCAAATAAAGCTTAAACTTAATCACTAAGATTCCACTCAATTGCATTCAAACAAAGCTAATTTGATTCGAATAAAGCCTATTGTATCGAATGAAAGTCAATTGCATACAAAAATAGATTGTTTAATAAAATGAAAGTCAACTTCTTTCCAAAAATGGTAATTGGTTCAAATAAAACTTCAGCTTAATCATTAAGATTCCACTCGATTGCATTCAAACAAAGCTAATCTGATTCGGATAAAACTTATTGAATCAAATAAAAGTCAATAACATTCAAACATAGCTTGTTTAATCAAATGAAAGTCAACTTCTTTCGAAAAATGGTAATTGTTTCAAATAAAGCTTAAGCTTACACATTTAGATTCCACTCAATTGCATTCAAACAGAGCTAATTTGATTTGAATAAAGCTTATTGAATCAAATAAAAGTCAATTGCATTCAAACATAGCTTGTTTAATCAACCGAAAGTCAACTTCTTAACCAAAAATGGTAATTAGTTCAAATAAAGCTTAAGCTTAATCATTAAGATTCCACTCAATTGCATTAAAACAAAGCTAACTTGTTTCGAATAAAGCTTATTGAAGAAAATCAAAGTCAATTGCATTCGAAGATAGCTTGTTTAATCTAACGAAAGTCAGCTATTCTTTCCAAAAATGGTAATTGCTTCAAATAAAGCTTAAACTTAATCATTAAGATTCCACTCAATTGTATTCAAATATAGATAATTTGGTTCCAATAAAGCCTATTGCATCAAATGAAAGTCAATTGCATTTAAAAATAAGTTGTTTAATAAAATGAAAGCCAACTATTCTTTGCAAAAATGATAATTGTTTGAAATAAAGGTTAAACTTAATCACTAAGATTCCACTCAATTGCATTCAAACAAAGCAAATTTGATTCGAATAAAGCCTATTGTATCAAATGAAAGTCAATTGCATTCAAAAATAGATTGTTTAATAAAATGAAAGTCAACTTCTTTCCAAAAATGGTAATTGGTTCAAATAAAACTTCAGCTTAATCATTAAGATTCCACTCAATTGCATTCAAACAAAGCTAATTTGATTCTAATAAAACTTATTGAATCAAATAAAAGTCAATTACGTTCAAACATAGCTTGTTTAATCAAATGAAAGTCAACTTCTTTCGAAAAATGGTAATTGTTTCAAATAAAGCTTAAGCTTAATCATTAAGATTCCACTCAATTGCATTCAAACAAAGCTAATTTTATTTGAATAAAAGCTTATTGAATCAAATAAAAGTCAATTGCATTCAAACATAGCTTGTTTAATCAACCGAAAGTCAACTTCTTAACAAAAAATGGTAATTAGTTCAAATAAAGCTTAAGCTTAGTCATTAAGATTCCACTCAATTGCATTAAAACAAAACTAACTTTATTCGAATAAAGCTTATTGAATAAAATGAAACTTAATTGCATTCGAACATAGCTTATTTAATCTAACGAAAGTCAGCTATTCTTTCCAAAAATGGTAATTGCTTCAAATAAAACTTAAACTTAATCATTAAGATTCCACTCAATTGCATTCAAATATAGCTAATTTTATTCGAATAAAGCCTATTGTATCAAATTAAAGTCAATTGCATTTAAACACAGGTTGTTTAATCAAATGAAAGCCAACTATTCTTTGCAAAAATGATAATTGTTTGAAATAAAGGTTAAGCTTAATCACTAAGATTCCACTCAACTACATTCAAACAAAGCTAATTTGATTAAAATAAAGCCTATTGTATCAAATGAAAGTGAATTGAATTCAAAAATAGATTGCTTAAAAAAATGAGAGTCAACTTCTTTCCGAAAATGGTAATTGGTTGAAATAAAACTTCAGTTTAATCATTAAGATTCCACTCAATTGCACTCAAACAAAGCTAATTTGATTCGAATAAAACTTATTGAATCAAATAAAAGTCAATTACATTCAAACATAGCTTGTTTAATCAAATGAAAGTCAACTTCTTTCGAAAAATGGTAATTGTTTCAAATAAAGCTTAAGCTTAATCATTAAGATTCCACTCGATTGCATTCAAACAAGGCTAATTTGATTCGAATAAAACTTATTGAATCAAATAAAAGTCAATTACATTCAAACATAGCTTGTTTAATCAAATGAAAGTCAACTTCTTTCGAAAAATGGTAATTGTTTCAAATATAGCTTAAGCTTAATCATTAACATTCCACTCAATTGCATTCAAACAAAGCTAATTTGATTTGACTAAAGCTTATTGAATCAAATAAAAGTCAATTGCATTCAAACATAGCTTGTTTAATCAACCGAAAGTCAACTTCTTAACCAAAAATGGTAATTAGTTCAAATAAAGCTTAAGCTTAATCATTAAGATTTCACTCAATTGCATTAAAACAAATCTAACTTGATTCGAATAAAGCTTATTGAATAAAATGAAAATTAATTGCATTTGAACATAGCTTGTTTAATCTAGCGAAAGTCAGCTATTCTTTCCAAAAATGGTAATTGCTTCAAATAAAGCTTAAACTTAATCATTAAGATTCCACTCAATTGCATACAAATATAGCTAATTTGATTCAAATAAAGCCTACTGTATCAAATGAAAGTCAATTGCATTTAAACATAGGTTGTTTAATCAAATGAAAGCCAACTATTCTTTGCAAAAATGATAATTGTTTGAAATAAAGGTTAAACGTAATGTCTAAGATTCCACTCAATTGCATTCAAACAAAGCCAATTTGATTCGGATAAACCTTATTGAATCAAATAAAAGTCAATTAACATTCAAACATAGCTTCTTCAATCAAATAAAAGTCAACTTCTTTCCAAAAATGGTAATTGGTTCAAATAAAGCTTCCGCTTAATCATTAAGATTCCACTCAATTGCATTGAAACAAAGCTAATTTGATTCGAATAAAACTTATTGAATCAAATAAAAGTCAATTACATTCAAACATAGCTTGTTTAATAAAATGAAAGTCAACGTCTTTCAAAAAATGGTAATTGTTTCAAATAAAGCTTAAGCTTAATCATTAAGATTCCACTCAATTGCATTCAAACAAAGCTAATTTTATTTGAATAAAGCTTATTGAATCAAATAAAAGTCAATTGCATTCAAACATAGCTTGTTTAATCAACCGAAAGTCAACTTCTTAACCAAAAATGGTAATTAGTTCAAATAAAGCTTAAGCTTAATCATTTAGATTCCACTCAATTGCATTCAAACAAAGCTAATTTTATTTGAATAAAGCTTATTGAATCAAATAAAAGTCAATTGCATTCAAACATAGCTTGTTTAATCAACCGAAAGTCAACTTCTTAACCAAAAATGGTAATTAGTTCAAATAAAGCTTAAGCATTAAGATTCCACTCAATTGCATTAAAACAAAGCTAACTTGATTCGAATAAAGCTTATTGAATAAAATGAATGTCAAATGCATTCGAACATAGCTTGTTTAATCTAACGAAAGTCAGCTATTCTTTCCAAAAATGGTAATTGCTTCAAATAAAGCTTAAACTTAATCATTAAGATTCCACTCAATTGCATTCAAATATAGATAATTTGGTTCCAATAAAGCCTATTGTATCAAATGAAAGTCAATTGCATTTAAAAATAAGTTGTTTAATGAAATGAAAGCCAACTATTCTTTGCACAAAAGATAATTGTTTGAAATAAAGGTTAAACTTAATCACTAAGATTCCACTCAATTGCATTCAAACAAAGCTAATTTGATTCGAAAAAAGCCTATTGTATAAAATGAAAGTTAATTGCATTCAAAAATAGATTGTTTAATAAAATGAAAGTCAACTTCTTTCCAAAAATGGTAATTGGTTCAAATAAAACTTCAGCTTAATCATTAAGATTCCACTCAATTGCATTCAAACAAAGCTAATTTGATTGGAATAAAACTTATTGAATCAAACAAAAGTCAATTACATTAAAACATAGCTTGTTTAATCAAATGAAAGTCAACTTCTTTCGAAAAATGGTAATTGTTTCAAATAAAGCTTAAGCTTAATCATTAAGATTCCACTCAATTCCATTCAAACAAAGCTAATTTTATTTGAATAAAGCTTATTGAATCAAATAAAAGTCAATTGCATTCAAACATAGCTTGTTTAATCAACCGAAAGTCAACTTCTTCACCAAAAATGGTAATTAGTTCAAATAAAGCTTAAGCTTAAGCTTAATCATTAAGATTCCACTCAATTGCATTAAAACAAAGCTAACTTGATTTGAATAAAGCTTATTGAATAAAATGAAAGTCAAATGCATTCGAACATAGTTTGTTTAATCTAACGAAAGTCAGCTATTCTTTCCAAAAATGGTAATTACTTCAAATAAAGCTTAAACTTAATCACTAAGATTCCACTCAATTGCATTCAAACAAAGCTAATTTGATTCGAATAAAACCTATTGTAGCAAATGAAAGTCAATTGCATTCAAAAATAGATTGTTTAATAAAATGAAAGTCAACTTATTTCCAAAAATGGTAATTGGTTCAAATAAAACTTCAGCTTAATCTTTAAGATTCCACTCAATTGCATTCAAACAAAGTTAATATGATTCGGATAAAACTTATTGAATCAAATAAAAGTCAATAACATTCAAACATAGCTTGTTTAATCAAATTAAAGTCAACTTCTTTCGAAAAATGGTAATTGTTTCAAATATAGCTTAAGCTTAATCATTAAGATTCCACTCAATTGCATTCAAACAAAGCTAATTTGATTTGACTAAAGCTCATTGAATCAAATAAAAGTCAATTGCATTCAAACATAGCTTGTTTAATCAACCGAAAGTCAACTTCTTAACCAAAAATGGTAATTAGTTCAAATAAAGCTTAAGTTTAATCATTAAGATTTCACTCAATTGCATTAAAACAAATCTAACTTGATTCGAATAAAGCTTATTGAATAAAATGAAAGTTAATTGCATTTGAACATAGCTTGTTTAATCTAGCGAAAGTCAGCTATTCTTTCCAAAAATGGTAATTGCTTCAAATAAAGCTTAAACTTAATCATTAAGATTCCACTCAATTGCATTCAAATATAGGTAATTTGATTCAAATAAAGCCTATTGTATCAAATGAAAGTCAATTGCATTTAAACATAGATTGTTTAATCAAATGAAAGCCAACTATTCTTTGCAAAAATGATAATTGTTTGAAATAAAGGTTAAACTTAATGTCTAAGATTCCACTCAATTGCATTCAAACAAAGCTAATTTTATTCGGATAAACCTTATTGAATCAAATAAAAGTCAATTAACATTCAAACATAGCTTCTTTAATCAAATGAAAGTCAACTTCTTTCCAAAAATGGTAATTGGTTCAAATAAAGCTTCCGCTTAATCATTAAGATTCCACTCAATTGCATTCAAACAAAGCTAATTTGATTCGATTAAAACTTATTGAATCAAATAAAAGTCAATTACATTCAAACATAGCTTGTTTAATAAAATGAAAGTCAACTTCTTTCGAAAAATGGTAATTGTTTCAAATAAAGCTTAAGCTTAAACATTAAGATTCCACTCAATTGCATTCAAACAAAGCTAATTTGATTTGAATAAAGCTTATTGAATCAAATCAAAGTCAATTGCATTCAAACATAGCTTGTTTAATCAACCGAAAGACAACTTCTTAACTAAAAATGGTAATTAGTTCAAATAAAGCTTAAGCTTAATCATTAAGATTCCACTCAATTGCATTAAAACAAAGCTAACTTGATTCGAATAAAGCTTATTGAATAAAATGAAAGTCAATTGCATTCGAAGATAGCTTGTTTAATCCAACGAAAGTCAGCTATTCTTTCCAAAAATGGTAATTGCTTCAAATAAAGCTTAAACTTAATCATTAAGATTCCACTCAATTGCATTCAAATATAGATAATTTGGCTCCAATAAAGCCTATTGTATCAAATGAAAGTCAATTGCATTTAAAAATAAGTTGTTTAATGAAATGAAAGCCAACTATTCTTAGCAAAAATGATAATTCTTTGAAATAAAGGTTAAACTTAATCACTAAGATTCCACTCAATTGCATTCAAACAAAGCTAATTTGATTCGAATAAAGCCTATTGTATCAAATGATAGTCAATTGCATTCAAAAATAGATTGTTTAATAAAATGAAAGTCAACTTATTTCCAAAAATGGTAATTGGTTCAAATAAAACTTCAGCTTAATCTTTAAGATTCCACTCAATTGCATTCAAACAAAGTTAATATGATTCGGATAAAACTTATTGAATCAAATAAAAGTCAATAACATTCAAACATAGCTTGTTTAATCAAATTAAAGTCAACTTCTTTCGAAAAATGGTAATTGTTTCAAATATAGCTTAAGCTTAATCATTAAGATTCCACTCAATTGCATTCAAACAAAGCTAATTTGATTTGACTAAAGCTCATTGAATCAAATAAAAGTCAATTGCATTCAAACATAGCTTGTTTAATCAACCGAAAGTCAACTTCTTAACCAAAAATGGTAATTAGTTCAAATAAAGCTTAAGTTTAATCATTAAGATTTCACTCAATTGCATTAAAACAAATCTAACTTGATTCGAATAAAGCTTATTGAATAAAATGAAAGTTAATTGCATTTGAACATAGCTTGTTTAATCTAGCGAAAGTCAGCTATTCTTTCCAAAAATGGTAATTGCTTCAAATAAAGCTTAAACTTAATCATTAAGATTCCACTCAATTGCATTCAAATATAGGTAATTTGATTCAAATAAAGCCTATTGTATCAAATGAAAGTCAATTGCATTTAAACATAGATTGTTTAATCAAATGAAAGCCAACTATTCTTTGCAAAAATGATAATTGTTTGAAATAAAGGTTAAACTTAATGTCTAAGATTCCACTCAATTGCATTCAAACAAAGCTAATTTTATTCGGATAAACCTTATTGAATCAAATAAAAGTCAATTAACATTCAAACATAGCTTCTTTAATCAAATGAAAGTCAACTTCTTTCCAAAAATGGTAATTGGTTCAAATAAAGCTTCCGCTTAATCATTAAGATTCCACTCAATTGCATTCAAACAAAGCTAATTTGATTCGATTAAAACTTATTGAATCAAATAAAAGTCAATTACATTCAAACATAGCTTGTTTAATAAAATGAAAGTCAACTTCTTTCGAAAAATGGTAATTGTTTCAAATAAAGCTTAAGCTTAAACATTAAGATTCCACTCAATTGCATTCAAACAAAGCTAATTTGATTTGAATAAAGCTTATTGAATCAAATCAAAGTCAATTGCATTCAAACATAGCTTGTTTAATCAACCGAAAGACAACTTCTTAACTAAAAATGGTAATTAGTTCAAATAAAGCTTAAGCTTAATCATTAAGATTCCACTCAATTGCATTAAAACAAAGCTAACTTGATTCGAATAAAGCTTATTGAATAAAATGAAAGTCAATTGCATTCGAAGATAGCTTGTTTAATCCAACGAAAGTCAGCTATTCTTTCCAAAAATGGTAATTGCTTCAAATAAAGCTTAAACTTAATCATTAAGATTCCACTCAATTGCATTCAAATATAGATAATTTGGCTCCAATAAAGCCTATTGTATCAAATGAAAGTCAATTGCATTTAAAAATAAGTTGTTTAATGAAATGAAAGCCAACTATTCTTAGCAAAAATGATAATTCTTTGAAATAAAGGTTAAACTTAATCACTAAGATTCCACTCAATTGCATTCAAACAAAGCTAATTTGATTCGAATAAAGCCTATTGTATCAAATGATAGTCAATTGCATTCAAAAATAGATTGTTTTATAAAATGAAAGTCAACTTCTTTCCAAAAATGGTAATTGGTTCAAATAAAACTTCAGCTTAATCTTTAAGATTCCACTCAATTGCATTCAAACAAAGCTAATTTGATTCGAATAAAACTTATTGAATCAAATAAAAGACAATTACATTCAAACATAGCTTGTTTAATCAAATGAAAGTCAACTTCTTTCGCAAAATGGTAATTGTTTCAGATAAAGCTTAAGCTTAATCATTAAGATTCCACTGAATTGCATTCAAACAAAGCTAATTTTATTGGAATAAAGCTTATTGAATCAAATAAAAGTCAATTGCATTCAAACATAGCTTGTTTAATCAACCGAAACTCAACTTCTTAACAAAAAATGGTAATTAATTCAAATAAACCTTATGCTTAACCATTAAGATTCCACTCAATTGCATTAAAACAAAACTAACTTTATTCGAATAAAGCTTATTGAATAAAATGAAAGTCAATTGCATTCGAAGATAGCTTGTTTAATCCAACGAAAGTCAGCTATTCTTTGCAAAAATGGTAATTGCTTCAAATAAAGCTTAAACTTAATCATTAAGATTCCACTCAATTGCATTCAAATATAGCTAATTTTATTCATATAAAGCCTATTGTATCAAATGAAAGTCAATTGCATTTAAACATAGGATGTTTAATCAAATGAAAGCCAACTATTCTTTGCAAAAATGATAATTGTTTGAAATAAAGGTTAAGCTTAATCAATTAGATTCCACTCAACTACATTCAGACAAAGCTAATTTGATTCGAATAAAACTTATTGAATCAAATAAAAGTCAATTACATTCAAACATAGCTTGTTTAATGAAATGAAAGTCAACTTCTTTCGAAAAATCGTAATTGTTTCAAATATAGCTTAAGCTTAATCATTAAGATTCCACTCAATTGCATTCAAACAAAGCTAATTTTATTTGACTAAAGCTTATTGAATCAAATAAAAGTCAATTGCATTCAAACATAGCTTGTTTAATCAACCGAAAGTCAACTTCTTAACCAAAAATGGTAATTAGTTCAAATAAAGCTTAAGCTTAATCATTAAGATTTCACTCAATTGCATTAAAACAAAGCTAATTTGATTCGAATAAAGCTTATTGAATAAAATGAAAGTTAATTGCATTTGAACATAGCTTGTTTAATCTAGCGAAAGTCAGCTATTCTTTCCAAAAATGGTAATTGCTTCAAATAAAGCTTAAACTTAATCATTAAGATTCCACTCAATTGCATTCAAATATAGCTAATTTGATTCAAATAAAGCCTATTGTATCAAATGAAAGTCAATTGCATTTAAACATAGGTTGTTTAATCAAATGAAAGCCAACTATTCTTTGAAAAAATGATAATTGTTTGAAACAAAGGTTAAACTTAATGTCTAAGATTCCACTCAATTGCATTCAAACAAAGCCAATTTGATTCGGATAAACCTTATTGAATCAAATAAAAGTCAATTAACATTCAAACATAGCTTCTTTAATCAAATGAAAGTCAACTTCTTTCCAAAAATGGTAATTGGTTCAAATAAAGCTTCCACTTAATCATTAAGATTCCACTCAATTGCATTCAAACAAAGCTAATTTGATTCGAATAAAACTTATTGAATCAAATAAAAGTCAATTACATTCAAACATAGCTTGTTTAATCAAATGAAAGTCAACTTCTTTCGAAAAATGGTAATTGTTTCAAATAAAGCTTAAGCTTAAACATTAAGATTCCACTCAATTGCATTCAAACAAAGCTAATTTGATTTGAATAAAGCTTATTGAATCAAATAAAAGTGAATTGCAATCAAACATAGCTTGTTTAATCAACCGAAAGACAACTTCTTAACCAAAAATGGTAATTAGTTCAAATAAAGCTTAAGCTTAATCATTAAGATTCCACTCAATTGCATTAAAACAAAGCTAACTTGATTCGAATAAAGCTTATTGAATAAAATGAAAGTCAATTGCATTCGAAGATAGCTTGTTTAATCCAACGAAAGTCAGCTATTCTTTGCAAAAATGGTAATTGCTTCAAATAAAGCTTAAACTTAATCATTAAGATTCCACTCAATTGCATTCAAATATAGCTAATTTTATTCAAATAAAGCCTATTGTATCAAATGAAAGTCAATTGCATTTAAACATAGGTTGTTTAATCAAATGAAAGCCAAGTATTCTTTGCAAAAATGATAATTGTTTGAAATAAAGGTTAAGCTTAATCACTAAGATTCCACTCAACTACATTCAAACAAAGCTAATTTGATTCAAATAAAGCCTATTGTATCAAATGAAAGTCAATTGAATTCAAAAATAGATTGCTTAATAAAATGAAAGTCAACTTCTTTCCGAAAATGGTAATTGGTTCAAATAAAACTTCAGTTTAATCATTAAGATTCCACTCAATTGCACTCAAACAAAGCTAATTTGATTCGAATAAAACTTATTGAATCAAATAAAAGTCAATTACATTCAAACATAGCTTGTTTAATCAAATGAAAGTCAACTTCTTTCGAAAAATGGTAATTGTTTCAAATAAAACTTAAGCTTAATCATTAAGATTCCACTCAATTGCATTGAAACAAAGCTAATTTGATTTGACTAAAGCTTATTGAATCAAATAAAAGTCAATTGCATTCAAACATAGCTTGTTTAATCAACCGAAAGTCAACTTCTTAACCAAAAATGGTAATTAGTTCAAATAAAGCTTAAGCTTAATCATTAAGATTTCACTCAATTGCATTAAAACAAAGCTAACTTGATTCGAATAAAGCTTATTGAATAAAATGAAAGTTAATTGCATTTGAACATTGCTTGTTTAATCTAACGAAAGTCAGCTATTCTTTCCAAAAATTGTAATTGCGTCAAATAAAGCTTAATCTGAATGATTAAGATTCCACTCAATTGCATTCATATATGGCTAATTTGATTCAAATAAAGCCTATTGTATCAAATGAAAGTCAATTGCATTTAAACATAGGTTGTTTAATCAAATGAAAGCCAACTATTCTTTGCAAAAATGATAATTGTTTGAAATAAAGGTTAAACTTAATCACTAAGAGTCCACTCAATTGCATTCAAACAAAGCTAATTTGATTCAAATAAAGCCTATTGTATCTAATGAAAGTCAATTGCATTCAAAAATAGATTGTTTAATAAAATGAAAGTCATCTTCTTTCCAAAAATGGTAATTGGTTCAAATAAAACTTCAGCTTAATCATTAAGATTCCACTCAATTGCATTCAAACAAAGCTAATTTGATTCGAATAAAACTTATTGAATCAAATAAAAGTCAATTACATTCAAACATAGCTTGTTTAATCAAATGAAAGTCAACTTCTTTCGAAAAATGGTAATTGTTTCAAATAAAGCTTAAGCTTAATCATTAAGATTCCACTCAATTGCATTCAAACAAAGCTAATTTTATTTGAATAAAGCTTATTGAATCAAATAGAAGTCAATTACATTCAAACATAGCTTGTTTAATCAACCGAAAGTCAACTTCTTAACCAAAAATGGTAATTAGTTCAAATAAAGCTTAAGCTTAATCATTAAGATTCCACTCAATTGCATTAAAACAAAGCTAACTTGATTCGAATAAAGCTTATTGAATAAAATGAAAGTCAATTGCTCAAATAACCCGAAATTTTGGGCCAGAAAATTTCGCGGTTATTAATGTTAATTAGTAATTCTAAATCCAAATGGGCCATTTAATTTGGACTGTTTACATTTTTTTTTTTTTGTCCGATCTTTTCCTCAAATTGGGCCAAAGACCCAACTCTCTTTTCTTTTCTCTCTTTGGCCGGCCCTCTTTCTTTCAATTGGGTCAATATTAATTCTTGATTTAATTAATTAATATTAATTATAATGTTTAAATAATTAAATTACTTAAATTAATTATATTTTTAAACCAAGTCAAATGTGAGCTAACCAACTAACTAAATCTTCCCCTAATTACTCCAACCTCACGGCTACTCTAACAACCCAATTAGGGTTTTGTTGAATTCTTTTTCCTTGTATAAATAGGACTCATGTAATTATTTTGTCCTATTTTGCAATTGTTTTATAAACCCTAAAAATTTCACCTTTCTTTCTTCTTTTCTCTTCTCTTGTTGGCCGTGTGATTTCATCAAGTAAAGGGTGAATTTTGTTTGGAATTTTTAAGCGAATCGAGGTAACTTCGCTTTCTTCTTTAATCTAAGGGTAGCAAAACACATAGTAAATTAGGATTGTAACATGAAAATTTGTAGGAATTTAATCTTGTTTTTACTAGAAAATGTCGAGTAGCATGTTGATTGAATTCTTGAATTATTTCATGTATTTTCTTGATTTTATGTATGATCTTGCATGATTAATTAATCAAAATTTCATAATTAAATCTTTATTTATTTTGGGGTACTCGAAAAATTTGCATGAAATTGATGATTTATGTTCTTGATTTAATCTTGAAATTTTCGAGTGTATATACATGTTAATGATGATTTTCTTTAATTGTTTAAGCATGTTCATGACTAATTTAATTAGTATTGATTAAATCTTGAATTTAAAGTTTAATCACGATATTTTTCTATAATATGTCGAGTGATAGAAAATTAAAAGAAAAGATTAAAAAATCTAATTTTTATATTAATCTTGATCTTATTGAATTAATTATGCTAATCTTGAATTAATTCTTTAATTATATCATGTTAATTTAATTCTTGAAAGAAAATTAGATGTTGTTGTTCTTTGAAATTGCCGAGTGGTGTTATGAACAAAGCATGATATTTTAGTCTTGAGTCTTGAATTTAATCTTGTTAATTGATGTTAAAAATATGATTTTTATGATTATTGTTAGTTAATTTATTTAATTGTTGTAGTTTGAAATTGTATAAATTAATTGATAAAATTGATCAATTTAGATCAAAAATGTCGAGTGAGAGTAAAATAGAAAAATAGAATTTTTATCATAATTTTGGTAATTTTAGTAATTAATTGGGTAATTAAAATAATTTAAGAAATTAATTAGTTATTGATTGAATTTAAAAATGCCGAGTGGAATAATTAGATTAGTCAATTTAGTTAATTTTGACTTATTATTAATTTTAGGAATAATTAGTAATAAAAGTTACGGATAAAATAATTATCAGGGATAAGTTGTAAAGTGAAGGGATAGATAATATGACTATTATTATTACTATTAGTATTCGGCTATTACAATTATTAATAATAATATTTACAAGTTAATATTAGTAATAATATTAAGGTTAGTATCCGAAAGGATAAGTTATAAAGATATGATAAGATGTTGAGGATAGCATAAGATAAGGTTTGAAGTTGCATAAGATATTACTAAGGATAAGAAAGGAAACAGAGTAATAGCTATACATGTTATGTTTCGGTCTCTGGCTAGGAAAGACTTGGTATTTAAGGTGGCCAATATACGTGCCGCACCTCTCTTTCCTGGGACTCCGAACATTTCATTTCCTATTACGGTCACCTAGTATTTCCCAATATATGATATGATATGATTAATTAAAGATATAAGATATGATAAGGACGTCCACCTGATGACCCGAGTAGTCAGACTGGGTTAAGTCGAGGCCACTGCTCAATTGGGACGAACACACGAGTTCCCCCGAGCAGTTCTGGGTCTTAGGATATGTAGTCTTCTAGTAGTAGTACACGAGCTGCTATTAGGGGTTATGGCCATAGCTTAGGCTTAGTGGTGAAACACGAGATCCGCTACGGGTTGAGTACACGAGCTCACCCCGGCATGTTCTAGGAAAGTTGTGGTGAAACACGAGATCCACAACGAGTTATAGTGACCGGTCCAACGAATGATATGATTTGATACGAATGATTATGATATGATATGAAATTTACGATTATGATATAAAATGAAAGTTATGATATGAATTCGAAATGAAGGATATTAAAGGTTATGAAATGAATATGATAAGATAAGAATATGAAACCATAAGATATAATATATGATAGGTTATTATATAAGCTAATGAAGATACGGGATACGATATATTAGTGATATAGGATATAAGATAAGATATGGACTATGGTCTAATGAATATTGGGAGAATTAGGGTTATGATTGTATTATACTATAAGTATAAGTATATGAATGATATAAGACTTCCGCTGTATAATTCTGTAATTTGTATGAAAGTATAAATGTATGCGTATGTATGTATATGAATGATGAGTGTATTTTTTTACGTATTTCTAACCGTATAATGCAGGGCTGATTGTACGTACATTATACGTAGACATTACGTATTCTAACTGTATTTCTGCAGGTATTTTATACGTACTTTGTACGTATACGTTTAGGTATTTTATACGTATTTTGTACGTATACGTTTACGTATGTTTGTACGTATTTTTTATACGTATTTTGTATGATTGTATGTAAAGCATGTATTAAGTTTCTGTACGGTTTTTATGTGCTTTCCTATGATATTATGTGTTTGGTGGTCCCTCGATTAAATGGACAGCCTAGTTACTCGCCACTGACGGTGGACCCCCCCCCCCTCAGTTTCAGGTGAAGACGCTGCTGATTAACGGGCTTTCGTGGATAGGCTTGAGTAGCTGAGGACCCTAGTTAATTAGTTTATTAGATGATTCATGTTATAAAAGACAATTACTTAGTTTATTTTATGATCCCGGCATGTAGGGGCAGTTTTAAAATAATTTGTGTAACAAAGGATATTGAGTTATTTTGGTTATTAGTTGATTATTTAATAAAAGTAAATCCGTTTGTTCAAATAAATTGATTTATTGTTTATTTTAAGTTGGTAATGATCCGTTTGTCGATTTCCCTTCGTAAATCGACATGTCTAAAAAGTCGGGTCGTTACAATTGCATTCGAACATAGCTTGTTTAATCTAACGAAAGTCAGCTATTCTTTCCAAAAATGGTAATTGCTTCAAATAAAGCTTAAACTTAATCATTAAGATTCCACTAAATTGCGTTCAAATATAGATAATTTGATTCCAATAAAGCCTATTGTATCAAATGAAAGTCAATTGCATTTAAACATAAGTTGTTTAATCAAATGAAAGCCAACTATTCTTTGCAAAAATGATAATTGTTTGAAATAAAGGTTAAACTTAATCACTAAGATTCCACTCAATTGCATTCAAACAAAGCTAATTTGATTCGAATAAAGCCTATTGTATCAAATGAAAGTCAATTGCATTCAAAAATAGATTATTTAATAAAATGAAAGTCAACTTCTTTCCAAAAATGGTAATTGGTTCAAATAAAACTTCAGCTTAATCATTAAGATTCCACTCAATTGCATTCAAACAAAGCTAATTTCATTCGGATAAAACTTATTGAATCAAATAAAAGTCAATTACATTCAAACATAGCTTGTTTAATCAAATGAAACTCAACTTCTTTCGAAAAAAGGTAATTGTTTCAAATAAAGCTTAAGCTTAATCATTAAGATTCCACTCAATTGCATTCAAACAAAGCTAATTTGATTTAAATAAAGCTTATTGAATCAAATAAAAGTCAATTGCATTCAAATATAGCTTGTTTAATCAACCGAAAGCCAACTTCTTAACCAAAAATGGTAAATAGTTCAAATAAAGCTTAAGATTAATCATTAAGATTCCACTCAATTGCATTAAAACAAAGCTAACTTGATCCGAATAAAGCTTATTGAATAAAATGAAAGTCAATTGCATTCGAACATAGCTTGTTTAATCTAACGAAAGTCAGCTATTCTTTCCAAAAATGGTAATTGCTTCAAATAAAGCTTAAACTTAATCATTAAGATTCCACTCAATTGCATTCAAATATAGATAATTTGATTCCAATAAAGCCTATTGTATCAAATGATAGTCAATTGCATTTAAAAATACGTTGTTTAATGAAATGAAAGCCAACTATTCTTTGCAAAAATGATAATTTTTTGAAATAAAGGTTAGACTTAATTACTAAGATTCCACTCAATTGCATTCAAACAAAGCCAATTTGATTCGGATAAAACGTATTGAATCAAGTAAAAGTCAATTAACATTCAAACATAGCTTGTTTAATCAAATGAAAGTCAACTTCTTTCCAAAAATGGTAATTGGTTCAAATAAAGCTTCAGCTTAATCATTAAGATTCCACTCAATTGCATTCAAACAAAGCTAATTTGATTTGAATAAAGCTTATTGAATCAAATAAAAGTCAATTGCATTCTAACATAGCTTGTTTAATCAACCGAAAGTCAACTTCTTAACCAAAAATGGTAATTAGTTCAAATAAAGCTTAAGCTTAATCATTAAGATTCCACTCAATTGCATTAAAACAAAGCTAACTTGATTCGAATAAAGCTTATTGAATAAAATGAAAGTGAATTGCATTCGAAGATAGCTTGTTTAATCTAACGAAAGTTAGCTATTCTTTCCAAAAATGGTAATTGCTTCAAATAAAGCTTAAACTTAATCATTAAGATTCCACTTAATTGCATTCAAATATAGATAATTTGATTCCAATAAAGCCTATTGTATCAAATGAAAGTCAATTGCATTTAAAAATACGTTGTTTAATGAAATGAAAGCCAACTATTCTTTGCAATAATGATAATTGTTTGAAATAAAGGTTAAACTTAATCACTAAGATTCCACTCAATTGCATTCAAACAAAGCTAATTTGGTTCAAATAAAGCCTATTGTATCTAATGAAAGTCAATTGCATTCAAAAATAGATTGTTTAATAAAATGAAAGTCAACTTCTTTCCAAAAATGGTAATTGGTTCAAATAAAACTTCAGCTTAATCATTAAGATTCCACTCAATTGCATTCAAACAAAGCTAATTTGATTTGAATAAAACTTATTGAATCAAATAAAAGTCAATTACATTCAAGCATAGCTTGTTTAATCAAATGAAAGTCAACTTCTTTCGAAAAATGGTAATTGTTTCAAATAAAGCTTAAACTTAATCATTAAGATTCCACTAATTGCATTCAAACAAAGCTAATTTTATTTGAATAAAGCTTATTGAATCAAATAAAAGTCAATTGCATTCAAACATAGCTTGTTTAATCAACCGAAAGTCAACTTCTTAACCAAAAATGGTAATTAGTTCAAATAAAGCTTAAGCTTAATCATTAAGATTCCACTCAATTGCATTAAAACAAAGCTAACTTGATTCGAATAAAGCTTATTGAATAAAATGAAAGTCAATTGCATTCGAACATAGCTTGTTTAATCTAACGAAAGTCAGCTATTCTTTCCAAAAATGGTAATTGCTTCAAATAAAGCTTAAACTTAATCATTAAGATTCCACTCAATTGCGTTCAAATATTGATAATTTGATTCCAATAAAGCCTATTGTATCAAATGAAAGTCAATTGCATTTAAACATAAGTTGTTTAATCAAATGAAAGCCAACTATTCTTTGCAAAAATGATAATTGTTTGAAATAAAGGTTAAACTTAATCACTAAGATTCCACTCAATTGCATTCAAACAAAGCTAACTTGATTCGAATAAAGCCTATTGTATCAAATGAAAGTCAATTGCATTCAAAAATAGATTGTTTAATAAAATGAAAGTCAACTTCTTTCCAAAAATGGTAATTGGTTCAAATAAAACTTCAGCTTAATCATTAAGATTCCACTCAATTGCATTCAAACAAAGCTAATTTCATTCGGATAAAACTTATTGAATCAAATAAAAGTCAATTACATTCAAACATATCTTGTTTAATCAAATGAAAGTCAACTTCTTTCGAAAAATGGTAATTGTTTCAAATAAAGCTTAAGCTTAATCATTAAGATTCCACTCAATTGCATTCAAACAAAGCTAATTTGATTTGACTAAAGCTTATTGAATCAAATAAAAGTCAATTGCATTCAAATATAGCTTGTTTAATCAACCGAAAGTCAACTTCTTAACCAAAAATGGTAATTAGTTCAAATAAAGCTTAAGCTTAATCATTAAGATTCCACTCAATTGCATTAAAACAAAGCTAACTTGATTCGAATAAAGCTTATTGAATAAAATGAAAGTCAATTGCATTCGAGGATAGCTTGTTTAATCTAACGAAAGTCAGCTATTCTTTCCAAAAATGGTAATTTCTTCAAATAAAGCTTAAACTTAATCATTAAGATTCCACTCAATTGCATTCAAATATAGATAATTTGTTGTGATCCGGCCTCCTAACTCCTTGGTTCAGAATGGCAAGGTAGTCACCATGGTTCGAAATGTCATTCATGACATGGTTGGGTTAACTATCCAACCAACTCAAGTCCTATTTGTCTTTGTTTATTAAAAAATTTCCGTTTGGCTTTGTGTTTAGTAGGGTTCGATCCTTGTTAGTATAAATCGAACCCCTTTTGATTTGTTTAAGTTATTTTAAATTCAGTCAAGTAGTTAGTTAATTAAGGCTAGCAATAAACAAAGCAATGTGTCATTGGAAGCTTCAAGAAGCCGGCTGCCAAGGGGATTCAAAGCTAGGTCATCAAGGCAATTAAGAGAGCACTTAAGAGGAGACCAAGCCTTCATGAAGGCATTAAAAAGGGGCTTGAAAATCGGCTGCAAGCATGCCCCCTCTTGATCAGATTTTGTTATCTTTAGGATAAGTTTATCTTTACTTATCCTTTAGATTACAAATCCAACTTAAATTCTGATTTTGTAGATAAGCTTTGTTATCTTCTTTTGTACCACGAATTCTGATTTTTTAGGATAGGTTTAGATTTCGTAATTATCCTTAGCTTATCCTAAAATTGTAATTATAAATAGTGGCTTGAACCTCAATGAAAAATCAGAACTTTGAATCAACAAAAACTTGAATTGTCTTTGGTATTTTTCTCTGAAAATCCGAAACACAACTCCCTCCTTTGCTTGCCTAATTATTGGCTCAATTAGGCTATGATCTTAGGAACCAAACTTGTCGAAATTGGTGGTGAATTTCTGTATCCATCTTTGATCTTGAACTATCCCTTACTTTAGTGGCTAGTCCCTTGTAATCTTCTTGTGCTACAACAAGGTTACAACATTTGGTGGCCCATGCAGGTCTAGCCACCTTTCTCCTCCACAAAAACAACCCCTTTCTTTCCCCTTACCCCACGTCAAAAAAAAAAAAAAAAAAAACACAAAATGTTGAACCCTCCTCCAAATTGGCAAGAATATATTCAGAAAAGTGAAGAAGAGAAGGAGAGCTTAAAGGCTCAAATGGCTACTATGCAAGCCGAAATGGCGGATCTAATGAGAAGACTTATTAGACAAAGAGAGGGTTCACCTCCTCAAAGTGAACAGAGCAGTGACATAGAACTTGAAGATGAAACTTCAAGATCAAGACCAAACAATGATATCAAGGTTGATATTCCAGAATATGATGGCAAGATTGATGCCGATGAGTTCATCGAATGGTTGAACACTGTGGAAAGAGTGTTCGATTATAAGAATACTCCGGAGGACAAGAAAGTGAAAATTGTTGCCTTAAAACTCAGAAAATATGCGTCCACTTGGTGATCGAATGTAAGTGCAAAAAGGCAAAGGCAAGGCAAAGAGAAGGTCAGAACTTGGCCTAAAATGAAGAAGTTGATGAAAAGTAAGTTCTTACCTACTTACTACAAACAAGAGAATTTTCAGAAATTCCATAAGTTGAGGCAAGGAGTTAAATCAGTGGAAGAATATGCTCGAGAATTTGAAGGTCTAACCATGAAATGTGATGTAGAAGAAGATGAACCCCAAACTTTGGTTCGTTTTCTTGGAGGGTTGGATCCCAGAATAGCAAATGTTTTTGAATTACACCCTTACTCAACTTTAGAAGAGTTAGTCATTCTAGCTCATAAGGTTGAGGCCCAACAAAAGGCCAAAGGAAAAGAGACCTCACGTCCCTTTTCCAAAACAGCCCCATCTCCATTTAACCGCCCATTCCAAACCCCACTCAAAATAACCTCCCCTAATCCTCCTAAACCACAAAATCAGCCCCCTAACCCTTCTAAACCACAAAATTCAGCCCAACCTAGAAAGTGTTTTCGATGTCATGGCTTTGGTCATATTTCAACCGAGTGCCCAAATAAGAGAGTAATCTCTTTGGTTGAGTATGAACGAGAGGAGCCAGAAGATGATCATGATGATGCTGATCTTGGAGAATCGGATCAGGAGCATGATGAAGTGTTCCTAGGACCCGATGAAGGAGAGTGTCTAGTTGTAAGGCGTGCCCTTAGCAACTTGGTTGGTAAAGAAGAGAACTTACAACGAGAGGCAATCTTTCACTCCCGTTGTACCATCAAAGGCAAGGTATGTACTTTAATTATTGATGGTGGTAGTTGTACAAATGTGGCATCTCAGAATATGGTGGATAAATTGGGACTAAAAACAACTCCTCATAAAAATCCATATGTAATCCAATGGCTTAATCAAGGAAAAGGTATACAAGTTGATAAACAAATTCTGATTTCATTTAGCATTGGTAACAATTATTAAGAAGAGTTGTATTGTGATGTTATACCCATGGATGCATGTCACCTACTACTTGGACGACCTTGGCTGTTTGATAGGAGAGTTATACATGATGGATTTAAAAATACATATTCATTTGTAAAGAATGGAAAGAAAATTGTGTTAACTCCCTTACCACCACCCAAAACCGCCCCAAAACAGAATAATAATCCTTTACCAACTACCCTTACTACCCTTATCAAGTCTGAATATCATGAGTTTAAATCCCATAAAGGACTCATTTTATGTGGACTTGGAGACAGCCCTTCCCCTCCAAAAGAACCATCCCATCCCCTACTTAATTCCCTCCTTCAAGAATTCTCATATGTTTTTCCCTCTGAAATGCCCAATGCCCTACCTCCCAAACGTGACATCCAACACAAAATTGACTTGATTCCCGGTTCTACATTGCCAAATAAACCTGCCTATAGGACTAATCCTAAGGAGACAGAAGAGATAAGGAGACAAGTTGATGAATTGTTGTCAAAGGGTTTGATCCGTGAATCCTTAAGCCCATGTGCATGTCCTACACTTCTTGTTCCAAAGAAGAATGGTGAATGGCGTATGTGTGTGGACAGTAGACCTATTAATAAAATCACTATCAAATATCGATTTCCAATTCCAAGATTGAATGATTTGTTAGATGATTTACATGGTGCTAAGGTGTTTTCAAAGATTGATCTCAAAAGTGGCTATCATCAAGTTCGAATTTTCGAAGGAGATGAATGGAAAACAGCTTTCAAAACTAAAGATGGATTATTTGAATGGCTTGTCATGCCTTTTGGTTTAACAAACGCACCTTCTACATTCATGCGTTTGATGAACCAAGTGTTGAAACCTTTCATTGGTCGTTTTGTAGTTGTTTATTTTGATGATATTTTAGTTTATAGTAGAGATGATGATGAGCATGTATCACATCTTAGAGAAGTATTTTCTGTTTTGTCTAAAGAACAATTGTATGGTAACATAGATAAGTGTGATTTCTTTTCTAGTTTTGTAACCTTTTTAGGATTTAAAGTGTCATGTAATGGTATTGAAGTCGATGATGATAAGGTGAAGGCAATCAATGAGTGGCCCACGCCACAATCGATCCAACAAGTCAGAAGCTTCCACGGTTTAGCCTCTTTTTATAGGAGGTTCGTGCGAAATTTCAGTACTCTCATGGCTCCAATCACCGAACTCACAAAGCTCTCAAAATTTGAATGGAATCCGAATGCTCAAAAGGCATTTGAAGAGGTTAAAAGAATGGTTACTACTGCACCAATTCTTGTTTTACCTAACTTTGATGATGTATTTGAAATTGAGTGTGATGCTAGTGGCGTTGGAATAGGAGCTGTCCTATCTCAAAATAGGCGTCCCATTGCCTATTTCAGTGAGAAACTCAATGATGCTCAAAGGCGATATTCAACTTATGACAAAGAGTTCTTGGCTCTTGTTCGTGCTTTAGATCATTGGAGGCATTACTTGTTGCCTAAAGAATTCATCCTCCATTCGGACCATGAAGCACTCAAGTTCTTGCAAAGCCAACAAAAGCTCCATGCTCGCCATGCCAAATGGGTTGAGTTCCTTCAAGCATTTCATTTCGTCATCAAGCACAAGAAGGGAGAAATGAACAAAGGTGCCGATGCATTATCAAGGAGATATGTGTTGCTTAACTCTTTAAGCACACGTGTGATAGGTGTTGAAGAAATGAAACAATGCTATGATGAAGATTCTGATTTTGGAGAGATCTTTCAAAAGTGTAAAAGCCATCCCCATAAAGACTTTTACATTTTGGATGGTTTTCTTTTCAAAGGAAACAGCATTTGTGTTCCCAAATCTAGTTTGAGAGAGAGCTTAATCAAGGAGTTGCATGAAGGAGGAATGGCTGGCCATTTTGGAATAGAGAAGACCTACACTCTTGTTTCAGAATATTTCTTTTGGCCACGATTGAAAAGAGATGTGGAATTTGTTGTAAGAAGGTGCGTGAAGTGTCAAAGGGCTAAGAGCCATCAATTGCCTCAAGGGTATCTCTTGCCCTTGCCAATACCCCAAGCTCCATGGGAAGATGTAAGTCTTGACTTCGTAATAGGGCTTCCCCTCACTAAAAACAGAAAGGACTCAATCATGGTGGTTGTTGATCGATTCTCAAAAATGGCTCACTTCATCCCATGCCATACTACTCATGATGCTAGTCGTGTGGCTGATCTTTATTTCAAAGAAGTGGTTCGTTTGCATGGAATTCCCAAATCAATGGTTAGTGATCGAGACACCAAGTTTCTAAGTCATTTTTGGCTTACCTTATGGCGCAAGATGGGAACCAAGCTCAAATTCAGTACTTCAAGCCATCCTCAAACAGATGGTCAAACCGAAGTCACCAATCGGACTTTAGGGTCCTTGCTACGATCCCTTGCAACAAAGCGTCGTAGCCAATGGGAAGAAATGCTACCTCATGCTGAATTTGCCTACAACCGAGTTCCTAGCCGCACCACAAGCTTAAGTCCATTTGAAGTTGTCTATGGGTTCAATCCGTGTACTCCAATCGATTTGGCCCCATTTCCAACTCCAACCAAATACAGTCAAGAAGCTAGTGAACGAGCAAAAGAGATCCGATCCATTCATGAGAAAGTTCGAGGGCAAATTGAACGAGCTAATGCAAAGATGAAGGAGTATTATGATAAGAAGAGAAGCTCGGTGCACTTCAACAAGGGAGATCTAGTATGGATTCATTTGAGGAAAGAACGATTTCCTACTAAGAGGCGTTCTAAAATCAGTCCCCGAAGTGATGGTCCATTCGAAATAGTGGAAAAGTTGAATGACAATGCTTATAAGGTCGAATTACCCGGGGATTATGGAGTTTCTTCTACCTTCAATGTGCAAGACTTGTCCCCCTATTTTGATGAATTTGAAGAATTGCCTAGTTTGAGGTCAAACTCTTCAAAAGACGGGAGAATGTTTGTTGTAACCTTGTTGTAGCACAAGAAGATTACAAGGGACTAGCCACTAAAGGAAAGGATAGGTCAAGCTCAAAGATGGATACGGAATATCACCACCAACTTCGAAAAAAACTTGGGCTATAATTCGTTGAACTTGGATACAGATTTCACCACCAAATTCTACAAATTAGGTTCCTAAGATCACAGCCTAATTGAGCCAATAATTAGACAAGCAAAGGATAATTGTTTCGGATTTCTTAAGGAAAAACCAAGACAAATTTAAGTGTTTGTTTTTGATTCAAAGTTCTGATTTTTTCATTGATATGCAAGCTATACTATTTATAAGTACAATTAGGATAAGCTAGGGTAATTAGAAAGTCTAATTCTTATCCTAAGAAATCAGAAATGGTGGTTGCAAATGAAGATAACAAAATCTGAAGTGAGGAGCTTGGGCAGCCGGATTTTAAGCTCCATTTTAATGTCTTCTTAATTTCTTTGTCTCTCTTTTAATTGCTCTTTTAATCCTCTTGCTTGGCAGCTGAATTCTTGAAGCTTCTTGTAGCTTTGATTGCATTGATGACTTCTTGTATTCCCCTAGAGGCTGCCGGTTTTAAGACTTCGAAGTGGGCTGCCGGTTTTGCACTTGAGGCTGCCACCTTGAAGTTGCCATCTTTGGACCTTGAGGATGCCATCTTGAAGCTGCCATCTTTGGACTTCCAACACTGCCGGCCTTGGGTTTCAAAACTGCCGGCCTTGGGCTTCAACACTGCCGGCCTTGGGCTTCAAAGCTGCCGGCTCCATGATGATTTTATTGCTAACCTTAACTACTTAACTTAAGCAAATAAAAAAGGGGTTCGATTTATACTAACAAGGATCGAACCCTACTAACATAGACTCAATAAACAAAGGAAAATAAAGCTTGAGTTGGTTGGATGACACTTCGAAATATATCATGGACAACACTTCGAACCATGGTAATGATCTTGCCATCTTGAACCAACGAGCTAGGAGGCCGGATTACAACATTCTCCCCTTCTTTTGAAGAGTTTGACCTCAAACTAGGCAATTCTTCAAATTCATCAAAGTAGGGGGACAAGTCTTGCACATTGAAGGTAGAAGACACTCCATAATCTCCGGGCAATTCTACCTTATAAGCATTGTCATTCAATTTTTCCAAGACTTCAAATGGACCATCACTTCTTGGACTGATTTTAGAACGCCTCTTAGTTGGAAAACGTTCTTTTCTCAAATGAACCCATACGAGATCTCCTTTGTTGAAGTGCACCGAACTTCTTTTCTTGTCATAATACTCCTTCATCTTTGCATTAGCTCGTTCAATCTGCCCACGAACTTTCTCATGAATGGATTGGATCTCTTTGACTCGTTCACTAGCTTCATGACTATATTTGGTTGGAGTTGGAAATGGAGCCAAATCAATTGGAGTACACGGATTGAACCCATAAACAACTTCAAATGGGCTTAAGCTTGTGGTACGGCTAGGAACTCGGTTGTAAGCAAATTCAGCATGAGGTAGCATTTCTTCCCATTGGCTAGGACGCTTTGTTGCAAGGGCTCGTAGCAAGGACCCTAAAGTCCTATTGGTGACTTCGGTCTGTCCATCTGTTTGAGGATGGCTTGAAGTACTGAATTTGAGCTTGGTTCCCATCTTGCGCCATAAAGTAAGCCAAAAATGACTTAGAAACTTGGTGTCTCGATCACTAACCATTGATTTGGGAATTCCATGTAAACGAACAACCTCTTTGAAGTAAAGATCAGCCACACGGCTAGCATCATGAGTAGTGTGGCAAGGGATGAAGTGAGCCATTTTTGAGAACCGATCAACAACCACCATGATCGAGTCCTTTCTGTTTTTGGTGATGGGAAGTCCTACCACGAAATCAAGACTTACATCTTCCCAAGGAGCTTGGGGTATTGGCAAGGGCAAAAGATACCCTTGAGGCAATTGATGACTTTTAGCTTGTTGGCACTTCACACATCTCTTTACAATGAACTCTACATCTCTTTTCAAACGAGGCCAAAAGAATTATTCAGAAATGAGAGTGTAGGTTTTCTCAATTCCAAAGTGACCAGCCATTCCTCCTTCATGCATCTCTTTGATCAAACTCTCTCTCAAGCTAGATTTAGGAACACAAATGCTATTCCCTTTGAAAAGAAAACCATCCAAAATGTAAAAGTCTTTATGGGGATGGATTTTACACTTTAGAAAGATCTCTCCAAAATCAGAGTCATCATCATAGCATTGTTTCATTTCTTCAACACCTATCACACGTGTTTTCAAAGAGTTAAGCAACACATATCTCCTTGATAAAGCATCGGCACCTTTGTTCATTTCTCCTTTCCTATGCTTGATGACGAAGTGAAATAATTGAAGGAATTCAACCCATTTGGCATGGCGAGCATGGAGCTTTTGTTGGCTTTGCAAGAACTTGAGTGCTTCATGATCTGAATGGAGAATGAACTCTTTAGGCAACAAGTAATGTCTCCAATGATCTAAGGCACGAACAAGAGCCAAGAATTCCTTGTCATAAGTGGAATAACGCCTTTGAGTATCATTGAGCTTTTCACTAAAATAGGCAATGGGACGCCTATTTTGAGATAGGACAGCTCCTATTCCAACGCCACTAGCATCACATTCAATTTCAAATACATCATCAAAGTTAGGCAATACAAGAATAGGTGCAGTAGTAAGCATCTTCTTAACCTCTTCAAATGCCTTTTGAGCATTTGGATTCCATTCAAATTTTGAAAGCTTTGTGAGTTCGGTGATTGGAGCCATGAGAGTACTGAAATTTCTCACGAATCGCCTATAGAAAGAGGCTAACCCATGAAAACTTCGTACTTGTTGAACTGATTGTGGCGTGGGCCACTCATTGATCGCTTTCACTTTGTCTTCATCAACTTCAATACCATTACATGACACTTTAAAGCCCAAAAAAGTTACAAAGCTAGAAAAGAAATCACACTTGTCTAAATTACCATACAATTGTTCCTTATCTAAAACAGAAAATACTTTTCTAAGATGTGATACATGCTCATCATCATCTCTACTATAAACTAAAATATCATCAAAATAAACTACTACAAAATGACCAATAAAAGGTTTCAACACTTGGTTCATCAAACGCATGAAAGTGGAAGGTGCGTTTGTTAAACCAAATGGCATGACAAGCCATTCAAACAATCCATCCTTAGTTTTAAAGGCTGTTTTCCATTCATCTCCTTCGAAAATTCGAATTTGATGATAACCACTTTTGAGATCAATTTTCGAAAACACCTTAGCACCATGTAAATCATCTAACAAATCATTCAATCTAGGAATTGGAAATCGATATTTGATAGTGATTTTGTTAATGGGCCTACTGTCTACACACATACGCCATTCACCATTCTTTTTGGGAACAAGTAGTGTAGGACATGCACATGGGCTCAAGGACTCTCGAATCAAACCCTTTGATAACAACTCATCAACTTGTCTCCTTATCTCTTCGGTCTCCTTAGGATTAGTCCTATAGGCCGGTTTGTTGGGCAATGTAGAGCCAGGAATCAAGTCAATTTTGTGTTGTATGTCTCTTTTGGGGGGAAGGGCACACGGCATTTCAGTGGGAAAAACATGAGAGTATTCTTGGAAGAGGGAATTAAGTAGGGGATGGGTTGGTTCTTTTGGGGTAGAAAGGCTGTCTTCAAGTCCATTTAAAATGAGCCCTTTATGGGTCTTGAACTCATGATATTCAGACTTGATAAGGGTAGTAAGGGTAGTGGGTAAGGGGGTATTGGTCTGTTTTGGGGCGATTTTGGGTGGTGGTAAGGGAGTTAGTACAATTTTCTTGCCATTTTTAACAAAAGAATATGTGTTTTTATATCCATCATGTATAACTCTCCTATCAAACAGCCAAGGTCGTCCAAGCAACAAATGACATGCATCCATGGGTATTACATCACAATACAACTCTTCTTGATAATTATTTCCAATGCTAAAAGAAATCAGAATTTGTTTATCTACTTGTATTCCTTTTCCTTGATTAAGCCATTGAATAACATAAGGATTTTTATGAGGAGTTGTTTTAAGTCCCAATTTGTCCACCATGTTTTGAGATGCAACATTCGTACAACTACCACCATCAATAATTAGAGTGCATACCTTACTTTTGATGGTACAACGGGAGTGAAAGATGGCCTCTCGTTGTAAGTTCTCTTCTTTACCAACTAAGTTGCTTAGGGCACACCTAACAACTAAACATTCACCTTCATCGGGTCCTAGGAACACTTCATCACGCTCCTGATCCGATTCTCCAAGATCACGTTCATCTTGTTCACTTTCTGATTTTTCTTGCTCATATTCAATTAAAGAGATGACTCTCTTATTTGGACATTCGGTTGCAATATGACCAAAGCCATGACATCGAAAACACTTTCGAGGTTGGGCCGAATTTTGAGGTTTAGAAGGGTTAGGGGACTGATTTTGTGGTTTGGGAGGATTAGAGGAAGTGATTTTGAGTGGGGCTTGGTTAGGACGGTTATATGAGGGTGGGGCTGTTTTGGAAAAGGGACGTGAGGTCTCCTTTCCTTTGGCTTTTTGTTGGGCTTCAACCTTGTGAGCTAGAATGACTAACTCTTCCAAAGTTGAATAGGGGTGTAATTCAACTACATTGGCAATTCGAGTATCCAACCCACCAAGAAATCGAACCAGAGTTTGGGGTTCATCCTCTTCAACGTCACATTTCATGGTCAAGCCTTCGAATTCTCTTGCATACTCCTCTACTGATTTTGTTCCTTGTTTCACTTTGTGGAATTTCTGAAAATTCTCTTGCACATAGTAAGTAGGTAAGAACTTACTTTTCATCAATTTCTTCATTTTAGGCCAAGTTCTGACCTTGTCTTTGCCTTGCCTTTGCCTTTTTGCATTTATATTCGACCACCAAGTGGACGCATATTTTCTAAGTTTCAAGGCAATGATTTTCACTTTCTTGTCCTCCGGGGTATTCTTATAATCGAACACTCTTTCAACGGTGTTCAACCATTCGATGAACTCATCGGCATCAATCTTGCCATCATATTCTGGAATATCGACTTTGATATCATTGTTGTTGGGTCTTGGTCTTGAAGTTTCATCTTCAAGCTCTATGTCACTGCTTTGTTCACTTCGAGTGGGTGAACCTTCCCTTTGCCTAATGAGTCTCCTCATTAGATCCGCCATTTCTGTTTGCATAGCAGCCATTTGAGCCTTTAAGCTCTCCTTCTCTTCTTCATTTTTCTGAATGAACTCTTGCCAATTGGGTGGGGGATTCGACATTATCTTTTTTTTTTCTTTTTTTTTTTGACGTGGGGTAAGGGGGAAGAAAGGGGTTGTTTTTGTGGAGGAGAAAGGTGGCTAGACCTGCATGGGCCACCAAATGTTGTAACCTTGTTGTAGCACAAGAAGATTACAAGGGACTAGCCACTAAAGGAAAGGATAGGTCAAGCTCAAAGATGGATACAGAATATCACCACCAACTTCGAAAAAAACTTGGGCTATAATTCGTTGAACTTGGATACAGATTTCACCACCAAATTCTACAAATTAGGTTCCTAAGATCACAGCCTAATTGAGCCAATAATTAGACAAGCAAAGGATAATTGTTTCGGATTTCTTAAGGAAAAACCAAGACAAATTTAAGTGTTTGTTTTTGATTCAAAGTTCTGATTTTTTCATTGATATGCAAGCTACTATTTATAAGTACAATTAGGATAAGCTAGGGTAATTAGAAAGTCTAATTCTTATCCTAAGAAATCAGAAATGGTGGTTGCAAATGAAGATAACAAAATCTGAAGTGAGGAGCTTGGGCAGCCGGATTTTAAGCTCCATTTTAATGTCTTCTTAATTGCTTTGTCTCTCTTTTAATTGCTCTTTTAATCCTCTTGCTTGGCTGCTGAATTCTTGAAGCTTCTTGTAGCTTTGATTGCATTGATGACTTCTTGTATTCCCCTAGAGGCTGCCGGTTTTAAGACTTCGAAGTGGGCTGCCGGTTTTGCACTTGAGGCTGCCACCTTGAAGTTGCCATCTTTGGACCTTGAGGATGCCATCTTGAAGCTGCCATCTTTGGACTTCCAACACTGCCGGCCTTGGGTTTCAAAACTGCCGGCCTTGGGCTTCAACACTGCCGGCCTTGGGCTTCAAAGCTGCCGGCTCCATGATGATTTTATTGCTAACCTTAACTACTTAACTTAAGCAAATAAAAAAGGGGTTCGATTTATACTAACAAGAATCGAACCCTACTAACATAGACTCAATAAACAAAGGAAAATAAAGCTTGAGTTGGTTGGATGACACTTCGAAATATATCATGGACAACACTTCGAACCATGGTAATGATCTTGCCATCTTGAACCAACGAGCTAGGAGGCCGGATTACAACAATGTTGTGATCCGGCCTCCTAACTCCTTGGTTCAGAATGGCAAGGTAGTCACCATGGTTCGAAATGTCATTCATGACATGGTTGGGTTAACTATCCAACCAACTCAAGTCCTATTTGTCTTTGTTTATTAAAAAATTTCCGTTTGGCTTTGTGTTTAGTAGGGTTCGATACTTGTTAGTATAAATCGAACTCCTTTTGATTTGTTTAAGTTATTTTAAATTCAGTCAAGTAGTTAGTTAATTAAGGCTAGCAATAAACAAAGCAATGTGTCATTGGAAGCTTCAAGAAGCCGGCTGCCAAGGGGATTCAAAGCTAGGTCATCAAGGCAATTAAGAGAGCACTTAAGAGGAGACCAAGCCTTCATGAAGGCATTAAAAAGGGGCTTGAAAATCGGCTGCAAGCATGCCCCCTCTTGATCAGATTTTGTTATCTTTAGGATAAGTTTATCTTTACTAAACCTTTAGATTACAAATCCAACTTAAATTCTGATTTTGTAGATAAGCTTTGTTATCTTCTTTTGTACCACGAATTCTGATTTTTTAGGATAGGTTTAGATTTCGTAATTATCCTTAGCTTATCCTAAAATTGTAATTATAAATAGTGGCTTGAACCTCAATGAAAAATCAGAACTTTGAATCAACAAAAACTTGAATTGTCTTTGGTATTTTTCTCTGAAAATCCGAAACACAACTCCCTCCTTTGCTTGCCTAATTATTGGCTCAATTAGGCTGTGATCTTAGGAACCAAACTTGTCGAAATTGGTGGTGAATTTCTGTATCCAAGTTCAACGAGTTTTGCCCAAGTTTCGAAGATGGTGGTGATATTCTGTATCCATCTTTGATCTTGAACTATCCCTTACTTTAGTGGCTAGTCCCTTGTAATCTTCTTGTGCTACAACAAGGTTACAACATAATTTGATTCCAATAAAGCCTATTTTATCAAATGATAGTCAATTGCATTTAAAAATACGTTGTTTAATGAAATGAAAGCCAACTATTCTTTGCAAAAATGATAATTGTTTGAAATAAAGGTTAGACTTAATTACTAAGATTCCACTCAATTGCATTCAAACAAAGCCAATTTGATTCGGATAAAACTTATTGAATCAAATAAAAGTCAATTAACATTCAAACATAGCTTGTTTAATCAAATGAAACTCAACTTCTTTCCAAAAATGGTAATTGGTTCAAATAAAGCTTCAGCTTCATCATTAAGATTCCACTCAATTGCATTCAAACAAAGCTAATTTGATTCGAATAAAACTAATTGAATCAAATAAAAGTCAATTACATTCAAACATAGCTTGTTTAATCAAATGAAAGTCAACTTCTTTCGAAAAATGGTAATTGTTTCAAATAAAGCTTAAGCTTAAACATTAAGATTCCACTCAATTGCATTTAAACAAAGCTAATTTGATTTGAATAACGCTTATTGAATCAAATAAAAGTCAATTGCATTCAAACAGAGCTTGTTTAATCAACCGAAAGTCAACTTCTTCACCAAAAATGGTAATTAGTTCAAATAAAGCTTAAGCTTAATCATTAAGATTCCACTCAATTGCATTAAAACAAAGCTAACTTGATTCGAATAAAGCCTATTGAATAAAATGAAAGTCAATTGCATTCGAAGATAGCTTGTCTAATCCAACGAAAGTCGGCTATTCTTTCCAAAAATGGTAATTGCTTCAAATAAAGCTGAAACTTAATCATTAAGATTCCACTCAATTGCATTCAAATATAGATAATTTGATTCCAATAAAGCCTATTGTATCAAATGAAAGTCAATTGCATTTAAAAATAAGTTGTTTAATGAAATGAAAGCCAACTATTCTTAGCAAAAATGATAATTGTTTGAAATAAAGGTTAAACTTAATCACTAAGATTCCACTCAATTGCATTCAAAGAAAGCCAATTTGATTCGGATAAAACTTATTGAATCAAATAAAAGTCAATTAACATTCAAACATAGCTTGTTTAATCAAATGAAAGTCAACTTCTTTCCAAAAATGGTAATTGGTTCAAATAAAGCTTCAGCTTCATCATTAAGATTCCACTCAATTGCATTCAAACAAAGCTAATTTGATTCGAATAAAACTTATTGAATCAAATAAAAGTTAATTACATTCAAACATAGCTTGTTTAATCAAATGAAAGTCAACTTCTTTCGAAAAATGGTAATTGTTTCAAATAAAGCTTAAGCTTAAACATTAAGATTCCACTCAATTGCATTCAAACAAATATAATTTTATTTGAATAAAGGTTATTGAATCAAATAAAAGACAATTGCATTCAAACATAGGTTGTTTAATCAACCGAAAGTCAACTTCTTAACCAAAAATGGTAATTAGTTCAAATAAAGCTTAAGCTTAATCATTAAGATTCCACTCAATTGCATTAAAACAAAGCTAACTTGATTCGAATAAAGCTTATTGAATAAAATGAAAGTCAATTGCATTCGAAGATAGCTTGTTTAATCTAACGAAAGTCAGCTATTCTTTCCAAAAATGGTAATTGCTTCAAATAAAGCTTAAACTTAAACATTAAGATTCCACTCAATTGCATTCAAATATAGCTAATTTGATTCAAATAAAGCCTATTGTATCAAATGAAAGTCAATTACATTTAAACATAGGTTGTTTAATCAAATGAAAGCCAACTATTCTTTCCAAAAATGATAATTGTTTGAAATAAAGGTTAAACTTAATCACTAAGATTCCACTCAATTGCATTCAAAGAAAGCCAATTTAATTCGGATAAAACTTATTGAATCAAATAAAAGTCAATTAACATTCAAACATAGCTTGTTTAATCAAATGAAAGTCAACTTCTTTCCAAAAATGGTAATTGGTTCAAATAAAGCTTCAGCTTCATCATTAAGATTCCACTCAATTGCATTCAAACAAAGCTAATTTGATTCGAATAAAACTTATTGAATCAAATAAAAGTTAATTACATTCAAACATAGCTTGTTTAATCAAATGAAAGTCAACTTCTTTCGAAAAATGGTAATTGTTTCAAATAAAGCTTAAGCTTAAACATTAAGATTCCACTCAATTGCATTCAAACAAATATAATTTTATTTGAATAAAGTTTATTGAATCAAATAAAAGACAATTGCATTCAAACATAGGTTGTTTAATCAACCGAAAGTCAACTTCTTAACCAAAAATGGTAATTAGTTCAAATAAAGCTTAAGCTTAATCATTAAGATTCCACTCAATTGCATTAAAACAAAGCTAACTATATTCGAATAAAGCTTATTGAATAAAATGAAAGTCAATTGCATTCGAACATAGCTTGTTTAATGTAACGAAAGTCAGCTATTCTTTCCAAAAAATGGTAATTGCTTCAAATAAAGCTTAAACTTAATCATTAAGTTTCCACTCAATTGCATTCAAATATAGATAATTTGATTCCAATAAAGCCTATTGTATCAAATGAAAGTCAATTGCATTTAAAAATAAGTTGTTTAATGAAATGAAAGCCAACTATTCTTTGCAAAAATGATAATTGTTTGAAATAAAGGTTAAACTTAATCACTAAGATTCAGCTCAATTGCATTCAAACAAAGCTAATTTGATTCGAATAAAGCCTATTGTATCAAATGAAAGTCAATTGCATTCAAAAATAGATTGTTTAATAAAATGAAAGTCAACTTCTTTCCAAAAATGGTAATTGGTTCAAATAAAACTTCAGCTTAATCATTAAGATTCCACTCAATTGCATTCAAACAAAGCTAATTTAATTCGAATAAAACTTATTGAATCCAATAAAAGTCAATTACATTCAAACATAGCTTGTTTAATCAAATGAAAGTCAACTTCTTTCGAAAAATGGTAATTGTTTCAAATAAAGCTTAAGCTTAATCATTAAGAATCCACTCAATTGCATTCAAACAAAGCTAATTTGATTTGAATAAAGCTTATTGAATCAAATAAAAGTCAATTGCATTCAAACATAGCTTGTTTAATCAACCGAAAGTCAACTTCTTAACCAAAAATGGTAATTAGTTCAAATAAAGCTTATGCTTAATCATTAAGATTCCACTCAATTGCATTAAAACAAAGCTAACTTGATTCGAATAAAGCTTATTGAAGAAAATGAAAGTCAATTGCATTCGAACATAGCTTGTTTAGTCTAACAAAAGTCAGCTATTCTTTCCAAAACTGGTAATTGGTTTAAATAAAGCATAAACTTAATCATTAAGATTCCACTCAATTGCATTCAAATATAGATAATTTGATTCAAATAAACCCTATTGTATCAAATGAAAGTCAATTGCATTTAAACATAGGTTGTTTAATCAAATGAAAGCCAACTATTCTTTGCAAAAATGATAATTGTTCGAAATTAAGGTTAAACTTAATCACTAAGATTCAGCTCAATTGCATTCAAACAAAGCTAATTTGATTCAAATAAAGCCTATTGTATCAAATGAAAGTCAATTGCATTCAAAAATAGATTGTTTCATAAAATGAAAGTCAACTTCTTTCCAAAAATGGTAATTGGTTCAAATAAAACTTCAGCTTCATCATTAAGATTCCACTCAATTGCAGTCAAACAAAGCTAATTTGATTTGAATAAAACTTATTGAATCAAATAAAAGTCAATTACATTCAAACATAGCTTGTTTAATCAAATGAAAGTCAACTTCTTTCGAAAAATGGTAATTGTTTCAAATAAAGCTTAAGCTTAATCTTTAAGATTCCACTCAATTGCATTCAAACAAAGCTAATTTTATTTGAATAAAGCTTATTGAATCAAATAAAAGTCAATTGCATTCAAACGTAGCTTGTTTAATCAACCGAAAGTCAACTTCTTAACCAAAAATGGTAATTAGTTCAAATAAAGCTTAAGCTTAATCATTAAGATTCCACTCAATTGCATTAAAACAAAGCTAACTTGATTCGAATAAAGCTTATTGAATAAAATGAAAATCAATTGCATTCGAACATAGCTTGTTTAATCTAACGAAAGTCAGCTATTCTTTCCAAAAATGGTAATTGCTTCAAATAAAGCTTAAACTTAATCATTAAGATTCCACTCAATTGCATTCACATATAAATAATTTGATTCCAATAAAGCTTATTGTATCAAATGAAAGTCAATTGCATTTAAAAATAAGTTGTTTAATGAAATGAAAGCCAACTATTCTTTGCAAAAATGATAATTGTTTGAAATAAAGGTTAAACTTAATCACTAAGATTCCACTCAATTGCATTCAAACAAAGCTAATTTGATTCGAATAAAGCCTATTGTATCAAATGAAAGTCAATTGCATTCAAAAATAGATTGTTTAATAAAATGAAAGTCAACTTCTTTCCAAAAATGGTAATTGGTACAAATAAAACTTCAGCTTAATCATTAAGATTCCACTCAATAGCATTCAAACAAAGCTAATTTGATTCGAATAAAACTTATTGAATCAAATAAAAGTCAATTACATTCAAACATAGCTTGTTTAATCAAATGAAAGTCAACTTCTTTCGAAAAATGGTAATTGTTTCAAATAAAGCTTAAGCTTAATCATTAAGATTCCACTCAATTGCATTCAAACAAATATAATTTTATTTGAATAAAGCTTATTGAATCAAATAAAAGACAATTGCATTCAAACATAGCTTGTTTAATCAACCGAAAGTCAACTTCTTAACCAAAAATGGTAATTAGTTCAAATAAAGCTTAAGCTTAATCATTAAGATTCCACTCAATTGCATTAAAACAAAGCTAACTATATTCGAATAAAGCTTATTGAATAAAATGAAAGTCAATTGCATTCGAACATAGCTTGTTTGATGTAACCAAAAGTCAGCTATTCTTTCCAAAAAATGGCAATTGCTTCAAATAAAGCTTAAACTTAATCATTAAGTTTCCACTCAATTGCATTCAAATATAGATAATTTGATTCCAATAAAGCCTATTGTATCAAATGAAAGTCAATTGCATTTAAAAATAAGTTGTTTAATGAAATGAAAGCCAACTATTCTTTACAAAAATGATAATTGTTTGAAATAAAGGTTAAACTTAATCACTAAGATTCAGCTCAATTGCATTCAAACAAAGCTAATTTGATTCGAATAAAGCCTATTGTATCAAATGAAATTCAATTGCATTCAAAAATAGATTGTTTAATAAAATGAAAGTCAACTTCTTTCCAAAATTGGTAATTGGTTCAAATAAAACTTCAGCTTAATCATTAAGATTCCACTCAATTGCATTCAAACAAAGCTAATTTAATTCGAATAAAACTTATTGAATCAAATAAAAGTCAATTACATTCAAACATAACTTGTTTAAATTAACGAAAGTCGGCTATTCTTTCCAAAAATGGTAATTGCTTCAAATAAAGCTTAATCTTAGTGATTAAGATTCCACTCAATTGCATTCATATATAGCTAATTTGATTCAAATAAAGTCTATTGTATCAAATGAAAGTCAATTGCATTTAAACATAGGTTGTTTAATCAAATGAAAGCCAACTATTCTTTGCAAAAATGATAATTGTTTGAAATAAAGGTTAAACTTAATC
The DNA here is from genome assembly GCA_951394345.1 of Salicornia ramosissima. Classification (NCBI taxonomy): domain Eukaryota; kingdom Viridiplantae; phylum Streptophyta; class Magnoliopsida; order Caryophyllales; family Amaranthaceae; genus Salicornia; species Salicornia ramosissima. The sequence continues at coordinate 30,671,118 of OX596237.1, forward strand.
ACTAAGATTCCACTCAATTGCATTCAAACAAAGCTAATTTGATTCGAATAAAGCCTATTGTATCAAATGAAAGTCAATTGCATTCAAAAATAGATTGTAAAAAATATGAAAGTCAACTTCTTTCCAAAAATGGTAATTGGTTCAAATAAAAATTCAGCTTAATCATTAAGATTCAACTCAATTGCATTCAAGCAAAGCTAATTTAATTCGAATAAAACTTATTGAATCAAATAAAAGTCAATTACATTCAAACATAGCTTGTTTAATCAAATGAAAGTCAACTTCTTTCGAAAAATGGTAATTGTTTCAAATAAAGCTTAAGCTTAATCATTAAGATTCCACTCAATTGCATTCCAACAAAGCTAATTTCATTTGAATAAAGCTTATTGAATCAAATAAAAGTCAATTGCATTCAAACATAGGTTGTTTAATCAACCGAAAGTCAACTTCTTAACCAAAAATGGTAATTAGTTCAAATAAAGCTTAAGCTTAATCATTAAGATTCCACTCAATTGCATTAAAACAAAGCTAACTTGATTCGAATAAAGCTTATTGAATAAAATGAAAGTCAATTGCATTCGAAGATAGCTTGTTTAATCTAACGAAAGTCAGCTATTCTTTCCAAAAATGGTAATTGCTTCAAATAAAGCTTAAACTTAAACATTAAGATTCCACTCAATTGCATTCAAATATAGCTAATTTGATTCAAATAAAGCCTATTGTATCAAATGAAAGTCAATTACATTTAAACATAGGTTGTTTAATCAAATGAAAGCCAACTATTCTTTCCAAAAATGATAATTGTTTGAAATAAAGGTTAAACTTAATCACTAAGATTCCACTCAATTGCATTCAAAGAAAGCCAATTTAATTCGGATAAAACTTATTGAATCAAATAAAAGTCAATTAACATTCAAACATAGCTTGTTTAATCAAATGAAAGTCAACTTCTTTCCAAAAATGGTAATTGGTTCAAATAAAGCTTCAGCTTCATCATTAAGATTCCACTCAATTGCATTCAAACAAAGCTAATTTGATTCGAATAAAACTTATTGAATCAAATAAAAGTTAATTACATTCAAACATAGCTTGTTTAATCAAATGAAAGTCAACTTCTTTCGAAAAATGGTAATTGTTTCAAATAAAGCTTAAGCTTAAACATTAAGATTCCACTCAATTGCATTTAAACAAAGCTAATTTGATTTGAATAACGCTTATTGAATCAAATAAAAGTCAATTGCATTCAAACAGAGCTTGTTTAATCAACCGAAAGTCAACTTCTTCACCAAAAATGGTAATTAGTTCAAATAAAGCTTAAGCTTAATCATTAAGATTCCACTCAATTGCATTAAAACAAAGCTAACTTGATTCGAATAAAGCTTATTGAATAAAATGAAAGTCAATTGCATTCGAAGATAGCTTGTTTAATCTAACGAAAGTCAGCTATTCTTTCCAAAAATGGTAATTGCTTCAAATAAAGCTTAAACTTAAACATTAAGATTCCACTCAATTGCATTCAAATATAGCTAATTTGATTCAAATAAAGCCTATTGTATCAAATGAAAGTCAATTACATTTAAACATAGGTTGTTTAATCAAATGAAAGCCAACTATTCTTTCCAAAAATGATAATTGTTTGAAATAAAGGTTAAACTTAATCACTAAGATTCCACTCAATTGCATTCAAAGAAAGCCAATTTAATTCGGATAAAACTTATTGAATCAAATAAAAGTCAATTAACATTCAAACATAGCTTGTTTAATCAAATGAAAGTCAACTTCTTTCCAAAAATGGTAATTGGTTCAAATAAAGCTTCAGCTTCATCATTAAGATTCGACTCAATTGCATTCAAACAAAGCTAATTTGATTCGAATAAAACTTATTGAATCAAATAAAAGTTAATTACATTCAAACATAGCTTGTTTAATCAAATGAAAGTCAACTTCTTTCGAAAAATGGTAATTGTTTCAAATAAAGCTTAAGCTTAAACATTAAGATTCCACTCAATTGCATTCAAACAAATATAATTTTATTTGAATAAAGTTTATTGAATCAAATAAAAGACAATTGCATTCAAACATAGCTTGTTTAATCAACCGAAAGTCAACTTCTTAACCAAAAATGGTAATTAGTTCAAATAAAGCTTAAGCTTAATCATTAAGATTCCACTCAATTGCATTAAAACAAAGCTAACTATATTCGAATAAAGCTTATTGAATAAAATGAAAGTCAATTGCATTCGAACATAGCTTGTTTAATCTAACGAAAGTCAGCTATTCTTTCCAAAAATGGTAATTGCTTCAAATAAAGCTTAAACTTAATCATTAAGATTCCACTCAATTGCATTCACATATAAATAATTTGATTCCAATAAAGCTTATTGTATCAAATGAAAGTCAATTGCATTTAAAAATAAGTTGTTTAATGAAATGAAAGCCAACTATTCTTTGCAAAAATGATAATTGTTTGAAATAAAGGTTAAACTTAATCACTAAGATTCCACTCAATTGCATTCAAACAAAGCTAATTTGATTCGAATAAAGCCTATTGTATCAAATGAAAGTCAATTGCATTCAAAAATAGATTGTTTAATAAAATGAAAGTCAACTTCTTTCCAAAAATGGTAATTGGTACAAATAAAACTTCAGCTTAATCATTAAGATTCCACTCAATAGCATTCAAACAAAGCTAATTTGATTCGAATAAAACTTATTGAATCAAATAAAAGTCAATTACATTCAAACATAGCTTGTTTAATCAAACGAAAGTCAACTTCTTTCGAAAAATGGTAATTGTTTCAAATAAAGCTTAAGCTTAATCATTAAGATTCCACTCAATTGCATTCAAACAAATATAATTTTATTTGAATAAAGCTTATTGAATCAAATAAAAGACAATTGCATTCAAACATAGCTTGTTTAATCAACCGAAAGTCAACTTCTTAACCAAAAATGGTAATTAGTTCAAATAAAGCTTAAGCTTAATCATTAAGATTCCACTCAATTGCATTAAAACAAAGCTAACTATATTCGAATAAAGCTTATTGAATAAAATGAAAGTCAATTGCATTCGAACATAGCTTGTTTAATGTAACGAAAGTCAGCTATTCTTTCCAAAAAATGGCAATTGCTTCAAATAAAGCTTAAACTTAATCATTAAGTTTCCACTCAATTGCATTCAAATATAGATAATTTGATTCCAATAAAGCCTATTGTATCAAATGAAAGTCAATTGCATTTAAAAATAAGTTGTTTAATGAAATGAAAGCCAACTATTCTTTACAAAAATGATAATTGTTTGAAATAAAGGTTAAACTTAATCACTAAGATTCAGCTCAATTGCATTCAAACAAAGCTAATTTGATTCGAATAAAGCCTATTGTATCAAATGAAAGTCAATTGCATTCAAAAATAGATTGTTTAATAAAATGAAAGTCAACTTCTTTCCAAAATTGGTAATTGGTTCAAATAAAACTTCAGCTTAATCATTAAGATTCCACTCAATTGCATTCAAACAAAGCTAATTTAATTCGAATAAAACTTATTGAATCAAATAAAAGTCAATTACATTCAAACATAACTTGTTTAAATTAACGAAAGTCGGCTATTCTTTCCAAAAATGGTAATTGCTTCAAATAAAGCTTAATCTTAGTGATTAAGATTCCACTCAATTGCATTCATATATAGCTAATTTGATTCAAATAAAGTCTATTGTATCAAATGAAAGTCAATTGCATTTAAACATAGGTTGTTTAATCAAATGAAAGCCAACTATTCTTTGCAAAAATGATAATTGTTTGAAATAAAGGTTAAACTTAATCACTAAGATTCCACTCAATTGCATTCAAACAAAGCTAATTTGATTCGAATAAAGCCTATTGTATCAAATGAAAGTCAATTGCATTCAAAAATAGATTGTAAAAAATATGAAAGTCAACTTCTTTCCAAAAATGGTAATTGGTTCAAATAAAAATTCAGCTTAATCATTAAGATTCAACTCAATTGCATTCAAGCAAAGCTAATTTAATTCGAATAAAACTTATTGAATCAAATAAAAGTCAATTACATTCAAACATAGCTTGTTTAATCAAATGAAAGTCAACTTCTTTCGAAAAATGGTAATTGTTTCAAATAAAGCTTAAGCTTAATCATTAAGATTCCACTCAATTGCATTCAAACAAAGCTAATTTGATTTGAATAAAGCTTATTGAATCAAATAAAAGTCAATTGCATTCAAACATAGCTTGTTTAATCAACCGAAAGTCAACTTCTTAACCAAAAATGGTAATTAGTTCAAATAAAGCTTATGCTTAATCATTAAGATTCCACTCAATTGCATTAAAACAAAGCTAACTTGATTCGAATAAAGCTTATTGAAGAAAATGAAAGTCAATTGCATTCGAACATAGCTTGTTTAGTCTAACAAAAGTCAGCTATTCTTTCCAAAACTGGTAATTGGTTTAAATAAAGCATAAACTTAATCATTAAGATTCCACTCAATTGCATTCAAATATAGATAATTTGATTCAAATAAACCCTATTGTATCAAATGAAAGTCAATTGCATTTAAACATAGGTTGTTTAATCAAATGAAAGCCAACTATTCTTTGCAAAAATGATAATTGTTCGAAATTAAGGTTAAACTTAATCACTAAGATTCAGCTCAATTGCATTCAAACAAAGCTAATTTGATTCAAATAAAGCCTATTGTATCAAATGAAAGTCAATTGCATTCAAAAATAGATTGTTTCATAAAATGAAAGTCAACTTCTTTCCAAAAATGGTAATTGGTTCAAATAAAACTTCAGCTTCATCATTAAGATTCCACTCAATTGCAGTCAAACAAAGCTAATTTGATTTGAATAAAACTTATTGAATCAAATAAAAGTCAATTACATTCAAACATAGCTTGTTTAATCAAATGAAAGTCAACTTCTTTCGAAAAATGGTAATTGTTTCAAATAAAGCTTAAGCTTAATCTTTAAGATTCCACTCAATTGCATTCAAACAAAGCTAATTTTATTTGAATAAAGCTTATTGAATCAAATAAAAGTCAATTGCATTCAAACGTAGCTTGTTTAATCAACCGAAAGTCAACTTCTTAACCAAAAATGGTAATTAGTTCAAATAAAGCTTAAGCTTAATCATTAAGATTCCACTCAATTGCATTAAAACAAAGCTAACTTGATTCGAATAAAGCTTATTGAATAAAATGAAAATCAATTGCATTCGAACATAGCTTGTTTAATCTAACGAAAGTCAGCTATTCTTTCCAAAAATGGTAATTGCTTCAAATAAAGCTTAAACTTAATCATTAAGATTCCACTCAATTGCATTCACATATAAATAATTTGATTCCAATAAAGCTTATTGTATCAAATGAAAGTCAATTGCATTTAAAAATAAGTTGTTTAATGAAATGAAAGCCAACTATTCTTTGCAAAAATGATAATTGTTTGAAATAAAGGTTAAACTTAATCACTAAGATTCCACTCAATTGCATTCAAACAAAGCTAATTTGATTCGAATAAAGCCTATTGTATCAAATGAAAGTCAATTGCATTCAAAAATAGATTGTTTAATAAAATGAAAGTCAACTTCTTTCCAAAAATGGTAATTGGTACAAATAAAACTTCAGCTTAATCATTAAGATTCCACTCAATAGCATTCAAACAAAGCTAATTTGATTCGAATAAAACTTATTGAATCAAATAAAAGTCAATTACATTAAAACATAGCTTGTTTAATCAAATGAAAGTCAACTTCTTTCGAAAAATGGTAATTGTTTCAAATAAAGCTTAAGCTTAATCATTAAGATTCCACTCAATTGCATTCAAACAAATATAATTTTATTTGAATAAAGCTTATTGAATCAAATAAAAGACAATTGCATTCAAACATAGCTTGTTTAATCAACCGAAAGTCAACTTCTTAACCAAAAATGGTAATTAGTTCAAATAAAGCTTAAGCTTAATCATTAAGATTCCACTCAATTGCATTAAAACAAAGCTAACTATATTCGAATAAAGCTTATTGAATAAAATGAAAGTCAATTGCATTCGAACATAGCTTGTTTGATGTAACCAAAAGTCAGCTATTCTTTCCAAAAAATGGCAATTGCTTCAAATAAAGCTTAAACTTAATCATTAAGTTTCCACTCAATTGCATTCAAATATAGATAATTTGATTCCAATAAAGCCTATTGTATCAAATGAAAGTCAATTGCATTTAAAAATAAGTTGTTTAATGAAATGAAAGCCAACTATTCTTTACAAAAATGATAATTGTTTGAAATAAAGGTTAAACTTAATCACTAAGATTCAGCTCAATTGCATTCAAACAAAGCTAATTTGATTCGAATAAAGCCTATTGTATCAAATGAAATTCAATTGCATTCAAAAATAGATTGTTTAATAAAATGAAAGTCAACTTCTTTCCAAAATTGGTAATTGGTTCAAATAAAACTTCAGCTTAATCATTAAGATTCCACTCAATTGCATTCAAACAAAGCTAATTTAATTCGAATAAAACTTATTGAATCAAATAAAAGTCAATTACATTCAAACATAACTTGTTTAAATTAACGAAAGTCGGCTATTCTTTCCAAAAATGGTAATTGCTTCAAATAAAGCTTAATCTTAGTGATTAAGATTCCACTCAATTGCATTCATATATAGCTAATTTGATTCAAATAAAGTCTATTGTATCAAATGAAAGTCAATTGCATTTAAACATAGGTTGTTTAATCAAATGAAAGCCAACTATTCTTTGCAAAAATGATAATTGTTTGAAATAAAGGTTAAACTTAATCACTAAGATTCCACTCAATTGCATTCAAACAAAGCTAATTTGATTCGAATAAAGCCTATTGTATCAAATGAAAGTCAATTGCATTCAAAAATAGATTGTAAAAAATATGAAAGTCAACTTCTTTCCAAAAATGGTAATTGGTTCAAATAAAAATTCAGCTTAATCATTAAGATTCAACTCAATTGCATTCAAGCAAAGCTAATTTAATTCGAATAAAACTTATTGAATCAAATAAAAGTCAATTACATTCAAACATAGCTTGTTTAATCAAATGAAAGTCAACTTCTTTCGAAAAATGGTAATTGTTTCAAATAAAGCTTAAGCTTAATCATTAAGATTCCACTCAATTGCATTCCAACAAAGCTAATTTCATTTGAATAAAGCTTATTGAATCAAATAAAAGTCAATTGCATTCAAACATAGGTTGTTTAATCAACCGAAAGTCAACTTCTTAACCAAAAATGGTAATTAGTTCAAATAAAGCTTAAGCTTAATCATTAAGATTCCACTCAATTGCATTAAAACAAAGCTAACTTGATTCGAATAAAGCTTATTGAATAAAATGAAAGTCAATTGCATTCGAAGATAGCTTGTTTAATCTAACGAAAGTCAGCTATTCTTTCCAAAAATGGTAATTGCTTCAAATAAAGCTTAAACTTAAACATTAAGATTCCACTCAATTGCATTCAAATATAGCTAATTTGATTCAAATAAAGCCTATTGTATCAAATGAAAGTCAATTACATTTAAACATAGGTTGTTTAATCAAATGAAAGCCAACTATTCTTTCCAAAAATGATAATTGTTTGAAATAAAGGTTAAACTTAATCACTAAGATTCCACTCAATTGCATTCAAAGAAAGCCAATTTAATTCGGATAAAACTTATTGAATCAAATAAAAGTCAATTAACATTCAAACATAGCTTGTTTAATCAAATGAAAGTCAACTTCTTTCCAAAAATGGTAATTGGTTCAAATAAAGCTTCAGCTTCATCATTAAGATTCCACTCAATTGCATTCAAACAAAGCTAATTTGATTCGAATAAAACTTATTGAATCAAATAAAAGTTAATTACATTCAAACATAGCTTGTTTAATCAAATGAAAGTCAACTTCTTTCGAAAAATGGTAATTGTTTCAAATAAAGCTTAAGCTTAAACATTAAGATTCCACTCAATTGCATTTAAACAAAGCTAATTTGATTTGAATAACGCTTATTGAATCAAATAAAAGTCAATTGCATTCAAACAGAGCTTGTTTAATCAACCGAAAGTCAACTTCTTCACCAAAAATGGTAATTAGTTCAAATAAAGCTTAAGCTTAATCATTAAGATTCCACTCAATTGCATTAAAACAAAGCTAACTTGATTCGAATAAAGCTTATTGAATAAAATGAAAGTCAATTGCATTCGAAGATAGCTTGTTTAATCTAACGAAAGTCAGCTATTCTTTCCAAAAATGGTAATTGCTTCAAATAAAGCTTAAACTTAAACATTAAGATTCCACTCAATTGCATTCAAATATAGCTAATTTGATTCAAATAAAGCCTATTGTATCAAATGAAAGTCAATTACATTTAAACATAGGTTGTTTAATCAAATGAAAGCCAACTATTCTTTCCAAAAATGATAATTGTTTGAAATAAAGGTTAAACTTAATCACTAAGATTCCACTCAATTGCATTCAAAGAAAGCCAATTTAATTCGGATAAAACTTATTGAATCAAATAAAAGTCAATTAACATTCAAACATAGCTTGTTTAATCAAATGAAAGTCAACTTCTTTCCAAAAATGGTAATTGGTTCAAATAAAGCTTCAGCTTCATCATTAAGATTCGACTCAATTGCATTCAAACAAAGCTAATTTGATTCGAATAAAACTTATTGAATCAAATAAAAGTTAATTACATTCAAACATAGCTTGTTTAATCAAATGAAAGTCAACTTCTTTCGAAAAATGGTAATTGTTTCAAATAAAGCTTAAGCTTAAACATTAAGATTCCACTCAATTGCATTCAAACAAATATAATTTTATTTGAATAAAGTTTATTGAATCAAATAAAAGACAATTGCATTCAAACATAGCTTGTTTAATCAACCGAAAGTCAACTTCTTAACCAAAAATGGTAATTAGTTCAAATAAAGCTTAAGCTTAATCATTAAGATTCCACTCAATTGCATTAAAACAAAGCTAACTATATTCGAATAAAGCTTATTGAATAAAATGAAAGTCAATTGCATTCGAACATAGCTTGTTTAATCTAACGAAAGTCAGCTATTCTTTCCAAAAATGGTAATTGCTTCAAATAAAGCTTAAACTTAATCATTAAGATTCCACTCAATTGCATTCACATATAAATAATTTGATTCCAATAAAGCTTATTGTATCAAATGAAAGTCAATTGCATTTAAAAATAAGTTGTTTAATGAAATGAAAGCCAACTATTCTTTGCAAAAATGATAATTGTTTGAAATAAAGGTTAAACTTAATCACTAAGATTCCACTCAATTGCATTCAAACAAAGCTAATTTGATTCGAATAAAGCCTATTGTATCAAATGAAAGTCAATTGCATTCAAAAATAGATTGTTTAATAAAATGAAAGTCAACTTCTTTCCAAAAATGGTAATTGGTACAAATAAAACTTCAGCTTAATCATTAAGATTCCACTCAATAGCATTCAAACAAAGCTAATTTGATTCGAATAAAACTTATTGAATCAAATAAAAGTCAATTACATTCAAACATAGCTTGTTTAATCAAACGAAAGTCAACTTCTTTCGAAAAATGGTAATTGTTTCAAATAAAGCTTAAGCTTAATCATTAAGATTCCACTCAATTGCATTCAAACAAATATAATTTTATTTGAATAAAGCTTATTGAATCAAATAAAAGACAATTGCATTCAAACATAGCTTGTTTAATCAACCGAAAGTCAACTTCTTAACCAAAAATGGTAATTAGTTCAAATAAAGCTTAAGCTTAATCATTAAGATTCCACTCAATTGCATTAAAACAAAGCTAACTATATTCGAATAAAGCTTATTGAATAAAATGAAAGTCAATTGCATTCGAACATAGCTTGTTTAATGTAACGAAAGTCAGCTATTCTTTCCAAAAAATGGCAATTGCTTCAAATAAAGCTTAAACTTAATCATTAAGTTTCCACTCAATTGCATTCAAATATAGATAATTTGATTCCAATAAAGCCTATTGTATCAAATGAAAGTCAATTGCATTTAAAAATAAGTTGTTTAATGAAATGAAAGCCAACTATTCTTTACAAAAATGATAATTGTTTGAAATAAAGGTTAAACTTAATCACTAAGATTCAGCTCAATTGCATTCAAACAAAGCTAATTTGATTCGAATAAAGCCTATTGTATCAAATGAAAGTCAATTGCATTCAAAAATAGATTGTTTAATAAAATGAAAGTCAACTTCTTTCCAAAATTGGTAATTGGTTCAAATAAAACTTCAGCTTAATCATTAAGATTCCACTCAATTGCATTCAAACAAAGCTAATTTAATTCGAATAAAACTTATTGAATCAAATAAAAGTCAATTACATTCAAACATAACTTGTTTAAATTAACGAAAGTCGGCTATTCTTTCCAAAAATGGTAATTGCTTCAAATAAAGCTTAATCTTAGTGATTAAGATTCCACTCAATTGCATTCATATATAGCTAATTTGATTCAAATAAAGTCTATTGTATCAAATGAAAGTCAATTGCATTTAAACATAGGTTGTTTAATCAAATGAAAGCCAACTATTCTTTGCAAAAATGATAATTGTTTGAAATAAAGGTTAAACTTAATCACTAAGATTCCACTCAATTGCATTCAAACAAAGCTAATTTGATTCGAATAAAGCCTATTGTATCAAATGAAAGTCAATTGCATTCAAAAATAGATTGTAAAAAATATGAAAGTCAACTTCTTTCCAAAAATGGTAATTGGTTCAAATAAAAATTCAGCTTAATCATTAAGATTCAACTCAATTGCATTCAAGCAAAGCTAATTTAATTCGAATAAAACTTATTGAATCAAATAAAAGTCAATTACATTCAAACATAGCTTGTTTAATCAAATGAAAGTCAACTTCTTTCGAAAAATGGTAATTGTTTCAAATAAAGCTTAAGCTTAATCATTAAGATTCCACTCAATTGCATTCCAACAAAGCTAATTTCATTTGAATAAAGCTTATTGAATCAAATAAAAGTCAATTGCATTCAAACATAGGTTGTTTAATCAACCGAAAGTCAACTTCTTAACCAAAAATGGTAATTAGTTCAAATAAAGCTTAAGCTTAATCATTAAGATTCCACTCAATTGCATTAAAACAAAGCTAACTTGATTCGAATAAAGCTTATTGAATAAAATGAAAGTCAATTGCATTCGAAGATAGCTTGTTTAATCTAACGAAAGTCAGCTATTCTTTCCAAAAATGGTAATTGCTTCAAATAAAGCTTAAACTTAAACATTAAGATTCCACTCAATTGCATTCAAATATAGCTAATTTGATTCAAATAAAGCCTATTGTATCAAATGAAAGTCAATTACATTTAAACATAGGTTGTTTAATCAAATGAAAGCCAACTATTCTTTCCAAAAATGATAATTGTTTGCAATAAAGGTTAAACTTAATCACTAAGATTCCACTCAATTGCATTCAAAGAAAGCCAATTTAATTCGGATAAAACTTATTGAATCAAATAAAAGTCAATTAACATTCAAACATAGCTTGTTTAATCAAATGAAAGTCAACTTCTTTCCAAAAATGGTAATTGGTTCAAATAAAGCTTCAGCTTCATCATTAAGATTCCACTCAATTGCATTCAAGCAAAGCTAATTTGATTCGAATAAAACTTATTGAATCAAATAAAAGTTAATTACATTCAAACATAGCTTGTTTAATCAAATGAAAGTCAACTTCTTTCGAAAAATGGTAATTGTTTCAAATAAAGCTTAAGCTTAAACATTAAGATTCCACTCAATTGCATTTAAACAAAGCTAATTTGATTTGAATAACGCTTATTGAATCAAATAAAAGTCAATTGCATTCAAACAGAGCTTGTTTAATCAACCGAAAGTCAACTTCTTCACCAAAAATGGTAATTAGTTCAAATAAAGCTTAAGCTTAATCATTAAGATTCCACTCAATTGCATTAAAACAAAGCTAACTTGATTCGAATAAAGCTTATTGAATAAAATGAAAGTCAATTGCATTCGAAGATAGCTTGTTTAATCTAACGAAAGTCAGCTATTCTTTCCAAAAATGGTAATTGCTTCAAATAAAGCTTAAACTTAAACATTAAGATTCCACTCAATTGCATTCAAATATAGCTAATTTGATTCAAATAAAGCCTATTGTATCAAATGAAAGTCAATTACATTTAAAAATAGGTTGTTTAATCAAATGAAAGCCAACTATTCTTTCCAAAAATGATAATTGTTTGAAATAAAGGTTAAACTTAATCACTAAGATTCCACTCAATTGCATTCTGGACTATAATGGACCTCAAACAATAATAATCAGAATTAATTGCTTGAAATATTATAGATTTCACTCTCACAAATCACTCAAAACAACAATAATATGGATATTTTAGTGAATAGATGAAAGAATACACTCAAATCTATGGACTAAATTGAATATAAAGCTAAGAGAATCACTCTCAAATCTGAATATTCAGAATGGTTAGCTTCAATTAAGAGGGTCAATCTCCTAATCTATTAACCTAGACAACTAAACTAAGAGGGTCAATCTCCTAATTCAATTAATCTAATTGGTGAAATCTTGTAGTTAGACAACTATCCAAGAATTTCGAACAAGGTTAGTTCTTAAACACACAGTTTAAAATACTAGAGAGAAAACAAAGTTTTCAATTCAATTTCATTCAAGTCTGATTTTTAAGTACATAATACAAGCTATTTATAGCAAAATAAAGCAAACTAGAGCTATGTATAATTATACGTATAAAATACGTATATTCGTACAATACGCTCAAAATACGTACAAGCTACTATACGTATCTAATACAATACAAGTATTATACAACCTAAGGATAAACTCAAAGCAATAAACAAAGCTTTAAAACAACCAAAATATCTTGCAAAATCAGCCACCATAATCCACTTGCACCACTTGCACAAGTTGAATCAAATGAGCACCACTCAAGCTTGTTGTAGCTCCCATGACTCACCTAAGCTATGTCAAGCTCCAACCAAGTTGTATGACACCAAGATAGACTAGTAGATGATGCAGCAAGGCTACTTGCTCCACTAGCAAAACCACACACAAAGCCCACAACAATTCTTGCAACAGCTGAAACTCGTATTCAGCAAGTGGCCTAGGTCGCGCCTCGCGACCAAATCTCGCGCCTCGCGAGTTGCTACTGGAATGGCTAGCTCTGTTTCAGCCCAAGTACGTAGCCAAGAACCTAAGGCTCGCGACTCGCGACTACACCCTCGCGACTCGCGACTCACTACTGTCCCAAGTGTTCAATTTTGCTCCGTAGTTGCACCTTCTTGCATACTAAGTTATCAACATAAAAGGGCTTTACTAGCTATTACAAATTACATTCAAAAGTAACTTAAACTACTAATCTAAAGTACTTATTAAGCTAATAAAAAATAAACATAATTAGAACCACTAATTGTCCATCTTTGATCATAGTTCACATTCAAAGAAAGCCAATTTGATTCGGATAAAACTTATTGAATCAAATAAAAGTCAATTAACATTCAAACATAGCTTGTTTAATCAAATGAAAGTCAACTTCTTTCCAAAAATGGTAATTGGTTCAAATAAAGCTTCAGCTTCATCATTAAGATTCCACTCAATTGCATTCAAACAAAGCAAATTTGATTCGAATAAAACTTATTGAATCAAATAAAAGTTAATTACATTCAAACATAGCTTGTTTAATCAAATGAAAGTCAACTTCTTTCGAAAAATGGTAATTGTTTCAAATAAAGCTTAAGCTTAAACATTAAGATTCCACTCAATTGCATTCAAACAAATATAATTTTATTTGAATAAAGTTTATTGAATCAAATAAAAGACAATTGCATTCAAACATAGGTTGTTTAATCAACCGAAAGTCAACTTCTTAACCAAAAATGGTAATTAGTTCAAATAAAGCTTAAGCTTAATCATTAAGATTCCACTCAATTGCATTAAAACAAAGCTAACTTGATTCGAATAAAGCTTATTGAATAAAATGAAAGTCAATTGCATTCGAAGATAGCTTGTTTAATCTAACGAAAGTCAGCTATTCTTTCCAAAAATGGTAATTGCTTCAAATAAAGCTTAAACTTAAACATTAAGATTCCACTCAATTACATTCAAATATAGCTAATTTGATTCAAATAAAGCCTATTGTATCAAATGAAAGTCAATTACATTTAAACATAGGTTGTTTAATCAAATGAAAGCCAACTATTCTTTCCAAAAATGATAATTGTTTGAAATAAAGGTTAAACTTAATCACTAAGATTCCACTCAATTGCATTCAAAGAAAGCCAATTTAATTCGGATAAAACTTATTGAATCAAATAAAAGTCAATTAACATTCAAACATAGCTTGTTTAATCAAATGAAAGTCAACTTCTTTCCAAAAATGGTAATTGGTTCAAATAAAGCTTCAGCTTCATCATTAAGATTCCACTCAATTGCATTCAAACAAAGCTAATTTGATTCGAATAAAACTGATTGAATCAAATAAAAGTTAATTACATTCAAACATAGCTTGTTTAATCAAATGAAAGTCAACTTCTTTCGAAAAATGGTAATTGTTTCAAATAAAGCTTAAGCTTAAACATTAAGATTCCACTCAATTGCATTCAAACAAATATAATTTTATTTGAATAAAGTTTATTGAATCAAATAAAAGACAATTGCATTCAAACATAGGTTGTTTAATCAACCGAAAGTCAACTTCTTAACCAAAAATGGTAATTAGTTCAAATAAAGCTTAAGCTTAATCATTAAGATTCCACTCAATTGCATTAAAACAAAGCTAACTTGATTCGAATAAAGCTTATTGAATAAAATGAAAGTCAATTGCATTCGAAGATAGCTTGTTTAATCTAACGAAAGTCAGCTATTCTTTCCAAAAATGGTAATTGCTTCAAATAAAGCTTAAACTTAAACATTAAGATTCCACTCAATTGCATTCAAATATAGCTAATTTGATTCAAATAAAGCCTATTGTATCAAATGAAAGTCAATTACATTTAAACATAGGTTGTTTAATCAAATGAAAGCCAACTATTCTTTCCAAAAATGATAATTGTTTGAAATAAAGGTTAAACTTAATCACTAAGATTCCACTCAATTGCATTCAAAGAAAGCCAATTTGATTCGGATAAAACTTATTGAATCAAATAAAAGTCAATTAACATTCAAAGATAGCTTGTTTAATCAAATGAAAGTCAACTTCTTTCCAAAAATGGTAATTGGTTCAAATAAAGCTTCAGCTTCATCATTAAGATTCCACTCAATTGCATTCAAACAAAGCAAATTTGATTCGAATAAAACTTATTGAATCAAATAAAAGTTAATTACATTCAAACATAGCTTGTTTAATCAAATGAAAGTCAACTTCTTTCGAAAAATGGTAATTGTTTCAAATAAAGCTTAAGCTTAAACATTAAGATTCCACTCAATTGCATTCAAACAAATATAATTTTATTTGAATAAAGTTTATTGAATCAAATAAAAGACAATTGCATTTAAACATAGCTTGTTTAATCAACCGAAAGTCAACTTCTTAACCAAAAATGGTAATTAGTTCAAATAAAGCTTAAGCTTAATCATTAAGATTCCACTCAATTGCATTAAAACAAAGCTAACTATATTCGAATAAAGTTTATTGAATAAAATGAAAGTCAATTGCATTCGAACATAGCTTGTTTAATGTAACGAAAGTCAGCTATTCTTTCCAAAAAATGGTAATTGCTTCAAATAAAGCTTAAACTTAATCATTAAGTTTCCACTCAATTGCATTCAAATATAGATAATTTGATTCCAATAAAGCCTATTGTATCAAATGAAAGTCAATTGCATTTAAAAATAAGTTGTTTAATGAAATGAAAGCCAACTATTCTTTGCAAAAATGATAATTGTTTGAAATAAAGGTTAAACTTAATCACTAAGATTCAGCTCAATTGCATTCAAACAAAGCTGATTTGATTCTAATAAAGCCTATTGTATCAAATGAAAGTCAATTGCATTCAAAAATAGATTGTTTAATAAAATGAAAGTCAACTTCTTTCCAAAAATGGTAATTGGTTCAAATAAAACTTCAGCTTAATCATTAAGATTCCACTCAATTGCATTCAAACAAAGCTAATTTAATTCGAATAAAACTTATTGAATCCAATAAAAGTCAATTACATTCAAACATAGCTTGTTTAATCAAATGAAAGTCAACTTCTTTCGAAAAATGGTAATTGTTTCAAATAAAGCTTAAGCTTAATCATTAAGAATCCACTCAATTGCATTCAAACAAAGCTAATTTGATTTGAATAAAGCTTATTGAATCAAATAAAAGTCAATTGCATTCAAACATAGCTTGTTTAATCAACCGAAAGTCAACTTCTTAACCAAAAATGGTAATTAGTTCAAATAAAGCTTATGCTTAATCATTAAGATTCCACTCAATTGCATTAAAACAAAGCTAACTTGATTCGAATAAAGCTTATTGAAGAAAATGAAAGTCAATTGCATTCGAACATAGCTTGTTTAATCTAACAAAAGTCAGCTATTCTTTCCAAAACTGGTAATTGGTTCAAATAAAGCATAAACTTAATCATTAAGATTCCACTCAATTGCATTCAAATATACATAATTTGATTCAAATAAACCCTATTGTATCAAATGAAAGTCAATTGCATTTAAACATAGGTTGTTTAACCAAATGAAAGCCAACTATTCTTTGCAAAAATGATAATTGTTCGAAATTAAGGTTAAACTTAATCACTAAGATTCAGCTCAATTGCATTCAAACAAAGCTAATTTGATTCAAATAAAGCCTATTGTATCAAATGAAAGTCAATTGCATTCAAAAATAGATTGTTTCATAAAATGAAAGTCAACTTCTTTCCAAAAATGGTAATTGGTTCAAATAAAACTTCAGCTTCATCATTAAGATTCCACTCAATTGCAGTCAAACAAAGCTAATTTGATTTGAATAAAACTTATTGAATCAAATAAAAGTCAATTACATTCAAACATAGCTTGTTTAATCAAATGAAAGTCAACTTCTTTCGAAAAATGGTAATTGTTTCAAATAAAGCTTAAGCTTAATCTTTAAGATTCCACTCAATTGCATTCAAACAAAGCTAATTTTATTTGAATAAAGCTTATTGAATCAAATAAAAGTCAATTGCATTCAAACGTAGCTTGTTTAATCAACCGAAAGTCAACTTCTTAACCAAAAATGGTAATTAGTTCAAATAAAGCTTAAGCTTAATCATTAAGATTCCACTCAATTGCATTAAAACAAAGCTAACTTGATTCGAATAAAGCTTATTGAATAAAATGAAAATCAATTGCATTCGAACATAGCTTGTTTAATCTAACGAAAGTCAGCTATTCTTTCCAAAAATGGTAATTGCTTCAAATAAAGCTTAAACTTAATCATTAAGATTCCACTCAATTGCATTCACATATAAATAATTTGATTCCAATAAAGCTTATTGTATCAAATGAAAGTCAATTGCATTTAAAAATAAGTTGTTTAATGAAATGAAAGCCAACTATTCTTTGCAAAAATGATAATTGTTTGAAATAAAGGTTAAACTTAATCACTAAGATTCCACTCAATTGCATTCAAACAAAGCTAATTTGATTCGAATAAAGCCTATTGTATCAAATGAAAGTCAATTGCATTCAAAAATAGATTGTTTAATAAAATGAAAGTCAACTTCTTTCCAAAAATGGTAATTGGTACAAATAAAACTTCAGCTTAATCATTAAGATTCCACTCAATAGCATTCAAACAAAGCTAATTTGATTCGAATAAAACTTATTGAATCAAATAAAAGTCAATTACATTCAAACATAGCTTGTTTAATCAAATGAAAGTCAACTTCTTTCGAAAAATGGTAATTGTTTCAAATAAAGCTTAAGCTTAATCATTAAGATTCCACTCAATTGCATTCAAACAAATATAATTTTATTTGAATAAAGCATATTGAATCAAATAAAAGACAATTGCATTCAAACATAGCTTGTTTAATCAACCGAAAGTCAACTTCTTAACCAAAAATGGTAATTAGTTCAAATAAAGCTTAAGCTTGATCATTAAGATTCCACTCAATTGCATTAAAACAAAGCTAACTATATTCGAATAAAGCTTATTGAATAAAATGAAAGTCAATTGCATTCGAACATAGCTTGTTTAATGTAACGAAAGTCAGCTATTCTTTCCAAAAAATGGCAATTGCTTCAAATAAAGCTTAAACTTAATCATTAAGTTTCCACTCAATTGCATTCAAATATAGATAATTTGATTCCAATAAAGCCTATTGTATCAAATGAAAGTCAATTGCATTTAAAAATAAGTTGTTTAATGAAATGAAAGCCAACTATTCTTTACAAAAATGATAATTATTTGAAATAAAGGTTAAACTTAATCACTAAGATTCAGCTCAATTGCATTCAAACAAAGCTAATTTGATTCGAATAAAGCCTATTGTATCAAATGAAAGTCAATTGCATTCAAAAGAAGATTGTTTAATAAAATGAAAGTCAACTTCTTTCCAAAATTGGTAATTAGTTCAAATAAAACTTCAGCTTAATCATTAAGATTCCACTCAATTGCATTCAAACAAAGCTAATTTAATTCGAATAAAACTTATTGAATCAAATAAAAGTCAATTACATTCAAACATAACTTGTTTAAATTAACGAAAGTCGGCTATTCTTTCCAAAAATGGTAATTGCTTCAAATAAAGCTTAATCTTAGTGATTAAGATTCCACTCAATTGCATTCATATATAGCTAATTTGATTCAAATAAAGTCTATTGTATCAACTGAAAGTCAATTGCATTTAAACATAGGTTGTTTAATCAAATGAAAGCCAACTATTCTTTGCAAAAATGATAATTGTTTGAAATAAAGGTTAAACTTAATCACTAAGATTCCACTCAATTGCATTCAAACAAAGCTAATTTGATTCGAATAAAGCCTATTGTATCAAATGAAAGTCAATTGCATTCATAAATAGATTGTAAAAAATATGAAAGTCAACTTCTTTCCAAAAATGGTAATTGGTTCAAATAAAAATTCAGCTTAATCATTAAGATTCAACTCAATTGCATTCAAGCAAAGCTAATTTAATTCGAATAAAACTTATTGAATCAAATAAAAGTCAATTACATTCAAACATAGCTTGTTTAATCAAATGAAAGTCAACTTCTTTCGAAAAATGGTAATTGTTTCAAATAAAGCTTAAGCTTAATCATTAAGATTCCACTCAATTGCATTCCAACAAAGCTAATTTCATTTGAATAAAGCTTATTGAATCAAATAAAAGTCAATTGCATTCAAACATAGGTTGTTTAATCAACCGAAAGTCAACTTCTTAACCAAAAATGGTAATTAGTTCAAATAAAGCTTAAGCTTAATCATTAAGATTCCACTCAATTGCATTAAAACAAAGCTAACTTGATTCGAATAAAGCTTATTGAATAAAATGAAAGTCAATTGCATTCGAAGATAGCTTGTTTAATCTAACGAAAGTCAGCTATTCTTTCCAAAAATGGTAATTGCTTCAAATAAAGCTTAAACTTAAACATTAAGATTCCACTCAATTGCATTCAAATATAGCTAATTTGATTCAAATAAAGCCTATTGTATCAAATGAAAGTCAATTACATTTAAACATAGGTTGTTTAATCAAATGAAAGCCAACTATTCTTTCCAAAAATGATAATTGTTTGAAATAAAGGTTAAACTTAATCACTAAGATTCCATTCAATTGCATTCAAAGAAAGCCAATTTGATTCGGATAAAACTTATTGAATCAAATAAAAGTCAATTAACATTCAAACATAGCTTGTTTAATCAAATGAAAGTCAACTTCTTTCCAAAAATGGTAATTGGTTCAAATAAAAATTCAGCTTAATCATTAAGATTCAACTCAATTGCATTCAAGCAAAGCTAATTTAATTCGAATAAAACTTATTGAATCAAATAAAAGTCAATTACATTCAAACATAGCTTGTTTAATCAAATGAAAGTCAACTTCTTTCGAAAAATGGTAATTGTTTCAAATAAAGCTTAAGCTTAATCATTAAGATTCCACTCAATTGCATTCCAACAAAGCTAATTTCATTTGAATAAAGCTTATTGAATCAAATAAAAGTCAATTGCATTCAAACATAGGTTGTTTAATCAACCGAAAGTCAACTTCTTAACCAAAAATGGTAATTAGTTCAAATAAAGCTTAAGCTTAATCATTAAGATTCCACTCAATTGCATTAAAACAAAGCTAACTTGATTCGAATAAAGCTTATTGAATAAAATGAAAGTAAATTGCATTCGAAGATAGCTTGTTTAATCTAACGAAAGTCAGCTATTCTTTCCAAAAATGGTAATTGCTTCAAATAAAGCTTAAACTTAAACATTAAGATTCCACTCAATTGCATTCAAATATAGCTAATTTGATTCAAATAAAGCCTATTGTATCAAATGAAAGTCAATTACATTTAAACATAGGTTGTTTAATCAAATGAAAGCCAACTATTCTTTCCAAAAATGATAATTGTTTGAAATAAAGGTTAAACTTAATCACTAAGATTCCACTCAATTGCATTCAAAGAAAGCCAATTTGATTCGGATAAAACTTATTGAATCAAATAAAAGTCAATTAACATTCAAACATAGCTTGTTTAATCAAATGAAAGCCAACTTCTTTCCAAAAATGGTAATTGGTTCAAATAAAGCTTCAGCTTCATCATTAAGATTCCACTCAATTGCATTCAAACAAAGCTAATTTGATTCGAATAAAACTTATTGAATCAAATAAAAGTTAATTACATTCAAACATAGCTTGTTTAATCAAATGAAAGTCAACTTCTTTCGAAAAATGGTAATTGTTTCAAATAAAGCTTAAGCTTAAACATTAAGATTCCACTCATTTGCATTCAAACAAATATAATTTTATTTGAATAAAGTTTATTGAATCAAATAAAAGACAATTGCATTCAAACATAGGTTGTTTAATCAACCGAAAGTCAACTTCTTAACCAAAAATGGTAATTAGTTCAAATAAAGCTTAAGCTTAATCATTAAGATTCCACTCAATTGCATTAAAACAAAGCTAACTTGATTCGAATAAAGCTTATTGAATAAAATGAAAGTCAATTGCATTCGAAGATAGCTTGTTTAATCTAACGAAAGTCAGCTATTCTTTCCAAAAATGGTAATTGCTTCAAATAAAGCTTAAACTTAAACATTAAGATTCCACTCAATTGCATTCAAATATAGCTAATTTGATTCAAATAAAGCCTATTGTATCAAATGAAAGTCAATTACATTTAAACATAGGTTGTTTAATCAAATGAAAGCCAACTATTCTTTCCAAAAATGATAATTGTTTGAAATAAAGGTTAAACTTAATCACTAAGATTCCACTCAATTGCATTCAAAGAAAGCCAATTTGATTCGGATAAAACTTATTGAATCAAATAAAAGTCAATTAACATTCAAAGATAGCTTGTTTAATCAAATGAAAGTCAACTTCTTTCCAAAAATGGTAATTGGTTCAAATAAAGCTTCAGCTTCATCATTAAGATTCCACTCAATTGCATTCAAACAAAGCAAATTTGATTCGAATAAAACTTATTGAATCAAATAAAAGTTAATTACATTCAAACATAGCTTGTTTAATCAAATGAAAGTCAACTTCTTTCGAAAAATGGTAATTGTTTCAAATAAAGCTTAAGCTTAAACATTAAGATTCCACTCAATTGCATTCCAACAAAGCTAATTTCATTTGAATAAAGCTTATTGAATCAAATAAAAGTCAATTGCATTCAAACATAGGTTGTTTAATCAACCGAAAGTCAACTTCTTAACCAAAAATGGTAATTAGTTCAAATAAAGCTTAAGCTTAATCATTAAGATTCCACTCAATTGCATTAAAACAAAGCTAACTTGATTCGAATAAAGCTTATTGAATAAAATGAAAGTCAATTGCATTCGAAGATAGCTTGTTTAATCTAACGAAAGTCAGCTATTCTTTCCAAAAATGGTAATTGCTTCAAATAAAGCTTAAACTTAAACATTAAGATTCCACTCAATTGCATTCAAATATAGCTAATTTGATTCAAATAAAGCCTATTGTATCAAATGAAAGTCAATTACATTTAAACATAGGTTGTTTAATCAAATGAAAGCCAACTATTCTTTCCAAAAATGATAATTGTTTGAAATAAAGGTTAAACTTAATCACTAAGATTCCACTCAATTGCATTCAAAGAAAGCCAATTTGATTCGGATAAAACTTATTGAATCAAATAAAAGTCAATTAACATTCAAACATAGCTTGTTTAATAAAATGAAAGTCAACTTCTTTCCAAAAATGGTAATTGGTTCAAATAAAGCTTCAGCTTCATCATTAAGATTCCACTCAATTGCATTCAAACAAAGCAAATTTGATTCGAATAAAACTTATTGAATCAAATAAAAGTTAATTACATTCAAACATAGCTTGTTTAATCAAATGAAAGTCAACTTCTTTCGAAAAATGGTAATTGTTTCAAATAAAGCTTAAGCTTAAACATTAAGATTCCACTCAATTGCATTCAAACAAATATAATTTTATTTGAATAAAGTTTATTGAATCAAATAAAAGACAATTGCATTCAAACATAGGTTGTTTAATCAACCGAAAGTCAACTTCTTAACCAAAAATGGTAATTAGTTCAAATAAAGCTTAAGCTTAATCATTAAGATTCCACTCAATTGCATTAAAACAAAGCTAACTTGATTCGAATAAAGCTTATTGAATAAAATGAAAGTCAATTGCATTCGAAGATAGCTTGTTTAATCTAACGAAAGTCAGCTATTCTTTCCAAAAATGGTAATTGCTTCAAATAAAGCTTAAACTTAAACATTAAGATTCCACTCAATTACATTCAAATATAGCTAATTTGATTCAAATAAAGCCTATTGTATCAAATGAAAGTCAATTACATTTAAACATAGGTTGTTTAATCAAATGAAAGCCAACTATTCTTTCCAAAAATGATAATTGTTTGAAATAAAGGTTAAACTTAATCACTAAGATTCCACTCAATTGCATTCAAAGAAAGCCAATTTAATTCGGATAAAACTTATTGAATCAAATAAAAGTCAATTAACATTCAAACATAGCTTGTTTAATCAAATGAAAGTCAACTTCTTTCCAAAAATGGTAATTGGTTCAAATAAAGCTTCAGCTTCATCATTAAGATTCCACTCAATTGCATTCAAACAAAGCTAATTTGATTCGAATAAAACTTATTGAATCAAATAAAAGTTAATTACATTCAAACATAGCTTGTTTAATCAAATGAAAGTCAACTTCTTTCGAAAAATGGTAATTGTTTCAAATAAAGCTTAAGCTTAAACATTAAGATTCCACTCAATTGCATTCAAACAAATATAATTTTATTTGAATAAAGTTTATTGAATCAAATAAAAGACAATTGCATTCAAACATAGGTTGTTTAATCAACCGAAAGTCAACTTCTTAACCAAAAATGGTAATTAGTTCAAATAAAGCTTAAGCTTAATCATTAAGATTCCACTCAATTGCATTAAAACAAAGCTAACTTGATTCGAATAAAGCTTATTGAATAAAATGAAAGTCAATTGCATTCGAAGATAGCTTGTTTAATCTAACGAAAGTCAGCTATTCTTTCCAAAAATGGTAATTGCTTCAAATAAAGCTTAAACTTAAACATTAAGATTCCACTCAATTGCATTCAAATATAGCTAATTTGATTCAAATAAAGCCTATTGTATCAAATGAAAGTCAATTACATTTAAGCATAGGTTGTTTAATCAAATGAAAGCCAACTATTCTTTCCAAAAATGATAATTGTTTGAAATAAAGGTTAAACTTAATCACTAAGATTCCACTCAATTGCATTCAAAGAAAGCCAATTTAATTCGGATAAAACTTATTGAATCAAATAAAAGTCAATTAACATTCAAACATAGCTTGTTTAATCAAATGAAAGTCAACTTCTTTCCAAAAATGGTAATTGGTTCAAATAAAGCTTCAGCTTCATCATTAAGATTCCACTCAATTGCATTCAAACAAAGCTAATTTGATTCGAATAAAACTTATTGAATCAAATAAAAGTTAATTACATTCAAACATAGCTTGTTTAATCAAATGAAAGTCAACTTCTTTCGAAAAATGGTAATTGTTTCAAATAAAGCTTAAGCTTAAACATTAAGATTCCACTCAATTGCATTCAAACAAATATAATTTTATTTGAATAAAGCTTATTGAATCAAATAAAAGACAATTGCATTCAAACATAGCTTGTTTAATCAACCGAAAGTCAACTTCTTAACCAAAAATGGTAATTAGTTCAAATAAAGCTTAAGCTTGATCATTAAGATTCCACTCAATTGCATTAAAACAAAGCTAACTATATTCGAATAAAGCTTATTGAATAAAATGAAAGTCAATTGCATTCGAACATAGCTTGTTTAATGTAACGAAAGTCAGCTATTCTTTCCAAAAAATGGCAATTGCTTCAAATAAAGCTTAAACTTAATCATTAAGTTTCCACTCAATTGCATTCAAATATAGATAATTTGATTCCAATAAAGCCTATTGTATCAAATGAAAGTCAATTGCATTTAAAAATAAGTTGTTTAATGAAATGAAAGCCAACTATTCTTTACAAAAATGATAATTATTTGAAATAAAGGTTAAACTTAATCACTAAGATTCAGCTCAATTGCATTCAAACAAAGCTAATTTGATTCGAATAAAGCCTATTGTATCAAATGAAAGTCAATTGCATTCAAAAGAAGATTGTTTAATAAAATGAAAGTCAACTTCTTTCCAAAATTGGTAATTAGTTCAAATAAAACTTCAGCTTAATCATTAAGATTCCACTCAATTGCATTCAAACAAAGCTAATTTAATTCGAATAAAACTTATTGAATCAAATAAAAGTCAATTACATTCAAACATAACTTGTTTAAATTAACGAAAGTCGGCTATTCATTCCAAAAATGGTAATTGCTTCAAATAAAGCTTAATCTTAGTGATTAAGATTCCACTCAATTGCATTCATATATAGCTAATTTGATTCAAATAAAGTCTATTGTATCAACTGAAAGTCAATTGCATTTAAACATAGGTTGTTTAATCAAATGAAAGCCAACTATTCTTTGCAAAAATGATAATTGTTTGAAATAAAGGTTAAACTTAATCACTAAGATTCCACTCAATTGCATTCAAACAAAGCTAATTTGATTCGAATAAAGCCTATTGTATCAAATGAAAGTCAATTGCATTCAAAAATAGATTGTAAAAAATATGAAAGTCAACTTCTTTCCAAAAATGGTAATTGGTTCAAATAAAAATTCAGCTTAATCATTAAGATTCAACTCAATTGCATTCAAGCAAAGCTAATTTAATTCGAATAAAACTTATTGAATCAAATAAAAGTCAATTACATTCAAACATAGCTTGTTTAATCAAATGAAAGTCAACTTCTTTCGAAAAATGGTAATTGTTTCAAATAAAGCTTAAGCTTAATCATTAAGATTCCACTCAATTGCATTCCAACAAAGCTAATTTCATTTGAATAAAGCTTATTGAATCAAATAAAAGTCAATTGCATTCAAACATAGGTTGTTTAATCAACCGAAAGTCAACTTCTTAACCAAAAATGGTAATTAGTTCAAATAAAGCTTAAGCTTAATCATTAAGATTCCACTCAATTGCATTAAAACAAAGCTAACTTGATTCGAATAAAGCTTATTGAATAAAATGAAAGTCAATTGCATTCGAAGATAGCTTGTTTAATCTAACGAAAGTCAGCTATTCTTTCCAAAAATGGTAATTGCTTCAAATAAAGCTTAAACTTAAACATTAAGATTCCACTCAATTGCATTCAAATATAGCTAATTTGATTCAAATAAAGCCTATTGTATCAAATGAAAGTCAATTACATTTAAACATAGGTTGTTTAATCAAATGAAAGCCAACTATTCTTTCCAAAAATGATAATTGTTTGAAATAAAGGTTAAACTTAATCACTAAGATTCCACTCAATTGCATTCAAAGAAAGCCAATTTGATTCGGATAAAACTTATTGAATCAAATAAAAGTCAATTAACATTCAAACATAGCTTGTTTAATAAAATGAAAGTCAACTTCTTTCCAAAAATGGTAATTGGTTCAAATAAAGCTTCAGCTTCATCATTAAGATTCCACTCAATTGCATTCAAACAAAGCTAATTTGATTCGAATAAAACTTATTGAATCAAATAAAAGTTAATTACATTCAAACATAGCTTGTTTAATCAAATGAAAGTCAACTTCTTTCGAAAAATGGTAATTGTTTCAAATAAAGCTTAAGCTTAAACATTAAGATTCCACTCAATTGCATTCAAACAAATATAATTTTATTTGAATAAAGTTTATTGAATCAAATAAAAGACAATTGCATTCAAACATAGCTTGTTTAATCAACCGAAAGTCAACTTCTTAACCAAAAATGGTAATTAGTTCAAATAAAGCTTAAGCTTAATCATTAAGATTCCACTCAATTGCATTAAAACAAAGCTAACTATATTCGAATAAAGCTTATTGAATAAAATGAAAGTCAATTGCATTCGAACATAGCTTGTTTAATGTAACGAGAGTCAGCTATTCTTTCCAAAAAATGGTAATTGCTTCAAATAAAGCTTAAACTTAATCATTAAGTTTCCACTCAATTGCATTCAAATATAGATAATTTGATTCCAACAAAGCCTATTGTATCAAATGAAAGTCAATTGCATTTAAAAATAAGTTGTTTAATGAAATGAAAGCCAACTATTCTTTGCAAAAATGATAATTGTTTGAAATAAAGGTTAAACTTAATCACTAAGATTCAGCTCAATTGCATTCAAACAAAGCTAATTTGATTCGAATAAAGCCTATTGTATCAAATGAAAGTCAATTGCATTCAAAAATAGATTGTTTAATAAAATGAAAGTCAACTTCTTTCCAAAAATGGTAATTGGTTCAAATAAAACTTCAGCTTAATCATTAAGATTCCACTCAATTGCATTCAAACAAAGCTAATTTAATTCGAATAAAACTTATTGAATCAAATAAAAGTCAATTAACATTCAAACATAGCTTGTTTAATAAAATGAAAGTCAACTTCTTTCCAAAAATGGTAATTGGTTCAAATAAAGCTTCAGCTTCATCATTAAGATTCCACTCAATTGCATTCAAACAAAGCTAATTTGATTCGAATAAAACTTATTGAATCAAATAAAAGTTAATTACATTCAAACATAGCTTGTTTAATCAAATGAAAGTCAACTTCTTTCGAAAAATGGTAATTGTTTCAAATAAAGCTTAAGCTTAAACATTAAGATTCCACTCAATTGCATTCAAACAAATATAATTTTATTTGAATAAAGTTTATTGAATCAAATAAAAGACAATTGCATTCAAACATAGGTTGTTTAATCAACCGAAAGTCAACTTCTTAACCAAAAATGGTAATTAGTTCAAATAAAGCTTAAGCTTAATCATTAAGATTCCACTCAATTGCATTAAAACAAAGCTAACTTGATTCGAATAAAGCTTATTGAATAAAATGAAAGTCAATTGCATTCGAAGATAGCTTGTTTAATCTAACGAAAGTCAGCTATTCTTTCCAAAAATGGTAATTGCTTCAAATAAAGCTTAAACTTAAACATTAAGATTCCACTCAATTGCATTCAAATATAGCTAATTTGATTCAAATAAAGCCTATTGTATCAAATGAAAGTCAATTACATTTAAGCATAGGTTGTTTAATCAAATGAAAGCCAACTATTCTTTCCAAAAATGATAATTGTTTGAAATAAAGGTTAAACTTAATCACTAAGATTCCACTCAATTGCATTCAAAGAAAGCCAATTTAATTCGGATAAAACTTATTGAATCAAATAATAGTCAATTAACATTCAAACATAACTTGTTTAAATTAACGAAAGTCGGCTATTCTTTCCAAAAATGGTAATTGCTTCAAATAAAGCTTAATCTTAGTGATTAAGATTCCACTCAATTGCATTCATATATAGCTAATTTGATTCAAATAAAGTCTATTGTATCAAATGAAAGTCAATTGCATTTAAACATAGGTTGTTTAATCAAATGAAAGCCAACTATTCTTTGCAAAAATGATAATTGTTTGAAATAAAGGTTAAACTTAATCACTAAGATTCCACTCAATTGCATTCAAACAAAGCTAATTTGATTCGAATAAAGCCTATTGTATCAAATGAAAGTCAATTGCATTCAAAAATAGATTGTAAAAAATATGAAAGTCAACTTCTTTCCAAAAATGGTAATTGGTTCAAATAAAAATTCAGCTTAATCATTAAGATTCAACTCAATTGCATTCAAGCAAAGCTAATTTAATTCGAATAAAACTTATTGAATCAAATAAAAGTCAATTGCATTCAAACATAACTTGTTTAATTAAATGAAAGTCAACTATTATTTCCAAAAATGGCAATTGCTTCAAATAAAGCTTAAGCTTAATCATTAAGATTCCACTCAATTGCATTCCAACAAAGCTAATTTCATTTGAATAAAGCTTATTGAATCAAATAAAAGTCAATTGCATTCAAACATAGGTTGTTTAATCAACCGAAAGTCAACTTCTTAACCAAAAATGGTAATTAGTTCAAATAAAGCTTAAGCTTAATCATTAAGATTCCACTCAATTGCATTAAAACAAAGCTAACTTGATTCGAATAAAGCTTATTGAATAAAATGAAAGTCAATTGCATTCGAAGATAGCTTGTTTAATCTAACGAAAGTCAGCTATTCTTTCCAAAAATGGTAATTGCTTCAAATAAAGCTTAAACTTAAACATTAAGATTCCACTCAATTGCATTCAAATATAGCTAATTTGATTCAAATAAAGCCTATTGTATCAAATGAAAGTCAATTACATTTAAACATAGGTTGTTTAATCAAATGAAAGCCAACTATTCTTTCCAAAAATGATAATTGTTTGAAATAAAGGTTAAACTTAATCACTAAGATTCCACTCAATTGCATTCAAAGAAAGCCAATTTGATTCGGATAAAACTTATTGAATCAAATAAAAGTCAATTAACATTCAAACATAGCTTGTTTAATAAAATGAAAGTCAACTTCTTTCCAAAAATGGTAATTGGTTCAAATAAAGCTTCAGCTTCATCATTAAGATTCCACTCAATTGCATTCAAACAAAGCTAATTTGATTCGAATAAAACTTATTGAATCAAATAAAAGTTAATTACATTCAAACATAGCTTGTTTAATCAAATGAAAGTCAACTTCTTTCGAAAAATGGTAATTGTTTCAAATAAAGCTTAAGCTTAAACATTAAGATTCCACTCAATTGCATTCAAACAAATATAATTTTATTTGAATAAAGTTTATTGAATCAAATAAAAGACAATTGCATTCAAACATAGCTTGTTTAATCAACCGAAAGTCAACTTCTTAACCAAAAATGGTAATTAGTTCAAATAAAGCTTAAGCTTAATCATTAAGATTCCACTCAATTGCATTAAAACAAAGCTAACTATATTCGAATAAAGCTTATTGAATAAAATGAAAGTCAATTGCATTCAAACACAGCTTCTTTAATCAAATGAAATTCAACTATTCTTTCCAAAAATGGTAATTGCTTCAAATAAAGTTTAAGCTTAATCACTAAGATTCCACTTAATTTGTTGTAATCCGGCCTCCTAGCTCGTTGGCTCAAGATGGCAAGATCATTACCATGGTTCGAAGTGTCGTCCATGATATATTTCGAAGTGTCATCCAACCAACTCAAGCTTTATTTTCCTTTGTTTATTGAGTCTATGTTAGTAGGGTTTGATTTTTGGTTAGTATAAATCGAACCCCCTTTTATTTGCTTAAGTTAAGTAGTTAAGGTTAGCAATAAAATCATCATGGAGCCGGCAGCTTTGAAGCACAAGGCCGAAAGTGTTGAAGTCCAAAGATGGCATCCTCAAGGTCCAAAGATGGCAACTTCAAGGTGGCAGCCTCAAAGTGCAAAACCGGCAGCCTAC
Source organism: Salicornia ramosissima (assembly GCA_951394345.1). Lineage (NCBI taxonomy): Eukaryota > Viridiplantae > Streptophyta > Magnoliopsida > Caryophyllales > Amaranthaceae > Salicornia > Salicornia ramosissima. Next base: position 30,701,242 of record OX596237.1, read on the forward strand.
TTCGAAGTCTTAAAAACCGGCAGCCTACTTCGAAGTCTTAAAAACCGGCAGCCTCTAGGGGAATACAAGAAGTCATCAATGCAATCAAAGCTACAAGAAGCTTCAAGAAGCTTCAAGAATTCAGCTGCCCAGCAAGAGGATTAAAAGAGCAATTAAAGGAGAGACCAAGCAATTAAGAATACATTAACATAGGGCTTCAAATCCGGATGGCCAAGCTATTGTAATCTGATTTTTGTTATCTTCTTTAGCTCCACAATTTCTGATTTCTTAGGATAAGAATTAGTCTTTCTAATTAACCTAGCTTATCCTAAGTTGTACTTATAAATATTGGCTTGAAATATCAATGAAAAACCAGAATATTTTTGACTCAAAAACACTTGAACTTGTCTTTGGCTTTTTCCTCTGAAAATCCGAAACAAACCTCCTTTGCTTGTCTAATTTTTGGCTCAATTAGGCTGTGATCTTAGGAACCTTAATTTGTAGAATTTGGTGGTGAATCTGTATCCAAGTTCACAAATTATAGCCCAAGTTTTCGAAGTTGGTGGTGATATTCTGTATCCAACTTTAAACTTGACCTATCCCCTCCTTTAGTGGCTAGTCCCTTGTAATCTTCTTGTGCTACAACAAGGTTACAACATTTGGTGTCCCATGCAGGTCTAGCCACCTTTCACCCCCACAAAAACAACCCTACTCCCTTCCTTTACCCCACGTCAAAAAAAAAAAAAAACAAACACAAAATGTCGAATCCTCCTCCCAATTGGCAAGAGTTCATTCAGAAAAGTGAAGAAGAGAAGGAGAGCTTAAAGGCTCAAATGGCTGCTATGCAAACTGAAATGACGAATCTAATGAGGCGACTCATTACTCAAAGAGAAGGTTCACCCACTCGAAGTGAACAAAGTAGTGATCTAGAACTTGAAGATGAAACTTCAAGACCAAGACCAAACAATAATGATATCAAAGTTGATATTCCAGAATATGATGGCAAGATTGATGCCGATGAGTTCATCGATGGATGAACACCGTTGAAAGAGTGTTCGATTATAAGAATACCCCGGAGGACAAGAAAGTGAAAATCATTGCCTTAAAACTCAGAAAATATGCGTCCACTTGGTGGTCGAATATAAATGCAAAGAGGCAAAGACAAGGTCAGAACTTGGCCTAAAATGAAGAAATTGATGAAAAGTAAGTTCTTACCTACTTACTACATTCAAGAGAATTTTCAGAAATTCCACAAATTGAAACAAGGAACAAAATCAGTAGAGGAGTATGCAAGAGAATTCGAAGGCTTGACCATGAAATGTGACGGTGAAGAGGATGAACCCCAAACTCTGGTTCGTTTTCTTGGAGGGTTGGATCCCAGAATTGGAAATGTTGTTGAGTTACACCCCTACTCAACTTTGGAAGAGTTAGTTATTCTAGCTCACAAGGTTGAAGCCCAACAAAAGGCCAAAGGAAAAGAGACCTCACGTCCCTTTTCCAAAACAGCCCCTCCCACATTCAACCGTCCATTCCAAACCCCACTCAAAATAACCTCCTCTAATCCTCCTAAACCACAAAATCAGCCCCCTAACCCTTCTAAACCCCAAAATTCAGCCCAACCTCGAAAGTGTTTTCGATGTCATGGCTTTGGACATATTGCAACCGAGTGTCCAAATAAAAGAATCATCTCTTTAATTGAATGTGAGCAAGGAAAATCAGAAGATGAACAAGATGATCATGATCTTGGAGATTCGGGTCAGGAGCATGATGAGGTGTTCCTAGGACCCGATGAAGGTGAATGTCTAGTTGTTAGGCGTGCCCTAAGCAACTTGGTTGGTAAAGAAGAGAACTTACAACGAGAGGCAATCTTTCACTCTCGTTGTACCATCAGAAGTAAGGTATGTACTTTAATTATTGATGGTGGTAGTTGTACAAACGTGGCATCTCAGAATATGGTGGACAAATTGGGACTTAAAACAACTCCTCATAAAAATCCTTATGTTATTCAATGGCTTAATCAAGGAAAAGGAATACAAGTAGATAAACAAATTCTGATTTCTTTTAGCATTGGAAATAATTATCAAGAAGAGTTGTATTGTGATGTAATTCCCATGGATGCGTGTCACTTGTTGCTTGGACGACCTTGGTTATTTGATAGGAGAGTTATACATGATGGATATAAAAATACATACTCATTTGTTAAAAATGGCAAGAAAATTGTGTTAACTCCTTTACCACCACCCAAAGCCGTCCCAAAACAGAACAATAACCCATTACCCACTACTCTTACTACCCTCATCAAGTCTGAATATCATGAGTTCAAACCCCATAAAGGGCTCATTTTAAGCGGACTTGGAGACAGCCTCTCGTCCCTAAAAGAACCATCCCACCCTCTACTTCATTCTCTCTTCCAAGAATTCCCTCATGTTTGCCCTTCTGAAATGCCGTGTGCTCTACCTCCCAAAAGGGACATCCAACACAAAATTGACTTGATTCCCGGCTCTACATTGCCAAATAAGCCTGCCTATAGGACTAATCCTAAGGAGACCGAAGAGATAAGAAGGCAAGTTGATGAGTTGTTGTCCAAGGGTTTGATTCGAGAGTCCTTGAGCCCATGTGCATGTCCTACGTTACTTGTCCCAAAGAAGAATGGTGAATGGCGAATGTGTGTGGACAGTAGGCCAATTAACAAAATCACTATCAAATATCGATTTCCAATTCCAAGATTGAATGATTTGTTAGATGATTTACATGGTGCTAAAGTATTTTCGAAAATTGATCTCAAAAGTGGTTATCATCAAATTCGAATTTTCGAAGGAGATGAGTGGAAAACAGCTTTCAAAACTAAGGATGGATTGTTTGAATGGCTTGTCATGCCATTTGGTTTAACAAACGCACCTTCCACTTTCATGCGTTTGATGAACCAAGTGTTGAAACCGTTCATTGGTCGTTTTGTAGTTGTTTATTTTGATGATATTTTAGTTTATAGTAGAGATGATGATGAGCATGTATCACATCTTAGAGAAGTATTTTCTGTTTTAGCTAGAGAACAATTGTATGGTAATATAGATAAGTGTGATTTCTTTTCTAGCTTTGTAACTTTCTTAGGGTTTAAAGTGTCATGTAATGGTATAGAAGTTGATGAAGACAAAGTGAAGGCAATCAATGAGTGGCCCACGCCACAATCAGTTCAACAAGTACGAAGTTTTCATGGGTTAGCCTCTTTCTATAGGCGATTCGTGAGAAATTTCAGTACTCTCATGGCCCCAATCACCGAACTCACAAAGCTCTCTAAATTTGAATGGAATCCAAGTGCCCAAAAGGCATTTGAAGAGGTTAAAAGATTGCTTACTACTGCACCAATTCTTGTTTTACCTAACTTTGATGATGTGTTTGAGATTGAATGTGATGCTAGTGGCGTTGGAATAGGAGCTGTCCTATCTCAAAATAGGCGTCCCATTGCCTATTTTAGTGAAAAGCTCAATGATGCTCAAAGGCGTTATTCAACTTATGAAAAGGAATTCTTGGCTCTTGTTCGTGCCTTAGATCATTGGAGACATTACTTGTTGCCTAAAGAGTTCATTCTCTATTCAGATCATGAAGCACTCAAGTTCTTGCAAAGCCAACAGAAGCTCCATGCTCGCCATGCCAAATGGGTTGAATTCCTTCAATCATTTCACTTCGTCATTAAGCATAGGAGAGGAGAAATGAACAAAGGTGCCGATGCTTTATCAAGGAGATATGTGTTGCTTAACTCTTTGAAAACACGTGTGATAGGTGTTGAAGAAATGAAACAATGCTATGATGAAGACTCTGATTTTGGAGAGATCTTTCTAAAGTGTAAAAACCATCCCCATAAAGACTTTTACATTTTGGATGGTTTTCTTTTCAAAGGGAATAGCATTTGTGTTCCTAAATCTAGCTTGAGAGAGAGTTTGATCAAAGAGATGCATGAAGGAGGAATGGCTGGCCATTTTGAAATTGATAAGACCTATACTCTAATTTCTGAATATTTCTTTTGGCCACGATTGAAGAGAGATGTGGAATTTATTGTCAAAAGGTGTGTGAAGTGCCAAAGGGCTAAGAGTCATCAATTGCCTCAAGGGTATCTTTTGCCCTTGCCAATACCGCAAGCTCCTTGGGAAGACGTTAGTCTTGACTTCGTGGTGGGACTTCCCCTCACTAAAAACAGAAAAGACTCGATCATGGTGGTTGTTGATCGGTTTTCAAAAATGGCTCACTTCATCCCATGCCATACAACTCATGATGCTAGCCGTGTGGCTGATCTTTACTTCAAAGAGGTTGTTCGTTTACATGGAATTCCCAAATCAATGGTTAGTGATCGAGACACCAAGTTTCTAAGTCATTTTTGGCTTACTTTATGGCGCAAGATGGGAACCAAGCTCAAATTCAGTACTTCAAGCCATCCTCAAACATATGGTCAGACCGAAGTCACCAATAGGACTTTAGGGTCCTTGCTACGAGCCCTTGCAACAAAGCGTCCTAGCCAATGGGAAGAAATACTACCTCATGCTGAATTTGCTTACAACCGAGTTCCTAGCCGTACCACAAGCTTAAGCCCATTTGAAGTTGTTTATGGGTTCAATCCGTGTACTCCAATTGATTTGGCTCCATTTCCAACTCCAACCAAATATAGTCATGAAGCTAGTGAACGAGTCAAAGAGATCCAATCAATTCATGAGAAAGTTCGTGGGCAGATTGAACGAGCTAATGCAAAGATGAAGGAGTATTATGACAAGAAAAGAAGTTCGGTGCACTTCAACAAAGGAGATCTCGTATGGGTTCATTTGAGAAAAGAACGTTTTCCAACTAAGAGGCGTTCTAAAATCAGTCCAAGAAGTGATGGTCCATTTGAAGTCTTGGAAAAATTGAATGACAATGCTTATAAGGTAGAATTGCCCGGAGATTATAAAGTGTCTTCTACCTTCAATGTGCAAGACTTGTCCCCCTACTTTGATGAATTTGAAGAATTGCCTATTTTGAGGTCAAACTCTTCAAAAGAAGGAGAGAATGTTGTAATCCGGCCTCCTAACTCGTTGGTTCAAGATGGCAAGATCATTACCATGGTTCGAAGTGTCGTCCATGATATATTTCGAAGTGTCATCCAACCAACTCAAGCTTTATTTTCCTTTGTTTATTGAGTCTATGTTAGTAGGGTTCGATGCTTGTTAGTATAAATCGAACCCCCTTTTATTTGCTTAAGTTAAGTAGTTAAGGTTAGCAATAAAATCATCATGGAGCCGGCAGCTTTGAAGCCCAAGGCCGGCAGTGTTGAAGTCCAAAGATGGCATCCTCAAGGTCCAAAGATGGCAACTTCAAGGTGGCAGCCTCAAAGTGCAAAACCGGCAGCCTACTTCGAAGTCTTAAAAACCGGCAGCCTCTAGGGGAATAGAGGAAGTCATCAATGCAATCAAAGCTACAAGAAGCTTCAAGAAGCTTCAAGAATTCAGCTGCCCAGCAAGAGGATTAAAAGAGCAATTAAAGGAGAGACCAAGCAATTAAGAATACATTAACATAGGGCTTCAAATCCGGATGGCCAAGCTATTGTAATCTGATTTTTGTTATCTTCTTTAGCTCCACAATTTCTGATTTCTTAGGATAAGAATTAGTCTTTCTAATTAACCTAGCTTATCCTAAGTTGTACTTATAAATATTGGCTTGAAACATCAATGAAAAACCAGAATATTTTTGACTCAAAAACACTTGAACTTGTCTTTGGCTTTTTCCTCTGAAAATCCGAAACAAACCTCCTTTGCTTGTCTAATTTTTGGCTCAATTAGGCTGTGATCTTAGGAACCTTAATTTGTAGAATTTGGTGGTGAATCTGTATCCAAGTTCACAAATTATAGCCCAAGTTTTCGAAGTTGGTGGTGATATTCTGTATCCAACTTTAAACTTGACCTATCCCCTCCTTTAGTGGCTAGTCCCTTGTAATCTTCTTGTGCTACAACAAGGTTACAACATAATTGCATTCAAACAAAGCTAATTTTCTTTGAATAAAGCTTATTGAATCAAATGAAAGTAAATTGCATTAAAACATAGCTTATTAAATCAAATGAAAGTCAACTTGTTTAAAAAATTGGTTATTGTTTCAAATAAAGCTTAAGATTAATCATTAAGATTCCACTCCATTGCACTCAAACAAAGCTAATTTGATTCGAATAAAGCTTATTGAAACAAATGAAAGTCAATTTCTTTCCAAAAATGGTAATTGGTTCAAATAAAGCTTCAGCATAGTCATTAAGATTCCACTAAATTGCATTCAAACAAAGCTAATTTTATTCGAATAAAACTTATTGAATCAAATAAAAGTCGATTGCATTTAAACACAGCTTGTTTAATCAAATGAAAGTCAACTTCTTTCGAAAAATGGTAATTGTTTCAAATAAAGCATAAGTTTAATCATTAAGATTCCACTCAGTTGCATTCAAACAAAGCTAATTTGATTTGAATAAAGCTTATTGAGTCAAATAAAAGTCAATTGCATTTAAACATAGCTTGTTTAATAACCCGAAAGTCAACTTCTTAACAAAAAATGGTAATTAGTTCAAATAAAGTTTAAGCTTAATCATTAAGATTCCACTCAATTGCATTAGAACAAAGCTTACTTGATTCGAATAAAGCTTATTGAATCAAATGAATGTTAATTGCATTCAAACATAGCTTGTTTAATCTAACGAATGTCAGTTGTTCTTTCCAAAAATGGTAATTGCTTTAAATAAAGTTAAACTTAATCATTAAGATTCCACTCAATTGCATTCAAATAAAGCTAATTTGATTCAAATAAAGACTATTGTATCAAATGAAAGTCAATTGCATTTAAACAGAGGTTGTTTAATCAAATGAAAGCCAACTATTCTTTGCAAAAATGATAATTGTTTGAAATAAAGGTTAAACTTAATCACTACGATTCCACTCAATCGCATTCAAACAAAGCTAATTTGATTTTAATGAAGCCTATTGAATCAAATAAAAGTCAATTACATTCAAACATAGCTTGTTTAATCAAATGAAAGTCAATTTCTTTCGAAATATGGTAATTGTTTCAAATAAAGCTTAAGCTTAATCATTAAGATTCCATTCAATTGCATTCAAACAAAGCTAATTTGATTTGAAAAAAGCTTACTGAATCAAATAAAATTCAATTGCATTCAAGCATAGCTTGCTAAATCAACCGAAAGTCAACTTCTTAACCAAAAATGGTAATGGGTTCAAATAAAGCTTAAGCTTAATCATTAAGATTCCACTCAATTGCATTCAAACAAAGCTAATTTGTTTCGAATAAAGCTTAATTAATCAAATGAAAGTTAATTACATTCGAACATAGCTTGTTTAATCAAATGAAAGTCAACTATTCTTTACAAAAATGGTAATTGATTCAAATAAAGCTAAAGCTTAATCATTAAAATTCAACTCAATTGCATTCAAACAAAGCTAATTTGATTTGAATAAAGCTTGTTGAATCAAATGAAAGTCAATTACATTCAAACACAGGTTGTTTAATCTAACGAAAGTCAGCTATTCTTACCAAAAATGGTAATTAATTCAAATAAAGCTTAAACTGAATCATTAAGATTCAACTTAGTTCCATTCAAATAAAGCTAATTTGATTCGAATAATGCCTATTGTATCAAATCAAAGTCAATTGCATTCAAACATAGCTTGTATAATCAAATGAAAGTCAACTTCTTTCCAAAAATGGTAATTGGTTCAAATAAAGCTTCAGCTGAGTCATTAAGATTCCACTCAGTTGCATTCAAACAAAGTTAATTTGATTCGAATAAAGCTTATTGAATCAAATGAAACTCAATTACATTCAATCATAGCTTGGTTAATCAAATGAAAGTGAATTTCTTTCCGAAAATTGTAATTGGTTCAAATAAAGCTTCAGCTCAGTCATTAAGATTCCACTCAATTGCATTCAAACAAAGCCAATTTGATTCGGATAAAACTTATTGAATCAAATAAAAGTCACTTACATTCAAACATAGCTTGTTTAATCAAATGAAAGTCCACTTCTTTCGAAAAATGGTAATTGTTTCAAATAAAGCATAAGCTTAAACATTAAGTTTCCACTCAATTGCATTCAAACAAAGCTAATTTGATTTGAATAAAGCTTATTGAATCAAATAAAAGTCAATTGCATTCAAACATAGCTTGTTTAATCAACCGAAAGTCAATTGCATTCAACCAAACCTAATTTGATTCGAATAAAGCTTATTGAATCAAATGAAAGTCAATTGCATTCAAACATAGCTTGTTTAATCTAACGAAAGTCAGCTATTCTTTCAAAAAATTGTAATTGATTCAAATAAAGCATAAATTTAATCATTAAGATTCCATTCAATTGCATTCAAATATAGCTAATTTGATTCAAATAAAGCCTATTGTATCAAATGAAAGTCAATTGCATTTAAACATAAGTTGTTTAATCAAATGAAAGCCAACTATTCTTTCCAAAAATGGTAATTGGTTTCAAATAAAGCTTCAGCTTAGTCATTAAGATTCCACTCAATTGCATTCAAGCAAAGCCAATTTAATTCGGATAAAACTTATTGAATCGAATAAAAGTCAATTAACATTCAAACATAGCTTGTTTAATCAAATGAAAGTCAACTTCTTTAGAAAAATGGTAATTGTTTCAAATAAAGCATAAGCTTAAACATTAAGTTTCCACTCAATTGCATTCAAACAAAGCTAATTTGATTTGAATAAAGCTTATTGAAACAAATAAAAGTCAATTGCATTCAAACATAGCTTGTTTAATCAACCGAAAGTCAATTGCATTCAACCAAACCTAATTTGATTCGAATAAAGCTTATTGTATCAAATGAAAGTCAATTGCATTCAAACATAGCTTGTTTAATCTAACGAAAGTCAGCTATTCTTTCTAAAAATGGTAATTGCTTCAAATAAAGCTTAAACTTAATCATTAAGATTCCACTCAATTGCATTCAAATATAGCTAATTTGATTCAAATAAAGCCTATTGTATCAAATGAAAGTCAATTGCATTTAAACATAAGTTGTTTAATCAAATGAAAGCCAACTATTCTTTGCAAAAATGATAATTGTTTGAAATAAAGGTTAAACTTAATCACTAAGATTCCACTCAATTGCATTCAAACAAAGCCAATTTGATTCGGATAAAACTTATTGAATAAAATAAAAGTCAATTACCATTCAAACATAGCTTGTTTAATCAAATGAAAGTCAACTTCTTTCCAAAAATGGTAATTGGTTCAAATAAAGCTTCAGCTTAGTCATTAAGATTCCACTCAATTGCATTCAAACAAAGCCAATTTGATTCGAATAAAACTTATTGAATCAAATAAAAGTCAATTACATTCAAACATAGCTTGTTTGATCAAATGAAAGTCACCTTTTTTCGAAATGGTAATTGTCTCAAATAAAGTGTAAGCTTAATCATTAAGATTCCACTTAATTGCATTCAAACATAGGTTGTTTAATGTAACGAAAGTCAACTATTCTTTCCAAAAATTGTAATTAATTCAAATAAAGCTTAAACTTAATCATTAAGATTCCACTTAATTGCATTGAACTAAAGCTAATTTGATTCGAATAAAGCCTATTGTATCAAATGAAAGTCAATTGCATTCAAACATAGCTTGTATAATAAAAAAAAAGTCAACTTATTTCCAAAAATGGTAATTGGTTCAAATAAAGCTTCAGCTTAGTGATAAAGATTCCACTCAAGTGCATTCAAACAAAGCTAATTTTATTCGAATAAAGCGCATTGAATCAAATGAAAGTCAATTGCATTGAAACATAGCTTCTTTAATCAAGTGAAAGTCAACTATTCTTTCCAAAAATGGTAATTGTTTCAAATAAAGCTTAAGCTTAATCATTAAGATTCCACTCAATTGCATTCAAACAAAGTTAATTTGATTCGAATAAAACTTATTGAATCAAATAAAAGTCAATTAACATTCAAACATAGCTTGTTTAATCAAATGAAAGTCAACTTCTTTCAAAAAATGGTAATTGGATCAAATAAAGCTTAAGCTTAATCATTAAGATTCCACTCAATTGCATTCAAACAAAGCTAATTTGATTCGAATAAAGCCTATGGTATAAAATGAAAGTCAATATCATTCAAACATAGGTTGTTTACTCAAATGAAAGTCAACTATTCATTCAGAAAATGATAATTGTTTGAAATAAAGGTTAAGCTTAATCACTAAGATTCCACTCAATTGCATTCAAACAAAGCTATTTTGATTTGAATAAAGCTTATTGAATCAGATGAAAGTCAATTGCATTCAAACATAACTTGTTTAATTAAATGAAAGTCAACTATTATTTCCAAAAATGGCAATTGCTTCAAATAAAGATTAAGCTTAATCATTAAGACTCCACTCAATTGCATTCAAACAAAGCTAATTTGATTCGATAAAGCTTATTGAATCAAATAAAAGTCAATTACATTCAAACATAGTTTGTTTAATCAAATGAAAGTCAACTTCTTTCCAAAAGTGGTAATTGTTTCAAATAAAGCTTAAGCTTAATCATTAAGATTCCACTCAATTGCATTCAAACAAAGCTAATTTGATTCGAATAAAGCTTATTGAAACAAATGAAAGTCAATTACATTCAAACATAGCTTGTTTAATCAAATGAAAGTCAACTTCTTTCGAAAAATGGTAATTGTTGCAAATAAAGCTTAAGCTTAATGTTGTAACCTTGTTGTAGCACAAGAAGATTACAAGGGACTAGCCACTAAAGTAAAGGATAGATCAAGTTTCAAAGATGTTTACAGAAATAACACCACCAACTTCGAGGACTTGGGCTTTAATTCGTGAACTTGGATACAGATTTCACCACCAAATTCAACAAATTAGGTTCCTAAGATCACAGCCTAATTGAGCCACAAATTAGACAAGCAAAGGATAATTGTTTCGGATTTCTTGAGGAAAAACCAAGACAAATTTAAGTGTTTGTTTTTGATTCAAAAGTTCTGATCTTTCATTGATATGCAAGCCACTATTTATAAGTACAATTAGGATAAGCTAGGGTAATTAGAAAGTCTAATCCTTATCCTAAGAAATCAGAAATGGTGGTTGCAAATGAAGATAATAAATCTGAATTTGAGGAGCTTGGGCAGCCGGCTTTTAAGCTCCATTTTAATGTCTTCTTAATTGCTTTGTCTCTCTTTTAATTGCTCTTTTAATCCTCTTGCTTGGCAGCTGAATTCTGGAAGTTTCTTGTAGCTTTGATTGTATTGATGACTTCTTGTATTCCCCTAGAGGCTGCCGGTTTTAAACTTCGAAGGGGGCTGCCGGTTTGCACTTGAGGCTGCCACCTATGCTATCTTTGGATCTTGAGGATGCCATCTTCAAGGCTGCCATCTTTGGATCTTGAGGATGCCATCTTGAAGCTGCCATCTTTGGACTTCCAATACTGCCGGTTTTGAGTTTTAAAGCTGCCGGTTTTTTTAGGGTTTCAAGGCTGCCAGCTTTGTTTCTTTGATCTCCTTGCAAGCCACCGGTTTATTGCTAGCCTTAATTAACTAACTACTTGACTGAATTTAAAATAACTCAAACAAATTAAAAGGGGTTCGATTTATACTAACAAGGATCGAACCCTACTAAACACAAAATTTAATAAACAAAACTAAATAGGATTTGAATAGGTTGGATAACTAATCCAACCATGTCATGGATGCAAGTTCGAACCATGGTGACTATTTTACCACTCTGAACTAAGGAGTTGGGAGGCCGGATCACAACATCCTCCCCGGCTTTTGAAGAGTTTGACCTCAAACTTGGCAATTCTTCAAATTCATCAAAGTAGGGAGACAAGTCTTGAACATTGAAGGTAGAAGAAACTCCATAGTTCCCGGGCAATTCGACCTTATAGGCATTGTCATTCACTTTCTCCTTGATTTCGAATGGACCATCACTCCTTGGACTGAGTTTAGAACGCCTCTTAGTTGGAAAACGTTCCTTCCTTAAATGAACCCACACAAGGTCACCTTCCTTGAAATGCACCGAGCTTCTTTTCTTGTCATAGTACTCCTTCATCTTTGCATTAGCTCGTTCAATCTGACCTCGAACTTTCTCATGAATGGATTGGATCTCCTTGACTCGTTCACTAGCTTCATGACTATATTTGGTTGGAGTTGGAAATGGGGCCAAATCAATTGGAGTACATGGATTGAACCCATAAACAACTTCAAATGGGCTCAAGCTTGTGGTACGGCTAGGAACTCGGTTGTAAGCAAATTCAGCATGAGGTAGCATTTCTTCCCATTGGCTAGGACGCTTTGTTGCAAGGGCTCGTAGCAAGGACCCTAAAGTCCTATTGGTGACTTCGGTCTGACCATCGGTTTGAGGATGGCTTGAAGTACTGAATTTGAGCTTTGTTCCCATCTTGAGCCATAAGGTAAGCCAAAAATGACTTAGGAACTTGGCGTCTCGATCACTAACCATTGATTTGGGAATTCCATGTAAGCGAACAACCTCTTTGAAGTAAAGATCAGCCACACGGCTAGCATCATGAGTTGTATGACAAGAGATGAAGTGAGCCATTTTTGAGAATCGATCAACAACCACCATGATCGAGTCCTTTCTGTTTTTGGTGATGGGAAGTCCTACCACGAAATCAAGACTTACATCTTCCCAAGGAGCTTGCGGTATGGGTAAGGGCATGAGATACCCTTGAGGCAATTGATGGCTCTTAGCTTGTTGACACTTCACGCACCTCTTTACAACAAAGTCTACATCTCGTTTCAATCGAGGCCAAAAAAAGTATTCAGAAATGAGAGTGTAGGTCTTCTCAATTCCAAAGTGACCAGCCATTCCTCCTTCATGGAATTCTTTAATTAAGCTTTCTCTCAAGCTAGATTTAGGAACACAAATGCTATTCCCTTTGAAAAGAAAACCATCCAAAATGTAAAAGTCTTTATGGGGATGACTTTTACACTTTAGGAAGATTTCTCCAAAATCAGAGTCATCATCATAGCATTGCTTCATTTCTTCTACACCTATCACACGTGTTTTCAAAGAATTAAGCAACACATATCTCCTGGACAAAGCATCGGCACCTTTGTTCATTTCTCCTTTCTTATGCTTGATGACGAAGTGAAAAGATTGAAGGAATTCAACCCATTTGGCATGGCGAGCATGGAGCTTTTGTTGGCTTTGCAAGAACTTGAGTGCTTCATGATCTGAATGTAGAATGAATTCTTTAGGCAATAGGTAATGCCTCCAATGGTCTAAAGCACGAACAAGAGCCAAAAATTCTTTGTCATAGGTTGAATATCTCCTTTGAACATCATTGAGCTTTTCACTGAAATAGGCTATGGGCCGCCGGTTTTGAGATAGGACAGCTCCTATTCCAACACCACTAGCATCACATTCAATTTCAAATACATCATCAAAGTTAGGCAATACAAGAATAGGTGCAGTAGTAAGCATCTTCTTAACCTCTTCAAATGCCTTTTGAGCATTTGGATTCCATTCAAATTTTGAGAGCTTTGCGAGTTCGGTGATTGGAGCCATGAGAGTACTGAAATTTCTCACGAATCGCCTATAGAAAGAGGCTAACCCATGAAAACTTCGCACTTGTTGAACTGATTGTGGCGTGGGCCACTCATTGATCGCTTTTACTTTGTCTTCATCAACTTCAATACCATTACATGACACTTTAAATCCTAGAAAAGTTACAAAACTAGAAAAGAAATCACACTTATCTAGATTACCATACAATTGTTCTCTTGCTAAAACAGAAAATACTTCTCTAAGATGTGATACATGCTCATCATCATCTCTACTATAAATTAAAATATCATCAAAATAAACTACTACAAAGTGACCAATAAAAGGTTTCAGAACTTGATTCATCAAACGCATGAAGGTAGAAGGTGCGTTTGTTAAACCAAATGGCATGACAAGCCACTCGAACAATCCATCCTTGGTTTTGAAAGCTGTTTTCCATTCATCTCCTTCGAAAATTCGAATTTGATGATAGCCACTTTTAAGATCAATTTTCGAAAATACTTTAGCACCATGTAAATCATCTAACAAATCATTCAATCTTGGAATTGGAAATCGATATTTGATAGTGATTTTGTTAATAGGCCTACTGTCCACACACATACGCCATTCACCATTTTTCTTTGGAACAAGTAAAGTAGGACATGCACACGGGCTCAAGGACTCTCGAATTAATCCCTTAGACAACAACTCGTCAACCTGCCTTCTTATCTCCTCGGTCTCCTTAGGGTTGGTCCTATAGGCAGGTTTATTTGGCAAGGTAGAACCGGGAATCAAGTCAATTTTGTGTTGGATGTCCCTTTTGGGAGGTAATGCACACGGCATTTCAGAGGGGAAAACATTAGAGAATTCTTGAAAGAGGGAATTAAGTAAGGGATGGAGAGGTTCTTTGGGAGGTGAGGGGCTGTCTTCAAGTCCACTTAAAATGAGCCCTTTATGGGGTTAGAACTCATGATATTCAGACTTGATGAGGGTAGTAAGAGTAGTGGGCAAGGGGGTATTGTTCTGTTGTGCGGCAGTTTTGGGTGGTGGTTGTGCGGCAGTTTTGGGTGGGGGTAAGGGAGTTAACACAATTTTCTTGCCATTTTTAATAAAGGAATAAGTGTTTTTATATCCATCATGATTAACTCGCCTATCAAACATCCAAGGTCTTCCAAGCAACAAATGACACGCATCCATGGGAATTACATCACAATACAACTCTTCTTGATAATTGTTACCAATGCTAAATGAAATCAGAATTTGTTTATCCACTTTAATTCCTTTCCCTTGATTAAGCCATTGGATTATATAAGGATTTTTGTGAGGAGTTGTTTTTAGTCCCAATTTATCCACCATATTCTGAGATGCCACATTTGTACAACTACCACCATCAATAATTAAAGTACATACCTTGTTTTTGATGGTACAACGGGAGTGAAATATTGCCTCTCGTTGCAAGTTCTCTTCCTTGCCGACCAAGCTGCTTAGGGCACGCCTAACAACTAGACATTCACCTTCATCGGGTCCTAGGAACACTTCATCTTGCTCCTGATCCGATTCTCCAATATCATCATGATCCTCTTCTGATTCTTCTCTTTCACATTCAATCAAAGAGATTACTCTCTTATTTGGACACTCGGTTGCAATATGGCCAAAGCCATGACAACGAAAACATTTTCGGGGTTGGGCGGAATTTTGGGGTTTAGAGGGCTGATTTTGTGGTTTGGGGGGATTAGAGGAGGTTACTTTGAGGGGTGTTTGGTATGGACGGTTGAATGGGGAAGGGGCTGTTTTGGAAAAGGGACGTGAGGTCTCCTTCCCTTTGGTCTTTTGTTGGGCTTCAACCTTGTGAGCTAGAATGACTAACTCTTCCAAAGTTGAGTAGGGGTGTAGTTCGACAACATTGGCAATTCGAGGATCCAAACCGCCAAGAAAACGAACCAAAGTTTGGGGTTCGTCCTCTTCAACATCACACTTCATGGTTAATCCTTCGAATTCTCTTGCATACTCCTCTACTGATTTCGTTCCTTGTTTCAATTTGTGGAACTTCTGAAAATTCTCTTGAATATAGTAAGTAGGTAAGAACTTACTCTTCATCATTTTCTTCATTTTAGGCCAAGTTCTGACCTTGTCTTTGCCTTGCCTTTGCCTCTTTGCATTTATATTCGACCACCAAGTGGAAGCATATTTTCTAAGTTTCAAGGCAATGATTTTCACTTTCTTGTCCTCCGGGGTATTCTTATAATCGAACACTCTTTCAACCGTGTTCAACCATTCGATGAACTCGTCGGCATCAATCTTGCCATCATATTCTGGAATATCAACTTTGATATCATTGTTTGGTCTTGTTCTTGAAGTTTCATCTTCGAGCTCTAGGTCACTGCTTTGTTCACTCCGAGTAGGTGAACCTTCTCGTTGCCTAATGAGTCTCCTCATTAGATCCGCCATTTCAGTTTGCATGGCAGCCATTTGAGCCTTTAAGCTCTCCTTCTCTTCTTCATTTTTCTGAATGAACTCTTGCCAATTGGGTGGGGGATTCGACATTTTGTGTGTGTTTTTTTTTTTTTTTTTTTTTTTTTTTTTTTTTGACGTGGAGGTAAAGGAAAGAAAGGGGTTGTTTTTGTGGAGGAGAAAGGTGGCTAGACCTGCATGGGCCACCAAATGTTGTAACCTTGTTGTAGCACAAGAAGATTACAAGGGACTAGCCACTAAAGTAAAGGATAGATCAAGTTTCAAAGATGGTTACAGAAATAACACCACCAACTTCGAGGACTTGGGCTTTAATTCGTGAACTTGGATACAGATTTCACCACCAAATTCAACAAATTAGGTTCCTAAGATCACAGCCTAATTGAGCCACAAATTAGACAAGCAAAGGATAATTGTTTCGGATTTCTTGAGGAAAAACCAAGACAAATTTAAGTGTTTGTTTTTGATTCAAAAGTTCTGATCTTTCATTGATATGCAAGCCACTATTTATAAGTACAATTAGGATAAGCTAGGGTAATTAGAAAGTCTAATCCTTATCCTAAGAAATCAGAAATGGTGGTTGCAAATGAAGATAATAAAATCTGAATTTGAGGAGCTTGGGCAGCCGGCTTTTAAGCTCCATTTTAATGTCTTCTTAATTGCTTTGTCTCTCTTATAATTGCTCTTTTAATCCTCTTGCTTGGCAGCTGAATTCTGGAAGTTTCTTGTAGCTTTGATTGTATTGATGACTTCTTGTATTCCCCTAGAGGCTGCCGGTTTTAAACTTCGAAGGGGGGTGCCGGTTTGCACTTGAGGCTGCCACCTATGCTATCTTTGGATCTTGAGGATGCCATCTTCAAGGCTGCCATCTTTGGATCTTGAGGATGCCATCTTGAAGCTGCCATCTTTGGACTTCCAATACTGCCGGTTTTGAGTTTTAAAGCTGCCGGTTTTTTTAGGGTTTCAAGGCTGCCAGCTTTGTTTCTTTGATCTCCTTGCAAGCCGCCGGTTTATTGCTAGCCTTAATTAACTAACTACTTGACTGAATTTAAAATAACTCAAACAAATTAAAAGGGGTTTGATTTATACTAACAAGGATCGAACCCTACTAAACACAAAATTTAATAAACAAAACTAAATAGGATTTGAATAGGTTGGATAACTAATCCAACCATGTCATGGATGCAAGTTCGAACCATGGTGACTATTTTACCACTCTGAACTAAGGAGTTGGGAGGCCGGATCACAACATCCTCCCCGGCTTTTGAAGAGTTTGACCTCAAACTTGGCAATTCTTCAAATTCATCAAAGTAGGGAGACAAGTCAATTGCATTCAAACAAAGTTAATTTGATTAAATAAAGCTTATTGAATCAAATAAAAGTCAATTACATTCAAACATAGTTTGTTTAAACAAATGAAAGTCAACTTCTTTCCAAAAGTGGTAATTGTTTCAAATAAAGCTTAAGCTTAATCATTAAGATTCCACTCAATTGCATTCAAACAAAGCTAATTTGATTCGAATAAAGCTTATTGAAACAAATGAAAGTCAATTACATTCAAACATAGCTTGTTTAATCAAATGAAAGTCAACTTCTTTCGAAAAATGGTAATTGTTGCAAATAAAGCTTAAGCTTAATCATTAAGATTCCACTCAATTGCATTCAAACAAAGATAATTTGATTCGAATAGAACTTATTGAATCAAATAAAAGTCAATTAACATTCAAACATAGCTTGTTTAATCAAATGAAAGTCAACTTCTTTCAAAAAATGGTAATTGGTTCAAATAAACCTTAAGCTTAATCATTAAGATTCCACTCAATTGCATTCAAACAAAGCTAATTTGATTCAAATAAAACTTATTGAATCAAATGAAAGTCAATTGCATTTAAACATAGGTTGTTTAATAAAATGAAAGCCAACTATTATTTCCAAAAATGGCAATTGCTTCAAATAAAGCTTAAGCTTAATCATTAAGATTCCACTCAATTGCATTTAAACAAAGCTAATCTGATTCGATAAAGCTTATTGAATCAAATAAAAGTCAATTAACATTCAAACATAGCTTGTTTAATCAAATGAAAGTCAACTTCTTTCCAAAAATGGTAATTGGTTCAAATAAAGCTTCAGCTTAATCATTAAGATTCCACTCAATTGCATTCAAACAAAGCTAATTTGATTCGAATAAAATTAATTGAATCAAATAAAAGTCAATTACATTCAAACATAGCTTTTTTACTCAAATGAAAGTCAACTTCTTTCGAAAAATGGTAATTGTTTCAAATAAAGCTTAAGCTTAATCATTAAGATTCCACTCAATTGCATTCAAACAAAGCTAATTTGATTCGAATAAAACTTATTGAATCAAATAAAAGTCAATTAACATTCAAACATAGATTGTTTAATCAAATAAAAGTCAACTTCTTTCAAAAAATGGTAATTGGTTCAAATAAAGCTTAAGCTTAATCATTAAGATTCCACTAAATTGCATTCAAACAAAGCTAATTTGATTCGAATAAAGCCTATGGTATAAAATGAAAGTCAATATCATTCAAACATAGGTTGTTTAATCAAATGAAAGTCAACTATTCATAAGAAAATGATAATTATTTGAAATAAAGGTTAAGCTTAATCACTAAGATTCCACTCAATTGCATTCAAACAAAGCTAATTTGATTTGAATAAAGCTTATTGAATCAGATGAAAGTCAATTGCATTCAAACATAACTTGTTTAATTAAATGAAAGTCAACTATTATTTCCAAAAATGGCAATTGCTTCAAATAAAGCTTAAGCTTAATCATTAAGATTCCACTCAATTGCATTCAAACAAAGCTAATTTGATTCGAGAAAAGTCTATTGTATCAAATGATAGTCAATTGCATTCAAAAATAGCTTGTTTAATAAAAAGAAAGTCAACTTCTTTCCAAAAATGGTAACTGGTTCATATAAAGCTTCAGCTTAATCATTAAGATTCCACCCAATTGCATTTAAACAAAGCTAATTTGATTCGAATAAAGCTTATTGTATCAAATAAAAGTTAATTACATTCAAACATAGCTTGTTTAATCAAATGAAAGTCAACTTCTTTCCAAAAGTGGTAATTGTTTCAAATAAAGCTTAAGCTTAATCATTAAGATTCCACTCAATTGCATTGAAACAAAGCTAATTTGATTCGAATAAAGCTTATTGAATCAAATAAAAGTCAATTACATTCAAACATATCTTGTTTAATCAAATGAAAGTCAACTTCTTTCGAAAAATGGTAATTGTTTCAAATAAAGCTTAAGCGTAATCATTAAGATTCCACTCAATTGCATTCAAACAAAGCTAATTTGATTCGAAAAAAGCTTATTGAAACAAATGAAAGTCAATTACATTCAAACATAGCTTGTTTAATCAAATGAAAGTAACCTTCTTTCGAAAAATGGTAATTGTTGCAAATAAAGCTTGGAAGAGGGAATTAAGTAAGGGATGGAGGGGTTCTTTTGGAGGTGAGGGGCTGTCTCCAAGTCCACTTAAAATGAGCCCTTTGTGGGGTTTGAACTCATGATATTCAGACTTGATGAGGGTAGTAAGAGTAGTGGGTAAGGGGTTATTGTTCTGTTTTGGGACGGTTTTGGGTGGTGGTAAAGGAGTTAACACAATTTTCTTGCCATTTTTAACAAATGAGTATGTATTTTTATATCCATCATGAATAACTCTCCTATCAAACAACCAAGGTCGTCCAAGCAACAAATGACACGCATCCATGGGGATTACATCACAATACAACTCTTCTTGATAATTGTTACCAATGCTAAATGAAATCAGAATTTGTTTATCAACTTGTATACCTTTTCCTTGATTAAGCCATTGGATTACATATGGATTTTTGTGAGGAGTTGTTTTTAATCCCAATTTGTCCACCATATTCTGAGACGCCACATTCGTACAACTACCACCATCAATAATTAGAGTACATACCTTGTTCTTGATGGTACAACGGGAGTGAAAGATTGCCTCTCGTTGTAAATTCTCATCTTTGCCAACCAAGCTGCTTAGGGCACGCCTAACAACTAAACACTCACCTTCATCGGGTCCTAGGAACACTTCATCTTGCTCCTGATCCGATTCTTCAACATCATCATAATCATGATTCTCTTCTGGTTCTTCCTTTTCACATTCAATCAAAGAGATTACTCTCTTATTTGGGCATTCGGTTGCAATATGGCCAAAGCCATGACAACGAAAACATTTTCTGGGTTGGGCTGAATTTTGTGGTTTAGGAGGATTAGTGGGCTGATTTTGTGGTTTGGGTGGATTAGAGGAGGCTATTTTGAGTGGTGTTTGGTATGGACGGTTGAATGGGGAAGGGGCTGTTTTGGAAAAGGGACATGAGGTCTCTTTCCCTTTGGCCTTTTGTTGGGCTTCAACTTTGTGAGATAGAATGACTAACTCCTCCAAAGTTGAGTAGGGGTGTAACTCAACAACATTTGCAATTCGAGGGTCCAACCCTCCAAGGAAACGAACCAAAGTTTGGGGTTCGTCCTCTTCGACATCACACTTCATGGTTAATCCTTCAAATTCTCTTGCATATTCCTCTACTGATTTCATTCCTTGTCTCAACTTGTGGAACTTCTGAAAATTTTCTTGGACATAGTAAGTAGGTAAAAACTTGCTTTTCATCAACTTTTTCATTTTAGGCCAAGTTCTGACCTTGTCTTTACCTTGCCTTTGCCTTTTTGCATTTACATTTGACCACCAAGTGGACGCATATTTTCTGAGTTTTAAGGCAATAATTTTCACTTTCTTGTCCTCCGGAGTATTCTTGTAATCGAACACTCTTTCAACGGTGTTCAACCATTCGATGAACTCATCGGCATCAATCTTGCCATCATATTCTGGAATATCAACCTTGATATCATTATTGTTTGGCCTTGTTCTTGGAGTTTCATCTTCAACTCCTGGATCACTACTTTGTTCACTTCGAGTGGGTGAACCTTCTCTTTGCCTAATGAGTCTCCTCATTAGGTCCGCCATTTCTGTTTGCATAGTAGCCATTTGAGCCCTTAAGCTCTCCTTCTCTTCTTCACTTTTCTGAATGTATTCTTGCCAATTGGGAGGTGGGTTCGACATTTTGGTTTTTTTTTTTTGATTTTTTTTTTTTTTTTTTTTTTTTGTGTGGAGAGGGGTTGTTGGACGTGGGGTAAGGGGGCAGAACGGGGTTGTTTTTGTGGAGGAGAAAGGTGGCTAGACCTGCATGGGCCACCAAATGTTGTAACCTTGTTGTAGCACAAGAAGATTACAAGGGAATAGCCACTAAAAGTTTGATAGAACAAGTTTAAAGATGGATACAGAATTCACCACCATCTTCTACACTTGGGCAATCAATTCGTGGAGATTGGATACAGAAATTCACCACCAAACTCTACAAATTGGGGTCCTAAGATCACAGCCTAATTGTGCCAAAAATTAGACAAGCAAAGGATGGTTGTATTCGGATTTCTCAAGAAAAACCAAAGACAAATTCAAATTTTTTTTTTGATTCAAAGTTCTGATTTTTCATTGATGCTCAAGGCCACTATTTATAATTACATCCAATGATAAGCTAAAGATAATTAGGAAATTTAATCCTATCCTAAAGATCAGAATTAGAGGTGCAAATTAAGATTACAAAGCTTATCCTAAAGATGAGATAAAAATCAGAACAAGTGGTGAATTTGTAATCTAAAAGGATAATCCTATCCTTGAAGATAACAAATCAGAACTAAAGGAGGAGCATCCATCCTTGTTTCAAGCTCTTCTTCAATGCCTTCATAATTGCTTGGTCTCCTCTTAAGTGCTCTCTTTAATTGCCCTAAGGCTGCCGGTTTTGGGAGCTTCTAGACCTGTCAACTTTGCTTCATTTATTTGCCTTGATTAAACTAACTTGACTTAACTTAAACAACTTAAACAAAAGAGGTTCAGTTTACATAAACAAGGACCGAACCCAAATTACAATAAAAACAAAGTTAAACTCAATAAACTAGAGTAAAAAGGACTTGAGTTGGATGGATAGTTAATCCAACCATGTTATGAATGCCATCTCGAACCATGGCTACTAGCTTGCCATTTCGAACCAAGGAGCTTGGAGGACGGATCACATCATTCTCCCCTTCTTTGGAAGAGTTTGACCTCAAACTTGGCAACTCTTCAAGCTCATCAAAATAGGGGGACAAGTCTTGCACATTAAAGGTAGATGACACTCCATAATCCCCTGGTAATTCTACCTTGTAAGCATTGTCATTCAACTTCTCCACTATTTCAAATGGACCATCACTTCTGGGACTTAGTTTAGAACGCCTCTTGGTGGGAAAGCGTTCCTTCCTCAAATGGATCCATACCAGATCGCCTTTGTTGAAATGCACCGAGCTTCTCTTCTTATCATAATACTCCTTCATCTTTGTATTAGCTCGTTCTATTTGCCCTCGAACTTTCTCATGAATGGTTTGGATTTCTTTTGCTCGTTCACTAGCTTCTTGGCTGTATTTTGTTGGAGTTGGAATTGGGGCCAAATCGATTGGAGTACACGGATTGAACCCATAGACAACTTCAAATGGACTTAGACTTGTCGTACGGCTAGGAACTCGGTTGTAGGCAAACTCAGCATGAGGTAGCATATCTTCCCATTGGCTAGGACGCTTTGTTGCAAGGGCTCGGAGCAAGGACCCTAAAGTCCGATTGGTGACTTCGGTTTGACCATCTGTTTGGGGATGGCTTGAAGTACTGAATTTGAGCTTGGTTCCCAACTTGCGCCACAAAGTAAGCCAAAAATGACTTAGGAACTTGGTGTCTCGATCACTAACCATTGTTTTGGGAATTCCATGCAAACGTACCACTTCTTTGAAATAAAGATCTGCCACACGACTTGCATCATGGGTAGTATGGCATGGGATGAAGTGAGCCATTTTTGAGAATCGATCAACAACCACCATGATCGAATCCTTTCTGTTTTTAGTGAGGGGAAGTCCTACCACGAAATCAAGACTTACATCTTCCCACGGAGCTTGGGGTATTGGTAATGGCAGAAGATACCCTTGAGGCAATTGATGGCTCTTAGCTTTTTGGCATTTCACGCATCTTTTAACAATGAACTCTACATCTGTTTTCAACCGTGGCCAATAGAAATATTCAGAAACAAGAGCATGGGTCTTCTCTATTCCAAAATGGCCAGCCATTCCTCCTTCATGGAACTCCTTGATTAAGCTCTCTCGCAAACTTGATTTAGGGACACAAAGGTTGTTTCCCTTGAAAAGAAAACCATCCAAAATGTAAAAATCCTTATGGGGGTGGTTTTTACACTTTTGAAAAAGTTCTCCAAAATCAGAATCTTCATCATAGCATTGCTTCAATTCTTCAATACCTATCACACGTGTGCTCAAAGAATTAAGCAACACATATCTCCTTGACAAAGCATCAGCACCTTTGTTCATTTCTCCTTTCTTGTGTTTGATGACGAAATGGAAGGATTGAAGAAATTCAACCCATTTGGCATGGCGAGCATTCTGTTGGCTTTGCAAGAACTTGAGTGCCTCATGATCAGAATAAAGGATAAACTCCTTAGGCAGTAGGTAATGTCGCCATTGATCCAAAGCACGAACAAGAGCCAAGAACTCCTTGTCATATGTTGAATATCTCCTTTGAACATCATTGAGCTTTTCACTGAAATAGGCAATGGGACGCCTATTTTGAGATAGTCAATTAACATTCAAACATAGATTGTTTAATCAAATAAAAGTCAACTTCTTTCAAAAAATGGTAATTGGTTCAAATAAAGCTTAAGCTTAATCATTAAGATTCCACTAAATTGCATTCAAACAAAGCTAATTTGATTCGAATAAAGCCTATGGTATAAAATGAAAGTCAATATCATTCAAACATAGGTTGTTTAATCAAATGAAAGTCAACTATTCATAAGAAAATGATAATTGTTTGAAATAAAGGTTAAGCTTAATCACTAAGATTCCACTCAATTGCATTCAAACAAAGCTAATTTGATTTGAATAAAGCTTATTGAATCAGATGAAAGTCAATTGCATTCAAACATAACTTGTTTAATTAAATGAAAGTCAACTATTATTTCCAAAAATGGCAATTGCTTCAAATAAAGCTTAAGCTTAATCATTAAGATTCCACTCAATTGCATTCAAACAAAGCTAATTTGATTCGAATAAAGCTTATTGAATCAAATGAAAGTCAATTACATTCAAACCTAGCTTGTTTAATCAAATGAAAGTGAATTTCTTAACAAAAATGGTAATTGGTTCAAATAAAGGTTCAGCTTAGTCATTAAGATTCCACTCAATTGCATTCAAACAAAGCCAATTTGATTCGGATAAAACTTATTGAATCAAATAAAAGTCAATTACATTCAAACATAGCTTGTTTGATCAAATGAAAGTCACCTTTTTTCGAAAAATGGTAATTGTCTCAAATAAAGCTTAAGTTTAATCATTAAGATTCCACTTAATTGCATTCAAACATAGGTTGTTTAATGTAACGAAAGTCAGCTATTCTTTCCAAATATTGTAATTAATTCAAATAAAGCTTAAACTTAATAATTAAGATTTCACTTAATTGCATTGAACTAAAGCTAATTTGATTCGAATAATGCCTATTGTATCAAATGAAAGTCAATTGCATTCAAACATAGCTTGTATAATCAAACAAAAGTCAACTTATTTCCAAAAATGGTAATTGGTTCAAATAAAGCTTCAGCTTAGTGATAAAGATTCCACTCAATTGCATTCAAACAAAGCTAATTTGATTTGAATAAAGCTTATTGAATCAGATGAATGTCAATTGCATTCAAACATAACTTGTTTAATTAAATGAAAGTCAACTATTATTTCCAAAAACGGCAATTGCTTCAAATAAAGATTAAGCTTAATCATTAAGATTCCACTCAATTGCATTCAAACAAAGCTAATTTGATTCGATAAAGCTTATTGAATCAAATAAAAGTCAATTACATTCAAACATAGTTTGTTTAATCAAATGAAAGTCAACTTCTTTCCAAAAGTGGTAATTGTTTCAAATAAAGCTTAAGCGTAATCATTAAGATTCCACTCAATTGCATTCAAACAAAGCTAATTTGATTCGAAAAAAGCTTATTGAAACAAATGAAAGTCAATTACATTCAAACATAGCTTGTTTAATCAAATGAAAGTAACCTTCTTTCGAAAAATGGTAATTGTTGCAAATAAAGCTTAAGCTTAATCATTAAGATTCCACTCAATTGCATTCAAACAAAGTTAATTTGATTCGAATAGAACTTATTGAATCAAATAAAAGTCAATTAACATTCAAACATAGCTTGTTTAATCAAATGAAAGTCAACTTCTTTCAAAAAATGGTAATTGGTTCAAATAAACCTTAAGCTTAATCATTAAGATTCCACTCAATTGCATTCAAACAAAGCTAATTTGATTCAAATAAAACTTATTGAATCAAATGAAAGTCAATTGCATTTAAACATAGGTTGTTTAATAAAATGAAAGCCAACTATTATTTCCAAAAATGGCAATTGCTTCAAATAAAGCTTAAGCTTAATCATTAAGATTCCACTCAATTGCATTTAAACAAAGCTAATCTGATTCGATAAAGCTTATTGAATCAAATAAAAGTCAATTAACATTCAAACATAGCTTGTTTAATCAAATGAAAGTCAACTTCTTTCCAAAAATGGTAATTGGTTCAAATAAAGCTTCAGCTTAATCATTAAGATTCCACTCAATTGCATTCAAACAAAGCTAATTTGATTCGAATAAAATTAATTGAATCAAATAAAAGTCAATTACATTCAAACATAGCTTTTTTACTCAAATGAAAGTCAACTTCTTTCGAAAAATGGTAAGTGTTTCAAATAAAGCTTAAGCTTAATCATTAAGATTCCACTCAATTGCATTCAAACAAAGCTAATTTGATTCGAATAAAACTTATTGAATCAAATAAAAGTCAATTAACATTCAAACATAGATTGTTTAATCAAATAAAAGTCAACTTCTTTCAAAAAATGGTAATTGGTTCAAATAAAGCTTAAGCTTAATCATTAAGATTCCACTAAATTGCATTCAAACAAAGCTAATTTTATTCGAATAAAGCCTATGGTATAAAATGAAAGTCAATATCATTCAAACATAGGTTGTTTAATCAAATGAAAGTCAACTATTCATAAGAAAATGATAATTGTTTGAAATAAAGGTTAAGCTTAATCACTAAGATTCCACTCAATTGCATTCAAACAAAGCTAATTTGATTTGAATAAAGCTTATTGAATCAGATGAAAGTCAATTGCATTCAAACATAACTTGTTTAATTAAATGAAAGTCAACTATTATTTCCAAAAATGGCAATTGCTTCAAATAAAGCTTAAGCTTAATCATTAAGATTCCACTCAATTGCATTCAAACAAAGCTAATTTGATTCGAGAAAAGTCTATTGTATCAAATGATAGTCAATTGCATTCAAAAATAGCTTGTTTAATAAAAAGAAAGTCAACTTCTTTCCAAAAATGGTAACTGGTTCATATAAAGCTTCAGCTTAATCATTAAGATTCCACCCAATTGCATTTAAACAAAGCTAATTTGATTTGAATAAAGCTTATTGAATCAGATGAAAGTCAATTGCATTCAAACATAACTTGTTTAATTAAATGAAAGTCAACTATTATTTCCAAAAATGGCAATTGCTTCAAATAAAGCTTAAGCTTAATCATTAAGATTCCACTCAATTGCATTCAAACAAAGCTAATTTGATTCGAATAAAGCTTATTGAATCAAATGAAAGTCAATTACATTCAAACATAGCTTGTTTAATCAAATGAAAGTGAATTTCTTAACAAAAATGGTAATTGGTTCAAATAAAGGTTCAGCTTAGTCATTAAGATTCCACTCAATTGCATTCAAACAAAGCCAATTTGATTCGGATAAAACTTATTGAATCAAATAAAAGTCAATTACATTCAAACATAGCTTGTTTGATCAAATGAAAGTCACCTTTTTTCGAAAAATGGTAATTGTCTCAAATAAAGCTTAAGCTTAATCATTAAGATTCCACTTAATTGCATTCAAACATAGGTTGTTTAATGTAACGAAAGTCGGCTATTCTTTCCAAAAATTGTAATTAATTCAAATAAAGCTTAAACTTAATAATTAAGATTTCACTTAATTGCATTGAACTAAAGCTAATTTGATTCGAATAATGCCTATTGTATCAAATGAAAGTCAATTGCATTCAAACATAGCTTGTATAATCAAACAAAAGTCAACTTATTTCCAAAAATGGTAATTGGTTCAAATAAAGCTTCAGCTTAGTGATAAAGATTCCACTCAATTGCATTCAAACAAAGCTAATTTGATTTGAATAAAGCTTATTGAATCAGATGAATGTCAATTGCATTCAAACATAACTTGTTTAATTAAATGAAAGTCAACTATTATTTCCAAAAATGGCAATTGCTTCAAATAAAGATTAAGCTTAATCATTAAGATTCCACTCAATTGCATTCAAACAAAGCTAATTTGATTCGATAAAGCTTATTGAATCAAATAAAAGTCAATTACATTCAAACATAGTTTGCTTAATCAAATGAAAGTCAACTTCTTTCCAAAAGTGGTAATTGTTTCAAATAAAGCTTAAGCGTAATCATTAAGATTCCACTCAATTGCATTCAAACAAAGCTAATTTGATTCGAAAAAAGCTTATTGAAACAAATGAAAGTCAATTACATTCAAACATAGCTTGTTTAATCAAATGAAAGTCAACTTCTTTCGAAAAATGGTAATTGTTGCAAATAAAGCTTAAGCTTAATCATTAAGATTCCACTCAATTGCATTCAAACAAAGTTAATTTGATTCGAATAGAACTTATTGAATCAAATAAAAGTCAATTAACATTCAAACATAGCTTGTTTAATCAAATGAAAGTCAACTTCTTTCAAAAAATGGTAATTGGTTCAAATAAACCTTAAGCTTAATCATTAAGATTCCACTCAATTGCATTCAAACAAAGCTAATTTGATTCAAATAAAACTTATTGAATCAAATGAAAGTCAATTGCATTTAAACATAGGTTGTTTAATAAAATGAAAGCCAACTATTATTTCCAAAAATGGCAATTGCTTCAAATAAAGCTTAAGCTTAATCATTAAGATTCCACTCAATTGCATTTAAACAAAGCTAATCTGATTCGATAAAGCTTATTGAATCAAATAAAAGTCAATTAACATTCAAACATAGCTTGTTTAATCAAATGAAAGTCAACTTCTTTCCAAAAATGGTAATTGGTTCAAATAAAGCTTCAGCTTAATCATTAAGATTCCACTCAATTGCATTCAAACAAAGCTAATTTGATTCGAATAAAATTAATTGAATCAAATAAAAGTCAATTACATTCAAACATAGCTTTTTTACTCAAATGAAAGTCAACTTCTTTCGAAAAATGGTAAGTGTTTCAAATAAAGCTTAAGCTTAATCATTAAGATTCCACTCAATTGCATTCAAACAAAGCTAATTTGATTCGAATAAAACTTATTGAATCAAATAAAAGTCAATTAACATTCAAACATAGATTGTTTAATCAAATAAAAGTCAACTTCTTTCAAAAAATGGTAATTGGTTCAAATAAAGCTTAAGCTTAATCATTAAGATTCCACTAAATTGCATTCAAACAAAGCTAATTTTATTCGAATAAAGCCTATGGTATAAAATGAAAGTCAATATCATTCAAACATAGGTTGTTTAATCAAATGAAAGTCAACTATTCATAAGAAAATGATAATTGTTTGAAATAAAGGTTAAGGTTAATCACTAAGATTCCACTCAATTGCATTCAAACAAAGCTAATTTGATTTGAATAAAGCTTATTGAATCAGATGAAAGTCAATTGCATTCAAACATAACTTGTTTAATTAAATGAAAGTCAACTATTATTTCCAAAAATGGCAATTGCTTCAAATAAAGCTTAAGCTTAATCATTAAGATTCCACTCAATTGCATTCAAACAAAGCTAATTTGATTCGAGAAAAGTCTATTGTATCAAATGATAGTCAATTGCATTCAAAAATAGCTTGTTTAATAAAAAGAAAGTCAACTTCTTTCCAAAAATGGTAACTGGTTCATATAAAGCTTCAGCTTAATCATTAAGATTCCACCCAATTGCATTTAAACAAAGCTAATTTGATTTGAATAAAGCTTATTGAATCAGATGAAAGTCAATTGCATTCAAACATAACTTGTTTAATTAAATGAAAGTCAACTATTATTTCCAAAAATGGCAATTGCTTCAAATAAAGCTTAAGCTTAATCATTAAGATTCCACTCAATTGCATTCAAACAAAGCTAATTTGATTCGAATAAAGCTTATTGAATCAAATGAAAGTCAATTACATTCAAACATAGCTTGTTTAATCAAATGAAAGTGAATTTCTTAACAAAAATGGTAATTGGTTCAAATAAAGGTTCAGCTTAGTCATTAAGATTCCACTCAATTGCATTCAAACAAAGCCAATTTGATTCGGATAAAACTTATTGAATCAAATAAAAGTCAATTACATTCAAACATAGCTTGTTTGATCAAATGAAAGTCACCTTTTTTCGAAAAATGGTAATTGTCTCAAATAAAGCTTAAGCTTAATCATTAAGATTCCACTTAATTGCATTCAAACATAGGTTGTTTAATGTAACGAAAGTCGGCTATTCTTTCCAAAAATTGTAATTAATTCAAATAAAGCTTAAACTTAATAATTAAGATTTCACTTAATTGCATTGAACTAAAGCTAATTTGATTCGAATAATGCCTATTGTATCAAATGAAAGTCAATTGCATTCAAACATAGCTTGTATAATCAAACAAAAGTCAACTTATTTCCAAAAATGGTAATTGGTTCAAATAAAGCTTCAGCTTAGTGATAAAGATTCCACTCAATTGCATTCAAACAAAGCTAATTTGATTTGAATAAAGCTTATTGAATCAGATGAATGTCAATTGCATTCAAACATAACTTGTTTAATTAAATGAAAGTCAACTATTATTTCCAAAAATGGCAATTGCTTCAAATAAAGATTAAGCTTAATCATTAAGATTCCACTCAATTGCATTCAAACAAAGCTAATTTGATTCGATAAAGCTTATTGAATCAAATAAAAGTCAATTACATTCAAACATAGTTTGCTTAATCAAATGAAAGTCAACTTCTTTCCAAAAGTGGTAATTGTTTCAAATAAAGCTTAAGCGTAATCATTAAGATTCCACTCAATTGCATTCAAACAAAGCTAATTTGATTCGAAAAAAGCTTATTGAAACAAATGAAAGTCAATTACATTCAAACATAGCTTGTTTAATCAAATGAAAGTCAACTTCTTTCGAAAAATGGTAATTGTTGCAAATAAAGCTTAAGCTTAATCATTAAGATTCCACTCAATTGCATTCAAACAAAGTTAATTTGATTCGAATAGAACTTATTGAATCAAATAAAAGTCAATTAACATTCAAACATAGCTTGTTTAATCAAATGAAAGTCAACTTCTTTCAAAAAATGGTAATTGGTTCAAATAAACCTTAAGCCTAATCATTAAGATTCCACTCAATTGCATTCAAACAAAGCTAATTTGATTCAAATAAAACTTATTGAATCAAATGAAAGTCAATTGCATTTAAACATAGGTTGTTTAATAAAATGAAAGCCAACTATTATTTCCAAAAATGGCAATTGCTTCAAATAAAGCTTAAGCTTAATCATTAAGATTCCACTCAATTGCATTTAAACAAAGCTAATCTGATTCGATAAAGCTTATTGAATCAAATAAAAGTCAATTAACATTCAAACATAGCTTGTTTAATCAAATGAAAGTCAACTTCTTTCCAAAAATGGTAATTGGTTCAAATAAAGCTTCAGCTTAATCATTAAGATTCCACTCAATTGCATTCAAACAAAGCTAATTTGATTCGAATAAAATTAATTGAATCAAATAAAAGTCAATTACATTCAAACATAGCTTTTTTACTCAAATGAAAGTCAACTTCTTTCGAAAAATGGTAAGTGTTTCAAATAAAGCTTAAGCTTAATCATTAAGATTCCACTCAATTGCATTCAAACAAAGCTAATTTGATTCGAATAAAACTTATTGAATCAAATAAAAGTCAATTAACATTCAAACATAGATTGTTTAATCAAATAAAAGTCAACTTCTTTCAAAAAATGGTAATTGGTTCAAATAAAGCTTAAGCTTAATCATTAAGATTCCACTAAATTGCATTCAAACAAAGCTAATTTGATTCGAATAAAGCCTATGGTATAAAATGAAAGTCAATATCATTCAAACATAGGTTGTTTAATCAAATGAAAGTCAACTATTCATAAGAAAATGATAATTGTTTGAAATAAAGGTTAAGCTTAATCACTAAGATTCCACTCAATTGCATTCAAACAAAGCTAATTTGATTTGAATAAAGCTTATTGAATCAGATGAAAGTCAATTGCATTCAAACATAACTTGTTTAATTAAATGAAAGTCAACTATTATTTCCAAAAATGGCAATTGCTTCAAATAAAGCTTAAGCTTAATCATTAAGATTCCACTCAATTGCATTCAAACAAAGCTAATTTGATTCGAGAAAAGTCTATTGTATCAAATGATAGTCAATTGCATTCAAAAATAGCTTTTTTAATAAAAAGAAAGTCAACTTCTTTCCAAAAATGGTAACTGGTTCATATAAAGTTTCAGCTTAATCATTAAGATTCCACTCAATTGCATTTAAACAAAGCTAATTTGATTCGAATAAAGCTTATTGTATCAAATAAAAGTCAATTACATTCAAACATAGCTTGTTTAATCAAATGAAAGCCAACTTCTTTCCAAAAGTGGTAATTGTTTCAAATAAAGCTTAAGCTTAATCATTAAGATTCCACTCAATTGCATTGAAACAAAGCTAATTTGATTCGAATAAAGCTTATTGAATCAAATAAAAGTCAATGACATTCAAACATATCTTGTTTAATCAAATGAAAGTCAACTTCTTTCGAAAAATGGTAATTGTTTCAAATAAAGCTTAAGCTTAATCATTAAGATTCCACTCATATGCATTCAAACAAAGTTAATTTGATTCGAATAAAACTTATTGAATCAAATAAAAGTCAATTAACATTCAAACATAGCTACTTTAATCAAATGAAAGTCAACTTCTTTCAAAAAATGGTAATTGGTTCAAATATAGCTTAAGCTTAATCATTAAGATTCCACTCAATTGCATTCAAACAAAGCTAATTTGATTCGAATAAAGCCTATGGTATAAAATGAAAGTCAATATCATTCAAACATAGGTTGTTTAATCAAATGAAAGTTAACTATTCATTCAGAAAATGATAATTGTTTGAAATAAAGGTTAAGCTTAATCACTAAGATTCCACTCAATTGCATTCAAACAAAGCTAATTTGATTTGAATAAAGCTTATTGAATCAGATGAAAGTCAATTGCATTCAAACATAACTTGTTTAATTAAATGAAAGTCAACTATTATTTCCAAAAATGGCAATTGCTTCAAATAAAGCTTAAGCTTAATCATTAAGATTCCACTCAATTGCATTCAAACAAAGCTAATTTGATTCGAATAAAGCTTATTGAATCAAATGAAAGTCAATTACATTCAAACCTAGCTTGTTTAATCAAATGAAAGTGAATTTCTTAACAAAAATGGTAATTGGTTCAAATAAAGGTTCAGCTTAGTCATTAAGATTCCACTCAATTGCATTCAAACAAAGCCAATTTGATTCGGATAAAACTTATTGAATCAAATAAAAGTCAATTACATTCAAACATAGCTTGTTTGATCAAATGAAAGTCACCTTTTTTCGAAAAATGGTAATTGTCTCAAATAAAGCTTAAGTTTAATCATTAAGATTCCACTTAATTGCATTCAAACATAGGTTGTTTAATGTAACGAAAGTCGGCTATTCTTTCCAAAAATTGTAATTAATTCAAATAAAGCTTAAACTTAATAATTAAGATTTCACTTAATTGCATTGAACTAAAGCTAATTTGATTCGAATAATGCCTATTGTATCAAATGAAAGTCAATTGCATTCAAACATAGCTTGTATAATCAAACAAAAGTCAACTTATTTCCAAAAATGGTAATTGGTTCAAATAAAGCTTCAGCTTAGTGATAAAGATTCCACTCAATTGCATTCAAACAAAGCTAATTTGATTTGAATAAAGCTTATTGAATCAGATGAATGTCAATTGCATTCAAACATAACTTGTTTAATTAAATGAAAGTCAACTATTATTTCCAAAAATGGCAATTGCTTCAAATAAAGATTAAGCTTAATCATTAAGATTCCACTCAATTGCATTCAAACAAAGCTAATTTGATTCGATAAAGCTTATTGAATCAAATATAAGTCAATTACATTCAAACATAGTTTGTTTAATCAAATGAAAGTCAACTTCTTTCCAAAAGTGGTAATTGTTTCAAATAAAGCTTAAGCATAATCATTAAGATTCCACTCAATTGCATTCAAACAAAGCTAATTTGATTCGAAAAAAGCTTATTGAAACAAATGAAAGTCAATTACATTCAAACATAGCTTGTTTAATCAAATGAAAGTAACCTTCTTTCGAAAAATGGTAATTGTTGCAAATAAAGCTTAAGCTTAATCATTAAGATTCCACTCAATTGCATTCAAACAAAGTTAATTTGATTCGAATAGAACTTATTGAATCAAATAAAAGTCAATTAACATTCAAACATAGCTTGTTTAATCAAATGAAAGTCAACTTCTTTCAAAAAATGGTAATTGGTTCAAATAAACCTTAAGCTTAATCATTAAGATTCCACTCAATTGCATTCAAACAAAGCTAATTTGATTCAAATAAAACTTATTGAATCAAATGAAAGTCAATTGCATTTAAACATAGGTTGTTTAATAAAATGAAAGCCAACTATTATTTCCAAAAATGGCAATTGCTTCAAATAAAGCTTAAGCTTAATCATTAAGATTCCACTCAATTGCATTTAAACAAAGCTAATCTGATTCGATAAAGCTTATTGAATCAAATAAAAGTCAATTAACATTCAAACATAGCTTGTTTAATCAAATGAAAGTCAACTTCTTTCCAAAAATGGTAATTGGTTCAAATAAAGCTTCAGCTTAATCATTAAGATTCCACTCAATTGCATTCAAACAAAGCTAATTTGATTCGAATAAAATTAATTGAATCAAATAAAAGTCAATTACATTCAAACATAGCTTTTTTACTCAAATGAAAGTCAACTTCTTTCGAAAAATGGTAAGTGTTTCAAATAAAGCTTAAGCTTAATCATTAAGATTCCACTCAATTGCATTCAAACAAAGCTAATTTGATTCGAATAAAACTTATTGAATCAAATAAAAGTCAATTAACATTCAAACATAGATTGTTTAATCAAATAAAAGTCAACTTCTTTCAAAAAATGGTAATTGGTTCAAATAAAGCTTAAGCTTAATCATTAAGATTCCACTAAATTGCATTCAAACAAAGCTAATTTGATTCGAATAAAGCCTATGGTATAAAATGAAAGTCAATATCATTCAAACATAGGTTGTTTAATCAAATGAAAGTCAACTATTCATAAGAAAATGATAATTGTTTGAAATAAAGGTTAAGCTTAATCACTAAGATTCCACTCAATTGCATTCAAACAAAGCTAATTTGATTTGAATAAAGCTTATTGAATCAGATGAAAGTCAATTGCATTCAAACATAACTTGTTTAATTAAATGAAAGTCAACTATTATTTCCAAAAATGGCAATTGCTTCAAATAAAGCTTAAGCTTAATCATTAAGATTCCACTCAATTGCATTCAAACAAAGCTAATTTGATTCGAGAAAAGTCTATTGTATCAAATGATAGTCAATTGCATTCAAAAATAGCTTTTTTAATAAAAAGAAAGTCAACTTCTTTCCAAAAATGGTAACTGGTTCATATAAAGTTTCAGCTTAATCATTAAGATTCCACTCAATTGCATTTAAACAAAGCTAATTTGATTCGAATAAAGCTTATTGTATCAAATAAAAGTCAATTACATTCAAACATAGCTTGTTTAATCAAATGAAAGCCAACTTCTTTCCAAAAGTGGTAATTGTTTCAAATAAAGCTTAAGCTTAATCATTAAGATTCCACTCAATTGCATTGAAACAAAGCTAATTTGATTCGAATAAAGCTTATTGAATCAAATAAAAGTCAATTACATTCAAACATATCTTGTTTAATCAAATGAAAGTCAACTTCTTTCGAAAAATGGTAATTGTTTCAAATAAAGCTTAAGCTTAATCATTAAGATTCCACTCATATGCATTCAAACAAAGTTAATTTGATTCGAATAAAACTTATTGAATCAAATAAAAGTCAATTAACATTCAAACATAGCTACTTTAATCAAATGAAAGTCAACTTCTTTCAAAAAATGGTAATTGGTTCAAATATAGCTTAAGCTTAATCATTAAGATTCCACTCAATTGCATTCAAACAAAGCTAATTTGATTCGAATAAAGCCTATGGTATAAAATGAAAGTCAATATCATTCAAACATAGGTTGTTTAATCAAATGAAAGTTAACTATTCATTCAGAAAATGATAATTGTTTGAAATAAAGGTTAAGCTTAATCACTAAGATTCCACTCAATTGCATTCAAACAAAGCTAATTTGATTTGAATAAAGCTTATTGAATCAGATGAAAGTCAATTGCATTCAAACATAACTTGTTTAATTAAATGAAAGTCAACTATTATTTCCAAAAATGGCAATTGCTTCAAATAAAGCTTAAGCTTAATCATTAAGATTCCACTCAATTGCATTCAAACAAAGCTAATTTGATTCGAATAAAGCTTATTGAATCAAATGAAAGTCAATTACATTCAAACCTAGCTTGTTTAATCAAATGAAAGTGAATTTCTTAACAAAAATGGTAATTGGTTCAAATAAAGGTTCAGCTTAGTCATTAAGATTCCACTCAATTGCATTCAAACAAAGCCAATTTGATTCGGATAAAACTTATTGAATCAAATAAAAGTCAATTACATTCAAACATAGCTTGTTTGATCAAATGAAAGTCACCTTTTTTCGAAAAATGGTAATTGTCTCAAATAAAGCTTAAGTTTAATCATTAAGATTCCACTTAATTGCATTCAAACATAGGTTGTTTAATGTAACGAAAGTCGGCTATTCTTTCCAAAAATTGTAATTAATTCAAATAAAGCTTAAACTTAATAATTAAGATTTCACTTAATTGCATTGAACTAAAGCTAATTTGATTCGAATAATGCCTATTGTATCAAATGAAAGTCAATTGCATTCAAACATAGCTTGTATAATCAAACAAAAGTCAACTTATTTCCAAAAATGGTAATTGGTTCAAATAAAGCTTCAGCTTAGTGATAAAGATTCCACTCAATTGCATTCAAACAAAGCTAATTTGATTTGAATAAAGCTTATTGAATCAGATGAATGTCAATTGCATTCAAACATAACTTGTTTAATTAAATGAAAGTCAACTATTATTTCCAAAAATGGCAATTGCTTCAAATAAAGATTAAGCTTAATCATTAAGATTCCACTCAATTGCATTCAAACAAAGCTAATTTGATTCGATAAAGCTTATTGAATCAAATATAAGTCAATTACATTCAAACATAGTTTGTTTAATCAAATGAAAGTCAACTTCTTTCCAAAAGTGGTAATTGTTTCAAATAAAGCTTAAGCATAATCATTAAGATTCCACTCAATTGCATTCAAACAAAGCTAATTTGATTCGAAAAAAGCTTATTGAAACAAATGAAAGTCAATTACATTCAAACATAGCTTGTTTAATCAAATGAAAGTAACCTTCTTTCGAAAAATGGTAATTGTTGCAAATAAAGCTTAAGCTTAATCATTAAGATTCCACTCAATTGCATTCAAACAAAGTTAATTTGATTCGAATAGAACTTATTGAATCAAATAAAAGTCAATTAACATTCAAACATAGCTTGTTTAATCAAATGAAAGTCAACTTCTTTCAAAAAATGGTAATTGGTTCAAATAAACCTTAAGCTTAATCATTAAGATTCCACTCAATTGCATTCAAACAAAGCTAATTTGATTCAAATAAAACTTATTGAATCAAATGAAAGTCAATTGCATTTAAACATAGGTTGTTTAATAAAATGAAAGCCAACTATTATTTCCAAAAATGGCAATTGCTTCAAATAAAGCTTAAGCTTAATCATTAAGATTCCACTCAATTGCATTTAAACAAAGCTAATCTGATTCGATAAAGCTTATTGAATCAAATAAAAGTCAATTAACATTCAAACATAGCTTGTTTAATCAAATGAAAGTCAACTTCTTTCCAAAAATGGTAATTGGTTCAAATAAAGCTTCAGCTTAATCATTAAGATTCCACTCAATTGCATTCAAACAAAGCTAATTTGATTCGAATAAAATTAATTGAATCAAATAAAAGTCAATTACATTCAAACATAGCTTTTTTACTCAAATGAAAGTCAACTTCTTTCGAAAAATGGTAAGTGTTTCAAATAAAGCTTAAGCTTAATCATTAAGATTCCACTCAATTGCATTCAAACAAAGCTAATTTGATTCGAATAAAACTTATTGAATCAAATAAAAGTCAATTAACATTCAAACATAGATTGTTTAATCAAATAAAAGTCAACTTCTTTCAAAAAATGGTAATTGGTTCAAATAAAGCTTAAGCTTAATCATTAAGATTCCACTAAATTGCATTCAAACAAAGCTAATTTGATTCGAATAAAGCCTATGGTATAAAATGAAAGTCAATATCATTCAAACATAGGTTGTTTAATCAAATGAAAGTCAACTATTCATAAGAAAATGATAATTGTTTGAAATAAAGGTTAAGCTTAATCACTAAGATTCCACTCAATTGCATTCAAACAAAGCTAATTTGATTTGAATAAAGCTTATTGAATCAGATGAAAGTCAATTGCATTCAAACATAACTTGTTTAATTAAATGAAAGTCAACTATTATTTCCAAAAATGGCAATTGCTTCAAATAAAGCTTAAGCTTAATCATTAAGATTCCACTCAATTGCATTCAAACAAAGCTAATTTGATTCGAGAAAAGTCTATTGTATCAAATGATAGTCAATTGCATTCAAAAATAGCTTTTTTAATAAAAAGAAAGTCAACTTCTTTCCAAAAATGGTAACTGGTTCATATAAAGTTTCAGCTTAATCATTAAGATTCCACTCAATTGCATTTAAACAAAGCTAATTTGATTCGAATAAAGCTTATTGTATCAAATAAAAGTCAATTACATTCAAACATAGCTTGTTTAATCAAATGAAAGTCAACTTCTTTCCAAAAGTGGTAATTGTTTCAAATAAAGCTTAAGCTTAATCATTAAGATTCCACTCAATTGCATTGAAACAAAGCTAATTTGATTCGAATAAAGCTTATTGAATCAAATAAAAGTCAATTACATTCAAACATATCTTGTTTAATCAAATGAAAGTCAACTTCTTTCGAAAAATGGTAATTGTTTCAAATAAAGCTTAAGCTTAATCATTAAGATTCCACTCATATGCATTCAAACAAAGTTAATTTGATTCGAATAAAACTTATTGAATCAAATAAAAGTCAATTAACATTCAAACATAGCTAGTTTAATCAAATGAAAGTCAACTTCTTTCAAAAAATGGTAATTGGTTCAAATATAGCTTAAGCTTAATCATTAAGATTCCACTCAATTGCATTCAAACAAAGCTAATTTGATTCGAATAAAGCCTATGGTATAAAATGAAAGTCAATATCATTCAAACATAGGTTGTTTAATCAAATGAAAGTTAACTATTCATTCAGAAAATGATAATTGTTTGAAATAAAGGTTAAGCTTAATCACTAAGATTCCACTCAATTGCATTCAAACAAAGCTAATTTGATTTGAATAAAGCTTATTGAATCAGATGAAAGTCAATTGCATTCAAACATAACTTGTTTAATTAAATGAAAGTCAACTATTATTTCCAAAAATGGCAATTGCTTCAAATAAAGCTTAAGCTTAATCATTAAGATTCCACTCAATTGCATTCAAACAAAGCTAATTTGATTCGAATAAAGCTTATTGAATCAAATGAAAGTCAATTACATTCAAACCTAGCTTGTTTAATCAAATGAAAGTGAATTTCTTAACAAAAATGGTAATTGGTTCAAATAAAGGTTCAGCTTAGTCATTAAGATTCCACTCAATTGCATTCAAACAAAGCCAATTTGATTCGGATAAAACTTATTGAATCAAATAAAAGTCAATTACATTCAAACATAGCTTGTTTGATCAAATGAAAGTCACCTTTTTTCGAAAAATGGTAATTGTCTCAAATAAAGCTTAAGCTTAATCATTAAGATTCCACTTAATTGCATTCAAACATAGGTTGTTTAATGTAACGAAAGTCGGCTATTCTTTCCAAAAATTGTAATTAATTCAAATAAAGCTTAAACTTAATAATTAAGATTTCACTTAATTGCATTGAACTAAAGCTAATTTGATTCGAATAATGCCTATTGTATCAAATGAAAGTCAATTGCATTCAAACATAGCTTGTATAATCAAACAAAAGTCAACTTATTTCCAAAAATGGTAATTGGTTCAAATAAAGCTTCAGCTTAGTGATAAAGATTCCACTCAATTGCATTCAAACAAAGCTAATTTGATTTGAATAAAGCTTATTGAATCAGATGAATGTCAATTGCATTCAAACATAACTTGTTTAATTAAATGAAAGTCAACTATTATTTCCAAAAATGGCAATTGCTTCAAATAAAGATTAAGCTTAATCATTAAGATTCCACTCAATTGCATTCAAACAAAGCTAATTTGATTCGATAAAGCTTATTGAATCAAATAAAAGTCAATTACATTCAAACATAGTTTGTTTAATCAAATGAAAGTCAACTTCTTTCCAAAAGTGGTAATTGTTTCAAATAAAGCTTAAGCGTAATCATTAAGATTCCACTCAATTGCATTCAAACAAAGCTAATTTGATTCGAAAAAAGCTTATTGAAACAAATGAAAGTCAATTACATTCAAACATAGCTTGTTTAATCAAATGAAAGTCAACTTCTTTCGAAAAATGGTAATTGTTGCAAATAAAGCTTAAGCTTAATCATTAAGATTCTACTCAATTGCATTCAAACAAAGTTAATTTGATTCGAATAGAACTTATTGAATCAAATAAAAGTCAATTAACATTCAAACATAGCTTGTTTAATCAAATGAAAGTCAACTTCTTTCAAAAAATGGTAATTGGTTCAAATAAACCTTAAGCTTAATCATTAAGATTCCACTCAATTGCTTTCAAACAAAGCTAATTTGATTCAAATAAAACTTATTGAATCAAATGAAAGTCAATTGCATTTAAACATAGGTTGTTTAATAAAATGAAAGCCAACTATTATTTCCAAAAATGGCAATTGCTTCAAATAAAGCTTAAGCTTAATCATTAAGATTCCACTCAATTGCATTTAAACAAAGCTAATCTGATTCGATAAAGCTTATTGAATCAAATAAAAGTCAATTAACATTCAAACATAGCTTGTTTAATCAAATGAAAGTCAACTTCTTTCCAAAAATGGTAATTGGTTCAAATAAAGCTTCAGCTTAATCATTAAGATTCCACTCAATTGCATTCAAACAAAGCTAATTTGATTCGAATAAAATTAATTGAATCAAATAAAAGTCAATTACATTCAAACATAGCTTTTTTACTCAAATGAAAGTCAACTTCTTTCGAAAAATGGTAAGTGTTTCAAATAAAGCTTAAGCTTAATCATTAAGATTCCACTCAATTGCATTCAAACAAAGCTAATTTGATTCGAATAAAACTTATTGAATCAAATAAAAGTCAATTAACATTCAAACATAGATTGTTTAATCAAATAAAAGTCAACTTCTTTCAAAAAATGGTAATTGGTTCAAATAAAGCTTAAGCTTAATCATTAAGATTCCACTAAATTGCATTCAAACAAAGCTAATTTGATTCGAATAAAGCCTAAGGTATAAAATGAAAGTCAATATCATTCAAACATAGGTTGTTTAATCAAATGAAAGTCAACTATTCATAAGAAAATGATAATTGTTTGAAATAAAGGTTAAGCTTAATCACTAAGATTCCACTCAATTGCATTCAAACAAAGCTAATTTGATTTGAATAAAGCTTATTGAATCAGATGAAAGTCAATTGCATTCAAACATAACTTGTTTAATTAAATGAAAGTCAACTATTATTTCCAAAAATGGCAATTGCTTCAAATAAAGCTTAAGCTTAATCATTAAGATTCCACTCAATTGCATTCAAACAAAGCTAATTTGATTCGAATAA
This sequence comes from Salicornia ramosissima, assembly GCA_951394345.1. Taxonomy (NCBI): domain Eukaryota; kingdom Viridiplantae; phylum Streptophyta; class Magnoliopsida; order Caryophyllales; family Amaranthaceae; genus Salicornia; species Salicornia ramosissima. The sequence goes on from OX596237.1 coordinate 30,742,612, forward strand.
AGCTTATTGAATCAAATGAAAGTCAATTACATTCAAACCTAGCTTGTTTAATCAAATGAAAGTGAATTTCTTAACAAAAATGGTAATTGGTTCAAATAAAGGTTCAGCTTAGTCATTAAGATTCCACTCAATTGCATTCAAACAAAGCCAATTTGATTCGGATAAAACTTATTGAATCAAATAAAAGTCAATTACATTCAAACATAGCTTGTTTGATCAAATGAAAGTCACCTTTTTTCGAAAAATGGTAATTGTCTCAAATAAAGCTTAAGTTTAATCATTAAGATTCCACTTAATTGCATTCAAACATAGGTTGTTTAATGTAACGAAAGTCAGCTATTCTTTCCAAAAATTGTAATTAATTCAAATAAAGCTTAAACTTAATAATTAAGATTTCACTTAATTGCATTGAACTAAAGCTAATTTGATTCGAATAATGCCTATTGTATCAAATGAAAGTCAATTGCATTCAAACATAGCTTGTATAATCAAACAAAAGTCAACTTATTTCCAAAAATGGTAATTGGTTCAAATAAAGCTTCAGCTTAGTGATAAAGATTCCACTCAATTGCATTCAAACAAAGCTAATTTGATTTGAATAAAGCTTATTGAATCAGATGAATGTCAATTGCATTCAAACATAACTTGTTTAATTAAATGAAAGTCAACTATTATTTCCAAAAATGGCAATTGCTTCAAATAAAGATTAAGCTTAATCATTAAGATTCCACTCAATTGCATTCAAACAAAGCTAATTTGATTCGATAAAGCTTATTGAATCAAATAAAAGTCAATTACATTCAAACATAGTTTGTTTAATCAAATGAAAGTCAACTTCTTTCCAAAAGTGGTAATTGTTTCAAATAAAGCTTAAGCGTAATCATTAAGATTCCACTCAATTGCATTCAAACAAAGCTAATTTGATTCGAAAAAAGCTTATTGAAACAAATGAAAGTCAATTACATTCAAACATAGCTTGTTTAATCAAATGAAAGTAACCTTCTTTCGAAAAATGGTAATTGTTGCAAATAAAGCTTAAGCTTAATCATTAAGATTCCACTCAATTGCATTCAAACAAAGTTAATTTGATTCGAATAGAACTTATTGAATCAAATAAAAGTCAATTAACATTCAAACATAGCTTGTTTAATCAAATGAAAGTCAACTTCTTTCAAAAAATGGTAATTGGTTCAAATAAACCTTAAGCTTAATCATTAAGATTCCACTCAATTGCATTCAAACAAAGCTAATTTGATTCAAATAAAACTTATTGAATCAAATGAAAGTCAATTGCATTTAAACATAGGTTGTTTAATAAAATGAAAGCCAACTATTATTTCCAAAAATGGCAATTGCTTCAAATAAAGCTTAAGCTTAATCATTAAGATTCCACTCAATTGCATTTAAACAAAGCTAATCTGATTCGATAAAGCTTATTGAATCAAATAAAAGTCAATTAACATTCAAACATAGCTTGTTTAATCAAATGAAAGTCAACTTCTTTCCAAAAATGGTAATTGGTTCAAATAAAGCTTCAGCTTAATCATTAAGATTCCACTCAATTGCATTCAAACAAAGCTAATTTGATTTGAATAAAATTAATTGAATCAAATAAAAGTCAATTACATTCAAACATAGCTTTTTTACTCAAATGAAAGTCAACTTCTTTCGAAAAATGGTAAGTGTTTCAAATAAAGCTTAAGCTTAATCATTAAGATTCCACTCAATTGCATTCAAACAAAGCTAATTTGATTCGAATAAAACTTATTGAATCAAATAAAAGTCAATTAACATTCAAACATAGATTGTTTAATCAAATAAAAGTCAACTTCTTTCAAAAAATGGTAATTGGTTCAAATAAAGCTTAAGCTTAATCATTAAGATTCCACTAAATTGCATTCAAACAAAGCTAATTTGATTCGAATAAAGCCTATGGTATAAAATGAAAGTCAATATCATTCAAACATAGGTTGTTTAATCAAATGAAAGTCAACTATTCATAAGAAAATGATAATTGTTTGAAATAAAGGTTAAGCTTAATCACTAAGATTCCACTCAATTGCATTCAAACAAAGCTAATTTGATTTGAATAAAGCTTATTGAATCAGATGAAAGTCAATTGCATTCAAACATAACTTGTTTAATTAAATGAAAGTCAACTATTATTTCCAAAAATGGCAATTGCTTCAAATAAAGCTTAAGCTTAATCATTAAGATTCCACTCAATTGCATTCAAACAAAGCTAATTTGATTCGAATAAAGCTTATTGAATCAAATGAAAGTCAATTACATTCAAACCTAGCTTGTTTAATCAAATGAAAGTGAATTTCTTAACAAAAATGGTAATTGGTTCAAATAAAGGTTCAGCTTAGTCATTAAGATTCCACTCAATTGCATTCAAACAAAGCCAATTTGATTCGGATAAAACTTATTGAATCAAATAAAAGTCAATTACATTCAAACATAGCTTGTTTGATCAAATGAAAGTCACCTTTTTTCGAAAAATGGTAATTGTCTCAAATAAAGCTTAAGCTTAATCATTAAGATTCCACTTAATTGCATTCAAACATAGGTTGTTTAATGTAACGAAAGTCGGCTATTCTTTCCAAAAATTGTAATTAATTCAAATAAAGCTTAAACTTAATAATTAAGATTTCACTTAATTGCATTGAACTAAAGCTAATTTGATTCGAATAATGCCTATTGTATCAAATGAAAGTCAATTGCATTCAAACATAGCTTGTATAATCAAACAAAAGTCAACTTATTTCCAAAAATGGTAATTGGTTCAAATAAAGCTTCAGCTTAGTGATAAAGATTCCACTCAATTGCATTCAAACAAAGCTAATTTGATTTGAATAAAGCTTATTGAATCAGATGAATGTCAATTGCATTCAAACATAACTTGTTTAATTAAATGAAAGTCAACTATTATTTCCAAAAATGGCAATTGCTTCAAATAAAGATTAAGCTTAATCATTAAGATTCCACTCAATTGCATTCAAACAAAGCTAATTTGATTCGATAAAGCTTATTGAATCAAATAAAAGTCAATTACATTCAAACATAGTTTGTTTAATCAAATGAAAGTCAACTTCTTTCCAAAAGTGGTAATTGTTTCAAATAAAGCTTAAGCGTAATCATTAAGATTCCACTCAATTGCATTCAAACAAAGCTAATTTGATTCGAAAAAAGCTTATTGAAACAAATGAAAGTCAATTACATTCAAACATAGCTTGTTTAATCAAATGAAAGTCAACTTCTTTCGAAAAATGGTAATTGTTGCAAATAAAGCTTAAGCTTAATCATTAAGATTCCACTCAATTGCATTCAAACAAAGTTAATTTGATTCGAATAGAACTTATTGAATCAAATAAAAGTCAATTAACATTCAAACATAGCTTGTTTAATCAAATGAAAGTCAACTTCTTTCAAAAAATGGTAATTGGTTCAAATAAACCTTAAGCTTAATCATTAAGATTCCACTCAATTGCATTCAAACAAAGCTAATTTGATTCAAATAAAACTTATTGAATCAAATGAAAGTCAATTGCATTTAAACATAGGTTGTTTAATAAAATGAAAGCCAACTATTATTTCCAAAAATGGCAATTGCTTCAAATAAAGCTTAAGCTTAATCATTAAGATTCCACTCAATTGCATTTAAACAAAGCTAATCTGATTCGATAAAGCTTATTGAATCAAATAAAAGTCAATTAACATTCAAACATAGCTTGTTTAATCAAATGAAAGTCAACTTCTTTCCAAAAATGGTAATTGGTTCAAATAAAGCTTCAGCTTAATCATTAAGATTCCACTCAATTGCATTCAAACAAAGCTAATTTGATTCGAATAAAATTAATTGAATCAAATAAAAGTCAATTACATTCAAACATAGCTTTTTTACTCAAATGAAAGTCAACTTCTTTCGAAAAATGGTAAGTGTTTCAAATAAAGCTTAAGCTTAATCATTAAGATTCCACTCAATTGCATTCAAACAAAGCTAATTTGATTCGAATAAAACTTATTGAATCAAATAAAAGTCAATTAACATTCAAACATAGATTGTTTAATCAAATAAAAGTCAACTTCTTTCAAAAAATGGTAATTGGTTCAAATAAAGCTTAAGCTTAATCATTAAGATTCCACTAAATTGCATTCAAACAAAGCTAATTTGATTCGAATAAAGCCTATGGTATAAAATGAAAGTCAATATCATTCAAACATAGGTTGTTTAATCAAATGAAAGTCAACTATTCATAAGAAAATGATAATTGTTTGAAATAAAGGTTAAGCTTAATCACTAAGATTCCACTCAATTGCATTCAAACAAAGCTAATTTGATTTGAATAAAGCTTATTGAATCAGATGAAAGTCAATTGCATTCAAACATAACTTGTTTAATTAAATGAAAGTCAACTATTATTTCCAAAAATGGCAATTGCTTCAAATAAAGCTTAAGCTTAATCATTAAGATTCCACTCAATTGCATTCAAACAAAGCTAATTTGATTCGAGAAAAGTCTATTGTATCAAATGATAGTCAATTGCATTCAAAAATAGCTTTTTTAATAAAAAGAAAGTCAACTTCTTTCCAAAAATGGTAACTGGTTCATATAAAGTTTCAGCTTAATCATTAAGATTCCACTCAATTGCATTTAAACAAAGCTAATTTGATTCGAATAAAGCTTATTGTATCAAATAAAAGTCAATTACATTCAAACATAGCTTGTTTAATCAAATGAAAGTCAACTTCTTTCCAAAAGTGGTAATTGTTTCAAATAAAGCTTAAGCTTAATCATTAAGATTCCACTCAATTGCATTGAAACAAAGCTAATTTGATTCGAATAAAGCTTATTGAATCAAATAAAAGTCAATTAACATTCAAACATAGCTTGTTTAATCAAATGAAAGTCAACTTCTTTCAAAAAATGGTAATTGGTTCAAATAAACCTTAAGCTTAATCATTAAGATTCCACTCAATTGCATTCAAACAAAGCTAATTTGATTCAAATAAAACTTATTGAATCAAATGAAAGTCAATTGCATTTAAACATAGGTTGTTTAATAAAATGAAAGCCAACTATTATTTCCAAAAATGGCAATTGCTTCAAATAAAGCTTAAGCTTAATCATTAAGATTCCACTCAATTGCATTTAAACAAAGCTAATCTGATTCGATAAAGCTTATTGAATCAAATAAAAGTCAATTAACATTCAAACATAGCTGTTTTAATCAAATGAAAGTCAACTTCTTTCCAAAAATGGTAATTGGTTCAAATAAAGCTTCAGCTTAATCATTAAGATTCCACTCAATTGCATTCAAACAAAGCTAATTTGATTCGAATAAAATTTATTGAATCAAATAAAAGTCAATTACATTCAAACATAGCTTTTTTACTCAAATGAAAGTCAACTTCTTTCGAAAAATGGTAAGTGTTTCAAATAAAGCTTAAGCTTAATCATTAAGATTCCACTCAATTGCATTCAAACAAAGCTAATTTGATTCGAATAAAACTTATTGAATCAAATAAAAGTCAATTAACATTCAAACATAGATTGTTTAATCAAATAAAAGTCAACTTCTTTCAAAAAATGGTAATTGGTTCAAATAAAGCTTAAGCTTAATCATTAAGATTCCACTAAATTGCATTCAAACAAAGCTAATTTGATTCGAATAAAGCCTATGGTATAAAATGAAAGTCAATATCATTCAAACATAGGTTGTTTAATCAAATGAAAGTCAACTATTCATAAGAAAATGATAATTGTTTGAAATAAAGGTTAAGCTTAATCACTAAGATTCCACTCAATTGCATTCAAACAAAGCTAATTTGATTTGAATAAAGCTTATTGAATCAGATGAAAGTCAATTGCATTCAAACATAACTTGTTTAATTAAATGAAAGTCAACTATTATTTCCAAAAATGGCAATTGCTTCAAATAAAGCTTAAGCTTAATCATTAAGATTCCACTCAATTGCATTCAAACAAAGCTAATTTGATTCGAATAAAGCTTATTGAATCAAATGAAAGTCAATTACATTCAAACCTAGCTTGTTTAATCAAATGAAAGTGAATTTCTTAACAAAAATGGTAATTGGTTCAAATAAAGGTTCAGCTTAGTCATTAAGATTCCACTCAATTGCATTCAAACAAAGCCAATTTGATTCGGATAAAACTTATTGAATCAAATAAAAGTCAATTACATTCAAACATAGCTTGTTTGATCAAATGAAAGTCACCTTTTTTCGAAAAATGGTAATTGTCTCAAATAAAGCTTAAGCTTAATCATTAAGATTCCACTTAATTGCATTCAAACATAGGTTGTTTAATGTAACGAAAGTCGGCTATTCTTTCCAAAAATTGTAATTAATTCAAATAAAGCTTAAACTTAATAATTAAGATTTCACTTAATTGCATTAAACTAAAGCTAATTTGATTCGAATAATGCCTATTGTATCAAATGAAAGTCAATTGCATTCAAACATAGCTTGTATAATCAAACAAAAGTCAACTTATTTCCAAAAATGGTAATTGGTTCAAATAAAGCTTCAGCTTAGTGATAAAGATTCCACTCAATTGCATTCAAACAAAGCTAATTTGATTTGAATAAAGCTTATTGAATCAGATGAATGTCAATTGCATTCAAACATAACTTGTTTAATTAAATGAAAGTCAACTATTATTTCCAAAAATGGCAATTGCTTCAAATAAAGATTAAGCTTAATCATTAAGATTCCACTCAATTGCATTCAAACAAAGCTAATTTGATTCGATAAAGCTTATTGAATCAAATAAAAGTCAATTACATTCAAACATAGTTTGTTTAATCAAATGAAAGTCAACTTCTTTCCAAAAGTGGTAATTGTTTCAAATAAAGCTTAAGCGTAATCATTAAGATTCCACTCAATTGCATTCAAACAAAGCTAATTTGATTCGAAAAAAGCTTATTGAAACAAATGAAAGTCAATTACATTCAAACATAGCTTGTTTAATCAAATGAAAGTCAACTTCTTTCGAAAAATGGTAATTGTTGCAAATAAAGCTTAAGCTTAATCATTAAGATTCCACTCAATTGCATTCAAACAAAGTTAATTTGATTCGAATAGAACTTATTGAATCAAATAAAAGTCAATTAACATTCAAACATAGCTTGTTTAATCAAATGAAAGTCAACTTCTTTCAAAAAATGGTAATTGGTTCAAATAAACCTTAAGCTTAATCATTAAGATTCCACTCAATTGCATTCAAACAAAGCTAATTTGATTCAAATAAAACTTATTGAATCAAATGAAAGTCAATTGCATTTAAACATAGGTTGTTTAATAAAATGAAAGCCAACTATTATTTCCAAAAATGGCAATTGCTTCAAATAAAGCTTAAGCTTAATCATTAAGATTCCACTCAATTGCATTTAAACAAAGCTAATCTGATTCGATAAAGCTTATTGAATCAAATAAAAGTCAATTAACATTCAAACATAGCTTGTTTAATCAAATGAAAGTCAACTTCTTTCCAAAAATGGTAATTGGTTCAAATAAAGCTTCAGCTTAATCATTAAGATTCCACTCATATGCATTCAAACAAAGTTAATTTGATTCGAATAAAACTTATTGAATCAAATAAAAGTCAATTAACATTCAAACATAGCTAGTTTAATCAAATGAAAGTCAACTTCTTTCAAAAAATGGTAATTGGTTCAAATATAGCTTAAGCTTAATCATTAAGATTCCACTCAATTGCATTCAAACAAAGCTAATTTGATTCGAATAAAGCCTATGGTATAAAATGAAAGTCAATATCATTCAAACATAGGTTGTTTAATCAAATGAAAGTCAACTATTCATAAGAAAATGATAATTGTTTGAAATAAAGGTTAAGCTTAATCACTAAGATTCCACTCAATTGCATTCAAACAAAGCTAATTTGATTTGAATAAAGCTTATTGAATCAGATGAAAGTCAATTGCATTCAAACATAACTTGTTTAATTAAATGAAAGTCAACTATTATTTCCAAAAATGGCAATTGCTTCAAATAAAGCTTATGCTTAATCATTAAGATTCCACTCAATTGCATTCAAACAAAGCTAATTTGATTCGAGAAAAGTCTATTGTATCAAATGATAGTCAATTGCATTCAAAAATAGCTTTTTTAATAAAAAGAAAGTCAACTTCTTTCCAAAAATGGTAACTGGTTCATATAAAGTTTCAGCTTAATCATTAAGATTCCACTCAATTGCATTTACACAAAGCTAATTTGATTCGAATAAAGCTTATTGTATCAAATAAAAGTCAATTACATTCAAACATAGCTTGTTTAATCAAATGAAAGTCAACTTCTTTCCAAAAGTGGTAATTGTTTCAAATAAAGCTTAAGCTTAATCATTAAGATTCCACTCAATTGCATTGAAACAAAGCTAATTTGATTCGAATAAAGCTTATTGAATCAAATAAAAGTCAATTAACATTCAAACATAGCTTGTTTAATCAAATGAAAGTCAACTTCTTTCAAAAAATGGTAATTGGTTCAAATAAACCTTAAGCTTAATCATTAAGATTCCACTCAATTGCATTCAAACAAAGCTAATTTGATTCAAATAAAACTTATTGAATCAAATGAAAGTCAATTGCATTTAAACATAGGTTGTTTAATAAAATGAAAGCCAACTATTATTTCCAAAAATGGCAATTGCTTCAAATAAAGCTTAAGCTTAATCATTAAGATTCCACTCAATTGCATTTAAACAAAGCTAATCTGATTCGATAAAGCTTATTGAATCAAATAAAAGTCAATTAACATTCAAACATAGCTGTTTTAATCAAATGAAAGTCAACTTCTTTCCAAAAATGGTAATTGGTTCAAATAAAGCTTCAGCTTAATCATTAAGATTCCACTCAATTGCATTCAAACAAAGCTAATTTGATTCGAATAAAATTTATTGAATCAAATAAAAGTCAATTACATTCAAACATAGCTTTTTTACTCAAATGAAAGTCAACTTCTTTCGAAAAATGGTAAGTGTTTCAAATAAAGCTTAAGCTTAATCATTAAGATTCCACTCAATTGCATTCAAACAAAGCTAATTTGATTCGAATAAAACTTATTGAATCAAATAAAAGTCAATTAACATTCAAACATAGATTGTTTAATCAAATAAAAGTCAACTTCTTTCAAAAAATGGTAATTGGTTCAAATAAAGCTTAAGCTTAATCATTAAGATTCCACTAAATTGCATTCAAACAAAGCTAATTTGATTCGAATAAAGCCTATGGTATAAAATGAAAGTCAATATCATTCAAACATAGGTTGTTTAATCAAATGAAAGTCAACTATTCATAAGAAAATGATAATTGTTTGAAATAAAGGTTAAGCTTAATCACTAAGATTCCACTCAATTGCATTCAAACAAAGCTAATTTGATTTGAATAAAGCTTATTGAATCAGATGAAAGTCAATTGCATTCAAACATAACTTGTTTAATTAAATGAAAGTCAACTATTATTTCCAAAAATGGCAATTGCTTCAAATAAAGCTTAAGCTTAATCATTAAGATTCCACTCAATTGCATTCAAACAAAGCTAATTTGATTCGAATAAAGCTTATTGAATCAAATGAAAGTCAATTACATTCAAACCTAGCTTGTTTAATCAAATGAAAGTGAATTTCTTAACAAAAATGGTAATTGGTTCAAATAAAGGTTCAGCTTAGTCATTAAGATTCCACTCAATTGCATTCAAACAAAGCCAATTTGATTCGGATAAAACTTATTGAATCAAATAAAAGTCAATTACATTCAAACATAGCTTGTTTGATCAAATGAAAGTCACCTTTTTTCGAAAAATGGTAATTGTCTCAAATAAAGCTTAAGCTTAATCATTAAGATTCCACTTAATTGCATTCAAACATAGGTTGTTTAATGTAACGAAAGTCGGCTATTCTTTCCAAAAATTGTAATTAATTCAAATAAAGCTTAAACTTAATAATTAAGATTTCACTTAATTGCATTAAACTAAAGCTAATTTGATTCGAATAATGCCTATTGTATCAAATGAAAGTCAATTGCATTCAAACATAGCTTGTATAATCAAACAAAAGTCAACTTATTTCCAAAAATGGTAATTGGTTCAAATAAAGCTTCAGCTTAGTGATAAAGATTCCACTCAATTGCATTCAAACAAAGCTAATTTGATTTGAATAAAGCTTATTGAATCAGATGAATGTCAATTGCATTCAAACATAACTTGTTTAATTAAATGAAAGTCAACTATTATTTCCAAAAATGGCAATTGCTTCAAATAAAGATTAAGCTTAATCATTAAGATTCCACTCAATTGCATTCAAACAAAGCTAATTTGATTCGATAAAGCTTATTGAATCAAATAAAAGTCAATTACATTCAAACATAGTTTGTTTAATCAAATGAAAGTCAACTTCTTTCCAAAAGTGGTAATTGTTTCAAATAAAGCTTAAGCGTAATCATTAAGATTCCACTCAATTGCATTCAAACAAAGCTAATTTGATTCGAAAAAAGCTTATTGAAACAAATGAAAGTCAATTACATTCAAACATAGCTTGTTTAATCAAATGAAAGTCAACTTCTTTCGAAAAATGGTAATTGTTGCAAATAAAGCTTAAGCTTAATCATTAAGATTCCACTCAATTGCATTCAAACAAAGTTAATTTGATTCGAATAGAACTTATTGAATCAAATAAAAGTCAATTAACATTCAAACATAGCTTGTTTAATCAAATGAAAGTCAACTTCTTTCAAAAAATGGTAATTGGTTCAAATAAACCTTAAGCTTAATCATTAAGATTCCACTCAATTGCATTCAAACAAAGCTAATTTGATTCAAATAAAACTTATTGAATCAAATGAAAGTCAATTGCATTTAAACATAGGTTGTTTAATAAAATGAAAGCCAACTATTATTTCCAAAAATGGCAATTGCTTCAAATAAAGCTTAAGCTTAATCATTAAGATTCCACTCAATTGCATTTAAACAAAGCTAATCTGATTCGATAAAGCTTATTGAATCAAATAAAAGTCAATTAACATTCAAACATAGCTTGTTTAATCAAATGAAAGTCAACTTCTTTCCAAAAATGGTAATTGGTTCAAATAAAGCTTCAGCTTAATCATTAAGATTCCACTCATATGCATTCAAACAAAGTTAATTTGATTCGAATAAAACTTATTGAATCAAATAAAAGTCAATTAACATTCAAACATAGCTAGTTTAATCAAATGAAAGTCAACTTCTTTCAAAAAATGGTAATTGGTTCAAATATAGCTTAAGCTTAATCATTAAGATTCCACTCAATTGCATTCAAACAAAGCTAATTTGATTCGAATAAAGCCTATGGTATAAAATGAAAGTCAATATCATTCAAACATAGGTTGTTTAATCAAATGAAAGTCAACTATTCATAAGAAAATGATAATTGTTTGAAATAAAGGTTAAGCTTAATCACTAAGATTCCACTCAATTGCATTCAAACAAAGCTAATTTGATTTGAATAAAGCTTATTGAATCAGATGAAAGTCAATTGCATTCAAACATAACTTGTTTAATTAAATGAAAGTCAACTATTATTTCCAAAAATGGCAATTGCTTCAAATAAAGCTTATGCTTAATCATTAAGATTCCACTCAATTGCATTCAAACAAAGCTAATTTGATTCGAGAAAAGTCTATTGTATCAAATGATAGTCAATTGCATTCAAAAATAGCTTTTTTAATAAAAAGAAAGTCAACTTCTTTCCAAAAATGGTAACTGGTTCATATAAAGTTTCAGCTTAATCATTAAGATTCCACTCAATTGCATTTACACAAAGCTAATTTGATTCGAATAAAGCTTATTGTATCAAATAAAAGTCAATTACATTCAAACATAGCTTGTTTAATCAAATGAAAGTCAACTTCTTTCCAAAAGTGGTAATTGTTTCAAATAAAGCTTAAGCTTAATCATTAAGATTCCACTCAATTGCATTGAAACAAAGCTAATTTGATTCGAATAAAGCTTATTGAATCAAATAAAAGTCAATTACATTCAAACATATCTTGTTTAATCAAATGAAAGTCAACTTCTTTCGAAAAATGGTAATTGTTTCAAATAAAGCTTAAGCTTAATCATTAAGATTCCACTCATATGCATTCAAACAAAGTTAATTTGATTCGAATAAAACTTATTGAATCAAATAAAAGTCAATTAACATTCAAACATAGCTAGTTTAATCAAATGAAAGTCAACTTCTTTCAAAAAATGGTAATTGGTTCAAATATAGCTTAAGCTTAATCATTAAGATTCCACTCAATTGCATTCAAACAAAGCTAATTTGATTCGAATAAAGCCTATGGTATAAAATGAAAGTCAATATCATTCAAACATAGGTTGTTTAATCAAATGAAAGTTAACTATTCATTCAGAAAATGATAATTGTTTGAAATAAAGGTTAAGCTTAATCACTAAGATTCCACTCAATTGCATTCAAACAAAGCTAATTTGATTTGAATAAAGCTTATTGAATCAGATGAAAGTCAATTGCATTCAAACATAACTTGTTTAATTAAATGAAAGTCAACTATTATTTCCAAAAATGGCAATTGCTTCAAATAAAGCTTAAGCTTAATCATTAAGATTCCACTCAATTGCATTCAAACAAAGCTAATTTGATTCGAATAAAGCTTATTGAATCAAATGAAAGTCAATTACATTCAAACATAGCTTGTTTAATCAAATGAAAGTGAATTTCTTAACAAAAATGGTAATTGGTTCAAATAAAGGTTCAGCTTAGTCATTAAGATTCCACTCAATTGCATTCAAACAAAGCCAATTTGATTCGGATAAAACTTATTGAATCAAATAAAAGTCAATTACATTCAAACATAGCTTGTTTGATCAAATGAAAGTCACCTTTTTTCGAAAAATGGTAATTGTCTCAAATAAAGCTTAAGCTTAATCATTAAGATTCCACTTAATTGCATTCAAACATAGGTTGTTTAATGTAACGAAAGTCGGCTATTCTTTCCAAAAATTGTAATTAATTCAAATAAAGCTTAAACTTAATAATTAAGATTTCACTTAATTGCATTGAACTAAAGCTAATTTGATTCGAATAATGCCTATTGTATCAAATGAAAGTCAATTGCATTCAAACATAGCTTGTATAATCAAACAAAAGTCAACTTATTTCCAAAAATGGTAATTGGTTCAAATAAAGCTTCAGCTTAGTGATAAAGATTCCACTCAATTGCATTCAAACAAAGCTAATTTGATTTGAATAAAGCTTATTGAATCAGATGAATGTCAATTGCATTCAAACATAACTTGTTTAATTAAATGAAAGTCAACTATTATTTCCAAAAATGGCAATTGCTTCAAATAAAGATTAAGCTTAATCATTAAGATTCCACTCAATTGCATTCAAACAAAGCTAATTTGATTCGATAAAGCTTATTGAATCAAATAAAAGTCAATTACATTCAAACATAGTTTGTTTAATCAAATGAAAGTCAACTTCTTTCCAAAAGTGGTAATTGTTTCAAATAAAGCTTAAGCGTAATCATTAAGATTCCACTCAATTGCATTCAAACAAAGCTAATTTGATTCGAAAAAAGCTTATTGAAACAAATGAAAGTCAATTACATTCAAACATAGCTTGTTTAATCAAATGAAAGTCAACTTCTTTCGAAAAATGGTAATTGTTGCAAATAAAGCTTAAGCTTAATCATTAAGATTCCACTCAATTGCATTCAAACAAAGTTAATTTGATTCGAATAGAACTTATTGAATCAAATAAAAGTCAATTAACATTCAAACATAGCTTGTTTAATCAAATGAAAGTCAACTTCTTTCAAAAAATGGTAATTGGTTCAAATAAACCTTAAGCTTAATCATTAAGATTCCACTCAATTGCATTCAAACAAAGCTAATTTGATTCAAATAAAACTTATTGAATCAAATGAAAGTCAATTGCATTTAAACATAGGTTGTTTAATAAAATGAAAGCCAACTATTATTTCCAAAAATGGCAATTGCTTCAAATAAAGCTTAAGCTTAATCATTAAGATTCCACTCAATTGCATTTAAACAAAGCTAATCTGATTCGATAAAGCTTATTGAATCAAATAAAAGTCAATTAACATTCAAACATAGCTTGTTTAATCAAATGAAAGTCAACTTCTTTCCAAAAATGGTAATTGGTTCAAATAAAGCTTCAGCTTAATCATTAAGATTCCACTCAATTGCATTCAAACAAAGCTAATTTGATTCGAATAAAATTAATTGAATCAAATAAAAGTCAATTACATTCAAACATAGCTTTTTTACTCAAATGAAAGTCAACTTCTTTCGAAAAATGGTAATTGTTTCAAATAAAGCTTAAGCTTAATCATTAAGATTCCACTCAATTGCATTCAAACAAAGCTAATTTGATTCGAATAAAACTTATTGAATCAAATAAAAGTCAATTAACATTCAAACATAGATTGTTTAATCAAATAAAAGTCAACTTCTTTCAAAAAATGGTAATTGGTTCAAATAAAGCTTAAGCTTAATCATTAAGATTCCACTAAATTGCATTCAAACAAAGCTAATTTGATTCGAATAAAGCCTATGGTATAAAATGAAAGTCAATATCATTCAAACATAGGTTGTTTAATCAAATGAAAGTCAACTATTCATAAGAAAATGATAATTGTTTGAAATAAAGGTTAAGCTTAATCACTAAGATTCCACTCAATTGCATTCAAACAAAGCTAATTTGATTTGAATAAAGCTTATTGAATCAGATGAAAGTCAATTGCATTCAAACATAACTTGTTTAATTAAATGAAAGTCAACTATTATTTCCAAAAATGGCAATTGCTTCAAATAAAGCTTAAGCTTAATCATTAAGATTCCACTCAATTGCATTCAAACAAAGCTAATTTGATTCGAATAAAGCTTATTGAATCAAATGAAAGTCAATTACATTCAAACCTAGCTTGTTTAATCAAATGAAAGTGAATTTCTTAACAAAAATGGTAATTGGTTCAAATAAAGGTTCAGCTTAGTCATTAAGATTCCACTCAATTGCATTCAAACAAAGCCAATTTGATTCGGATAAAACTTATTGAATCAAATAAAAGTCAATTACATTCAAACATAGCTTGTTTGATCAAATGAAAGTCACCTTTTTTCGAAAAATGGTAATTGTCTCAAATAAAGCTTAAGTTTAATCATTAAGATTCCACTTAATTGCATTCAAACATAGGTTGTTTAATGTAACGAAAGTCAGCTATTCTTTCCAAAAATTGTAATTAATTCAAATAAAGCTTAAACTTAATAATTAAGATTTCACTTAATTGCATTGAACTAAAGCTAATTTGATTCGAATAATGCCTATTGTATCAAATGAAAGTCAATTGCATTCAAACATAGCTTGTATAATCCAACAAAAGTCAACTTATTTCCAAAAATGGTAATTGGTTCAAATAAAGCTTCAGCTTAGTGATAAAGATTCCACTCAATTGCATTCAAACAAAGCTAATTTGATTTGAATAAAGTTTATTGAATCAGATGAATGTCAATTGCATTCAAACATAACTTGTTTAATTAAATGAAAGTCAACTATTATTTCCAAAAATGGCAATTGCTTCAAATAAAGATTAAGCTTAATCATTAAGATTCCACTCAATTGCATTCAAACAAAGCTAATTTGATTCGATAAAGCTTATTGAATCAAATAAAAGTCAATTACATTCAAACATAGTTTGTTTAATCAAATGAAAGTCAACTTCTTTCCAAAAGTGGTAATTGTTTCAAATAAAGCTTAAGCGTAATCATTAAGATTCCACTCAATTGCATTCAAACAAAGCTAATTTGATTCGAAAAAAGCTTATTGAAACAAATGAAAGTCAATTACATTCAAACATAGCTTGTTTAATCAAATGAAAGTAACCTTCTTTCGAAAAATGGTAATTGTTGCAAATAAAGCTTAAGCTTAATCATTAAGATTCCACTCAATTGCATTCAAACAAAGTTAATTTGATTCGAATAGAACTTATTGAATCAAATAAAAGTCAATTAACATTCAAACATAGCTTGTTTAATCAAATGAAAGTCAACTTCTTTCAAAAAATGGTAATTGGTTCAAATAAACCTTAAGCTTAATCATTAAGATTCCACTCAATTGCATTCAAACAAAGCTAATTTGATTCAAATAAAACTTATTGAATCAAATGAAAGTCAATTGCATTTAAACATAGGTTGTTTAATAAAATGAAAGCCAACTATTATTTCCAAAAATGGCAATTGCTTCAAATAAAGCTTAAGCTTAATCATTAAGATTCCACTCAATTGCATTTAAACAAAGCTAATCTGATTCGATAAAGCTTATTGAATCAAATAAAAGTCAATTAACATTCAAACATAGCTTGTTTAATCAAATGAAAGTCAACTTCTTTCCAAAAATGGTAATTGGTTCAAATAAAGCTTCAGCTTAATCATTAAGATTCCACTCAATTGCATTCAAACAAAGCTAATTTGATTCGAATAAAATTAATTGAATCAAATAAAAGTCAATTACATTCAAACATAGCTTTTTTACTCAAATGAAAGTCAACTTCTTTCGAAAAATGGTAAGTGTTTCAAATAAAGCTTAAGCTTAATCATTAAGATTCCACTCAATTGCATTCAAACAAAGCTAATTTGATTCGAATAAAACTTATTGAATCAAATAAAAGTCAATTAACATTCAAACATAGATTGTTTAATCAAATAAAAGTCAACTTCTTTCAAAAAATGGTAATTGGTTCAAATAAAGCTTAAGCTTAATCATTAAGATTCCACTAAATTGCATTCAAACAAAGCTAATTTTATTCGAATAAAGCCTATGGTATAAAATGAAAGTCAATATCATTCAAACATAGGTTGTTTAATCAAATGAAAGTCAACTATTCATAAGAAAATGATAATTGTTTGAAATAAAGGTTAAGCTTAATCACTAAGATTCTGTTGTGATCCGGCCTCCTAACTCCTTGGTTCAGAATGGTAAATTAGTCACCATGGTTCGAACCGGCATCTATGACATGGTTGGATTAGTTATTCAACCTACTCAAGTCCTATTTAATTTTGTTTATTAAATTTTCAGTTTAACTTTATGTTTAGTAGGGTTCGATCCTTGTTAGTATAAATCGAACCCCTTTTAATTTTTTTGAGTTATTTTAAAATTCAGTCAAGTAGTTAGTTAATTTGTGGAAACAATGAGAAATGAGAAACCGGCAGCTTGCAAGGAGATCAAGATGGCAGCTTTGGAACCGGCAGCTTTAATTAAGGCTAGTCTTGAAGCCTCACAAACCGGCAGCTTTGAAGCCCCAAAAGCCGGCAGTATTGGAAGTCAAAAGATGGCAGTTTCAAGATGGCAGCCTCAAGTGCAAAACCGGCAGCCCCTTCGAAGTTTTAAAACCGGCAGCCTCTAGGGGAATACAAAAGGTCATCATTGCAATCAAAGCTACAAGAAGCTTCAAGAAGCTTCCAGAATTCAGCTGCCAAGCAAGAGGATTAAAAGAGCAATTAAAAGAGAGACAAAGCAATTAAGAAGACATTAAAATGGAGCTTAAAAGCCGGCTGCCCAAGCTTCTCAAATTCAGATTTTGTTATCTTCATTTGCAACCACCATTTCTGATTTCTTAGGATAAGGATTAGACTTTCTAATTACCCTAGCTTATCCTAATTGTACTTATAAATAGTGGCTTGCATATCAATGAAAAACAAGAACTTTTGAATCAAAAAACAAACACTTGAATTTGTCTTGGTTTTTCCTCAAGAAATCCGAAACAATCATCCTTTGCTTGTCTAATTTGTGGCTCAATTAGGCTGTGATCTTAGGAACCTAATTTGTTGAATTTGGTGGTGAAATCTGTATCCAAGTTCACGAATTAAAGCCCAAGTCCTCGAAGTTGGTGGTGTTATTTCTGTATCCATCTTTGAAACTTGATCTATCCTTTTACTTTAGTGGCTAGTCCCTTGTAATCTTCTTGTGCTACAACAAGGTTACAACATTTGGTGGCCCATGCAGGTCTAGCCACCTTTCTCCTCCACAAACACAACCCCTTTCTTCCCCGTGCCCCACGTCCAACAACCCCTCTCCATTCAAAAAAAAAAAAAAAAAAAAAAAAAACAAAACACACAAAAATGTCGAATCCCCCACCCAATTGGCAAGAGTTCATTCAGAAAAATGAAGAAGAGAAGGAGAGCTTAAAGGCTCAAATGGCTGCCATGCAAACTGAAATGGCGGATCTAATGAGGAGGCTCATTAGGCAGCGAGAAGGTTCACCCACTCGGAGTGAACAAAGCAGTGACCTAGAGCTCGAAGATGAAACTTCAAGAACAAGACCAAACAATGATATCAAGGTTGATATTCCAGAATATGATGGCAAGATAGATGCCGACGAGTTCATCGAATGGTTGAACACGGTGGAAAGAGTGTTCGATTATAAGAACACCCCGGAGGACAAGAAAGTGAAAATCATTGCCTTGAAACTTAGAAAATATGCGTCCACTTGGTGGTCGAATATAAATGCAAAGAGGCAAAGGCAAGGCAAAGACAAGGTCAGAACTTGGCCTAAAATGAAGAAAATGATGAAGAGTAAGTTCTTACCTACTTACTATATTCAAGAGAATTTTCAGAAGTTCCACAAATTGAAACAAGGAACGAAATCAGTAGAGGAGTATGCAAGAGAATTCGAAGGATTAACCATGAAGTGTGATGTTGAAGAGGACGAACCCCAAACTTTGGTTCGTTTTCTTGGCGGTTTGGATCCTAGAATTGCCAATGTAGTCGAACTACACCCCTACTCAACTTTGGAAGAGTTAGTCATTCTAGCTCACAAGGTTGAAGTCCAACAAAAGGCCAAAGGGAAAGAGACCTCACGTCCCTTTTCCAAAACAGCCCCTTCCCCATTCAACCGTCCATACCAAACACCCCTCAAAGTAACCCCCTCTAATCCCCCCAAACCACAAAATCAGCCCTCTAATCCTTCTAAACCCCAAAATTCCGCCCAACCCCGGAAATGTTTTCGTTGTCATGGCTTTGGCCATATTGCAACCGAGTGTCCAAATAAGAGAGTAATCTCTTTGATTGAATGTGAAAGAGAAGAATCAGAAGAGGATCATGATGATATTGGAGCATCGGATCAGGAGCAAGATGAAGTGTTCCTAGGACCCGATGAAGGTGAATGTCTAGTTGTTAGGCGTGCCCTAAGCAGCTTGGTCGGCAAGGAAGAGAACTTGCAACGAGAGGCAATATTTCACTC
Source organism: Salicornia ramosissima (assembly GCA_951394345.1). NCBI lineage: Eukaryota > Viridiplantae > Streptophyta > Magnoliopsida > Caryophyllales > Amaranthaceae > Salicornia > Salicornia ramosissima. The sequence continues at coordinate 30,761,915 of OX596237.1, forward strand.
CCGTTGTACCATAAAAAAACAAGGTATGTACTTTAATTATTGATGGTGGTAGTTGTACAAATGTGGCATCTCAGAATATGGTGGATAAATTGGGACTAAAAACAACTCCCCACAAAAATCCTTATATAATCCAATGGCTTAATCAAGGGAAAGGAATTAAAGTGGATAAACAAATTCTGATTTCATTTAGCATTGGTAACAATTATCAAGAAGAGTTGTATTGTGATGTAATCCCCATGGATGCGTGTCATTTGTTGCTTGGAAGACCTTGGATGTTTGATAGGCGAGTTAATCATGATGGATATAAAAACACTTATTCCTTTATTAAAAATGGCAAGAAAATTGTATTAACTCCCTTACCCCCACCCAAAACTGCCGCACAACCATCATCCAAAACTGCCGCACAACCACCACCCAAAACTGCCGCACAACAGAACAATACCCCCTTACCCACTACTCTTACTACCCTCATCAAGTCTGAATATCATGAGTTCCAACCCCATAAAGGGCTCATTTTAAGTGGACTTGAAGACAGCCCCTCACCTCCCAAAGGACCTCTCCATCCCTTACTTAGTTCCCTCTTTCAAGAATTCCCTAATGTTTTCCCCTCTGAAATGTCGTGTGCATTACCTCCCAAAAGGGACATCCAACACAAAATTGACTTGATTCCCGGTTCTACCTTGCCAAATAAACCTGCCTATAGAACCAACCCTAAGGAGACCGAGGAGATAAGACGGCAGGTTGACGAGTTGTTGTCTAAGGGATTGATTCGAGAGTCCTTGAGCCCGTGTGCATGCCCTACTTTACTTGTTCCAAAGAAAAATGGTGAATGGCGTATGTGTGTGGACAGTAGGCCTATTAACAAAATCACTATCAAATATCGATTTCCAATTCCAAGATTGAATGATTTGTTAGATGATTTACATGGTGCTAAAGTATTTTCGAAAATTGATCTTAAAAGTGGCTATCATCAAATTCGAATTTTCGAAGGAGATGAATGGAAAACAGCTTTCAAAACCAAGGATGGATTGTTCGAGTGGCTTGTCATGCCATTTGGTTTAACAAACGCACCTTCTACCTTCATGCGTTTGATGAATCAAGTTCTGAAACCTTTTATTGGTCACTTTGTAGTAGTTTATTTTGATGATATTTTAATTTATAGTAGAGATGATGATGAGCATGTATCACATCTTAGAGAAGTATTTTCTGTTTTAGCAAGAGAACAATTGTATGGTAATCTAGATAAGTGTGATTTCTTTTCTAGTTTTGTAACTTTTCTAGGATTTAAAGTGTCATGTAATGGTATTGAAGTTGATGAAGACAAGGTAAAAGCGATCAATGAGTGGCCCACGCCACAATCAGTTCAACAAGTGCGAAGTTTTCATGGGTTAGCCTCTTTCTATAGGCGATTCGTGAGAAATTTCAGTACTCTCATGGCTCCCATCACCGAACTCACAAAGCTTTCAAAATTTGAATGGAATCCAAATGCTCAAAAGGCATTTGAAGAGGTTAAGAAGATGCTTACTACTGCACCTATTCTAGTATTACCTAACTTTGATGATGTATTTGAAATTGAATGTGATGCTAGTGGTGTTGGAATAGGAGCTGTCCTATCTCAAAACCGGCGGCCCATAGCCTATTTCAGTGAAAAGCTCAATGATGTTCAAAGGAGATATTCAACCTATGACAAAGAATTTTTGGCTCTTGTTCGTGCTTTAGACCATTGGAGGCATTACCTATTGCCTAAAGAATTCATTCTACATTCAGATCATGAAGCACTCAAGTTCTTGCAAAGCCAACAAAAGCTCCATGCTCGCCATGCCAAATGGGTTGAATTCCTTCAATCTTTTCACTTCGTCATCAAGCATAAGAAAGGAGAAATGAACAAAGGTGCCGATGCTTTGTCCAGGAGATATGTGTTGCTTAATTCTTTGAAAACACGTGTGATAGGTGTAGAAGAAATGAAGCAATGCTATGATGATGACTCTGATTTTGGAGAAATCTTTCTAAAGTGTAAAAGCCATCCCCATAAAGACTTTTACATTTTGGATGGTTTTCTTTTCAAAGGGAATAGCATTTGTGTTCCTAAATCTAGCTTGAGAGAAAGTTTAATCAAAGAATTCCATGAAGGAGGAATGGCTGGTCACTTTGGAATTGAGAAGACCTACAATCTCATTTCTGAATACTTCTTTTGGCCTCGATTGAAACGAGATGTAGACTTTGTTGTAAAGAGGTGCGTGAAGTGTCAACAAGCTAAGAGCCATCAATTGCCTCAAGGGTATCTCATGCCCTTACCCATACCGCAAGCTCCTTGGGAAGATGTAAGTCTTGATTTCGTGGTAGGACTTCCCATCACCAAAAACCGAAAGGACTCGATCATGGTGGTTGTTGATCGATTCTCAAAAATGGCTCACTTCATCTCTTGTCATACAACCCATGATGCTAGCCGTGTGGCTGATCTTTACTTCAAAGAGGTTGTTCGCTTACATGGGATTCCCAAATCAATGGTTAGTGATCGAGACGCCAAGTTCCTAAGTCATTTTTGGCTTACCTTATGGCGCAAGATGGGGACCAAGCTCAAATTTAGTACTTCAAGCCATCCTCAAACCGATGGACAGACCGAAGTTACCAATAGGACTTTAGGGTCCTTGTTGCGAGCCCTTGCAACAAAGCGTCCTAGCCAATGGGAAGAAATGCTACTTCATGCTGAATTTGCTTACAACCGAGTTCCTAGCCGTACCACAAGCTTGAGTCCATTTGAAGTTGTCTATGGGTTCAATCCATGTACTCCAATTGATTTGGCCCCATTTCCCATTCCAACCAAATATAGTCATGAAGCTAGTGAACGAGTCAAGGAGATCCAATCCATTCATGAGAAAGTTCGAGGTCAGATTGAACGAGCTAATGCAAAGATGAAGGAGTACTATGACAAGAAAAGAAGCTCGGTGCATTTCAAGGAAGGTGACCTTGTGTGGGTTCATTTAAGGAAGGAACGTTTTCCAACTAAGAGGCGTTCTAAAATCAGTCCAAGGAGTGATGGTCCATTCGAAATCAAGGAGAAAGTGAATGACAATGCCTATAAGGTCGAATTGCCCGGGGACTATGGAGTTTCTTCTACCTTCAATGTTCAAGATTTGTCTCCCTACTTTGATGAATTTGAAGAATTGCCAAGTTTGAGGTCAAACTCTTCAAAAGCCGGGGAGGATGTTGTGATCCGGCCTCCTAACTCCTTGGTTCAGAATGGTAAATTAGTCACCATGGTTCGAACCGGCATCTATGACATGGTTGGATTAGTTATTCAACCTACTCAAGTCCTATTTAATTTTGTTTATTAAATTTTCAGTTTAACTTTATGTTTAGTAGGGTTCGATCCTTGTTAGTATAAATCGAACCCCTTTTAATTTGTTTGAGTTATTTTAAAATTCAGTCAAGTAGTTAGTTAATTTGTGGAAACAATGAGAAATGAGAAACCGGCAGCTTGCAAGGAGATCAAGATGGCAGCTTTGGAACCGGCAGCTTTAATTAAGGCTAGTCTTGAAGCCTCACAAACCGGCAGCTTTGAAGCCCCAAAAGCCGGCAGTATTGGAAGTCAAAAGATGGCAGTTTCAAGATGGCAGCCTCAAGTGCAAAACCGGCAGCCCCTTCGAAGTTTTAAAACCGGCAGCCTCTAGGGGAATACAAAAGGTCATCATTGCAATCAAAGCTACAAGAAGCTTCAAGAAGCTTCCAGAATTCAGCTGCCAAGCAAGAGGATTAAAAGAGCAATTAAAAGAGAGACAAAGCAATTAAGAAGACATTAAAATGGAGCTTAAAAGCCGGCTGCCCAAGCTTCTCAAATTCAGATTTTGTTATCTTCATTTGCAACCACCATTTCTGATTTCTTAGGATAAGGATTAGACTTTCTAATTACCCTAGCTTATCCTAATTGTACTTATAAATAGTGGCTTGCATATCAATGAAAAACAAGAACTTTTGAATCAAAAAACAAACACTTGAATTTGTCTTGGTTTTTCCTCAAGAAATCCGAAACAATCATCCTTTGCTTGTCTAATTTGTGGCTCAATTAGGCTGTGATCTTAGGAACCTAATTTGTTGAATTTGGTGGTGAAATCTGTATCCAAGTTCACGAATTAAAGCCCAAGTCCTCGAAGTTGGTGGTGTTATTTCTGTATCCATCTTTGAAACTTGATCTATCCTTTTACTTTAGTGGCTAGTCCCTTGTAATCTTCTTGTGCTACAACAAGGTTACAACAGATTCCACTCAATTGCATTCAAACAAAGCTAATTTGATTTGAATAAAGCTTATTGAATCAGATGAAAGTCAATTGCATTCAAACATAACTTGTTTAATTAAATGAAAGTCAACTATTATTTCCAAAAATGGCAATTGCTTCAAATAAAGCTTAAGCTTAATCATTAAGATTCCACTCAATTGCATTCAAACAAAGCTAATTTGATTCGAGAAAAGTCTATTGTATCAAATGATAGTCAATTGCATTCAAAAATAGCTTGTTTAATAAAAAGAAAGTCAACTTCTTTCCAAAAATGGTAACTGGTTCATATAAAGCTTCAGCTTAATCATTAAGATTCCACCCAATTGCATTTAAACAAAACTAATTTGATTTGAATAAAGCTTATTGAATCAGATGAAAGTCAATTGCATTCAAACATAACTTGTTTAATTAAATGAAAGTCAACTATTATTTCCAAAAATGGCAATTGCTTCAAATAAAGCTTAAGCTTAATCATTAAGATTCCACTCAATTGCATTCAAACAAAGCTAATTTGATTCGAATAAAGCTTATTGAATTAAATGAAAGTCAATTACATTCAAACGAAGCTAATTTGATTCGAATAAAGCTTATTGAATTAAATGAAAGTCAATTACATTCAAACATAGCTTGTTTAATCAAATGAAAGTGAATTTCTTAACAAAAATGGTAATTGGTTCAAATAAAGGTTCAGCTTAGTCATTAAGATTCCACTCAATTGCATTCAAACAAAGCCAATTTGATTCGGATAAAACTTATTGAATCAAATAAAAGTCAATTACATTCAAACATAGCTTGTTTGATCAAATGAAAGTCACCTTTTTTCAAAAAATGGTAATTGTCTCAAATAAAGCTTAAGCTTAATCATTAAGATTCCACTTAATTGCATTCAAACATAGGTTGTTTAATGTAACGAAAGTCGGCTATTCTTTCCAAAAATTGTAATTAATTCAAATAAAGCTTAAACTTAATAATTAAGATTTCACTTAATTGCATTGAACTAAAGCTAATTTGATTCGAATAATGCCTGTTGTATCAAATGAAAGTCAATTGCATTCAAACATAGCTTGTATAATCAAACAAAAGTCAACTTATTTCCAAAAATGGTAATTGGTTCAAATAAAGCTTCAGCTTAGTGATAAAGATTCCACTCAATTGCATTCAAACAAAGCTAATTTGATTTGAATAAAGCTTATTGAATCAGATGAATGTCAATTGCATTCAAACATAACTTGTTTAATTAAATGAAAGTCAACTATTATTTCCAAAAATGGCAATTGCTTCAAATAAAGATTAAGCTTAATCATTAAGATTCCACTCAATTGCATTCAAACAAAGCTAATTTGATTCGATAAAGCTTATTGAATCAAATAAAAGTCAATTACATTCAAACATAGTTTGCTTAATCAAATGAAAGTCAACTTCTTTCCAAAAGTGGTAATTGTTTCAAATAAAGCTTAAGCGTAATCATTAAGATTCCACTCAATTGCATTCAAACAAAGCTAATTTGATTCGAAAAAAGCTTATTGAAACAAATGAAAGTCAATTACATTCAAACATAGCTTGTTTAATCAAATGAAAGTCAACTTCTTTCGAAAAATGGTAATTGTTGCAAATAAAGCTTAAGCTTAATCATTAAGATTCCACTCAATTGCATTCAAACAAAGTTAATTTGATTCGAATAGAACTTATTGAATCAAATAAAAGTCAATTAACATTCAAACATAGCTTGTTTAATCAAATGAAAGTCAACTTCTTTCAAAAAATGGAAATTGGTTCAAATAAACCTTAAGCTTAATCATTAAGATTCCACTCAATTGCATTCAAACAAAGCTAATTTGATTCAAATAAAACTTATTGAATCAAATGAAAGTCAATTGCATTTAAACATAGGTTGTTTAATAAAATGAAAGCCAACTATTATTTCCAAAAATGGCAATTGCTTCAAATAAAGCTTAAGCTTAATCATTAAGATTCCACTCAATTGCATTTAAACAAAGCTAATCTGATTCGATAAAGCTTATTGAATCAAATAAAAGTCAATTAACATTCAAACATAGCTTGTTTAATCAAATGAAAGTCAACTTCTTTCCAAAAATGGTAATTGGTTCAAATAAAGCTTCAGCTTAATCATTAAGATTCCACTCAATTGCATTCAAACAAAGCTAATTTGATTCGAATAAAATTAATTGAATCAAATAAAAGTCAATTACATTCAAACATAGCTTTTTTACTCAAATGAAAGTCAACTTCTTTCGAAAAATGGTAATTGTTTCAAATAAAGCTTAAGCTTAATCATTAAGATTCCACTCAATTGCATTCAAACAAAGCTAATTTGATTCGAATAAAACTTATTGAATCAAATAAAAGTCAATTAACATTCAAACATAGATTGTTTAATCAAATAAAAGTCAACTTCTTTCAAAAAATGGTAATTGGTTCAAATAAAGCTTAAGCTTAATCATTAAGATTCCACTAAATTGCATTCAAACAAAGCTAATTTGATTCGAATAAAGCCTATGGTATAAAATGAAAGTCAATATCATTCAAACATAGGTTGTTTAATCAAATGAAAGTCAACTATTCATAAGAAAATGATAATTGTTTGAAATAAAGGTTAAGCTTAATCACTAAGATTCCACTCAATTGCATTCAAACAAAGCTAATTTGATTTGAATAAAGCTTATTGAATCAGATGAAAGTCAATTGCATTCAAACATAACTTGTTTAATTAAATGAAAGTCAACTATTATTTCCAAAAATGGCAATTGCTTCAAATAAAGCTTAAGCTTAATCATTAAGATTCCACTCAATTGCATTCAAACAAAGCTAATTTGATTCGAATAAAGCTTATTGAATCAAATGAAAGTCAATTACATTCAAACCTAGCTTGTTTAATCAAATGAAAGTGAATTTCTTAACAAAAATGGTAATTGGTTCAAATAAAGGTTCAGCTTAGTCATTAAGATTCCACTCAATTGCATTCAAACAAAGCCAATTTGATTCGGATAAAACTTATTGAATCAAATAAAAGTCAATTACATTCAAACATAGCTTGTTTGATCAAATGAAAGTCACCTTTTTTCGAAAAATGGTAATTGTCTCAAATAAAGCTTAAGTTTAATCATTAAGATTCCACTTAATTGCATTCAAACATAGGTTGTTTAATGTAACGAAAGTCAGCTATTCTTTCCAAAAATTGTAATTAATTCAAATAAAGCTTAAACTTAATAATTAAGATTTCACTTAATTGCATTGAACTAAAGCTAATTTGATTCGAATAATGCCTATTGTATCAAATGAAAGTCAATTGCATTCAAACATAGCTTGTATAATCCAACAAAAGTCAACTTATTTCCAAAAATGGTAATTGGTTCAAATAAAGCTTCAGCTTAGTGATAAAGATTCCACTCAATTGCATTCAAACAAAGCTAATTTGATTTGAATAAAGCTTATTGAATCAGATGAATGTCAATTGCATTCAAACATAACTTGTTTAATTAAATGAAAGTCAACTATTATTTCCAAAAATGGCAATTGCTTCAAATAAAGATTAAGCTTAATCATTAAGATTCCACTCAATTGCATTCAAACAAAGCTAATTTGATTCGATAAAGCTTATTGAATCAAATAAAAGTCAATTACATTCAAACATAGTTTGTTTAATCAAATGAAAGTCAACTTCTTTCCAAAAGTGGTAATTGTTTCAAATAAAGCTTAAGCGTAATCATTAAGATTCCACTCAATTGCATTCAAACAAAGCTAATTTGATTCGAAAAAAGCTTATTGAAACAAATGAAAGTCAATTACATTCAAACATAGCTTGTTTAATCAAATGAAAGTAACCTTCTTTCGAAAAATGGTAATTGTTGCAAATAAAGCTTAAGCTTAATCATTAAGATTCCACTCAATTGCATTCAAACAAAGTTAATTTGATTCGAATAGAACTTATTGAATCAAATAAAAGTCAATTAACATTCAAACATAGCTTGTTTAATCAAATGAAAGTCAACTTCTTTCAAAAAATGGTAATTGGTTCAAATAAACCTTAAGCTTAATCATTAAGATTCCACTCAATTGCATTCAAACAAAGCTAATTTGATTCAAATAAAACTTATTGAATCAAATGAAAGTCAATTGCATTTAAACATAGGTTGTTTAATAAAATGAAAGCCAACTATTATTTCCAAAAATGGCAATTGCTTCAAATAAAGCTTAAGCTTAATCATTAAGATTCCACTCAATTGCATTTAAACAAAGCTAATCTGATTCGATAAAGCTTATTGAATCAAATAAAAGTCAATTAACATTCAAACATAGCTTGTTTAATCAAATGAAAGTCAACTTCTTTCCAAAAATGGTAATTGGTTCAAATAAAGCTTCAGCTTAATCATTAAGATTCCACTCAATTGCATTCAAACAAAGCTAATTTGATTCGAATAAAATTAATTGAATCAAATAAAAGTCAATTACATTCAAACATAGCTTTTTTACTCAAATGAAAGTCAACTTCTTTCGAAAAATGGTAAGTGTTTCAAATAAAGCTTAAGCTTAATCATTAAGATTCCACTCAATTGCATTCAAACAAAGCTAATTTGATTCGAATAAAACTTATTGAATCAAATAAAAGTCAATTAACATTCAAACATAGATTGTTTAATCAAATAAAAGTCAACTTCTTTCAAAAAATGGTAATTGGTTCAAATAAAGCTTAAGCTTAATCATTAAGATTCCACTAAATTGCATTCAAACAAAGCTAATTTGATTCGAATAAAGCCTATGGTATAAAATGAAAGTCAATATCATTCAAACATAGGTTGTTTAATCAAATGAAAGTCAACTATTCATAAGAAAATGATAATTGTTTGAAATAAAGGTTAAGCTTAATCACTAAGATTCCACTCAATTGCATTCAAACAAAGCTAATTTGATTTGAATAAAGCTTATTGAATCAGATGAAAGTCAATTGCATTCAAACATAACTTGTTTAATTAAATGAAAGTCAACTATTATTTCCAAAAATGGCAATTGCTTCAAATAAAGCTTAAGCTTAATCATTAAGATTCCACTCAATTGCATTCAAACAAAGCTAATTTGATTCGAGAAAAGTCTATTGTATCAAATGATAGTCAATTGCATTCAAAAATAGCTTTTTTAATAAAAAGAAAGTCAACTTCTTTCCAAAAATGGTAACTGGTTCATATAAAGTTTCAGCTTAATCATTAAGATTCCACTCAATTGCATTTAAACAAAGCTAATTTGATTCGAATAAAGCTTATTGTATCAAATAAAAGTCAATTACATTCAAACATAGCTTGTTTAATCAAATGAAAGTCAACTTCTTTCCAAAAGTGGTAATTGTTTCAAATAAAGCTTAAGCTTAATCATTAAGATTCCACTCAATTGCATTGAAACAAAGCTAATTTGATTCGAATAAAGCTTATTGAATCAAATAAAAGTCAATTACATTCAAACATATCTTGTTTAATCAAATGAAAGTCAACTTCTTTCGAAAAATGGTAATTGTTTCAAATAAAGCTTAAGCTTAATCATTAAGATTCCACTCATATGCATTCAAACAAAGTTAATTTGATTCGAATAAAACTTATTGAATCAAATAAAAGTCAATTAACATTCAAACATAGCTAGTTTAATCAAATGAAAGTCAACTTCTTTCAAAAAATGGTAATTGGTTCAAATATAGCTTAAGCTTAATCATTAAGATTCCACTCAATTGCATTCAAACAAAGCTAATTTGATTCGAATAAAGCCTATGGTATAAAATGAAAGTCAATATCATTCAAACATAGGTTGTTTAATCAAATGAAAGTTAACTATTCATTCAGAAAATGATAATTGTTTGAAATAAAGGTTAAGCTTAATCACTAAGATTCCACTCAATTGCATTCAAACAAAGCTAATTTGATTTGAATAAAGCTTATTGAATCAGATAAAAGTCAATTGCATTCAAACATAACTTGTTTAATTAAATGAAAGTCAACTATTATTTCCAAAAATGGCAATTGCTTCAAATAAAGCTTAAGCTTAATCATTAAGATTCCACTCAATTGCATTCAAACAAAGCTAATTTGATTCGAATAAAGCTTATTGAATCAAATGAAAGTCAATTACATTCAAACATAGCTTGTTTAATCAAATGAAAGTGAATTTCTTAACAAAAATGGTAATTGGTTCAAATAAAGGTTCAGCTTAGTCATTAAGATTCCACTCAATTGCATTCAAACAAAGCCAATTTGATTCGGATAAAACTTATTGAATCAAATAAAAGTCAATTACATTCAAACATAGCTTGTTTGATCAAATGAAAGTCACCTTTTTTCGAAAAATGGTAATTGTCTCAAATAAAGCTTAAGCTTAATCATTAAGATTCCACTTAATTGCATTCAAACATAGGTTGTTTAATGTAACGAAAGTCAGCTATTCTTTCCAAAAATTTTAATTAATTCAAATAAAGCTTAAACTTAATAATTAAGATTTCTCTTAATTGCATTGAACTAAAGCTAATTTGATTCGAATAATGCCTATTGTATCAAATGAAAGTCAATTGCATTCAAACATAGCTTGTATAATCAAACAAAAGTCAACTTATTTCCAAAAATGGTAATTGGTTCAAATAAAGCTTCAGCTTAGTGATAAAGATTCCACTCAATTGCATTCAAACAAAGCTAATTTGATTTGAATAAAGCTTATTGAATCAGATGAATGTCAATTGCATTCAAACATAACTTGTTTAATTAAACGAAAGTCAACTATTATTTCCAAAAATGGTAATTGCTTCAAATAAAGATTAAGCTTAATCATTAAGATTCCACTCAATTGCATTCAAACAAAGCTAATTTGATTCGATAAAGCTTATTGAATCAAATAAAAGTCGATTACATTCAAACATACTTTGTTTAATCAAATGAAAGTCAACTTCTTTCCAAAAGTGGTAATTGTTTCAAATAAAGCTTAAGTGTAATCATTAAGATTCCACTCAATTGCATTCAAACAAAGCTAATTTGATTCGAATAAAGCTTATTGAAACAAATGAAAGTCAATTACATTCAAACATAGCTTGTTTAATCAAATGAAAGTCAACTTCTTTCGAAAAATGGTAATTGTTGCAAATAAAGCTTAAGCTTAATCATTAAGATTCCACTCAATTGCATTCAAACAAAGTTAATTTGATTCGAATAAAACTTATTGAATCAAATAAAAGTCAATTAACATTCAAACATAGCTTGTTTAATCAAATGAAAGTCAACTTCTTTCAAAAAATGGTAATTGGTTCAAATAAACCTTAAGCTTAATCATTAAGATTCCACTCAATTGCATTCAAACAAAGCTAATTTGATTCCAATAAAACTTATTGAATCAAATGAAAGTCAATTGCATTTAAACATAGGTTGTTTAATAAAATGAAAGCCAACTATTATTTCCAAAAATGGCAATTGCTTCAAATAAAGCTTAAGCTTAATCATTAAGATTCCACTCAATTGCATTTAAACAAAGCTAATCTGATTCGATAAAGCTTATTGAATCAAATAAAAGTCAATTAACATTCAAACATAGCTTGTTTAATCAAATGAAAGTCAACTTCTTTCCAAAAATGGTAATTGGTTCAAATAAAGCTTCAGCTTAATCATTAAGATTCCACTCAATTGCATTCAAACAAAGCTAATTTGATTCGAATAAAATTAATTGAATCAAATAAAAGTCAATTACATTCAAACATAGCTTTTTTACTCAAATGAAAGTCAACTTCTTTCCAAAAATGGTAATTGGTTCAAATAAAGCTTCAGCTTAATCATTAAGATTCCACTCAATTGCATTCAAACAAAGCTAATTTGATTCGAGAAAAGTCTATTGTATCAAATCATAGTTAATTGCATTCAAAAATAGCTTGTTTAATAAAAAGAAAGTCAACTTCATTCCAAAAATGGTAACTGGTTCATATAAAGCTTCAGCTTAATCATTAAGATTCCACTCAATTGCATTCAAACAAAGCTAATTTGATTCGAATAAAGCTTATTGAATCAAATGAAAGTCAATTACATTCAAACATAGATTGTTTAATCAAATGAAAGTCAACTTCTTTCCAAAAGTGGTAATTGTTTCAAATAAAGCTTAAGCTTAATCATTAAGATTCCACTCAATTGCATTCAAACAAAGCTAATTTGATTCAAATAAAACTTATTGAATCAAATAAAAGTCAATTACATTCAAACATATCTTGTTTAATCAAATGAAAGTCAACTTCTTTCGAAAAATTGTAATTGGTTCAAATAAAGCTTAAGCTTAATCATTAAGATTCCACTCAATTGCATTCAAACAAAGCTAATTTGATTCGAATAAAGCCTATGGTATAAAATGAAAGTCAATATCATTCAAACATAGGTTGTTTAATCAAATGAAAGTTAATTATTCATTCAGAAAATGATAATTGTTTGAAATAAAGGTTAAGCTTAATCACTAAGATTCCACTCAATTGCATTCAAACAAAGCTAATTTGATTTGAATAAAGCTTATTGAATCAGATGAAAGTCAATTGCATTCAAACATAACTTGTTTAATTAAATGAAAGTCAACTATTATTTCCAAAAATGGCAATTGCTTCAAATAAAGCTTAAGCTTAATCATTAAGATTCCACTCAATTGCATTCAAACAAAGCTACTTTGATTCGAATAAAGCTTATTGAATCAAATGAAAGTCAATTACATTCAAACATAGCTTGTTTAATCAAATAAAAGTGAATTTCTTAACAAAAATGGTAATTGGTTCAAATAAAGCTTCAGCTTAGTCATTAAGATTCCGCTCAATTGCATTCAAACAAAGCCAATTTGATTCGGATAAAACTTATTGAATCCAATAAAAGTCAATTACATTCAAACATAGCTTGTTTGATCAAATGAAAGTCACCTTTTTTCGAAAAATGGTAATTGTCTCAAATAAAGCTTAAGCTTAATCATTAAGATTCCACTTAATTGCATTCAAACATAGGTTGTTTAATGTAACGAAAGTCAGCTATTCTTTCCAAAAATTGTAATTAATTCAAATAAAGCTTAAACTTAATCATTAAGATTCCACTTAATTGCATTGAACTAAAGCTAATTTGATTCGAATAAAGCCTATTTTATCAAATGAAAGTCAATTGCATTCAAACATAGCTTGTATAATCAAAGAAAAGTCAATTTATTTCCAAAAATGGTAATTGGTTCAAATAAAGCTTCAGCTTGGTGATAAAGATTCCACTCAAGTGCATTCAAACAAAGCTAATTTTATTCGAATAAAACTCATTGAATCAAATGAAAGTCAATTGCATTCAAACATAGCTTCTTTAATCAAATGAAAGTCAACTATTCTTTCCAAAAATGGTAATTGTTTCAAATAAAGCTTAAGCTTAATCATTAAGATTCCACTCAATTGCATTCAAACAAAGTTAATTTGATTCGAATAAAACTTATTGAATCAAATAAAAGTCAATTAACATTCAAACATAGCTTGTTTAATCAAATGAAAGTCAACTTCTTTCAAAAAATGGTAATTGGATCAAATAATGGTTAAGCTTAATCATTAAGATTCCACTCAATTGCATTTAAACAAAGCTAATTTTATTCGAATAAAGCCTATGGTATATAATGAAAGTCAATATCATTCAAACATAGGTTGTTTAATCAAATGAAAGTCAACTATTCATTCAGAAAATGATAATTGTTTGAAATAAAGGTTATGCTTAATCACTAAGATTCCACTCAATTGCATTCAAACAAAGCTAATTTGATTTGAATAAAGCTTATTGAATCAGATGAAAGTCAATTGCATTCAAACATAACTTGTTTAATTAAAAGAAAGTCAACTATTATTTCCAAAAATGGCAATTGCTTCAAATAAAGATTAAGCTTAATCATTAAGATTCAACTCAATTGCATTCAAACAAAGCTAATTTTATTCGATAAAGCTTATTGAATCAAATAAAAGTGTTGTAACCTTGTTGTAGCACAAGAAGATTACAAGGGACTAGCCACTAAAGTAAAGGATAGATCAAGTTTCAAAGATGGATACAGAAATAACACCACCAACTTCGAGGACTTGGGCTTTAATTCGTGAACTTGGATACAGATTTCACCACCAAATTCAACAAATTAGATTCCTAAGATCACAGCCTAATTGAGCCACAAATTAGACAAGCAAAGGATAATTGTTTCGGATTTCTTGAGGAAAAACCAAGACAAATTTAAGTGTTTGTTTTTTGATTCAAAAGTTCTGTTTTTTCATTGATATGCAAGCCACTATTTATAAGTACAATTAGGATAAGCTAGGGTAATTAGAAAGTCTAATCCTTATCCTAAGAAATCAGAAATGGTGGTTGCAAATGAAGATAATAAATCTGAATTTGAGAAGCTTGGGCAGCCGGCCTTTAAGCACCATTTTAATGCCTTCTTAATTGCTTTGTTTCTCCTTTTAATTGCTCTTTTAATCCTCTTGCTTGGCAGCTGAATTCTGGAAGCTTCTTGTAGCTTGATTGTATTGATGACCTCGTGTATTCCCCTTAGGAACTGCCGGTTTCAAAACTTCGAAGGGGGCTGCCGGTTTTGCACTTGAGGCTGCCACCTTACCATCTTTGGATGCCATCTTGAAGCTGCCATCTTTGGATTTTAAGGATGCCATCTTGGAGCTGCCATCTTGGAGCTGCCATCTTTGGACTTTCAATACTGCCGGCTTTGGGCTTCAAAGCTGCCGGTTTTTTTTGGGGTTTCAAGGCTGCCAGTTTTGCTTCTTAGATCTCCTTGCAAGCCGCCGGTTTATTGCTAGCCTTAATTAAATAACTACTTGACTGAATTTAAAAATAACTCAAACAAATTAAAAGGGGTTCGATTTATACTAACAAGGATCGAACCCTACTAAACACAAAATTTAATAAACAAAACTAAATAGGATTTGAATAGGTTGGATAACTAATCCAACCATGTCATGGATGCAAGTTCGAACCATGGTGACTATTTTACCACTCTGAACTAAGGAGTTGGGAGGCCGGATCACAACATCCTCCCCGGCTTTTGAAGAGTTTGACCTCAAACTTGGCAATTCTTCAAATTCATCAAAGTAGGGAGACAAGTCTTGAACATTGAAGGTAGAAGAAACTCCATAGTTCCCAGGCAATTCAACCTTATAGGCATTGTCATTCACTTTCTCCTTGATTTCGAATGGACCATCACTCCTTGGACTGATTTTAGAACGCCTCTTAGTTGGAAAACGTTCCTTCCTTAAATGAACCCACACAAGGTCACCTTCCTTGAAATGAACCGAGCTTCTTTTCTTGTCATAGTACTCCTTCATCTTTGCATTAGCTCGTTCAATCTGACCTCGAACTTTCTCATGAATGGATTGGATCTCCTTGACTCGTTCACTAGCTTCATGACTATATTTGGTTGGAGTTGGAAATGGGGCCAAATCAATTGGAGTACATGGATTGAACCCATAAACAACTTCAAATGGGCTCAAGCTTGTGGTACGGCTAGGAACTCGGTTGTAAGCAAATTCAGCATGAGGTAGCATTTCTTCCCATTGGCTAGGACGCTTTGTTGCAAGGGCTCGTAGCAAGGACCCTAAAGTCCTATTGGTGACTTCGGTCTGACCATCGGTTTGAGGATGGCTTGAAGTACTGAATTTGAGCTTTGTTCCCATCTTGCGCCATAAGGTAAGCCAAAAATGACTTAGGAACTTGGCGTCTCGATCACTAACCATTGATTTGGGAATCCCATGTAAGCGAACAACCTCTTTGAAGTAAAGATCAGCCACACGGCTAGCATCATGGGTTGTATGACAAGAGATGAAGTGAGCCATTTTTGAGAATCGATCAACAACCACCATGATCGAGTCCTTTCTGTTTTTGGTGATGGGAAGTCCTACCACGAAATCAAGACTTACATCTTCCCAAGGAGCTTGCGGTATGGGTAAGGGCATGAGATACCCTTGAGGCAATTGATGGCTCTTAGCTTGTTGACACTTCACGCACCTCTTAACAACAAAGTCTACATCTCGTTTCAATCGAGGCCAAAAGAAGTATTCAGAAATGAGAGTGTAGGTCTTCTCAATTCCAAAGTGACCAGCCATTCCTCCTTCATGGAATTCTTTAATTAAGCTTTCTCTCAAGCTAGATTTAGGAACACAAATGCTATTCCCTTTGAAAAGAAAACCATCCAAAATGTAAAAGTCTTTATGGGGATGGCTTTTACACTTTAGAAAGATTTCTCCAAAATCAGAGTCATCATCATAGCATTGCTTCATTTCTTCTACACCTATCACACGTGTTTTCAAAGAATTAAGCAACACATATCTCCTGGACAAAGCATCGGCACCTTTGTTCATTTCTCCTTTCTTATGCTTGATGACGAAGTGAAAAGATTGAAGGAATTCAACCCATTTGGCATGGCGAGCATGGAGCTTTTGTTGGCTTTGCAAGAACTTGAGTGCTTCATGATCTGAATGTAGAATGAATTCTTTAGGCAATAGGTAATGCCTCCAATGGTCTAAAGCACGAACAAGAGCCAAAAATTCTTTGTCATAGGTGGAATATCTCCTTTGAACATCATTGAGCTTTTCACTGAAATAGGCTATGGGCCGCCGGTTTTGAGATAGGACAGCTCCTATTCCAACACCACTAGCATCACATTCAATTTCAAATACTTCATCAAAGTTAGGTAATACAAGAATAGGTGCAGTAGTAAGCATCTTCTTAACCTCTTCAAATGCCTTTTGAGCATTTGGATTCCATTCAAATTTTGAAAGCTTTGTGAGTTCGGTGATTGGAGCCATGAGAGTACTGAAATTTCTCACGAATCGCCCATAGAAAGAGGCTAACCCATGAAAACTTCGCACTTGTTGAACTGATTGTGGCGTGGGCCACTCATTGATCGCTTTTACCTTGTCTTCATCAACTTCAATACCATTACATGACACTTTAAATCCTAGAAAAGTTACAAAACTAGAAAAGAAATCACACTTATCTAGATTACCATACAATTGTTCTCTTGCTAAAACAGAAAATACTTCTCTAAGATGTGATACATGCTCATCATCATCTCTACTATAAATTAAAATATCATCAAAATAAACTACTACAAAGTGACCAATAAAAGGTTTCAGAACTTGATTCATCAAACGCATAAAGGTAGAAGGTGCGTTTGTTAAACCAAATGGCATGACAAGCCACTCGAACAATCCATCCTTGGTTTTGAAAGCTGTTTTCCATTCATCTCCTTCGAAAATTCGAATTTGATGATAGCCACTTTTAAGATCAATTTTCGAAAATACTTTAGCACCATGTAAATCATCTAACAAATCATTCAATCTTGGAATTGGAAATCGATATTTGATAGTGATTTTGTTAATAGGCCTACTGTCCACACACATACGCCATTCACCATTTTTCTTTGGAACAAGTAAAGTAGGGCATGCACACGGGCTCAAGGACTCTCGAATCAATCCCTTAGACAACAACTCGTCAACCTGCCGTCTTATCTCCTCGGTCTCCTTAGGGTTGGTTCTATAGGCAGGTTTATTTGGCAAGGTAGAACCGGGAATCAAGTCAATTTTGTGTTGGATGTCCCTTTTGGGAGTTAATGCACACGGCATTTCAGAGGGGAAAACATTAGGGAATTCTTGAAAGAGGGAACTAAGTAAGGGATGGAGAGGTTCTTTGGGAGGTGAGGGGCTGTCTTCAAGTCCACTTAAAATGAGCCCTTTATGGGGCTGGAACTCATGATATTCAGACTTGATGAGGGTAGTAAGAGTAGTGGGTAAGGGGGTATTGTTCTGTTGTGCGGCAGTTTTGGGTGGTGGTTGTGCGGCAGTTTTGGGTGGGGGTAAGGGAGTTGTTGTAACCTTGTTGTAGCACAAGAAGATTACAAGGGACTAGCCACTAAAGTAAAAGGATAGATCAAGTTTCAAAGATGGATACAGAAATAACACCACCAACTTCGAGGACTTGGGCTTTAATTCGTGAACTTGGATACAGATTTCACCACCAAATTCAACAAATTAGGTTCCTAAGATCACAGCCTAATTGAGCCACAAATTAGACAAGCAAAGGATGATTGTTTCGGATTTCTTGAGGAAAAACCAAGACAAATTCAAGTGTTTGTTTTTTGATTCAAAAGTTCTTGTTTTTCATTGATATGCAAGCCACTATTTATAAGTACAATTAGGATAAGCTAGGGTAATTAGAAAGTCTAATCCTTATCCTAAGAAATCAGAAATGGTGGTTGCAAATGAAGATAACAAAATCTGAATTTGAGAAGCTTGGGCAGCCGGCTTTTAAGCTCCATTTTAATGTCTTCTTAATTGCTTTGTCTCTCTTTTAATTGCTCTTTTAATCCTCTTGCTTGGCAGCTGAATTCTGGAAGCTTCTTGAAGCTTCTTGTAGCTTTGATTGCAATGATGACCTTTTGTATTCCCCTAGAGGCTGCCGGTTTTAAAACTTCGAAGGGGCTGCCGGTTTTGCACTTGAGGCTGCCATCTTGAAACTGCCATCTTTTGACTTCCAATACTGCCGGCTTTTGGGGCTTCAAAGCTGCCGGTTTGTGAGGCTTCAAGACTAGCCTTAATTAAAGCTGCCGGTTCCAAAGCTGCCATCTTGATCTCCTTGCAAGCTGCCGGTTTCTCATTTCTCATTGTTTCCACAAATTAACTAACTACTTGACTGAATTTTAAAATAACTCAAACAAATTAAAAGGGGTTCGATTTATACTAACAAGGATCGAACCCTACTAAACATAAAGTTAAACTGAAAATTTAATAAACAAAATTAAATAGGACTTGAGTAGGTTGAATAACTAATCCAACCATGTCATAGATGCCGGTTCGAACCATGGTGACTAATTTACCATTCTGAACCAAGGAGTTAGGAGGCCGGATCACAACATCCTCCCCGGCTTTTGAAGAGTTTGACCTCAAACTTGGCAATTCTTCAAATTCATCAAAGTAGGGAGACAAATCTTGAACATTGAAGGTAGAAGAAACTCCATAGTCCCCGGGCAATTCGACCTTATAGGCATTGTCATTCACTTTCTCCTTGATTTCGAATGGACCATCACTCCTTGGACTGATTTTAGAACGCCTCTTAGTTGGAAAACGTTCCTTCCTTAAATGAACCCACACAAGGTCACCTTCCTTGAAATGCACCGAGCTTCTTTTCTTGTCATAGTACTCCTTCATCTTTGCATTAGCTCGTTCAATCTGACCTCGAACTTTCTCATGAATGGATTGGATCTCCTTGACTCGTTCACTAGCTTCATGACTATATTTGGTTGGAATGGGAAATGGGGCCAAATCAATTGGAGTACATGGATTGAACCCATAGACAACTTCAAATGGACTCAAGCTTGTGGTACGGCTAGGAACTCGGTTGTAAGCAAATTCAGCATGAGGTAGCATTTCTTCCCATTGGCTAGGACGCTTTGTTGCAAGGGCTCGCAACAAGGACCCTAAAGTCCTATTGGTAACTTCGGTCTGTCCATCGGTTTGAGGATGGCTTGAAGTACTAAATTTGAGCTTGGTCCCCATCTTGCGCCATAAGGTAAGCCAAAAATGACTTAGGAACTTGGCGTCTCGATCACTAACCATTGATTTGGGAATCCCATGTAAGCGAACAACCTCTTTGAAGTAAAGATCAGCCACACGGCTAGCATCATGGGTTGTATGACAAGAGATGAAGTGAGCCATTTTTGAGAATCGATCAACAACCACCATGATCGAGTCCTTTCGGTTTTTGGTGATGGGAAGTCCTACCACGAAATCAAGACTTACATCTTCCCAAGGAGCTTGCGGTATGGGTAAGGGCATGAGATACCCTTGAGGCAATTGATGGCTCTTAGCTTGTTGACACTTCACGCACCTCTTTACAACAAAGTCTACATCTCGTTTCAATCGAGGCCAAAAGAAGTATTCAGAAATGAGATTGTAGGTCTTCTCAATTCCAAAGTGACCAGCCATTCCTCCTTCATGGAATTCTTTGATTAAACTTTCTCTCAAGCTAGATTTAGGAACACAAATGCTATTCCCTTTGAAAAGAAAACCATCCAAAATGTAAAAGTCTTTATGGGGATGGCTTTTACACTTTAGAAAGATTTCTCCAAAATCAGAGTCATCATCATAGCATTGCTTCATTTCTTCTACACCTATCACACGTGTTTTCAAAGAATTAAGCAACACATATCTCCTGGACAAAGCATCGGCACCTTTGTTCATTTCTCCTTTCTTATGCTTGATGACGAAGTGAAAAGATTGAAGGAATTCAACCCATTTGGCATGGCGAGCATGGAGCTTTTGTTGGCTTTGCAAGAACTTGAGTGCTTCATGATCTGAATGTAGAATGAATTCTTTAGGCAATAGGTAATGCCTCCAATGGTCTAAAGCACGAACAAGAGCCAAAAATTCTTTGTCATAGGTTGAATATCTCCTTTGAACATCATTGAGCTTTTCACTGAAATAGGCTATGGGCCGCCGGTTTTGAGATAGGACAGCTCCTATTCCAACACCACTAGCATCACATTCAATTTCAAATACATCATCAAAGTTAGGTAATACTAGAATAGGTGCAGTAGTAAGCATCTTCTTAACCTCTTCAAATGCCTTTTGAGCATTTGGATTCCATTCAAATTTTGAAAGCTTTGTGAGTTCGGTGATGGGAGCCATGAGAGTACTGAAATTTCTCACGAATCGCCTATAGAAAGAGGCTAACCCATGAAAACTTCGCACTTGTTGAACTGATTGTGGCGTGGGCCACTCATTGATCGCTTTTACCTTGTCTTCATCAACTTCAATACCATTACATGACACTTTAAATCCTAGAAAAGTTACAAAACTAGAAAAGAAATCACACTTATCTAGATTACCATACAATTGTTCTCTTGCTAAAACAGAAAATACTTCTCTAAGATGTGATACATGCTCATCATCATCTCTACTATAAATTAAAATATCATCAAAATAAACTACTACAAAGTGACCAATAAAAGGTTTCAGAACTTGATTCATCAAACGCATGAAGGTAGAAGGTGCGTTTGTTAAACCAAATGGCATGACAAGCCACTCGAACAATCCATCCTTGGTTTTGAAAGCTGTTTTCCATTCATCTCCTTCGAAAATTCGAATTTGATGATAGCCACTTTTAAGATCAATTTTCGAAAATACTTTAGCACCATGTAAATCATCTAACAAATCATTCAATCTTGGAATTGGAAATCGATATTTGATAGTGATTTTGTTAATAGGCCTACTGTCCACACACATACGCCATTCACCATTTTTCTTTGGAACAAGTAAAGTAGGGCATGCACACGGGCTCAAGGACTCTCGAATCAATCCCTTAGACAACAACTCGTCAACCTGCCGTCTTATCTCCTCGGTCTCCTTAGGGTTGGTTCTATAGGCAGGTTTATTTGGCAAGGTAGAACCGGGAATCAAGTCAATTTTGTGTTGGATGTCCCTTTTGGGAGGTAATGCACACGGCATTTCAGAGGGGAAAACATTAGGGAATTCTTGAAAGAGGGAACTAAGTAAGGGATGGAGAGGTCCTTTGGGAGGTGAGGGGCTGTCTTCAAGTCCACTTAAAATGAGCCCTTTATGGGGTTGGAACTCATGATATTCAGACTTGATGAGGGTAGTAAGAGTAGTGGGTAAGGGGGTATTGTTCTGTTGTGCGGCAGTTTTGGGTGGTGGTTGTGCGGCAGTTTTGGATGATGGTTGTGCGGCAGTTTTGGGTGGGGGTAAGGGAGTTAATACAATTTTCTTGCCATTTTTAATAAAGGAATAAGTGTTTTTATATCCATCATGATTAACTCGCCTATCAAACATCCAAGGTCTTCCAAGCAACAAATGACACGCATCCATGGGGATTACATCACAATACAACTCTTCTTGATAATTGTTACCAATGCTAAATGAAATCAGAATTTGTTTATCCACTTTAATTCCTTTCCCTTGATTAAGCCATTGGATTATATAAGGATTTTTGTGGGGAGTTGTTTTTAGTCCCAATTTATCCACCATATTCTGAGATGCCACATTTGTACAACTACCACCATCAATAATTAAAGTACATACCTTGTTTTTTATGGTACAACGGGAGTGAAATATTGCCTCTCGTTGCAAGTTCTCTTCCTTGCCGACCAAGCTGCTTAGGGCACGCCTAACAACTAGACATTCACCTTCATCGGGTCCTAGGAACACTTCATCTTGCTCCTGATCCGATGCTCCAATATCATCATGATCCTCTTCTGATTCTTCTCTTTCACATTCAATCAAAGAGATTACTCTCTTATTTGGACACTCGGTTGCAATATGGCCAAAGCCATGACAACGAAAACATTTCCGGGGTTGGGCGGAATTTTGGGGTTTAGAAGGATTAGAGGGCTGATTTTGTGGTTTGGGGGGATTAGAGGGGGTTACTTTGAGGGGTGTTTGGTATGGACGGTTGAATGGGGAAGGGGCTGTTTTGGAAAAGGGACGTGAGGTCTCTTTCCCTTTGGCCTTTTGTTGGACTTCAACCTTGTGAGCTAGAATGACTAACTCTTCCAAAGTTGAGTAGGGGTGTAGTTCGACTACATTGGCAATTCTAGGATCCAAACCGCCAAGAAAACGAACCAAAGTTTGGGGTTCGTCCTCTTCAACATCACACTTCATGGTTAATCCTTCGAATTCTCTTGCATACTCCTCTACTGATTTCGTTCCTTGTTTCAATTTGTGGAACTTCTGAAAATTCTCTTGAATATAGTAAGTAGGTAAGAACTTACTCTTCATCATTTTCTTCATTTTAGGCCAAGTTCTGACCTTGTCTTTGCCTTGCCTTTGCCTCTTTGCATTTATATTCGACCACCAAGTGGACGCATATTTTCTAAGTTTCAAGGCAATGATTTTCACTTTCTTGTCCTCCGGGGTGTTCTTATAATCGAACACTCTTTCCACCGTGTTCAACCATTCGATGAACTCGTCGGCATCTATCTTGCCATCATATTCTGGAATATCAACCTTGATATCATTGTTTGGTCTTGTTCTTGAAGTTTCATCTTCGAGCTCTAGGTCACTGCTTTGTTCACTCCGAGTGGGTGAACCTTCTCGCTGCCTAATGAGCCTCCTCATTAGATCCGCCATTTCAGTTTGCATGGCAGCCATTTGAGCCTTTAAGCTCTCCTTCTCTTCTTCATTTTTCTGAATGAACTCTTGCCAATTGGGTGGGGGATTCGACATTTTTGTGTGTTTTGTTTTTTTTTTGTTTTTTTTTTTTTTTTGAATGGAGAGGGGTTGTTGGACGTGGGGCACGGGGAAGAAAGGGGTTTTGTTTGTGGAGGAGAAAGGTGGCTAGACCTGCATGGGCCACCAAATGTTGTAACCTTGTTGTAGCACAAGAAGATTACAAGGGACTAGCCACTAAAGTAAAAGGATAGATCAAGTTTCAAAGATGGATACAGAAATAACACCACCAACTTCGAGGACTTGGGCTTTAATTCGTGAACTTGGATACAGATTTCACCACCAAATTCAACAAATTAGGTTCCTAAGATCACAGCCTAATTGAGCCACAAATTAGACAAGCAAAGGATGATTGTTTCGGATTTCTTGAGGAAAAACCAAGACAAATTCAAGTGTTTGTTTTTTGATTCAAAAGTTCTTGTTTTTCATTGATATGCAAGCCACTATTTATAAGTACAATTAGGATAAGCTAGGGTAATTAGAAAGTCTAATCCTTATCCTAAGAAATCAGAAATGGTGGTTGCAAATGAAGATAACAAAATCTGAATTTGAGAAGCTTGGGCAGCCGGCTTTTAAGCTCCATTTTAATGTCTTCTTAATTGCTTTGTCTCTCTTTTAATTGCTCTTTTAATCCTCTTGCTTGGCAGCTGAATTCTGGAAGCTTCTTGAAGCTTCTTGTAGCTTTGATTGCAATGATGACCTTTTGTATTCCCCTAGAGGCTGCCGGTTTTAAAACTTCGAAGGGGCTGCCGGTTTTGCACTTGAGGCTGCCATCTTGAAACTGCCATCTTTTGACTTCCAATACTGCCGGCTTTTGGGGCTTCAAAGCTGCCGGTTTGTGAGGCTTCAAGACTAGCCTTAATTAAAGCTGCCGGTTCCAAAGCTGCCATCTTGATCTCCTTGCAAGCTGCCGGTTTCTCATTTCTCATTGTTTCCACAAATTAACTAACTACTTGACTGAATTTTAAAATAACTCAAACAAATTAAAAGGGGTTCGATTTATACTAACAAGGATCGAACCCTACTAAACATAAAGTTAAACTGAAAATTTAATAAACAAAATTAAATAGGACTTGAGTAGGTTGAATAACTAATCCAACCATGTCATAGATGCCGGTTCGAACCATGGTGACTAATTTACCATTCTGAACCAAGGAGTTAGGAGGCCGGATCACAACAGGAGTTAATACAATTTTCTTGCCATTTTTAATAAAGGAATAAGTGTTTTTATATCCATCATGATTAACTCGCCTATCAAACATCCAAGGTCTTCCAAGCAACAAATGACACGCATCCATGGGGATTACATCACAATACAACTCTTCTTGATAATTGTTACCAATGCTAAATGAAATCAGAATTTGTTTATCCACTTTAATTCCTTTCCCTTGATTAAGCCATTGGATTATATAAGGATTTTTGTGGGGAGTTGTTTTTAGTCCCAATTTATCCACCATATTCTGAGATGCCACATTTGTACAACTACCACCATCAATAATTAAAGTACATACCTTGTTTTTGATGGTACAACGGGAGTGAAATATTGCCTCTCGTTGCAAGTTCTCTTCCTTGCCGACCAAGCTGCTTAGGGCACGCCTAACAACTAGACATTCACCTTCATCAGGTCCTAGGAACACTTCATCTTGCTCCTGATCCGATGCTCCAATATCATCATGATCCTCTTCTGATTCTTCTCTTTCATATTCAATCAAAGAGATTACTCTCTTATTTGGACACTCGGTTGCAATATGGCCAAAGCCATGACAACGAAAACATTTCCGGGGTTGGGCGGAATTTTGGGGTTTAGAAGGATTAGAGGGCTGATTTTGTGGTTTGGGGGGATTAGAGGGGGTTACTTTGAGGGGTGTTTGGTATGGACGGTTGAATGGGGAAGGGGCTGTTTTGGAAAAGGGACGTGAGGTCTCTTTCCCTTTGGCCTTTTGTTGGACTTCAACCTTGTGAGCTAGAATGACTAACTCTTCCAAAGTTGAGTAGGGGTGTAGTTCGACAACATTGGCAATTCTAGGATCCAAACCGCCAAGAAAACGAACCAAAGTTTGGGGTTCGTCCTCTTCAACATCACACTTCATGGTTAATCCTTCGAATTCTCTTGCATACTCCTCTACTGATTTCGTTCCTTGTTTCAATTTGTGGAACTTCTGAAAATTCTCTTGAATATAGTAAGTAGGTAAGAACTTACTCTTCATCATTTTCTTCATTTTAGGCCAAGTTCTGACCTTGTCTTTGCCTTGCCTTTGCCTCTTTGCATTTATATTCGACCACCAAGTGGACGCATATTTTCTAAGTTTCAAGGCAATGATTTTCACTTTCTTGTCCTCCGGGGTGTTCTTATAATCGAACACTCTTTCCACCGTGTTCAACCATTCGATGAACTCGTCGGCATCTATCTTGCCATCATATTCTGGAATATCAACCTTGATATCATTGTTTGGTCTTGTTCTTGAAGTTTCATCTTCGAGCTCTAGGTCACTGCTTTGTTCACTCCGAGTGGGTGAACCTTCTCGTTGTCTAATGAGTCTCCTCATTAGATCCGCCATTTCAGTTTGCATGGCAGCCATTTGAGCCTTTAAGCTCTCCTTCTCTTCTTCATTTTTCTGAATGAACTCTTGCCAATTGGGTGGGGGATTCGACATTTTGTGTGTTTTGTTTTTTTTTTTTTTTTTTTTTTTTGACGTGGAGGTAAAGGAAAGAAAGGGGTTGTTTTTGTGGAGGAGAAAGGTGGCTAGACCTGCATGGGCCACCAAATGTTGTAACCTTGGTATAGCACAAGAAGATTATAAGGGACTAGCCACTAAAGTAAAGGATAGATCAAGTTTCAAAGATGGATACAGAAATAACACCACCAACTTCGAGGACTTGGGCTTTAATTCGTGAACTTGGATACAGATTTCACCACCAAATTCAACAAATTAGATTCCTAAGATCACAGCCTAATTGAGCCACAAATTAGACAAGCAAAGGATAATTGTTTCGGATTTCTTGAGGAAAAACCAAGACAAATTTAAGTGTTTGTTTTTTGATTCAAAAGTTCTGTTTTTTCATTGATATGCAAGCCACTATTTATAAGTACAATTAGGATAAGCTAGGGTAATTAGAAAGTCTAATCCTTATCCTAAGAAATCAGAAATGGTGGTTGCAAATGAAGATAATAAATCTGAATTTGAGAAGCTTGGGCAGCCGGCCTTTAAGCACCATTTTAATGCCTTCTTAATTGCTTTGTTTCTCCTTTTAATTGCTCTTTTAATCCTCTTGCTTGGCAGCTGAATTCTGGAAGCTTCTTGTAGCTTGATTGTATTGATGACCTCGTGTATTCCCCTTAGGAACTGCCGGTTTCAAAACTTCGAAGGGGGCTGCCGGTTTTGCACTTGAGGCTGCCACCTTACCATCTTTGGATGCCATCTTGAAGCTGCCATCTTTGGATTTTAAGGATGCCATCTTGGAGCTGCCATCTTTGGACTTTCAATACTGCCGGCTTTGGGCTTCAAAGCTGCCGGTTTTTTTTGGGGTTTCAAGGCTGCCAGTTTTGCTTCTTAGATCTCCTTGCAAACCGCCGGTTTATTGCTAGCCTTAATTAAATAACTACTTGACTGAATTTAAAAATAACTCAAACAAATTAAAGGGGGTTCGATTTATACTAACAAGGATCGAACCCTGCTAAACACAAAATTTAATAAACAAAACTAAATAGGATTTGAATAGGTTGGATAACTAATCCAACCATGTCATGGATGCAAGTTCGAACCATGGTGAGTATTTTACCACTCTGAACTAAGGAGTTGGGAGGCCGGATCACAACAAAAAGTCAATTACATTCAAACATAGCTTGTTTAATCAAATGAAAGTCAACTTCTTTCCAAAAGTGGTAATTGTTTCAAATAAAGCTTAAGCTTAATCATTAAGATTCCACTCAATTGCATTCAAACAAAGCTAATTTGATTCGAATAAAGCTTATTGAATCAAATGAAAGTCAATTAAATTCAAACATAGCTTGTTTAATCAAATGAAAGTCAACTATTCTTTCCAAAAATGGTAATTGGTTCAAATAAATCTTAAGCTTAATCACTAAGATTCCACTCAAACGCATCCAAACAAAGCTAATTTTATTTGAATAAAGCTTATTGAATCAAATGAAAGTAAATTGCATTAAAACATAGCTTATTAAATCAAATGAAAGTCAACTTGTTTTAAAAATTGGTAATTGTTTCAAATAAAGCTTAAGCTTAATCATTAAGAGTCCACTCAATTGCATTCAAACAAAGATAATTTTTTTCGAATAAAGCTTATTGAATCAAATGAAAGTCAATTACATACAAACATAGCTTGTTTAATCAAATGAAAGTCAATTTCTTTCCAAAAATGGTAATTGGTTCAAATAAAGCTTCGGCTTAGTCATTAAGATTCCACTCAATTGCATTCAAACAAAGCCAATTTGATTCGGATAAAACTTATTGAATCAAATAAAAGTCAATTAACATTCAAACATAGCTTGTTTAATCAAATGAAAGTCAACTTCTTTCCAAAAATGGTAATTGTTTCAAATAGAGCTTAAGCTTAATCATTAAGATTCCACTTAATTGCATTCAAACATAGGTTTTTTAATGTAACGAAAGTCAGCTATTCTTTCCAAAAATTGTAATTAATTCAAATAAAGCTTAAACTTAATCATTAAGATTCCACTTAATTGCATTCAAATAAAGCTAATGTGTTTCGAATAAAGCCTATTGTATCAAATGAAAGTCAATTGCATTCAAACATAGCTTGTATAATCAAAGGAAATTCAACTTCTTTCAAAAAATGGTAATTGGTTCAAATAAAGCTTCAGCTTAGTCATAAAGATTCCACTCAAGTGCATTCAAACAAAGCTAATTTGATTCGAATAAAGCGTATTGAATCAAATGAACGTCAATTGTATTCAAACATAGCTTCTTTAATCAAATGAAAGTCAACTATTCTTTCCAAAAATGGTAATTGCTTCCAATAAAGCTTAAGCTTAATCATTAAGATTCCACTCAATTGCATTGAAATAAAGCTAATTTGATTCGAATAAAGCCTATGGTATAAAATGAAAGTCAATTGCATTCAAACATAGGTTGTTTAGTCAAATGAAAGTCAACTATTCTTTCCAAAAATGATAATTGTTTGAAATAAAGGTTAAGCTTAATCACTAAGATTCCACTCAATTGCATTCAAACAAAGCTAATTTGATTTGAATAAAGCTTATTGAATCAGATGAAAGTCAATTGCATTCAAACATAACTTGTTTAATTAAATGAAAGTCAACTATTATTTCCAAAAATGGCAATTGCTTCAATTAAAGCTTAAGCTTAATCATTAAGATTCCACTCAACTGCATTCAAACAAAGCTAATTTTATTCGAATAAAGCTTATTGAATCAAAGGAAAGTCAATTGCATTCAAACATAGCTTGTTTAATCAAATGAAAGTCAACTATTCTTTCCAAAAATGGTAATTGGTTCAAATAAATCTTAAGCTTAATCACTAAGATTCCACTCAAACGCATTCAAACAAAGCTAATTTTATTTGAATAAAGCTTATTGAATCAAATGAAAGTAAATTGCATTAAAACATAGCTTATTAAATCAAATGAAAGTCAACTTGTTTTAAAAATTGGTAATTGTTTCAAATAAAGCTTAAGCTTAATCATTAAGAGTCCACTCAATTGCATTCAAACAAAGATAATTTTTTTCGAATAAAGCTTATTGAATCAAATGAAAGTCAATTACATACAAACATAGCTTGTTTAATCAAATGAAAGTCAATTTCTTTCCAAAAATGGTAATTGGTTCAAATAAAGCTTCGGCTTAGTCATTAAGATTCCACTCAATTGCATTCAAACAAAGCCAATTGGATTCGGATAAAACTTATTGAATCAAATAAAAGTCAATTAACATTCAAACATAGCTTGTTTAATCAAATGAAAGTCAACTTCTTTCCAAAAATGGTAATTGTTTCAAATAGCGGTTAAGCTTAATCATTAAGATTCCACTTAATTGCATTCAAACATAGGTTTTTTAATGTAACGAAAGTCAGCTATTCTTTCCAAAAATTGTAATTAATTCAGATAAAGCTTAAACTTAATCATTAAGATTCCACTTAATTGCATTCAAATAAAGCTAATGTGTTTCGAATAAAGCCTATTGTATCAAATGAAAGTCAATTGCATTCAAACATAGCTTGTATAATCAAAGGAAATTCAACTTCTTTCAAAAAATGGTAATTGGTTCAAATAAAGCTTCAGCTTAGTCATAAAGATTCCACTCAAGTGCATTCAAACAAAGCTAATTTGATTCGAATAAAGAGTATTCAATCAAATGAAAGTCAATTGCATTCAAACATAGCTTCATTAATTAAATGAAAGTCAACTATTCTTTCCAAAAATGGTAATTGCTTCCAATAATGCTTAAGCTTAATCATTAAGATTCCACTCAATTGCATTGAAATAAAGCTAATTTGATTCGAATAAAGCCTATGGTATAAAATGAAAGTCAATTGCATTCAAACATAGGTTGTTTAGTCAAATGAAAGTCAACTATTCTTTCCAAAAATGATAATTGTTTGAAATAAAGGTTAAGCTTAATCACTAAGATTCTACTCAATTGCATTCAAACAAAGCTAATTTGATTTGAATAAAGCTTATTGAATCAGATGAAAGTCAATTGCATTCAAACATAACTTGTTTAATTAAATGAAAGTCAGCTATTATTTCCAAAAATGGCAATTGCTTCAAATAAAGCTTAAGCTTAATCATTAAGATTCCACTCAACTGCATTCAAGCAAAGCTAATTTTATTCGTATAAAGCTTATTGAATCAAAGGAAAGTCAATTGCATTCAAACATAGCTTGTTTAATCAAATGAAAGTCAACTATTCTTTCCAAAAATGGTAATTGGTTCAAATAAATCTTAAGCTTAATCACTAAGATTCCACTCAAATGCATTCAAACAAAGCTAATTTTATTTGAATAAAGCTTATTGAATCAAATGAAAGTAAATTGCATTAAAACATAGCTTGTGACTCATGACTTTAATGGTATTTTGGCCCCCTCAGACAGACTGAATGGAAGACTCGTGACTCATGCTGAATGCAGGGACTTTAATCAATGGCTCCTTGACATGGATCTTACTACCATGAGAAGTAAAGGCAACTATTTCTCTTGGAACAACAAAGGGCATGGAGATAACAGAACCTCTACAAGAATTGGTTGGGCAGTTGTAAATGACCATTGGATTAATGAATTTAACCATATTGAGGCCATCTACCTCCCCCCTTCCATTTCAGATCATTTCCCTATCCTTGTGAATAGGGGTGCTGCTACCACAGGCAAAGCGAGGCCATTCAGGTTTCTTAATGTCCTCGCTGAACACCCCCTTTTCACTGATATGGTGAGGGAGAG
Organism: Salicornia ramosissima; assembly: GCA_951394345.1. Lineage (NCBI taxonomy): Eukaryota > Viridiplantae > Streptophyta > Magnoliopsida > Caryophyllales > Amaranthaceae > Salicornia > Salicornia ramosissima. Next base: position 30,792,874 of record OX596237.1, read on the forward strand.
ATGGAGGACCTGCAATAAAACTCATCCAATGACCAGAGTGTGGTACAAACTAAAAAATGTCCAAGCACGCCTTAAACATCTAAACACAGAACATTTCTCTAATATTCAGGGGAAAATTTCTGATGCTCAGATTCACTTAGAAGAGATTCAAGACAAATTGGCTCACTCCTACACTGATCAACACCTACATATCCAAGAGCGAGAAGCAGTAACCAGGCTTAGATACTGGATGTCAGTCAATGAGAGCATACTTAAGCAAAAATCTAGAGATGAATGGGTCAGATTGGGTGACTCCAACTCTAAATACTTCTTCTCCATCATGAAACAAAGGCAAAATTTCAATAGAATTGACACTATCCAGAATGAACCAGGGCATCTTCTACAAACTCCTCAGGATGTTGAAGAGGAAGTGATCAATTTTTACAAAGGGCTGCTGGGTACATCAGCTGATCAACTCCCAGGCCCTGAAGTAAACATTATCAGACAAGGGAGCCAACTCACAGTTACAGCTCAAAACTCTCTTACTGCAGCTATCACTACTCAGGAGATTGATGAAGCATTACAGGGTATTGACAGCTCTAAATCACCTGGGATTGATGGGTTTAACGCTTGCTTCTTCAAATCTGCATGGCCTACTATCAAGGAAGATGTCTACAAAGCTATCTTCTCCTTCTTTGATACGGGGGTCATGGCCAAACAGTGGAATTGCACCACCATAACCCTTGTCCCTAAAATCCCCAACCCTCAAAAGGTTAAAGATTTTAGGCCAATAGCATGTTGCTCAGTCCTGTACAAAATCATATCAAAAATTCTTACCCAAAGACTGTCAAAGGTGATTGATAGCGTGGTGAATGAAGCACAGGCTGGTTTTATACCAGGTAAGCACATTGGTGACAACATTCTTCTAGCCACAGAACTTATGAAAGCATATAATCACAAGCACCTATCCCCTAGGTGTATGGTCAAAGTGGACTTGAAGAAGGCATATGACTCTGTAGAATGGAGTTTCTTGAAGAAGATGCTAGATGAACTGGGCTTCCCTAACCAATTCATCTCATGGATAATGGGCTGCATAACCTCAGTTACTTACACAGTCATGATTAATGGTATCCCCAGCGAGCCATTCCAAGCAGCTAAAGGCCTAAGACAGGGGGATCCTATCTCTCCTTTCCTCTTTGCACTAGCCATGGAGTATCTATCTCGATGCCTAGCTGATCTTAGACACAATGGTAATTTTAACTACCATCCACGATGTGAGAAGCTCTACATCACTCATATGATGTTTGCAGATGATTTATTACTTCTTTCTAGAGGGGATGAGCCATCTGTCACATTACTTTTTGAAGCCTTCTCGAAGTTCTCTAATGCCTCAGGCCTTGCTGCTAACTTGGACAAGAGTGAAATTTTCTTTGGTGGATTGAAGGAAGATGAGAGCACCAAACTACAAAGGCTACTAGGTATGGCTAGGGGCTCTATTCCCTTTAAATACCTAGGAGCCCCCCTTTCCTCAAAAAAGCTCTCAATTGCTCAATGCAGGCCTCTGGTAGAGAATGTGACTAAAAGGATCAAATCATGGGTTGCTAAACAACTGTCTTATGCACGAAGGTTACAAATGATTAAAAGTGTTTTGTTTGGGATCCAAACTTACTGGGCTCAAATCTTTGTCCTCCCAAAAAAAATAATGAAAGAAATTGAAGCTGTCTTTAGAGCCTATCTTTGGACAGGTTCATGTGAAAAAAGTAACAAAGCTTTGGTTTCTTGGGCTCAAGTTTGTCTCCCTAAAGTAAATGGGGGTTGGAATGTCCTGAACCTTCTTATATGGAACACTGCTGCAGTGACAAGAATTCTTTGGGACTTGGCTAGGAAGGCTGATAGCCTTTGGGTCAAATGGGTTCATACCTACTATTTCAAAAAAGTGGACTGGTGGAACCAGTTCCACCCCACAAGATGCTCCTGGACCTTAAAGAAAGTGCTCAAGTATCGAAACCACATCGACAATCTGGGAGGATGGGACAACCTGGTGCATCAAGGGAAGTTCAGCATCAGCAAAATGTACCAAGCACTAAGTCCTACTGCTGCTCCTGCTAATTGGAAGAGAACCATCTGCAATAACAAGGCCACCCCAAGAAGTGTATTTATTCTCTGGCTAGCATTGCAAAATAGACTATCCACCAAAGATAGGCTTATCAGATGGAAGCTTAATGTTGACCCCAACTGTGTCCTATGTCAAAAAGCTCATGAATCACTTAACCACCTATTCTTCTCATGTGAGTATAGTGCAGAAGTCTGGAACAAAGTACAAGCAGGGCTGAAGATAACAATGCCATCCCAATACACAAAAGTTGCCAACCAAGTGGAACAGATCAGCAAGAAAAGCTCAGACAAGGCCCAACTCATCAAGATGGGATTTACAGAGACTGTTTATGGGCTATGGGCTACTAGGAATGCAAAAGTTTTTGACAGAGGAGCTAGAACTACAGAGAACTTATATAGAAACATAATCTACAATGTAGCCTCAAGGTGCTCAGAAAATGCTAGGAAGAGCTTAGTTTATCAAACTGTAACCTAGCTTTTGTTCTTTTTTCCTTGTTTTAGTAAGTTTAGTAATAGCATTTGTACTGGTCCCTGCTTGCCTAAGTATTGTGAGATGTAAAGAGCAGGATCAATTTATTAATTTTCTTTTTGGAATGGTTGGATGTGATATCAATTAAGGGATTTGTCCTCAATTGATATAGTCACAACCATGAACAAGAGCTATCTTTTGTTAGCATAGATTGTTTTTTTTCTCCTTTGGTATATACATACTATTTACCAAAAAAAAATAGCTTATTAAATTCAATGAAAGTCAACTTGTTTCAAAAATTGGTAATTGTTTCAAATAAAGCTTAAGCTTAATCATTAAGATTCCACTCAATTGCATTCAAACAAAGCTAATTTCATTCGAATAAAGCTTATTGAATCAAATGAAAGTCAATTACATTCAAACATAGCTTGTTTAATCAAATGAAAGTCAATTTCTTTCCAAAAATGGTAATTGGTTCAAATAAAGCTTCGGCTTAGTCATTAAGATTCCACTCAATTGCATTCAAACAAAGCCAATTTGATTCGGATAAAACTTATTGAATCAAATAAAAGTCAATTAACATTCAAACATAGCTTGCTTAATCAAATGAAAGTCAACTTCTTTCCAAAAATGGTAATTGTTTCAAATAAAGCTTAAGCTTAATCATTAAGATTCCACTTAATTGCATTCAAACATAGGTTATTTAATGTAACGAAAGTCAGCCATTCTTTCCAAAAATTGTAATCAATTCAAATAAAGCTTAAACTTAATCATTAAGATTCCACTTAATTGCATTCAAATAAAGCTAATGTGATTCGAATAAAGCCTATTGTATCAAATGAAAGTCAATTGCATTCAAACATAGCTTGTATAATCAAATGAAAGTCAACTTCTTTCCAAAAATGGTAATTGGTTCAAATAAAGCTTCAGCTTAGTCATAAAGATTCCACTCAAGTGCATTCAAACAAAGCTAATTTGATTCGAATAAAGCGTATTGAATCAAATGAAAGTCAACTATTCTTTCCAAAAATGGTAATTGCTTCAAATAAAGCTTAAGCTTAATCATTAAGATTCCACTCGATTACATTCAAATAAAGCTAATTTGATTCGAATAAAGCCTATGGTATAAAATGAAAGTCAATTGCATTCAAACATATCTTGTTTAATCAAATGAAAGTCAACTATTCTTTCCAAAAATTGTAATTGTTTGAAATAAAGGTTAACCTTAATCACTAAGATTCCACTCAATTGCATTCAAACAAAGCTAATTTGATTTGAATAAAGCTTATTCAATCTGATGAAAGTCAATTGCATTCAAACATAACTTGTTTAATTAAATGAAAGTCAACTATTATTTCCAAAAATGGTAATTGCTTCAAATAAAGCTTAAGCTTAATCATTAAGATTCCACTCAATTGCATTCAAACAAAGCTAATTTGATTCGAATAAAGCCTATTGAATCAAAGGATAATCAATTGCATTCAAACATAGCTTGTTTAATCAAATGAAAGTCAACTATTCTTTCAAAAAATGGTAATTGGTTCAAATAAATCTTAAGCTTAATCACTATGATTCCACTCAATTGCATTCAAACAAAGCTAATTTTGTTTGAATAAAGCTTATTGAATCAAAAGAAAGTAAATTGCATTAAAACATAGCTTATTAAATCAAATGAAAGTCAACTTGTTTCAAAAATTGGTAATTGTTTCAAATAAAACTTAAGCTTAATCATTAAGATTCCACTCAATTGCATTCAAACAAAGATAATTTGATTCGAATAAAGCTTATTGAATCAAATGAAAGTCAATTAAATTCAAACATAGCTTATTTAATCAAATGAAAGTCAATTTCTTTCCAAAAAATGGTAATTGGTTCAAATAAAGCTTCAGCTTAGTCATTAAGATTCCACTCAATTGCATTCAAACAAAGCGAATTTGATTCGGATAAAACTTATTGAATCAAATAAAAGTCAATTAACATTCAAACATAGCTTGTTTAATCAAATGAAAGTCAACTTCTTTCCAAAAATGGTAATTGTTTCAAATAAAGCTTAAGTTTAATCATTAAGATTCCACTTAATTGCGTTCAAACATAGGTTGTTTAATGTAACGAAAGTCAGCTATTCTTTCTAAAAATTGTAATTAATTCAAATAAAGCTTAAACTTAATCATTAAGATTCCACTTAATTGCATTCAAATAAAGCTAATTTGATTCGAATAAAGCCTATTGTATTAAATGAAAGTCAATTGCATTTAAACATAGCTTGTATAATCAAATGAAAGTCAACTTCTTTCCAATAACGGTAATTGGTTCAAATAAAGCTTCAGCTTAATCATTAAGATTCCACTCAATTGCATTCAAACAAAGCTAATTTCATTCGAATAAAGCTTATTGAATCAAATGAAAGTCAATTACATTCAAACATAGCTTGTTTAATCAAATGAAAGTCAATTTCTTTCCAAAAATGGTAATTGGTTCAAATAAAGCTTCGGCTTAGTCATTAAGATTCCACTCAATTGCATTCAAACAAAGCCAATTTGATTCGGATAAAACTTATTGAATCAAATAAAAGTCAATTAACATTCAAACATAGCTTGCTTAATCAAATGAAAGTCAACTTCTTTCCAAAAATGGTAATTGTTTCAAATAAAGCTTAAGCTTAATCATTAAGATTCCACTTAATTGCATTCAAACATAGGTTATTTAATGTAACGAAAGTCAGCCATTCTTTCCAAAAATTGTAATCAATTCAAATAAAGCTTAAACTTAATCATTAAGATTCCACTTAATTGCATTCAAATAAAGCTAATGTGATTCGAATAAAGCCTATTGTATCAAATGAAAGTCAATTGCATTCAAACATAGCTTGTATAATCAAATGAAAGTCAACTTCTTTCCAAAAATGGTAATTGGTTCAAATAAAGCTTCAGCTTAGTCATAAAGATTCCACTCAAGTGCATTCAAACAAAGCTAATTTGATTCGAATAAAGCGTATTGAATCAAATGAAAGTCAACTATTCTTTCCAAAAATGGTAATTGCTTCAAATAAAGCTTAAGCTTAATCATTAAGATTCCACTCGATTACATTCAAATAAAGCTAATTTGATTCGAATAAAGCCTATGGTATAAAATGAAAGTCAATTGCATTCAAACATATCTTGTTTAATCAAATGAAAGTCAACTATTCTTTCCAAAAATTGTAATTGTTTGAAATAAAGGTTAACCTTAATCACTAAGATTCCACTCAATTGCATTCAAACAAAGCTAATTTGATTTGAATAAAGCTTATTCAATCTGATGAAAGTCAATTGCATTCAAACATAACTTGTTTAATTAAATGAAAGTCAACTATTATTTCCAAAAATGGTAATTGCTTCAAATAAAGCTTAAGCTTAATCATTAAGATTCCACTCAATTGCATTCAAACAAAGCTAATTTGATTCGAATAAAGCCTATTGAATCAAAGGATAATCAATTGCATTCAAACATAGCTTGTTTAATCAAATGAAAGTCAACTATTCTTTCAAAAAATGGTAATTGGTTCAAATAAATCTTAAGCTTAATCACTATGATTCCACTCAATTGCATTCAAACAAAGCTAATTTTGTTTGAATAAAGCTTATTGAATCAAAAGAAAGTAAATTGCATTAAAACATAGCTTATTAAATCAAATGAAAGTCAACTTGTTTCAAAAATTGGTAATTGTTTCAAATAAAACTTAAGCTTAATCATTAAGATTCCACTCAATTGCATTCAAACAAAGATAATTTGATTCGAATAAAGCTTATTGAATCAAATGAAAGTCAATTAAATTCAAACATAGCTTATTTAATCAAATGAAAGTCAATTTCTTTCCAAAAAATGGTAATTGGTTCAAATAAAGCTTCAGCTTAGTCATTAAGATTCCACTCAATTGCATTCAAACAAAGCGAATTTGATTCGGATAAAACTTATTGAATCAAATAAAAGTCAATTAACATTCAAACATAGCTTGTTTAATCAAATGAAAGTCAACTTCTTTCCAAAAATGGTAATTGTTTCAAATAAAGCTTAAGTTTAATCATTAAGATTCCACTTAATTGCGTTCAAACATAGGTTGTTTAATGTAACGAAAGTCAGCTATTCTTTCTAAAAATTGTAATTAATTCAAATAAAGCTTAAACTTAATCATTAAGATTCCACTTAATTGCATTCAAATAAAGCTAATTTGATTCGAATAAAGCCTATTGTATTAAATGAAAGTCAATTGCATTTAAACATAGCTTGTATAATCAAATGAAAGTCAACTTCTTTCCAATAACGGTAATTGGTTCAAATAAAGCTTCAGCTTAATCACTAAGATTCCACTCAATTGCATTCAACCAAAGCTAATTTTATTTGAATAAAGCTTATTGAATCAAATGAAAGTAAATTGCATTAAAACATAGGTTATTAAATCAAATGAAAGTCAACTTGTTTCAAAAATTGTTAATTGTTTCAAATAAAGCTTAAGCTTAATCACTAAGATTCCACTCAATCGCATTCAAACAAAGTTAATTTGATTCGGATAAAGCCTATTGTATCAAATAAAAGTCAATTGCATTCAAAAATAGCTTGTTTAATAAAATGAAAGTCAACTTCTTTCCAAAAATGGTAATTGGTTCAAATAAAGCTTCAGCTTAATCATTAAGATTCCACTCAATTGCAATCAAACAAAGCTAATTTGATTCGAATAAAACTTATTGAATCAAATAAAATTTAATTACATTCAAACATAGCTTGTTTAATCAAATGAAAGTCAACTATTCTTTCCAAGAATGGTAATTGTTTCAAATAAAGCTTAAGCTTAATCATTAATATTCCACTCAATTGCATTCAAACAAAGTTAATTTGATTTGAATAAAGCTTATTGAGTCAATTAAAAGTCAACTGCATTCAAACATAGCTTGTTTAATCAACCGAAAGTCAACTTCTTAACCAAAAATGGTAATTAGTTCAAATAAAGCTTAAGCTTAATCATTAAGATTCCACTCAATTGCATTAAAACAAAGCTAACTTGATTCGAATAAAGCTTATTGAATCAAATGAAAGTTAATTGCATTCGAACATAGCTTGTTTAATCTAACGAAAGTCAGCTATTGTTTCCAAAAATGGTAACTACATCAAATAAAGCTTAAACTTAATCATTAAGATTCCACTCAATTGCATTCATATAAAGCTAATTTGATTCAAATAAATCCTATTGTATCAAATGAAAGTCAATTGAATTTTAACATAGGTTGTTTAATCAATTGAAAGCCAACTATTCTTTGCAAAAATGATAATTGTTTGAAATAAAGGTTAAACTTAATCACTAAGATTCCACTCAATGGCATTCAAATAAAGCTAATTTGATTCGAATAAAGCCTATTGTATCAAATGAAAGTCAATTGCATTCAAAAATAGCTTGTTTAATAAAATGAAAGTCAACTTCTTTCCAAAAATGGTAATTGGTTCAAATAAAGCTTAAGCTTAATCATTAAGATTCCACTCAATTGCATTCAAACAAAGCTAATTTGATTTGAATAAAGCTTATTGAATCAAATAAAATTCAATTGCATTCAAACATAGGTTGTTTCATCAACCGAAAGTCAACCTCTTAATAAAAAATGGTAATGGGTTCAAATAAAGCTTAAGCTTAATCATTAATATTCCACTCAATTGCATTCAAACAAAGCTAATTTGATTTGAATAAAGCTTATTTAATCAAATGAAAGTGAATTACGTTCGAACATAGCTTGTTTAATCAAATGAAAGTCAACTATTGTTTCCGAAAATGGTAATTGATTCAAATAAAGCTTAAGCTTAATCATTAAGATTCCACTCAATTGCATTCAAACAAAGCTAATTTGATTTGAATAAAGCTTGCTGAATCAAATGAAAGTGATAGGTCCATTTTAGGACCTATTTCCCGAGCTCTTTTCACTGGTTTTCAGTTTCTTTTAGGCTTAGTTTTATTAGTTTTAGGCCTTTTTAGCATAGTTTAGGTCTTAGTTGCGTTTTCTTTGAATAATGTCTTTTCTTGTCGTTTTTGCTAATAATTAAGCTCTTTTGTGTTACTTATGCGTTGCGTTCATTCATGTAGGTGTTTTGCGTGTTTTCGATCAATTCTTAAAAGCCGACAAGGGTCGTGAGAGGTCCCGAGAAGCTTTGAGAAGTGTGCCGCAATAAAGCCAAAATCACAATCACCACTTTTGGAGCATAGGTCAACTTTGAAAGGCCATAACTTTTTACAAACTTATCATTTTAAGGCGATTCAAGTTGGAGGTTAAATCTCGTTCCGATAGCTTCGAAACGCGTGGTCATAAGCTAAATTCTGATAAGAAATGAAGGAGTTATGATGTTTTTAAAACTGACTGTCTGGCTGTCCAGCGGCCGCTGCGAAGTTTCCAGCGCCCGCTGATACCTATTCAGCGCCCGCTGAGATTTCCAAGCGCCCGCTGAACTGGCCAGAACAGTTAGTAGCTCGTTTTTTGGCTCGAGTGCCCGCTGAGACCTCTCCAGCGCCCGCTGCGACCTCTCCAGCGCCCTCTGAGTCCTCTCCAGCGCCCGCTGACTTTTGCCCAGCGCTCGCAGAGAAGGCCCTGTTCGTATCATTTAATCTGTTTTAGGTCTTTTCTCGTGCATTTTTGGGGGGAACTATAAATACCCCCTTCTTCCCCCTTCACAACCAGCTGATGTTAGAAGCTCAACTTAGGGTTTTAGGTTAGTTTTAAGCTTTCTCCTTCAATTCCTTATGTAATTTACATTTTTGCTCTTCAATTTATGCTAGTAGATTAGTTTCTCTTCTTCTTGTTCTTCAATCTCTTCTCAAGGTATTTTATTGCTTTCCTTCACTTGCTTTCATTTGCTTTATGTACTTAGTTCTTCATTGTTTCTTGTTAGTAATGCTTTAGATTCTCATGTTTATGTTGTTTTAATTTAGTTGTTTATGCTTGATTTTGTTGTTGATTTAGTTGTTTATATTGTTTAGTTGGTAGTTTTTGGTGTTTATGTAATGTTCATGTTTTTCTATGTTTTAGTTGTTAATTTGTTTTGTTCATAGTTTTAGGTTTAATTATGTTTTTATTAATTATGTGTGAGTAGTTAATTTCTAGGGTTTGAGTGAAACTTCTCAATTCCTCCATGATTGTGGTTTAGTTGTTTCTTGGCTTTGGTTGTGATAATGTCGGTACCTTAGGATTCGGTTATGTTGAGTCTTGTGTCTAGCTAACATAGGATTCATTGAAGAATCCCCACCGAAGGACCGAAAGGTGAATGTGGGTGATGACTTCCTTTGCCCGATTGATGGAAGCACCACGAAAGTTGGGCCTTCGATCAAGGGAAAGTTACCGGTCTTCGTGATTTTGTGCTTAGGACTCGTTAGATGTGTCGCTGCACGAAAGTGAGTTGTATATGTCTTTCCGGTCATCGTACTGGCTCCGCTTATCCACGACCTAAGTCTAAGTTTTGATTGATTCATAATTCATGGTGGTATGAGTTGTGGATCTCTTACCCTAGTCCCTTTTGTATTTGTTTCCTTAGTGTAGTTTTAATTAGTTCTCTCCGCCTCTCGCGAACATCACCCGACCTAGCTTGTTCGACGCTCATACCTAGACTAGTGCGAAGTACCTTCCCCGTGTTCGACACCCCCACTCCTACTACGACGGGGGTTGTTATTTGGTATGAAAATCCCTCCTATCAGAAAGTCAATTGCATTCAAACACAGGTTGTTTAATCTAACGAAAGTCAGCTATTCTTTCCAAAAATGGAAATTAATTCAAATAAAGCTTAAACTTTATCATTGAGATTCCAGTTAATTGCATTCAAATAAAGATGATTTGATTCGAATAAAGCCTATTATACCAAATGAAAGTCAATTGCATTCAAACATAGCTTGTATAATCAAATGAAAGTCAACTTCTTTCCAAAAATGGTAATTGGTTCAAATAAAGCTTCAGCTCAGTCATTAAGATTCCACTCAATGGCATTCAAACAAAGCTAATTTGATTCGAATAAAGGCTATTGTATCAAATGAAAGTCAATTGCATTCAAAAATAGCTTGTTTAATAAAATGAAAGTCAACTTCTTTCCAAAAATGGTAATTGGTTCAAATAAAGCTTCAGCTTAATCATTAAGATTCCACTAAATTGCATTCAAACAAAGCTAAATTGATTCGAATAAAACTTATTGAATCAAATAAAAGTCAATTACATTCAAACATAGCTTGTTTAATCAAATGAAAGTCAACTTCTTTCGAAAAATGGTAATTGTTTCAAATAAAGCTTAAGCTTAATCATTAATATTCCACTCAATTGCATTCAATCAAAGCTAATTTGATTTGAATAAAACTTATTGAATCAAATAAAAGTCAATTACATTCAAACATAGCTTGTTTAATCAACCGAAAGTCAACTTCTTAACCAAAAATGGTAATTAGTTCAAATAAAGCTTAAGATTAATCATTAAGATTCCACTCAATTGCATTAAAACAAAGCTAATTTGATTCGTATAAAGCTTATTGAATCAAATGAAAGTTAATTGCATTCGAACATAGCTTGTTTAATCTAACAAAAGTCAGCTATTTTTTCCAAAAATGGTAATTGCTTAAAATAAAGCTTAAACTTAATCATTAAGATTCCACTCAATTGCATTCAAATAGAGCTAGTTTGATTCAAATAAAGCCTATTTTATCAAACGAAAGTCAATTGCATTTAAACATAGGTTGTTTAATCAAATGAAAGTCAACTTGTTTCCAAAAATGGTAATTGGTTCAAATAAAGCTTCAACTTAATCATTAAGATTCCACTCAATTGCATTCAAACAAAGCTAATTTGATTCGAATAAAACTTATTGAATCAAATAAAAGTCAATTACATTCAAACATAGCTTATTTAATCAAATGAAAGTCAACTTCTTTCGAAAAATGGTAATTGTTTCAAATAAAGCTTAAGTTTAATCATTAAGATTCCACTCAATTGCATTCAAACAAAGCTAATTTGATTTGAATAAAGCTTATTGAATCAAATAAAAGTCAATTGCATTCAAAGATAGCTTGTTTAATCAACCGAAAGTCAACTTCTTAACCAAAAATGGTAAAGGGTTCAAATAAAGCTTAAGCTTAATCATTAATATTCCACTCAATTGCATTCAACCAAAGCTAATTTGATTGGAATAAAGCTTATTTAATCAAATGAAAGATAATTACATTCGAACATAGCTTGTTTAATCAAATGAAAGTCAACTATTCTTTCCAAAAATGGTAATTGATTCAAGTAAAGCTTAAGCTTAATCATTAAGATTCCAATCAATTGCATTCAGACAGAGCTAATTTGATTTGAATAAAGCTTGTTGAATCAAATGAAAGTAAATTGCATTCAAACACAGGTTGTTTAATCTAACGAAAGTCAGCTATTCTTTCCAAAAATGGTAGTTAATTCAAATAAAGCTTAAACTTAATCATTGAGATTCCACTTAATTGCATTCAAAAAAAGCTAATTTCATTCGAATAAAGCCTATTGTATCAAATGAAAGTCAATTGCATTCAAACATAGCTTGTATAATCAAATGAAAGTCAACTTCTTTCCAAAAATGGTAATTTGTTCAAATAAAGCTTCAGCTTAGTCATTAAGATTCAACTCAATTGCATTCAAACAAAGCCAATTTGATTCGAATAAAACTTATTGAATCAAATAAAATTCAATTAACATTCAAACATAGCTTGTTTAATCAAATGAAAGTCAACTTCTTTCCAAAAATGGTAATTAGTTTAAATAAAGCTTAAGCTGAATCATTAAGATTCCACTCAATTGCATTCAAACAAAGCTAAATTGATTCGTATAAAACTTATTGAATCAAATAAAAGTCAATTACATTCAAACATAGCTTGTTTAATAAAATGAAAGTCAACTTCTTTCGAAAAATGGTAATTGCTTCAATTAAAGCTTAAGCTTAATCATTAAGATTCCACTCAATTGCATTTAAACAAAGCTAATTTGATTTAAATAAAGTTTATTGAATCAAATAAAAGTCAATTGCATTCAAACATAGCTTGTTTAATCATCCGAAAGTCAACTTCTTAACCAAAAATGGTAATTAGTTCAAATAAAGCTTAAGCTTAATCATTAAGATTCCACTCAATTGCATTAAAACAAAGCTAACTTGATTCGAATAAAGCTTATTGAATCAAATGAAAGTTAGTTGCATTCGAACATAGCTTGTTTAATCTAACGAAAGTCAGTTATTCTTTCCAAAAATGGTAATTGCTTCAACTAAAGCTTAAACTTAATCATTAAGATTCCACTCAATTGCATTCAAATAAAGCTAATTTGACTCAAATAAAGCCTATTGTATCAAGTGAAAGTCAATTGCATTTAAACATAGGTTGTTTAATCAAATGAAAGCCAACTATTCTTTGCAAAAATGATAATTGTTTGAAATAAAGGTTAAACTTAATCACTATGATTCCAATCAGTGGCATTCAAACAAAGCTAATTTGATTCGAATAAAGCCTATTGTATCAAATGAAAGTCAATTGCATTCAAAAATAGCTTGTTTAATAAAATGAAAGTCAACTTCTTTCCAAAAATGGTAATTGGTTCAAATAAAGCTTCAGCTTAGTCATTAAGATTCCACTCAATTGCATTCAAACAAAGCCAATTTGATTCGAATAAAACTTATTGAATCAAATAAAACTCAATTAACATTCAAACATAGCTTGTTTAATCAAATGAAAGTCAACTCCTTTCGAAAAATGGTAATTGTTTCAAATAAAGCTTAAGCTTAATCATTAATATTCCACTCAATTGCATTCAATCAAAGCTAATTTGATTTGAATAAAGCTTATTGAATCAAATAAAAGTCAATTGCATTCAAACATAGCTTGTTTAATCAACCGAAAGTCAACTTCTTAACCAAAAATGGTAATTAGTTCAAATAAAGATTAAGCTTAATCATTAAGATTCCACTCACTTGCATTAAAACAAAGCTAATTTGATTCGTATAAAGCTTATTGAATCAAATGAAAGTTAATTGCATTTGAACATAGCTTGTTTAATCAAATGAAATTCAGCTATTCTTTCCAAAAATGGTAATTGATTCAAATAAAGATTAAGCTTAATCATTAAGATTCCACTCAATTGCATTCAAACGAAGCTAATTTGATTTGAATAAAGCTTGTTGAATCAAATGAAAGTCAATTGCATCAAACATAGGTTGTTTAATCTAACGAAAGTCAGCTATTCTTTCCAAAAATTGTAATTAATTCAAATAAAGCTTAAACTTAATCATTAAGATTCCACTTAATTGCATTCAAATAACGCTAATTTGATTCGAATAAAGCCCATTGTATCAAATGAAAGTCAATTGCATTCAAAAATAGCTTGTATAATCAAATGAAAGTCAACTTCTTTCCAAAAATGGTAATTGGTTCAAATAAAGATTCAGCTTAGTCATTAAGCTTCCACTCAAGTGCATTCAAACAAAGTTAATTTGATTCGAATAAAGCATATTGAATCAAATGAAAGTCAATTGCATTCAAACATAGCTTCTTTAATCAAATGAAAGTCAACTATTCTTTCCGAAAATGATAATTGTTTGAAATAAAGGTTAAGCTTAATCACTAAGATTCCACTCAATTGCATTCAAACAAAGCTAATTTGATTTGAACAAAGCTTATTGAATCAAATGAAAGTCAATTGCATTCAAACATAACTTGTTCAATTAAATGAAAGTCAACTATTATTTCCATAAATGGCAATTGCTTCAAATAAAGCTTAAGCTTAATCATTAAGATGCCACAAAATTGCATTCAAACAAAGCTAATTTGATTCGAATAAAGCTTATTGAATCAAAGGAAAGTCAATAGCATTCAAACATAGTGTTGTGATCCGGCCTCCTAACTCCTTGGTTCAGAATGGCAAGGTAGTCACCATGGTTCGAAATGTCATTCATGACATGGTTGGGTTAACTATCCAACCAACTCAAGTCCTATTTGTCTTTGTTTATTAAAAAATTTCCGTTTGGCTTTGTGTTTAGTAGGGTTCGATCCTTGTTAGTATAAATCGAACCCCTTTTGATTTGTTTAAGTTATTTTAAATTCAGTCAAGTAGTTAGTTAATTAAGGCTAGCAATAAACAAAGCAATGTGTCATTGGAAGCTTCAAGAAGCCGGCTGCCAAGGGGATTCAAAGCTAGGTCATCAAGGCAATTAAGAGAGCACTTATGAACTATGATCAAAGATGGACAATTAGTGGTTCTAATTATGTTTATTTTTTATTAGCTTAATAAGTACTTTAGATTAGTAGTTTAAGTTACTTTTGAATGTAATTTGTAATAGCTAGTAAAGCCCTTTTATGTTGATAACTTAGTATGCAAGAAGGTGCAACTACGGAGCAAAATTGAACACTTGGGACAGTAGTGAGTCGCGAGTCGCGAGGGTGTAGTCGTGAGTCGCGAGCCTTAGGTTCTTGGCTACGTACTTGGGCTGAAACAGAGCTAGCCATTCCAGTAGCAACTCGCGAGGCGCGAGATTTGGTCGCGAGGCGCGACCTAGGCCACTTGCTGAATACGAGTTTCAGCTGTTGCAAGAATTGTTGTGGGCTTTGTGTGTGGTTTTGCTAGTGGAGCAAGTAGCCTTGCTGCATCATCTACTAGTCTATCTTGGTGTCATACAACTTGGTTGGAGCTTGACATAGCTTAGGTGAGTCATGGGAGCTACAACAAGCTTGAGTGGTGCTCATTTGATTCAACTTGTGCAAGTGGTGCAAGTGGATTATGGTGGCTGATTTTGCAAGATATTTTGGTTGTTTTAAAGCTTTGTTTATTGCTTTGAGTTTATCCTTAGGTTGTATAATACTTGTATTGTATTAGATACGTATAGTAGCTTGTACGTATTTTGAGCGTATTGTACGAATATACGTATTTTATACGTATAATTATACATAGCTCTAGTTTGCTTTATTTTGCTATAAATAGCTTGTATTATGTACTTAAAAATCAGACTTGAATGAAATTGAATTGAAAACTTTGTTTTCTCTCTAGTATTTTAAACTGTGTGTTTAAGAACTAACCTTGTTCGAAATTCTTGGATAGTTGTCTAACTACAAGATTTCACCAATTAGATTAATTGAATTAGGAGATTGACCCTCTTAGTTTAGTTGTCTAGGTTAATAGATTAGGAGATTGACCCTCTTAATTGAAGCTAACCATTCTGAATATTCAGATTTGAGAGTGATTCTCTTAGCTTTATATTCAATTTAGTCCATAGATTTGAGTGTATTCTTTCATCTATTCACTAAAATATCCATATTATTGTTGTTTTGAGTGATTTGTGAGAGTGAAATCTATAATATTTCAAGCAATTAATTCTGATTATTATTGTTTGGGGTCCATTATAGTCCAACTTAAGAGGAGACCAAGCCTTCATGAAGGCATTAAAAAGGGGCTTGAAAATCGGCTGCAAGCATGCCCCCTCTTGATCAGATTTTGCTATCTTTAGGATAAGTTTATCTTTACTTATCCTTTAGATTACAAATCCAACTTAAATTCTGATTTTGTAGATAAGCTTTGTTATCTTCTTTTGTACCACGAATTCTGATTTTTTAGGATAGGTTTAGATTTCCTAATTATCCTTAGCTTATCCTAAAATTGTAATTATAAATAGTGGCTTGAACCTCAATGAAAAATCAGAACTTTGAATCAACAGAAACTTGAATTGTCTTTGGTATTTTTCTCTGAAAATCCGAAACACAACTCCCTCCTTTGCTTGCCTAATTATTGGCTCAATTAGGCTGTGATCTTAGGAACCAAACTTGTCGAAATTGGTGGTGAATTTCTGTATCCAAGTTCAACGAGTTTTGCCCAAGTTTCGAAGTTGGTGGTGATATTCTGTATCCATCTTTGATCTTGAACTATCCCTTACTTTAGTGGCTAGTCCCTTGTAATCTTCTTGTGCTACAACAAGGTTACAACATTGGGTGGCCTATGCAGGGCTAGCCACCTTTCTCCTCCACAAAAACAACCCCTTTCTTTCCCCTTACCCCACGTCAAAAAAAAAAAAAAAAAACACAAAATGTCGAACCCTCCTCCAAATTGGCAAGAATATATTCAGAAATGTGAAGAAGAGAAGGAGAGCTTAAAGGCTCAAATGGCTACTATGCAAGCCGAAATGGCGGATCTAATGAGAAGACTTATTAGACAAAGAGAGGGTTCACCTCCTCAAAGTGAACAGAGCAGTGACATAGAACTCGAAGATGAAACTTCAAGATCAAGACCAAACAATGATATCAAGGTTGATATTCCAGAATATGATGGCAAGATTGATGCCGATGAGTTCATCGAATGGTTGAACACTGTGGAAAGAGTGTTCGATTATAAGAATACTCCGGAGGACAAGAAAGTGAAAATTGTTGCCTTAAAACTCAGAAAATATGCGCCCACTTGGTGGTCGAATGTAAGTGCAAAAAGGCAAAGGCAAGGCAAAGAGAAGGTCAGAACTTGGCCTAAAATGAAGAAGTTGATGAAAAGTAAGTTCTTACCTACTTACTACAAACAAGAGAATTTTCAGAAATTCCATAAGTTGAGGCAAGGAGTTAAATCAGTGGAAGAATATGCTCGAGAATTTGAAGGTCTAACCATGAAATGTGATGTAGAAGAAGATGAACCCCAAACTTTGGTTCGTTTTCTTGGAGGGTTGGATCCCAGAATAGCAAATGTTGTTGAATTACACCCTTACTCAACTTTAGAAGAGTTAGTCATTCTAGCTCATAAGGTTGAGGCCCAACAAAAGGCCAAAGGAAAAGAGACCTCACGTCCCTTTTCCAAAACAGCCCCATCTCCATTTAACCGCCCATTCCAAACCCCACTCAAAACAACCTCCCCTAATCCTCCTAAACCACAAAATCAGCCCCCTAACCCTTCTAAACCACAAAATTCAGCCCAACCTAGAAAGTGTTTTCGATGTCATGGCTTTGGTCATATTTCAACCGAGTGCCCAAATAAGAGAGTAATCTCTTTGGTTGAGTATGAACGAGAGGAGCCAGAAGATGATCATGATGATGCTGATCTTGGAGAATCGGATCAGGAGCATGATGAAGTGTTCCTAGGACCCGATGAAGGAGAGTGTCTAGTTGTAAGGCGTTCCCTTAGCAACTTGGTTGGTAAAGAAGAGAACTTACAACGAGAGGCAATCTTTCACTCCCGTTGTACCATCAAAGGCAAGGTATGTACTTTAATTATTGATGGTGGTAGTTGTACAAATGTGGCATCTCAGAATATGGTGGATAAATTGGGACTAAAAACAACTCCTCATAAAAATCCATATGTAATCCAATGGCTTAATCAAGGAAAAGGTATACAAGTTGATAAACAAATTCTGATTTCATTTAGCATTGGTAACAATTATCAAGAAGAGTTGTATTGTGATGTTATACCCATGGATGCATGTCACCTACTACTTGGACGACCTTGGCTGTTTGATAGGAGAGTTATACATGATGGATTTAAAAATACATATTCATTTGTAAAGAATGGAAAGAAAATTGTGTTAACTCCCTTACCACCACCCAACACCGCCCCAAAACAGAATAATAATCCTTTACCAACTACCCTTACTACCCTTATCAAGTCTGAATATCATGAGTTTAAATCCCATAAAGGACTCATTTTATGTGGACTTGGAGACAGCCCTTCCCCTCCAAAAGAACCATCCCATCCCCTACTTAATTCCCTCCTTCAAGAATTCTCATATGTTTTTCCCTCTGAAATGCCCAATGCCCTACCTCCCAAACGTGACATCCAACACAAAATTGACTTGATTCCCGGTTCTACATTGCCAAATAAACCTGCCTATAGGACTAATCCTAAGGAGACAGAAGAGATAAGGAGACAAGTTGATGAATTGTTGTCAAAGGGTTTGATCCGTGAATCCTTAAGCTCATGTGCATGTCCTACACTTCTTGTTCCAAAGAAGAATGGTGAATGGCGTATGTGTGTGGACAGTAGACCTATTAATAAAATCACTATCAAATATCGATTTCCAATTCCAAGATTGAATGACTTGTTAGATGATTTACATGGTGCTAAGGTGTTTTCAAAGATTGATCTCAAAAGTGCCTATCATCAAATTCGAATTTTCGAAGGAGATGAATGGAAAACAGCTTTCAAAACTAAAGATGGATTATTTGAATGGCTTGTCATGCCTTTTGGTTTAACAAACGCACCTTCTACATTCATGCGTTTGATGAACCAAGTGTTGAAACCTTTCATTGGTCGTTTTGTAGTTGTTTATTTTGATGATATTTTAGTTTATAGTAGAGATGATGATGAGCATGTATCACATCTTAGAGAAGTATTTTCTGTTTTGTCTAAAGAACAATTGTATGGTAACATAGATAAGTGTGATTTCTTTTCTAGTTTTGTAACCTTTTTAGGATTTAAAGTGTCATGTAATGGTATTGAAGTCGATGATGATAAGGTGAAGGCAATCAATGAGTGGCCCACGCCACAATCGATCCAACAAGTCAGAAGCTTCCACGGTTTAGCCTCTTTTTATAGGAGGTTCGTGCGAAATTTCAGTACTCTCATGGCTCCAATCACCGAACTCACAAAGCTCTCAAAATTTGAATGGAATCCGAATGCTCAAAAGGCATTTGAAGAGGTTAAAAGAATGCTTACTACTGCACCAATTCTTGTTTTACCTAACTTTGATGATGTATTTGAAATTGAGTGTGATGCTAGTGGCGTTGGAATAGGAGCTGTCCTATCTCAAAATAGGCGTCCAATTGCCTATTTCAGTGAGAAACTCAATGATGCTCAAAGGCGATATTCAACTTATGACAAAGAGTTCTTGGCTCTTGTTCGTGCTTTAGATCATTGGAGGCATTACTTGTTGCCTAAAGAATTCATCCTCCATTCGGACCATGAAGCACTCAAGTTCTTGCAAAGCCAACAAAAGCTCCATGCTCGCCATGCCAAATGGGTTGAGTTCCTTCAAGCATTTCATTTCGTCATCAAGCACAAGAAGGGAGAAATGAACAAAGGTGCCGATGCATTATCAAGGAGATATGTGTTGCTTAACTCTTTAAGCACACGTGTGATAGGTGTTGAAGAAATGAAACAATGCTATGATGAAGATTCTGATTTTGGAGAGATCTTTCAAAAGTGTAAAAGCCATCCCCATAAAGACTTTTACATTTTGGATGGTTTTTTCTTTTCGAAGGAAACAGCATTTGTGTTCCCAAATCTAGTTTGAGAGAGAGCTTAATCAAGGAGTTGCATGAAGGAGGAATGGCTGGCCATTTTGGAATAGAGAAGACCTACACTCTTGTTTCAGAATATTTCTTTTGGCCACGATTGAAAAGAGATGTGGAATTTGTTGTAAGGAGGTGCGTGAAGTGTCAAAGGGCTAAGAGCCATCAATTGCCTCAAGGGTATCTCTTGCCCTTGCCAATACCCCAAGCTCCATGGGAAGATGTAAGTCTTGACTTCGTAATAGGGCTTCCCCTCACTAAAAACAGAAAGGACTTGATCATGGTGGTTGTTGATCGATTCTCAAAAATGGCTCACTTCATCCCATGCCATACTACTCATGATGCTAGTCGTGTGGCTGATCTTTATTTCAAAGAAGTGGTTCGTTTGCATGGAATTCCCAAATCAATGGTTAGTGATCGAGACACCAAGTTTCTAAGTCATTTTTGGCTTACCTTATGGCGCAAGATGGGAACCAAGCTCAAATTCAGTACTTCAAGCCATCCTCTCAAACCGAAGTCACCAATCGGACTTTAGGGTCCTTGCTACGATCCCTTGCAACAAAGCGTCCTAGCCAATGGGAAGAAATGCTACCTCATGCTGAATTTGCCTACAACCGAGTTCCTAGCCGCACCACAAGCTTAAGTCCATTTGAAGTTGTCTATGGGTTCAATCCGTGTACTCCAATCGATTTGGCCCCATTTCCAACTCCAACCAAATACAGTCAAGAAGCTAGTGAACGAACAAAAGAGATCCGATCCATTCATGAGAAAGTTCGAGGGCAAATTGAACGAGCTAATGCAAAGATGAAGGAGTATTATGATAAGAAGAGAAGCTCGGTGCACTTCAACAAGGGAGATCTAGTATGGATTCATTTGAGGAAAGAACGATTTCCCACTAAGAGGCGTTCTAAAATCAGTCCCCGAAGTGATGGTCCATTCGAAATAGTGGAGAAGTTGAATGACAATGCTTATAAGGTCGAATTACCCGGGGAATATGGAGTTTCTTCTACCTTCAATGTGCAAGACTTGTCCCCCTATTTTGATGAATTTGAAGAATTGCCTAGTTTGAGGTCAAACTCTTCAAAAGACGGGGAGAATGTTGTGATCCGGCCTCCTAACTCCTTGGTTCAGAATGGCAAGGTATCCAACCAACCAACTATCCAACCAACTCAAGTCCTATTTGTCTTTGTTTATTAAAAAATTTCCGTTTGGCTTTGTGTTTAGTAGGGTTCGATCCTTGTTAGTATAAATCGAACCCCTTTTGATTTGTTTAAGTTATTTTAAATTCAGTCAAGTAGTTAGTTAATTAAGGCTAGCAATAAACAAAGCAATGTGTCATTGGAAGCTTCAAGAAGCCGGCTGCCAAGGGAATTCAAAGCTAGGTCATCAAGGCAATTAAGAGAGCACTTAAGAGGAGACCAAGCCTTTATGAAGGCATTAAAAAGGGGCTTGAAAATCGGCTGCAAGCATGCCCCCTCTTGATCAGATTTTGTTATCTTTAGGATAAGTTTATCTTTACTTATCCTTTAGATTACAAATCCAACTTAAATTCTGATTTTGTAGATAAGCTTTGTTATCTTCTTTTGTACCACGAATTCTGATTTTTTAGGATAGGTTTAGATTTCCTAATTATCCTTAGCTTATCCTAAAATTGTAATTATAAATAGTGGCTTGAACCTCAATGAAAAATCAGAACTTTGAATCAACAAAAACTTGAATTGTCTTTGGTATTTTTCTCTGAAAATCCGAAACACAACTCCCTCCTTTGCTTGCCTAATTATTGGCTCAATTAGGCTGTGATCTTAGGAACCAAACTTGTCGAAATTGGTGGTGAATTTCTGTATCCAAGTTCAACGAGTTTTGCCCAAGTTTCGAAGTTGGTGGTGATATTCTGTATCCATCTTTGATCTTGAACTATCCCTTACTTTAGTGGCTAGTCCCTTGTAATCTTCTTGTGCTACAACAAGGCTACAACACTTCTGGTGTTTCTTTGTACTCAAAAAACCTCTCCAAAGATCTTTCCCATTCAAGGTACACCTCTGGATCAGTAGTACCATCGAATTCAGGAACATCGATTTTCAAACCCCTATCATCCCCATACGATTCCTTCTGTTCTTCATTTTTTTTTTGTTTTTCAATACTTCCAATGTTAATTGGGTCATCATATCATGCAAAGCATCATTTTGCTTGGACAAAGCTTCAATCAGTTGATCCCTCTTCAAGTTTGCAGCAGCTTCATCACCCATGTTGAACTTAAGCTCTTGATACCACTTGAACTATAATTAGTCTTGAAATCAATCAAGCAAGTAATTAGAGTTGAGAAGATAATGAAATAGCTCAAAAGAATCACTCTTAAGAAAATATTTCCTACTAAATTCAGTAGAAAGAATCACTCTTACACTCAATTTAGGTTCATTAAATCACTAGGAGAATCACTCTCAAAGCTCACTAATCGGTTTAGAAAACTTGTAGTTAAAACTCCCAAGAAATCAATTCAAAGAAAGCTAAGTTACTTTAGCCTCAAGGAAGAACAAAGTTCAAGTTTTTATAAACATCAAAGTGGTTTACAAATGATACATCAAAATCTACTTAAAGAAAGAAATGTACAATTATACGTATAATTATACGTATATTCGTACAATACGCAACCGAATACGTACAAACTATTATACGTATCAAGTATAATACAAGTATAATACTACATAAGGATATGCTCAAGCAATAAACAAAGGCTAAAGTAATGAAAATATCAAGCCAAAATCAGACTCCTTAAGCAACTTGAGCCACTTGCACCCGCTTGCACCAAAATAGACCAATGAGCTTCTCTTAGCCTTCTTGACACTCCAAGCCTTTCATCATGACTTCCAAAGGTAGTATGACATCTAGCTAGGCTAGTAGATGACTAATCAAGGCTATTACTCAACTTGCAAGCAAAAGCAAAAATACCCATTAAGCAAAAACAAGAAGCTGAAACTCGTAGCCAGAACAGGGCCTGGGTCGCGACTCGCGACCCATACTCGCGACTCGCGAGGGCTCTCTGGAACCATGCTCCTGCTTCAGCCTAAGTACGTAGCCAAGGCCATGTACTCTGTTTCAGCTCAAATACGTAGGCAAGACCACGAAGGCTCGCGACTCGCGAAGAAATCTCGCGACTCGCGACTTCCTACTGGAATGCACGTCTTGCAATCAACAATCAAGTCGCACCTCGTGAAGACAACTCGCACTTCGTGATCCCTGCTTCAATGTTAGTGCAATCTACTACTTAATACAAACCAAAACAAATAAACTACGAACTAAAGTTTAGGTTTACAAAACGGACTAAACAGGACCAAGATTAGACATAAGTGATACAAAGGAACTAATAAAAGGACCATGAAAAGAACTAATCTCAATGATGGGATTAGCACTAAGGAGTATCTCTTTCGTCGTTTCAAGATCAAGCACTAATCTTGGTTCATTTTCGAAAAGAATGAACTGACTTTCATTTGATTAAAAAGATATGTTTGAATGCAATGTACTTTCATTTGATTCAATAAGCTTTATTCAAATCAAATTAGCTATGTTTGAATGCAATTGAGTGGAATCCTAGTGATTAAGCTTAAGCTTAATTTGAAACAATTACCATTTTTGGAAAGAATAGTTGACTTTCATTTGATTAAACAAGCTATGTTTGAATGCAATTGTGTTGCGGATCAAGGCCAAGAAGTTGACTTGTTATGTGTTGACTTTGGACCTTCTACTTTCAACATGTCTAAAATAGTTACCTTAGTTGAATGTAATGATATAGTTATGTAGTATTGCTAAATAAAAACAGATTGTGTGGTTAGTTAATTGGGCCTATACTTGTTGTAGTCAATGGGCTTAATTAGGTAGAGTAATGTGTAGTGTGTAGTAGTAAAATAAGCCCATGGCCGGACCTTGGGTCGGTTAAGAAGGGTCTCACACTCTATAAGTAGAGGTGATTGTAGAGAGCTTAAGGCATTCAATTTTCAATACAACTTTCTACTACTAGCTTTGTGCTTAAGTTTTCTTTGGATGGTTTGTTCCTCCAACCCTTAACAATTCTGGTGTTAGTCATAGAAATTGTTAGGATTCAAGATCCTTGGTGGTTGGTCCCCTTGGAGGCTTGAAGAAACTTTGGTGGGAGTGTCAGTCACCAAAACCAAAGTTATTTTCTAGTTTGTTCATCAGATTTCAGTTCATTCAATCGATAAAATCGAGTTAAAACACCTTCAAATACTTCAAAGGTCCACCCTAAACTTAATGAAAAGTAATTGGTATCCCTTATCCAACATTTGGGACGCCAATTACGCATCAAATTGGTATCAGAGCCAAGGTTGGAGATCGTTCGAAGGGGTTCGTACAGTTGGGCGGTTTTTCCAGAAAATTGTGCAAACGTCGATCGAGCTTTTCTAGGTGTATACTTGGTCTTTTTTAGTCGTTCTTTTTTTTGTGGTTTCATAATCATTTCTAGTATTTTCTGTAATTTGTTTTAGAATTTTTGCAATTTTATTGGATCCTGTAAAAATTCGAGACTAGAGAGTACTCAGATTCGTGTTCGAATCTGTGCACTCAAAAGTTTGAGGATAGTGTGGTCAGTGTTTTTCGTATTTTTTGTTGATTCTTTTCGGTTTGTAATCTAGTTGGACTAAAGTTTGTTGAGTAAAATTTTGATTGTATTCAAAGTATTTTTGAGTCTGTAGAAGTTCGAATTCTTGCACATCTTCATCCAAGATTTCCAGATTTGAAGGTCTGTTTGTGAGTGGCATATCTTGGTCGTACAAGGGTCGTTTTCTAAAGATTCTTTGTCTAACTTGGGTAAAATTCTTTCTAGTTTACTGTCCTAAAATTTCGTGAATTTTAAGGATCGTTTGGTACACCTCTTGAAGACTACAAGTGAAGGTGGTCAGATTCTTGTACCCAGAAAGTGACTAGTGCGTTTGGCTTCATTGTGAGCAAACCACTTGGAATTTTTGAGTGCTTCTTTTTGCATTAGTTTCCTAAAAACGTTAAGGTTACTAATCTGCAAATTTGAGGCAAAATTATTCAGTGACAAGAAAATAGTGAAGTTTATAAAATGGAGTCAGAATGGAAAGCGCAAATGGATCAAATTCTTGGTGCTCTTTAGAGTCTCAAGTTAGAACAACAAAAGATCATCAACGATCAACAAAGCCAAGCGGATGAAACAAGAAAAATACATGCCCGACTAGATGCCATGAATGATATTGCTCAAAAGAAAAGGATTGGGTACTTTGAAACACTGAAAATAAAAGCCAGGACGATGATGATGTGTCTAGTGAAGATTCCACTTACTCACCCAAGAGTGTCAAGAATCAACCTCGAAAGGGGTATACTGATGTCAAGAATATCAAGTTAAATGACTTACAAGATTTTGATGGGGATTTCGAACCAGAAAAGGTCCATGATTGGGTAAGGTCACTTGAACGATTCTTTGAGTTTAAACAATATGATGACCATGAAAGCTATCGTGTGGCCATTCTGAAATTGACCAGACATGCCTCAAATTGGTTTGAAAATATGCAAAACAAAAGAAAAATAAAAGGGAAATCAAAAATTAAATCATGGACTAAATTGAAAGCAAAGATCATTGAAAAATTTGTTCCTAAAGAATTTGAACACGAAAACTATGTTAAAATGTCTACTCTAATTGAAGGTAGTTTGGGGGTAAAAGATTACATAAAGGAGTTTGAAAGATTGACTTTGTTATGTGATTTGGAGGAAAAAGAAGTACAGAAAATGGCACGTTTCCAACGAGGCCTTAACAAAAACATTTCCCAAAAACTTGATCTTGCCTACTATGTTGATTTTGAGAGCATGTGTATAAAGCTTTAAAATTGGAGAAACATGAGTTGGGAGATAACACAAACCACCCAAAATCCAACTTCGAACAACCTACACCACTAAACCCAAAGATTTCTGACCAAACACTACAAAATAACCTAAGAGGAAAACCGAAATGGTTTTACTCTAAGAATGAAGCAAATGAGAGGAGGAGGTGCTATAATTGTCAAGGTAGGGGTCACATTTTTAGTGAGTGTCCAAATAAAAGGGTCATAACCTTACAAGAGTATGAGCAGTTTAATGCCATTGAGAAAACACATGAGGTACTAGTACTTGATGAGAATAGTGTGCATATTGAGAGTAATGGTGGTAGCACACATGATGAGCATACAATTGATGTCTATCCTGAAATTTGTGATGACATGTTGGAAAGTATCGAATCGAGGAACAGGTTCCAGGATCGATTATGCCTACGAATTCATCTACGAACAAGCTAAAAAACACGCAATTTTGTAGCTCACTTTGTGGACAAACTCGTATAGTCTAAACCAAATGAAAAAAATCACTCTTAACACTCAATTTAGGCTAAAACTACTATGAATACAAGAAAGCTCCAAAACTCCATTCAGAACAATCTTATATCTCTAAATTAAGACTTAAAAGAATCACTCTTAGCTCTTAATTTAGGGGTAACAAAATCAGTAGCCGGTAATTAGGCTACACTAAAATAAAACAAAACCGAAAAGCAAATAAAGGGGATATTTTAGAGATTACGAACACTAATCTCCAAATGGGATATTTTAGCTAATAGATGGAAGAATCGCTCTTGAATCTACCGCTAAATAAACTACCGAGTTAAGAGAATCGCTCTCAAAACTCAACAATCAAATCTGACTAACTCCTAAGAGAATCACTCTCGAAGTCATTAATCAGTTTGGCTAGCTTCGACTAAGAGGGTCGACCTCTTAATCTAATAGCCTAGATAACTAATTAAGAGGTTTGGCCTCTTAATCATTCATCTAGCACGAAGTCTTGTAGCTAGACAACTCCCAAGAACTTCAAACCATACTAGCTTCTAAGGCTACTACTACTATTACATGAATTAACTAAAGAAAGAAAACACAAAGTTTTCAAACCATTTTTCATTCATCAAAATCTGATTTTTACATTAACTAGTACAAGCTATTTATAGGAAAACTAAACTAAGGCTACTACTACTATTACATGAATAAACAAAGCAAAGAAAGCCAAAATATCAAGCCTACAATGCCCCAAACGTCCCCCCTTTGGCAGCCATTTTGAGCTACTTGCTCCACTTGCACCCACTTGCACCAACTTGCCTCCATGACTCCCCTAAGCTACTAGGTGAGTAAGCAAAGCTAGTATGACACTAAGTAAGGCTACTAGATGACTAAGAAAAGCTAGCTACACCACTTGCAAGCAATAACCCAAAGCCCAAACACAAACTTGCAAAGACTGAAACACGTAGAACTTGGACAGTAGGACCTCGCGACTCGCGACCTTGATGGTCCCTTGGGCTCGCACCTCGTGACCTTGGCTCGCACCTCATGACCTTGGCTCGCACCTCGTGACCTTGGCTCGCACCTCGTGATTCTCTACTGGATCGAGTCTTCAACTTTGCTCCGTAGTTTACCCACTTGCCTAATTAAGCTAGTTATTACAAGCTATACTTTAACTAATGCGAATTAGTACAAAAACAAACAATAACTTAAAGATTTAAACTAAGTAGTAGCTAATACATCATTGAAATTGCTAATCATGCTACTACAATTCTATTACAAAAGTACTACTACTAATCACCATCTTTGGCACACTTAATCTGGTTCACATGTTGGGTATAATGAGAACTTTACATGCTGATTTTGATGATACTAAAGCTCAACAACAACAAATTTTTCGAACTTGTGCTCGAGTCAAAGACAAAGGATGTAATGTGATCATTGATAGTGGTTCATGTGCTAACGTTGCTAGTCAAGAAATGATAGAGAAACTTGCTTTGACTACTTGTGATCATCCTAAGCCATATAAAATTCATTGGCGTGATGACCACACGGCTTTGAAGGTTCAGAAACAAGCAGTGGATTCTTTTTCTATTGGTCCCTACAAGGATCAAGTGTGGTGTGATATCTTGCCTATGAGTACTTGTCATCTTCTCCTTGGAAGACCTTGGCAATATGATAGAAAAGTTATGCATGAAGGCGAGTCCAACATCTATTCAGTACTTATAGATGGTGAGAGGATCTGGTTGCATCCCATGAGCCCTAAAAGGAAGCCACGAGTCAATAAAGCAAAAGAAAGTATTCTTCATGGTGATGAAATAAAAGAAGACGTAGAAGAGGTAATGTAACAGCCCTGATTTTATAGGTATTCCTGTTGTGTAATTATGTATGTTTATGTGATTTTATGTATGGTTCAAATTTATTTTTGAACTATTTATTTTATTTTATGTGAATAATTTCGATTAAATTCGAATTATTTTATTTTAATTAATTATTATTTATTTTATTATTATTTAATTAATTAGAATTTTATTATTTAATTTTTCTAATTAGTTATTTAATATTTTTGGGCTAAATCGATTTAAGCATGATTAATCATGCAATTCTTGTAAATTAGCCCAATTAATCACGAGAGCCCAATTTGGCCCATTTTGGCCTCATGGGAACCGGCCCCCATATGGTTAGTGGCTTCATTTGCCACTTGCCTCATGTTCACACCTTAACTAACTCTATATATAGAGGAGTTAGTAAGGCTTGAGGGTTCATTTGCTAAATTGCCATCTCTTGCCATCAAAAGATCAAACACAAACACCCTCCATTTGCTCTCCTCCTTCACGCCATTTTTGGCTCCATTGTTCCAACAATTGTTCATCAATCTTTCCAAACCCAAACTTAAAGATTCAACTTCCATTGATCTTTAGGTATCAAAATTACACCATAATTACTCTTGAAATCAATCAAGCAAATAAGTAGAGTTGAGAAGATAATGAAATAGCTCAAAAGAATCACTCTTAAGAGAAATTTCCTACTAAACTAAGAAGAAGAATCACTCTTAATCTCATTCTAGGTTGATTAACTCAACTAGAAGAATCACTCTTAAAGTTTATTAATCGGTTTAGAAAACTTGTAGTCGAAACTCCCAAGAATTCATATCAAAATAAGCTAAGTTACGTTAGCTCACAAAGATGAACAAAGTTCAAGCTTCTTTTTCATAAATTCAATTCTGGTTTTTACAATAAACTAGTACAAGCTATTTATAGGAAAACTAAAGATAAGGCTACTACTACTACTACTAGAATAAACAAAGCAAAGTAATGCAAAATATCCAGCAAAGTGTACTAGAAAAGCTTCCCCCTTGGCTGCCCATTTTCTCAACTTGCTCAACTTGATCAACTTGTAAAAAGATCAAGACTAAGTAGATTAACACCCATGTAAACTTTCAGACCCATTGAGTCCATGTCTCAAAATAGCAAACTTGTGCTACTTGCTTGAAGTATAAAAGTCAGATTTTGGGCACTAAAAGTATGTAGCAATTCAACCTAATAAAAGACTAATTAAGAAAGATAACCCAACTTAAGTAATCTAAATATTAGACCTATTACAAAGCAATAATTAAAGCATTTGACTAATTACTAGCTAAAAGTACATAAATAAATACTAATCAAGCTAGTATAAAACATAAATAAAGCATTAACTAAGTGATTACAAAATGGAATTCAATCAAGCTTCTTAAGTATCTCTTTGTCATAATAATCATGCTTGATCCTGTGTTGTAACCTTGTTGTAGCACAAGAAGATTACAAGGGACTAGCCACTAAAGTAAAAGGATAGATCAAGTTTCAAAGATGGATACAGAAATAACACCACCAACTTCGAGGACTTGGGCTTTAATTCGTGAACTTGGATACAGATTTCACCACCAAATTCAACAAATTAGGTTCCTAAGATCACAGCCTAATTGAGCCACAAATTAGACAAGCAAAGGATGATTGTTTCGGATTTCTTGAGGAAAAACCAAGACAAATTCAAGTGTTTGTTTTTTGATTCAAAAGTTCTTGTTTTTCATTGATATGCAAGCCACTATTTATAAGTACAATTAGGATAAGCTAGGGTAATTAGAAAGTCTAATCCTTATCCTAAGAAATCAGAAATGGTGGTTGCAAATGAAGATAACAAAATCTGAATTTGAGAAGCTTGGGCAGCCGGCTTTTAAGCTCCATTTTAATGTCTTCTTAATTGCTTTGTCTCTCTTTTAATTGCTCTTTTAATCCTCTTGCTTGGCAGCTGAATTCTGGAAGCTTCTTGAAGCTTCTTGTAGCTTTGATTGCAATGATGACCTTTTGTATTCCCCTAGAGGCTGCCGGTTTTAAAACTTCGAAGGGGCTGCCGGTTTTGCACTTGAGGCTGCCATCTTGAAACTGCCATCTTTTGACTTCCAATACTGCCGGCTTTTGGGGCTTCAAAGCTGCCGGTTTGTGAGGCTTCAAGACTAGCCTTAATTAAAGCTGCCGGTTCCAAAGCTGCCATCTTGATCTCCTTGCAAGCTGCCGGTTTCTCATTTCTCATTGTTTCCACAAATTAACTAACTACTTGACTGAATTTTAAAATAACTCAAACAAATTAAAAGGGGTTCGATTTATACTAACAAGGATCGAACCCTACTAAACATAAAGTTAAACTGAAAATTTAATAAACAAAATTAAATAGGACTTGAGTAGGTTGAATAACTAATCCAACCATGTCATAGATGCCGGTTCGAACCATGGTGACTAATTTACCATTCTGAACCAAGGAGTTAGGAGGCCGGATCACAACATCCTCCCCGGCTTTTGAAGAGTTTGACCTCAAACTTGGCAATTCTTCAAATTCATCAAAGTAGGGAGACAAATCTTGAACATTGAAGGTAGAAGAAACTCCATAGTCCCCGGGCAATTCGACCTTATAGGCATTGTCATTCACTTTCTCCTTGATTTCGAATGGACCATCACTCCTTGGACTGATTTTAGAACGCCTCTTAGTTGGAAAACGTTCCTTCCTTAAATGAACCCACACAAGGTCACCTTCCTTGAAATGCACCGAGCTTCTTTTCTTGTCATAGTACTCCTTCATCTTTGCATTAGCTCGTTCAATCTGACCTCGAACTTTCTCATGAATGGATTGGATCTCCTTGACTCGTTCACTAGCTTCATGACTATATTTGGTTGGAATGGGAAATGGGGCCAAATCAATTGGAGTACATGGATTGAACCCATAGACAACTTCAAATGGACTCAAGCTTGTGGTACGGCTAGGAACTCGGTTGTAAGCAAATTCAGCATGAGGTAGCATTTCTTCCCATTGGCTAGGACGCTTTGTTGCAAGGGCTCGCAACAAGGACCCTAAAGTCCTATTGGTAACTTCGGTCTGTCCATCGGTTTGAGGATGGCTTGAAGTACTAAATTTGAGCTTGGTCCCCATCTTGCGCCATAAGGTAAGCCAAAAATGACTTAGGAACTTGGCGTCTCGATCACTAACCATTGATTTGGGAATCCCATGTAAGCGAACAACCTCTTTGAAGTAAAGATCAGCCACACGGCTAGCATCATGGGTTGTATGACAAGAGATGAAGTGAGCCATTTTTGAGAATCGATCAACAACCACCATGATCGAGTCCTTTCGGTTTTTGGTGATGGGAAGTCCTACCACGAAATCAAGACTTACATCTTCCCAAGGAGCTTGCGGTATGGGTAAGGGCATGAGATACCCTTGAGGCAATTGATGGCTCTTAGCTTGTTGACACTTCACGCACCTCTTTACAACAAAGTCTACATCTCGTTTCAATCGAGGCCAAAAGAAGTATTCAGAAATGAGATTGTAGGTCTTCTCAATTCCAAAGTGACCAGCCATTCCTCCTTCATGGAATTCTTTGATTAAACTTTCTCTCAAGCTAGATTTAGGAACACAAATGCTATTCCCTTTGAAAAGAAAACCATCCAAAATGTAAAAGTCTTTATGGGGATGGCTTTTACACTTTAGAAAGATTTCTCCAAAATCAGAGTCATCATCATAGCATTGCTTCATTTCTTCTACACCTATCACACGTGTTTTCAAAGAATTAAGCAACACATATCTCCTGGACAAAGCATCGGCACCTTTGTTCATTTCTCCTTTCTTATGCTTGATGACGAAGTGAAAAGATTGAAGGAATTCAACCCATTTGGCATGGCGAGCATGGAGCTTTTGTTGGCTTTGCAAGAACTTGAGTGCTTCATGATCTGAATGTAGAATGAATTCTTTAGGCAATAGGTAATGCCTCCAATGGTCTAAAGCACGAACAAGAGCCAAAAATTCTTTGTCATAGGTTGAATATCTCCTTTGAACATCATTGAGCTTTTCACTGAAATAGGCTATGGGCCGCCGGTTTTGAGATAGGACAGCTCCTATTCCAACACCACTAGCATCACATTCAATTTCAAATACATCATCAAAGTTAGGTAATACTAGAATAGGTGCAGTAGTAAGCATCTTCTTAACCTCTTCAAATGCCTTTTGAGCATTTGGATTCCATTCAAATTTTGAAAGCTTTGTGAGTTCGGTGATGGGAGCCATGAGAGTACTGAAATTTCTCACGAATCGCCTATAGAAAGAGGCTAACCCATGAAAACTTCGCACTTGTTGAACTGATTGTGGCGTGGGCCACTCATTGATCGCTTTTACCTTGTCTTCATCAACTTCAATACCATTACATGACACTTTAAATCCTAGAAAAGTTACAAAACTAGAAAAGAAATCACACTTATCTAGATTACCATACAATTGTTCTCTTGCTAAAACAGAAAATACTTCTCTAAGATGTGATACATGCTCATCATCATCTCTACTATAAATTAAAATATCATCAAAATAAACTACTACAAAGTGACCAATAAAAGGTTTCAGAACTTGATTCATCAAACGCATGAAGGTAGAAGGTGCGTTTGTTAAACCAAATGGCATGACAAGCCACTCGAACAATCCATCCTTGGTTTTGAAAGCTGTTTTCCATTCATCTCCTTCGAAAATTCGAATTTGATGATAGCCACTTTTAAGATCAATTTTCGAAAATACTTTAGCACCATGTAAATCATCTAACAAATCATTCAATCTTGGAATTGGAAATCGATATTTGATAGTGATTTTGTTAATAGGCCTACTGTCCACACACATACGCCATTCACCATTTTTCTTTGGAACAAGTAAAGTAGGGCATGCACACGGGCTCAAGGACTCTCGAATCAATCCCTTAGACAACAACTCGTCAACCTGCCGTCTTATCTCCTCGGTCTCCTTAGGGTTGGTTCTATAGGCAGGTTTATTTGGCAAGGTAGAACCGGGAATCAAGTCAATTTTGTGTTGGATGTCCCTTTTGGGAGGTAATGCACACGACATTTCAGAGGGGAAAACATTAGGGAATTCTTGAAAGAGGGAACTAAGTAAGGGATGGAGAGGTCCTTTGGGAGGTGAGGGGCTGTCTTCAAGTCCACTTAAAATGAGCCCTTTATGGGGTTGGAACTCATGATATTCAGACTTGATGAGGGTAGTAAGAGTAGTGGGTAAGGGGGTATTGTTCTGTTGTGCGGCAGTTTTGGGTGGTGGTTGTGCGGCAGTTTTGGATGATGGTTGTGCGGCAGTTTTGGGTGGGGGTAAGGGAGTTAATACAATTTTCTTGCCATTTTTAATAAAGGAATAAGTGTTTTTATATCCATCATGATTAACTCGCCTATCAAACATCCAAGGTCTTCCAAGCAACAAATGACACGCATCCATGGGGATTACATCACAATACAACTCTTCTTGATAATTGTTACCAATGCTAAATGAAATCAGAATTTGTTTATCCACTTTAATTCCTTTCCCTTGATTAAGCCATTGGATTATATAAGGATTTTTGTGGGGAGTTGTTTTTAGTCCCAATTTATCCACCATATTCTGAGATGCCACATTTGTACAACTACCACCATCAATAATTAAAGTACATACCTTGTTTTTTTATGGTACAACGGGAGTGAAATATTGCCTCTCGTTGCAAGTTCTCTTCCTTGCCGACCAAGCTGCTTAGGGCACGCCTAACAACTAGACATTCACCTTCATCGGGTCCTAGGAACACTTCATCTTGCTCCTGATCCGATGCTCCAATATCATCATGATCCTCTTCTGATTCTTCTCTTTCACATTCAATCAAAGAGATTACTCTCTTATTTGGACACTCGGTTGCAATATGGCCAAAGCCATGACAACGAAAACATTTCCGGGGTTGGGCGGAATTTTGGGGTTTAGAAGGATTAGAGGGCTGATTTTGTGGTTTGGGGGGATTAGAGGGGGTTACTTTGAGGGGTGTTTGGTATGGACGGTTGAATGGGGAAGGGGCTGTTTTGGAAAAGGGACGTGAGGTCTCTTTCCCTTTGGCCTTTTGTTGGACTTCAACCTTGTGAGCTAGAATGACTAACTCTTCCAAAGTTGAGTAGGGGTGTAGTTCGACTACATTGGCAATTCTAGGATCCAAACCGCCAAGAAAACGAACCAAAGTTTGGGGTTCGTCCTCTTCAACATCACACTTCATGGTTAATCCTTCGAATTCTCTTGCATACTCCTCTACTGATTTCGTTCCTTGTTTCAATTTGTGGAACTTCTGAAAATTCTCTTGAATATAGTAAGTAGGTAAGAACTTACTCTTCATCATTTTCTTCATTTTAGGCCAAGTTCTGACCTTGTCTTTGCCTTGCCTTTGCCTCTTTGCATTTATATTCGACCACCAAGTGGACGCATATTTTCTAAGTTTCAAGGCAATGATTTTCACTTTCTTGTCCTCCGGGGTGTTCTTATAATCGAACACTCTTTCCACCGTGTTCAACCATTCGATGAACTCGTCGGCATCTATCTTGCCATCATATTCTGGAATATCAACCTTGATATCATTGTTTGGTCTTGTTCTTGAAGTTTCATCTTCGAGCTCTAGGTCACTGCTTTGTTCACTCCGAGTGGGTGAACCTTCTCGCTGCCTAATGAGCCTCCTCATTAGATCCGCCATTTCAGTTTGCATGGCAGCCATTTGAGCCTTTAAGCTCTCCTTCTCTTCTTCATTTTTCTGAATGAACTCTTGCCAATTGGGTGGGGGATTCGACATTTTTGTGTGTTTTGTTTTTTTTTTTTTTTTTTTTTTTTTTGAATGGAGAGGGGTTGTTGGACGTGGGGCACGGGGAAGAAAGGGGTTGTGTTTGTGGAGGAGAAAGGTGGCTAGACCTGCATGGGCCACCAAATGTTGTAACCTTGTTGTAGCACAAGAAGATTACAAGGGACTAGCCACTAAAGTAAAAGGATAGATCAAGTTTCAAAGATGGATACAGAAATAACACCACCAACTTCGAGGACTTGGGCTTTAATTCGTGAACTTGGATACAGATTTCACCACCAAATTCAACAAATTAGGTTCCTAAGATCACAGCCTAATTGAGCCACAAATTAGACAAGCAAAGGATGATTGTTTCGGATTTCTTGAGGAAAAACCAAGACAAATTCAAGTGTTTGTTTTTTGATTCAAAAGTTCTTGTTTTTCATTGATATGCAAGCCACTATTTATAAGTACAATTAGGATAAGCTAGGGTAATTAGAAAGTCTAATCCTTATCCTAAGAAATCAGAAATGGTGGTTGCAAATGAAGATAACAAAATCTGAATTTGAGAAGCTTGGGCAGCCGGCTTTTAAGCTCCATTTTAATGTCTTCTTAATTGCTTTGTCTCTCTTTTAATTGCTCTTTTAATCCTCTTGCTTGGCAGCTGAATTCTGGAAGCTTCTTGAAGCTTCTTGTAGCTTTGATTGCAATGATGACCTTTTGTATTCCCCTAGAGGCTGCCGGTTTTAAAACTTCGAAGGGGCTGCCGGTTTTGCACTTGAGGCTGCCATCTTGAAACTGCCATCTTTTGACTTCCAATACTGCCGGCTTTTGGGGCTTCAAAGCTGCCGGTTTGTGAGGCTTCAAGACTAGCCTTAATTAAAGCTGCCGGTTCCAAAGCTGCCATCTTGATCTCCTTGCAAGCTGCCGGTTTCTCATTTCTCATTGTTTCCACAAATTAACTAACTACTTGACTGAATTTTAAAATAACTCAAACAAATTAAAAGGGGTTCGATTTATACTAACAAGGATCGAACCCTACTAAACATAAAGTTAAACTGAAAATTTAATAAACAAAATTAAATAGGACTTGAGTAGGTTGAATAACTAATCCAACCATGTCATAGATGCCGGTTCGAACCATGGTGACTAATTTACCATTCTGAACCAAGGAGTTAGGAGGCCGGATCACAACATCCTGGTTCATTGTTTTCTTTGTGAAACAACGTATAGTTGTAGTAGAAGTATTCTTAAGTTTTTTTTATAAATTCAATTTTGATTTTACATTGAACACTTATAAGCTATTTATAAGAAAAACTTAAGAATACTTGTACTACAACTATACGTTGTTTCACAAAGAAAACAACCAGCTAGCTAAGTTTAAGTGATAAGATCACAGAATAAACAAAGTAAAGAAAGCTAAAATATCTAGCAAAGACAACAGTCCTCCTTTTGGCTGCCAATTTGATATCAAGTGCATTTTTTAACTTGGTAGGTGTGCCCATGCTTTTACTTCTGCCGTGATTATTTAGAGATCAAAACCAACTTGCCCACTAGCTTTGAAGATTATTGCTGCCATTAAAGGTTGAAAACAGCCCCTTGCTTCTCCACTTGCTTTAGCAATCATCATTTGTAATGATTCATCCAGGTGATTCACCTTTTAGCTTGAATCAACTTGTAAAAAGATCAAAACTAAGTAGATTAACACCCATGTAAACTTTCAGACCCATTGGGTGCATGGATCACCCATTTCTCAAGCAAGCACCTCTCAAAATAGCAAACTTGTGCTTACTTGCTTGAAGTACAAAAAGTCAGATTTTGGGCATTAAAGTATGTAGCAATTCAACCTAATAAAAGACTAATTAAGAAAGATAATCCAACTTAAGTAATCTAAATATTAGACCTATTACAAAGCAATAATTAAAGCATTTGACTAATTACTAGCTAAAAGTACATAAATAAATACTAATCAAGCTAGTATAAAACATAAATAAAGCATTAACTAAGTGATTACAAAATGGAATTCAATCAAGCTTCTTAAGTATCTCTTTGTCATAATAATCATGCTTGATCCTGGTTCATTCCCTTCATCTTCAAAAAGAAATTGTCCTCAATTTTAGTAGTTCATCATCTTCAGATTTTTAGGACAGATTTCCATGAGTTACAACCACATCGAAG
Organism: Salicornia ramosissima; assembly: GCA_951394345.1. NCBI lineage: Eukaryota > Viridiplantae > Streptophyta > Magnoliopsida > Caryophyllales > Amaranthaceae > Salicornia > Salicornia ramosissima. The sequence continues at coordinate 30,829,809 of OX596237.1, forward strand.
CACAGATTCCATGAAATGTGCCAAATCCAGCGTATCTTGCTTGCTATTGCTAAATTCATCATGCTCTTTTGTAAAAGAATTTGTATGTAAAAGATATCAAAAGAAAAAGATGACAAGCTAATAGGGTGTGGTTTAAAAAAATTCTTACCCAGTGATATAATATTGGTTATTAAATTTTGGTAAGCCTCAAAATTATCCACTCCACTATGATGTTCATTTTGTGGGATTACATGAAAGGAATCAATTTCCATGTCTCCAATTTGAGCATCAATTTTTTCTTCATAAGATTATGGTTCATCATTTACTTCATTTTCCCATTTTGTTTTTTGTTCAACTACTAAATCATTGTTACTTGTTTTAAGTAAAGAAAGCTCATTCATCAAGGAATTAACTTTTGATGAAGCACATTCTAACTTCAACAAAGCTTCAATGAGTGCATCACAACCCATGTTGAACTGGGCTCTGGAATTTCTACTGAAAGTTTAGGCTTCAAAACATATGGAAATCAACTGTAAAATCAACAAAAATTTAGGATATTATAGTTCTATATGTCCTTAATATGTGACAAAAATTTCACAAAAGAATTCCTAGCCAATTACTTGCAGTTTTTCTTTTCTTTCAAACTGTCCAGATTTGCTCGGTTTTTGGCAATTTTAAAAAAACGTTTTCAAAACAGTAGCAAACCTTCACCGAATCTTACAAAATTTTATATGTGAAAATTAGACAGAAAAATAACCAATTTTGAAAGAAGAATCACCTCAAAAGCTTCTGTAATGAAGGAGAAACAAGCAAAACAATCCGACCTTCGAATCTGTTTTTTTTTTCTTACTCCAAGAACGTCAAAGTGCTAAGAAGACTTAGATGCCTTAGCTCTGATACCACTTGCACCATAATTACTCTTGAAATCAATCAAGCAAATAAGTAGAGTTGAGAAGATAATGAAATAGCTCAAAAGAATCACTCTTAAGAGAAATTTCCTACTAAACTAAGAAGAAGAATCACTCTTAATCTCATTCTAGGTTGATTAACTCACTAGAAGAATCACTCTTAAAGTTTATTAATCGGTTTAGAAAACTTGTAGTCGAAACTCCCAAGAATTCAGATCAAAATAAGCTAAGTTACGTTAGCTCACAAAGATGAACAAAGTTCAAGCTTCTTTTTCATAAATTCAATTCTGGTTTTTACAATGAACTAGTACAAGCTATTTATAGGAAAACTAAAGATAAGGCTACTACTACTACTACTACTAGAATAAACAAAGCAAAGTAATGCAAAATATCTAGCAAAGTGTACTAGAAAAGCTTCCCCCTTGGCTGCCCATTTGCTCAACTTGCTCAACTTGCTCAACTTGATCAACTTGTAAGAAGATCAAGACTAAGTAGATTAACACCCATGTAAACTTTCAGACCCATTGGGTCCATGGATCACCTATTTCTCAAGCAAGCACCTCTCAAAATAGCAAACTTGTGCTACTTGCTTGAAGTACAAAAGTCAGAATTTGGGCACTAAAAGTATGTAGCAATTCAACCTAATAAAAGACTAATTAAGAAAGATAACCCAACTTAAGTAATCTAAATATTAGACCTATTACAAAGCAATAATTAAAGCATTTGACTAATTACTAGCTAAAAGTACATAAATAAATACTAATCAAGCTAGTATAAAACATAAATAAAGCATTAACTAAGTGATTACAAAATGGAATCTAATCAAGCTTCTTAAGTATCTCTTTGATCCTGGTTCAAAAACACAAACCAAACCACCTAATTTGCATTCAAGATCACTAGTTCGGGATTGGTTTGGGGTTGTTCGATTGGGATCGTGTGTGCCGTGTGGATCACGTGAAGCCGTGTGGTGGCTCGTGTGGGTGGCCGTGTTCGTAGGTGGTCGTGTTCGTGGTGGAGTACGGTGGTGCACGGTGGTTCGAGGTTGGGCCGTGTGGTGGTGCCGTGTTGCTCGTGTGGTGTTCGTGGGTGACCGTGTACGTGGTGGCAGCCGTGCCGTGTGGTCCATGTTGCTTGGCCGTGTGGTTTAGCTTTTCGGGCAGCAAGTTCTTGAGTGTTTACCTTGTTAATCTTCAATAAGGTAACATACTTTCCCAACTTAATTTGGTATACTATGTTTCATAGTATAGATTAAATGCATAGATTAGTTTATGTTGAAGTTTTGACATGTTTATGTGTATGAAATATAAATCTGATTTTTAAGTGGTTTCATGATGATTTTAAGGTTTATTATGATGATTCTATGATTGATTATGTTAGTATTAAGTTTATGTTAATCATGTTCAAGTTTGATGAATTTTGGATACTAGAAAGTTGATGATTTCATGTGTTGAATTGATTGAGTTATGCGTGTAGTTTGAGTATGTATGCATGAGTTCTTGATTCTTGAATGAGTTCTTGGTTGAAGTTCTTGAATCTTGATTGAGTTCTTGATTGAAGATCTTGAATCTTGGATGAGTTCTTGATGAGTTCTTTGAATTCTTGATGAGTTCTTGTTTGGGTCTTTAAAGTTAAAGAAAGTTAAAGAAAAAGGTTAAAGAATGATTAAGGATGTTGTGAGATGTTGGTTTACATGTTATTTCTTGAGTCAAGGCGTAAGATGCAACTTAAGAAGTAACTAAGAATGTAAACTTCGGATTAAAGGATTAAAGATTTAAAGATTAGCTTGATTTCGTTACTAGACGCCTAAATCGTAGAGTAAGATTCTATGTTTTTGGGTTAAGACGTTGCCCCTATCCTATCCGCGGTATTGGGATAGTTGGTGGTCTTACTATGTTGTCTTCGGATGTGGATTTCCAGTAAGATTGGTTTCACGGGATTTGGGAGTAAGATTCTCAATCCTAACATAGTAGAAAGTTCGAATGTGTAAGATGCGTTCGTACGTGCATAGTCCGGTCTAGTATGCGAATGATTGCACCAAAGTAAAGATTGGTTAGGTTGTCGAGTCAAGTATGAATGTCTGCTATTATTCGTATGATTTGATGTTATGATTTGGGTTATTTGATTTGTGTTATGTTCATGTGTATTCCCGTTAGAGTGAGACAGTTATGTTACTCGCCACTGACGATGGACTGTTGTTTACTTTTCAGGTAATTCTGATGATGAGGTCCTTGCTTAGCATTGGGTTGAGCGAGTGCCGTTATTGCCTAGATTTTATATTGTTATGCTTCGATGTTTTCTAGTTATATACTCTAGTAGTAGTACTTATATACTTTACTATAACTCTGACATGTATTTGGAGTTACGTATGTTAGTAGTAGTAGTTTGACTTTTGGGATTAGATGTGTACAATCTTGTGGGTAATCGTACTTTTGGTTTAGTAAATATAATCATTTTGAGGTTTGTTTTTAATTTTAAGTATTTTAGTTTGTTAGTTCTGACTATTCGACTCGTCGGTTTCTTCCGCGCCGGTTTAAGCGAGTCGGGTCGTCACAGGTAAGACAAGATTACATTCTGAATTGTCACACCCAAGATTATTTTGATCAAGTATAAGATGAAACTAAGAAGCTAAAAGCAACATTGCAAGAGTTTTATCATGTATTTCAGCAAGAGCTACCACAAGAATTACTACATCAACTTGATTATGACGACTTGGTAAGAAGAATTTGGATGATATCACGGTCTTACACTTGGGACAAGTGTTCTTTCAAGAGGGAGATTATGATGCGGATCAAGGCCAAGAAGTTGACTTGTTATGTGTTGCCTTTGGACCTTCTACTTTCAACATGTCTAAAATAGTTACTGATCGGTGCATTTGTGCACCATTTTGTAGGTCATTTTTCATCCTTTTTAGTCTTTGTTTTGCCCATATTTGTACATTTTTAGTTGGTTTTTCCTCCGCTCATTACATGTTACCAAGTTTTGGATCTCGTTTCATTTTTGGGTATTTTCTATGCATTTTTGAGAGAAAATGGGAATACAAGTGCTTTGATATTTTGCATGAGTTGTTTTAGATCCACGCCAAAGCATTCGGAGCCTTGTGTGCGAAGCTTGAGCCCGGGAGTGACAATTCAAATCTTGAAGTGGAATGGAATTGCAGCCCTAGCACCGAGCGTCCGCTCCACCCCCTTAGAGCGTCCGCTCGGAGTCCTTGTCGAGGATGCAGGAGCTTCTTGTTGGAGCTAGAGCGTCCGCTCCAAGCCTTGAAGTGTCCGCTCCCCTTGCCCAGCCTCAGCACGTCCAAGTACCACCGAGCGTCCGCTCCGACCCTCAGAGCGTCCGCTCGGCCCATGATCAGAAAGGCATTAGCTTCTGGGAGGTGCCAGAGCGTCCGCTCCAACGCATGGAGCGTCCGCTCGCCCATGCATGGAGCGTCCGCTCCAACCCTTGGAGCGTCCACTCCCCTTGCCCAGCCTCAGCACGTCCATTTGTCGTATTAGTGGAGCGTCCACTCTCAACCCTCAGAGCGTCCGCTCCCACCTGCAGCGGCTCATTTATTCCGAATATTCCCCTTCTCTCTCATGTATAAATACCCCAAGTTTTCTAGGTTTGAAGAGAACGAAAAATATCAAGAACTTAGCATTATTTTCAGTATTTTTAGAGAGAAACACAAGAGTTTTAATAGTTTTAGCTTGTAATCATCAACAATTTCTTCTTCATTTGTAATCAATCCATTTATTCAATCTTCTAGTTTGGTAACATTTCTTATCTCTCTTTCTTTGTCATTTGTTCATCACTTGTATGTTATTATTTGTTGAGTTATTACTTGTCATTAGCTATAATCTCTTATTCATTTTGTTTGTGATTTTAAGTTTAAATCTTTGAAGTAGTATTTGCATGTCTAGTTGTTATTTTCCATGTTTATTAGTTTCTCTACTTCTTCTATCATTTTTGGTCTATTTATGGCTTTTGTTAGTATGAACATCCCTTTCCTAGGCTAGATTTCTAGCTAGGGGAGGGGGAAAATGATGGATTTTTTATTGTTGAACATGGAATAATTGTTAGTTTGGTATGAAATAACTTGTTGATGCTTGTTTTCTAACATGGATTGAAATGCTAGATTAGGAGTTTGGCCAACTTCTAGGATAGAATCTTGGACTAACCAAGTGTGGTTGAGAAATCTAAGGATGAGGTTAGAGACAACATGTTAGGAAGGGTCTAGAGTAATTCGAACCGGGTTGTGAGCGAGGTAGAGAATGAGAGATCTAGTCTACCGAGCGATTCGATCCATGGTGTTTGGTTTGGTCTAGGTTGAGATGTTGTGTGAGTGGGTCGGCTGAGAAATCTAAGCCCTCTTGAATAAACTAATCTCCTTGCTTGAAACAATTGATTTTATGCTTGCTATATGGTTGCTCCATGCTTGATTTTTGGAATATCATGTTTTCCCCCTTTCCCTAGTGCCTTTTATCGTTGATTTTACTTCATTTTAATTTAATTTATTTGCATTAGATTTAGTTTGTTAAAGTAGTTTAGTCACCTTTCCTCTTTATTAAAAACCCCCTTTTCACTCAATAACTTGACTAAGTAATCCGCTAGTTTCTTGTGGTTCGAACCCTTACTTTCCTATACTATTTGTTAGGTTAGCCTAGGGTAATTATTTTTGACCGGATTAGGAACTAACAACCCCTAAGCCCCTGAACAAGATTAAGTGAGCCAAAGAATGGTGATTAGTAGTAGTAATTTTGTAATAGAATTGTAGTAGCATGATTAGCAAATTCAATGATGTATTAGCTACTACTTAGTTTAAATCTTTAAGTTATTGTTTGTTTTTGTACTAATTAGCATTAGTTAAAGTATAGCTTGTAATAACTAGCTTAATTAGGCAAGTGGGTAAACTACGGAGCAAAGTTGAAGACTCGATCCAGTAGAGAATGACGAGGTGCGAGCCAAGGTCACGAGGTGCGAGCCCAAGGGACCATCAAGGTCGCGAGTCGCGAGGTCCTACTGTCCAAGTTCTACGTGTTTCAGTCTTTGCAAGTTTGTGTTTGGGCTTTGGGTTATTGCTTGCAAGTGGTGTAGCTAGCTTTTCTTAGTCATCTAGTAGCCTTACTTAGTGTCATACTAGCTTTGCTTACTCACCTAGTAGCTTAGGGGAGTCATGGAGGAAAGTTGGTGCAAGTTGGTGCAAGTGGGTGCAAGTGGAGCAAGTTGCTCAAAATGGCTGCCAAAGGGGCGACGTTTGGGGCATTGTAGGCTTGATATTTTTGCTTTCTTTGCTTTGTTTATTCATGTAATAGTAGTAGTAGCCTTAGCTTTAGTTTTAGTATAGATAGCTTGTACTAGTTATGTAAAAATCAGATTTGATGAATGAAAATTGGTTTGAAAACTTTGTTGTTTTCTTTCTTTAGTTTTTAAGTTGTGTGCTTAGAAGCTAGCATGGTTTGAAGTTCTTGGGAGTTGTCTAGCTACAAGACTTCGTGCTAGATGAATGATTAAGAGGCCGAACCTCTTAATTAGTTATCTAGGCTATTAGATTAAGAGGTCGACCCTCTTAGTCGAAGCTAGCCAAACTGATTAATGACTTCGAGAGTGATTCTCTTAGGAGTTAGTCAGATTTGATTGTTGAGTTTTGAGAGCGATTCTCTTAACTCGGTAGTTTATTTAGCGGTAGATTCAAGAGCGATTCTTCCATCTATTAGCTAAAATATCCCATTTGGAGATTAGTGTTCCTAATCTCTAAAATATCCCCTTTATTGTTTTTCGGTTTAGTTTTATTTTAGTGTAGCCTAATTACCGGCTACTGATTTTGTTACCCCTAAATTAAGAGCTAAGAGTGTTTCTTTTAAGTCTTAATTTAGAGATATAAGATTGTTCTGAATGGAGTTTTGGAGCTTTCTTGTATTTATAGTAGTTTTAGCCTAAATTGAGTGTTAAGAGTGATTCTTTTCATTTGGTTTAGACTATACGAGTTTGTCCACAAAGTGAGCTACAAAATTGCGTGTTTTTTAGCTTGTTCGTAGATGAATTCGTAGGCATAATCGATCCGGGAACCTGTTCCTCGATTCGATATGTTCCATTTGGTATCAGAGCCTTGTTCGACATGGACCATCCTCGATTTAAGTTCTAAAATTGAGGACAATTTTTTTTGAGGAAAGAGAGTGTGAACCAGATTAAGTGAGCCAAAGAATGGTGATTAGTAGTAGTAATTTTGTAATAGAATTGTAGTAGCATGATTAGCAAATTCAATGATGTATTAGCTACTACTTAGTTTAAATCTTTAAGTTATTGTTTGTTTTTGTACTAATTAGCATTAGTTAAAGTATAGCTTGTAATAACTAGCTTAATTAGGCAAGTGGGTAAACTACGGAGCAAAGTTGAAGACTCGATCCAGTAGAGAATGACGAGGTGCGAGCCAAGGTCACGAGGTGCGAGCCCAAGGGACCATCAAGGTCGCGAGTCGCGAGGTCCTACTGTCCAAGTTCTACGTGTTTCAGTCTTTGCAAGTTTGTGTTTGGGCTTTGGGTTATTGCTTGCAAGTGGTGTAGCTAGCTTTTCTTAGTCATCTAGTAGCCTTACTTAGTGTCATACTAGCTTTGCTTACTCACCTAGTAGCTTAGGGGAGTCATGGAGGCAAGTTGGTGCAAGTTGGTGCAAGTGGGTGCAAGTGGAGCAAGTTGCTCAAAATGGCTGCCAAAGGGGCGACGTTTGGGGCATTGTAGGCTTGATATTTTTGCTTTCTTTGCTTTGTTTATTCATGTAATAGTAGTAGTAGCCTTAGCTTTAGTTTTAGTATAGATAGCTTGTACTAGTTATGTAAAAATCAGATTTGATGAATGAAAATTGGTTTGAAAACTTTGTTGTTTTCTTTCTTTAGTTTTTAAGTTGTGTGCTTAGAAGCTAGCATGGTTTGAAGTTCTTGGGAGTTGTCTAGCTACAAGACTTCGTGCTAGATGAATGATTAAGAGGCCGAACCTCTTAATTAGTTATCTAGGCTATTAGATTAAGAGGTCGACCCTCTTAGTCGAAGCTAGCCAAACTGATTAATGACTTCGAGAGTGATTCTCTTAGGAGTTAGTCAGATTTGATTGTTGAGTTTTGAGAGCGATTCTCTTAACTCGGTAGTTTATTTAGCGGTAGATTCAAGAGCGATTCTTCCATCTATTAGCTAAAATATCCCATTTGGAGATTAGTGTTCCTAATCTCTAAAATATCCCCTTTATTGTTTTTCGGTTTAGTTTTATTTTAGTGTAGCCTAATTACCGGCTACTGATTTTGTTACCCCTAAATTAAGAGCTAAGAGTGTTTCTTTTAAGTCTTAATTTAGAGATATAAGATTGTTCTGAATGGAGTTTTGGAGCTTTCTTGTATTTATAGTAGTTTTAGCCTAAATTGAGTGTTAAGAGTGATTCTTTTCATTTGGTTTAGACTATACGAGTTTGTCCACAAAGTGAGCTACAAAATTGCGTGTTTTTTAGCTTGTTCGTAGATGAATTCGTAGGCATAATCGATCCGGGAACCTGTTCCTCGATTCGATATGTTCCATTTGGTATCAGAGCCTTGTTCGACATGGACCATCCTCGATTTAAGTTCTAAAATTGAGGACAATTTTTTTTGAGGAAAGAGAGTGTGAACCAGATTAAGTGAGCCAAAGAATGGTGATTAGTAGTAGTAATTTTGTAATAGAATTGTAGTAGCATGATTAGCAAATTCAATGATGTATTAGCTACTACTTAGTTTAAATCTTTAAGTTATTGTTTGTTTTTGTACTAATTAGCATTAGTTAAAGTATAGCTTGTAATAACTAGCTTAATTAGGCAAGTGGGTAAACTACGGAGCAAAGTTGAAGACTCGATCCAGTAGAGAATGACGAGGTGCGAGCCAAGGTCACGAGGTGCGAGCCCAAGGGACCATCAAGGTCGCGAGTCGCGAGGTCCTACTGTCCAAGTTCTACGTGTTTCAGTCTTTGCAAGTTTGTGTTTGGGCTTTGGGTTATTGCTTGCAAGTGGTGTAGCTAGCTTTTCTTAGTCATCTAGTAGCCTTACTTAGTGTCATACTAGCTTTGCTTACTCACCTAGTAGCTTAGGGGAGTCATGGAGGCAAGTTGGTGCAAGTTGGTGCAAGTGGGTGCAAGTGGAGCAAGTTGCTCAAAATGGCTGCCAAAGGGGCGACGTTTGGGGCATTGTAGGCTTGATATTTTTGCTTTCTTTGCTTTGTTTATTCATGTAATAGTAGTAGTAGCCTTAGCTTTAGTTTTAGTATAGATAGCTTGTACTAGTTATGTAAAAATCAGATTTGATGAATGAAAATTGGTTTGAAAACTTTGTTGTTTTCTTTCTTTAGTTTTTAAGTTGTGTGCTTAGAAGCTAGCATGGTTTGAAGTTCTTGGGAGTTGTCTAGCTACAAGACTTCGTGCTAGATGAATGATTAAGAGGCCGAACCTCTTAATTAGTTATCTAGGCTATTAGATTAAGAGGTCGACCCTCTTAGTCGAAGCTAGCCAAACTGATTAATGACTTCGAGAGTGATTCTCTTAGGAGTTAGTCAGATTTGATTGTTGAGTTTTGAGAGCGATTCTCTTAACTCGGTAGTTTATTTAGCGGTAGATTCAAGAGCGATTCTTCCATCTATTAGCTAAAATATCCCATTTGGAGATTAGTGTTCCTAATCTCTAAAATATCCCCTTTATTGTTTTTCGGTTTAGTTTTATTTTAGTGTAGCCTAATTACCGGCTACTGATTTTGTTACCCCTAAATTAAGAGCTAAGAGTGTTTCTTTTAAGTCTTAATTTAGAGATATAAGATTGTTCTGAATGGAGTTTTGGAGCTTTCTTGTATTTATAGTAGTTTTAGCCTAAATTGAGTGTTAAGAGTGATTCTTTTCATTTGGTTTAGACTATACGAGTTTGTCCACAAAGTGAGCTACAAAATTGCGTGTTTTTTAGCTTGTTCGTAGATGAATTCGTAGGCATAATCGATCCGGGAACCTGTTCCTCGATTCGATATGTTCCATTTGGTATCAGAGCCTTGTTCGACATGGACCATCCTCGATTTAAGTTCTAAAATTGAGGACAATTTTTTTTGAGGAAAGAGAGTGTGAACCAGATTAAGTGAGCCAAAGAATGGTGATTAGTAGTAGTAATTTTGTAATAGAATTGTAGTAGCATGATTAGCAAATTCAATGATGTATTAGCTACTACTTAGTTTAAATCTTTAAGTTATTGTTTGTTTTTGTACTAATTAGCATTAGTTAAAGTATAGCTTGTAATAACTAGCTTAATTAGGCAAGTGGGTAAACTACGGAGCAAAGTTGAAGACTCGATCCAGTAGAGAATGACGAGGTGCGAGCCAAGGTCACGAGGTGCGAGCCCAAGGGACCATCAAGGTCGCGAGTCGCGAGGTCCTACTGTCCAAGTTCTACGTGTTTCAGTCTTTGCAAGTTTGTGTTTGGGCTTTGGGTTATTGCTTGCAAGTGGTGTAGCTAGCTTTTCTTAGTCATCTAGTAGCCTTACTTAGTGTCATACTAGCTTTGCTTACTCACCTAGTAGCTTAGGGGAGTCATGGAGGCAAGTTGGTGCAAGTTGGTGCAAGTGGGTGCAAGTGGAGCAAGTTGCTCAAAATGGCTGCCAAAGGGGCGACGTTTGGGGCATTGTAGGCTTGATATTTTTGCTTTCTTTGCTTTGTTTATTCATGTAATAGTAGTAGTAGCCTTAGCTTTAGTTTTAGTATAGATAGCTTGTACTAGTTATGTAAAAATCAGATTTGATGAATGAAAATTGGTTTGAAAACTTTGTTGTTTTCTTTCTTTAGTTTTTAAGTTGTGTGCTTAGAAGCTAGCATGGTTTGAAGTTCTTGGGAGTTGTCTAGCTACAAGACTTCGTGCTAGATGAATGATTAAGAGGCCGAACCTCTTAATTAGTTATCTAGGCTATTAGATTAAGAGGTCGACCCTCTTAGTCGAAGCTAGCCAAACTGATTAATGACTTCGAGAGTGATTCTCTTAGGAGTTAGTCAGATTTGATTGTTGAGTTTTGAGAGCGATTCTCTTAACTCGGTAGTTTATTTAGCGGTAGATTCAAGAGCGATTCTTCCATCTATTAGCTAAAATATCCCATTTGGAGATTAGTGTTCCTAATCTCTAAAATATCCCCTTTATTGTTTTTCGGTTTAGTTTTATTTTAGTGTAGCCTAATTACCGGCTACTGATTTTGTTACCCCTAAATTAAGAGCTAAGAGTGTTTCTTTTAAGTCTTAATTTAGAGATATAAGATTGTTCTGAATGGAGTTTTGGAGCTTTCTTGTATTTATAGTAGTTTTAGCCTAAATTGAGTGTTAAGAGTGATTCTTTTCATTTGGTTTAGACTATACGAGTTTGTCCACAAAGTGAGCTACAAAATTGCGTGTTTTTTAGCTTGTTCGTAGATGAATTCGTAGGCATAATCGATCCGGGAACCTGTTCCTCGATTCGATATGTTCCATTTGGTATCAGAGCCTTGTTCGACATGGACCATCCTCGATTTAAGTTCTAAAATTGAGGACAATTTTTTTTGAGGAAAGAGAGTGTGAACCAGATTAAGTGAGCCAAAGAATGGTGATTAGTAGTAGTAATTTTGTAATAGAATTGTAGTAGCATGATTAGCAAATTCAATGATGTATTAGCTACTACTTAGTTTAAATCTTTAAGTTATTGTTTGTTTTTGTACTAATTAGCATTAGTTAAAGTATAGCTTGTAATAACTAGCTTAATTAGGCAAGTGGGTAAACTACGGAGCAAAGTTGAAGACTCGATCCAGTAGAGAATGACGAGGTGCGAGCCAAGGTCACGAGGTGCGAGCCCAAGGGACCATCAAGGTCGCGAGTCGCGAGGTCCTACTGTCCAAGTTCTACGTGTTTCAGTCTTTGCAAGTTTGTGTTTGGGCTTTGGGTTATTGCTTGCAAGTGGTGTAGCTAGCTTTTCTTAGTCATCTAGTAGCCTTACTTAGTGTCATACTAGCTTTGCTTACTCACCTAGTAGCTTAGGGGAGTCATGGAGGCAAGTTGGTGCAAGTTGGTGCAAGTGGGTGCAAGTGGAGCAAGTTGCTCAAAATGGCTGCCAAAGGGGCGACGTTTGGGGCATTGTAGGCTTGATATTTTTGCTTTCTTTGCTTTGTTTATTCATGTAATAGTAGTAGTAGCCTTAGCTTTAGTTTTAGTATAGATAGCTTGTACTAGTTATGTAAAAATCAGATTTGATGAATGAAAATTGGTTTGAAAACTTTGTTGTTTTCTTTCTTTAGTTTTTAAGTTGTGTGCTTAGAAGCTAGCATGGTTTGAAGTTCTTGGGAGTTGTCTAGCTACAAGACTTCGTGCTAGATGAATGATTAAGAGGCCGAACCTCTTAATTAGTTATCTAGGCTATTAGATTAAGAGGTCGACCCTCTTAGTCGAAGCTAGCCAAACTGATTAATGACTTCGAGAGTGATTCTCTTAGGAGTTAGTCAGATTTGATTGTTGAGTTTTGAGAGCGATTCTCTTAACTCGGTAGTTTATTTAGCGGTAGATTCAAGAGCGATTCTTCCATCTATTAGCTAAAATATCCCATTTGGAGATTAGTGTTCCTAATCTCTAAAATATCCCCTTTATTGTTTTTCGGTTTAGTTTTATTTTAGTGTAGCCTAATTACCGGCTACTGATTTTGTTACCCCTAAATTAAGAGCTAAGAGTGTTTCTTTTAAGTCTTAATTTAGAGATATAAGATTGTTCTGAATGGAGTTTTGGAGCTTTCTTGTATTTATAGTAGTTTTAGCCTAAATTGAGTGTTAAGAGTGATTCTTTTCATTTGGTTTAGACTATACGAGTTTGTCCACAAAGTGAGCTACAAAATTGCGTGTTTTTTAGCTTGTTCGTAGATGAATTCGTAGGCATAATCGATCCGGGAACCTGTTCCTCGATTCGATATGTTCCATTTGGTATCAGAGCCTTGTTCGACATGGACCATCCTCGATTTAAGTTCTAAAATTGAGGACAATTTTTTTTGAGGAAAGAGAGTGTGAACCAGATTAAGTGAGCCAAAGAATGGTGATTAGTAGTAGTAATTTTGTAATAGAATTGTAGTAGCATGATTAGCAAATTCAATGATGTATTAGCTACTACTTAGTTTAAATCTTTAAGTTATTGTTTGTTTTTGTACTAATTAGCATTAGTTAAAGTATAGCTTGTAATAACTAGCTTAATTAGGCAAGTGGGTAAACTACGGAGCAAAGTTGAAGACTCGATCCAGTAGAGAATGACGAGGTGCGAGCCAAGGTCACGAGGTGCGAGCCCAAGGGACCATCAAGGTCGCGAGTCGCGAGGTCCTACTGTCCAAGTTCTACGTGTTTCAGTCTTTGCAAGTTTGTGTTTGGGCTTTGGGTTATTGCTTGCAAGTGGTGTAGCTAGCTTTTCTTAGTCATCTAGTAGCCTTACTTAGTGTCATACTAGCTTTGCTTACTCACCTAGTAGCTTAGGGGAGTCATGGAGGCAAGTTGGTGCAAGTTGGTGCAAGTGGGTGCAAGTGGAGCAAGTTGCTCAAAATGGCTGCCAAAGGGGCGACGTTTGGGGCATTGTAGGCTTGATATTTTTGCTTTCTTTGCTTTGTTTATTCATGTAATAGTAGTAGTAGCCTTAGCTTTAGTTTTAGTATAGATAGCTTGTACTAGTTATGTAAAAATCAGATTTGATGAATGAAAATTGGTTTGAAAACTTTGTTGTTTTCTTTCTTTAGTTTTTAAGTTGTGTGCTTAGAAGCTAGCATGGTTTGAAGTTCTTGGGAGTTGTCTAGCTACAAGACTTCGTGCTAGATGAATGATTAAGAGGCCGAACCTCTTAATTAGTTATCTAGGCTATTAGATTAAGAGGTCGACCCTCTTAGTCGAAGCTAGCCAAACTGATTAATGACTTCGAGAGTGATTCTCTTAGGAGTTAGTCAGATTTGATTGTTGAGTTTTGAGAGCGATTCTCTTAACTCGGTAGTTTATTTAGCGGTAGATTCAAGAGCGATTCTTCCATCTATTAGCTAAAATATCCCATTTGGAGATTAGTGTTCCTAATCTCTAAAATATCCCCTTTATTGTTTTTCGGTTTAGTTTTATTTTAGTGTAGCCTAATTACCGGCTACTGATTTTGTTACCCCTAAATTAAGAGCTAAGAGTGTTTCTTTTAAGTCTTAATTTAGAGATATAAGATTGTTCTGAATGGAGTTTTGGAGCTTTCTTGTATTTATAGTAGTTTTAGCCTAAATTGAGTGTTAAGAGTGATTCTTTTCATTTGGTTTAGACTATACGAGTTTGTCCACAAAGTGAGCTACAAAATTGCGTGTTTTTTAGCTTGTTCGTAGATGAATTCGTAGGCATAATCGATCCGGGAACCTGTTCCTCGATTCGATATGTTCCATTTGGTATCAGAGCCTTGTTCGACATGGACCATCCTCGATTTAAGTTCTAAAATTGAGGACAATTTTTTTTGAGGAAAGAGAGTGTGAACCAGATTAAGTGAGCCAAAGAATGGTGATTAGTAGTAGTAATTTTGTAATAGAATTGTAGTAGCATGATTAGCAAATTCAATGATGTATTAGCTACTACTTAGTTTAAATCTTTAAGTTATTGTTTGTTTTTGTACTAATTAGCATTAGTTAAAGTATAGCTTGTAATAACTAGCTTAATTAGGCAAGTGGGTAAACTACGGAGCAAAGTTGAAGACTCGATCCAGTAGAGAATGACGAGGTGCGAGCCAAGGTCACGAGGTGCGAGCCCAAGGGACCATCAAGGTCGCGAGTCGCGAGGTCCTACTGTCCAAGTTCTACGTGTTTCAGTCTTTGCAAGTTTGTGTTTGGGCTTTGGGTTATTGCTTGCAAGTGGTGTAGCTAGCTTTTCTTAGTCATCTAGTAGCCTTACTTAGTGTCATACTAGCTTTGCTTACTCACCTAGTAGCTTAGGGGAGTCATGGAGGCAAGTTGGTGCAAGTTGGTGCAAGTGGGTGCAAGTGGAGCAAGTTGCTCAAAATGGCTGCCAAAGGGGCGACGTTTGGGGCATTGTAGGCTTGATATTTTTGCTTTCTTTGCTTTGTTTATTCATGTAATAGTAGTAGTAGCCTTAGCTTTAGTTTTAGTATAGATAGCTTGTACTAGTTATGTAAAAATCAGATTTGATGAATGAAAATTGGTTTGAAAACTTTGTTGTTTTCTTTCTTTAGTTTTTAAGTTGTGTGCTTAGAAGCTAGCATGGTTTGAAGTTCTTGGGAGTTGTCTAGCTACAAGACTTCGTGCTAGATGAATGATTAAGAGGCCGAACCTCTTAATTAGTTATCTAGGCTATTAGATTAAGAGGTCGACCCTCTTAGTCGAAGCTAGCCAAACTGATTAATGACTTCGAGAGTGATTCTCTTAGGAGTTAGTCAGATTTGATTGTTGAGTTTTGAGAGCGATTCTCTTAACTCGGTAGTTTATTTAGCGGTAGATTCAAGAGCGATTCTTCCATCTATTAGCTAAAATATCCCATTTGGAGATTAGTGTTCCTAATCTCTAAAATATCCCCTTTATTGTTTTTCGGTTTAGTTTTATTTTAGTGTAGCCTAATTACCGGCTACTGATTTTGTTACCCCTAAATTAAGAGCTAAGAGTGTTTCTTTTAAGTCTTAATTTAGAGATATAAGATTGTTCTGAATGGAGTTTTGGAGCTTTCTTGTATTTATAGTAGTTTTAGCCTAAATTGAGTGTTAAGAGTGATTCTTTTCATTTGGTTTAGACTATACGAGTTTGTCCACAAAGTGAGCTACAAAATTGCGTGTTTTTTAGCTTGTTCGTAGATGAATTCGTAGGCATAATCGATCCGGGAACCTGTTCCTCGATTCGATATGTTCCATTTGGTATCAGAGCCTTGTTCGACATGGACCATCCTCGATTTAAGTTCTAAAATTGAGGACAATTTTTTTTGAGGAAAGAGAGTGTGAACCAGATTAAGTGAGCCAAAGAATGGTGATTAGTAGTAGTAATTTTGTAATAGAATTGTAGTAGCATGATTAGCAAATTCAATGATGTATTAGCTACTACTTAGTTTAAATCTTTAAGTTATTGTTTGTTTTTGTACTAATTAGCATTAGTTAAAGTATAGCTTGTAATAACTAGCTTAATTAGGCAAGTGGGTAAACTACGGAGCAAAGTTGAAGACTCGATCCAGTAGAGAATGACGAGGTGCGAGCCAAGGTCACGAGGTGCGAGCCCAAGGGACCATCAAGGTCGCGAGTCGCGAGGTCCTACTGTCCAAGTTCTACGTGTTTCAGTCTTTGCAAGTTTGTGTTTGGGCTTTGGGTTATTGCTTGCAAGTGGTGTAGCTAGCTTTTCTTAGTCATCTAGTAGCCTTACTTAGTGTCATACTAGCTTTGCTTACTCACCTAGTAGCTTAGGGGAGTCATGGAGGCAAGTTGGTGCAAGTTGGTGCAAGTGGGTGCAAGTGGAGCAAGTTGCTCAAAATGGCTGCCAAAGGGGCGACGTTTGGGGCATTGTAGGCTTGATATTTTTGCTTTCTTTGCTTTGTTTATTCATGTAATAGTAGTAGTAGCCTTAGCTTTAGTTTTAGTATAGATAGCTTGTACTAGTTATGTAAAAATCAGATTTGATGAATGAAAATTGGTTTGAAAACTTTGTTGTTTTCTTTCTTTAGTTTTTAAGTTGTGTGCTTAGAAGCTAGCATGGTTTGAAGTTCTTGGGAGTTGTCTAGCTACAAGACTTCGTGCTAGATGAATGATTAAGAGGCCGAACCTCTTAATTAGTTATCTAGGCTATTAGATTAAGAGGTCGACCCTCTTAGTCGAAGCTAGCCAAACTGATTAATGACTTCGAGAGTGATTCTCTTAGGAGTTAGTCAGATTTGATTGTTGAGTTTTGAGAGCGATTCTCTTAACTCGGTAGTTTATTTAGCGGTAGATTCAAGAGCGATTCTTCCATCTATTAGCTAAAATATCCCATTTGGAGATTAGTGTTCCTAATCTCTAAAATATCCCCTTTATTGTTTTTCGGTTTAGTTTTATTTTAGTGTAGCCTAATTACCGGCTACTGATTTTGTTACCCCTAAATTAAGAGCTAAGAGTGTTTCTTTTAAGTCTTAATTTAGAGATATAAGATTGTTCTGAATGGAGTTTTGGAGCTTTCTTGTATTTATAGTAGTTTTAGCCTAAATTGAGTGTTAAGAGTGATTCTTTTCATTTGGTTTAGACTATACGAGTTTGTCCACAAAGTGAGCTACAAAATTGCGTGTTTTTTAGCTTGTTCGTAGATGAATTCGTAGGCATAATCGATCCGGGAACCTGTTCCTCGATTCGATATGTTCCATTTGGTATCAGAGCCTTGTTCGACATGGACCATCCTCGATTTAAGTTCTAAAATTGAGGACAATTTTTTTTGAGGAAAGAGAGTGTGAACCAGATTAAGTGAGCCAAAGAATGGTGATTAGTAGTAGTAATTTTGTAATAGAATTGTAGTAGCATGATTAGCAAATTCAATGATGTATTAGCTACTACTTAGTTTAAATCTTTAAGTTATTGTTTGTTTTTGTACTAATTAGCATTAGTTAAAGTATAGCTTGTAATAACTAGCTTAATTAGGCAAGTGGGTAAACTACGGAGCAAAGTTGAAGACTCGATCCAGTAGAGAATGACGAGGTGCGAGCCAAGGTCACGAGGTGCGAGCCCAAGGGACCATCAAGGTCGCGAGTCGCGAGGTCCTACTGTCCAAGTTCTACGTGTTTCAGTCTTTGCAAGTTTGTGTTTGGGCTTTGGGTTATTGCTTGCAAGTGGTGTAGCTAGCTTTTCTTAGTCATCTAGTAGCCTTACTTAGTGTCATACTAGCTTTGCTTACTCACCTAGTAGCTTAGGGGAGTCATGGAGGCAAGTTGGTGCAAGTTGGTGCAAGTGGGTGCAAGTGGAGCAAGTTGCTCAAAATGGCTGCCAAAGGGGCGACGTTTGGGGCATTGTAGGCTTGATATTTTTGCTTTCTTTGCTTTGTTTATTCATGTAATAGTAGTAGTAGCCTTAGCTTTAGTTTTAGTATAGATAGCTTGTACTAGTTATGTAAAAATCAGATTTGATGAATGAAAATTGGTTTGAAAACTTTGTTGTTTTCTTTCTTTAGTTTTTAAGTTGTGTGCTTAGAAGCTAGCATGGTTTGAAGTTCTTGGGAGTTGTCTAGCTACAAGACTTCGTGCTAGATGAATGATTAAGAGGCCGAACCTCTTAATTAGTTATCTAGGCTATTAGATTAAGAGGTCGACCCTCTTAGTCGAAGCTAGCCAAACTGATTAATGACTTCGAGAGTGATTCTCTTAGGAGTTAGTCAGATTTGATTGTTGAGTTTTGAGAGCGATTCTCTTAACTCGGTAGTTTATTTAGCGGTAGATTCAAGAGCGATTCTTCCATCTATTAGCTAAAATATCCCATTTGGAGATTAGTGTTCCTAATCTCTAAAATATCCCCTTTATTGTTTTTCGGTTTAGTTTTATTTTAGTGTAGCCTAATTACCGGCTACTGATTTTGTTACCCCTAAATTAAGAGCTAAGAGTGTTTCTTTTAAGTCTTAATTTAGAGATATAAGATTGTTCTGAATGGAGTTTTGGAGCTTTCTTGTATTTATAGTAGTTTTAGCCTAAATTGAGTGTTAAGAGTGATTCTTTTCATTTGGTTTAGACTATACGAGTTTGTCCACAAAGTGAGCTACAAAATTGCGTGTTTTTTAGCTTGTTCGTAGATGAATTCGTAGGCATAATCGATCCGGGAACCTGTTCCTCGATTCGATATGTTCCATTTGGTATCAGAGCCTTGTTCGACATGGACCATCCTCGATTTAAGTTCTAAAATTGAGGACAATTTTTTTTGAGGAAAGAGAGTGTGAACCAGATTAAGTGAGCCAAAGAATGGTGATTAGTAGTAGTAATTTTGTAATAGAATTGTAGTAGCATGATTAGCAAATTCAATGATGTATTAGCTACTACTTAGTTTAAATCTTTAAGTTATTGTTTGTTTTTGTACTAATTAGCATTAGTTAAAGTATAGCTTGTAATAACTAGCTTAATTAGGCAAGTGGGTAAACTACGGAGCAAAGTTGAAGACTCGATCCAGTAGAGAATGACGAGGTGCGAGCCAAGGTCACGAGGTGCGAGCCCAAGGGACCATCAAGGTCGCGAGTCGCGAGGTCCTACTGTCCAAGTTCTACGTGTTTCAGTCTTTGCAAGTTTGTGTTTGGGCTTTGGGTTATTGCTTGCAAGTGGTGTAGCTAGCTTTTCTTAGTCATCTAGTAGCCTTACTTAGTGTCATACTAGCTTTGCTTACTCACCTAGTAGCTTAGGGGAGTCATGGAGGCAAGTTGGTGCAAGTTGGTGCAAGTGGGTGCAAGTGGAGCAAGTTGCTCAAAATGGCTGCCAAAGGGGCGACGTTTGGGGCATTGTAGGCTTGATATTTTTGCTTTCTTTGCTTTGTTTATTCATGTAATAGTAGTAGTAGCCTTAGCTTTAGTTTTAGTATAGATAGCTTGTACTAGTTATGTAAAAATCAGATTTGATGAATGAAAATTGGTTTGAAAACTTTGTTGTTTTCTTTCTTTAGTTTTTAAGTTGTGTGCTTAGAAGCTAGCATGGTTTGAAGTTCTTGGGAGTTGTCTAGCTACAAGACTTCGTGCTAGATGAATGATTAAGAGGCCGAACCTCTTAATTAGTTATCTAGGCTATTAGATTAAGAGGTCGACCCTCTTAGTCGAAGCTAGCCAAACTGATTAATGACTTCGAGAGTGATTCTCTTAGGAGTTAGTCAGATTTGATTGTTGAGTTTTGAGAGCGATTCTCTTAACTCGGTAGTTTATTTAGCGGTAGATTCAAGAGCGATTCTTCCATCTATTAGCTAAAATATCCCATTTGGAGATTAGTGTTCCTAATCTCTAAAATATCCCCTTTATTGTTTTTCGGTTTAGTTTTATTTTAGTGTAGCCTAATTACCGGCTACTGATTTTGTTACCCCTAAATTAAGAGCTAAGAGTGTTTCTTTTAAGTCTTAATTTAGAGATATAAGATTGTTCTGAATGGAGTTTTGGAGCTTTCTTGTATTTATAGTAGTTTTAGCCTAAATTGAGTGTTAAGAGTGATTCTTTTCATTTGGTTTAGACTATACGAGTTTGTCCACAAAGTGAGCTACAAAATTGCGTGTTTTTTAGCTTGTTCGTAGATGAATTCGTAGGCATAATCGATCCGGGAACCTGTTCCTCGATTCGATATGTTCCATTTGGTATCAGAGCCTTGTTCGACATGGACCATCCTCGATTTAAGTTCTAAAATTGAGGACAATTTTTTTTGAGGAAAGAGAGTGTGAACCAGATTAAGTGAGCCAAAGAATGGTGATTAGTAGTAGTAATTTTGTAATAGAATTGTAGTAGCATGATTAGCAAATTCAATGATGTATTAGCTACTACTTAGTTTAAATCTTTAAGTTATTGTTTGTTTTTGTACTAATTAGCATTAGTTAAAGTATAGCTTGTAATAACTAGCTTAATTAGGCAAGTGGGTAAACTACGGAGCAAAGTTGAAGACTCGATCCAGTAGAGAATGACGAGGTGCGAGCCAAGGTCACGAGGTGCGAGCCCAAGGGACCATCAAGGTCGCGAGTCGCGAGGTCCTACTGTCCAAGTTCTACGTGTTTCAGTCTTTGCAAGTTTGTGTTTGGGCTTTGGGTTATTGCTTGCAAGTGGTGTAGCTAGCTTTTCTTAGTCATCTAGTAGCCTTACTTAGTGTCATACTAGCTTTGCTTACTCACCTAGTAGCTTAGGGGAGTCATGGAGGCAAGTTGGTGCAAGTTGGTGCAAGTGGGTGCAAGTGGAGCAAGTTGCTCAAAATGGCTGCCAAAGGGGCGACGTTTGGGGCATTGTAGGCTTGATATTTTTGCTTTCTTTGCTTTGTTTATTCATGTAATAGTAGTAGTAGCCTTAGCTTTAGTTTTAGTATAGATAGCTTGTACTAGTTATGTAAAAATCAGATTTGATGAATGAAAATTGGTTTGAAAACTTTGTTGTTTTCTTTCTTTAGTTTTTAAGTTGTGTGCTTAGAAGCTAGCATGGTTTGAAGTTCTTGGGAGTTGTCTAGCTACAAGACTTCGTGCTAGATGAATGATTAAGAGGCCGAACCTCTTAATTAGTTATCTAGGCTATTAGATTAAGAGGTCGACCCTCTTAGTCGAAGCTAGCCAAACTGATTAATGACTTCGAGAGTGATTCTCTTAGGAGTTAGTCAGATTTGATTGTTGAGTTTTGAGAGCGATTCTCTTAACTCGGTAGTTTATTTAGCGGTAGATTCAAGAGCGATTCTTCCATCTATTAGCTAAAATATCCCATTTGGAGATTAGTGTTCCTAATCTCTAAAATATCCCCTTTATTGTTTTTCGGTTTAGTTTTATTTTAGTGTAGCCTAATTACCGGCTACTGATTTTGTTACCCCTAAATTAAGAGCTAAGAGTGTTTCTTTTAAGTCTTAATTTAGAGATATAAGATTGTTCTGAATGGAGTTTTGGAGCTTTCTTGTATTTATAGTAGTTTTAGCCTAAATTGAGTGTTAAGAGTGATTCTTTTCATTTGGTTTAGACTATACGAGTTTGTCCACAAAGTGAGCTACAAAATTGCGTGTTTTTTAGCTTGTTCGTAGATGAATTCGTAGGCATAATCGATCCGGGAACCTGTTCCTCGATTCGATATGTTCCATTTGGTATCAGAGCCTTGTTCGACATGGACCATCCTCGATTTAAGTTCTAAAATTGAGGACAATTTTTTTTGAGGAAAGAGAGTGTGAACCAGATTAAGTGAGCCAAAGAATGGTGATTAGTAGTAGTAATTTTGTAATAGAATTGTAGTAGCATGATTAGCAAATTCAATGATGTATTAGCTACTACTTAGTTTAAATCTTTAAGTTATTGTTTGTTTTTGTACTAATTAGCATTAGTTAAAGTATAGCTTGTAATAACTAGCTTAATTAGGCAAGTGGGTAAACTACGGAGCAAAGTTGAAGACTCGATCCAGTAGAGAATGACGAGGTGCGAGCCAAGGTCACGAGGTGCGAGCCCAAGGGACCATCAAGGTCGCGAGTCGCGAGGTCCTACTGTCCAAGTTCTACGTGTTTCAGTCTTTGCAAGTTTGTGTTTGGGCTTTGGGTTATTGCTTGCAAGTGGTGTAGCTAGCTTTTCTTAGTCATCTAGTAGCCTTACTTAGTGTCATACTAGCTTTGCTTACTCACCTAGTAGCTTAGGGGAGTCATGGAGGCAAGTTGGTGCAAGTTGGTGCAAGTGGGTGCAAGTGGAGCAAGTTGCTCAAAATGGCTGCCAAAGGGGCGACGTTTGGGGCATTGTAGGCTTGATATTTTTGCTTTCTTTGCTTTGTTTATTCATGTAATAGTAGTAGTAGCCTTAGCTTTAGTTTTAGTATAGATAGCTTGTACTAGTTATGTAAAAATCAGATTTGATGAATGAAAATTGGTTTGAAAACTTTGTTGTTTTCTTTCTTTAGTTTTTAAGTTGTGTGCTTAGAAGCTAGCATGGTTTGAAGTTCTTGGGAGTTGTCTAGCTACAAGACTTCGTGCTAGATGAATGATTAAGAGGCCGAACCTCTTAATTAGTTATCTAGGCTATTAGATTAAGAGGTCGACCCTCTTAGTCGAAGCTAGCCAAACTGATTAATGACTTCGAGAGTGATTCTCTTAGGAGTTAGTCAGATTTGATTGTTGAGTTTTGAGAGCGATTCTCTTAACTCGGTAGTTTATTTAGCGGTAGATTCAAGAGCGATTCTTCCATCTATTAGCTAAAATATCCCATTTGGAGATTAGTGTTCCTAATCTCTAAAATATCCCCTTTATTGTTTTTCGGTTTAGTTTTATTTTAGTGTAGCCTAATTACCGGCTACTGATTTTGTTACCCCTAAATTAAGAGCTAAGAGTGTTTCTTTTAAGTCTTAATTTAGAGATATAAGATTGTTCTGAATGGAGTTTTGGAGCTTTCTTGTATTTATAGTAGTTTTAGCCTAAATTGAGTGTTAAGAGTGATTCTTTTCATTTGGTTTAGACTATACGAGTTTGTCCACAAAGTGAGCTACAAAATTGCGTGTTTTTTAGCTTGTTCGTAGATGAATTCGTAGGCATAATCGATCCGGGAACCTGTTCCTCGATTCGATATGTTCCATTTGGTATCAGAGCCTTGTTCGACATGGACCATCCTCGATTTAAGTTCTAAAATTGAGGACAATTTTTTTTGAGGAAAGAGAGTGTGAACCAGATTAAGTGAGCCAAAGAATGGTGATTAGTAGTAGTAATTTTGTAATAGAATTGTAGTAGCATGATTAGCAAATTCAATGATGTATTAGCTACTACTTAGTTTAAATCTTTAAGTTATTGTTTGTTTTTGTACTAATTAGCATTAGTTAAAGTATAGCTTGTAATAACTAGCTTAATTAGGCAAGTGGGTAAACTACGGAGCAAAGTTGAAGACTCGATCCAGTAGAGAATGACGAGGTGCGAGCCAAGGTCACGAGGTGCGAGCCCAAGGGACCATCAAGGTCGCGAGTCGCGAGGTCCTACTGTCCAAGTTCTACGTGTTTCAGTCTTTGCAAGTTTGTGTTTGGGCTTTGGGTTATTGCTTGCAAGTGGTGTAGCTAGCTTTTCTTAGTCATCTAGTAGCCTTACTTAGTGTCATACTAGCTTTGCTTACTCACCTAGTAGCTTAGGGGAGTCATGGAGGCAAGTTGGTGCAAGTTGGTGCAAGTGGGTGCAAGTGGAGCAAGTTGCTCAAAATGGCTGCCAAAGGGGCGACGTTTGGGGCATTGTAGGCTTGATATTTTTGCTTTCTTTGCTTTGTTTATTCATGTAATAGTAGTAGTAGCCTTAGCTTTAGTTTTAGTATAGATAGCTTGTACTAGTTATGTAAAAATCAGATTTGATGAATGAAAATTGGTTTGAAAACTTTGTTGTTTTCTTTCTTTAGTTTTTAAGTTGTGTGCTTAGAAGCTAGCATGGTTTGAAGTTCTTGGGAGTTGTCTAGCTACAAGACTTCGTGCTAGATGAATGATTAAGAGGCCGAACCTCTTAATTAGTTATCTAGGCTATTAGATTAAGAGGTCGACCCTCTTAGTCGAAGCTAGCCAAACTGATTAATGACTTCGAGAGTGATTCTCTTAGGAGTTAGTCAGATTTGATTGTTGAGTTTTGAGAGCGATTCTCTTAACTCGGTAGTTTATTTAGCGGTAGATTCAAGAGCGATTCTTCCATCTATTAGCTAAAATATCCCATTTGGAGATTAGTGTTCCTAATCTCTAAAATATCCCCTTTATTGTTTTTCGGTTTAGTTTTATTTTAGTGTAGCCTAATTACCGGCTACTGATTTTGTTACCCCTAAATTAAGAGCTAAGAGTGTTTCTTTTAAGTCTTAATTTAGAGATATAAGATTGTTCTGAATGGAGTTTTGGAGCTTTCTTGTATTTATAGTAGTTTTAGCCTAAATTGAGTGTTAAGAGTGATTCTTTTCATTTGGTTTAGACTATACGAGTTTGTCCACAAAGTGAGCTACAAAATTGCGTGTTTTTTAGCTTGTTCGTAGATGAATTCGTAGGCATAATCGATCCGGGAACCTGTTCCTCGATTCGATATGTTCCATTTGGTATCAGAGCCTTGTTCGACATGGACCATCCTCGATTTAAGTTCTAAAATTGAGGACAATTTTTTTTGAGGAAAGAGAGTGTGAACCAGATTAAGTGAGCCAAAGAATGGTGATTAGTAGTAGTAATTTTGTAATAGAATTGTAGTAGCATGATTAGCAAATTCAATGATGTATTAGCTACTACTTAGTTTAAATCTTTAAGTTATTGTTTGTTTTTGTACTAATTAGCATTAGTTAAAGTATAGCTTGTAATAACTAGCTTAATTAGGCAAGTGGGTAAACTACGGAGCAAAGTTGAAGACTCGATCCAGTAGAGAATGACGAGGTGCGAGCCAAGGTCACGAGGTGCGAGCCCAAGGGACCATCAAGGTCGCGAGTCGCGAGGTCCTACTGTCCAAGTTCTACGTGTTTCAGTCTTTGCAAGTTTGTGTTTGGGCTTTGGGTTATTGCTTGCAAGTGGTGTAGCTAGCTTTTTTTAGTCATCTAGTAGCCTTACTTAGTGTCATACTAGCTTTGCTTACTCACCTAGTAGCTTAGGGGAGTCATGGAGGCAAGTTGGTGCAAGTTGGTGCAAGTGGGTGCAAGTGGAGCAAGTTGCTCAAAATGGCTGCCAAAGGGGCGACGTTTGGGGCATTGTAGGCTTGATATTTTTGCTTTCTTTGCTTTGTTTATTCATGTAATAGTAGTAGTAGCCTTAGCTTTAGTTTTAGTATAGATAGCTTGTACTAGTAATGTAAAAATCAGATTTGATGAATGAAAATTGGTTTGAAAACTTTGTTGTTTTCTTTCTTTAGTTTTTAAGTTGTGTGCTTAGAAGCTAGCTTGGTTTGAAGTTCTTGGGAGTTGTCTAGCTACAAGACTTCGTGCTAGATGAATGATTAAGAGGCCGAACCTCTTAATTAGTTATCTAGGCTATTAGATTAAGAGGTCGACCCTCTTAGTCGAAGCTAGCCAAACTGATTAATGACTTCGAGAGTGATTCTCTTAGGAGTTAGTCAGATTTGATTGTTGAGTTTTGAGAGCGATTCTCTTAACTCGGTAGTTTATTTAGCGGTAGATTCAAGAGCGATTCTTCCATCTATTAGCTCAAATATCCCATTTGGAGATTAGTGTTCCTAATCTCTAAAATATCCCTCTATTTGCTTTTCGGTTTTGTTTTAATTTAGTGTAGCTTAACTACCGGCTACTGATTTTGTTACCCCTAAATTAAGAGATAAGAGTGATTCTTTTAAGTCTTAATTTAGAGATATAAGATTATTCTGAATGGAGTTTCGGAGCTTTCTTGTATTCATAGTAGTTTTAGCCTAAATTGAGTATTAAGAGTGATTCTTTTCATTTAGTTTAGACTATACGAGTTTGTCCACAAAGTGAGCTACAAAATTGCATGTTTTTTAGCTTGTTCGTAGATGATTTCGTAGGCATATTCGATCCTGGAACCTGTTCCTCGATTCGATATGTTCCAGAAACAATTACCATTTTTCGAAAAAAGTTGACTTTCACTTGATTAAACAAGCTATGTTTGAATGTCATTGACTTTTATTTGATTCTATAAGTTTTAGACGAATCAAATTAGCTTTGTTTGAATGCAATTGAGTGGAATCTTAATGATTAAGCTGAAGCTTTATTTGAGCCAATTACCATTTTTGGAAAGAAGTTGACTTTCATTTTATTAAACAAGCTATTTTTGAATGCAATTGACTTTCATTTGAGAGAATGGGCTTTATTCGAATCAAATTAGCTTTGTTTGAATGCAATTGAGTGGAATCTTGGCGATTAAGTTTAACCTTTATTTCAAACAATTATCATTTTTGGAAAGAATAGTTGACTTTCATTTGATTAAACAACCTATGTTTACATGCAATTGACTTTCATTTGATACAATAGGCTTTATTTGAATCAAATTAGCTTTATTTGAATGCAATTGAGTGGAATTTTAATGATTAAGTTTAAGCTTTATTTGAAGCAATTAACATTTTTGGAAAGAATATGTTGTGATCCGGCCTCCCAACTCCTTAGTTCAGAGTGGTAAAATAGTCACCATGGTTCGAACTTGCATCCATGACATGGTTGGATTAGTTATCCAACCTATTCAAATCCTATTTAGTTTTGTTTATTAAATTTTGTGTTTAGTAGGGTTCGATCCTTGTTAGTATAAATCGAACCCCTTTTAATTTGTTTGAGTTATTTTTAAATTCAGTCAAGTAGTTATTTAATTAAGGCTAGCAATAAACCGGCGGCTTGCAAGGAGATCTAAGAAGCAAAACTGGCAGCCTTGAAACCCCAAAAAAAACCGGCAGCTTTGAAGCCCAAAGCCGGCAGTATTGAAAGTCCAAAGATGGCAGCTCCAAGATGGCATCCTTAAAATCCAAAGATGGCAGCTTCAAGATGGCATCCAAAGATGGTAAGGTGGCAGCCTCAAGTGCAAAACCGGCAGCCCCCTTCGAAGTTTTGAAACCGGCAGTCCCTAAGGGGAATACAAGAGGTCATCAATACAATCAAGCTACAAGAAGCTTCCAGAATTCAGCTGCCAAGCAAGAGGATTAAAAGAGCAATTAAAAGAGAAACAAAGCAATTAAGAAGGCATTAAAATGGTGCTTAAAGGCCGGCTGCCCAAGCTTCTCAAATTCAGATTTATTATCTTCATTTGCAACCACCATTTCTGATTTCTTAGGATAAGGATTAGACTTTCTAATTACCCTAGCTTATCCTAATTGTACTTATAAATAGTGGCTTGCATATCAATGAAAAATCAGAACTTTTGAATCAAAAACAAACACTTAAATTTGTCTTGGTTTTTCCTCAAGAAATCCGAAACAATTATCCTTTGCTTGTCTAATTTGTGGCTCAATTAGGCTGTGATCTTAGGAACCTAATTTGTTGAATTTGGTGGTGAAATCTGTATCCAAGTTCACGAATTAAAGCCCAAGTCCTCGAAGTTGGTGGTGTTATTTCTGTATCCATCTTTGAAACTTGATCTATCCTTTACTTTAGTGGCTAGTCCCTTGTAATCTTCTTGTGCTACAACAAGGTTACAACATTTGGTGGCCCATGCAGGTCTAGCCACCTTTCTCCTCCACAAAAACAACCCCTTTCTTTCCTTTACCTCCACGTCAAAAAAAAAAAAAAAAAAAAAAAACAAAACACACAAAATGTCGAATCCCCCACCCAATTGGCAAGAGTTCATTCAGAAAAATGAAGAAGAGAAGGAGAGCTCAAATGGCTGCCATGCAAACTGAAATGGCGGATCTAATGAGGAGACTCATTAGGCAACGAGAAGGTTCACCTACTCGGAGTGAACAAAGCAGTGACCTAGAGCTCGAAGATGAAACTTCAAGAACAAGACCAAACAATGATATCAAAGTTGATATTCCAGAATATGATGGCAAGATTGATGCCGACGAGTTCATCGAATGGTTGAACACGGTTGAAAGAGTGTTCGATTATAAGAATACCCCGGAGGACAAGAAAGTGAAAATCATTGCCTTGAAACTTAGAAAATATGCTTCCACTTGGTGGTCGAATATAAATGCAAAGAGGCAAAGGCAAGGCAAAGACAAGGTCAGAACTTGGCCTAAAATGAAGAAAATGATGAAGAGTAAGTTCTTACCTACTTACTATATTCAAGAGAATTTTCAGAAGTTCCACAAATTGAAACAAGGAACGAAATCAGTAGAGGAGTATGCAAGAGAATTCGAAGGATTAACCATGAAGTGTGATGTTGAAGAGGACGAACCCCAAACTTTGGTTCGTTTTATTGGCGGTTTGGATCCTCGAATTGCCAATGTTGTCGAACTACACCCCTACTCAACTTTGGAAGAGTTAGTCATTCTAGCTCACAAGGTTGAAGCCCAACAAAAGACCAAAGGGAAGGAGACCTCACGTCCCTTTTCCAAAACAGCCCCTTCCCCATTCAACCGTCCATACCAAACACCCCTCAAAGTAACCCCCTCTAATCCTTCTAAACCCCAAAATTCCGCCCAACCCCGGAAATGTTTTCGTTGTCATGGCTTTGGCCATATTGCAACCGAGTGTCCAAATAAGAGAGTAATCTCTTTGATTGAATGTGAAAGAGAAGAATCAGAAGAGGATCATGATGATATTGGAGAATCGGATCAGGAGCAAGATGAAGTGTTCCTAGGACCCGATGAAGGTGAATGTCTAGTTGTTAGGCGTGCCCTAAGCAGCTTGGTCGGCAAGGAAGAGAACTTGCAACGAGAGGCAATATTTCACTCCCGTTGTACCATCAAAAACAAGGTATGTACTTTAATTATTGATGGTGGTAGTTGTACAAATGTGGCATCTCAGAATATGGTGGATAAATTGGGACTAAAAACAACTCCTCACAAAAATCCTTATATAATCCAATGGCTTAATCAAGGGAAATGAATTAAAGTGGATAAACAAATTCTGATTTCATTTAGCATTGGTAACAATTATCAAGAAGAGTTGTATTGTGATGTAATTCCCATGGATGCGTGTCATTTGTTGCTTGGAAGACCTTGGATGTTTGATAGGCGAGTTAATCATGATGGATATAAAAACACTTATTCCTTTATTAAAAATGGCAAGAAAATTGTGTTAACTCCCTTACCCCCACCCAAAACTGCCGCACAACCACCACCCAAAACTGCCGCACAACAGAACAATACCCCCTTGCCCACTACTCTTACTACCCTCATCAAGTCTGAATATCATGAGTTCCAACCCCATAAAGGGCTCATTTTAAGTGGACTTGAAGACAGCCCCTCACCTCCCAAAGAACCTCTCCATCCCTTACTTAATTCCCTCTTTCAAGAATTCTCTAATGTTTTCCCCTCTGAAATGCCGTGTGCATTACCTCCCAAAAGGGACATCCAACACAAAATTGACTTGATTCTCGGTTCTACCTTGCCAAATAAACCTGCCTATAGGACCAACCCTAAGGAGACCGAGGAGATAAGAAGGCAGGTTGACGAGTTGTTGTCTAAGGGATTAATTCGAGAGTCCTTGAGCCCGTGTGCATGTCCTACTTTACTTGTTCCAAAGAAAAATGGTGAATGGCGTATGTGTGTGGACAGTAGGCCTATTAACAAAATCACTATCAAATATCGATTTCCAATTCCAAGATTGAATGATTTGTTAGATGATTTACATGGTGCTAAAGTATTTTCGAAAATTGATCTTAAAAGTGGCTATCATCAAATTCGAATTTTCGAAGGAGATGAATGGAAAACAGCTTTCAAAACCAAGGATGGATTGTTCGAGTGGCTTCTCATGCCATTTGGTTTAACAAACGCACCTTCTACCTTCATGCGTTTGATGAATCAAGTTCTGAAACCTTTTATTGGTCACTTTGTAGTAGTTTATTTTGATGATATTTTAATTTATAGTAGAGATGATGATGAGCATGTATCACATCTTAGAGAAGTATTTTCTGTTTTAGCAAGAGAACAATTGTATGGTAATCTAGATAAGTGTGATTTCTTTTCTAGTTTTGTAACTTTTCTAGGATTTAAAGTGTCATGTAATGGTATTGAAGTTGATGAAGACAAGGTAAAAGCGATCAATGAGTGGCCCACGCCACAATCAGTTCAACAAGTGCGAAGTTTTCATGGGTTAGCCTCTTTCTATAGGCGATTCGTGAGAAATTTCAGTACTCTCATGGCTCCAATCACCGAACTCACAAAGCTTTCAAAATTTGAATGGAATCCAAATGCTCAAAAGGCATTTGAAGAGGTTAAGAAGATGCTTACTACTGCACCTATTCTTGTATTACCTAACTTTGATGATGTATTTGAAATTGAATGTGATGCTAGTGGTGTTGGAATAGGAGCTGTCCTATCTCAAAACCGGCGGCCCATAGCCTATTTCAGTGAAAAGCTCAATGATGTTCAAAGGAGATATTCAACCTATGACAAAGAATTTTTGGCTCTTGTTCGTGCTTTAGACCATTGGAGGCATTACCTATTGCCTAAAGAATTCATTCTACATTCAGATCATGAAGCACTCAAGTTCTTGCAAAGCCAACAAAAGCTCCATGCTCGCCATGCCAAATGGGTTGAATTCCTTCAATCTTTTCACTTCGTCATCAAGCATAAGAAAGGAGAAATGAACAAAGGTGCCGATGCTTTGTCCAGGAGATATGTGTTGCTTAATTCTTTGAAAACACGTGTGATAGGTGTAGAAGAAATGAAGCAATGCTATGATGATGACTCTGATTTTGGAGAAATCTTCCTAAAGTGTAAAAGTCATCCCCATAAAGACTTTTACATTTTGGATGGTTTTCTTTTCAAAGGGAATAGCATTTGTGTTCCTAAATCTAGCTTGAGAGAAAGCTTAATTAAAGAATTCCATGAAGGAGGAATGGCTGGTCACTTTGGAATTGAGAAGACCTACACTCTCATTTCTGAATACTTTTTTTGGCCTCGATTGAAACGAGATGTAGACTTTGTTGTAAAGAGGTGCGTGAAGTGTCAACAAGCTAAGAGCCATCAATTGCCTCAAGGGTATCTCATGCCCTTACCCATACCGCAAGCTCCTTGGGAAGATGTAAGTCTTGATTTCGTGGTAGGACTTCCCATCACCAAAAACAGAAAGGACTCGATCAGGGTGGTTGTTGATCGATTCTCAAAAATGGCTCACTTCATCTCTTGTCATACAACTCATGATGCTAGCCGTGTGGCTGATCTTTACTTCAAAGAGGTTGTTCGCTTACATGGGATTCCCAAATCAATGGTTAGTGATCGAGACGCCAAGTTCCTAAGTCATTTTTGGCTTACCTTATGGCGCAAGATGGGGACCAAGCTCAAATTTAGTACTTCAAGCCATCCTCAAACCGATGGACAGACCGAAGTTACCAATAGGACTTTAGGGTCCTTGTTGCGAGCCCTTGCAACAAAGCGTCCTAGCCAATGGGAAGAAATGCTACCTCATGCTGAATTTGCTTACAACCGAGTTCCTAGCCGTACCACAAGCTTGAGTCCATTTGAAGTTGTTTATGGGTTCAATCCATGTACTCCAATTGATTTGGCTCCATTTCCAACTCCAACCAAATATAGTCATGAAGCTAGTGAACGAGTCAAAGAGATCCAATCCATACATGAGAAAGTTCGTGGGCAGATTGAACGAACTAATGCAAAGATGAAGGAGTACTATGACAAGAAAAGAAGCTCAGTGCATTTCAAGGAAGGTGACCTCGTGTGGGTTCATCTAAGGAAGGAACGTTTTCCAATTAAGAGGCGTTCTAAAATCAGTCCAAGAAGTGATGGTCCATTCGAAATCAAGGAGAAAGTGAATGACAATGCCTATAAGGTCGAATTGCCAGGGAACTATGGAGTTTCTTCTACCTTCAATGTTCAAGACTTGTCTCCCTACTTTGATGAATTTGAAGAATTGCCAAGTTTGAGGTCAAACTCTTCAAAAGCCGGGGAGGATGTTGTGATCCGGCCTCCCAACTCCTTAGTTCAGAGTGGTAAAATAGTCACCATGGTTCGAACTTGCATCCATGACATGGTTGGATTAGTTATCCAACCTATTCAAATCCTATTTAGTTTTGTTTATTAAATTTTGTGTTTAGTAGGGTTCGATCCTTGTTAGTATAAATCGAACCCCTTTTAATTTGTTTGAGTTATTTTTAAATTCAGTCAAGTAGTTATTTAATTAAGGCTAGCAATAAACCGGCGGCTTGCAAGGAGATCTAAGAAGCAAAACTGGCAGCCTTGAAACCCCAAAAAAACCGGCAGCTTTGAAGCCCAAAGCCGGCAGTATTGGAAGTCCAAAGATGGCAGCTCCAAGATGGCATCCTTAAAATCCAAAGATGGCAGCTTCAAGATGGCATCCAAAGATGGTAAGGTGGCAGCCTCAAGTGCAAAACCGGCAGCCCCCTTCGAAGTTTTGAAACCGGCAGTCCCTAAGGGGAATACAAGAGGTCATCAATACAATCAAGCTACAAGAAGCTTCCAGAATTCAGCTGCCAAGCAAGAGGATTAAAAGAGCAATTAAAAGAGAAACAAAGCAATTAAGAAGGCATTAAAATGGTGCTTAAAGGCCGGCTGCCCAAGCTTCTCAAATTCAGATTTATTATCTTCATTTGCAACCACCATTTCTGATTTCTTAGGATAAGGATTAGACTTTCTAATTACCCTAGCTTATCCTAATTGTACTTATAAATAGTGGCTTGCATATCAATGAAAAATCAGAACTTTTGAATCAAAAACAAACACTTAAATTTGTCTTGGTTTTTCCTCAAGAAATCCGAAACAATTATCCTTTGCTTGTCTAATTTGTGGCTCAATTAGGCTGTGATCTTAGGAACCTAATTTGTTGAATTTGGTGGTGAAATCTGTATCCAAGTTCACGAATTAAAGCCCAAGTCCTCGAAGTTGGTGGTGTTATTTCTGTATCCATCTTTGAAACTTGATCTATCCTTTACTTTAGTGGCTAGTCCCTTGTAATCTTCTTGTGCTACAACAAGGTTACAACAGAATAGCTGACTTTCGTTAGATTAAACAAGCTATGTTCGAATGCAATTAACTTTCATTTGATTCAATAAGCTTTATACGAATCAAATTAGCTTTGTTTTAATGCAATTGAGTGGAATCTTAATGATTAAGCTTAAGCTTTATTTGATCTAATTACCATTTTTGGTTTAGAAGTTGACTTTCGGTTGATTAAACAAGCTATGTGTGAATGCAATTGACTTTTATTTTATTCAATAAGCTTTATTCAAATCAAATTAGCTTTGTTTGAATTCAATTGAGTGGAGTTTAAATGATTAAGCTTAAGCTTTATTCGAAACAATTACCATTTTTCGAAAGAAGTTGACTTTCTTTTGATTAAACAAGCTATGTTTGAATGTAATTGACTTTTATTTGATTCAATAAGTTTTATTCGAATCAAATTAGCTTTGTTTGGATGCAATTGAGTGGAATCTTAATGATTAAGCTTAAGCTTTTTTTGAACCAATTACCATTTTTGGAAAGAAGTTGACTTTCATTTGATTAAACAAGCTATGTTTGAATGCAATTGACTTTCATTTGATACAATAGGCTTTATTCGAATCAAAATAGCTTTATTTGAATGCAATTAAGTGGAATCTTAATGATTAAGTTTAAGCTTTATTTGAATTAATTATCATTTTTGGAAAGAATAGCTGACTTTCATTAGATGAAACAACCTGTGTTTGAATGCAATTGACTTTCATTTGATTCAACAAGCTTTATTCAAATCAAATTAGCTCTGTTTGAATCAATTATCATTTTTGGGAAAGAATAGTTGACTTTCATTTGATTAAACAACCTATGTTTACATGCAATTGACTTTCATTTGATACAATAGGCTTTATTTGAATTAAATTAGTTTTATTTGAATGCAATTGAGTGGAATCTTAATGATTAAGTTTAAGCTTTATTTGAAGCAATTACCATTTTTGGAATGAATAGCTGACTTTCGTTAGATTAAACAAGCTATGTTCGAATGCAACTAACTTTCATTTGATTCAATAAGCTTTATACGAATCAAATTAGCTTTGTTTTAATGCAATTGAGTGGAATCTTAATGATTAAGCTTAAGCTTTATTTGAACTAATTACCATTTTTGGTTAAGAAGTTGATTTTCGGTTGATTAAACAAGCTATGTTTGAATGCAATTGCTTTTATTTGACTCAATAAGCTTTATTTAAATCAAATTAGCTTTGTTTGAATGCAATTGAGTGGAATCCTAATGATTAAGCTTAAGCTTTATTTGAAACAATTACCATTTTTCGAAAGAAGTTGACTTTCATTTGATTAAACAAGCTATGTTTGAATGTAATTGACATTTATTTGATTCAATAAGCTTTATACGAATCAAATTAGCTTTGTTTGAATGCAATTGAGTGGAATCTTAATAATTAAGCTTAAGCTTTATTTGAACCCATTACCATTTTTGGTTAAGAAGTTGACTTTCGGTTGATTAAACAAGCTATGTTTGAATGCAATTGACTTTTATTTGATTCAATAAGCTTTATTCAAATCAAATTAGCTTTGTTTGAATGCAATTGAGTGTAATCTTCATGATTATGCGTAAGCTTTATTTGAAACAATTACCATTTTTCGAAAGAAGTTGACTTTCATTTGATTAAACAAGCTATGTTTGAATGTAATTGACTTTTATTTGATTCAATAAGTTTTATTCGAATCAAATTAGCTTTGTTTGAATGCAATTGAGTGGAATCTTAATGATTAAGCTGAAATTTTATTTTAACCACTTACCATTTTTGGAAAGAAGTTGACTTTCATTTTATTAAGCAAGCTATTTTTGAATGCATTTGACTTTCATTTTATACAATATACTTTATTCGAATCAAATTAGATTTGTTTGAATGCAATTGAGTGGAATCGTAATCATTAAGCTTAAGCTTTATTTGAAGCAATTGCCATTTTTGGAAATAGTAGTTGACTTTCATTTAATTAAACAAGTTATGTTTGAATACAATTGACTTTCATCTGATTCAATAAGCTTTATTCAAATCAAATTAGCTTTGTTTGAATGCAATTGAGTGGAATCTTAGTGATTAAGCTTAACATTTATTTCAAACAATTATTATTTTCTGAAAGAATAGTTGACTTTCATTTGATTAAACAACATATGTTTGAATGATATTGACTTTCATTTTTTACCATAGGCTTTATTCGAATCAAATTATCTTTGTTTGAATGCAATTGAGTGGAATCTTAATGATCAAGCTTAAGCTTTATTTGAACCAATTACCATTTTTGGAATGAAGTTGACTTTTATTTGATTAAACAAGCTATGTTTGAATGTTAATTGACTTTTATTTGATTCAATAAGTTTTATTCGAATAAAATTAGCTTTGTTTGAATGCAATTCAGTGGAATCTTAATGATTAAGCTTAAGCTTTATTTGAAAAAATTACCATTTTTCAAAAGAAGTTGACTTTCATTTTATTAAACAAGATATGTTTGAATGTAATTGACTTTTATTTGATTCAATAAGTTTTATTCGAATCAAATTAGCTTTGTTTGAATGCAATTGAATGGAATCTTAATGATTAAGCTGAAGCTTTATTTGAACCAATTACCATTTTTGGAAAGAAGTTGACTTTCATTTGATTAAACAAGCTATGTTTGAATGTTAATTGACTTTTATTTGATTCAATAAGTTTTATCCGAATAAAATTGGCTTTGTTTGAATGCAATTGAGTGGAATCTTAGTGATTAAGTTTAACCTTTATTTCAAACAATTATCATTTTTGCAAAGAATAGTTGGCTTTCATTTGATTAAACAACCTATGTTTAAATGAAATTGACTTTCATTTGATACAATAGGCTTTATTTGAACCAAATTAGCTATATTTGAATGCAATTGAGTGGAATCTTAATGATTATGTTTAAGCTTTATTTGAAGCAATTACCATTTTTGGAAAAGAATAGTTGACTTTCGTTAGATTAAACAAGCTATGTTTGAATGCAATTGACTTTCATTTGATTCAATAAGCTTTATTCGAATCAAATTAGCTTTGTTTGAATGCAATTGAGTTTCGGTTGATTAAACAAGCTATGTTTGAATGCAATTGACTTTTATTTGATTCAATAAGCTTTATTCAAATCAAATTAGCTTTGTTTGAATACAAGAAAGCTCCGAAACTCCATTCAGAACAATCTTATATCTCTAAATTAAGACTTAAAAGAACCACTCTTATCTCTTAATTAAGGGGTAAAAAAATCAGTAGCCGGTAATTAGGCTACACTAAATTAAAACAAAACCGAAAAGCAAATAGAGAGATATTTTAGAGATTAGGAACACTAATCTCCAAATGGGATATTTTAGCTAATAAATGGAAGAATCGCTCTTGAATCTACCGCTAAATAAACTACCGAGTTAAGAGAATCGCTCTCAAAACTCAACAATCAAATCTGACTAACTCCTAAGAGAATCACTCTCGAAGTCATTAATCAGTTTGGCTAGCTACGACTAAGAGGGTCGACCTCTTAATCTAATAGCCTAGATAACTAATTAAGAGGTTCGGCCTCTTAATCATTCATCTAGCACGAAGTCTTGTAGCTAGACAACTCCCAAGAACTTCAAATCATGCTAGCTTCTAAGCACACAACTTAAAAACTAAAGAAAGAAAACAACAAAGTTTTCAAACCAATTTTCATTCATCAAATCTGATTTTTACATAACTAGTGCAAGCTATTTATACTAAAACTAAAGCTAAGGCTACTACTACTATTACATGAATAAACAAAGCAAAGAAAGCCAAAATATCAAGCCTACAATGCCCCAAACGTCCCCCCTTTGGCAGCCATTTTGAGCAACTTGCTCCACTTGCACCCACTTGCACCAACTTGCACCAACTTGCCTCCATGACTCCCCCTAAGCTACTAGGTGAGTAAGCAAAGCTAGTATGACACTAAGTAAGGCTACTAGATTACTAAGCAAAGCTAGCTACACCACTTGCAAGCAATAACCAAAAGCCCAAACACAAACTTGCAAAGACTGAAACACGTAGAACTTTGACAGTAGGACCTCGCGACTCGCGAGTTATGGTCGCGACGCGCGACCTTGATGGTCCCTTGGGCTCGTACCTCGTGACCTTGGCTCGCACCTCGTGATTCTCTACTGGATCGAGTCTTCAACTTTGCTCCGTAGTTTACCCACTTGCCTAATTAAGCTAGTTATTACAAGCTATACTTTAACTAATGCTAATTAGTACAAAAACAAAAAATAACTTAAAGATTTAAACTAAGTAGTAGCTAATACATCATTGAATTTGCTAATCATGCTACTACAATTCTATTACAAAATTACTACTACTAATCACCATTCTTTGGCTCACTTAATCTGGTTCAGAATGTTAATTGACTTTTATTTGATTCAATAATTTTATCCGAATCAAATTGGCTTTGTTTGAATGCAATTGAGTGGAATCTTAATGATTAAGCTTAAGCTTTATTTGAAACAATTACCAATTTTTGAAACAAGTTGACTTTCATTTAATTTAATAAGCCATGTTTTAATGCAATTTACTTTCATTTGATTCAATAAGCTTTATTCAAATAAAATTAGCTTTGTTTGAATGCAATTGAGTGGAATCTTAGTGATTAAGCTTAAGATTTATTTGAACCAATTACCATTTTTGGAAAGAAATGTTGACTTTCATTTGATTAAACAAGCTATGTTTGAATGCAATTGACTTTCCTTTGATTCAATAAGCTTTATTCGAATCAAATTAGCTTTGTTTGAATGCAATTGAGTGAAATCTTAATGATTAAGCTTAAGCTTTATTTGAAGCAATTGCCATTTTTGGAAATAATAGTTGACTTTCATTTAATTAAACAAGTTATGTTTGAATGCAATTGACTTTCATCTGATTCAATAAGCTTTGTTCAAATCAAATTAGCTTTGTTTGAATGCAATTGAGTGGAATCTTAGTGATTAAGCTTAACCTTTATTTCAAACAATTATCATTTTTGGAAAGAATAGTTGACTTTTATTTGATTAAAGAACCTATGTTTGAATGCAATTGATTTTCATTTTATACCATAGGGTTTATTCGAATCAAATTAGCTTTATTTGAATGCAATTGAGTGGAATCTTAATGATTAAGTTTAAGCTTTATTTGAAGCAATTACCACTTTTGGAAAGAATAGTTGACTTTCATTTGATTAAACAAGCTATGTTTGAATGCAATTGACTTTCATTTGATTCAATACGCTTTATTCGAATCAAATTAGCTTTGTTTGAATGCACTTGAGTGGATTCTTAATGACTAAGCTGAAGCTTTTTTTGAACCAATTACCATTTTTGGAAAGAAGTTGACTTTCATTTGATGATACAAGCTATGTTTCAATTCAATTGACTATCATTTGATACAATAGGCTTTATTCGAATCAAATTAGCTTTATTTGAATGCAATTAAGTGGAATCTTAATGATTAAGTTTAAGCTTTATTTGAATTAATTACCATTTTTGGTAAGATTAGCTGACTTTCGTTAGATTAAATAACCTGTGTTTGAATGCAATTCACTTTCATTTGATTCAACAAGCTTTATTCAAATCAAATTAGCTTTGTTTGAATGCAATTGAGTGGAATCTTAATGATTAAGCTTAATCTTTATTTGAATCAATTACCATTGTTGGAAAGGATAGTTGACTTTCATTTAATTAAACAAGCTATATTCGAATGTAATTAACTTTCATTTGATTAAATAAGCTTTATTCGAATCAAATTAGCTTTGTTTGAATGCAATTTAGTGGAATCTTAATGATTAAGTGATGTGAAAACAAGTTGAGGAACTTGTTCCCAAAGGATCCGGTTACAAGTTGAATTTAAGAATGAAACTTCGGAAGGACGAATGTCAAGTATCAATGTAGTTTTAGGGGAACTCTCACCCTTAACTTGAGGATATAACAATGAGGAACACTCACTCACTTGTTTGGGGCAGAAGTGTTTAGGGAAATCTCACCTAACCAACAACTACAAGTCTTAGTTTTAGGAACTCTCACTAAAACGAAAACTCTTCAAATTGAGAAACACTCAAACTTGGAAAACAACTCGACTTTACTTAGTCAAATTCGACATACACTTGTACATTGATCATTTTCATGCTATTTATAGATAGCTTGTACATCCAACAATTGTCTATTACAATAAAACACATAAAATTCAATAAATGGAAACATAAGACTGAAATTAAAACTGAAATAACAACAGAATTAAAAGAGATTAATCATGGACTACAACCGTCCAACTAACCCTATTACATGCCATTACTAAGCTTAATAAAAATAGCTTAAAACAAGGAGTGAAAACCGGCCAGCCATGATGAGCTCCAAAGTTGTTCAAAATCCTCATTCAAGTCACCCTTGATTCACGCCTATGCTTTAACTCCCATTCAATCAGCCTTTATTCAGTAGAAACAATAAATTAAACACTAATAATACTCCTTAATTAAGACTAAGAAGCCAGCCTTAAAATCCCCTTAAAACACGCCCCAAGTTTAGCTCAGATTTAACTCCAACAATTTGATTGCCATTTACTCCCTTAAAGCCGTGCATCCCCATGCATTATGCACGATCATTACTCTTCATTTAGGTAGCTACTTACACATAGCAACGAGCACCCATTAGGAGATGTAAACGGACCATGTAAGCCAAACCCTAACGGACCAAAATCAGAACAAGACTTGGACAAGATTAATTCCTTTGCACTTGACTTTAGGACTTGATCATTCGAACTATCAACCTCTTGACCATTTGGGTCATCCTCCCCTTCCTCGAAAGGAATTGCCCTCAATTCTTCATCATCATAGTATGGTGCTAGGTCTCCAACATTGAAAGTGCTTGAGTCTCCATACTTACCTCCCAAGTCGACCTTGTATGCATTGTCATTGATTTTTTCAACCACCTCAAATGGGCCCTCGGCTCTTGGCATGAGCTTGTTCTTTCTTTGGTTAGGAAATCTTTCTTTCCTCATGTAAATCCATACTAAGTCACCAACTTCAAATGTTCTCACGTTTTTGACCCTCTTGTTGGCTTGCTTCTTGTAAACTTCATTTGCCTTCTCAATGTTCTTTCTCACCTCCTTATGGACTT
The DNA here is from genome assembly GCA_951394345.1 of Salicornia ramosissima. NCBI lineage: Eukaryota > Viridiplantae > Streptophyta > Magnoliopsida > Caryophyllales > Amaranthaceae > Salicornia > Salicornia ramosissima. The sequence continues at coordinate 30,869,944 of OX596237.1, forward strand.
TGATCATAAATTCAGCTTGCTCCTTGGCACCTCCATGGACGAACTTGTCTTGTGGTAGAGCAATGAGATCAATTGGAACATAGGGATTCGAGCCATATACCACTTCAAAAGGAGAATATTTTGTAGTAGTACTAGGAGTTCGATTGTAAGCAAACTCGGCATGAGCTAACTTGACATCCCAATCTTTTGTACTCTTACTTACCAAGGACCTAAGCAACGACCCAAGCACCCTATTCACCACCTCGGTTTGGCCATCAGTTTGGGGGTGATGCGAGGTAGAAAATAGTAACTTAGTTCCCATCAAACGCCACAAAGATTTCCAAAAATGACTTAGAAATTTTGTGTCTCGATCAGAAACAATGGTTCGTGGGACACCATGGAATCGAACAATTCCATCAAAGTACAACTTGGCCACCTTCATAGCATCTTCAGTCTTGTGACAAGGAACAAAATGAGCCATCTTTGAGAAACGATCAATCACCACCATTATGGAATCCTTACCTCTTTGAGTTCTAGGTAAAGCCACAATAAAGTCCATGCTTAAGTCTTCCCAAGGCCTTTCTGGAATTGGCAATGGCTTGTAAAGACCCTTATGAAACACCATTTTTGATCTTTGACAAGTAGAACAACGACCTACAACATGGTGGACAGTAGATAACATGTTAGGCTAATAAAAATGAGCTTGAAGAAGCTCCATGGTCTTTTGAACTCCGACATGACCAGCTAGACCACCTCCATGGGCTTCATGAATCAACAAGTTCTGAATTGGACATTTAGGAATACATAATCTATTTCCCTTAAAAAGAAAACCGTTTTGTAAGGAAAACAAATCATAAACTCCATTCACACATTTCTCCAAGATGGTTTTGAGTTCACCATCTTCCTTGTAGTACTCCTTGATCAACTCAAACCCAAGAACTTTAGCTTCCACGACCCCAAGTAAAGTATGCCTTCTAGATAAGGCATCCGCAACAACATTCGCTTTCCCACTTTTGTATTTTCATGAAAAATTGAATATTTGCAAGAATTCCACCCACTTAGCATGCCTTGAATTCAGCTTCTTTTGCCCATGAATGAACCTCAAGGACTCATGATCAGAATGTAGTATGAATGGTTGTGGCCTCAAATAATGGGACCAATGATCTAGAGCCCTCACCATGGCATAGAACTCTTTGTCATAGGTGGAATAGTTCAATTTGCCTTGGCTCAACTTCTCACTAAAGTAGGCAATAGGACGCCCTTCTTGAATCAACACGGCACCAACCCCCTTCCCACTTGCATCACATTCAACTTCAAATGGTTTTGAAAAATCTGGAAGTGCTAGGATAGGTGTGTTGCACATCTTCTCTTTGACATCTTCAAACGCCTTTTGAGCTTGGGAAGTCCACTCGAATGAACCCTTCTTTGTGCATTCGGTTATAGGAGCCATGAGAGTGCTAAAATTGCGAATGAACCTCCTATAAAAGGAAGCTAATCCATGGAAGGACCGGACCTCCGTGAGCGTTTTGGGACTAGGCCATGATTGAATTGCCTCAATCTTGCTAGGATCAACCTTCACTCCATCACCTGAAATTATATAACCAAGAAAAGTGACCTCATATAGCATAAAATTACATTTTTCGAGTTTTCCATACAATTTTTGTTTTCTTAAAACAGTGAAAACTTCATACAAATGCATCAAATGTTCATCTCCATTTTTGCTATAAATTAAAATATCATCAAGGTACACCACCACGAATTTGCCAAGAAACGGCCTCAACACTTCATTCATCAATCACATAAAAGTGCTAGGTGCGTTGGTGAGTCCAAATGGCATCACGAGCCACTCATACAACCCTTGCTTGGTCTTGAAAGCGGTCTTCCATTCATCCCCTTCTCTCATTCGAATTTGATGGTAACCACTCCTCAAATCAACTTTTGAAAAGATGCTTGAACCACTCAATTCATCAAGCATGTCATCGAGCCTTGGAATTGGAAACCTGTACTTGATAGTAATGTTATTAACAACCCTACTATCAATACACATACGCCAAGTACCATCTTTTTTAGGAACCAAAAGGGCAGGCACGGCACAAGGACTCATAGACTCACGCACATACCCCATACTCATCAACTCCTCTATTTGTCTTTGCAACTCCTTAGTCTCCAAAGGATTACACCTATAGGCCGGTTTGTTAGGCAAAGGAGCACCAGGAATAAGATCAATTTGATGTTCAATTCCCCTTAAAGGTGGTAACCCATTAGGTAATTCATCTGGAAAAACATCTTCAAAGTTTTTAATCAATTGAGCCAATTTAGGGTTTTGGTTCTCAAATTTTTCATGGACTTCTTTAGAATACAACAAATACCCCTCACTCTCACCATCAATCTCCCTCTCAAATTCCTTAAGGGTAAGTAAGGACACTTCTTTTGATTGTTTAATATTTTGAGAAAAGCGTGGGGGTGGTAAAGGGTGTAATTTTTTTTGTTTTCCTTGGTGAGTTATAGTGTAAGTATTATGATACCCATCATGGACAGATTTTCGATCAGTTTGCCATGGCCTACCAAGTAAAATATGACACGCATCCATTGACACAACATCACATAATTGAGAATCATGATAAGACCCAATGGAAAAACTAACCATACTTTGTTTTCTAACCCCCGTGCTAGAAGTAGAATCTAACCAACTCAACTTGTAGGGATGTGGGTGATGTGTAGTCGTAAGTCCAAGTTTGGTTACCAAAGTCTTGGAAACCGTGTTTGCTTCACTACCACTATCAATAATCAAATCACATACCTTGCCTTCAACCTTGCACTTGGTGATGAAAATGTGTTGTCTTTGAAGTGCTATGGGCTCCTCAACATGGGCTTGTAACGCCCTCCTCACCACTAGGCTTTGTCTATTCTCCTCTTCTGGAAAGCATTGATCTTCCTCCTCATTTTCTATAATAGGATTCACGTCCTCCACTTCTTCAACATCGAAGTCCTCCCAATTGATAGTTTGATTGGCTATAAGCTTCACCTCTTGCATGGTCAATGCCCTTGTGTTAGGACAATCTTTCTTGAAATGACCCCTTCCTCCGCATTTGTAACACACAATGTCACTAAGTTTAAAATCCTTTTTGTTGTCTTTCTTAGGTGGATCATTGGTTTTGACAAGAGAAGAACCATCCTTGATAGGGAAGGTTGGTTTTCGTGTCACTTGAGGAATATAGGCAGATTTCTTCTTCTTCCTCTTTGAATCAAATTGTACCACGAGTTTGCAAGCTTCAACAAAAGTTAGGTTAGTGTACCCTTCAAGCTTCTCTTGCAATTCTTGGTCCAAACCAGCTATGAAACGCCCCATCTTGAGCTCTTCATTCTCCGTGACTTCACATACTATAGCAAGTCTATCAAACTCCTTGATGTAGTCTTCAGCAGAACCACCATTTTGTTGTAAAGTGCTCCACTTCACATATTGACTTTGCTTGTAATTGTGATGAATAAAACGATCCCTCATTCCTTTTTTCAGTTTGCTCCAAGTAGAAATGGAAGCCTTTCCCCTAAGGGTACGCCCCCTTTGCTCACCTTGCAACCAACTATCACCATAGCCTTTCAATTTCACCTTGGCTATTTTGTATTTCTGTTCCTCCTCTTGAACATCTTTGTACTCAAAGTACCTTTCCAAGGATTTCTCCCATTCTAAGTACTTTTCTGGATCAAGTGTGCCATCAAAGGCAACAATATCCACCTTGAGACTTCTCTGGATCAAGTGTGCCATCAAAGGCAACAATATCCACCTTGAGACTTCTATCTTCCCTCCTAGGTGGAGGATCATCTTGTTGGTCTCTTCGGTCTTGCTCGGCCATGAGCCATGCCATTAAGGCAGCAAGGTTCCCTTGTAGATTGGCATTAGTCTCGGCCAACCTCTCTTGACTAGCAATGGATCGATTGAGAGCTTCTAAAGCTACCCTCAAGTCTTGATTCTCTCCCATGATTTGTAGTTGTTCGACCCCTTTGGAAAAATTTTAGAAAATTTTTCCCCCTACCTGGCGCGCCAAATGATGTGAAAACAAGTTGAGGAACTTGTTCCCAAAGGATCCGGTTACAAGTTGAATTTAAGAATGAAACTTCGGAAGGACGAATGTCAAGTATCAATGAGGAACTCTCACCCTTAACTTGAGGATATAACAATGAGGAACACTCACTCACTTGTTTGGGGCAGAAGTGTTTAGGGAACTCTCACCTAACCAACAACTACAAGTCTTAGTTTTAGGAACTCTCACTAAAACGAAAACTCTTCAAATTGAGAAACACTCAAACTTGGAAAACAACTCGACTTTACTTAGTCAAATTCGACATACACTTGTGTATTTTTTTTGGACAAATTTCTGAATGTCTTTCATTGATCAATTTCATGCTATTTATAGATAGCTTGTACATCCAACAATTGTCTATTACAATAAAACACATAAATTGCAATAAATGGAAACATAAGACTGAAATTAAAACTGAAATAACAACAGAATTAAAAGAGATTAATCATGGACTACAACCGTCCAACTAACCCTATTACATGCCATTACTAAGCTTAATAAAAATAGCTTAAAACAAGGAGTGAAAACCGGCCAGCCATCATGAGCTCCAAAGTTGTTCAAAATCCTCATTGAAGTCACCCTTGATTCATGCCTATGCTTTAACTCCCATTCAATCAGCCTTTATTCAGTAGAAACAACAAATTAAACACTAATAATACTCCTTAATTAAGACTAAGAAGCCAGCCTTAAAATCCCCTTAAAACACGCCCCAAGTTTAGCTCAGATTTAACTCCAACAATTTGATTGCCATTTACTCCCTTAAAGCCGTGCATCCCCATGCATTATGCACGATCATTACTCTTCATTTAGGTAGCTACTTACACTTAGCAACGAGCACCCATTAGGAGATGTAAACGGACCATGTAAGCCAAACCCTAACGGACCAAAATCAGAACAAGACTTGGACAAGATTAATTCCTTTGCACTTGACTTTATGTTGTAATCCGGCCTCCTAGCTCGTTGGTTCAAGATGGCAAGATCATTACCATGGTTCGAAGTGTTGTCCATGATATATTTCGAAGTGTCATCCAACCAACTCAAGCTTTATTTTCCTTTGTTTATTGAGTCTATGTTAGTAGGGTTCGATCCTTGTTAGTATAAATCGAACCCCTTTTTTATTTGCTTAAGTTAAGTAGTTAAGGTTAGCAATAAAATCATCATGGAGCCGGCAGCTTTGAAGCCCAAGGCCGGCAGTGTTGAAGCCCAAGGCCGGCAGTTTTGAAACCCAAGGCCGGCAGTGTTGGAAGTCCAAAGATGGCAGCTTCAAGATGGCATCCTCAAGGTCCAAAGATGGCAACTTCAAGGTGGCAGCCTCAAGTGCAAAACCGGCAGCCCACTTCGAAGTCTTAAAACCGGCAGCCTCTAGGGGAATACAAGAAGTCATCAATGCAATCAAAGCTACAAGAAGCTTCAAGAAGCTTCAAGAATTCAGCTGCCAAGCAAGAGGATTAAAAGAGCAATTAAAAGAGAGACAAAGCAATTAAGAAGACATTAAAATGGAGCTTAAAATCCGGCTGCCCAAGCTCCTCACTTCAGATTTTGTTATCTTCATTTGCAACCACCATTTCTGATTTCTTAGGATAAGAATTAGACTTTCTAATTACCCTAGCTTATCCTAATTGTACTTATAAATAGTAGCTTGCATATCAATGAAAAAATCAGAACTTTGAATCAAAAACAAACACTTAAATTTGTCTTGGTTTTTCCTTAAGAAATCCGAAACAATTATCCTTTGCTTGTCTAATTATTGGCTCAATTAGGCTGTGATCTTAGGAACCTAATTTGTAGAATTTGGTGGTGAAATCTGTATCCAAGTTCAACGAATTATAGCCCAAGTTTTTTCGAAGTTGGTGGTGATATTCTGTATCCATCTTTGAGCTTGACCTATCCTTTCCTTTAGTGGCTAGTCCCTTGTAATCTTCTTGTGCTACAACAAGGTTACAACATTTGGTGGCCCATGCAGGTCTAGCCACCTTTCTCCTCCACAAAAACAACCCCTTTCTTCCCCCTTACCCCACGTCAAAAAAAAAAAAAAAAAAAAGATAATGTCGAATCCCCCACCCAATTGGCAAGAGTTCATTCAGAAAAATGAAGAAGAGAAGGAGAGCTTAAAGGCTCAAATGGCTGCTATGCAAACAGAAATGGCGGATCTAATGAGGAGACTCATTAGGCAAAGCGAAGGTTCACCCACTCGAAGTGAACAAAGCAGTGACATAGAGCTTGAAGATGAAACTTCAAGACCAAGACCCAACAACAATGATATCAAAGTCGATATTCCAGAATATGATGGCAAGATTGATGCCGATGAGTTCATCGAATGGTTGAACACCGTTGAAAGAGTGTTCGATTATAAGAATACCCCGGAGGACAAGAAAGTGAAAATCATTGCCTTGAAACTTAGAAAATATGCGTCCACTTGGTGGTCGAATATAAATGCAAAAAGGCAAAGGCAAGGCAAAGACAAGGTCAGAACTTGGCCTAAAATGAAGAAATTGATGAAAAGTAAGTTCTTACCTACTTACTATGTGCAAGAGAATTTTCAGAAATTCCACAAAGTGAAACAAGGAACAAAATCAGTAGAGGAGTATGCAAGAGAATTCGAAGGCTTGACCATGAAATGTGACGTTGAAGAGGATGAACCCCAAACTCTGGTTCGATTTCTTGGTGGGTTGGATACTCGAATTGCCAATGTAGTTGAATTACACCCCTATTCAACTTTGGAAGAGTTAATCATTCTAGCTCACAAGGTTGAAGCCCAACAAAAAGCCAAAGGAAAGGAGACCTCACGTCCCTTTTCCAAAACAGCCCCACCCTCATATAACCGTCCTAACCAAGCCCCACTCAAAATCACTTCCTCTAATCCTCCCAAACCACAAAATCAGTCCCCTAACCCTTCTAAACCTCAAAATTCGGCCCAACCTCGAAAGTGTTTTCGATGTCATGGCTTTGGTCATATTGCAACCGAATGTCCAAATAAGAGAGTCATCTCTTTAATTGAATATGAGCAAGAAAAATAAGAAAGTGAACAAGATGAACGTGATCTTGGAGAATCGGATCAGGAGCGTGATGAAGTGTTCCTAGGACCCGATGAAGGTGAATGTTTAGTTGTTAGGCGTGCCCTAATGATGTGAATGTGAAACTCTTCCCTAAGAATGGTTAGAAGTTTAACACTCAAAGAAAATGGAACCAAAAATCGCACATAAAAACAGAAACAATTTGAACAGAAAATTAAAAGATAGATAAACCAAACCACAAGAACATACTCAATGATTTGGGGTCTTAGGCTGAGATAAGACACACTCAATCTCTCCTAATCTTGTCACTCAAGAACACACTCAAAGTAACAAGGAAAACACAAACTACTTTGGACAAACTCAAAGAAGTAATATGCTCAAACTCACGTTTTCTTTTGTATAATTCTGAATACTTTGATTAATCATAAGCTCTCCTTATATAATGGGATGGAGCAGCAAAAGATAAGAAAGAAAACACACCAAAAGACTCCAAAACACACTAGGGAAAACTGTCCAAAACAGGAAGCCAAAAGCCAACAGTTTCCCTTGATTTAAGCTACTCACTTAATGACTCACTTAATGCCATAATTCAGCTAATGATGACTGACCAAAGAGTGAGTCATTGCATTATTACAACTGGAAAATAAAACTAAAATAAACTAGCAAAACACACGTCCAAATCAGCAACTTAAATGGGCCCAAACGTGTAGCTTCTGGTGGACTTGATTCTTTGGACCTTCAATCAACTCTTGAGATGAAACACTTGAATTCGGCCCTTGTAGATAATGGATAAAATCCAAGAGTTTCCAAGACTAGTGCAACTTGTTCTTGATCCACAAAGTTTTGAATTGGACCGTTTGCGCATGGTTCATTCTCCCTTTCTTGAGAAAAGTTTGACCTCAAACTTGCATCATCCAAGTAAGGAGATAAGTCCCCAACATTAAAAGTAGCACTTACCCCTGTCATCTCATCAGCTAGCTCTATCTTATACGCATTATCATTGAATTTCTCAACAACTCGAAAAGGACCATCTGAACGTGGCATAAGCTTGTTCTTGCGAAACATAGGAAACCTCTCCTTTCTCAAAAGTAACCAGACCAAGTCTCCAGGTTTGAATATTGTTGGTTTGCGTTTCTTGTTTGCTCTTTCTTGGTATTTCTTATTCATATCCTCGATCCGCTTCTTCACTTGCTCACATGTTCTTTGAAAGGTTTCTACCCTCTTTTTAACGTCCTTTTCGCCCATTTCCCCCTTAGCCAATGGAATAAGATCAATAGGGACAAAAGGATTCACCTCATAAACTTTTTTAAAAGGAGAACCAGAAGTAGTCAATGAATGAGCCCTATTGTAAGCAAATTCAGCATGGGCTAGTTTAATGTCCCAATCCTTCTGCGTTTTGCTTACAAGGCCACGCAACAACGCACAAGGACTAAGGCTCTCTCTCACATAGCCTCTCTCATTTAATTCATTCACTTGCCTTTCAAGTTCCTTACTCTCCTCCGGATTACACCTATAGGCTGCCTTATTGGGCAAAGGTGCTCCAGGAATCAAGTCAATGGCGTGCTCAATGCCCCTCATAGGTGGGAGGCCATTGGGCAAGTCATCGGGAAACACATCTTTGTACTCTTCTAATAACTCATTGAGTGGGGATGAGTCATTACAAGTAGTACTAAGATCATCTTTGGTTCTTACAACCAAAGCATACCCTCCCCCATTTTCTTCCACTATTTTCTCAAATTCAGTACAAGTTACAAGATAGTTGCTTTTTTCTTTCTTCTTAGCAACTTGTGGGGGTAAGGGAAGTAATTTAACTTTTCTACCTTCTCTAGTAGTTACAAGATATACATTCATTTTCCCTCTATGTTCAGAATCATGATCAAATTGCCAAGGTCTTCCAAGTAGCAAATGACAAGCATCCATAGGAATAATGTCGCACCACCTCTCATCTTCAAACCCTCCAATGGAATAGGACACCAAGGCTTGCTTCTTCACTCGAACACCCGTACCATCGTTCAACCAATTCAACTTGTAAGGTTCATCATGATCTCTAGTTGAAAGCTTCAACTTACTCACTGCTTCAGAAGAGATGACATCTGTTTGGGCTCCACCATCGATAATAACATTGCATGTTTTCTCACCAATTTTGCATCTAGTGTGGAACAAATTATTTCTCTGTCTCTCATCAACCTGAGGTTCGCTAAACAAAAGTTTTCGAACCACCATCATATTAAACTCACTTTCTGGAGGAATTTCTTCATCATATTCGTCTTCCTCATGACCCTCTTCTTCTTGAACAACAAAGTTATACATTTGTTCTTCCTCATCCATAATGGCGCATTGTTGGGCTGTCAAGATATTCTTACTAGGGCATTGGCTAGCAATATGACCTCTACCATGACATTTAAAACACTTTCTCCTAGTATCAAGTTCACTAGGTGAAACCACAGCCTCCTCCTTCCCCTTATCATTCTTTGAATTAGATGGAAAAGCCTTATTTTGAAAGTTACCCCCCTTTTGTTGAAAAGGAGTAAATTTCGAAGTCCCCTTAAAAGGTATGTTTTTAGGTTTCTCCTTTTCCCTTTCTTCTTTAAGTTGAGACTCAAACTTCAAAGCTAGCTTGCATACATCACTAAAAGTGGCATAATGAGTGACTTCCACCTTCCTATTAATTTCTTTGGACAATCCCTTAACAAATCTAGCAATTTTGTAAGCCTCCTTTTCTTGTAAATCACAGGTCAAGCCTAACCTCTCAAATTCTTTTATGTAACCCTCCACACTCATGTTTTCTTGTGATAAGTGAGTCAATTTTAAGTATTGCTCCTGCTCATACTCTTTGCTAACCCATTTATCCCTCATTTTCTTTTTCAATTTCTCCCATGAGTCAATTTTATCTTTTCCTTCTCTCCTTCTACTTGCCTTGAGGTTTTCATACCACAAAGCAGCAAGTTTTGTGAGTTTTAGGACAGCCAATTTAAACCGTTTTCTATCATCAAAGCCCTTGTACTCAAAAACAGTTTCAATTTGTCGAAGCCAATCTAAAAACGCCTCACTATCATGTCCCCCATCGAATTCAGGCATGTCAATCCTTAGGCCCCTATCTTCATCAAATTGCCTAAGATTGTTACTACTATTTGCATCCTCATCCTCTAATTCATTTATTTTTCTAGTGGCTTGTAGGAGCATTTCAGACATGGCATCCATTCTATTATTTTGTTGTGCCCTCGAGACTTCACTTTCTTCTGTTTTTTTCTCCAAATTCTCTAGTTTTTGGGTGATCAATCTAAGCATATCATTGAGTTCCCCAATTCCAGCCATTACTTCACTATTTTGCTAGACTATTACAAGTACAATGTATAATCTGACAGTAAGTTTAAAGCTCTGAACGAGAATAAAAACTTCCTTGAGACTCTCAAGGGTTTACAAATTATTAAAATTCAGAAAATTTTAAGCAACTTAAAAAAAAGAAACACTTCAAAAGCTATCCGGATGAAGGAGATAACCTCTGCTAAAATCTGATGCGCTGGATTGGCTCTAATCTGCGCAACTTTCGAAAAACCTGCCCAGTTTAATAGCAAATGATCTTCAAAAATTACGAAATTTTACAAGTGAAATCTACACAGAAAAACACCCAGATTCAAAAAAAGAATCGCTTCATTTGGACTCCTGAAGAGTGAGATATCGATCTTCAAAGTTGACTGAAAAACGGGATGAATTTCAGCGTTTCCATTCCACCACCAAAGTGCGACTTTCTGCAATTATCTCGAACCAAGGCTCTGATACCAGATGATGTGAATGTGAAACTCTTCCCTAAGAATGGTTAGAAGTTTAACACTCAAAGAAAATGGAACCAAAAATCGCACATAAAAACAGAAACAATTTGAACAGAAAATTAAAAGATAGATAAACCAAACCACAAGAACATACTCAATGATTTGGGGTCTTAGGCTGAGATAAGACACACTCAATCTCTCCTAATCTTGTCACTCAAGAACACACTCAAAGTAACAAGGAAAACACAAACTACTTTGGACAAACTCAAAGAAGTAATATGCTCAAACTCACGTTTTCTTTTGTATAATTCTGAATACTTTGATTAATCATAAGCTCTCCTTATATAATGGGATGGAGCAGCAAAAGATAAGAAAGAAAACACACCAAAAGACTCCAAAACACACTAGGGAAAACTGTCCAAAACAGGAAGCCAAAAGCCAACAGTTTCCCTTGATTTAAGCTACTCACTTAATGACTCACTTAATGCCATAATTCAGCTAATGATGACTGACCAAAGAGTGAGTCATTGCATTATTACAACTGGAAAATAAAACTAAAATAAACTAGCAAAACACACGTCCAAATCAGCAACTTAAATGGGCCCAAACGTGTAGCTTCTGGTGGACTTGATTCTTTGGACCTTCAATCAACTCTTGAGATGAAACACTTGAATTCGGCCCTTGTAGATAATGGATAAAATCCAAGAGTTTCCAAGACTAGTGCAACTTGTTCTTGATCCACAAAGTTTTGAATTGGACCGTTTGCGCATGGTTCACCTAAGCAACTTAGTTGGTAAAGAAGAGAACTTACAACGAGAGGCCATCTTTCACTCCCGTTGTACCATCAAAAGTAAGGTATGCACTCTAATTATTGATGGTGGTAGTTGTACGAATGTTGCATCTCAAAACATGGTGGACAAATTGGGACTTAAAACAACTCCTCATAAAAATCCTTATGTTATTCAATGGCTTAATCAAGGAAAAGGAATACAAGTAGATAAACAAATTCTGATTTCTTTTAGCATTGGAAATAATTATCAAGAAGAGTTGTATTGTGATGTAATACCCATGGATGCATGTCATTTGTTGCTTGGACGACCTTGGCTGTTTGATAGGAGAGTTATACATGATGGATATAAAAACACATATTCTTTTGTTAAAAATGGCAAGAAAATTGTACTAACTCCCTTACCACCACCCAAAACCGCCCCAAAACAGACCAATACCCCCTTACCCACTACCCTTACTACCCTTATCAAGTCTGAATATCATGAGTTCAAGACCCATAAAGGGCTCATTTTAAATGGACTTGAAGACAGCCTTTCTACCCCAAAAGAACCAACCCATCCCCTACTTAATTCCCTCTTCCAAGAATACTCTCATGTTTTTCCCACTGAAATGCCGTGTGCCCTTCCCCCCAAAAGAGACATACAACACAAAATTGACTTGATTCCTGGCTCTACATTGCCCAACAAACCGGCCTATAGGACTAATCCTAAGGAGACCGAAGAGATAAGGAGACAAGTTGATGAGTTGTTATCAAAGGGTTTGATTCGAGAGTCCTTGAGCCCATGTGCATGTCCTACACTACTTGTTCCCAAAAAGAATGGTGAATGGCGTATGTGTGTAGACAGTAGGCCCATTAACAAAATCACTATCAAATATCGATTTCCAATTCCTAGATTGAATGATTTGTTAGATGATTTACATGGTGCTAAGGTGTTTTCGAAAATTGATCTCAAAAGTGGTTATCATCAAATTCGAATTTTCGAAGGAGATGAATGGAAAACAACCTTTAAAACTAAGGATGGATTGTTTGAATGGCTTGTCATGCCATTTGGTTTAACAAACGCACCTTCCACTTTCATGCGTTTGATGAACCAAGTGTTGAAACCTTTTATTGGTCATTTTGTAGTAGTTTATTTTGATGATATTTTAGTTTATAGTAGAGATGATGATGAGCATGTATCACATCTTAGAAAAGTATTTTCTGTTTTAGATAAGGAACAATTATATGGTAATTTAGACAAGTGTGATTTCTTTTCTAGCTTTGTAACTTTTTTGGGCTTTAAAGTGTCATGTAATGGTATTGAAGTTGATGAAGACAAAGTGAAAGCGATCAATGAGTGGCCCACGCCACAATCAGTTCAACAAGTACAAAGTTTTCATGGGTTAGCCTCTTTCTATAGGCGATTCGTGAGAAATTTCAGTACTCTCATGGCTCCAATCACCGAACTCACAAAGCTCTCAAAATTTGAATGGAATCCAAATGCTCAAAAGGCATTTGAAGAGGTTAAGAAGATGCTTACTACTGCACCTATTCTTGTATTGCCTAACTTTGATGATGTATTTGAAATTGAATGTGATGCTAGTGGCGTTGGAATAGGAGCTGTCCTATCTCAAAATAGGCGTCCCATTGCCTATTTTAGTGAAAAGCTCAATGATGCTCAAAGGCGTTATTCCACTTATGACAAGGAATTCTTGGCTCTTGTTCGTGCCTTAGATCATTGGAGACATTACTTGTTGCCTAAAGAGTTCATTGTTGTGATCCGGCCTCCCAACTCCTTAGTTCAGAGTGGTAAAATAGTCACCATGGTTCGAACTTGCATCCATGACATGGTTGGATTAGTTATCCAACCTATTCAAATCCTATTTAGTTTTGTTTATTAAATTTTGTGTTTAGTAGGGTTCGATCCTTGTTAGTATAAATCGAACCCCTTTTAATTTGTTTGAGTTATTTTTAAATTCAGTCAAGTAGTTATTTAATTAAGGCTAGCAATAAACCGGCGGCTTGCAAGGAGATCTAAGAAGCAAAACTGGCAGCCTTGAAACCCCAAAAAAAACCGGCAGCTTTGAAGCCCAAAGCCGGCAGTATTGAAAGTCCAAAGATGGCAGCTCCAAGATGGCATCCTTAAAATCCAAAGATGGCAGCTTCAAGATGGCATCCAAAGATGGTAAGGTGGCAGCCTCAAGTGCAAAACCGGCAGCCCCCTTCGAAGTTTTGAAACCGGCAGTTCCTAAGGGGAATACACGAGGTCATCAATACAATCAAGCTACAAGAAGCTTCCAGAATTCAGCTGCCAAGCAAGAGGATTAAAAGAGCAATTAAAAGGAGAAACAAAGCAATTAAGAAGGCATTAAAATGGTGCTTAAAGGCCGGCTGCCCAAGCTTCTCAAATTCAGATTTATTATCTTCATTTGCAACCACCATTTCTGATTTCTTAGGATAAGGATTAGACTTTCTAATTACCCTAGCTTATCCTAATTGTACTTATAAATAGTGGCTTGCATATCAATGAAAAAACAGAACTTTTGAATCAAAAACAAACACTTAAATTTGTCTTGGTTTTTCCTCAAGAAATCCGAAACAATTATCCTTTGCTTGTCTAATTTGTGGCTCAATTAGGCTGTGATCTTAGGAATCTAATTTGTTGAATTTGGTGGTGAAATCTGTATCCAAGTTCACGAATTAAAGCCCAAGTCCTCGAAGTTGGTGGTGTTATTTCTGTATCCATCTTTGAAACTTGATCTATCCTTTACTTTAGTGGCTAGTCCCTTGTAATCTTCTTGTGCTACAACAAGGTTACAACATTTGGTGGCCCATGCAGGTCTAGCCACCTTTCTCCTCCACAAAAACAACCCCTTTCTTTCCTTTACCTCCACGTCAAAAAAAAAAAAAAAAAACAAAACAAAACACACAAAATGTCGAATCCCCCACCCAATTGGCAAGAGTTCATTCAGAAAAATGAAGAAGAGAAGGAGAGCTTAAAGGCTCAAATGGCTGCCATGCAAACTGAAATGGCGGATCTAATGAGGAGACTCATTAGACAACGAGAAGGTTCACCCACTCGGAGTGAACAAAGCAGTGACCTAGAGCTCGAAGATGAAACTTCAAGAACAAGACCAAACAATGATATCAAGGTTGATATTCCAGAATATGATGGCAAGATAGATGCCGACGAGTTCATCGAATGGTTGAACACGGTGGAAAGAGTGTTCGATTATAAGAACACCCCGGAGGACAAGAAAGTGAAAATCATTGCCTTGAAACTTAGAAAATATGCGTCCACTTGGTGGTCGAATATAAATGCAAAGAGGCAAAGGCAAGGCAAAGACAAGGTCAGAACTTGGCCTAAAATGAAGAAAATGATGAAGAGTAAGTTCTTACCTACTTACTATATTCAAGAGAATTTTCAGAAGTTCCACAAATTGAAACAAGGAACGAAATCAGTAGAGGAGTATGCAAGAGAATTCGAAGGATTAACCATGAAGTGTGATGTTGAAGAGGACGAACCCCAAACTTTGGTTCGTTTTCTTGGCGGTTTGGATCCTAGAATTGCCAATGTTGTCGAACTACACCCCTACTCAACTTTGGAAGAGTTAGTCATTCTAGCTCACAAGGTTGAAGTCCAACAAAAGGCCAAAGGGAAAGAGACCTCACGTCCCTTTTCCAAAACAGCCCCTTCCCCATTCAACCGTCCATACCAAACACCCCTCAAAGTAACCCCCTCTAATCCCCCCAAACCACAAAATCAGCCCTCTAATCCTTCTAAACCCCAAAATTCCGCCCAACCCCGGAAATGTTTTCGTTGTCATGGCTTTGGCCATATTGCAACCGAGTGTCCAAATAAGAGAGTAATCTCTTTGATTGAATATGAAAGAGAAGAATCAGAAGAGGATCATGATGATATTGGAGCATCGGATCAGGAGCAAGATGAAGTGTTCCTAGGACCCGATGAAGGTGAATGTCTAGTTGTTAGGCGTGCCCTAAGCAGCTTGGTCGGCAAGGAAGAGAACTTGCAACGAGAGGCAATATTTCACTCCCGTTGTACCATCAAAAACAAGGTATGTACTTTAATTATTGATGGTGGTAGTTGTACAAATGTGGCATCTCAGAATATGGTGGATAAATTGGGACTAAAAACAACTCCCCACAAAAATCCTTATATAATCCAATGGCTTAATCAAGGGAAAGGAATTAAAGTGGATAAACAAATTCTGATTTCATTTAGCATTGGTAACAATTATCAAGAAGAGTTGTATTGTGATGTAATCCCCATGGATGCGTGTCATTTGTTGCTTGGAAGACCTTGGATGTTTGATAGGCGAGTTAATCATGATGGATATAAAAACACTTATTCCTTTATTAAAAATGGCAAGAAAATTGTATTAACTCCCTTACCCCCACCCAAAACTGCCGCACAACCACCACCCAAAAATGCCGCGCAACAGAACAATACCCCCTTACCCACTACTCTTACTACCCTCATCAAGTCTGAATATCATGAGTTCCAGCCCCATAAAGGGCTCATTTTAAGTGGACTTGAAGACAGCCCCTCACCTCCCAAAGAACCTCTCCATCCCTTACTTAGTTCCCTCTTTCAAGAATTCCCTAATGTTTTCCCCTCTGAAATGCCGTGTGCATTACCTCCCAAAAGGGACATCCAACACAAAATTGACTTGATTCCCGGTTCTACCTTGCCAAATAAACCTGCCTATAGAACCAACCCTAAGGAGACCGAGGAGATAAGACGGCAGGTTGACGAGTTGTTGTCTAAGGGATTGATTCGAGAGTCCTTGAGCCCGTGTGCATGCCCTACTTTACTTGTTCCAAAGAAAAATGGTGAATGGCGTATGTGTGTGGACAGTAGGCCTATTAACAAAATCACTATCAAATATCGATTTCCAATTCCAAGATTGAATGATTTGTTAGATGATTTACATGGTGCTAAAGTATTTTCGAAAATTGATCTTAAAAGTGGCTATCATCAAATTCGAATTTTCGAAGGAGATGAATGGAAAACAACTTTCAAAACCAAGGATGGATTGTTCGAGTGGCTTGTCATGCCATTTGGTTTAACAAACGCACCTTCTACCTTTATGCGTTTGATGAATCAAGTTCTGAAACCTTTTATTGGTCACTTTGTAGTAGTTTATTTTGATGATATTTTAATTTATAGTAGAGATGATGATGAGCATGTATCACATCTTAGAGAAGTATTTTCTGTTTTAGCAAGAGAACAATTGTATGGTAATCTAGATAAGTGTGATTTCTTTTCTAGTTTTGTAACTTTTCTAGGATTTAAAGTGTCATGTAATGGTATTGAAGTTGATGAAGACAAGGTAAAAGCGATCAATGAGTGGCCCACGCCACAATCAGTTCAACAAGTGCGAAGTTTTCATGGGTTAGCCTCTTTCTATAGGCGATTCGTGAGAAATTTCAGTACTCTCATGGCTCCAATCACCGAACTCACAAAGCTTTCAAAATTTGAATGGAATCCAAATGCTCAAAAGGCATTTGAAGAGGTTAAGAAGATGCTTACTACTGCACCTATTCTTGTATTACCTAACTTTGATGAAGTATTTGAAATTGAATGTGATGCTAGTGGTGTTGGAATAGGAGCTGTCCTATCTCAAACCGGCGGCCCATAGCCTATTTCAGTGAAAAGCTCAATGATGTTCAAAGGAGATATTCCACCTATGACAAAGAATTTTTGGCTCTTGTTCGTGCTTTAGACCATTGGAGGCATTACCTATTGCCTAAAGAATTCATTCTACATTCAGATCATGAAGCACTCAAGTTCTTGCAAAGCCAACAAAAGCTCCATGCTCGCCATGCCAAATGGGTTGAATTCCTTCAATCTTTTCACTTCGTCATCAAGCATAAGAAAGGAGAAATGAACAAAGGTGTCGATGCTTTGTCCAGGAGATATGTGTTGCTTAATTCTTTGAAAACACGTGTGATAGGTGTAGAAGAAATGAAGCAATGCTATGATGATGACTCTGATTTTGGAGAAATCTTTCTAAAGTGTAAAAGCCATCCCCATAAAGACTTTTACATTTTGGATGGTTTTCTTTTCAAAGGGAATAGCATTTGTGTTCCTAAATCTAGCTTGAGAGAAAGCTTAATTAAAGAATTCCATGAAGGAGGAATGGCTGGTCACTTTGGAATTGAGAAGACCTACACTCTCATTTCTGAATACTTCTTTTGGCCTCGATTGAAACGAGATGTAGACTTTGTTGTTAAGAGGTGCGTGAAGTGTCAACAAGCTAAGAGCCATCAATTGCCTCAAGGGTATCTCATGCCCTTACCCATACCGCAAGCTCCTTGGGAAGATGTAAGTCTTGATTTCGTGGTAGGACTTCCCATCACCAAAAACAGAAAGGACTCGATCATGGTGGTTGTTGATCGATTCTCAAAAATGGCTCACTTCATCTCTTGTCATACAACCCATGATGCTAGCCGTGTGGCTGATCTTTACTTCAAAGAGGTTGTTCGCTTACATGGGATTCCCAAATCAATGGTTAGTGATCGAGACGCCAAGTTCCTAAGTCATTTTTGGCTTACCTTATGGCGCAAGATGGGAACAAAGCTCAAATTCAGTACTTCAAGCCATCCTCAAACCGATGGTCAGACCGAAGTCACCAATAGGACTTTAGGGTCCTTGCTACGAGCCCTTGCAACAAAGCGTCCTAGCCAATGGGAAGAAATGCTACCTCATGCTGAATTTGCTTACAACCGAGTTCCTAGCCGTACCACAAGCTTGAGCCCATTTGAAGTTGTTTATGGGTTCAATCCATGTACTCCAATTGATTTGGCCCCATTTCCAACTCCAACCAAATATAGTCATGAAGCTAGTGAACGAGTCAAGGAGATCCAATCCATTCATGAGAAAGTTCGAGGTCAGATTGAACGAGCTAATGCAAAGATGAAGGAGTACTATGACAAGAAAAGAAGCTCGGTGCATTTCAAGGAAGGTGACCTTGTGTGGGTTCATTTAAGGAAGGAACGTTTTCCAACTAAGAGGCGTTCTAAAATCAGTCCAAGGAGTGATGGTCCATTCGAAATCAAGGAGAAAGTGAATGACAATGCCTATAAGGTTGAATTGCCTGGGAACTATGGAGTTTCTTCTACCTTCAATGTTCAAGACTTGTCTCCCTACTTTGATGAATTTGAAGAATTGCCAAGTTTGAGGTCAAACTCTTCAAAAGCCGGGGAGGATGTTGTGATCCGGCCTCCCAACTCCTTAGTTCAGAGTGGTAAAATAGTCACCATGGTTCGAACTTGCATCCATGACATGGTTGGATTAGTTATCCAACCTATTCAAATCCTATTTAGTTTTGTTTATTAAATTTTGTGTTTAGTAGGGTTCGATCCTTGTTAGTATAAATGGAACCCCTTTTAATTTGTTTGAGTTATTTTTAAATTCAGTCAAGTAGTTATTTAATTAAGGCTAGCAATAAACCGGCGGCTTGCAAGGAGATCTAAGAAGCAAAACTGGCAGCCTTGAAACCCCAAAAAAAACCGGCAGCTTTGAAGCCCAAAGCCGGCAGTATTGAAAGTCCAAAGATGGCAGCTCCAAGATGGCATCCTTAAAATCCAAAGATGGTAGCTTCAAGATGGCATCCAAAGATGGTAAGGTGGCAGCCTCAAGTGCAAAACCGGCAGCCCCCTTCGAAGTTTTGAAACCGGCAGTTCCTAAGGGGAATACACGAGGTCATCAATACAATCAAGCTACAAGAAGCTTCCAGAATTCAGCTGCCAAGCAAGAGGATTAAAAGAGCAATTAAAAGGAGAAACAAAGCAATTAAGAAGGCATTAAAATGGTGCTTAAAGGCCGGCTGCCCAAGCTTCTCAAATTCAGATTTATTATCTTCATTTGCAACCACCATTTCTGATTTCTTAGGATAAGGATTAGACTTTCTAATTACCCTAGCTTATCCTAATTGTACTTATAAATAGTGGCTTGCATATCAATGAAAAAACAGAACTTTTGAATCAAAAACAAACACTTAAATTTGTCTTGGTTTTTCCTCAAGAAATCCGAAACAATTATCCTTTGCTTGTCTAATTTGTGGCTCAATTAGGCTGTGATCTTAGGAATCTAATTTGTTGAATTTGGTGGTGAAATCTGTATCCAAGTTCACGAATTAAAGCCCAAGTCCTCGAAGTTGGTGGTGTTATTTCTGTATCCATCTTTGAAACTTGATCTATCCTTTACTTTAGTGGCTAGTCCCTTGTAATCTTCTTGTGCTACAACAAGGTTACAACATTCATTCTCCATTCAGATCATGAAGCACTCAAGTTCTTGCAAAGCCAACAAAAGCTCCATGCTCGCCATGCCAAATGGGTTGAATTCCTTCAATCATTTCACTTCGTCATCAAGCATAGGAAAGGAGAAATGAACAAAGGTGCCGATGCTTTATCAAGGAGATATGTGTTGCTTAACTCTTTGAAAACATGTGTGATAGGTGTTGAAGAAATGAAACAATGCTATGATGATGACTCTGATTTTGGAGAGATCTTTCTAAAGTGTAAAAGCCATCCCCATAAAGACTTTTACATTTTGGATGGTTTTCTTTTCAAAGGGAATAGCATTTGTGTTCCTAAATCTAGCTTGAGAGAGAGTTTGATCAAAGAGATGCATGAAGGAGGAATGGCTGGTCACTTTGGAATTGAGAAAACCTACACTCTCATTTCTGAATATTTCTTTTGGCCTCGTTTGAAAAGAGATGTAGAGTTCATTGTAAAGAGATGTGTGAAGTGCCAACAAGCTAAAAGTCATCAATTGCCTCAAGGGTATCTTTTGCCCTTGCCAATACCCCAAGCTCCTTGGGAAGATGTAAGTCTTGATTTCGTGGTAGGACTTCCCATCACCAAAAACAGAAAGGACTCGATCATGGTGGTTGTTGATCGGTTCTCAGAAATGGCTCACTTCATCCCTTGCCACACTACTCATGATGTTAGCCGTGTGGCTGATCTTTACTTCAAAGAGGTTGTTCGTTTACATGGAATTCCCAAATCCATGGTTAGTGATCGAGACACCAAGTTTCTAAGTCATTTTTGGCTTACTTTATGGTGCAAGATGGGAACCAAGCTCAAATTCAGTACTTCAAGCCATCCTCAAACAGATGGACAGACCGAAGTCACCAATACGACTTTAGGGTCCTTGCTACGAGCCCTTGCAACAAAGCGTCCTAGCCAATGGGAAGAAATGCTACCTCATGCTGAATTTGCTTACAACCGAGTTCCTAGCCGTACCACAAGCTTAAGCCCATTTGAAGTTGTTTATGGGTTCAATCCGTGTACTCCAATTGATTTGGCTCCATTTCCAACTCCAACCAAATATAGTCATGAAGCTAGTGAACGAGTCAAAGAGATCCAATCCATTCATGAGAAAGTTCGTGGGCAGATTGAACGAGCTAATGCAAAGATGAAGGAGTATTATGACAAGAAAAGAAGTTCGGTGCACTTCAACAAAGGAGATCTCGTATGGGTTCATTTGAGAAAAGAACGTTGTCCAACTAAGAGGCGTTCTAAAATCAGTCCAAGAAGTGATGGTCCATTTGAAGTCTTGGAAAAATTGAATGACAATGCTTATAAGGTAGAATTGCCCGGAGATTATGGAGTGTCTTCTACCTTCAATGTGCAAGACTTGTCCCCCTACTTTGATGAATTTGAAGAATTGCCTAGTTTGAGGTCAAACTCTTCAAAAGAAGGGGAGAATGTTGTAATCCGGCCTCCTAGCTCGTTGGTTCAAGATGGCAAGATCATTACCATGGTTCGAAGTGTTGTCCATGATATATTTCGAAGTGTCATCCAACCAACTCAAGCTTTATTTTCCTTTGTTTATTGAGTCTATGTTAGTAGGGTTCGATCCTTGTTAGTATAAATCGAACCCCTTTTTTATTTGCTTAAGTTAAGTAGTTAAGGTTAGCAATAAAATCATCATGGAGCCGGCAGCTTTGAAGCCCAAGGCCGGCAGTGTTGAAGCCCAAGGCCGGCAGTGTTGAAGCCCAAGGCCGGCAGTTTTGAAACCCAAGGCCGGCAGTGTTGGAAGTCCAAAGATGGCAGCTTCAAGATGGCATCCTCAAGGTCCAAAGATGGCAACTTCAAGGTGGCAGCCTCAAGTGCAAAACCGGCAGCCCACTTCGAAGTCTTAAAACCGGCAGCCTCTAGGGGAATACAAGAAGTCATCAATGCAATCAAAGCTACAAGAAGCTTCAAGAAGCTTCAAGAATTCAGCTGCCAAGCAAGAGGATTAAAAGAGCAATTAAAAGAGAGACAAAGCAATTAAGAAGACATTAAAATGGAGCTTAAAATCCGGCTGCCCAAGCTCCTCACTTCAGATTTTGTTATCTTCATTTGCAACCACCATTTCTGATTTCTTAGGATAAGAATTAGACTTTCTAATTACCCTAGCTTATCCTAATTGTACTTATAAATAGTAGCTTGCATATCAATGAAAAACTCAGAACTTTGAATCAAAAACAAACACTTAAATTTGTCTTGGTTTTTCCTTAAGAAATCCGAAACAATTATCCTTTGCTTGTCTAATTATTGGCTCAATTAGGCTGTGATCTTAGGAACCTAATTTGTAGAATTTGGTGGTGAAATCTGTATCCAAGTTCAACGAATTATAGCCCAAGTTTTTTCGAAGTTGGTGGTGATATTCTGTATCCATCTTTGAGCTTGACCTATCCTTTCCTTTAGTGGCTAGTCCCTTGTAATCTTCTTATGCTACAACAAGGTTACAACATTTGGTGGCCCATGCAGGTCTAGCCACCTTTCTCCTCCACAAAAACAACCCCTTTCTTCCCCCTTACCCCACGTCAAAAAAAAAAAAAAAAAAGATAATGTCGAATCCCCCACCCAATTGGCAAGAGTTCATTCAGAAAAATGAAG
The DNA here is from genome assembly GCA_951394345.1 of Salicornia ramosissima. Lineage (NCBI taxonomy): Eukaryota > Viridiplantae > Streptophyta > Magnoliopsida > Caryophyllales > Amaranthaceae > Salicornia > Salicornia ramosissima. The sequence goes on from OX596237.1 coordinate 30,892,472, forward strand.
AAGAGAAGGAGAGCTTAAAGGCTCAAATGGCTGCTATGCAAACAGAAATGGCGGATCTAATGAGGAGACTCATTAGGCAAAGGGAAGGTTCACCCACTCGAAGTGAACAAAGCAGTGACATAGAGCTTAAAGATGAAACTTCAAGACCAAGACCCAACAACAATGATATCAAAGTCGATATTCCAGAATATGATGGCAAGATTGATGCCGATGAGTTCATCGAATGGTTGAACACCGTTGAAAGAGTGTTCGATTATAAGAATACCCCGGAGGACAAGAAAGTGAAAATCATTGCCTTGAAACTTAGAAAATGATTAAGCTTTGTTTGAATGCAATTTAGTAGAATCTTAATGATTAAGCTTAAGCTTTATTCGAACCCATTACCATTTTTGGTTAAGAAGTTGACTTTCGGTTGATTCAACAAGCTATGTTCGAATGCAATTTACTTTCATTTGATTCAATAAGCTTTATACGAATCACATTAGCTTTTTTTTAATGCAATTGAGTGGAATCTTAATGATTATGCTTAAACTTTATTTGAACTAATTACCATTTTTGGTTAAGAAGTTGAGTTTCGGTTGATTAAACAAGCTATGTTTGAATGCAATTGACTTTTATTTGATTCAATAAGCTTTATTCAAATCAAATTAGCTTTATTCGAATGCAATCGAGTGAAATCTTAATGATTAAGCTTAAACTTTATTTGAAACAATTACCATTTTTGGAAAGAAGTTGACTTTCATTTGATTAAACAAGCTACGTTCGAATGTAATTAATTTTCATTTGATGAAATAAGCTTTATTCGAATCAAATTAGCTTTGTTTGAATGCAATTGAGTGGAATCTTAATGATTAAGCTTAAGCTTTATTTGAACCCATTACCATTTTTGGTTAAGAAGTTGACTTTCGGTTGATTAAACAAGCTATGTTTGAATGCAATTGACTTTTATTTGATTCAATAAGCTTTAGTCAAATTAGCTTTGTTTGAATGCAATTGAGTGGAATCTTAATGATTAAGCTTAAGCTTTATTTGAAACAATTACCATTTTTCGAAAGAAGTTGACTTTCATTTGATTAAACAAGCTATGTTTGAATGTAATTGACTTTTATTTGATTCAATAAGTTTTATTCGAATCAAATTAGCTTTGTTTGAATGCAATTGAGTGGAATCTTAATGATTAAGCTTAATCTTTATTTGAATCAATTACCATTGTTGGAAAGGATAGTTGACTTTCATTTAATTAAACAAGCTATATTCGAATGTAATTAACTTTTATTTGATTAAATAAGCTTTATTCGAATCAAATTAGCTTTGTTTGAATGCAATTTAGTAGAATCTTAATGATTAAGCTTAAGCTTTATTCGAACCCATTACCATTTTTGGTTAAGAAGTTGACTTTCGGTTGATTCAACAAGCTATGTTCGAATGCAATTTACTTTCATTTGATTCAATAAGCTTTATACGAATCAAATTAGCTTTTTTTTAATGCAATTGAGTGGAATCTTAATGATTATGCTTAAACTTTATTTGAACTAATTACCATTTTTGGTTAAGAAGTTGAGTTTCGGTTGATTAAACAAGCTATGTTTGAATGCAATTGACTTTTATTTGATTCAATAAACTTTATTCAAATCAAATTAGCTTTGTTCGAATGCAATCGAGTGAAATCTTAATGATTAAGCTTAAACTTTATTTGAAACAATTACCATTTTTGGAAAGAAGTTGACTTAAATTTGATTAAACAAGCTATGTTCGAATGTAATTAACTTTCATTTGATTAAATAAGCTTTATTCGAATCAAATTAGCTTTGTTTGAATGCAATTGAGTGGAATCTTAATGATTAAGCTTAAGCTTTATTTGAACCCATTACTATTTTTGGTTAAGAAGTTGACTTTCGGTTGATTAAACAAGCTATGTTTGAATGCAATTGACTTTTATTTGATTCAATAAGCTTTATTCAAATCAAATTAGCTTTGTTTGAATGCAATTGAGTGGAATCTTAATGATTAAGCTTGAGCTTTATTTGACACAATTACCATTTTTCGAAAGAAGTTGACTTTCATTTGATTAAACAAGGTATGTTTGAATGTAATTGACTTTTATTTGATTCAATAAGTTTTATTCGAATCAAATTAGCTTTTTTGAATGCAATTGAGTGGAATCTTAATGATTAAGCTTAAACTTTATTTGAAACAATTATCATTTTTGGAAAGAAGTTGACTTTCATTTGATTAAACAAGCTATGTTCGAATGTAATTAATTTTCATTTGATTAAATAAGCTTTATTCGAATCAAATTAGCTTTGTTTGAATGCAATTGAGTGGAATCTTAATGATTAAGCTTAAGCTTTATTTGAACCCATTACCATTTTTGGTTAAGAAGTTGACTTTCGGTTGATTAAACAAGCTATGTTTGAATGCAATTGACTTTTATTTGATTCAGTAAGCTTTACTCAAATCAAATTAGCTTTGTTTGAATGCAATTGAGTGGAATCTTAATGATTAAGCTTAAGCTTTATTTGAAACAATTACCATTTTTCGAAAGAAGTTGACTTTCATTTGATTAAACAAGCTATGTTTGAATGTTAATTGACTTTTATTTGATTCAATATGTTTTATCCGAATCAAATTGGCTTTGTTTGAATGCAATTGAGTGGAATCTTAATGATTAAGCTTAAGCTTTATTTGAAACTATTACCAATTTTTGAAACAAGTTGACTTTCATTTAATTTAATAAGCTATGTTTTAATGCAATTTACTTTCATTTGATTCAATAAGCTTTATTCAAATAAAATTAGCTTTGTTTGAATGCAATTGAGTGGAATCTTAGTGATTAAGCTTAACATTTATTTGAACTAATTACCATTTTTGGAAAGAATAGTTGACTTTCATTTGATTAAACAAGCTATGTGTTGTAACCTTGTTGTAGCACAAGAAGATTACAAGGGACTAGCCACTAAAGTAAGGGGCAGTTCAAGATCAAAGATGGATACAGAATATCACCACCAACTTCGAAACTTGGGCAAAACTCGTTGAACTTGGATACAGAAATTCACCACCAATTTCGACAAGTTTGGTTCCTAAGATCACAGCCTAATTGAGCCAATAATTAGGCAAGCAAAGGAGGGAGTTGTGTTTCGGATTTTCAGAGAAAAATACCAAAGACAATTCAAGTTTTTGTTGATTCAAAGTTCTGATTTTTCATTGAGGTTCAAGCCACTATTTATAATTACAATTTTAGGATAAGCTAAGGATAATTAGGAAATCTAAACCTATCCTAAAAAATCAGAATTCGTGGTACAAAAGAAGATAACAAAGCTTATCTACAAAATCAGAATTTAAGTTGGATTTGTAATCTAAAGGATAAGTAAAGATAAACTTATCCTAAAGATAACAAAATCTGATCAAGAGGGGGCATGCTTGCAGCCGATTTTCAAGCCCCTTTTTAGTGCCTTCATGAAGGCTTGGTCTCCTCTTAAGTGCTCTCTTAATTGCCTTGATGACCTAGCTTTGAATCCCCTTGGCAGCCGGCTTCTTGAAGCTTCCAATGACACATTGCTTTGTTTATTGCTAGCCTTAATTAACTAATTACTTGACTGAATTTAAAATAACTTAAACAAATCAAAAGGGGTTCGATTTATACTAACAAGGATCGAACCCTACTAAACACAAAGCCAAACGGAAATTTTTTAATAAACAAAGACAAATAGGACTTGAGTTGGTTGGATAGTTAACCCAACCATGTCATGAATGACATTTCGAACCATGGTGACTACCTTGCCATTCTGAACCAAGGAGTTAGGAGGCCGGATCACAACATTCTCCCCGTCTTTTGAAGAGTTTGACCTCAAATTAGGCAATTCTTCAAATTCATCAAAATAGGGGGACAAGTCTTGCACATTGAAGGTAGAAGAAACTCCATAATCCCCGGGTAATTCGACCTTATAAGCATTGTCATTCAACTTCTCCACTATTTCGAATGGACCATCACTTCGGGGACTGATTTTAGAACGCCTCTTAGTGGGAAATCGTTCTTTCCTCAAATGAATCCATACTAGATCTCCCTTGTTGAAGTGCACCGAGCTTCTCTTCTTATCATAATACTCCTTCATCTTTGCATTAGCTCGTTCAATTTGCCCTCGACCTTTTTCATGAATGGATCGGATCTCTTTTGCTCGTTCACTAGCTTCTTGACTGTATTTGGTTGGAGTTGGAAATGGGGCCAAATCGATTGGAGTACACGGATTGAACCTATAGACAACTTCAAATGGACTTAAGCTTGTGGTGCGGCTAGGAACTCGGTTGTAGGCAAATACAGCATGAGGTAGCATTTCTTCCCATTGGCTAGGACGCTTTGTTGCAAGGGATCGTAGCAAGGACCCTAAAGTCCGATTGGTGACTTCGGTTTGACCATCTGTTTGAGGATGGCTTGAAGTACTGAATTTGAGCTTGGTTCCCATCTTGCGCCATAAGGTAAGCCAAAAATGACTTAGAAACTTGGTGTCTCGATCACTAACCATTGATTTGGGAATTCCATGCAAACGAACCACTTCTTTGAAATAAAGATCAGCCACACGACTAGCATCATGAGTAGTATGGCATGGGATGAAGTGAGCCATTTTTGAGAATCGATCAACAACCACCATGATCGAGTCCTTTCTGTTTTTAGTGAGGGGAAGCCCTATTACGCAGTCAAGACTTACATCTTCCCATGGAGCTTGGGGTATTGGCAAGGGCAAGAGATACCCTTGAGGCAATTGATGGCTCTTAGCCCTTTGACACTTCACGCACCTCCTTACAACAAATTCCACATCTCTTTTCAATAGTCGCCAAAAGAAATATTCTGAAACAAGAGTGTAGGTCTTCTCTATTCCAAATTGGCCAGCCATTCCTCCTTCATGCAACTCCTTGATTAAGCTCTCTCTCAAACTAGATTTGGGAACACAAATGCTGTTTCCTTTGAAAAGAAAACCATCCAAAATGTAAAAGTCTTTATGGGGATGGCTTTTACACTTTTGAAAGATCTCTCCAAAATCAGAATCTTCATCATAGCATTGTTTCATTTCTTCCACACCTATCACACGTGTGCTTAAAGAGTTAAGCAACACATATCTCCTTGATAATGCATCGGCACCTTTGTTCATTTCTCCCTTCTTGTGCTTGATGACGAAATGAAATGCTTGAAGGAACTCAACCCATTTGGCATGGCGAGCATGGAGCTTTTGTTGGCTTTGCAAGAACTTGAGTGCTTCATGGTCCGAATGGAGGATGAATTCTTTAGGCAACAAGTAATGCCTCCAATGATCTAAAGCACGAACAAGAGCCAAGAACTCTTTGTCATAAGTTGAATATCGCCTTTGAGCATCATTGAGTTTCTCACTGAAATAGGCAATGGGACGCCTATTTTGAGATAGGACAGCTCCTATTCCAACGCCACTAGCATCACACTCAATTTCAAATACATCATCAAAGTTAGGTAAAACAAGAATTGGTGCAGTAGTAAGCATTCTTTTAACCTCTTCAAATGCCTTTTGAGCATTCGGATTCCATTCAAATTTTGAGAGCTTTGTGAGTTCGGTGATTGGAGCCATGAGAGTACTGAAATTTCGCACGAACCTCCTATAAAAAGAGGCTAAACCGTGGAAGCTTCTGACTTGTTGGATCGATTGTGGCGTGGGCCACTCATTGATTGCCTTCACCTTATCATCATCGACTTCAATACCATTACATGACACTTTAAATCCTAAAAAGGTTAGAAAACTAGAAAAGAAATCACACTTATCTATGTTACCATACAATTGTTCTTTAGACAAAACAGAAAATACTTCTCTAAGATGTGATACATGCTCATCATCATCTCTACTATAAACTAAAATATCATCAAAATAAACAACTACAAAACGACCAATGAAAGGTTTCAACACTTGGTTCATCAAACGTATGAATGTAGAAGGTGCGTTTGTTAAACCAAAAGGCATGACAAGCCATTCAAATAATCCATCTTTAGTTTTGAAAGCTGTTTTCCATTCATTTCCTTCGAAAATTCGAATTTGATGATAGCCACTTTTGAGATCAATCTTTGAAAACACCTTAGCACCATGTAAAAATCATCTAACAAATCATTCAATCTTGGAATTGGAAATCGATATTTGATAGTGATTTTATTAATAGGTCTACTGTCCACACACATACGCCATTCACCATTCTTCTTTGGAACAAGAAGTGTAGGACATGCACATGGGCTTAAGGATTCACGGATCAAACCCTTTGACAACAATTCATCAACTTGTCTCCTTATCTCTTCTGTCTCCTTGGGATTAGTCCTATAGGCAGGTTTATTTGGCAATGTAGAACCGGGAATCAAGTCAATTTTGTGTTGGATGTCACGTTTGGGAGGTAGGGCATTGGGCATTTCAGAGGGAAAAACATATGAGAATTCTTGAAGGAGGGAATTAAGTAGGGGATGGGATGGTTCTTTTGGAGGGGAAGGGCTGTCTCCAAGTCCACATAAAATGAGTCCTTTATGGGATTTAAACTCATGATATTCAGACTTGATAAGGGTAGTAAGGGTAGTTGGTAAAGGATTATTATTCTGTTTTGGGGCGGTTTTGGGTGGTGGTAAGGGAGTTAACACAATTTTCTTTCCATTCTTTACAAATGAATATGTATTTTTAAATCCATCATGTATAACTCTCCTATCAAACAGCCAAGGTCGTCCAAGTAGTAGGTGACATGCATCCATGGGTATAACATCACAATACAACTCTTCTTGATAATTGTTACCAATGCTAAATGAAATCAGAATTTGTTTATCAACTTGTATACCTTTTCCTTGATTAAGCCATTGGATTACATATGGATTTTTATGAGGAGTTGTTTTTAGTCCCAATTTATCCACCATATTCTGAGATGCCACATTTGTACAACTACCACCATCAATAATTAAAGTACATACCTTGCTTTGATGGTACAACGGGAGTGAAAGATTGCCTCTCGTTGTAAGTTCTCTTCTTTACCAACCAAGTTGCTAAGGGCACGCCTTACAACTAGACACTCTCCTTCATCGGGTCCTAGGAACACTTCATCATGCTCCTGATCCGATTCTCCAAGATCAGCATCATCATGATCATCTTCTGGCTCCTCTCGTTCATACTCAACCAAAGAGATTACTCTCTTATTTGGGCACTCGGTTGAAATATGACCAAAGCCATGACATCGAAAACACTTTCTAGGTTGGGCTGAATTTTGTGGTTTAGAAGGGTTAGGGGGCTGATTTTGTGGTTTAGGAGGATTAGGGGAGGTTGTTTTGAGTGGGGTTTGGAATGGGCGGTTAAATGGAGATGGGGCTGTTTTGGAAAAGGGACGTGAGGTCTCTTTTCCTTTGGCCTTTTGTTGGGCCTCAACCTTATGAGCTAGAATGACTAACTCTTCTAAAGTTGAGTAAGGGTGTAATTCAACAACATTTGCTATTCTGGGATCCAACCCTCCAAGAAAACGAACCAAAGTTTGGGGTTCATCTTCTTCTACATCACATTTCATGGTTAGACCTTCAAATTCTCGAGCATATTCTTCCACTGATTTAACTCCTTGCCTCAACTTATGGAATTTCTGAAAATTCTCTTGTTTGTAGTAAGTAGGTAAGAACTTACTTTTCATCAACTTCTTCATTTTAGGCCAAGTTCTGACCTTCTCTTTGCCTTGCCTTTGCCTTTTTGCACTTACATTCGACCACCAAGTGGACGCATATTTTCTGAGTTTTAAGGCAACAATTTTCACTTTCTTGTCCTCCGGAGTATTCTTATAATCGAACACTCTTTCCACAGTGTTCAACCATTCGATGAACTCATCGGCATCAATCTTGCCATCATATTCTGGAATATCAACCTTGATATCATTGTTTGGTCTTGATCTTGAAGTTTCATCTTCGAGTTCTATGTCACTGCTCTGTTCACTTTGAGGAGGTGAACCCTCTCTTTGTCTAATAAGTCTTCTCATTAGATCCGCCATTTCGGCTTGCATAGTAGCCATTTGAGCCTTTAAGCTCTCCTTCTCTTCTTCACTTTTCTGAATATATTCTTGCCAATTTGGAGGAGGGTTCGACATTTTGTGTTTTTTTTTTTTTTTTTTTTGACGTGGGGTAAGGGGAAAGAAAGGGGTTGTTTTTGTGGAGGAGAAAGGTGGCTAGCCCTGCATAGGCCACCAAATGTTGTAACCTTGTTGTAGCACAAGAAGATTACAAGGGACTAGCCACTAAAGTAAGGGATAGTTCAAGATCAAAGATGGATACAGAATATCACCACCAACTTCGAAACTTGGGCAAAACTCGTTGAACTTGGATACAGAAATTCACCACCAATTTCGACAAGTTTGGTTCCTAAGATCACAGCCTAATTGAGCCAATAATTAGGCAAGCAAAGGAGGGAGTTGTGTTTCGGATTTTCAGAGAAAAATACCAAAGACAATTCAAGTTTTTGTTGATTCAAAGTTCTGATTTTTCATTGAGGTTCAAGCCACTATTTATAATTACAATTTTAGGATAAGCTAAGGATAATTAGGAAATCTAAACCTATCCTAAAAAATCAGAATTCGTGGTACAAAAGAAGATAACAAAGCTTATCTACAAAATCAGAATTTAAGTTGGATTTGTAATCTAAAGGATAAGTAAAGATAAACTTATCCTAAAGATAACAAAATCTGATCAAGAGGGGGCATGCTTGCAGCCGATTTTCAAGCCCCTTTTTAATGCCTTCATGAAGGCTTGGTCTCCTCTTAAGTGCTCTCTTAATTGCCTTGATGACCTAGCTTTGAATCCCCTTGGCAGCCGGCTTCTTGAAGCTTCCAATGACACATTGCTTTGTTTATTGCTAGCCTTAATTAACTAACTACTTGACTGAATTTAAAATAACTTAAACAAATCAAAAGGGGTTCGATTTATACTAACAAGGATCGAACCCTACTAAACACAAAGCCAAACGGAAATTTTTTAATAAACAAAGACAAATAGGACTTGAGTTGGTTGGATAGTTAACCCAACCATGTCATGAATGACATTTCGAACCATGCTGACTACCTTGCCATTCTGAACCAAGGAGTTAGGAGGCCGGATCACAACAAGAAGAGAGGCAATACAAGGTGGCGGCTTTGAAGTTGACAAAATATGCTTCAATATGGTTAGAAGGGTTGAAGAAACAAAGGGAGAAGGAGAACAAGTCCAAAATTCAAACATGGAGTAAGCTAAAGAAGCAATTGAGGAAGAGATTTGTGCCTTCGAACTACAAGCAACACCAATATGTGAGGTGGGCGACTTTGAAGCAAGGAACCATGCCGGTTTTGGAGTTCATCAAGGAATTCGAAAAGCTTGCCATGGTTTATGAAATAGATGAATCTGAAGAACAAAGACTAGGACGATTCCTAGGTGGGTTGAACACGGATTTGAGGGAGAAGATGGAGGTGTTTCCTTTCCTTACTTATGCGGAAGCTTGCAAAATGGCGCCTACTTTGGAGACTCAAAGGAAGAAATCGAGTGGTACAATTGCTAAACCTTTTACTAGATCTTCAAATTTTAAGCCTAGTACTAGTAGTAGCAATGTTAATGTTAGTTCTGATCATGATAAGAATAAGAAAGCTAATATGCCTATTAGAACTGTTAATGACAAAGTAAAATGCTATAAGTGTCAAGGTTATGGTCATTACCAATCTAATTGTCCTACTACCCAAATTATGACCTTACATGATATAGAAGAAATAGATGAAATGGAAAAATTAGCTCTTTTAGCTCATGAACATGATAAAGAGGAAGAGGAGGATGTAGAAGAACTTTGTCAACCTGAATTAGAGGGGGAAAATCTGGTTATTAGGAGGAATTTGTATACCAACAACGTGGCAAAAGAAAGTGAACAAAGAGAGACGATATTTCATTTGAAATGTCTGATCCAAAAAAAATTATGCACGTTGATTGTAGATGGGGGTAGTTGTGCGAATGTAGCGTCCACTGAATTGGTGAATAAGTTGTCTTTGCCGTTGGTGAAACACCCTAATCCTTATAAACTAAAATGGTTAGATGATGAAAGTGAGGTTAAGGTGCGGAATAGAGTCTTGATTAATTTTAGCATTGGTAATTATGTCGATGAAATTTTGTGTGATGTAATCCCAATGACGGCATGTCACTTGTTACTTGGACGTCCCTGGCAGTTTGATCGGGAAGTAATTCACGATGGTCTAACTAACACTTATAAAGTTAATAAAGATGGAAAAATGAAAACTTTGTTACCTTTAGCACCCTCAAAGATCCTAAACACCAAGCCTAAATCAAAGTCCAATTCGGACAATGGGAGTGTGTTATTAGGGAGAAAAGAATTCGAGAAGTTGTTTGAGCAAGAGGGGTGTGCGTTTGTGTTAGTGAGTCAAGAAAAAAAAGAGGGAGTGGCGATTACAAATTCTGAGTTGGGGGAGGTTTTAAATGAATTTCAGGATGTTTTTCCTCAAGAATTACCTCCTGGTTTACCACCAAAAAGAGGAATTGAGCATCAGATTGATCTCATTCCCGGAGCCCCTATTCCAAATAAGCCATCCTATAGGTGTAATCCCGAGGAGAGTAGGGAATTACAACGACAAATCAGTGAGTTGATTGAGAGGGGATATGTGAAGGAGAGTATGAGTCTGTGTGCTGTTCCGGCCTTACTTGTTCCAAAAAAAGATGGGTCTTGGAGGATGTGTATTGATAGTCGATCTGTTAACAATATTAGTATCAAGTACAGGTTTCCAATTCCTAGATTAGATGACATGTTAGATGAATTGAGTGGGTCTAATTTGTTCTCTAAAATTGATCTTAGGAGTGGGTACCATCAAATTTGTATGCGTGAGGGTGATGAGTGGAAAACCGCTTTTAAAACAAAATATGGCTTGTATGAGTGGCTTGTCATGCCTTTCGGTCTAACAAATGCCCCTAGTACGTTCATGAGATTGATGAATGAAGTACTTAGGCCATTTTTAGGCAAGTTTGTAGTGGTATATTTAGATGATATTCTTGTTTATTCTGCTAACAAGGAGGATCATTTGAATCATTTGTGTCTGTTATTTGAAACACTAAGGAAACATAAACTTTTTGGGAAGTTAGAGAAGTGTTCATTCATGCAAAATGAAGTTAGTTTTCTGGGTTTCATTATTTCTGACATAGGGGTGAAGGCGGATCCTGCTAAAGTAGAAGCCATTTCTACTTGGCCAGTTCCAAAATGTGTGACTGATGTGAGGTCTTTTCATGGTTTAGCGTCTTTTTATAGGAGATTTATAAAAAATTTCAGTACTTTGTTAGCTCCTATACCTGAGTGTACTAAACATGGGAAATTTGAGTGGACTGCTGTTGCTCAAAGGGCCTTTGAAGTGATTAAGGTTAAGATGTGTGAAGCACCTGTGTTATCATTACCTGATTTTACTAAACCTTTCGAGGTTGAGTGTGATGCGAGTGGGACAGGTGTTGGGGCTGTTTTGATTCAGTCGGGTAAGCCTATCGCTTATTTTAGCGAGAAGCTTAGTGGTGCTAGATTGAACTATTCTACTTATGATAAAGAGTTTTATGCTATGGTTAGAGCTTTAGGACATTGGAGTCATTATTTGCGTCCTGCTTCGTTTGTTTTACATTCTGATCATGAGTCGTTAAAGTACATACATGGGCAGCATAAGCTCAGTGCTCGACATGCTAAATGGGTAGAATTTTTACAATCTTTTGACTTTGTTGCTAAATACAAAGCTGGAAAGGCAAATATTGTTGCTGATGCTCTTTCCAGGAAACATTCACTACTAACAACGGTAGATACCAAGGTTCTTGGGTTCGAATTGATAAAAGAATACTATGCACTCGATGGTGATTTTTGTGACTTGTTTGTTGATTGTGAATCCGGTTTTAAAAATAATTATCAGTTGGTGGATGGGTTCTTATTTAAAGGGAACAAGCTCTGTGTTCCAAAATGTCCGGTTCGGGAGTTACTGATTCGGGAGGCTCATGGAGGTGGGTTGGCTGGTCATTTCGGCATCAAAAAAACTACTGAGTTACTACAAGAGCACTTTCATTGGCCACGCATGGTTGGTGAGATCCAAGCTGTATTGGCTCGATGTGGGGTTTGTCAGAGGTCGAAGAGTTCTTTTCAGCAAGGGCCATACACTCCGTTACCAGTTCCGGAAAGGCCATGGGAGGATGTGAGCATGGACTTCATAGTGGCATTGCCTAGAACTCAAAGGGGGAGAGACTCGGTTATGGTGGTGGTGGATAGGTTTTCGAAGATGGCACACTTTATTCCATGTCACAAGACTGAAGATGCGGTGAATGTCGCTTGCTTGTACTTTCGGGAAGTGGTGCGCTTACATGGGATACCTAAAACTATTGTCTCTGATCGTGACAGTAAGTTTTTGAGTTACTTCTGGAGAACTTTGTGGAGGCTTATGGGAACTAAACTACTATTCAGCACGTCTCATCATCCACAAACAGATGGGCAGACTGAGGTGACTAACAAGACATTGGGGTCGTTGCTTCGGGGTCTAGTGAGCAAAACCGGCAAGGATTGGGATGTGAAACTATGTCATGCTGAGTTCGCTTACAACAGGACACCTACTTATGCTACAAAACACTCCCCATTTGAAATTGTTTATGGCATTAACCCTTATGTTCCTATTGATCTTATTGCTTTACCTAGGGATTCTTATGTTCACGGTGATGCTAGAGCTGACCAAAATGGTCAGGAGTCTAATGGTTCAAAAGTTCACGTCCAAGAGTCCAATGCAAGGGAGTTGTATTTGTCCAAAGCTTGTTTCGAAATTGCTCCTAAGGAATTTGGCGTGCATGGTCCGTGTGAATCCTCAACCGGTTGCACTTTGCTAAGTATGGCTGATTACTTCAATGATGGGACCTAGTAAATGGTTTGGATCTCTTTAAAGTGGTCAATTCAAGCCTATTGAATAGAGGCGTGAAGGGGGGCGTATTTTAAGGGGAATTTCAAGCTGGTTTTTAATCTCATTTAAGAAGTATTACTAGGTGTTTTCTTCAGATTTATTTGCTGAATAAAGAGTCTTGAATGAGGACTTAATTGGGCGGACACAAGGGCATGAGTCAAGGCTAATTTGGAGGCATGAATCAAGGGTGACTTGAATGGTGGTTTTGAATAGCTTTGAATCATTATGGCTGGCCGGATGGAAGTTTAATTCTCCTTGTTTTATGCTCATTGTTTAAATTAGAGTTAATAGTTGTAATGGGGATTAATTTGGACGATTATGAGCCAATTAATCTATCTTTTTATTTCAGTTTTAATTTCAGTCTTATGTTTCCATTTATTGCAATTTCTGTGTTTTATTGTAATAGACAATTGTTGGATGTACAAGCTATCTATAAATAGCATGAAAATGATCAATGAAAGGCATTCAGAAATTTGTCCAAAATACACAAGTGTATGTCGAATTTGACTAAGTAAAGTCGAGTTGTTTTCCAAGTTTGAGTGTTTCTCAATTTGAAGAGTTTTCGTTTTAGTGAGAGTTCCTAAAACTAAGACTTGTAGTTGTTGGTTAGGTGAGAGTTCCCTAAACACTTCTGCCCCAAACAAGTGAGTGAGTATTCCTCATTGTTATATCCTCAAGTTAAGGGTGAGAGTTCCCCAAAACTACATTGATTCTTGACATTCGTCCTTCCTAAGTTTCATTCTTAAATTCCACTTGTAACTGGATCCTTTGGGAACAAGTTCCTCAACTTGTTTTCACATCAAGAGCTCAGGCCGAAGCCATGGTGAAGATTCACAAGGAGGTCCGAGGAAACATTGAGAAAGCCAATGAGGGGTACAAGAAAAAGGCCAACAAGAGGAGGAAACCAAAAATCTTTGCTCCAGGAGATTTGGTATGGATTCATTTGAGGAAAGAGAGGTTCCCGGGGAAGCGGAAACACAAGCGAACGCCGAGAGCAGATGGTCCTTCTAAGGTCTTAGAGCGTTATGGTGATAATGCTTATAAGATCGATCTTCCGGGTGATTATGGAGTTGCTGCAACCTTCAACGTGGGTGACTTATCTCCTTATTTAGAAGATGATGAACTGCTAGAATTGAGGTCAATTCCTGTTGAAGAGGGAGGGGATGAACCAGGATCAGTGCCTGATCTTGAAATGACGAAAGAGATACTCCTTAGTGCTAATCCCATCATTGAGATTAGTTCTTTTCATGGTCCTTTTATTAGTTCCTTTGTATCACTTATGTCTAATCTTGGTTCTGTTTAGTCCGTTTTGTAAACCTAAACTTTAGTTCGTAGTTTATTTATTTTGGTTTGTATTAAGTAGTAGATTGCACTAACATTGAAGCAGGGATCACGAGGTACGAGTTGTCTTCACGAGGTGCGACTTGATTGTTGATTGCAAGACGTGCATTCCAGTAGGAAGTCGCGAGTCGCGAGATTTCTTCGCGAGTCGCGAGCCTTCGTGGTCTTGATTACTTATTTGAGCTGAAACAGAGTACATGTTCCAGTAGCAAGTCGCGAGTATTGGTCGCGAGTCGCGAGCCATTCATGGCCTTGGCTACGTACTTAGGCTGAAGCAGGAGCATGGTTCCAGAGAGCCCTCGTGAGTCGCGAGTATGGGTCGCGAGTCGCGACCCAGGCCCTGTTCTGGCTACGAGTTTCAGCTGCTTGTTTTTGCTTAATGGGTATTTTTGTTTTTGCTTGCAAGTTGAGTAATAGCCTTGATTAGTCATCTACTAGCCTGGCTAGATGCCATACTACCTTTGGAAGTCATGATGAAAGGCTTGGAGTGTCAAGAAGGCTAAGAGAAGCTCATTGGTCTATTTTGGTGCAAGTGGGTGCAAGTGGCTCAAGTTGCTTAAGGAGGCTGATTTTGGCTTGATATTTTCATTACTTTAGCCTTTGTTTATTGCTTGAGCATATCCTTATGTAGTATTATACTTGTATTATACTTGATACGTATAATAGTTTGTATGTATTCGGTTGCGTATTGTACGAATATACGTATAATTATACGTATAATTGTACATTTCTTTCTTTAAGTAGACTTTGATGTATCATTTGTAAACCACTTTGATGTTTATAAAAACTTGAACTTTGTTCATCCTTGAGGCTAAAGTAACTTAGCTTTCTTTGAATTGATTTCTTGGGAGTTTTAACTACAAGTTTTCTAAACCGATTAGTGAGCTTTGAGAGTGATTCTCCTAGTGATTTAATCAACCTAAATTGAGTGTAAGAGTGATTCTTTCTACTGAATTTAGTAGGAAATATTTTCTTAAGAGTGATTCTTTTGAGCTATTTCATTATCTTCTCAAGTCTAATACTTGCTTGATTGATTTCAAGACTAATTATAGTTCAGAAAATGGCAATTGTTACAAATAAAGCTAAAGCTTAATCATTAAGATTCCACTCAATTGCATTCACACAAAGCTAATTTGATTTGAATAAAGCTTATTGAATCAAATGAAAGTACTTTGCATTCAAACATAGCTTGTTTAATCAAATGAAAGTCAGTTCATTCTTTCCAAAAATGGTAATTGTTTCAAATAAAGCTAAAGATTAATCATTAAGATTCCACTCAATTGCATTCAAACACAGCTAATTTGATTCGAATAAAGCTTTTTGAATCAAATGAAAGTCAATTGCATTCAAACATAGCTTGTTTAATCAAATGAAAGTCAGTTCATTCTTTCTAAGAAAGGTAATTGTTTCAAATAAAGCTTAAACTTAATCATTCAGATTCCACTCAATTACATTCAACCAAAGGTAATTTGATTCGAATAAAGCTTTGAATCAAATGAAAGTCAATTGCATTCAAACATAGCTTGTTTAATCAAATGAAAGTCAACTATTCTTTCCAAAAATGGTAATTGTTTCAAATTAAGCTTAAGCTTAAACATTAAGATTCCACTCAATTGCATTCAAACAAAGCTAATTTGATTTGAATAAAACTTATTGAATCAAATGAAAGTCAATTACATTCAAACATAGCTTGTTTAATCAAATGTTAATTGTTTCAAATAAAAGATTAAGCTTAATCATTAAGATTTCACTCAATTGCATTCAAACAAAGCTAATTTAATTCGAATAAAGCTTATTGAATCAAATGAAAGTACATTGCATTCAAACATAGCTTGTTTAATCAAATGAAATTTAACTATTATTTCAAAAAATGGTAATTGTTTCAAATAAAGCTTAAGCTTAATCATTAAGATGCCATTCAATTGCATTCAAACAAAGATAATTTGATTCGAATAAAGCTTTGAATCAAATGAAAGTCAATTGCATTCAAACATAGCTTGTTTAATCAAATGAAAGTCAACTATTCTTTCCAAAAATGATAATTTTTTCAAATTAAGCTTAAGCTTAATCACTAAGATTCCATTCAATTGAATTCAAACAAAGCTAATTTGATTTGAATAAAGCTTATTGAATCAAATGAAAGTACATTGCATTCAAACATAGTTTGTTTAATCAAATGAAAGTCAGTTCATTCTTTCCAAAAATGGTAATTGTTTCAAATAAAGCTAAAGCTTAATCATTTAGATTCCACTCAATTGCATTCAAACATAGCTAATTTTATTTGAATAAAGCTTTTTGAATCAAATGAAAGTCAATTGCATTAAAACATAGCTTGTTTAATCAAATGAAAGTGGAACATATCGAATCGAGGAACAGGTTCCAGGATCGATTATGCCTACGAATTCATCTATGAACAAGCTTAAAAACACGCAATTTTGTAGCTCACTTTGTGGAAAAACTCGTATAGTCTAAACCAAATGAAAAGAATCACTCTTAACACTCAATTTAGGCTAAAACTACTATAAATACAAGAAAGCTCCAAAACTTCATTCAGAACAATCTCATATCTCTAAATTAAGACTTAAAAGAAACACTCTTAGCTCTTAATTTAGGGGTAACAAAATCAGCAGCCGGTAATTAGGCTACACTAAAATTATACTAAACCGAAAAGCAAGAAAAGGGGATATTTTAGAGATTAGGAACACTAATCTCTAAATGGGATATTTTAGCTAATAGATGGAAGAATCGCTCTTGAATCTACCGCTAAATAAACTACCAAGTTAAGAGAATTGCTCTCAAAACTCAACAATCAAATCTGACTAACTCCTAAGAGAATCACTCTCGAAGTAATTAATCAGTTTGGCTAGCTTCGACTAAGAGGGTCGACCTCTTAATCTAATAGCCTAGATAACTAATTAAGAGGTTCGGCCTCTTAATCATTCGTCTAGCACGAAGTCTTGTAGCTAGACAACTCCCAAGAACTTCAAACCATGCTAGCTTCTAAGCACACAACTTAAAAACTAAAGAAAGAAAACACAAAGTTTTCAAACCATTTTTCATTCATCCAAATCTGATTTTTACATAACTAGTACAAGCTATTTATAATAAAACTAAAGCTAAGGCTACCACTACTATTACATGAATAAACAAAGCAAAGAAAGCCAAAATATCAAGCTTAAACACCCCCATACGTCCCCCCCTCTTTGGCAGCCATGTTGTAACCTTGTTGTAGCACAAGAAGATTACAAGGGACTAGCCACTAAAATAAGGGATAGGTCAAGGTTAAAGTTGGATACAGAATAACACCACCAACTTCTACACTTGGGCTATAATTCGAGGAATTTGGATACAGATTGCACCACCAAATTCTACAAATTAGGTTCCTAAGATCACAGCCTAATTGAGCCAATAATTAGACAAGCAAAGGATAATTGTTTCGGATTTTTTAAGGAAAAAACCAAGACAAATTTAAGTGTTTGTTTTTGATTCAAAAGTTCTGTTTTCATTGATATGCAAGCCACTATTTATAAGTACAATTAGGATAAGCTAGGGTAATTAGAGAGTCTAATTCTTATCCTAAGAAATCAGAAATGGTGGTTGCAAATGAAGATAACAAAATCTGAATTTGAGAAGCTTGGGCAGCCGGCTTTTAAGCTCCATTTTAATGTCTTCTTAATTGCTTTGTCTCTCTTTTAATTGCTCTTTTAATCCTCTTGCTTGGCAGCTGAATTCTGGAAGCTTCTTGAAGCTTCGTGTAGCTTTGATTGCATTGATGACTTCTTGTATTCCCCTAGAGGCTGCCGGTTTTAAAACTTCGAAGGGGGCTGCCGGTTTTGCACTTGAGGCTGCCACCTTGCCATCTTTGGATCTTGAGGATGCCATCTTGAAGCTGCCATCTTTGGATCTTGAGGATGCCATCTTGAAGCTGCCATCTTTGGACTTCCAATACTGCCGGCTTTGGGGCTTCAAAGCTGCCGGTTTGTGAGGCTTCAAGGCTGCCGTCTTTGCTTCTTGATCTCCTTGCAAGCCGCCGGTTTCTCATTGTTTCCAATGACACTTTGCTTTGTTTATTGCTAGCCTTAATTAACTAACTACTTGACTGAATTTAAAATAACTCAAACAAATTAAAAGGGGTTCGATTTATACTAACAAGGATCGAACCCTAAAAAACACAAAGTTAAACTGAAAATTTAATAAACAAAAATTAAATAGGACTTGAGTAGGTTGGATAACTAATCCAACCATGTCATGGATGCCAGTTCGAACCATGGTGACTAATTTACCATTCTGAACCAAGGAGTTAGGAGGCCGGATCACAACATGCTCCACTTCACATATTGACTTTGCTTGTAATTGTGAGGAATAAAACGATCCCTCATTCTTTTTTTCAGTTTGCTCCAAGTAGAAATGGAAGCCTTTCCCCTAAGGGTACGCCCCCTTTGCTCACCTTGCAACCAACTATCACCATAGCCTTTCAATTTCACCTTGGCTATTTTGTATTTCTGTTCCTCCTCTTGAACATCTTTGTACTCAAAGTACCTTTCCAAGGATTTCTCCCATTCTAAGTACTTTTCTGGATCAAGTGTGCCATCAAAGGCAACAATATCCACCTTCAGACTTCTATCTTCCCTCCTAGGTGGAGGATCATCTTGTTGGTCTCTTCGGTCTTGCTCGGCCATGAGCCTTGCCATTAAGGCAGCAAGGTTCCCTTGTAGATTGGCATTAGTCTCGGCCAACCTCTCTTGACTAGCAATGGATCGATTGAGAGCTTCTAAAGCTACCCTCAAGTCTTGATTCTCTCCCATGATTTGTAGTTGTTCGACCCCTTTGGAAAAAATTTAGAAAATTTTTCCCCCTACCTGGCGCGCCAAATGATGTGAAAACAAGTTGAGGAACTTGTTCCCAAAGGATCCGGCTACAAGTTGAATTTAAGAATGAAACTTCGGAAGGACGAATGTCAAGTATCAATGTAGTTTTAGGGGAACTCTCACCCTTAACTTGAGGATATAACAATGAGGAACACTCACTCACTTGTTTGGGGCAGAAGTGTTTAGGGAACTCTCACCTAACCAACAACTACAAGTCTTAGTTTTAGGAACT
The DNA here is from genome assembly GCA_951394345.1 of Salicornia ramosissima. Taxonomy (NCBI): domain Eukaryota; kingdom Viridiplantae; phylum Streptophyta; class Magnoliopsida; order Caryophyllales; family Amaranthaceae; genus Salicornia; species Salicornia ramosissima. Next base: position 30,911,855 of record OX596237.1, read on the forward strand.
GTCACTAAAACGAAAACTCTTCAAATTGAGAAACACTCAAACTTGGAAAACAACTCGACTTTACTTAGTCAAATTCGACATACACTTGTGTATTTTTTTGGACAAATTTCTGAATGCCTTTCATTGATCATTTTCATGCTATTTATAGATAGCTTGTACATCCAACAATTGTCTATTACAATAAAACACATAAATTGCAATAAATGGAAACATAAGACTGAAATTAAAACTGAAATAACAACAGAATTAAAAGAGATTAATCATGGACTACAACCATCCAACTAACCCTATTACATGCCATTACTAAGCTTAATAAAAATAGCTTAAAACAAGGAGTGAAAACCGGCCAGCCATGATGAGCTCCAAAGTTGTTCAAAATCCTCATTCAAGTCACCCTTGATTCACGCCTATGCTTTAACTCCCATTCAATCAGCCTTTATTCAGTAGAAACAACAAATTAAACACTAATAATACTCCTTAATTAAGACTAAGAAGCCAGCCTTAAAATCCCCTTAAAACACGCCCCAAGTTTAGCTCAGATTTAACTCCAACAATTTGATTGCCATTTACTCCCTTAACGCCGTGCATCCCCATGCATTATGCACGATCATTACTCTTCATTTAGGTAGCTACTTACACTTAGCAACGAGCATCCATTAGGAGATGTAAACGGACCATGTAAGCCAAACCCTAACGGACCAAAATCAGAACAAGACTTGGACAAGATTAATTACTTTGCACTTGACTTTAGGACTTGATCATTCGAACTATCAACCTCTTGACCATTTGGGTCAGAAAGTCAATTATTCCTTCCAAAAATTGTAATTGTATCAAATAAAGCTTAAGCTTAATCATTAAGATTCCACTCAATTGCATTCAAACAAAGCTAATTTGAATCGAATAAAGCTTATTGACTCAGATGAAAGTCAATTGTATTCAAACATAGTTTCTTTAATCAAATGAAAGTCAACTATTCTTTCCAAAATTGGTAATTGGTTCAAATAAAGCTTAAGCTTAATGATTAAGGTTCCACTGAATTGCATTAAATCAAAGCTAATTTGATTCGACTAAAGCTTATTGAATAAAATGAAAGTCAATTGCTTTCATATATAGCTTGTTTAATCAAATGAAAGTCAACTATTCTTTCCAAAAATGGTAATTGTTTCAAATAAAGATTAAGCTTATTCATTAAGATTCCACTCAATTGCATTCAAACAAAGCTAATTTGATTCGAATAAAGCTTTGAATCAAATGAAAGTCAATTGCATTCAAACATAGCTTGTTTAATCAAATGAAAGTCAGTTCATTCTTTCCAAAAATGGTAATTGTTTCAAGTAAAGCTAAAGCTTAATCATCAAGATTCCACTCAATTGCATTCGAACAAAGTTAATTTGATTCGAATAAAGATTTTTGAATCAAATGAAAGTCAATTGCATTCAAACATAGCTTGTTCAATCAAATGAAAGTCAGTTCATTCTTTCAAAAAATGGTATTTGTTTCAAATAAAGCTTAAACTTAATCAATAAGATTCCACTCAATTACATTCAAACAAAGCTAATTTGATTCGAATAAAGCTTTAAATCAAATGAAAGTCAATTTCATTCAAACATAGCTTGTTTAAAAAAATGAAAGTCCACAATTGTTCCAAAAATGGTAATTGTTTCAAATTAAGCTTAAGCTTAATCACTAAGATTCCACTCAATTGCATTCACACAAAGCTAATTTGATTTGAATAAAGCTTATTGAATCAAATGAAAGTACTTTGCATTCAAACATAGCTTGTTTAATCAAATGAAAGTCAGTTCATTCTTTCCAAAAATGGTCATTGTTTCAATTAAAACTAAAGCTTAAACATTAAGATTCCACCCAATCGCATTCAAGCATAGCTAATTTGATTAGAATAAAGCTTTTTGAATCAAATGAATGTCAATTGAATTCAAACATAGCTTGTTTAATAAAATGAAAGTGAGTTCATTCTTTCTAACAAAGGTAATTGTTTCAAATATAGCTTAAACTTAATCATTAAGATTCCACTCAATTAAATTCAAAAAAAGCTAATTTGATTTGAATAAAGCTTTGAATCAAATGAAAGTCAATTGCATTCAAACATAGCTTGTTTAATCAAATGAAAGTCAACTATTGTTTCCAAAAAAGGTAATTGTTTCAAATTAAGCTTAAGCTTAATCACTGAGATTCCACTCAATTGCATTCACACAAAGCTAATTTGATTTGAATAAAGCTTATTGAATCAAATGAAAGTCAATTGCATTCAAACATAGCTTGTTTAATCAAATGAAAGTCAGTTGATTCTTTACAAAAATGTTAATTGTTTCAAATAAAGCTAAAGCTTAATCATTAAGATTCCACTCAATTGCATTCAAACATAGCTAATTTGATTCGATTAAAGCTTTTTGAATCAAATGAAAGTCAATTGCATTCAAACATAGCTTGTTTAATCAAATGAAAGTCAGTTCATTCTTTTTAAGAAAGGTAATTGTTTCAAATAAAGCTTAAACTTAATCATTCAGATTCCAGTCAATTACATTCAACCAAAGGTAATTTGATTCGAATAAAGCTTTGAATCAAATGAAAGTCAATTGCATTCAAACATAGCTTGTTTAATCAAATGAGAGTCAACTATTCTTTCCAAAAATGGTAATTGTTTGAAATTAAGCTTAAGCTTAAACATTAAGATTCCACTCAATTGCATTCAAACAAAGCTAATTTGATTTGAACAAAGCTTATTGAATCAAATGAAAGTCAATTACATTCAAACATAGCTTGTTTAATCAAATGGTAATTGTTTCAAATAAAAGATTAAACTTAATCATTAAGATTACACTCAATTTAAACAAAGCTAATTTAATTCGAATAAAGCTTATTGAATCAAATGAAAGTACATTGCATTCAAACATAGCTTGTTTAATCAAATGAAAGTAATTCGCATTCAAACAAAGTTTGTTTAATCAAATGAAAGTCAGTTCATTCTTTCCAAAAATGGTAATTATTTCAAATGAAGCTAAAGCTTAATCATTAAGATTCCACTCAATTGCATTCATACATAGCTAATTTTATTCGAATAAAGCTTTTTGAATCAAATGAAAGTCAATTGCATTAAAACATAACTTGTTTAATCAAATGAAAGTCAGTTCAATCTTTCTAAAAATGGTAATTGTTTCATATAAAGGTTAAGCTTAATCATTAAGATTCCACTCAATTACATTCACATTAAACTATTTTGATTCGAATAAAGCTTATTGAATAAAATGAAAGTACATTGCATTCAAACATAGCTTGTTTAATCAACTGAAAGTCAACAATTCTTTCAAAAAACGGTAATTGTTTCAAATAAAGCTTAAGCTTAATCATTATGATTCCACTCAATTGCATTCAAACAAAGCTAATTTGATTCGAATAAAGCTTTGAATCAAATGAAAGTCAATTGCATTCAAACATAGCTTGTTTAATCAAATCAAAGTCAGTTCATTCTTTCCAAAAATGATAATTGTTTCAAGTAAAGCTAAAGCTTAATCATCAAGATTCCACTCAATTGCATTCGAACAAAGTGAATTTGATTCGAATAAAGATTTTTGAATCAAATGAAAGTCAATTGCATTAAAACATAGCTTGTTCAATCAAATGAAAGTCAGTTCATTCTTACTAAAAATGGTATTTGTTTCAAATAAAGCTTAAACTTAATCAATAAGATTCCACTCAATTACATTCAAACAAAGCTAATTTGATTCGAATAAAGCTTTAAATCAAATGAAAGTCAATTTCATTCAAACATAGCTTGTTTAAAAAAATGAAAGTCAACTATTGTTCCAAAAATGGTAATTGTTTCAAATTAAGCTTAAGCTTAATCACTAAGATTCCACTCAATTGCATTCACACAAAGCTAATTTGATTTGAATAAAGCTTATTAAATCAAATGAAAGTACTTTGCATTCAAACATAGCTTGTTTAATCAAATGAAAGTCAATTCATTCTTTCCAAAAATGGTCATTGTTTCAAATAAAGCTAAAGCTTAAACATTAAGATTCCACCCAATCGCATTCAAGCATAGCTAATTTGATTAGAATAAAGCTTTTTGAATCAAATGAAAGTCAATTGAATTCAAACATAGTTTGTTTAATAAAATGAAAGTGAGTTCATTCTTTCTAACAAAGGTAATTGTTTCAAATAAAGCTTAAACTTAATCATGAAGATTCCACTCAATTACATTCAAAAAAAGCTAATTTGATTTGAATAAAGCTTTGAATAAAATAAAAGTCAATTGCATTCAAACATAGCTTGTTTAATCTAATGAAAGTCAGTTCATTCGTTCTAAAAATGGTAATTGTTTCAAATAAAGCTTAAACTTAATCATTAAGATTCCACTCAATTACATTCAAAACAAAGCTAATTTGATTCGAATAAAGCTTTGAATCAAATGAAAGTCAATTGCATTCAATCATAGCTTGTTTAAAAAAATGAAAGTCAACTATTGTTTCCAAAAAAGGTAATTGTTTCAAATTAAGCTTAAGCTTAATCACTAAGATTCCACTCAATTGCATTCACACAAAGCTAATTTGATTCGAATAAAGCTTATTGAATCAAATGAAAGTACTTTGCATTCAAACATAGCTTGTTTAATCAAATGAAAGTCAGTTGATTCTTTCAAAAAATGTTAATTGTTTCAAATAAAGCTAAAGCTTAATCATTAAGATTCCACTCAATTGCATTCAAACATAGCTAATTTGATTCGAATAAAGCTTTTTGAATCAAATGAAAGTCAATTGCATTCAAACATAGCTTGTTTAATCAAATGAAAGTCAGTTCATTCTTTCTAAGAAAGGTAATTGTTTCAAATAAAGCTTAAACTTAATCATTCAGATTCCACTCAATTACATTCAACCAAAGGTAATTTGATTTGAATAAAGGTTTGAATCAAATGAAAGTCAATTGCATTCAAACATAGCTTCTTTAATCAAATGAAAGTCAACTATTCTTTCCAAAAATGGTAATTATTTCAAATTAAGCTTAAGCTTAAACATTAAGATTCCACTCAATTGCATTGAAACAAAGCTAATTTGATTTGAACAAAGCTTATTGAATCAAATGAAAGTCAATGACATTGAAACATAGCTTGTTTAATCAAATGGTAATTGTTTCAAATAAAAGATTAAGCTTAATCATTAAGATTTCACTCAATTTAAACAAAGCTAATTTAATTCGAATAAAGCTTATTGAATCAAATGAAAGTACATTGCATTCAAACATAGCTTGTTTAATCAAATGAAAGTAATTCGCATTCAAACAAAGTTTGTTTAATCAAATGAAAGTCAGTTCATTCTTTCCAAAAATGGTAATTATTTCAAATGAAGCTAAAGCTTAATCATTAAGATTCCACTCAATTGCATTCATACATAGCTAATTTTATTCGAATAAAGCTTTTTGAATCAAATGAAAGTCAATTGCATTAAAACATAACTTGTTTAATCAAATGAAAGTCAGTTCAATCTTTCTAAAAATGGTAATTGTTTCATATAAAGGTTAAGCTTAATCATTAAGATTCCACTCAATTACATTCACATTAAACTATTTTGATTCGAATAAAGCTTATTGAATAAAATGAAAGTACATTGCATTCAAACATAGCTTGTTTAATCAACTGAAAGTCAACAATTCTTTCAAAAAACGGTAATTGTTTCAAATAAAGCTTAAGCTTAATCATTATGATTCCACTCAATTGCATTCAAACAAAGCTAATTTGATTCGAATAAAGCTTTGAATCAAATGAAAGTCAATTGCATTCAAACATAGCTTGTTTAATCAAATCAAAGTCAGTTCATTCTTTCCAAAAATGATAATTGTTTCAAGTAAAGCTAAAGCTTAATCATCAAGATTCCACTCAATTGCATTCGAACAAAGTGAATTTGATTCGAATAAAGATTTTTGAATCAAATGAAAGTCAATTGCATTAAAACATAGCTTGTTCAATCAAATGAAAGTCAGTTCATTCTTACTAAAAATGGTATTTGTTTCAAATAAAGCTTAAACTTAATCAATAAGATTCCACTCAATTACATTCAAACAAAGCTAATTTGATTCGAATAAAGCTTTAAATCAAATGAAAGTCAATTTCATTCAAACATAGCTTGTTTAAAAAAATGAAAGTCAACTATTGTTCCAAAAATGGTAATTGTTTCAAATTAAGCTTAAGCTTAATCACTAAGATTCCACTCAATTGCATTCACACAAAGCTAATTTGATTTGAATAAAGCTTATTAAATCAAATGAAAGTACTTTGCATTCAAACATAGCTTGTTTAATCAAATGAAAGTCAATTCATTCTTTCCAAAAATGGTCATTGTTTCAAATAAAGCTAAAGCTTAAACATTAAGATTCCACCCAATCGCATTCAAGCATAGCTAATTTGATTAGAATAAAGCTCTGAATCAAATGAAAGTCAATTGAATTCAAACATAGCTTGTTTAATAAAATGAAAGTGAGTTCATTCTTTCTAACAAAGGTAATTGTTTCAAATAAAGCTTAAACTTAATCATGAAGATTCCACTCAATTACATTCAAAAAAAGCTAATTTGATTTGAATAAAGCTTTGAATAAAATAAAAGTCAATTGCATTCAAACATAGCTTGTTTAATCTAATGAAAGTCAGTTCATTCGTTCTAAAAATGGTAATTGTTTCAAATAAAGCTTAAACTTAATCATTAAGATTCCACTCAATTACATTCAAAACAAAGCTAATTTGATTCGAATAAAGCTTTGAATCAAATGAAAGTCAATTGCATTCAATCATAGCTTGTTTAAAAAAATGAAAGTCAACTATTGTTTCCAAAAAAGGTAATTGTTTCAAATTAAGCTTAAGCTTAATCACTAAGATTCCACTCAATTGCATTCACACAAAGCTAATTTGATTCGAATAAAGCTTATTGAATCAAATGAAAGTACTTTGCATTCAAACATAGCTTGTTTAATCAAATGAAAGTCAGTTGATTCTTTCAAAAAATGTTAATTGTTTCAAATAAAGCTAAAGCTTAATCATTAAGATTCCACTCAATTGCATTCAAACATAGCTAATTTGATTCCAATAAAGCTTTTTGAATCAAATGAAAGTCAATTGCATTCAAACATAGCTTGTTTAATCAAATGAAAGTCAGTTCATTCTTTCTAAGAAAGGTAATTGTTTCAAATAAAGCTTAAACTTAATCATTCAGATTCCACTCAATTACATTCAACCAAAGGTAATTTGATTTGAATAAAGGTTTGAATCAAATGAAAGTCAATTGCATTCAAACATAGCTTCTTTAATCAAATGAAAGTCAACTATTCTTTCCAAAAATGGTAATTATTTCAAATTAAGCTTAAGCTTAAACATTAAGATTCCACTCAATTGCATTGAAACAAAGCTAATTTGATTTGAACAAAGCTTATTGAATCAAATGAAAGTCAATGACATTGAAACATAGCTTGTTTAATCAAATGGTAATTGTTTCAAATAAAAGATTAAGCTTAATCATTAAGATTTCACTCAATTTAAACAAAGCTAATTTAATTCGAATAAAGCTTATTGAATCAAATGAAAGTACATTGCATTCAAACATAGCTTGTTTAATCAAATGAAAGTAATTCGCATTCAAACAAAGTTTGTTTAATCAAATGAAAGTCAGTTCATTCTTTCCAAAAATGGTAATTATTTCAAATGAAGCTAAAGCTTAATCATTAAGATTCCACTCAATTGCATTCATACATAGCTAATTTTATTCGAATAAAGCTTTTTGAATCAAATGAAAGTCAATTGCATTAAAACATAACTTGTTTAATCAAATGAAAGTCAGTTCAATCTTTCTAAAAATGGTAATTGTTTCATATAAAGGTTAAGCTTAATCATTAAGATTCCACTCAATTACATTCACATTAAACTATTTTGATTCGAATAAAGCTTATTGAATAAAATGAAAGTACATTGCATTCAAACATAGCTTGTTTAATCAACTGAAAGTCAACAATTCTTTCAAAAAACGGTAATTGTTTCAAATAAAGCTTAAGCTTAATCATTATGATTCCACTCAATTGCATTCAAACAAAGCTAATTTGATTCGAATAAAGCTTTGAATCAAATGAAAGTCAATTGCATTCAAACATAGCTTGTTTAATCAAATCAAAGTCAGTTCATTCTTTCCAAAAATGATAATTGTTTCAAGTAAAGCTAAAGCTTAATCATCAAGATTCCACTCAATTGCATTCGAACAAAGTGAATTTGATTCGAATAAAGATTTTTGAATCAAATGAAAGTCAATTGCATTAAAACATAGCTTGTTCAATCAAATGAAAGTCAGTTCATTCTTACTAAAAATGGTATTTGTTTCAAATAAAGCTTAAACTTAATCAATAAGATTCCACTCAATTACATTCAAACAAAGCTAATTTGATTCGAATAAAGCTTTAAATCAAATGAAAGTCAATTTCATTCAAACATAGCTTGTTTAAAAAAATGAAAGTCAACTATTGTTCCAAAAATGGTAATTGTTTCAAATTAAGCTTAAGCTTAATCACTAAGATTCCACTCAATTGCATTCACACAAAGCTAATTTGATTTGAATAAAGCTTATTAAATCAAATGAAAGTACTTTGCATTCAAACATAGCTTGTTTAATCAAATGAAAGTCAATTCATTCTTTCCAAAAATGGTCATTGTTTCAAATAAAGCTAAAGCTTAAACATTAAGATTCCACCCAATCGCATTCAAGCATAGCTAATTTGATTAGAATAAAGCTCTGAATCAAATGAAAGTCAATTGAATTCAAACATAGCTTGTTTAATAAAATGAAAGTGAGTTCATTCTTTCTAACAAAGGTAATTGTTTCAAATAAAGCTTAAACTTAATCATGAAGATTCCACTCAATTACATTCAAAAAAAGCTAATTTGATTTGAATAAAGCTTTGAATAAAATAAAAGTCAATTGCATTCAAACATAGCTTGTTTAATCTAATGAAAGTCAGTTCATTCGTTCTAAAAATGGTAATTGTTTCAAATAAAGCTTAAACTTAATCATTAAGATTCCACTCAATTACATTCAAAACAAAGCTAATTTGATTCGAATAAAGCTTTGAATCAAATGAAAGTCAATTGCATTCAATCATAGCTTGTTTAAAAAAATGAAAGTCAACTATTGTTTCCAAAAAAGGTAATTGTTTCAAATTAAGCTTAAGCTTAATCACTAAGATTCCACTCAATTGCATTCACACAAAGCTAATTTGATTCGAATAAAGCTTATTGAATCAAATGAAAGTACTTTGCATTCAAACATAGCTTGTTTAATCAAATGAAAGTCAGTTGATTCTTTCAAAAAATGTTAATTGTTTCAAATAAAGCTAAAGCTTAATCATTAAGATTCCACTCAATTGCATTCAAACATAGCTAATTTGATTCCAATAAAGCTTTTTGAATCAAATGAAAGTCAATTGCATTCAAACATAGCTTGTTTAATCAAATGAAAGTCAGTTCATTCTTTCTAAGAAAGGTAATTGTTTCAAATAAAGCTTAAACTTAATCATTCAGATTCCACTCAATTACATTCAACCAAAGGTAATTTGATTTGAATAAAGGTTTGAATCAAATGAAAGTCAATTGCATTCAAACATAGCTTCTTTAATCAAATGAAAGTCAACTATTCTTTCCAAAAATGGTAATTATTTCAAATTAAGCTTAAGCTTAAACATTAAGATTCCACTCAATTGCATTGAAACAAAGCTAATTTGATTTGAACAAAGCTTATTGAATCAAATGAAAGTCAATGACATTGAAACATAGCTTGTTTAATCAAATGGTAATTGTTTCAAATAAAAGATTAAGCTTAATCATTAAGATTTCACTCAATTTAAACAAAGCTAATTTAATTCGAATAAAGCTTATTGAATCAAATGAAAGTACATTGCATTCAAACATAGCTTGTTTAATCAAATGAAAGTAATTCGCATTCAAACAAAGTTTGTTTAATCAAATGAAAGTCAGTTCATTCTTTCCAAAAATGGTAATTATTTCAAATGAAGCTAAAGCTTAATCATTAAGATTCCACTCAATTGCATTCATACATAGCTAATTTTATTCGAATAAAGCTTTTTGAATCAAATGAAAGTCAATTGCATTAAAACATAACTTGTTTAATCAAATGAAAGTCAGTTCAATCTTTCTAAAAATGGTAATTGTTTCATATAAAGGTTAAGCTTAATCATTAAGATTCCACTCAATTACATTCACATTAAACTATTTTGATTCGAATAAAGCTTATTGAATAAAATGAAAGTACATTGCATTCAAACATAGCTTGTTTAATCAACTGAAAGTCAACAATTCTTTCAAAAAACGGTAATTGTTTCAAATAAAGCTTAAGCTTAATCATTATGATTCCACTCAATTGCATTCAAACAAAGCTAATTTGATTCGAATAAAGCTTTGAATCAAATGAAAGTCAATTGCATTCAAACATAGCTTGTTTAATCAAATCAAAGTCAGTTCATTCTTTCCAAAAATGATAATTGTTTCAAGTAAAGCTAAAGCTTAATCATCAAGATTCCACTCAATTGCATTCGAACAAAGTGAATTTGATTCGAATAAAGATTTTTGAATCAAATGAAAGTCAATTGCATTAAAACATAGCTTGTTCAATCAAATGAAAGTCAGTTCATTCTTACTAAAAATGGTATTTGTTTCAAATAAAGCTTAAACTTAATCAATAAGATTCCACTCAATTACATTCAAACAAAGCTAATTTGATTCGAATAAAGCTTTAAATCAAATGAAAGTCAATTTCATTCAAACATAGCTTGTTTAAAAAAATGAAAGTCAACTATTGTTCCAAAAATGGTAATTGTTTCAAATTAAGCTTAAGCTTAATCACTAAGATTCCACTCAATTGCATTCACACAAAGCTAATTTGATTTGAATAAAGCTTATTAAATCAAATGAAAGTACTTTGCATTCAAACATAGCTTGTTTAATCAAATGAAAGTCAATTCATTCTTTCCAAAAATGGTCATTGTTTCAAATAAAGCTAAAGCTTAAACATTAAGATTCCACCCAATCGCATTCAAGCATAGCTAATTTGATTAGAATAAAGCTCTGAATCAAATGAAAGTCAATTGAATTCAAACATAGCTTGTTTAATAAAATGAAAGTGAGTTCATTCTTTCTAACAAAGGTAATTGTTTCAAATAAAGCTTAAACTTAATCATGAAGATTCCACTCAATTACATTCAAAAAAAGCTAATTTGATTTGAATAAAGCTTTGAATAAAATAAAAGTCAATTGCATTCAAACATAGCTTGTTTAATCTAATGAAAGTCAGTTCATTCGTTCTAAAAATGGTAATTGTTTCAAATAAAGCTTAAACTTAATCATTAAGATTCCACTCAATTACATTCAAAACAAAGCTAATTTGATTCGAATAAAGCTTTGAATCAAATGAAAGTCAATTGCATTCAATCATAGCTTGTTTAAAAAAATGAAAGTCAACTATTCTTTCCAAAAATGGTAATTATTTCAAATTAAGCTTAAGCTTAAACATTAAGATTCCACTCAATTGCATTGAAACAAAGCTAATTTGATTTGAACAAAGCTTATTGAATCAAATGAAAGTCAATGACATTGAAACATAGCTTGTTTAATCAAATGGTAATTGTTTCAAATAAAAGATTAAGCTTAATCATTAAGATTTCACTCAATTTAAACAAAGCTAATTTAATTCGAATAAAGCTTATTGAATCAAATGAAAGTACATTGCATTCAAACATAGCTTGTTTAATCAAATGAAAGTAATTCGCATTCAAACAAAGTTTGTTTAATCAAATGAAAGTCAGTTCATTCTTTCCAAAAATGGTAATTATTTCAAATGAAGCTAAAGCTTAATCATTAAGATTCCACTCAATTGCATTCATACATAGCTAATTTTATTCGAATAAAGCTTTTTGAATCAAATGAAAGTCAATTGCATTAAAACATAACTTGTTTAATCAAATGAAAGTCAGTTCAATCTTTCTAAAAATGGTAATTGTTTCATATAAAGGTTAAGCTTAATCATTAAGATTCCACTCAATTACATACACATTAAACTATTTTGATTCGAATAAAGCTTATTGAATAAAATGAAAGTACATTACATTCAAAGATAGCTTGTTTAATCAACTGAAAGTCAACTATTCTTTCAAAAAACGGTAATTGTTTCAAATAAAGCTTAAGCTTAATCATTATGATTCCACTCAATTGCATTGAAACAAATCTAATTTGATTCGAATAAAGCTTTGAATCAACTGAAAGTCAATAGCATTCAAATATAGCTTGTTTAATCAAATGAAAGTCAACTATTCTTTCCAAAAATGGTAATTTTTTCATATTAAGCTTATGCTTAATCACTAGAATCCCACTCAATTGCATTCAAACAAACCTAATTTGATTTGAATAAAGCTTATTAAATCAAATGAAAGTACATTGCATTCAAACATAGCTTGTTAAATAAAATGAAAGTCAGTTTATTTTTTCCAAAAATGGTAATTGTTTCAAATAATGCTAAAGTTTAATCATTAAAATTCTGCTCAATTGCATTCAAACATAGCTAATTTTATTCGAATAAAGTTTTTCAATCAAATGAAAGTCAATTGCATTCAAGCATAGCTTGTTTAATCAAATGAAAGTCAATTATTCTTTCCCAAAATAGTAATTGCTTCAAATTAAGCTTAAGCTTAATTATTAAGATTCCACTCAATTGCATTCAAACAAAGCTAATTTGATTCGTATAAAGCTTCGAATCAAATGAAAGTCAGTTGAATTCAAACATAGCTTGTTTACTCAAATGAAAGTCAATTATTCTTTCCAAAAATGTTAATTGTTTCAAATCCTTAAGCTTAATCATTAAGATTCCACTGAATTGCATTCAAACAAAGCTAATTTGATTCGAATAAAGATTATTGAATCAAATGAAAGTCAATTGCATTCAAACATAGCTTATTGATTCAAATGAAAGTCAACTTCTTTCAAAAAAAGGTAATTGTTTCAAATAATTCTTAAGCTTAATGATTAAGATTACACTAAATTGTATTAAATCAAAGCTAATTTTATTTGAATAAAGCTTATTGAATCAAAATGAAAGTCAATTGCATTCAAATATAACTAATTTAATCAAATGAAGATTAACTATTATTTCCAAAAATGGTTGTTTCAAATAAAGCTTAACCTTTATTGTTAATATTCCACTCAATTGCATTCAAACAAAGCTAATTTGATTTGAATAAAGATTATTTAATAAAATGAAAGTCAATTGCATTCAAACATAGCTTATTTAATCAAATGAAAGTCAACTATTCTTTCCAAAAATGGTAATTGGTTCAAATTAAGTTTAAGTTTAATCATTAAGATTCCGCTAAAATGCATTCAAACAAGGCTAATTTGATTTGAATAAAGCTTATTGAATCAGATGAAAGTCAATTGCATTCAAACATAGCTTCTTTAATCAAATGAAAGTCAACTATTCTTTCCAAAATTGGTAATTGGTTCAAATAAAGCTTAAGCTTAATGATTAAGGTTCCACTCAATTGCATTAAATCAAAGCTAATTTGATTCGAATAAAGCTTATTGAATAAAATGAAAGTCAATTGCTTTCATATATAGCTTGTTTAATCAAATGAAAGTCAACTATTCTTTCCAAAAATGGTAATTGTTTCAAATAAAGATAAAGCTTAATCATTAAGATTCCACTCAATTGCATTCAAACAAAGTTAATTTGATTCGAATAAAGCTTTGAATCAAATGAAAGTCAATTGCATTCAAACATAGCTTGTTTAATCAAATGAAAGTCAGTTCATTCTTTCCAAAAATGGTAATTGTTTCAAGTAAAGCTAAAGCTTAATCATCAAGATTCCACTCAATTGCATTCGAACAAAGTTAATTTGATTCGAATAAAGATTTTTGAATCAAATGAAAGTCAATCGCATTCAAACATAGCTTGTTCAATCAAATGAAAGTCAGTTCATTCTTTCTAAAAATGGTATTTGTTTCAAATAATGCTTAAACTTAATCAACAAGATTCCACTCAATTACATTCAAACAAAGCTAATTTGATTCGAATAAAGCTTTAAATCAAATGAAAATCAATTTCATTCAAACATAGCTTGTTTAAAAAAATGAAAGTCAACTATTGTTCCAAAAATGGTAATTGTTTCAAATTAAGCTTAAGCTTAAACACTAAGATTCCACTCAATTGCATTCACACAAAGCTAATTTGATTTGAATAAAGCTTATTAAATCAAATGAAAGTACTTTGCATTCAAACATAGCTTGTTTAATCAAATGAAAGTCAGTTCATTCTTTCCAAAAATGGTCATTGTTTCAAATAAAGCTAAAGCTTAAACATTAAGATTCCACCCAATCGCATTCAAGCATAGCTAATTTGATTAGAATAAAGCTTTTTGAATCAAATGAAAGTCAATTGAATTCAAACATAGCTTGTTTAATAAAATGAAAGTGAGTTCATTCTTTCTAACAAAGGTAATTGTTTCAAATAAAGCTTAAACTTAATCCTTAAGATTCCACTCAATTACATTCAAAACAAAGCTAATTTGATTCGAATAAAGCTTTGAATCAAATGAAAGTCAATTGCATTCAATCATAGCTTGTTTAAAAAAATGAAAGTCAACTATTGTTTCCAAAAAAGGTAATTGTTTCAAATTAAGCTTAAGTTTAATCACTAAGATTCCACTCAATTGCATTCACACAAAGCTAATTTGATTTGAATAAAGCTTATTAAATCAAATGAAAGTACTTTGCATTCAAACATAGCTTGTTTAATCAAATGAAAGTCAGTTCATTCTTTCCAAAAATGGTCATTGTTTCAAATAAAGCTAAAGCTTAAACACTAAGATTCCACTCAATTGCATTCACACAAAGCTAATTTGATTTGAATAAAGCTTATTAAATCAAATGAAAGTACTTTGTGTTGTGATCCGGCCTCCCAACTCCTTGGTTCAGAGTGGTAAAATAGTCACCATGGTTCGAACTTGCATCCATGACATGGTTGGATTAGTTATCCAACCTACTCAAGTCCTATTTAATTTTGTTTATTAAATTTTCAGTTTAACTTTGTGTTTAGTAGGGTTCGATCCTTGTTAGTATAAATCGAACCCCTTTTAATTTGTTTGAGTTATTTTAAATTCAGTCAAGTAGTTAGTTAATTAAGGCTAGCAATAAACCGGCGGCTTGCAAGGAGATCAAAGAAACAAAGCTGGCAGCCTTGAAACCCTAAAAAAACCGGCAGCTTTAAAACTCAAAACCGGCAGTATTGGAAGTCCAAAGATGGCAGCTTCAAGATGGCATCCTCAAGATCCAAAGATGGCAGCCTTGAAGATGGCATCCTCAAGATCCAAAGATAGCATGGTGGCAGCCTCAAGTGCAAACCGGCAGCCCCCTTCGAAGTTTAAAACCGGCAGCCTCTAGGGGAATACAAGAAGTCATCAATACAATCAAAGCTACAAGAAACTTCCAGAATTCAGCTGCCAAGCAAGAGGATTAAAAGAGCAATTAAAAGAGAGACAAAGCAATTAAGAAGACATTAAAATGGAGCTTAAAAGCCGGCTGCCCAAGCTCCTCAAATTCAGATTTTATTATCTTCATTTGCAACCACCATTTCTGATTTCTTAGGATAAGGATTAGACTTTCTAATTACCCTAGCTTATCCTAATTGTACTTATATATAGTGGCTTGCATATCAATGAAAGATCAGAACTTTTGAATCAAAAACAAACACTTAAATTTGTCTTGGTTTTTCCTCAAGAAATCCGAAACAATTATCCTTTGCTTGTCTAATTTGTGGCTCAATTAGGCTGTGATCTTAGGAACCTAATTTGTTGAATTTGGTGGTGAAATCTGTATCCAAGTTCACGAATTAAAGCCCAAGTCCTCGAAGTTGGTGGTGTTATTTCTGTATCCATCTTTGAAACTTGATCTATCCTTTACTTTAGTGGCTAGTCCCTTGTAATCTTCTTGTGCTACAACAAGGTTACAACATTTGGTGGCCCATGCAGGTCTAGCCACCTTTCTCCTCCACAAAAACAACCCCTTTCTTTCCTTTACCTCCACGTCAAAAAAAAAAAAAAAAAAAAAAAAACAAAACACACAAAATGTCGAATCCCCCACCCAATTGGCAAGAGTTCATTCAGAAAAATGAAGAAGAGAAGGAGAGCTTAAAGGCTCAAATGGCTGCCATGCAAACTGAAATGGCGGATCTAATGAGGAGACTCATTAGGCAACGAGAAGGTTCACCTACTCGGAGTGAACAAAGCAGTGACCTAGAGCTCGAAGATGAAACTTCAAGAACAAGACCAAACAATGATATCAAAGTTGATATTCCAGAATATGATGGCAAGATTGATGCCGACGAGTTCATCGAATGGTTGAACACGGTTGAAAGAGTGTTCGATTATAAGAATACCCCGGAGGACAAGAAAGTGAAAACCATTGCCTTGAAACTTAGAAAATATGCTTCCACTTGGTGGTCGAATATAAATGCAAAGAGGCAAAGGCAAGGCAAAGACAAGGTCAGAACTTGGCCTAAAATGAAGAAAATGATGAAGAGTAAGTTCTTACCTACTTACTATATTCAAGAGAATTTTCAGAAGTTCCACAAATTGAAACAAGGAACGAAATCAGTAGAGGAGTATGCAAGAGAATTCGAAGGATTAACCATGAAGTGTGATGTTGAAGAGGACGAACCCCAAACTTTGGTTCGTTTTCTTGGCGGTTTGGATCCTCGAATTGCCAATGTTGTCGAACTACACCCCTACTCAACTTTGGAAGAGTTAGTCATTCTAGCTCACAAGGTTGAAGCCCAACAAAAGACCAAAGGGAAGGAGACCTCACGTCCCTTTTCCAAAACAGCCCCTTCCCCATTCAACCGTCCATACCAAACACCCCTCAAAGTAACCTCCTCTAATCCCCCCAAACCACAAAATCAGCCCTCTAATCCTTCTAAACCCCAAAATTCCGCCCAACCCCGGAAATGTTTTCGTTGTCATGGCTTTGGCCATATTGCAACCGAGTGTCCAAATAAGAGAGTAATCTCTTTGATTGAATGTGAAAGAGAAGAATCAGAAGAGGATCATGATGATATTGGAGAATCGGATCAGGAGCAAGATGAAGTGTTCCTAGGACCCGATGAAGGTGAATGTCTAGTTGTTAGGCGTGCCCTAAGCAGCTTGGTCGGCAAGGAAGAGAACTTGCAACGAGAGGCAATATTTCACTCCCGTTGTACCATCAAAAACAAGGTATGTACTTTAATTATTGATGGTGGTAGTTGTACAAATGTGGCATCTCAGAATATGGTGGATAAATTGGGACTAAAAACAACTCCTCACAAAAATCCTTATATAATCCAATGGCTTAATCAAGGGAAAGGAATTAAAGTGGATAAACAAATTCTGATTTCATTTAGCATTGGTAACAATTATCAAGAAGAGTTGTATTGTGATGTAATTCCCATGGATGCGTGTCATTTGTTGCTTGGAAGACCTTGGATGTTTGATAGGCGAGTTAATCATGATGGATATAAAAACACTTATTCCTTTATTAAAAATGGCAAGAAAATTGTGTTAACTCCCTTACCCCCACCCAAAACTGCCGCACAACCACCACCCAAAACTGCCGCACAACAGAACAATACCCCCTTGCCCACTACTCTTACTACCCTCATCAAGTCTGAATATCATGAGTTCCAACCCCATAAAGGGCTCATTTTAAGTGGACTTGAAGACAGCCCCTCACCTCCCAAAGAACCTCTCCATCCCTTACTTAATTCCCTCTTTCAAGAATTCTCTAATGTTTTCCCCTCTGAAATGCCGTGTGCATTACCTCCCAAAAGGGACATCCAACACAAAATTGACTTGATTCCCGGTTTTACCTTGCCAAATAAACCTGCCTATAGAACCAACCCTAAGGAGACCGAGGAGATAAGACGGCAGGTTGACGAGTTGTTGTCTAAGGGATTGATTCGAGAGTCCTTGAGCCCGTGTGCATGTCCTACTTTACTTGTTCCAAAGAAAAATGGTGAATGGCGTATGTGTGTGGACAGTAGGCCTATTAACAAAATCACTATCAAATATCGATTTCCAATTCCAAGATTGAATGATTTGTTAGATGATTTACATGGTGCTAAAGTATTTTCGAAAATTGATCTTAAAAGTGGCTATCATCAAATTCGAATTTTCGAAGGAGATGAATGGAAAACAGCTTTCAAAACCAAGGATGGACTGTTCGAGTGGCTTGTTATGCCATTTGGTTTAACAAACGCACCTTCTACCTTCATGCGTTTGATGAATCAAGTTCTGAAACCTTTTATTGGTCGCTTTGTAGTAGTTTATTTTGATGATATTTTAATTTATAGTAGAGATGATGATGAGCATGTATCACATCTTAGAGAAGTATTTTCTGTTTTAGCAAGAGAACAATTGTATGGTAATCTAGATAAGTGTGATTTCTTTTCTAGTTTTGTAACTTTTCTAGGATTTAAAGTGTCATGTAATGGTATTGAAGTTGATGAAGACAAAGTAAAAGCGATCAATGAGTGGCCCACGCCACAATCAGTTCAACAAGTGCGAAGTTTTCATGGGTTAGCCTCTTTCTATAGGCGATTCGTGAGAAATTTCAGTACTCTCATGGCTCCAATCACCGAACTCGCAAAGCTCTCAAAATTTGAATGGAATCCAAATGCTCAAAAGGCATTTGAAGAGGTTAAGAAGATGCTTACTACTGCACCTATTCTTGTATTGCCTAACTTTGATGATGTATTTGAAATTGAATGTGATGCTAGTGGTGTTGGAATAGGAGCTGTCCTATCTCAAAACCGGCGGCCCATAGCCTATTTCAGTGAAAAGCTCAATGATGTTCAAAGGAGATATTCAACCTATGACAAAGAATTTTTGGCTCTTGTTCGTGCTTTAGACCATTGGAGGCATTACCTATTGCCTAAAGAATTCATTCTACATTCAGATCATGAAGCACTCAAGTTCTTGCAAAGCCAACAAAAGCTCCATGCTCGCCATGCCAAATGGGTTGAATTCCTTCAATCTTTTCACTTCGTCATCAAGCATAAGAAAGGAGAAATGAACAAAGGTGCCGATGCTTTGTCCAGGAGATATGTGTTGCTTAATTCTTTGAAAACACGTGTGATAGGTGTAGAAGAAATGAAGCAATGCTATGATGATGACTCTGATTTTGGAGAAATCTTCCTAAAGTGTAAAAGTCATCCCCATAAAGACTTTTACATTTTGGATGGTTTTCTTTTCAAAGGGAATAGCATTTGTGTTCCTAAATCTAGCTTGAGAGAAAGCTTAATTAAAGAATTCCATGAAGGAGGAATGGCTGGTCACTTTGGAATTGAGAAGACCTACACTCTCATTTCTGAATACTTTTTTTGGCCTCGATTGAAACGAGATGTAGACTTTGTTGTAAAGAGGTGCGTGAAGTGTCAACAAGCTAAGAGCCATCAATTGCCTCAAGGGTATCTCATGCCCTTACCCATACCGCAAGCTCCTTGGGAAGATGTAAGTCTTGATTTCGTGGTAGGACTTTCCATCACCAAAAACAGAAAGGACTCGATCATGGTGATTGTTGATCGATTCTCAAAAATGGCTCACTTCATCTCTTGTCATACAACTCATGATGCTAGCCGTGTGGCTGATCTTTACTTCAAAGAGGTTGTTCGCTTACATGGAATTCCCAAATCAATGGTTAGTGATCGAGACGCCAAGTTCCTAAGTCATTTTTGGCTTACCTTATGGCGCAAGATGGGAACAAAGCTCAAATTCAGTACTTCAAGCCATCCTCAAACCGATGGTCAGACCGAAGTCACCAATAGGACTTTAGGGTCCTTGCTACGAGCCCTTGCAACAAAGCGTCCTAGCCAATGGGAAGAAATGCTACCTCATGCTGAATTTGCTTACAACCGAGTTCCTAGCCGTACCACAAGCTTGAGCCCATTTGAAGTTGTTTATGGGTTCAATCCATGTACTCCAATTGATTTGGCTCCATTTCCAAATCCAACCAAATATAGTCATGAAGCTAGTGAACGAGTCAAAGAGATCCAATCCATACATGAGAAAGTTCGTGGGCAGATTGAACGAACTAATGCAAAGATGAAGGAGTACTATGACAAGAAAAGAAGCTCAGTGCATTTCAAGGAAGGTGACCTCGTGTGGGTTCATCTAAGGAAGGAACGTTTTCCAATTAAGAGGCGTTCTAAAATCAGTCCAAGAAGTGATGGTCCATTCGAAATCAAGGAGAAAGTGAATGACAATGCCTATAAGGTCGAATTGCCCGGGAACTATGGAGTTTCTTCTACCTTCAATGTTCAAGACTTGTCTCCCTACTTTGATGAATTTGAAGAATTGCCAAGTTTGAGGTCAAACTCTTCAAAAGCCGGGGAGGATGTTGTGATCCGGCCTCCCAACTCCTTGGTTCAGAGTGGTAAAATAGTCACCATGGTTCGAACTTGCATCCATGACATGGTTGGATTAGTTATCCAACCTACTCAAGTCCTATTTAATTTTGTTTATTAAATTTTCAGTTTAACTTTGTGTTTAGTAGGGTTCGATCCTTGTTAGTATAAATCGAACCCCTTTTAATTTGTTTGAGTTATTTTAAATTCAGTCAAGTAGTTAGTTAATTAAGGCTAGCAATAAACCGGCGGCTTGCAAGGAGATCAAAGAAACAAAGCTGGCAGCCTTGAAACCCTAAAAAAAACCGGCAGCTTTAAAACTCAAAACCGGCAGTATTGGAAGTCCAAAGATGGCAGCTTCAAGATGGCATCCTCAAGATCCAAAGATGGCAGCCTTGAAGATGGCATCCTCAAGATCCAAAGATAGCATGGTGGCAGCCTCAAGTGCAAACCGGCAGCCCCCTTCGAAGTTTAAAACCGGCAGCCTCTAGGGGAATACAAGAAGTCATCAATACAATCAAAGCTACAAGAAACTTCCAGAATTCAGCTGCCAAGCAAGAGGATTAAAAGAGCAATTAAAAGAGAGACAAAGCAATTAAGAAGACATTAAAATGGAGCTTAAAAGCCGGCTGCCCAAGCTCCTCAAATTCAGATTTTATTATCTTCATTTGCAACCACCATTTCTGATTTCTTAGGATAAGGATTAGACTTTCTAATTACCCTAGCTTATCCTAATTGTACTTATAAATAGTGGCTTGCATATCAATGAAAGATCAGAACTTTTGAATCAAAAACAAACACTTAAATTTGTCTTGGTTTTTCCTCAAGAAATCCGAAACAATTATCCTTTGCTTGTCTAATTTGTGGCTCAATTAGGCTGTGATCTTAGGAACCTAATTTGTTGAATTTGGTGGTGAAATCTGTATCCAAGTTCACGAATTAAAGCCCAAGTCCTCGAAGTTGGTGGTGTTATTTCTGTATCCATCTTTGAAACTTGATCTATCCTTTACTTTAGTGGCTAGTCCCTTGTAATCTTCTTGTGCTACAACAAGGTTACAACACTTTGCATTCAAACATAGCTTGTTTAATCAAATGAAAGTCAGTTCATTCTTTCCAAAAATGGTCATTGTTTCAAATAAAGCTAAAGCTTAAACATTAAGATTCCACCCAATCGCATTCAAGCATAGCTAATTTGATTAGAATAAAGCTTTTTGAATCAAATGAAAGTCAATTGAATTCAAACATAGCTTGTTTAATAAAATGAAAGTGAGTTCATTCTTTCTAACAAAGGTAATTGTTTCAAATAAAGCTTAAACTTAATCATTAAGATTCCACTCAATTACATTCAAAACAAAGCTAATTTGATTCGAATAAAGCTTTGAATCAAATGAAAGTCAATTGCATTCAATCATAGCTTGTTTAAAAAAATGAAAGTCAACTATTGTTTCCAAAAAAGGTAATTGTTTCAAATTAAGCTTAAGTTTAATCACTAAGATTCCACTCAATTGCATTCACACAAAGCTAATTTGATTTGAATAAAGCTTATTAAATCAAATGAAAGTACTTTGCATTCAAACATAGCTTGTTTAATCAAATGAAAGTCAGTTCATTCTTTCCAAAAAAGGTAATTGTTTCAAATTAAGCTTAAGCTTAAACACTAAGATTCCACTCAATTGCATTCACACAAAGCTAATTTGATTTGAATAAAGCTTATTAAATCAAATGAAAGTACTTTGCATTCAAACATAGCTTGTTTAATCAAATGAAAGTCAGTTCATTCTTTCCAAAAATGGTCATTGTTTCAAATAAAGCTAAAGCTTAAACATTAAGATTCCACCCAATCACATTCAAGCATAGCTAATTTGATTAGAATAAAGCTTTTTGAATCAAATGAAAGTCAATTGAATTCAAACATAGCTTGTTTAATAAAATGAAAGTGAGTTCATTCTTTCTAACAAAGGTAATTGTTTCAAATAAAGCTTAAACTTAATCATTAAGATTCCACTCAATTACATTCAAAACAAAGCTAATTTGATTCGAATAAAGCTTTGAATCAAATGAAAGTCAATTGCATTCAATCATAGCTTGTTTAAAAAAATGAAAGTCAACTATTGTTTCCAAAAAAGGTAATTGTTTCAAATTAAGCTTAAGTTTAATCACTAAGATTCCACTCAATTGCATTCACACAAAGCTAATTTGATTCGAATAAAGCTTATTGAATCAAATGAAAGTACTTTGCATTCAAACATAGCTTGTTTAATCAAATGAAAGTCAGTTGATTCTTTCCAAAAATGTTAATTGTTTCAAATAAAGCTAAAGCTTAATCATTAAGATTCCACTCAATTGCATTCAAACAAAGCTAATTTGATTCGAACAAAGCTTTTTGAATCTAATGAAAGTCAATTGCATTCAAACATAGCTTGTTTAATCAAATGAAAGTCAGTTCATTCTTTCTAAGAAAGGTAATTCTTTCAAATAAAGCTTAAACTTAATCATTCAGATTCCACTCAATTACATTCAACCAAAGGTAATTTGATTCGAATAAAGCTTTGAATCAAATGAAAGTCAATTGCATTCAAACATAGCTTCTTTAATCAAATGAAAGTCAACTATTCTTTCCAAAAATGGTAATTGTTTCAAATTAAGCTTAAGCTTAAACATTAAGATTCCAATGAATTGCATTCAAACAAAGCTAATTTGATTTAAACAATGCTTATTGAATCAAATGAAAGTCGCTTACATTCAAACATAGCTTGTTTAATCAAACGGTAATTGTTTCAAATAAAAGATTAAGCTTAATCATTAAGATTTCACTCAATTGCATTCAAACAAAGCTAATTTAATTCGAAAAAAGCTTACTGAATCAAATGAAAGTACATTGCATTCAAACATAGCTTGTTTAATCAAATGAAAGTAATTTGCATTCAAACATAGTTTGTTTAATTAAATGAAAGTCAGTTCATTCTTTCCAATAATGGTAATTATTTCAAATGAAGCTAAAGCTTAATCATTAAGATTCCACTCAATTGCATTCATACATAGCTAATTTTATTCGAATAAAGCTTTTTGAATCAAATGAAAGTCAATTGCATTAAAACATAACTTGTTTAATCAAATGAAAGTCAGTTCATTCTTTCTAAAAATGGTAATTGTTTCAAATAAAGGTTAACCTTAATCATTAAGATTCCACTCAATTACATTCAAATTAAACTATTTTGATTCGAATAAAGCTTATTGAATAAAATGAATGTACATTGCATTCAAAAATAGCTTGTTTAATCAAATGAAAGTCAACTATTCTTTCCAAAAATGGTAATTTTTTCATATTAAGCTTATGCTTAATCACTAAAATACCACTCAATTGCATTCAAACAAAGCTAATTTGATTTGAATAAAGCTTATTAAATCAAATGAAAGTACATTGCGTTCAAACATAGCTTGTTAAATAAAATGAAAGTCAGTTCATTTTTTCCAAAAATGGTAATTGTTTCAAATAATGTTAAAGTTTAATCATTAAAATTCTGCTCAATTGCATTCAAACATAGCTGATTTTATTCGAATAAAGTTTTTGAATCAAATGAAAGTCAATTGCATTTTAACATAGCTTGTTTAATCAAATGAAAGTCAATTATTCTTTCCAAAAATAGTAATTGTTTCAAATGAAGCTTAAGCTTAATTATTAAGATTCCACTCAATTGCATTCAAACAAAGCTAATTTGATTCGTATAAAGCTTTGAATCAAATGAAAGTCAATTGAATTCTAACATAGCTTGTTTAATCAAATGAAAGTCAATTATTCTTTCGAAAAATGTTAATTGTTTCAAATCCTTAAGCTTAATCATTAAGATTCCACTGAATTACATTCAAACAAAGCTAATTTGATTCGAATAAAGATTATTGAATCAAATGAAAGTCAATTGCATTCAAACATAGCTTATTGATTCAAATGGAAGTCAACTTCTTTCAAAAAATGGTAATTGTTTCAAATAATTCTTAAGCTTAATGATTAAGATTACACTAAATTGTATTAAATCAAAGCTAATTTGATTTGAATAAAGCTTATTGAATCAAAATGAAAGTCAATTGCATTCAAATATAACTTGTTTAATCAAATGAAGATTAACTATTATTTCCAAAAATGGTTGTTTCAAATAAAGCTTAAGTTTAATCGTTACTATTCCACTCAATTGCATTCAAACGAAGCTCATTTGATTTGAATAAAGATTATTGAATAAAATGAAAGTCAATTGCATTCAAACATAGCTTATTTAATCAAATGAAACTCAACTATTCTTTCCCAGAATGGTAATTGGTTCAAATTAAGTTTAAGATGAATCATTAAGATTCTGCTCAAATGCATTCAAACAAAGCTAATTTGATTTGAATAAAGCTTATTGAATCAAATGAAAGTTAATTGCATTCAAACATAGCTTCTTTAATCAAATGAAAGTCAACTATTCTATCCAAAAATGGCAATTGTTTCAAATAAAGCTTAAGCTTAATCAATAAGATTCCACTCAATTGCATTTAAACAAAGCTAATTTTATTCGAGTAAAGCTTAGAATCAAATGAAAGTCAACTATTCCTTCCAAAAATTGTAATTGTATCAAATAAAGCTTAAGCTTAATCATTAAGATTCCACTCAATTGCATTCAAACAAAGCTAATTTGATTCGAATAAAGCTTATTGAATCAGATGAAAGTCAATTGTATTCAAACATAGCTTCTTTAATCAAATGAAAGTCAACTATTCTTTCCAAAATTGGTAATTGGTTCAAATAAAGCTTAAGCTTAATGATTAAGGTTCCACCCAATTGCATTAAATCAAAGCTAATTTGATTCGAATAAAGCTTATTGAATAAAATGAAAGTCAACTGCTTTCATATATAGCTTGTTTAATCAAATGAAAGTCAACTATTCTTTCCAAAAATGGTAATTGTTTCTGACCAAAATGGTCAGGAGTCTAATGGTTCAAAAGTTCACGTCCAAGAGTCCAATGCAAGGGAGTTGTATTTGTCCAAAGCTTGTTTTGAAATTGCTCCTAAGGAATTTGGCGTGCATGGTCCGTGTGAATCCTCAACCGGTTGCACTTTGCTAAGTATGGCTGATTACTTCAATGATGGGACCTTGTAAATGGTTTGGATCTCTTTAAAGTGGTCAATTCAAGCCTATTGAATAGAGGCGTGAAGAGGGGCGTATTTTAAGGGGAATTTCAATCTGGTTTTTAATCTCATTTAAGAAGTATTATTAGGTGTTTTCTTCAGATTTATTTGCTGAATAAAGAGTCTTGAATGAGGACTTAATTGGGCGGACACAAGGGCATGAGTCAAGGCTAATTTGGAGGCATGAATCAAGGGTGACTTGAATGGTGGTTTTGAATAGCTTTGAATCATTATGGCTGGCCGGATGGAAGTTTAATTCTCCTTGTTTTATGCTCATTGTTTAAATTAGAGTTAATAGTTGTAATGGGGATTAATTTGGACGATTATGAGCCAATTAATCTATCTTTTATTTTTAATTTCAGTCTTTTCCCATTTATTGCAATTTGTGTGTAAAAGGCAATGGTTGGATGTAAAAGCTATCTATAAATAGCATGAAAATGATCAATGAAATTCATTCAGAAATTTGTCCAAAATACACAAGTTGTATGTCGAATTTGACTAAGTAAAGTCGAGTTGTTTTCCAAGTTTGAGTGTTTCTCAATTTGAAGAGTTTTCGTTTTAGTGAGAGTTCCTAAAACTAAGACTTGTAGTTGTTGGTTAGGTGAGAGTTCCTTAAACACTTCTGCCCCAAACAAGTGAGTGAGTGTTCCTCATTGTTATATCCTCAAGTTAAGGGTGAGAGTTCCCCAAAACTACATTGATTCTTGACATTCGTCCTTCCTAAGTTTCATTCTTAAATTCCACTTGTAACCGGATCCTTTGGGAACAAGTTCCTCAACTTGTTTTCACATCAGTTTCAAATAAAGATTAAGCTTAATCATTAAGATTCCACTCAATTGCAATGAAACAAAGCTAATTTCATTCGAATAAAGCTTTGAATGAAATGAAAGTTAATTGCATTCAAACATAGCTTGTTTAACCAAATGAAAGTCAGTTCATTCTTTCCAAAAATGGTAATTGTTTCAAGTAAAGCTAAAGCTTAATCATCAAGATTTCACTCAATTGCATTCAAACAAAGTTAATTTGATTCGAATAAAGATTTTTGAATCAAATGAAAGTCAATTGCATTCAAACATAGCTTGTTCAATCAAATGAAAGTTAGTTCATTCTTTCTAAAAATGGTATTTGTTTCAAATAAAGCTTAAACTTAATCAATAAGATTCCACTCAATTACATTCAAACAAAGCTAATTTGATTTGAATAAAGCTTTATGTCAAATGAAAGTCAATTTCATTCAAACATAGCTTTTTTTAAAAAATGAAAGTCAACTATTGTTCCAAAAATGGTAATTGTTTCAAATTAAGCTTAAGCTTAATCACTAAGATTCCACTCAATTGCATTCACACAAAGCTAATTTGATTTGAATAAAGCTTATTAAATCAAATGAAAGTACTTTGCATTCAAACATAGCTTGTTTAATCAAATGAAAGTCAGTTCATTCTTTCCAAAAATGGTCATTGTTTCAAATAAAGCTAAAGCTTAAACATTAAGATTCCACCCAATCGCATTCAAGCATAGCTAATTTGATTAGAATAAAGCTTTTTGAATCAAATCAAAGTCAATTGAATTCAAACATAGCTTGTTTAATAAAATGAAAGCGAGTTCATTCTTTCTAACAAAGGTAATTGTTTCAAATAAAGCTTAAACTTAATCATTAAGATTCCACTCAATTGCATTCACACAAAGCTAATTTGATTCGAATAAAGCTAATTTGATTCAAACATAGTTTGTTTAATCAAATGAAAGTCAGTTCATTCTTTACAAAAATGGTAATTATTTCTAATGAAGCTAAAGTTTAATCATTAAGATTCCACTCAATTGCATTCATACATAGCTAATTTTATTCGAATATAGCTTTTTGAATCAAATGAAAGTCAATTGCATTAAAACGTAACTTGTTTAATCAAATGAAAGTCAGTTCATTCTTTCTAAAAATGGTAATTGTTTCAAATAAAGGTTAAGCTTAATCATTAAGATTCCACTCAATTACATTCAAATTAAACTATTTTTATTCGAATAAAGCTTATTGAATCAAATGAATGTACATTGCATTCAAAAATAGCTTGTTTAATCAAATGAAAGTCAACTGTTCTTTCAAAAAACGGTAATTGTTTCAAATAAAGCTTAAGCTTAATCATTATGATTCCACTCAATTGCATTCAAACAAATCTAATTTGATTCGAATAAAGCTTTGAATCAACTGAAAGTCAATAGCATTCAAATATAGCTTGTTTAATCAAATGAAAGTCAACTATTCTTTCCAAAAAAAGTAATTTTTTCATATTAAGCTTATGCTTAATCACTAAAATACCACTCAATTGCATTCAAACAAAGCTAATTTGATTTGAATAAAACTTATTAAATCAAATGAAAGTACATTGCGTTCAAACATAGCTTGTTAAATAAAATGAAAGTCAGTTCATTTTTTCCAAAAATGGTAATTGTTTCAAATAATGCTAAAGTTTAATCATTAAAATTCTGCTCAATTGCATTCAAACAAAGCTAATTTGATTCGAGTAAGGCTTAGAATCAAATGAAAGTCAACTATTCTTTCCAAAAATGGTAATTGTATCAAATAAAGCTTAAGCTTAATTATTAAGATTCCACTCAATTGCATTCAAACAAAGCTAATTTGATTCGAACAAAGCTTATTGAATAAAATGAAAGTCAATTGCATTCATATATAGCTTGTTTAATCAAATGAAAGTCAACTATTCTTTCCAAAAATGGTAATTGTTTCAAATTAAGCTTAAGCTTAAACATTAAGATTCTACTCAATTGCATTCAAATAAAGCTAATTTGATTTGAACAAAGCTTATTGAATCAAATGAAAGTCAATTACATTCAAACATAGCTTGTTTAATCA
The DNA here is from genome assembly GCA_951394345.1 of Salicornia ramosissima. Lineage (NCBI taxonomy): Eukaryota > Viridiplantae > Streptophyta > Magnoliopsida > Caryophyllales > Amaranthaceae > Salicornia > Salicornia ramosissima. The sequence goes on from OX596237.1 coordinate 30,940,362, forward strand.
AATGAAAGTCAACTTCTTTCAAAAAATGGTAATTGTTTCAAATAACTCTTAAGCTTAATGATTAAGATTCCACTAAATTGTATTAAATCAAAGCTAATTTGATTTGAATAAAGCTTATTGAATCAAATGAAAGTAAATTGCATTCAAATATAGCTTGTTTAATCAAATGAAAATCATCTATTCTTTCCAAAAATGGTAATTGTTTAAGATTAATCATTAAGATTCCACTCAATTGCATTCAAACAACGCTAATTTGATTCGAACAAAGATTATTATTGATTCAACTAAGGTCAATTGCATTAAACATAGCTTGTTTAATCAAATGAAAGTCAACTATTATTTCCAAAAATGGTAATTGTTTCAAATAAAGGTAAAGCTGAATCATTAAGATTCCACTCAATTGCGTTCAAACAAAGTTGATTTGATTCGAATAAAGATTATTGAATCAAAGGAAAGTCAATTGCATTCAAACATAGCTTGTTCAATCAAATGAAAGTGAATTCATACTTTCTAAAAATGGTAATTGTTTCAAATAACGCTTAAACTTAATCATTAAGCTTCCACTCAATTACAGTCAAACAAAGCTAATTTGATTCGAATAAAGCTTTAAATCAAATGAAAGTCAATTTCTTTCAAACATAGCTTGTTTAAAAAAATGAAAGTCAACTATTGTTCCAAAAATGGTAATTGTTTCAAATTAAGCTTAAGCTTAATCACTAAGATTCCACTCAATTGCATTCACACAAAGCTAATTTGATTTGAATAAAGCTTATTAAATCAAATGAAAGTACTTTGCATTCAAACATAGCTTGTTTAATCAAATGAAAGTCAGTTCATTCTTTCCAAAAATGGTCATTGTTTCAAATAAAGCTAAAGGTTAAACATTAAGATTCCACCCAATCGCATTCAAGCATAGCTAATTTGATTAGAATAAAGCTTTTTGAATCAAATGAAAGTCAATTGAATTCGAACATAGCTTTTTTCCAAAAATGAAAGTGAGTTCATTCTTTCTAAGAAAGGTAATTGTTTCAAATAAAGCTTAAACTTAATCATTAAGATTCCACTCAATTACATTCAAACAAAGCTAATTTGATTTGAATAAAGCGTTGAATAAAATAAAAGTCAATTGCATTCAATCATAGCTTGTTTAAAAAAATGAAAGTCAACTATTGTTTCCAAAAAAAGATAATTGTTTCAAATTAAGCTTAAGCTTAATCACTAAGATTCCACTCAATTGCATTCACACAAAGCTAATTTGATTTAAATAAAGCTTATTGAATCAAATGAAAGTACTTTGCATCCAAACATAGCTTGTTTAATCAAATGAAAGTCAGTTCATTCTTTCCAAAAATGTTAATTGTTTCAAATAAAGCTAAAGCTTAATCATTAAGATTCCACTCAATTGCATTCAAACATAGCAAATTTGATTCGAATAAAGCTTTTTGAATCAAATGAAAGTCAATTGTATTCAAACATAGCTTGTTTAATCACATGAAAGTCGGTTCATTCTTTCTAAGAAAGGTAATTATTTCAAATAAAGCTTAAACTTAATCCTTCAGATTCCACTCAATTACATTCAACCAAACGTAATTTTATTCGAATAAAGCTTTGAATCAAATGAAAGTCAATTGCATTCAAACATAGCTTGTTTAATCAAATGAAAGTCAACTATTCTTTCCAAAAATGGTAATTGTTTCGAATTAAGCTTAAGCTTAAACATTAAGATTCTACTCAATTGCATTCAAATAAAGCTAATTTGATTTGAACAAAGCTTATTGAATCAAATGAAAGTCAATTACATTCAAACATAGCTTGTTTAATCAAATGAAAGTCAACTTCTTTCAAAAAATGGTAATTGTTTCAAATAACTCTTAAGCTTAATGATTAAGATTCCACTAAATTGTATTAAATCAAAGCAAATTTGATTTGAATAAAGCTTATTGAATCAAATGAAAGTCAATTGCATTCAAATATAGCTTGTTTAATCAAATGAAAATCATCTATTCTTTCCAAAAATGGTAATTGTTTAAGATTAATCATTAAGATTCCACTCAATTGCATTCAAACAACGCAAATTTGATTCGAACAAAGATTATTATTGATTCAACTAAGCTCAATTGCATTAAACATAGCTTGTTTAATCAAATGAAAATCAACTATTATTTCCAAAAATGGTAATTGATTCAAATACAGCTTAAGCTTAATCAATAAGATTCCACTCAATTGCATTCAAACAAAGCTAATTTGATTTGAATAAAGCTTATTGAATCAAATGAAAGTACTTTGTATCCAAACATCGCTTGTTTAATCAAATGAAAGTCAGTTCATTCTTTCCAAAAATGTTAATTGTTTCAAATAAAGCTAAAGCTTAATCATTAAGATTCCACTGAATTGCATTCAAACATAGCAAATTTGATTCGAATAAAGCTTTTTGAATCAAATGAAAGTCAATTGCATTCAAACATAGCTTGTTTAATTACATGAAAGTCGGTTCATTCTTTCTAAGAAAGGTAATTATTTCAAACAAAGCTTAAACTTAATCCTTCAGATTCCACTCAATTACATTCAACCAAACGTAATTTTATTTGAATAAAGCTTTGAATCAAATGAAAGTCAATTGCATTCAAACATAACTTGTTTAATCAAATGAAAGTCAACTATTCTTTCCAAAAATGGTAATTGTTTCAAATTAAGCTGAAGCTAAAACATTAAGATTCTACTCAATTGCAATTAAATAAAGCTAATTTGATTTGAACAAAGCTTATTGAATCAAATGAAAGTCAATTACATTCAAACATAGCTTGTTTAATCAAATGAAAGTCAACTTCTTTCAAAAAATGGTAATTGTTTCAAATAACACTTTGCATTCAAACATAGCTTGTTTAATCAAATGAAAGTCAGTTCATTCTTTCCAAAAATGGTCATTGTTTCAAATAAAGCTAAAGCTTAAACATTAAGATTCCACCCAATCGCATTCAAGCATAGCTAATTTGATTAGAATAAAGCTTTTTGAATCAAATGAAAGTCAATTGAATTCAAACATAGCTTGTTTAATAAAATGAAAGTGAGTTCATTCTTTCTAACAAAGGTAATTGTTTCAAATAAAGCTTAAACTTAATCATTAAGATTCCACTCAATTACATTCAAAACAAAGCTAATTTGATTCGAATAAAGCTTTGAATCAAATGAAAGTCAATTGCATTCAATCATAGCTTGTTTAAAAAAATGAAAGTCAACTATTGTTTCCAAAAAAGGTAATTGTTTCAAATTAAGCTTAAGTTTAATCACTAAGATTCCACTCAATTGCATTCACACAAAGCTAATTTGATTTGAATAAAGCTTATTAAATCAAATGAAAGTACTTTGCGTTCAAACATAGCTTGTTTAATCAAATGAAAGTCAGTTCATTCTTTCCAAAAAAGGTAATTGTTTCAAATTAAGCTTAAGCTTAATCACTAAGATTCCACTTAATTGCATTCACACAAAGCTAATTTGATTTGAATAAAGCTTATTGAATCAAATGAAAGTACTTTGCATTCAAACATAGCTTGTTCAATCAAATGAAAGTCAGTTCATACTTTCTAAGAAAGGTAATTGTTTCAAATAAAGCTTAAACTTAATCATTCAGATTCCACTCAATTACATTCAACCAAAGGTAATTTGATTCGAATTAAGCTTTGAATCAAATGAAAGTCAATTGCATTCAAACATAGCTTGTTTAATCAAATGAAAGTCAACTATTCTTTCCAAAAATTGTAATTGTTTCAAATTAAGCTTAAGCTTAAACATTATGATTCCACTCAATTGCATTCAAACAAAGCTAATTTGATTTGAACAAAGCTTATTGAATCAAATAAAAGTCGATTACATTCAAACATAGCTTGTTTAATCAAATGGTAATTGTTTCAAATAAAAGATTAAGCTTAATCACTAAGATTCCACTCAATTGCATTCACACAAAGCTAATTTGATTCGAATAAAGCTAATTTGATTCAAACATAGTTTGTTTAATCAAATGAAAGTCAGTTCATTCTTTACAAAAATGGTAATTATTTCTAATGAAGCTAAAGTTTAATCATTAAGATTCCACTCAATTGCATTCATACATAGCTAATTTTATTCGAATATAGCTTTTTGAATCAAGTGAAAGTCAATTGCATTAAAACGTAACTTGTTTAATCAAATGAAAGTCAGTTCATTCTTTCTAAAAATGGTAATTGTTTCAAATAAAGGTTAAGCTTAATCATTAAGATTCCACTCAATTACATTCAAATTAAACTATTTTTATTCGAATAAAGCTTATTGAATCAAATGAATGTACATTGCATTCAAAAATAGCTTGTTTAATCAAATGAAAGTCAACTGTTCTTTCAAAAAACGGTAATTGTTTCAAATAAAGCTTAAGCTTAATCATTATGATTCCACTCAATTGCATTCAAACAAATCTAATTTGATTCGAATAAAGCTTTGAATCAACTGAAAGTCAATAGCATTCAAATATAGCTTGTTTAATCAAATGAAAGTCAACTATTCTTTCCAAAAAAGGTAATTTTTTCATATTAAGCTTATGCTTAATCACTAAAATACCACTCAATTGCATTCAAACAAAGCTAATTTGATTTGAATAAAACTTATTAAATCAAATGAAAGTACATTGCGTTCAAACATAGCTTGTTAAATAAAATGAAAGTCAGTTCATTTTTTCCAAAAATGGTAATTGTTTCAAATAATGCTAAAGTTTAATCATTAAAATTCTGCTCAATTGCATTCAAACATAGCTAATTTTACTCGAATAAAGTTTTTGAATCAAATGAAAGTCAATTGCATTCTAACATAGCTTGTTTAATCAAATGAAAGTCAATTATTCTTTCCAAAAATAGTAATTGTTTCAAATTAAGCTTAAGCTTAATTATTAAGATTCCACTCAATTGCATTCAAGCAAAGCTAATTTGATTCGTATAAAGCTTTGAATCAAATGAAAGTCAATAGAATTCTAACATAGCTTGTTTAATGAAATGAAAGTCAATTATTCTTTCCAAAAATGTTAATTTTTTCAAAACCTTAAGCTTAATCATTAAGATTCCACTGAATTACATTCAAACAAAGCTAATTTGATTCGAATAAAGATTATTGAATCAAATGAAAGTCAATTGCATTCAAACATAGCTTATTGATTCAAATGGAAATCAACTTCTTTCAAAAAATGGTAATTGTTTCAAATAATTCTTAAGCGTAATGATTAAGATTACACTAAATTGTATTAAATCAAAGCTAATTTGATTTGAATAAAGCTTATTGAATCGAAATGAAAGTCAATTGCATTCAAATATGGCTTGTTTAATCAAATGAAGATTAACTATTATTTCCAAAAATGGATGTTTCATATAAAGCTTAAGCTTAATCGTTAATATTCCACTCAATTGCATTCAAACGAAGCTAATTTGATTTGAATAAAGCTTATTGAATCAAATGAAAGTTAATTGCATTCAAACATAGCTTCTTTAATCAAATGAAAGTCAACTATTCTTTCCAAAATTGGTAATTGTTTCAAATAAAGCTTAAGCTTAATCAATAAGATTCCACTCAATTGCATTTAAACAAAGCTAATTTTAGTCGAGTAAAGCTTAGAATCAAATGAAAGTCAACTATTCCTTCCAAAATTTATAATTGTATCAAATAAAGCTTAAGCTTAATCATTAAGATTCCACTCAATTGCATTCAAACATAGCTAATTTGATTCGAATAAAGCTTATTGAATCAGATGAAAGTCAATTGTATTCAAACATAGCTTCTTTAATCAAATGAAAGTCAACAATTCTTTCCAAAATTGGTAATTGGTTCAAATAAAGCTTAAGGTTAATGATTAAGGTTCCACTCAATTGCATTAAATCAAAGCTAATTTGATTCGAATAAAGGTTATTGAATAAAATGAAAGTCAACTGCTTTCATATATAGCTTGTTTAATCAAATGAAAGTCAACTATTCTTTCCAAAAATGGTAATTATTTCAAATAAAGATTAAGCTTAATCATTAAGATTCCACTCAATTGCATTCAAACAAAGCTAATTTGATTCGAATAAAGCTTTGAATCAAATGAAAGTCAATTGCATTCAAACAAAGTTAATTTGATTCGAATAAAGACTTTTGAATCAAATGAAAGTCCATTGCATTCAAACATAGCTTGTTCAATCAAATGAAAGTCAGTTCATTCTTTCTAAAAATGGTATTTGTTTCAAATAAAGCTTAATCTTAATCAATAAGATTCCACTCAATTACATTCAAACAAAGCTAATTTGATTCGAATAAAGCTTTAAATCAAATGAAAGTCAATTTCATTCAAACATAGCTTGTTTAAAAAAATGAAAGTCAACTATTGTTCCAAAAATGGTAATTGTTTCAAATTAAGCTTAAGCTTAATCACTAAGATTCCACTCAATTGCATTCACACAAAGCTAATTTGATTTGAATAAAGCTTATTAAATCAAATGAAAGTACTTTGCATTCAAACATAGCTTGTTTAATCAAATGAAAGTCAGTTCATTCTTTCCAAAAATGGTCATTGTTTCAAATAAAGCTAAAGCTTAAACATTAAGATTCCACCCAATCGCATTCAAGCATAGCTAATTTGATTAGAATAAAGCTTTTTGAATCAAATGAAAGTCAATTGAATTCGAACATAGCTTTTTTCCAAAAATGAAAGTGAGTTCATTCTTTCTAAGAAAGGTAATTGTTTCAAATAAAGCTTAAACTTAATCATTAATATTCCACTCAATTACATTCAAACAAAGCTAATTTGATTTGAATAAAGCGTTGAATAAAATAAAAGTCAATTGCATTCAATCATAGCTTGTTTAAAAAAATGAAAGTCAACTATTGTTTCCAAAAAAAAGGTAATTGTTTCAAATTAAGCTTAAGCTTAATCACTAAGATTCCACTCAATTGCATTCACACAAAGCTAATTTGATTTGAATAAAGCTTATTGAATCAAATGAAAGTACTTTGCATCCAAACATAGCTTGTTTAATCAAATGAAAGTCAGTTCATTCTTTCCAAAAATGTTAATTGTTTCAAATAAAGCTAAAGCTTAATCATTAAGATTCCACTCAATTGCATTCAAACATAGCAAATTTGATTCGAATAAAACTTTTTGAATCAAATGAAAGTCAATCGCATTCAAACATAGCTTGTTTAATCACATGAAAGTCGGTTCATTCTTTCTAAGAAAGGTAATTATTTAAAATAAAGCTTAAACTTAATCCTTCAGATTCCACTCAATTACATTCAACCAAACGTAATTTTGTCGAATAAAGCTTTGAATCAAATGGAAGTCAATTGCATTCAAACATAGCTTGTTTAATCAAATGAAAGTCAACTATTCTTTCCAAAAATGGTAATTGTTTCAAATTAAGCTTAAGCTTAAACATTAAGATTCTACTCAATTGCATTCAAATAAAGCTAATTTGATTTGAACAAAGCTTATTGAATCAAATGAAAGTCAATTACATTCAAACATAGCTTCTTTAATCAAATGAAAGTCAACTTCTTTCAAAAAATGGTAATTGTTTCAAATAACTCTTAAGCTTAATGATTAAGATTCCAGTAAATTGTATTAAATCAAAGCTAATTTGATTTGAATAAAGCTTATTGAATCAAATGAAAGTCAATTGCATTCAAATATAGCTTGTTTAATCAAATGAAAATCATATATTCTTTCCAAAAATGGTAATTGTTTAAGATTAATCATTAAGATTCCACTCAATTGCATTCAAACATAGCTTGTTTAATCAAATGAAAGTCAACTATTATTTCCAAAAATGGTAATTGATTCAAATACATCTTAAGCTTAATCAATAAGATTCCACTCAATTGCATTCAAACAAAGCTAATTTGATTCGAGTAAGGCTTAGAATCAAATGAAAGTCAACTATTCTTTCCAAAAATGGTAATTGTATCAAATAAAGCTTAAGCTTAATTATTAAGATTCCACTCAATTGCATTCAAACAAAGCTAATTTGATTGGAACAAAGCTTATTGAATAAAATGAAAGTCAATTGCATTCATATATAGCTTGTTTAATCAAATGAAAGTCAACTATTCTTTCCAAAAATGGTAATTGTTTCAAATTAAGCTTAAGCTTAAACATTAAGATTCTACTCAATTGCATTCAAATAAAGCTAATTTGATTTGAACAAAGCTTATTGAATCAAATGAAAGTCAATTACATTCAAACATAGCTTGTTTAATCAAATGAAAGTCAACTTCTTTCAAAAAATGGTAATGGTTTCAAATAACTCTTAAGCTTAATGATTAAGATTCCACTAAATTGTATTAAATCAAAGCTAATTTGATTTGAATAAAGCTTATTGAATCAAATGAAAGTAAATTGCATTCAAATATAGCTTGTTTAATCAAATGAAAATCATCTATTCTTTCCAAAAATGGTAATTGTTTAAGATTAATCATTAAGATTCCACTCAATTGCATTCAAACAACGCTAATTTGATTCGAACAAAGATTATTATTGATTCAACTAAGGTCAATTGCATTAAACATAGCTTGTTTAATCAAATGAAAGTCAACTATTATTTCCAAAAATGGTAATTGATTCAAATACAGCTTAAGCTGAATCAATAAGATTCCACTCAATTGCATTCAAACAAAGCTAATTTGATTCGAACAAAGCTTATTGAATAAAATGAAAGTCAATTGCATTCATATATAGCTTGTTTAATCAAATGAAAGTCAACTATTCTTTCCAAAAATGGTAATTGTATCAAATAAAGCTTAAGCTTAATTATTAAGATTCCACTCAATTGCATTCAAACAAAGCTAATTTGATTCGAACAAAGCTTATTGAATAAAATGAAAGTCAATTACATTCATATATAGCTTGTTTAATCAAATGAAAGTCAACTATTCTTTCCAAAAATGGTAATTGTTTCAAATAAAGGTTAAGCTTAATCATTAAGATTCCACTCAATTGCATTCAAACAAAGTTAATTTGATTCGAATAAAGCTTTGAATCAAATGAAATTCAATTGCATTCAAACATAGCTTGTTTAATCAAATGAAAGTCAATTCATTCTTTTCAAAAATGGTAATTGTTTCAAGTAAAGCTAAAGCTTGATCATTAAGACTCCACTCAATTGCATTCAAACAAAGTTAATTAGATTCGAATAAAGATTTTTTAATAAAATGAAAGTTAATTGCATTCAAACATAGCTTGTTTAATCAAAGGAAAGTTAGTTTCTTCTTTCCAAAAATGGTAATTGTTTCAAATAAAGGTAAAGCTGAATCATTAAGATTCCACTCAATTGCGTTCAAACAAAGTTGATTTGATTCGAATAAAGATTATTGAATCAAAGGAAAGTCAATTGCATTCAAACATAGCTTGTTCAATCAAATGAAAGTGAATTCATACTTTCTAAAAATGGTAATTGTTTCAAATAACGCTTAAACTTAATCATTAAGCTTCCACTCAATTACAGTCAAACAAAGCTAATTTGATTCGAATAAAGCTTTAAATCAAATGAAAGTCAATTTCTTTCAAACATAGCTTGTTTAAAAAAATGAAAGTCAACTATTGTTCCAAAAATGGTAATTGTTTCAAATTAAGCTTAAGCTTAATCACTAAGATTCCACTCAATTGCATTCACACAAAGCTAATTTGATTTGAATAAAGCTTATTAAATCAAATGAAAGTACTTTGCATTCAAACATAGCTTGTTTAATCAAATGAAAGTCAGTTCATTCTTTCCAAAAATGGTCATTGTTTCAAATAAAGCTAAAGGTTAAACATTAAGATTCCACCCAATCGCATTCAAGCATAGCTAATTTGATTAGAATAAAGCTTTTTGAATCAAATGAAAGTCAATTGAATTCGAACATAGCTTTTTTCCAAAAATGAAAGTGAGTTCATTCTTTCTAAGAAAGGTAATTGTTTCAAATAAAGCTTAAACTTAATCATTAAGATTCCACTCAATTACATTCAAACAAAGCTAATTTGATTTGAATAAAGCGTTGAATAAAATAAAAGTCAATTGCATTCAATCATAGCTTGTTTAAAAAAATGAAAGTCAACTATTGTTTCCAAAAAAAGATAATTGTTTCAAATTAAGCTTAAGCTTAATCACTAAGATTCCACTCAATTGCATTCACACAAAGCTAATTTGATTTAAATAAAGCTTATTGAATCAAATGAAAGTACTTTGCATCCAAACATAGCTTGTTTAATCAAATGAAAGTCAGTTCATTCTTTCCAAAAATGTTAATTGTTTCAAATAAAGCTAAAGCTTAATCATTAAGATTCCACTCAATTGCATTCAAACATAGCAAATTTGATTCGAATAAAGCTTTTTGAATCAAATGAAAGTCAATTGTATTCAAACATAGCTTGTTTAATCACATGAAAGTCGGTTCATTCTTTCTAAGAAAGGTAATTATTTCAAATAAAGCTTAAACTTAATCCTTCAGATTCCACTCAATTACATTCAACCAAACGTAATTTTATTCGAATAAAGCTTTGAATCAAATGAAAGTCAATTGCATTCAAACATAGCTTGTTTAATCAAATGAAAGTCAACTATTCTTTCCAAAAATGGTAATTGTTTCGAATTAAGCTTAAGCTTAAACATTAAGATTCTACTCAATTGCATTCAAATAAAGCTAATTTGATTTGAACAAAGCTTATTGAATCAAATGAAAGTCAATTACATTCAAACATAGCTTGTTTAATCAAATGAAAGTCAACTTCTTTCAAAAAATGGTAATTGTTTCAAATAACTCTTAAGCTTAATGATTAAGATTCCACTAAATTGTATTAAATCAAAGCAAATTTGATTTGAATAAAGCTTATTGAATCAAATGAAAGTCAATTGCATTCAAATATAGCTTGTTTAATCAAATGAAAATCATCTATTCTTTCCAAAAATGGTAATTGTTTAAGATTAATCATTAAGATTCCACTCAATTGCATTCAAACAACGCAAATTTGATTCGAACAAAGATTATTATTGATTCAACTAAGCTCAATTGCATTAAACATAGCTTGTTTAATCAAATGAAAGTCAACTATCATTTCCAAAAATGGTAATTGATTCAAATACAGCTTAAGCTTAATCAATAAGATTCCACTCAATTGCATTCAAACAAAGCTAATTTGATTTGAATAAAGCTTATTGAATCAAATGAAAGTACTTTGTATCCAAACATCGCTTGTTTAATCAAATGAAAGTCAGTTCATTCTTTCCAAAAATGTTAATTGTTTCAAATAAAGCTAAAGCTTAATCATTAAGATTCCACTGAATTGCATTCAAACATAGCAAATTTGATTCGAATAAAGCTTTTTGAATCAAATGAAAGTCAATTGCATTCAAACATAGCTTGTTTAATTACATGAAAGTCGGTTCATTCTTTCTAAGAAAGGTAATTATTTCAAACAAAGCTTAAACTTAATCCTTCAGATTCCACTCAATTACATTCAACCAAACGTAATTTTATTTGAATAAAGCTTTGAATCAAATGAAAGTCAATTGCATTCAAACATAACTTGTTTAATCAAATGAAAGTCAACTATTCTTTCCAAAAATGGTAATTGTTTCAAATTAAGCTGAAGCTTAAACATTAAGATTCTACTCAATTGCAATTAAATAAAGCTAATTTGATTTGAACAAAGCTTATTGAATCAAATGAAAGTCAATTACATTCAAACATAGCTTGTTTAATCAAATGAAAGTCAACTTCTTTCAAAAAATGGTAATTGTTTCAAATAACTCTTAAGCTTAATGATTAGGATTCCACTAAATTGTATTAAATCAAAGCTAATTTAATTTGAATAAAGCTTATTGAATCAAATGAAAGACAATTGCATTCAAATATAGCTTGTTTAATCAAATGAAAATCATCTATTCTTTCCAAAAATGGTAATTGTTTAAGATTAATCATTAAGATTCCACGCAATTGCATTCAAACAACGCTAATTTGATTCGAACAAAGATTATTATTGATTCAACTAAGTTGAATTGCATTAAACATAGCTTGTTTAATCAAATGAAAGTCAACTATTATTTCCAAAAATGGTAATTGATTCAAATACAGCTTAAGCTGAATCAATAAGATTCCACTCAATTGCATTCAAACAAAGCTAATTTGATTCGAGTAAGGCATAGAATCAAATGAAAGTCAACTATTCTTTCCAAAAATGGTAATTGTATCAAATAAAGCTTAAGCTTAATTATTAAGATTCCACTCAATTGCATTCAAACAAAGCTAATTTGATTTGAACAAAGCTTATTGAATAAAATGAAAGTCAATTGCATTCATATATAGCTTGTTTAATCAAATGAAAGTCAACTATTCTTTCCAAAAATGGTAATTGTTTCAAATAAAGGTTAAGCTTAATCATTAAGATTCCACTCAATTGCATTCAAACAAAGTTAATTTGATTCGAATAAAGCTTTGAATCAAATGAAATTCAATTGCATTCAAACATAGCTTGTTTAATCAAATGAAAGTCAATTCATTCTTTTCAAAAATGGTAATTGTTTCAAGTAAAGCTAAAGCTTGATCATTAAGACTCCACTCAATTGCATTCAAACAAAGTTAATTAGATTCGAATAAAGATTTTTGAATAAAATGAAAGTTAATTGCATTCAAACATAGCTTGTTTCATCAAAGGAAAGTTAGTTTCTTCTTTCCAAAAATGGTAATTGTTTCAAATAAAGCTAAAGCTGAATTATTAAGATTCCACTGAATTGCGTTCAAACAAAGTTGATTTGATTAGAATAAAGATTATTGAATCAAATGAAAGTCAATTGCATTCAAACATAGCTTGTTTAATCAAATGAAAGTGAATTCATACTTTCTAAAAATGGTAATTGTTTCAAATAAAGCGTAAACTTAATCATTAAGATTCCACTCAATTACAGTCAAACAAAGCTAATTTGATTCGAATAAAGATTATTGAAACAAATGAAAGTCAATTACATTCAAACATAGCTTGTTTAATCAAATGAAATTCAACTATTCCTTCCAAAAATTGAAATTTTTTCAAATAAAGCTTAAGCTTAATCATTAAGATTCCACTCAATTGCATTCAAACAAAGCTAATTTGATTTGAATAAAGATTATTGAATCAAATGAAAGTCAATTGCATTCAAACATAGCTTGTTAAATCAAATGAATGTCATCTATTCTTTCCAAAAATGGCAATTGGTTCAAATTAAGTTTGAGTTGAATCATTAAGATTCCACTCAAATGCATTCAAATAAAGCTAACTTGATTTGAATAAAGCTTATTTATTAAATCAAATGAAAGTCAATTGCGTTCAAACATAGCTTGTTTAATCAAATGAAAGTCAACTATTATTTCCAAAAATGGTAATTGATTCAAATACAGCTTAAGCTTAATCAATAAGATTCCACTCAATTGCATTCAAACAAAGCTAATTTGATTCGAGTAAGGCTTAGAATCAAATGAAAGTCAACTATTTTTTCCAAAAATGGTAATTGTATCAAATAAAGCTTAAGCTTAATTATTAAGATTCCACTCAATTGCATTCAAACAAAGCTAATTTGATTCGAACAAAGCTTATTGAATAAAATGAAAGTCAATTGCATTCATATATAGCTTGTTTAATCAAATGAAAGTCAACTATTCTTTCCAAAAATGGTAATTGTTTCAAATAAAGATTAAGCTTAATCATTAAGATTCCACTCAATTGCATTCAAACAAAGTTAATTTGATTCGTATAAAGCTTTGAATCAAATGAAATTCAATTGCATTCAAACATAGCTTGTTTAATCAAATGAAAGTCAATTCATTCTTTTCAAAAATGGTAATTGTTTCAAGTAAAGCTAATGCTTAATCATTAAGACTCCACTCAATTGCATTCAAACAAAGTTAATTAGATTCGAATAAAGATTTTTGAATAAAATGAAAGTTAATTGCATTCAAACATAGCTTGTTTAATCAAAGGAAAGTTAGTTTCTTCTTTCCAAAAATGGTAATTGTTACAAATAAAGCTAAAGCTGAATCATTAAGATTCCACTGAATTGCGTTCAAACAAAGTTGATTTGATTCGAATAAAGATTATTGAAAATCAAATGAAAGTCAATTGCATTCAAACCTAGCTTGTTTAATCAAATGAAAGTGAATTCATACTTTCAAAAAATGGTAATTGTTTCAAATAAAGCGTAAACTTAATCATTAAGATTCCACTCAATTACAGTCAAACAAAGCTAATTTGATTCGAATAAAGCTTATTGAATCAAATGAAAGTCAATTACATTCAAACATAGCTTGTTTAATCAAATGAAATTCAACTATTCTTTCCAAAAATTGAAATTTTTTCAAATAAAGCTTAAGCTTAATCATTAAGATTCCACTCAATTGTATTCAAACAAAGCTAATTTGATTTGAATAAAGATTATTGAATCAAATGAAAGTCAATTGCATTCAAACATAGCTTGTTAAATCAAATGAATGTCATCTATTCTTTCCAAAAATGGTAATTGGTTCAAATTAAGTTTAAGTTGAATCATTAAGATTCCACTCAAATGCATTCAAATAAAGGTAACTTGATTTGAATAAAGCTTATTAAATCAAATGAAACTCAATTGCGTTCAAACATAGCTTGTTTAATCAAATGAAAGTCAACTATTATTTCCAAAAATGGTAATTGTTTCAAATACAGCTTAAGCTTAATCAATAAGATTCCAGTCAATTGCATTCAAACGAAGCTAATTTGATTCGAGTAACGCTTAGAATCAAATGAAAGTCAATTATTCCTTTCAAAAATGGTAATTGTATCAAATAAAGCTTAAGTTTAATTATTAAGATTCCACTCAATTGCATTCAAACAAAACTAATTTGATTCGAATAAAGTTTATAGAATCAAATGAAAGTCAATTGTATTTAAAGATAGCTTGTTTAATTAAATGAAAGTCAACTATTCTTTCCAAAAATGGTAATTGTTTCAAATAAAGATTAAGCTTACTCATTAAGATTCCACTCAATTGCATTCAAACAAAGTTAATTTGATTCGAATAAAGCTTTGAATCAAATGAAATTCAATTGCATTCAAACATAGCTTGTTTAATCAAATGAAAGTCAATTCATTCTTTTTAAATATGGTAATTGTTTCAAGTAAAGCTAAAGCTTAATCATTAAGATTCCACTCAATTGCATTCAAACAAAGTTAATTTGATTCGAATAAAGATTTTTGAATAAAATGAAAGTTAATTGTATTCAAACATAGCTTGTTTAAGCAAACGAAAGTTATTTCCTTCTTTCCAAAAATGGTAATTGTTTCAAATAAAGCTAAAGCTGAATCATTAAGATTCCACTCAATTGCATTCAAACAAAGTTGATTTGATTCGAATAAAGATTATTGAATCAAATGAAAGTCAATTGCATTCAAACATAGCTTATTTAATCAAATGAAAGTCCATTCATTCTTTCTAAAAATGGTAATTGTGTCAAATAATGCTTAAACTTAATCATTAAGATTCCACTCAATTACAGTCAAACAAAGCTAATTTGATTCAAATAAAGCTTATTGAATCAAATGAAAGTCAATTACATTCAAACATAGCTTGTTTAATCAAATGAAATTCAACTCTTCTTTCCAAAAATGGAAATTTTTTCAAATAAAGCTTAAGCTTAATCATTAAGATTCCACTCAATTGCATTCAAACAAAGCTAATTTGATTTGAATAAAGATTATTGAATCAAATGAAAGTCAATTGCATTCAAACATAGCTTGTTTAATCAAATGAAAGTCATCTATTCTTTCCAAAAATGGTAATTGGTTCAAATTAAGTTTAAGCTGAATCATTAAGATTCCACTCAAATGCATTCAAATAAAGCTAACTTGATTTTAATAAAGCTTATTTATTAAATCAAATGAAAGTCAATTGCGTTCAAACATAGCTTGTTTAATCAAATGAAAGTCAACTATTATTTCCAAAAATGGTAATTGTTTCAAATACAGCTTAAGCTTAATCAATAAGATTCCACTCAATTGCATTCAAACAAAGCTAATTTGATTCGAGTAAGGCTTAGAATAAAATGAAAGTCAACTATTCCTTCCAAAAATGTTAATTGTATCAAATAAAGCTTAAGTTTAATTATTAAGATTCCACTCAATTCAATCAAACAAAGCTAATTTGATTCGAATAAAGCTTATAGAATCAAATGAAAGTCAATTGTATTCGAACATAGCTTGTTTAATCAAATGAAAGTCAACTATTCTGTCCAAAAATGGTAATTGGTTCCAATAATGCTTAAGCTTAATGATTACGGTTCCACTAAATTGCATTAAATCAAAGCTAATTTGATTCGAATAAAGCTTATTGAATAAAATGAAAGTCAATTGCATTCATATATAGCTTGTTTAATCAAATGAAAGTCAACTATTCTTTCCAAAAATGGTAATTGTTTCAAATAAGGAATAAGCTTAATCATTAAGATTCCACTCAATTGCATTCAAACAAAGTTAATTTGATTCGAATAAAGCTTTGAATCAAATGAAATTCAATTGCATTCAAACATAGCTTGTTTAATCAAATGAAAGTCAACTCATTCTTTTCAAAAATGGTAATTGTTTCAAGTAAAGCTAAAGCTTAATCATTAAGATTCCACTCAATTGCATTCAAACAAAGTTAATTTGATTCGAATAAAGATTTTTGAATAAAATGAAAGTTAATTGCATTCAAACATAGCTTGTTTCAGCAAACGAAAGTTAGTTCTTCATTCCAAAAATGGTAATTGTTTCAAATAAAGCTAAAGCTGAATCATTAAGATTCCACTCAATTGCATTCAAACAAAGTTGATTTGATTCGAATAAAGATTATTGAATCAAATGAAAGTCAATTGCATTCAAACATAGCTTATTTAATCAAATGAAAGTCAATTCATTCTTTCTAAAAATGGTAATTGTTTCAAATAATGCTTAAACTTAATCATTAAGATTCCACTCAATTACAGTCAAACAAAGCTAATTTGATTCAAATAAAGCTTATTGAATCAAATGAAAGTCAATTACATTCAAACATAGCTTGTTTAATCAAATGAAAGTCAACTCATTCTTTTCAAAAATGGTAATTGTTTCAAGTAAAGCTAAAGCTTAATCATTAAGATTCCACTCAATTGCATTCAAACAAAGCTAATTTGATTTGAATAAAGATTATTGAATCAAATGAAAGTCAATTGCATTCAAACATAGCTTGTTTAATCAAATGAAAGTCATCTATTCTTTCCAAAAATGGTAATTGGTTCAAATTAAGTTTAAGCTAAATCATTAAGATTCCACTCAAATGCATTCAAATAAAGCTAACTTGATTTTAATAAAGCTTATTTATTAAATCAAATGAAAGTCAATTGCGTTCAAACATAGCTTGTTTAATCAAATGAAAGTCAACTATTATTTCCAAAAATGGTAATTGTTTCAAATACAGCTTAAGCTTAATCAATAAGATTCCACTCAATTGCATTCAAACAAAGCTAATTTGATTCGAGTAAGGCTTAGAATAAAATGAAAGTCAACTATTCCTTCCAAAAATGTTAATTGTATCAAATAAAGCTTAAGTTTAATTATTAAGATTCCACTCAATTGCAATCAAACAAAGCTAATTTGATTCGAATAAAGCTTATAGAATCAAATGAAAGTCAATTGTATTCGAACATAGCTTGTTTAATCAAATGAAAGTCAACTATTCTGTCCAAAAATGGTAATTGGTTCCAATAATGCTTAAGCTTAATGATTACGGTTCCACTAAATTGCATTAAATCAAAGCTAATTTGATTCGAATAAAGCTTATTGAATAAAATGAAAGTCAATTGCATTCATATATAGCTTGTTTAATCAAATGAAAGTCAACTATTCTTTCCAAAAATGGTAATTGTTTCAAATAAGGAATAAGCTTAATCATTAAGATTCCACTCAATTGCATTCAAACAAAGTTAATTTGATTCGAATAAAGCTTTGAATCAAATGAAATTCAATTGCATTCAAACATAGCTTGTTTAATCAAATGAAAGTCAACTCATTCTTTTCAAAAATGGTAATTGTTTCAAGTAAAGATAAAGCTTAATCATTAAGATTCCACTCAATTGCATTCAAACAAAGTTAATTTGATTCGAATAACGATTTTTGAATAAAATGAAAGGTAATTGCATTCAAACATAGCTTGTTTCAGCAAACGAAAGTTAGTTCCTTCTTTCCAAAAATGGTAATTGTTTCAAATAAAGCTAAAGCTGAATCATTAAGATTCCACTCAATTGCATTCAAACAAAGTTGATTTGATTCGAATAAAGATTATTGAATCAAATGAAAGTCAATTGCATTCAAACATAGCTTATTTAATCAAATGAAAGTCCATTTATTCTTTCTAAAAATGGTAATTGTGTCAAATAATGCTTAAACTTAATCATTAAGATTCCACTCAATTACAGTCAAACAAAGCTAATTTGATTCAAATAAAGCTTATTGAATCAAATGAAAGTCAATTACATTCAAACATAGCTTGTTTAATCAAATGAAATTCAACTCTTCTTTCCAAAAATGGAAATTTTTTCAAATAAAGCTTAAGCTTAATCATTAAGATTCCACTCAATTGCATTCAAACAAAGCTAATTTGATTTGAATAAAGATTATTGAATCAAATGAAAGTCAATTGCATTCAAACATAGCTTGTTTAATCAAATGAAAGTCATCTATTCTTTCCAAAAATGGTAATTGGTTCAAATTAAGTTTAAGCTGAATCATTAAGATTCCACTCAAATGCATTCAAATAAAGCTAACTTGATTTTAATAAAGCTTATTTATTAAATCAAATGAAAGTAAATTGCGTTCAAACATAGCTTGTTTAATCAAATGAAAGTCAACTATTATTTCCAAAAATGGTAATTGTTTCAAATACAGCTTAAGCTTAATCAATAAGATTCCACTCAATTGCATTCAAACAAAGCTAATTTGATTCGAGTAAGGCTTAGAATAAAATGAAAGTCAACTATTCCTTCCAAAAATGTTAATTGTATCAAATAAAGCTTAAGTTTAATTATTAAGATTCCACTCAATTGCAATCAAACAAAGCTAATTTGATTCGAATAAAGCTTATAGAATCAAATGAAAGTCAATTGTATTCGAACATAGCTTGTTTAATCAAATGAAAGTCAACTATTCTGTCCAAAAATGGTAATTGGTTCCAATAATGCTTAAGCTTAATGATTACGGTTCCACTAAATTGCATTAAATCAAAGCTAATTTGATTCGAATAAAGCTTATTGAATAAAATGAAAGTCAATTGCATTCATATATAGCTTCTTTAATCAAATGAAAGTCAACTATTCTTTCCAAAAATGGTAATTGTTTCAAATAAGGAATAAGCTTAATCATTAAGATTCCACTCAATTGCATTCAAACAAAGTTAATTTGATTCGAATAAAGCTTTGAATCAAATGAAATTCAATTGCATTCAAACATAGCTTGTATAATCAAATGAAAGTCAACTCATGCTTTTCAAAAATGGTAATTGTTTCAAGTAAAGCTAAAGCTTAATCATTAAGATTCCACTCAATTGCATTCAAACAAAGTTAATTTGATTCGAATAAAGATTTTTGAATAAAATGAAAGTTAATTGCATTCAAACATAGCTTGTTTCAGCAAACGAAAGTTAGTTCCTAATTCCAAAAATGGTAATTGTTTCAAATAAAGCTAAAGCTGAATCATTAAGATTCCACTCAATTGCATTCAAACAAAGTTGATTTGATTCGAATAAAGATTATTGAATCAAATGAAAGTCAATTGCATTCAAACATAGCTTATTTAATCAAATGAAAGTCAACTATTCTTTCCAAAAATAGTAATTGTTTCAAATAAGGAATAAGCTTAATCATTAAGATTCCACTCAGTTGCATTCAAACAAAGTTAATTTGATTCGAATAAAGCTTTGAATCAAATGAAATTCAATTGCATTCAAACATAGCTTGTTTAATCAAATGAAAGTCAACTCATTCTTTTCAAAAATGGTAATTGTTTCAAGTAAAGCTAAAGCTTAATCATTAAGATTCCACTCAATTGCATTCAAAGAAAGTTAATTTGATTCGAAGAAAGATTTTTGAATAAAATGAAAGTTAATTGCATTCAAACATAGCTTGTTTCAGCAAACGAAAGTTAGTTCCTTCTTTCCAAAAATGGTAATTGTTTCAAATAAAGCTAAAGCTGAATCATTAAGATTCCACTCAATTGCATTCAAACAAAGTTGATTTGATTCGAATAAAGATTATTGAATCAAATGAAAGTCAATTGCATTCAAACATAGCTTATTTAATCAAATGAAAGTCCATTCATTCTTTCTAAAAATGGTAATTGTGTCAAATAATGCTTAAACTTAATCATTAAGATTCCACTCAATTACAGTCAAACAAAGCTAATTTGATTCAAATAAAGCTTATTGAATCAAATGAAAGTCAATTACATTCAAACATAGCTTGTTTAATCAAATGAAATTCAACTATTCTTTCCAAAAATGGAAATTTTTTCAAATAAAGCTTAAGCTTAATCATTAAGATTCCACTCAATTGCATTCAAGCAAAGCTAATTTGATTTGAATAAAGATTATTGAATCAAATGAAGGTCAATTGCATTCAAACATAGCTTGTTTAATCAAATGAAAGTCATCTATTCATTCCAAAAATGGTAATTGGTTCAAATTATGTTTAAGCTGAATCATTAAGATTCCACTCAAATGCATTCAAATAAAGCTAACTTGATTTTAATAAAGCTTATTTATTAAATCAAATGAAAGTCAATTGCGTTCAAACATAGCTTGTTTAATCAAATGAAAGTCAACTATTATTTCCAAAAATGGTAATTGTTTCAAATACAGCTTAAGCTTAATCAATAAGATTCCACTCAATTGCATTCAAACAAAGCTAATTTGATTCGAGTAAGGCTTAGAATCAAATGAAAGTCAACTATTCCTTCCAAAAATGTTAATTGTATCAAATAAAGCTTAAGTTTAATTATTAAGATTCCACTCAATTGCAATCAAACAAAGCTAATTTGATTCGAATAAAGCTTATAGAATCAAATGAAAGTCAATTGTATTCGAACATAGCTTGTTTAATCAAATGAAAGTCAACTATTCTGTCCAAAAATGGTAATTGGTTCCAATAATGCTTAAGCTTAATGATTACGGTTCCACTAAATTGCATTAAATCAAAGCTAATTTCATTCGAATAAAGCTTATTGAATAAAATGAAAGTCAATTGCATTCATATATAGCTTGTTTAATCAAATGAAAGTCAACTATTCTTTCCAAAAATGGTAATTGTTTCAAATAAGGAATAAGCTTAATCATTAAGATTCCACTCAATTGCATTCAAACAAAGTTAATTTGATTCGAATAAAGCTTTGAATCAAATGAAATTCAATTGCATTCAAACATAGCTTGTTTAATCAAATGAAAGTCAACTCATTCTTTTCAAAAATGGTAATTGTTTCAAGTAAAGCTAAAGCTTAATCATTAAGATTCCACTCAATTGCATTCAAACAAAGTTAATTTGATTCGAATAAAGATTTTTGAATAAAATGAAAGTTAATTGCATTCAAACATAGCTTTTTAAGCAAACGAAAGTTAGTTCCTTCTTTCCAAAAATGGTAATTGTTTCAAATAAAGCTAAAGCTGAATCATTAAGATTCCACTCAATTGCATTCAAACAAAGTTGATTTGATTCGAATAAAGATTATTGAATCAAATGAAAGTCAATTGCATTCAAACATAGCTTATTTAATCAAATGAAAGTCCATTCATTCTTTCTAAAAATGGTAATTGTTTCAAATAATGCTTAAACTTAATCATTAAGATTCCACTCAATTACAGTCAAACAAAGCTAATTTGATTCAAATAAAGCTTATTGAATCAAATGAAAGTCAATTACATTCAAACATAGCTTGTTTAATCAAATGAAATTCAACTATTCTTTCCAAAAATGGAATTTTTTTCAAATAAAGCTTAAGCTTAATCATTAAGATTCCACTCAATTGCATTCAACCAAAGCTAATTTGATTTGAATAAAGATTATTGAATCAAATGAAGGTCAATTGCATTCAAACATAGCTTGTTTAATCAAATGAAAGTCATCTATTCATTCCAAAAATGGTAATTGGTTCAAATTATGTTTAAGCTGAATCATTAAGATTCCACTCAAATGCATTCAAATAAAGCTAACTTGATTTTAATAAAGCTTATTTATTAAATCAAATGAAAGTCAATTGCGTTCAAACATAGCTTGTTTAATCAAATGAAAGTCAACTATTATTTCCAAAAATGGTAATTGTTTCAAATACAGCTTAAGCTTAATCAATAAGATTCCACTCAATTGCATTCAAACAAAGCTAATTTGATTCGAGTAAGGCTTAGAATCAAATGAAAGTCAACTATTCCTTCCAAAAATGTTAATTGTATCAAATAAAGCTTAAGTTTAATTATTAAGATTCCACTCAATTGCAATCAAACAAAGCTAATTTGATTCGAATAAAGCTTATAGAATCAAATGAAAGTCAATTGTATTCGAACATAGCTTGTTTAATCAAATGAAAGTCAACTATTCTGTCCAAAAATGGTAATTGGTTCCAATAATGCTTAAGCTTAATGATTACGGTTCCACTAAATTGCATTAAATCAAAGCTAATTTCATTCGAATAAAGCTTATTGAATAAAATGAAAGTCAATTGCATTCATATATAGCTTGTTTAATCAAATGAAAGTCAACTATTCTTTCCAAAAATGGTAATTGTTTCAAATAAGGAATAAGCTTAATCATTAAGATTCCACTCAATTGCATTCAAACAAAGTTAATTTGATTCGAATAAAGCTTTGAATCAAATGAAATTCAATTGCATTCAAACATAGCTTGTTTAATCAAATGAAAGTCAATTCATTCTTTTCAAAAATGGTAATTGTTTCAAGTAAAGCTAAAGCTTAATCATTAAGATTCCACTCAATTGCATTCAAACAAAGTTAATTTGATTCGAATAAAGATTTTTGAATAAAATGAAAGTTAATTGCATTCAAACATAGCTTGTTTAAGCAAACGAAAGTTAGTTCCTTCTTTCCAAAAATGGTAATTGTTTCAAATAAAGCTAAAGCTGAATCATTAAGATTCCACTCAATTGCATTCAAACAAAGTTGATTTGATTCGAATAAAGATTATTGAATCAAATGAAAGTCAATTGCATTCAAACATAGCTTATTTAATCAAATGAAAGTCAATTCTTTCTTTCTAAAAATGGTAATTGTTTCAAATAATGCTTAAACTTAATCATTAAGATTCCACTCAATTACAGTCAAACAAAGCTAATTTGATTCAAATAAAGCTTATTGAATCAAATGAAAGTCAATTACATTCAAACATAGCTTGTTTAATCAAATGAAATTCAACTATTCTTTCCAAAAATGGAAATTTTTTCAAATAAAGCTTAAGCTTAATCATTAAGATTCCACTCAATTGCATTCAAACAAAGCTAATTTGATTTGAATAAAGATTATTGAATCAAATGAAAGTCAATTGCATTCAAACATAGCTTGTTTAATCAAATGAAAGTCATCTATTCTTTCCAAAAATGGTAATTGGTTCAAATTAAGTTTAAGCTGAATCATTAAGATTCCACTCAAATGCATTCAAATAAAGCTAACTTGATTTTAATAAAGCTTATTTATTAAATCAAATGAAAGTCAATTGCGTTCAAACCTAGCTTGTTTAATCAAATGAAAGTCAACTATTATTTCCAAAAATGGTAATTGTTTCAAATACAGCTTAAGCTTAATCAATAAGATTCCACTCAATTGCATTCAAACAAAGCTAATTTGATTCGAGTAAGGCTTAGAATCATTTGGAAGTCAACTATTCCTTCCAAAAATGTTAATTGTATCAAATAAAGCTTAAGTTTAATTATTAAGATTCCACTCAATTGCATTCAAATAAAGCTAACTTGATTTTAATAAAGCTTATTTATTAAATCAAATGAAAGTCAATTGCGTTCAAACATAGCTTGTTTAATCAAATGAAAGTCAACTATTATTTCCAAAAATGGTAATTGTTTCAAATACAGCTTAAGCTTAATCAATAAGATTCCACTCAATTGCATTCAAACAAAGCTAATTTGATTCGAGTAAGGCTTAGAATCAAATGAAAGTCAACTATTCCTTCCAAAAATGTTAATTGTATCAAATGAAGCTTAAGTTTAATTATTAAGATTCCACTCAATTGCATTCAAACAAAGCTAATTTGATTCGAATAAAGCTTATAGAATCAAATGAAAGTCAATTGTATTCGAACATAGCTTGTTTAATCAAATGAAAGTCAACTATTCTTTCCAAAAACGGTAATTGTTTCAAATAAAGCATAAGCTTAGTGATTAAGGTTCCACAAAATTGCATTAAATCAAAGCTAATTTGATTCGAATAAAGCTTATTGAATAAAATGAAAGTCAATTGCATTCACATATAGCTTGTTTAATCTAATGAAAGTCAACTATTCTTTCCAAAAATTGTAATTGACTTTCATTTGATTCAATAAGCTTTATTGAAATCAATTTAGTTTTGTTTGAATGCAATTGAGTGGAAACTTAGTGATTAAGCTTAAGCTTAATTTGAAACAATTATGATTTTTGGAAAGAATAGTTGACTTTCATTTCATTAAACCAGCTATGTTTGAATGCAATTGACTTTCATTTGATTCAAACAGCTTAATTCGAATCAAATTTGCTTTGTATGAATGCAATTGAGTGGAATCTTAATGACTAAGCTTATGCTTTATTTGAAACAATTACCGTTTTTGGAAAGAATTTAACTTTCATTTGATTAAGATAGCTGTATTTGAATGCAATTGACTTTCATTTGATTGAATAAGCTTTATTGAAATCAAATTAGTTTTGTTTGAATGCAATTGAGTGGAAACTTAGTGATTAAGCTTAAGCTTAATTTGAAACAATTACGATTTTTGGAAAGAATAGTTGACTTTCATTTGATTAAACCATTTATGTTTGAATGCAATTGACTTTCATTTGATTCAAACAACTTAATTCGAATCAAATTAGCTTTGTATAAATGCAATTGAGTGGAATCTTAATGACTAAGCTTATGTTTTATTTGAAACAATTACCATTTTTGGAAAGAATTTAACTTTGATTTGATTCAGCAAGTTATGTTTTAATGCAATTGACTTTCATTTGATTCAATAAGGTTTATTCAAATTAAATTAGTTTTCTTTGAATGCAATTGAGTGGAAAATCAGTGATTAAGCTTAAGCTTAATTTGAAACAATTACCATTTTTGGAAAGAATAGTTTAATATCATTTGATTAAACAAGCTATGTATGAATGCAATTGACTTTCATTTGATTCAAAAAGCATTATTCGAATCATATTAGCTTTGTTTGAATGCAGTTGAGTGGAATCTTAATGATTACGTTTTAGCTTTATTTGAAACAATTACCATTTTTGCAAAGAATGAACTGACTTTCATTTGATTAACCTTGCTATGTTTGAATGCAATTGACTTTCATTTGATTCAATAAGCTTTATTCAAATCAAATTAGCTTTGTTTGAATGCAATTGAGTGGAAACATAGTGATTAAGCTTGAGCTTAATTTGAAACAATTACCATTTTTGGAAAGAATTGTTGACTCTCATTTAATTAAACCAGCTATTTTTGAATGCAATTGACTTTCATTTGATTCAAACAGCTTAATTCGAATCAAGTTAGCTTGATGCAATTGAGTGGAATCTTAATGACTAAGCTTATGCTTTATTTGAAACAATTACCATTTTTGGAAAGAAGTTAACTTTCGTTTGATTAAGCAAGTTATGTTTGAATGCAACTGACTTTCATTTGAGTCAATAAGGTTTATTCAAATCAAATTAGTTTTGTTTGAATGCAATTGAGTGGAAACTCAGTGATTAAGCTTAAGCTTAATTTGAAAGAATTACCATTTTTGGAAAGAATAGTGGAATATCATTTGATTAAACAAGCTATGTATGAATGCAATTGACTTTCATTTGATTCAAAAAGCATTATTCGAATCATATTAGCTTTGTTTGAATGCAGTTGAGTGGAATCTTAATGATTAAGTTTTAGCTTTATTTGAAACAATTACCATTTTTGCAAAGAATGAACTGACTTTCATTTGATTAAACTTGCTATGTTTGAATGCAATTGACTTTCATTTTATTCAATAAGCTTTATTCAAATCAAATTAGCTTTGTTTGAATGCATTTGAGTGGAATCTTAATGATTCAGCTTATGCTTTATTTGATCCAATTACCATTTTTGGAAAGAAGTTGACTTTCATTTGATTAAGGCAGCTTGTTACAAGTGTTCTTTTTGGGGTTCAAGCTTACTGGGCTCAAATTTTTGTTCTCCCTAAGAAGATTATCAAAGAAATAGAAGCTAAGTGCAGGGCTTTCTTATGGACAGGAAAAGGAGATCAGTCCAAGAAAGCTCTTGTTGCATGGGAAAAAGTATGTTTACCAAAGAAATCAGGTGGGCTCAATGTGGTCGATCTAGGCCTTTGGAATCGGGCAGCTACTACCAAACTGCTATGGAACATAGCCAAGAAGGCTGACTCAATGTGGGTCAAATGGGCTCATGTTTTTTATTTCAAAGGCAAAGATATTGAAACGGTCAAAATTCCAAGTAAATGCTCTTGGAACTTAAAGAAAATTTTGAAATACAGGGATCTAATTGATAATGCTGGTGGCTGGGACAAATTCATCCAAGGAGGGAAATTCAGTATCAAAGCAATGTACCAACTCATAAGGCCACAAGCAGAAGAGGTTACATGGACGAGGGTCATTCTCAATAACTCTGATAGCCCAAAAAGCTTATTCATTACTTGGCTTTCTCTTGTAAACAGGTTGTATACAAAAGACAGAATGGCAAGCTGGAATCTACAATGTGATCCTACTTGTACTCTATGCAATCAGGCTGATGAATCTGTCCACCACTTGTTTTTTCAATGTAGCTACTCAAAGCACGTTTGGACAGACATTTTGGATGTGCTCAAATACTACAGAAGCATTCTAAGCTGGGAACAGGAAGTTATATGGGCTGGGCATCAATGTAGGAAGGCAGGTCCAAGAGGGAAAGTGTTGGGAATGTGTTTCAGTGAAGTAGACTACAACATTTGGCTCCAAAGGAACTCAGCTATCTTTAGTGGAAAACACTTGCCTGCTAAATCCTTAGTCAGAGAAGTAATTTTCAGAGTTTCTTGTAGATGTAATGCTAAAATGAGAAGCTTACTAATTATTGGCTAATTCTGTTATTTCTATAAGTATTAGCTATTTCTGCTTACTTTGTAACTTTTGGCTAATAGGGACTATTGTTATTTTTGGAATTAGCTTTTTGGTAGTATAAATATCTAGGTATACTTTTAGGTAAAACTAAGTCTGGTGCACCCTATGATTTATGGTGGTGATTCGTAATTTTGTATAGGCTGATACTTAGTCTAAGTTGTATTTTTTGGTGTTTTTAAACACTCCTTGGTATAATATCTTTATTTACCAAAAAAAAAGATAGCTATGTTTGAATGCAATTGACTTTCATTTGATTCAATAAGCTTTATTGAAATCAAATTAGTTTGTTTAAATGCAATTGAGTGGAAACTTAGTGACTAAGCTTAAGCTTAATTTGAAACAATTACGATTTTTGGAAAGAATAGTTGACTTTCATTTGATTAAACCAGCTATGTTTGAATGCAATTGACTTTCCTTTGATTCAAACAGCTTAATTCGAATCAAATTAGCTTTGTATGAATGCAATTGAGTGGAATCTTAATGACTAAGCTTATGCTTTATTTGAAACAATTACCATTTTTGGAATGAAGTTAACTTTCACTTGATTCAGCAAGTTATGTTTGAATGCAATTGACTTTCATTTGGTTCAATAAGGTTTATTCAAATCAAATTAGTTTTGTTTGAATGCAATTGAGTGGAAAATCAGTGATTAAGCTTAAGCTTAATTTGAAACAATTACCATTTTTGGAAAGAATAGTTGAATATCATTTGATTAACCAAGCTATGTATGAATGCAATTGACTTTCATTTGATTCAAAAAGCATTATTCGAATCAAATTAGCTTTGTTTGAATGCAGTTGAGTGGAATTTTAATGATTAAGTTTTAGCTTTATTTGAAACAATTACCATTTTTGGAAAGAATAGTTGAATATCATTTGATTAAACAAGCTATGTATCAATGCAATTGACTTTCATTTGATTCAAAAAGCATTATTCAAATCAAATTACCTTTGTTTAAATGCAATTGAGTTGGATCTTAATGATTAAGTTTAAGCTTTATTTGAAACAATTACCATTTTTAGAAAGAATAGTTGACTTTCATTTGATTAAACAAGCTATATTTGAATGCAATTGACTTTCATTTGATTCAATAAGCTTTATTCAAATCAAATTAGTTTTGTTTGAATGCATTTGAGTGGAATCTTAATGATTCAGCTTAAGCTTTATTTGATCCAATTACCTTTTTTGGAAAGAAGTTGACTTTCATTTGATTAAGATAGCTATGTTTGAATGCAATTGACTTTCATTTGATTCAATAAGCTTTATTGAAATCAAATTAGCTTTGTTTGAATGCAATTGAGTGGAAACTTAGTGATTAAGCTTAAGCTTAATTTGAAACAAATACGAATTTTGGAAAGAATAGTTGACTTTCATTTAGTTAAACCAGCTATGTTTGAATGCAATTGACTTTCATTTGATTCAAACAGCTTAACTCGAATCAAATTAGCTTTGTTTGAATGCAATTGAGTGGAATCTTATTGATTAAGCTTAAGCTGTATTTGAAACAATTACCATTTTTGGAAATAATAGTTGACTTTCATTTGATTAAACAAGCTAGGTTTGAACGCAATTGACTTTCATTTGATTTAATAAATAAGCTTTATTAAAATCAAGTTAGCTTTATTTGAATGCATTTGAGTGGAATCTTAATGATTCAGCTTAAACTTAATTTGAACCAATTACCATTTTTGGAAAGAATAGATGACTTTCATTTGATTAAACAAGCTATGTTTGAATGCAATTGACTTTCATTTGATTCAATAATCTTTATTCAAATCAAATTAGCTTTGTTTGAATGCAATTGAGTGGAATCTTAATGATTAAGCTTAAGCTTTATTTGAAAAAATTTCCATTTTTGGAAAGAATAGTTGAATTTCATTTGATTAAACAAGCTATGTTTGAATGTAATTGACTTTCATTTGATTCAATAAGCTTTATTTGAATCAAATTAGCTTTGTTTGACTGTAATTGAGTGGAATCTTAATGATTAAGTTTAAGCATTATTTGAAACAATTACCATTTTTAGAAAGAAAGAATTGACTTTCATTTGATTAAATAAGCTATGTTTGAATGCAATTGACTTTCATTTGATTCAATAATCTTTATTCGAATCAAATCAACTTTGTTTGAATGCAATTGAGTGGAATCTTAATGATTCAGCTTTAGCTTTATTTGAAACAATTACCATTTTTGGAAAGAAGGAACTAACTTTCGTTTGCTGAAACAAGCTATGTTTGAATGCAATTAACTTTCATTTTATTCAAAAATCTTTATTCGAATCAAATTAACTTTGTTTGAATGCAATTGAGTGGAATCTTAATGATTAAGCTTTAGCTTTACTTGAAACAATTACCATTTTTGAAAAGAATGAATTGACTTTCATTTGATTAAACAAGCTATGTTTGAATGCAATTGAATTTCATATGATTCAAAGCTTTATTCGAATCAAATTAACTTTGTTTGAATGCAATTGAGTGGAATCTTAATGATTAAGCTTATTCCTTATTAGAAACAATTACCATTTTTGGAAAGAATAGTTGACTTTCATTTGATTAAACAAGCTATATATGAATGCAATTGACTTTCATTTTATTCAATAAGCTTTATTCGAATCAAATTAGCTTTGATTTAATGCAATTTAGTGGAACCGTAATCATTAAGCTTAAGCATTATTGGAACCAATTACCATTTTGGGACAGAATAGTTGACTTTCATTTGATTAAACAAGCTATGTTCGAATACAATTGACTTTCATTTGATTCTATAAGCTTTATTCGAATCAAATTAGCTTTGTTTGATTGCAATTGAGTGGAATCTTAATAATTAAACTTAAGCTTTATTTGATACAATTAACATTTTTGGAAGGAATAGTTGACTTTCATTTGATTCTAAGCCTTACTCGAATCAAATTAGCTTTGTTTGAATGCAATTGAGTGGAATCTTATTGATTAAGCTTAAGCTGTATTTGAAACAATTACCATTTTTGGAAATAATAGTTGACTTTCATTTGATTAAACAAGCTATGTTTGAACGCAATTGACTTTCATTTGATTTAATAAATAAGCTTTATTAAAATCAAGTTAGCTTTATTTGAATGCATTTGAGTGGAATCTTAATGATTCAGCTTAAACTTAATTTGAACCAATTACCATTTTTGGAATGAATAGATGACTTTCATTTGATTAAACAAGCTATGTTTGAATGCAATTGACCTTCATTTGATT
Source organism: Salicornia ramosissima (assembly GCA_951394345.1). NCBI lineage: Eukaryota > Viridiplantae > Streptophyta > Magnoliopsida > Caryophyllales > Amaranthaceae > Salicornia > Salicornia ramosissima. The sequence continues at coordinate 30,970,944 of OX596237.1, forward strand.
CAATAATCTTTATTCAAATCAAATTAGCTTTGCTTGAATGCAATTGAGTGGAATCTTAATGATTAAGCTTAAGCTTTATTTGAAAAAATTTCCATTTTTGGAAAGAATAGTTGAATTTCATTTGATTAAACAAGCTATGTTTGAATGTAATTGACTTTCATTTGATTCAATAAGCTTTATTTGAATCAAATTAGCTTTGTTTGACTGTAATTGAGTGGAATCTTAATGATTAAGTTTAAGCATTATTTGAAACAATTACCATTTTTAGAAAGAATGAATTGACTTTCATTTGATTAAATAAGCTATGTTTGAATGCAATTGACTTTCATTTGATTCAATAATCTTTATTCGAATCAAATCAACTTTGTTTGAATGCAATTGAGTGGAATCTTAATGATTCAGCTTTAGCTTTATTTGAAACAATTACCATTTTTGGAAAGAAGGAACTAACTTTCGTTTGCTTAAACAAGCTATGTTTGAATGCAATTAACTTTCATTTTATTCAAAAATCTTTATTCGAATCAAATTAACTTTGTTTGAATGCAATTGAGTGGAATCTTAATGATTAAGCTTTAGCTTTACTTGAAACAATTACCATTTTTGAAAAGAATGAGTTGACTTTCATTTGATTAAACAAGCTATGTTTGAATGCAATTGAATTTCATTTGATTCAAAGCTTTATTCGAATCAAATTAACTTTGTTTGAATGCAACTGAGTGGAATCTTAATGATTAAGCTTATTCCTTATTTGAAACAATTACTATTTTTGGAAAGAATAGTTGACTTTCATTTGATTAAATAAGCTATGTTTGAATGCAATTGACTTTCATTTGATTCAATAATCTTTATTCGAATCAAATCAACTTTGTTTGAATGCAATTGAGTGGAATCTTAATGACTAAGCTTATGCTTTATTTGAAACAATTACCATTTTTGGAAAGAAGTTAACTTTCGTTTGATTAAGCAAGTTATGTTTGAATGCAACTGACTTTCATTTGAGTCAATAAGGTTTATTCAAATCAAATTAGTTTTGTTTGAATGCAATTGAGTGGAAACTCAGTGATTAAGCTTAAGCTTAATTTGAAAGAATTACCATTTTTGGAAAGAATAGTGGAATATCATTTGATTAAACAAGCTATGTATGAATGCAATTGACTTTCATTTGATTCAAAAAGCATTATTCGAATCATATTAGCTTTGTTTGAATGCAGTTGAGTGGAATCTTAATGATTAAGTTTTAGCTTTATTTGAAACAATTACCATTTTTGCAAAGAATGAACTGACTTTCATTTGATTAAACTTGCTATGTTTGAATGCAATTGACTTTCATTTTATTCAATAAGCTTTATTCAAATCAAATTAGCTTTGTTTGAATGCATTTGAGTGGAATCTTAATGATTCAGCTTATGCTTTATTTGATCCAATTACCATTTTTGGAAAGAAGTTGACTTTCATTTGATTAAGGCAGCTTGTTACAAGTGTTCTTTTTGGGGTTCAAGCTTACTGGGCTCAAATTTTTGTTCTCCCTAAGAAGATTATCAAAGAAATAGAAGCTAAGTGCAGGGCTTTCTTATGGACAGGAAAAGGAGATCAGTCCAAGAAAGCTCTTGTTGCATGGGAAAAAGTATGTTTACCAAAGAAATCAGGTGGGCTCAATGTGGTCGATCTAGGCCTTTGGAATCGGGCAGCTACTACCAAACTGCTATGGAACATAGCCAAGAAGGCTGACTCAATGTGGGTCAAATGGGCTCATGTTTTTTATTTCAAAGGCAAAGATATTGAAACGGTCAAAATTCCAAGTAAATGCTCTTGGAACTTAAAGAAAATTTTGAAATACAGGGATCTAATTGATAATGCTGGTGGCTGGGACAAATTCATCCAAGGAGGGAAATTCAGTATCAAAGCAATGTACCAACTCATAAGGCCACAAGCAGAAGAGGTTACATGGACGAGGGTCATTCTCAATAACTCTGATAGCCCAAAAAGCTTATTCATTACTTGGCTTTCTCTTGTAAACAGGTTGTATACAAAAGACAGAATGGCAAGCTGGAATCTACAATGTGATCCTACTTGTACTCTATGCAATCAGGCTGATGAATCTGTCCACCACTTGTTTTTTCAATGTAGCTACTCAAAGCACGTTTGGACAGACATTTTGGATGTGCTCAAATACTACAGAAGCATTCTAAGCTGGGAACAGGAAGTTATATGGGCTGGGCATCAATGTAGGAAGGCAGGTCCAAGAGGGAAAGTGTTGGGAATGTGTTTCAGTGAAGTAGACTACAACATTTGGCTCCAAAGGAACTCAGCTATCTTTAGTGGAAAACACTTGCCTGCTAAATCCTTAGTCAGAGAAGTAATTTTCAGAGTTTCTTGTAGATGTAATGCTAAAATGAGAAGCTTACTAATTATTGGCTAATTCTGTTATTTCTATAAGTATTAGCTATTTCTGCTTACTTTGTAACTTTTGGCTAATAGGGACTATTGTTATTTTTGGAATTAGCTTTTTGGTAGTATAAATATCTAGGTATACTTTTAGGTAAAACTAAGTCTGGTGCACCCTATGATTTATGGTGGTGATTCGTAATTTTGTATAGGCTGATACTTAGTCTAAGTTGTATTTTTTGGTGTTTTTAAACACTCCTTGGTATAATATCTTTATTTACCAAAAAAAAAGATAGCTATGTTTGAATGCAATTGACTTTCATTTGATTCAATAAGCTTTATTGAAATCAAATTAGTTTGTTTAAATGCAATTGAGTGGAAACTTAGTGACTAAGCTTAAGCTTAATTTGAAACAATTACGATTTTTGGAAAGAATAGTTGACTTTCATTTGATTAAACCAGCTATGTTTGAATGCAATTGACTTTCCTTTGATTCAAACAGCTTAATTCGAATCAAATTAGCTTTGTATGAATGCAATTGAGTGGAATCTTAATGACTAAGCTTATGCTTTATTTGAAACAATTACCATTTTTGGAATGAAGTTAACTTTCACTTGATTCAGCAAGTTATGTTTGAATGCAATTGACTTTCATTTGGTTCAATAAGGTTTATTCAAATCAAATTAGTTTTGTTTGAATGCAATTGAGTGGAAAATCAGTGATTAAGCTTAAGCTTAATTTGAAACAATTACCATTTTTGGAAAGAATAGTTGAATATCATTTGATTAACCAAGCTATGTATGAATGCAATTGACTTTCATTTGATTCAAAAAGCATTATTCGAATCAAATTAGCTTTGTTTGAATGCAGTTGAGTGGAATTTTAATGATTAAGTTTTAGCTTTATTTGAAACAATTACCATTTTTGGAAAGAATAGTTGAATATCATTTGATTAAACAAGCTATGTATCAATGCAATTGACTTTCATTTGATTCAAAAAGCATTATTCAAATCAAATTACCTTTGTTTAAATGCAATTGAGTTGGATCTTAATGATTAAGTTTAAGCTTTATTTGAAACAATTACCATTTTTAGAAAGAATAGTTGACTTTCATTTGATTAAACAAGCTATATTTGAATGCAATTGACTTTCATTTGATTCAATAAGCTTTATTCAAATCAAATTAGTTTTGTTTGAATGCATTTGAGTGGAATCTTAATGATTCAGCTTAAGCTTTATTTGATCCAATTACCTTTTTTGGAAAGAAGTTGACTTTCATTTGATTAAGATAGCTATGTTTGAATGCAATTGACTTTCATTTGATTCAATAAGCTTTATTGAAATCAAATTAGCTTTGTTTGAATGCAATTGAGTGGAAACTTAGTGATTAAGCTTAAGCTTAATTTGAAACAAATACGAATTTTGGAAAGAATAGTTGACTTTCATTTAGTTAAACCAGCTATGTTTGAATGCAATTGACTTTCATTTGATTCAAACAACTTAATTCGAATCAAATTAGCTTTTTATGAATGCAATTGAGTGGAATCTTAATGACTAAGCTTATGCTTTATTTGAAACAATTACCATCTTTGGAAAGAAGTTAACTTTCATTTGATTAAGCCAGTTATGTTTGAATGCAATTGACTTTCATTTGATTCAATAAGGTTTATTCAAATCAAATTAGTTTTGTTTGAATGCAATTGAGTGGAAACTCAGTGATTAAGCTTAAGCTTAATTTTAAACAATTACCATTTTTCGAAAGAATAGTTGAATATCATTTGATTAAACAAGCTATGTATGAATGCAATTGACTTTCATTTGATTCAAAAAGCATTATTCGAATCAAATTAGCTTTGTTTGAATGCAGTTGAGTGGAATCTTAATGATTAAGTTTTAGCTTTATTTGAAACAATTACCATTTTTGCAAAGAATGAACTGACTTTCATTTGATTCAATAAGCTTTATTCAAATCAAATTAGCTTTGTTTGAATGCATTTGAGTGGAATCTTAATGATTCAGCTGATGCTTTATTTGATCCAATTACCATTTTTGGAAAGAAGTTGACTTTCATTTGATTAAGATAGCTATGTTTGAATGCAATTGACTTTCATTTGATTCAATAAGCTTTATTGAAATCAAATTAGTTTTGTTTGAATGCAATTGAGTGGAAACTTAGTGATTAAGCTTAAGCTTAATTTGAAACAATTATGATTTTTGGAAAGAATAGTTGACTTTCATTTGATTAAACCAGCTATGTTTGAATGCAATTGACTTTCATTTGATTCAAACTGCTTAATTCTAATCAAATTAGCTTTGTATGAATGCAATTGAGTGAAATCTTAATGACTAAGCTTATGCTTTAATTAAACCAATTACCATTTTTTGAAAGAAGTTAACTTTCATTTGATTCAGCAAGTTATGTTTGAATGCAATTGACTTTCATTTCATTCAATAAGGTTTATTCAAATGAAATTAGTTTTCTATGAATGCAATTGCGTGGAAACTCAGTGATTAAGCTTAACCTTAATTTGAAACAATTAACATTTTTGGAAAGAATAGTTGAATATCATTTGATTAAACAAGTTATGTATGAGTGCAATTGACTTTCATTTGATTCAAAAAGCATTATTCGAAACAAATTAGCTTTGTTTGAATGCAGTTGAGTGGAATCTTAATGATTAAGTTTTACTTTTATTTGAAACAATTACCATTTTTGCAAAGAATGAACTGACTTTCATTTGATTAAACTTGCTATGTTTCAATGCAATTGACTTTCATTTGATTCAATAAGCTTTATTTAAATCAAATTAGCTTTGTTTGAATGCAATTGAGTGGAAAATTAGTGATTAAGCTTGAGCTTAATTTGAAACAATTACCATTTTTGGAAAGAATAGTTGTCTTTCATTTGATTAAACAAGCTATGTTTGAATGCAATTGACTTTCATTTGATTCAAAAAGCATCGTTCAAATCAAATTAGCTTTGTTTGAATGCAGTTTAGTGGAATCTTAATGATTAAGTTTTAGCTTTATTTGAAACAATTGCTATTTTTAGAAAGAATGAACTGACTTTCATTTGATAACAAGCTATGATTGAATGCAATTGACTTTCTTTTGATTCAAAGCTTTATTTGAATCAAATTAGCTTTGTTTGAATGCAATTGAGTTGGATCTTAATGATTAAGTTTAAGCTTTATTTGAAACAATTACCATTTTTAGAAAGAATAGTTGACTTTCATTTGATTCAATAAGCTTTATTCAAATCAAATTAGCTTTGTTTGAATGCAATTGAGTGGAAACTTAGTGATTAAGCTTCAGCTTAATTTGAAACAATTACCATTTTTGGAAAGAATAGTTGACTTTTATTTGATTAAACAAGCTATGTTTGAATGCAATTGACTTTCATTTGATTCAAAAAGCATCATTCGAATCAAATTAGCTTTGTTTGAATGCAATTTACTGGAATCGTAATGATTAAGTTTTAGCTTTATTTGAAACAATTACTATTTTTGGAAAGAATGAACTGACTTTCATTTGACTAAACAAGCTATGTATCTTAATTTAAGGGATATTTTAGAGATTAGGATCACTAATCTTCAAATGGGATATTTTAGCTAATAGATGGAAGAATCGCTCTTGAATCTACTGCTAAATAAACTACCGAGTTAAGAGAATCGCTCTCAAAACTCAACAATCAAATCTGACTAACTCCTAAGAGAATCACTCTCGAAGTAATTAATCAGTTTGGCTAGCTTCGACTAAGAGGGTTGATCTCTTAATCTAATAGCCTAGATAAGTAATTAAGAGGTTCGGCCTCTTAATCATTCATCTAGCACGAAGTCTTGTAGCTTGACAACTCCCAAAAACTTCAAACCATACTAGCTTCTAAGCACACAACTTAAAAACTAAAGAAAGAAAACCAAAGTTTTCAAACCATTTTTCATTCACTCAATTCTGATTTTTACATAACTAGTACAAGCTATTTATAGGAAAACTAAACTAAGGTTACCACTACTCTATTACATAAATAAACAAAGCAAAGAAAGCCAAAATATCAAGCCTACAATGCCCCAAGCGTCCCCCCTTTGGCAGCCATTTTGAGCAACTTGCTCCACTTGCACCAACTTGCCTCCATGACTCCCCTAAGCTACTAGGTGAGTAAGCAAAGCTAGTATGACACTAAGTAAGGCTACTAGATGACTAAGCAAAGCTAGCTACACCACTTGCAAGCAATAACCAAAAGCCCAAACACAAACTTGCAAAGACTGAAACAAGTAGAAATTGGACAGTAAGACCTCGCGACTCGCGAGTTATGGTCGCGACTCGCGACCTTGATGGTCCCTTGGGCTCGCACCTCGTGACTCTCTACTGGATCGAGTCTTCAACTTTGCTCCGTAGTTTACCCACTTGCCTAATTAAGCTAGTTATTACAAGCTATACTTTAACTAATGCTAATTAGTACAAAAACAAACAATAACTTAAACTAAGTAGTAGCTAATACATCATTGAATTTGCTAATCATGCTACTACAATTCTATTACAAAATTACTACTACTAATCACCATTCTTTGGCTCACTTAATCTGGTTCATGGCATCCATTCTATTATTTTGTTGTGCCCTCGAGACTTCACTTTCTTCTGTTTTTTTCTCCAAATTCTCTAGTTTTTGGGTGATCAATCTAAGCATATCATTGAGTTCCCCACTTCCAGCCATTACTTCACTATTTATCTAGACTATTACAAGTACAATGTATAACCTGACAGTAAGTTTAAAGCTCTGAACGAGAATAAAAACTTCCTTGAGACTCTCAAGGGTTTACAAATTATTAAAATTCAGAAAATTTTAAGCAACTTAAATAAAGGAAACACTTCAAAAGCTATCCGGATGAAGGGGATAACCTCTGCTAAAAACTGATGCGCTGGATTGGCTCTATTCTGCGCAACTTTCGAAAACCTGCCCAGTTTAATAGAAAATGATCTTCAAAAATTAAGAAATTTTACAAGTGAAATCTACACAGAAAAACAGCCAGATTCAAAAAAAGAATCGCTTCATTTGGACTCCTGAAGAGTGAGATATCGATCTTCAAAGTTGACTGAAAAATGGGATGAATTTCAGCGTTTCCTTTCCACCACCAAAGTGCGACTTTTTGCAATAATCTCGAACCAAGGCTCTGATACCAGATGATGTGAATGTGAAACTCTCCCCTAAGAATGGTTAGAAGTTTAACACTCAACGAAAATGGAACAAAAATTGCACATAAAATCAGAAACAAACTAAACAGAAAATTAAAAGATAGATAAACCAAACCACAAGAACATACTCAATGATATTGGGTCTTAGGCTGAGATAAGACACACTCAATCTCTCCTAATCTTGTCACTCAAGAACACACTCAAAGTAACAAGGAAAACACAAACTACTTTGGACGAACTCAAAGAAGTAATATGCTCAAACTCACTTTTTTTTGTATATTTCAGAATGCCTTTGATTAATCATAAGCTCTCCTTATATAGTGGAATGGAGCAGCCAAAGAACACAAAAAGACTCCAAGATAACTCAAGCAAAACCAGCCACACATAGGGAATCAAAGGCAACAATTTTCCTTGAATCAAGCATTCTACTTAATGACTATTTTAATGCCATAAATCAGCTAGAACAACCTAGAATAAACTAGAACAAACTAATTAAAATCAGCAGCATCACATGCCTTAAAATCAGCAACATCACACGCCCAAAAGATGGGCCCAAAATAATTATCACTCTTTGGGCCTTCAATCAATCCATGAAATGCAACACTTGAATTCGGTCCTAGGAGATGATGAATAAAACCCACGAGCTTCTAAGGCTATATTGTAATAGTTAGCAAAGCTCTTTTAGTTTGATAGCTTAATATGCAAGTAGGTGAACTACGGAACAAAATTGCACAAACGAACCAGTAGCAAGTCAAGAGGTGCGAGCCTAGGTCGCGAGTCACGAACCCAAGGACTCAAGAAGGTCGGTCACGACCCAATCTCGCGAGTCGCGAGTTACCCCTGCCTAGCTTCTACGTAATTCAGTTGTTGCAAGTTGGCTTGTGGGCTTTGTGTGTAGTCTTGCAAGTTGGTTGAGTAGCCTTGCTGCATCATCTACTAGCCTTGCTTGGTGTCATACAACTTGGTTGGAGCTTAGTGAGTCATAGAAGCTACAACAAGCATGAGTGGTGCTGAATTGTTTCAACTTGTGCAAGTGGATGCAAGTGGAACAAGTTGCTCAAAATGGCTGCCAAAGAGGGGGGGACGTATGGGGGTGTTTAAGCTTGATATTTTGGCTTTCTTTGCTTTGTTTATTCATGTAATAGTAGTGGTAGCCTTAGCTTTAGTTTTATTATAAATAGCTTGTACTAGTTATGTAAAAATCAGATTTGGATGAATGAAAAATGGTTTGAAAATTTTGTGTTTTCTTTCTTTAGTTTTTAAGTTGTGTGCTTAGAAGCTAGCATGGTTTGAAGTTCTTGGGAGTTGTCTAGCTACAAGACTTCGTGCTAGATGAATGATTAAGAGGCCGAACCTCTTAATTAGTTATCTAGGCTATTAGATTAAGAGGTCAACCCTCTTAATCGAAGCTAGCCAAACTGATTAATGAGTTCGAGAGTGATTCTCTTAGGAGTTAGTCAGATTTGATTGTTGAGTTTTGGGAGCGATTCTCTTAACTCGGTAGTTTATTTAGCGGTAGATTCAAGAGCGATTCTTCCATCTATTAGCTAAAATATCCCATTTGGAGATTAGTGATCCTAATCTCTAAAATATCCCCTTTATTTGCTTTTCGGTTCAGTTTTATTTTAGTGTAGCCTAATTACCGGCTACTGATTTTGTTACCCCTAAATTAAGAGCTAATAGTGATTCTTTTAAGTCTTAATTTAGAGATATAAGATTGTTCTGAATGGAGTTTTGGAGGTTTCTTGTATTCATAGTAGTTAGCCTAAATTGAGTGTTAAGAGTGATTCTTTTCATTTGGTTTAGACTAAACGAGTTTGTGCACAAAGTGACCTACAAAATTACGTGTTTTTTAGCTTGTTCGTAGATATATTCGTAGGCATAATCGATCCGGGAACTTGTTCCTCGATTCGATATGTTCCACAATTGACTTTCATTTGATTCAAAAAGCATTATTCGAATCAAATTAGCTTTGTTTGAATGCAGTTGAGTGGAATCTTAATGATTATGTTTTAGCTTTATTTGAAACAATTACCATTTTTGGAAAGAATGAACTGACTTTCATTTGATTAAACAAGCTATGTTTGAATACAATTGACTTTCATTTGATTCAATAAGCTTTATTCAAATCAAATTAGCTTTGTTTGAATGCAGTTGAGTAGAAACTTAGTGATTAAGCTTCAGCTTAATTTGAAACAATTACCATTTTTGGAAAGAATAGTTGACTTTTATTTGATTAAACAAGCTATGTTTGAATGCAATTGACTTTCATTTGATTCAAAAAGCATCATTCGAATCAAATTAGCTTTGTTTGAATGCAATTTACTAGAAACGTAACGATTAATTTTTAGCTTTATTTGAAACCATTACTATTTTTGGAAAGAATGAACTGACGTTCATTTGATTAAACAAGCTATGTTTGAAAGCAATTGACTTTCATTTGATTCAAAGCTTTATTCGAATCAAATTAGCTTTGTTTGAAAACAATTGAGTTGGATCTTAATGATTAAGTTTAAGCTTTATTTGAAACAATTACTATTTTTAGAAAGAATGAACTGACTTTCATTTGATTAAACAAGCTATGTTTGAATGCAATTGACTTTCATTTGATTCAATAAGCTTTATTCAAATCAAATTAGCTTTGTTTGAATGAATTTGAGTGGAATCTTAAGGATTCAGCTTAAGCTTTATTTGATCCAATTACCATTTTTGGAAAGAAGTTGACTTTCATTTGATTAAACAAGCTATGTTTGAATGCAATTGACTTTCATTTGATTCAATAAGCTTTATTCAAATCAAATTATCTTTGTTTGAATGCAATTGAGTGGAAACTTAGTGATTAAGCTTGAGCTTAATTTGAAACAATTACCATTTTTGGAAAGAAGTTGACTTTCATTTGATTAAACAAGCTATGTTTGAATGCAATTGACTTTCATTTGATTCAATAAGGTTTATTCAAATCAAATTAGTTTTGTTTGAATGCAATTGAATGGAAACATAGTGATTAAGCTTAAGCTTAATTTGAAACAATTACCATTTTTGGAAAGAATGAACTGACTTTCATTTGATTAAATGAGCTATGTTTGAATACAATTGACTTTCATTTCATTCAATAAGCTTTATTCAAATCAAATTAGTTTTGTTTGAATGCAATTGAGTGGAAACTTAGTGATTAAGCTTAAGCTTAATTTGAAACAATTACCATTTTTGGAAAGAATAGTTGACTTTCATTTGATTAAACAAGCTATGTTTGTATGCAATTGACTTTCATTTGATTCAATAAGCTTTATTAAAATCAAATTAGCTTTGTTTCAATGCAATTGAGTGGAATCTTAATGATTAAGTTTTAGCTTTATTTGAAACTATTACCATTTTTGGAAAGAATAAACTGACTTTCATTTGATTAAACAAGCTATGTTTGAATGCCATTGACTTTCATTTGATTCAATAAGCTTTATTAAAATCAAATTAGCTTTGTTTGAATGCATTTAAGTGGAATCTTAATGATTCAGCTTAAGCTTTATTTGATCCAATTACCATTTTTGGAAAGAAGTTGACTTTCATTTGATTAAGCAAGCTATGTTTGAATGCAATTGACTTTCATTTGATTCAATAAGCTTTATTCAAATCAAATTAGCTTTGTTTGAATGCAATTGATTGGAAACTTAGTGATTAAGCTTAAGCTTAATTTGAAACAATTACCATTTTTGGAAAGAATAGTTGACTTCATTTGATTAAACAAGCTATGTTTGAATGCCATTGACTTTCATTTGATTAAACAAGCTATGTTTGAATGCCATTGACTTTCATTTGATTCAAAAAGCATTATTCGAATCAAATTAGCTTTGTTTGAATTCAATTGAGTGGAATCTTATTGATTAAGTTTTAGCTTTATTTGAAACAATTACCATTTTTGGAAAGAATGAACTGACTTTCATTTGATTAAACAAGCTATGTTTGAATGAAATTGACTTTCATTTGATTCAATAAGCATTATTCAAACCAAATTAGCTTTGTTTGAATGCTATTGAGTGGAAACTTAGTGATTAAGCTTGAGCTTATTTGAAACAATTACGACTTTTGGAAAGAATAGTTGACTTTCATTTGATTAAACAAGCTATGTTTGTATGCAATTGACTTTCATTTGATTCAATAAGCTTTATTCAAATCAAATTAGCTTTGTTTGAATGCAATTGAGTGGAAACTTAGTGATTAAGCTTAAGCTTAATTTGAAACAATTACCATTTTTGGAAAGAAGTTGACTTTCATTTGATTAAACAAGCTATGTTTGAATGCAATTGACTTTCATTTGATTCAATAAGGTTTATTCAAATCAAATTAGTTTTGTTTGAATGCAATCGAGTGGAAACTTAGTGATTAAGCTTAAGCTTAATTTGAAACAATTACTATTTTTGGAAAGAATGAACTGACTTTCATTTGATTAAATGAGCTATGTTTGAATACAATTGACTTTCATTTCATTCAATAAGCTTTATTCAAATCAAATTAGTTTTGTTTGAATGCAATTGAGTGGAAACTTAGTGATTAAGCTTAAGCTTAATTTGAAACAATTACCATTTTTGGAAAGAATAGTTGACTTTCATTTGATTAAACAAGCTATGTTTGTATGCAATTGACTTTCATTTGATTCAATAAGCTTTATTCAAATCAAATTAGCTTTGTTTGAATGCAATTGAGTGGAATCTTAATGATTAAGTTTTAGCTTTATTTGAAACTATTACCATTTTTGGAAAGAATAAACTGACTTTCATTTGATTAAACAAGCTATGTTTGAATGCAATTGACTTTCATTTGATTCAATAAGCTTTATTAAAATCAAATTAGCTTTGTTTGAATGCATTTGAGTGGAATCTTAATGATTCAGCTTAAGCTTTATTTGATCCAATTACCATTTTTGGAAAGAAGTTGACTTTCATTTGATTAAGCAAGCTATGTTTGAATGCAATTGACTTTCATTTGATTCAATAAGCTTTATTCAAATCAAATTAGCTTTGTTTGAATGTAATTGATTGGAAACTTAGTGATTAAGCTTAAGCTTAATTTGAAACAATTACCATTTTTGGAAAGAATAGTTGACTTTCATTTGATCAAACAACTTATGTTTGAATGCAATTGACTTTCATTTGATTCAATAGGCTTTATTCAAATCAAATTAGCTTTGTTTGAATGCATTTGAGTGGAATCTTAATGATTCAGCTTAAGCTTTATTTGATCCAATTACCATTTTGTGAAAGAAGTTGACTTTCATTTGATTAAGATAGCTATGTTTGAATGCAATTAACTTTCATTTGATTCAATAAGCTTTATTAAAATCAAATTAGCTTTGTTTGAATGTAATTGAGTGGAAACTTAGTGATTAAGCTTAAGCTTAATTTGAAACAATTACCATTTTTGGAAAGAATAGTTGACTTTCATTTGATCAAACCAGCTATGTTTTAATGCAATTGACTTTCGTTTGACTCAAAAACCTTTATTCGAATCAAATTAGCTTTGTATGAATGCAATTGAGTGGAATCTTAATGACTAAGCTTTAGCTTTATTTGAAACTTAAAAACTAAAGAAAGAAAACCAAAGTTTTCAAACTATTTTTCATTCATCAAAATCTGATTTTTACATAACTAGTACAAGCTATTTATAATAAAACTAAAGCTAAGGCTACTGCTACTATTATATGAATAAACAAAGCAAAGAAAGCCAAAATATCAAGCTTAAACACCCCCATACGTCCCCCCTCACTAGTAGAAAAATCCCCTATTAGTATCGTTTTTTTTAGCCTATTAGTATCGTTTTTCACACGATACTAATAGAGGCGTTAGTAATAGAGATCCTTATTAGTATCGTTTGTAAAAAACGATAGTAATAAGTTCTATTACTATCGTTTGTTATAAAAAACGATAGTAATAGATAGTCTATTACTATCGTTTTTCAAGAAAAAACGATAGTAATAGACTATCTATTACTATCGTTTTTTATAACAAACGATAGTAATAGACAATCTATTACTATCGTTTTTTATTAAAAACGATAGTAATAGATTGTCTATTACTATCGTTTTTAATAAGAAACGATACTAATACTATTTTTTTTAATTTAAATTTATATTTGATTATTAGGCCATATATATATTTATAAATATATATATTTATTGGGGCGATACTATTGGGGCGATACTAATAGACAATATTCTACTAGTATGCACTCTTTCGGCATTATCTGCAGCCCTTTCGGCATTATCTGTAGCCCTGTTCAATTCTATATAATGTACAATAATAATATAATATTTTTTATAATTAATTAAAATTGGTAAACGATACATACCATGTATCTATAATACAAGTTCGATGTATTCATATAAAATATATATAGTTTACAAGAACGTTTAATACGATCGATGTATGTTTACAGTAACTATAAATAAAATGTATAAATAATGTGCTACTAATAGAAATTTTATTTAATTTGGATCGGACAATAAGAAATTTAGCCTGAAGAATCTCGCCCATTGCTCACGAACCTCATCCAACTCTCCTTTGGTATATGGGGCAGATCTTCGAGTGTAGTCCTTCAAAATCAAAGATTGAAAAAAAAACATATATAAGTAATGTTACAGACGCCATCTTGCTTAGACTTTTAAGGCCACAATATTTGCAAACTAAAAAAAAAAGGAAAGGTTTTAGTTATGTATTTGTATGATTCTACAAACTAGAAGCTCATTTTGGAGCGAAAAATAGCCAAATAGGTCATATTTGGCTAAATTCTACCATTTTCGTTCCTACATTCGCTCCTACAAGCCCATTTCATGTTTTAAAGTTGTTTTCATGTCTTGTAAACATTTATAAATTATTTGCATGTTATTGGGCAATGTTAGAGGGTATTTGGAACAAAAACAAACCAAATAGGTCATTTCTGGTCCGTTTTTGGTGTTTTCGTTCTCAACTTGGCACCGAGCAACCTAAATAATGTTTTTAAGTTTCATTTACATTCTATAATATTCATGTAAACATTATATGACTTATTAACAAAGTTATAGCTTTTTGGACCAAAAACAAGCCAAAAAGGGCATTTAGGCTCGTTTTGGTTGTTTTCGTTCCCATCTTCTCACCAATCAAACTATTTTGTATTTTTTAGTGTCACTCAAGTCCTATAATATTCATGTAAACTTTATATGATTTATTTGCATGATTTCGGAACAAGTTAGAGCGTCGTTTTAGAACAAAAAACGAGCCAAATAGGTCATTTTTGGCTTGTTTTTGGTGTTATAGTTCCCATCTTGGCCCCGATCAACCTAGTTCATGTTTTTAAGGTTCATTCACAACCCATTATATTCATTGAAACTTTGTATGACATATTTGCATGATTTTGGGCAAAATTACAGGGTTTTGGAACAAAAATGAACCAAATAGGCCATCTTTAGCTTGTTTTTGTTGTTTTCGTTCTTAACTTGGCACTGATCATCCTAGATTATGTTTTTAAGTTTCATTTACATCCTATGACATTCATGTAAACATTATATGACTTATTTGCATGATTTGGGGAAAATATATTGCTTTTTGGGACAATAACAAGCCAAATCGGCCATTTAGGCTCGTTTTGGTTGTTTTCGTTCCCATCTTCTCACCAATCAAACTATTTTGTATTTTTTAGTGTCACTCAAGTCCTATAATATTCATGTAAACTTTATATGATTTATTTGCATGATTTCGGAACAAGTTAGAGCGTTTTAGAACAAAAAACGAGCCAAATAGGTCATTTTTGGCTGTAACAACCACTCACGGAGGCCATGAGGAAGCGCCCCTGCTGTAACCACCACTCACACAGGGTCGTGATGGCCTGCTCGTGCTGCCGGTGGCCTGCTGCTGCTGCCGGTGAGCTGCTGCTGCTGCCGGTGGCCTGCTGCTGCTGCCGGTGGCCTGCTGCTGCTGCCGGTGAGCTGTTGCTGCTGCCGGTGAGCTGCTGCTGCTGCCGGTGAGCTGCTGCTGCTGCCGGTGGCCTGCTGCTGCCGGTGGTGGTCTGCTGTGGCTGCCGGTGGTCAGTTGTTGCTGTCCGAACCACCGGTAGCTGCCAGCGTTCCCATGGCTCGTGTTCCACCCTTATGTGTGTTATTTTCTTCTTAACAACTATTGAACATCAACTTAAAAGCTTTATTTCTGTTTTCATTTTTCTCTTCAGATTATATTTTCTTTATCTCTTTTGGATCCCCTTAGTTTTTTTCTAATTATCAATTTTTGTTTCTACTTTCTGTTCTAAGTCATTGGCATCACTTTTAACAAGTTATTACTGTATTTTAGTCCTAAAACAGATATGACCCTTATCTAAACTAACAAACCACCGCCTTCCAACACAATCAACTAAACAATAGTAAAAGGAAGTGGTGTTCATAACCACTTCCTCTCCAAAACTTCACCAAAATCCCAAATAAACCTCCAAATATCGTCACTAAACAAACCACCGCCTTCCAATACAATCAACTAAACAATAGTAAAAGGAAGTGGTGTTCATAACCACTTCCTCTCCAAAACTTCACCAAAATCCCAAATAAACCTCCAAATATCGTCACTAAACAAACCACCGCCTTCCAATACAATCAACTAAACAATAGTAAAAGGAAGTGGTGTTCATAACCACTTCCTCTCCAAAACTTCACCAAATTTCCAAAAAACCTCCAATTATGAGTAGTAAAATAACAAATTTCAACAAAAGGGTGAACCGGTGGTTACACCAAAAAAATAACAAATTTCACCAAATTTCCAAAACACAACAAATTAAGCATGATACAACTTACCCTTATTTGCTTGACATCACCCTTACTTTCACCAACTTTCTTGACTATCTCATTCATGTACTTCATGACATAGTAGCCACAATCCAAACCACCGGTCTGCTGGGCGCACTAACAAATTTACAAAAAACTAGGGTCAAAACAAATTACAGGATATTTTAATATCAATAAAAAATTGTATAATATTCGAAAAAGAAAAAAATATAAGTCACTCATACCTCGATTCTTTTGACCTCCAACACCATTTTAGTATTTTCTTTGCTCCTTGCTCTGTACGACTTGTAAGCGCTGAAAAAAAAAAAATCAATATGCCAAAGTGATACCAAAATAAGGCAAGAATTAACCTTATAAAATCGTTATTCACAAACGAAAGCTTGATAATCTAGAACAATTATCCTTACAGGTCAAACACGTTTTCGCAGCTTAGTTGACGTGGTGCCTGCTGTGTCAATGGGTCGAGTTGATAAATTATACCGTCACATAAATCAATGGCCATGAGAATCCAATGGTTGCTACAATAAACATAACACATGATCATAATATCCAAAAATAACTAAGTAATTAAATTGCATGCAAATAAGTTGCTAAAAATTAAAGATGAAACTAGTTCATACCTTTCATTGTAAGGTGCTAAAATAAGGTGGGACTTTGAATCTTTCCTTTTTAGTTCGCTGTTGAAAGCGTGTTTCACATACTTAACTACATCAAAGAAACTTCTCTTGCATTCTGCTCCAGACAATCTATGGGGACACAAAAAGGTTATGTGTCCCCCTTCAAACTTAGAGATAAATTCTGTAAGGAGGTAGCTGCAATTCAAAACAAAAAGAACCAAAAATCATAACACATATTTGTAAGCATAACATAACAGAAATACAAAAAATTGGCCATTATGTTTAGAAGGTTTACCAAATGTACACATGGATCACCGACACATTTATACACACTCCTCTAACAAGTTCATCAACGTCGGTGAATGTGACATAAATATGTTGGTCTTCTTGGAGATACAACGTTGGTGCCTTGAATGAAACACATACACTTTCATGCTTATCCTCAGTCATAAGCATGTATAACAAGTCACACTCCGGAAGATCGGAAAGTGCACCCATTTGAGAAGTTGGGTTGTCAGTGGGTTGTGAGTCTTGTGTTCGTAGAGGGTCACAGCTACCTACGCCTTCTTTGCTTTGCGACGCTGTCATCTTCAAAACATGCTACGCATTTTAAATGTTGTAAATCAAAAGTTCAAATTCAAGTAATACTAAAATGAGTTACATGCAAAATCATAAACTAAATGTAAAGATTTGCATACTAACCGCGTCCTCAAATAGTACCATAGATTTAGGCCAACTCACAAAATAATCCTTGGCTTTGCCAAGCTTAGTTTCACCATCAGGTGATGGGACAGGCAACTCCTTATAGTGATACTCCTCATATGGATGGTCGATGCTGACCTTATAGTGATCAGGGAGCATTGATGATGTATGAATCATGGAGGTTTCACTAGGATACCAAGTTCCTTCAGCAACAACCACTAGGTTACCGTCTTCATCAGTCATGGCAAGACGACATTTTTGGGGTCCCGCCTATAATAGGAAACCAAACACAGGCAACAAAGCATAAGTGTATGGCTTAATAGCAATATAGCACAACACAGAGAGCAAAATACCGTAAAATAAGTGTGGAGTTTACTCAATTATACCTCTAGAGGAGCCTTCCAATTCAGTAGGAGAGGTGGCTTCGAGCTCACTTCCTTATTATTTCCCGCAAAGTTCATGGAGGATAATGAGGCTATGGCTTCGATCTTCATTTCCAATCGAGCTATAGTTGCTTTTAGTGCGTCCATTTCCTCATCCCTATCTTTCCTTCCCCTTCGAGCTTCCTTCCCAAAGGCTTGTCGATGGCCAATTCCAACTCCAGATCGACCAATTCCTTTGACATAACCATAGTAGTCCTTCTTCCCAAGAGCCTTACATAAAGCATCATTTTCGACCTCTGAAGCAGAAGCAGACGCAACTCCACTCTCTTTTTCCTTTGACTCCTTTTCCAAGTGTTCCATCTGTAAGAAGAAATAAATAATATGAGATGCAAATAACAATAGCACATTAGCATCATTAAATGTTGTAAGCATTAAAAAACACTTTCCAATTATTCATACATGTAAGCATGAAAATACTTAAAGTGTCTATAATAAGTAAAACAACTTACAACTTGGTTCACTACTCTAACAGTCTCGCCTTTAGTTGGATCAACTTCCCATTTTCCATCCTTCGTACGGCGTTGATGTGCTAAACACCACTCGAGCGCTCTATTTTGCATCTTCTGGCTCACGATACTACTCTCTTCAGTGGAGCTGTCAATAGCAGAAGTTGGAAGTCTGTCCTCTTTCACCCAATCTTTCCTTTTTCGGTTGTAGCTTTTTTGACCAAGTGTATGGCGATGGATGTTTCCTTTGGAACACAATTTTCCTATCTCACTTTTTTTCTGTGTCAAACAACAAAAAATTTTGTGCTCAATAGTTAAAAAAAGCAAAAATACATACTATTGCTTACAATTCCTTGTTTATATTATTGTCTTCTCTACTAGTACTTACTACAATTGAATGCCTACTTATACTTATACTACATACTAGACTATCACATAATTTACCTTGAATTCAGGAGATTGAGTGTATTCTTCAAACTTTTCCCACTGCTCTTTAGTTATGTAGCCTTCATACAACACCCAAGGGTCCTTATTTGCATTTGGATTTCCTTTGGCAGGTGCTTTGCTTTTATCAATGAAGCGTCTTACCAAATCAGATTTGTGGGCACGAAAGCGAGCACCTACTGCTCTTTCGAAATTCTTCTTTCTTTTTCCTGTTGGGTCTTCAATGTGGAACAATTTCTGAATGAAAGATTGTGTTAGTAAATGAGTGAGTGCATTCCAGGAGAGAACAACTTCATAATGCAAACAGTATGAGATACGCACCTTAGTCTCTGCCCATAAAGCATCCTTTTGCACTTGATCCACTTTGTTCCATTTACGGATATTGATGTCAATCCTATAAGCACATTGTCCAATTTGTTTGCCGTACTTATCTTCAAATTCACCCGTCGGCAATTCATACTCATCAAACTCAAGGAACATTGGCTTTGACGATTGGACGGGTTTGGATGGACCTCTACCCACTGTCTTTCTCTTTTTGGCTTGTGAAGTTGACGGTTGGTCTTCATGAGGAACTTCATCCTCCCTACAATTCGTTCCTTCGTCTTTATCACGTAATTCGTCATTCCTCGAATCCATTGCTTCTATTTCCTGAAGAAGTAATACAAAAATGACACATTAGTCAAAAAAACAAAAGGATAAGAAAAAGGTACGAGGTTCAAAGTTCATATTAGTAAAAAAAAACAAAAGCATAGAAAACATGCATCATTAAACTAACTACATTAATATTTTTACCTTTTCACACGTGTAATCATAATAACTAGTACCACTACTATCGTTGCAAGTGTCGTCATCACTATCAGGCTCATAATCGACATCGAACTTCTCATTCACTACTACTCTTTTTTGTGTCATCTTTCGTCTTGATCCCATCAATGTGTCTGCCATTTTTGACAAACCTAAAGCTTCCATTCTTGCCTTATTCTCGGCCATCCTTAATGCCCTCAGCCTCTCATAATTCTTTGCCTCCTTCTGGCCCATCGTAATCTTTAATATCTTTAAAACTTCAATCAAACCACATGAATCAAATATAAGTAATTTATTTTTAAAAAAAAAATAAACAATGCTTTTTGATATTTTAAATCAAATATAAATTAATGGAGAATGAAAATTTAATATACATATATAAATTATTGGAGAAAGAAAATTAATAATGGAGAAAATTCATTTTATTAATAAGTGAAATATTTTTCATCCCATCCATTACAATATAATACCCCCCATATACATAACAGTCTACCCCATGTACTTGCACGGTTACACTCTAGGTGCGAGTAATTGCAACATCGACATAAACTCCTTCCTCGCGATCATACACTGCATCTTCCTCAACGTTATGGCCGTTCTGGACAATTTGAATACCGGTTGACAGTGGAGGGGTGGAATCCCACGTATCATAGTCTTCCTCATCTACCACATCTTCAACTCCAACAATTCCTCTCTTCCCTTGAACTACTACCAACCATTGAGGGTCGATATTGTCTTTGACGTAGAAAATCTGCTTAGCTAGTGATGCTAGCACAAAAGGTTCCTTAGTCTCTTCGAAACGAGTTGAATCAACTACTGTCATCCCATCATCGCTAACCTTCTTACCTCGCCGATTATCCACCCATTTACATCTTAGAATGGGAACGTTAAAATCAATATAATCAAGCTCCCATATCTCCTCAATAAAACCATAGTAAACTTGTGTCAGATCAATGGGGTTGGTATCCCTGGCACTGGAATATTCTGTAGAAGAAGCAACAACCATTACACTACTATTCTGGTGGACACTCTTTTCATCATGGCGCTTAGTGTAGAAGGTATATCCGTTGATATCATAACCATCAAAAGCAGTAACATACTGTCGTGGACCCCTATATAAACACTGAATTGTATCAGAGATGTTGTGATTATGGTCCTTCAATGCAAGATGCACTTTCTGTTGAAACCATTGGGCAAAAGTGCGATTGTGTTGTTCCGTTAATGCATGTGGATTTAGATGACGGTGACGTGCACGCAATTCAGACATATGACTTTCCAAGTAAGGGTGAACTTCAGAAAGGTGTTGTAGAACACAACGGTGAGCAACAGACAACCTCTCAGCGGGAGGTATAACGTCACGACGATTGATTCCATAACCCTGGAGTCTACCCTCATGACGAGACTTTGGACAACCTATTTCCTTAGCCTTTTCTAAGAAAACAGCACAAAAATTTGAAGCCTCCCCAGCCATGTACTTTGTTACCATGCTTGCATCAGGCCTTGCCCGATTTTTAACCAATCGTTTCAAGAAACCCATGTATCTCTCAATAGGATACATCCACCGTAGAAAAGCAGGCCCACACATTTTAATTTCACGAACAAGGTGTATCATCACGTGAACCATTATGTCAAAGAAAGAAGGTGGAAAATACATCTCGAATTTGCACAATGTCTCTACTAATTCTTCTTGCAAAGTGTCTAGCTCTTCTGGGTCAACTACCTTACTGCAAATCTTATTAAAAAACATGCTCAACTTGATGATGGGCTCCCTTACATGCTTAGGCAACAATCCTCTTAGTGCAATTGGTAAAAACACTTGCATCATGACATGACAATCATGGGACTTCATACCATTCAACTTCTTATCAGCTAGAGATACAAAACGCTTTACATTCGAAGAATAACCAGAAGGCACCTTGATGTCATGCAAACACTCACAAAAAGTCCTTTTCTCCTCCCTGGACAAAGTGTAGCCAGCATGTGGTAAATATGCTTTGTTGTTATCGTTATACTCTGGCCACAAGTTGGGTCTAACCTTTTCTTTTTGCATGTCTTGTCGCGCTTTGATACCGTCTTTTGTCTTTCCGTGCATGTTTAGTAGAGTCCCGACTATTGAGTCACACACATTTTTTTCGATATGCATGACATCAAGGCAATGCCTAACAGATAAGTACTTCCAGTAAGGAAGATCCCATAGGATTGATTTCTTTTTCCACGATGGACCCTTTGTTATGCCCTTGTCCTGACCCTTTTTTGGAACCTTATCTGATCTCTTCTTTCTAACCTTTTTTGGAGGCTCTTTACCATATACCGTACTCACATTCTTCATTTTCTCAAACAATTCCAATCCCGACAATGGCTCACGAACTACCCTATTCTCAGTTTGGCCATTAAATCGCGATTTCATCCTTCGATATGGATGATGTCGAGGGAGCCATCTTCTGTGACTTCTATACACATTCTTACCCGAGAACTCAAGGTAATCTTCATCTGCATCATCCTCACAAATCGGGCATGCATTTGCACCTTTGACTTTGTACCCCGACAAGTTTCCATAAGCCGGAAAATCATTTATAGTGCAAAAAATCATCGCACGGAGTGTGAAATTTGTACCTGTATGTGCATCAAATATGGACACACCTTCATTCCACAACAAGATCAAATCCTCTACCAAGGGTGCCATGTATACATCTATATCATTTCCAGGTTGCTTTGGACCTGATATAAGAAGAGACAACATTATATACTTGCGCTTCATACAAAGCCAGGGAGGCAAGTTGTATATAGTTAGCAAAACTGGCCATGAACTATGTTGGGTACTAAGTGTGCCATAAGGATTCATCCCATCTGCACTTAAACCAAGTCTAAGGTTCCTATGCTCATCACGAAAAACTGGGAATTCCTTATTTATGTCATCCCATTGTTTGGAATCGGCGGGATGCCTGATTAGCCCATCTTTCTTTCGACCCTCATGATGCCACACCAAGTTCTTTGCATCACCCGGAATTGAAAAAAGTCTCCTGAATCTTGGAATAATTGGAAGATACCATAACACCTTAGCTGGAGGTAACTTCTTATTGCTACGGCTATCACCTTCCACTTTCTTATAGCGCGACAAATTGCACTTCGGACATGCATCCAAGTTCTCATACTCCTTTCGATAAAGCACACAATCATTAGGACACGCATCTATCTTAGTGTATCCTAACCCTAACGGGTTTATCAACTTCTTAGCATAGTAAGCAGACTTAGGCAGAACATTCTCGGGGTGCAACATATCCTCAAAAGCTTCAAGAAAATCTGATAAGCCCACATCACTCAAACCGTGCTTCGCTTGTAAATTTGAGAATATTAAGACTGCTGAGAGCTTGGTATACTTAATACAACCCGGATACAAAGGTGTCTCGGCAGCATTTGACAAATCCTCAAACATGCGAGGTTTGTCATTGAGATGGTCTCCAAATGCATCCATCATATCATTCATTTCATTTTCCTCTATGACATCATTCCCATCCTCTATAGTGTCATTGACCTCGTAAGGATTCTCCCCTAGTTGCACATCGTTGTTGTTATCATCATCATCCCCAAAAGCCAATGCTTCACCATGCCAATACCAAACCTCATAATCAGCCTTAAATCCACGGCGATACAAGTGATTCTCTATGAAATCTATGTCCGCCCACCTTTTTACATTACTACAATCACGACAAGGACAACATATCAATGGCTTATGTTCTAGCCTCCGTTCTTCGGCAGCTTGATGTTCTAACGCTGCATTACGGAATTCTGTAATCCCCTTTTGAAATGCTTTATCCCGTCGATCACCATACATCCAACTACGATTCATTTCTAAGAACAAAACAACGATCACTCTAATCACAATTATATAGCAGTAGACTTTTGTAACATTTCAAAACAACACATACTAGCACACAAAAAAAATCACATAACATGCTATACAAAAAAACCCACTACTAATAAAATCTTTAACTCAACATAAAGGGACAAAAGAACCTCACCCATTGCTCCCGTACTTCATCCATCTCCACTTTTGTGTATGGATCAATTCTTTGAACAAACTCGTTTTAATTAAGAATTGATTGAGTTCTTTTCAATTATTTTATCATTAAAAGGAAGAAAGGATTAAAAAAATATTTCTAAAAAAGAGATCACATGTAACGGGAGCTCAATTCTATGGTTTAATTTAATTTAATATATGGATGTAAATCATAGCTCTTTTATTGACATCATGTTTTATTGACTTTTCATTATGCTCTCAATGAGGTAAAATCGGAAAACTAAACTTGGCATAGAATATGTAAAAACAAACTAAGCTACACACTATAAAATAATTATTTACTAATTATCATTTTGACAAACACCTTGTGGGCATGAACTAGTCATATGATTTTTCATTTACTAATTATTTTATTATTCAAACATTTACTAATTAGTAGTCATTATAATGCTTGAATGCTTGATAATTATAATTAGTAGTCATTATACTTGTTATATAATGTTAGTAGTCATTAACATTATATAATGACTACTAATATAATTACTACTACTTATAATTACTAATAGCTACTAGTAATATTATACTAGTTATACTACTAATATTACTACTATACTACTAATATTATAATGTTTGATAATTATAATGACCACTAAATGATAGTTATTTACTAATTATCATTCAAGCATTTTGACAAACACCTTGTGGGCATGAACAAGTGGTGTGATTTTTCACATAAAGAACATAATGAGAGTAAATCTAAAGCATTTCCCACTAAAATTCAACCACAAATCAACAATAACAACTTGTTTAAATGAAATAATTAAAAAAAAAAAAAAAAAAAAAAACGTAACTTACCTCAGCTTCTGCACGAACAGAGAGCCTCCTGCTCGAACAGAGGCACCACGACAGCAGCCTCTATGCACACGAGAAGCAGCAGCAGATCGACGGCCGGCGGAGCAGCAGCGAAGCAAGGCAACGAGCAGTGGTGGTGGTGGTTAGTGTTAGGGTTTGGGTTTTGATTTGGTGTTGAGAAGAATATATGTGCGTGGTGTTGAGAAGAATATACGAGCAATAAGCTAAGGCAAATAAATGCCTATACCGCGTTTTTTTTTTTTAAAAAAAACACCTATTACTATCGTTTCTAAGGAAAACGATAGTAATAGAGTATCTATTACTATCGTTTTTCTAGAAACGATAGTAATAGTTATACTATTACTATCGTTTTTCTTAAAAACGATAGTAATAGGTTCTCTATTACTATCGTTTTTAAAAAAACGATAGTAATAGCCTTACTATTACTATCGTTTTTTTAAAAACGATAGTAATAGGCTCTCTATTACTATCGTTTCTTTTAAAAACGATAGTAATAGGCTCCCTATTACTATCGTTTTTTTAAAAACGATAGTAATATGCTCTATATTACTATCGTTTTTGGTTAAAACGATACTATTGGGGCGATACTAATAGACAATTTTCTACTAGTGCCTCTTTGGCAGCCATTTTGAGCAACTTGTTCCACTTGCATCCACTTGCACAAGTTGAAACAATTCAGCACCACTCATGCTTGTTGTAGCTTCTATGACTCACCTAAGCTATGTCAAGCTCCAACCAAGTTGTATGACACCAAGCAAGGCTAGTAGATGATGCAGCAAGGCTACTCAACCAACTTGCAAGACCACACACAAAGCCCACAAGCCAACTTGCAACAGCTGAATTACGTAGAAGTTAGGCAGGGCTAACTCGCGAGATTGGGTCGCGACTCGCGACCTTCTTGGGTCCCTGGGTTCGTGACTGGTGACCTAGGCTCGCACCTCGTGACTTGCTACTGGTTCGTTTGTGCAATTTTGTTCCGTAGTTCACCTACTTGCATATTAAGCTATCAAACTAAAAGAGCTTTGCTAACTATTACAAAATATATTCCAAAATAACTAAAACTACTCATCTAAAGTACTAATTAGACTATTACAAAACAAAACGAAAGCATTAGACTAAGTAGTAGCTAATACATATATGCATAATTGAAACTAAGCTACTACAAATTTATTACAAAATCTAATACTACTAATCACCATACTTTGGTACACTTATTCTGGTTCAAAGTTTTAGCTTTATTTGAAACTATTACCATTTTTGTAAAAAATGAACTGACTTTCATTTGATTAAACAAGCTATGTTTGAATGCAATTGACTTTCATTTGATTCAATAAGCTTTATTCAAATCAAATTAGCTTTGTTAGAATGCAATTGAGTTGGATCTTAACGATTAAGTTTAAGCTTTATTTGAAACAATTACCATTTTTAGAAAGAATAGTTGACTTTCATTTGATTAAACAAGCTATATTTCAATGCAATTGACTTTCATTTGATTCAATAAGCTTTATTCAAATCAAATTAGCTTTGTTTGAATGCATTTGAGTGGAATCTTAATGATTCAGCTTAAGCTTTATTTGATCCAATTACCATTTTTGGAAAGAAGTTGACTTTCATTTGATTAAGCAAGTTATGTTTGAATGCAATTGACTTTCATTTGATTCAATAAGGTTTATTCAAATCAAATTAGTTTTGTTTGAATCCAATTGAGTGGAAATTTAGTGATTAAGCTTAAGCTTAATTTGAAACAATTACAATTTTTGGAAAGAATAGTTGAATTTCATTTTATAAAACAAGCTATGTTTGAATGCAATTGACTTTCATTTGATTCAAAAATCATTATTCGAATCAAATTAGCTTTGTTTGAATGCAGTTGAGTGGAATCCTAATGATTAAGTTTTAGCTATATTTGAAACAATTACCATTTTTGGAAAGAATGAACTAACTTTCATTTGATTAAACAAGCTATGTTTGAATACAATTCACTTTCATTTGATTTATAAGCTTTATTCAAATCAAATTAGCTTTGTTTGAATGCAATTGAGTGGAAACTTAGTGATTAAGCTTCAGCTTAATTTGAAACAATTACCATTTTTGGAAAGAATAGTTGACTTTCATTTGATTCAATAAGCTTTATTCAAATCAAATTAGCTTTGTTTGAATGCATTTGAGTGGAATCTTAATGATTCAGCTTAAGCTTTATTTGATCCAATTACCATTTTTGGAAAGAAGTTGACTTTCATTTGATTAAGCAAGCTATGTTTGTATGCAATTGACTTTCATTTGATTCAATAAGCTTTATTGAAATCAAATTAACTTTCTTTGAATGCAATTGAGTGGAAACTTAGTGATTAAGCTTGAGCTTAATTTGAAACAATTACCATTTTTGGAAAGAATAGTTGAGTTTCATTTGATTAAACAAGCTATGTTTGTATGCAATTGACTTCCATTTGATTCAAAAAGCATCATTCGAATCAAATTAGCTTTGTTTGAATGCAATTGGGTGGAATCTTAATGATTAAGTTTTACCTATATTTGAAACTATTACCATTTTTGGAAAGAATGAACTGACTTTCATTTGATTAAACAAGCTATGTCTGAATGCGGACTTTCATTTGATTCAATAAGCTTTATTCAAATCAAATTAGCTTTATTTAAATGCATTTGACTGGAATCTTAATGATTCAGCTTAAGCTTTATTTGATCCAATTACCATTTTTGGAAAGAAGTTGACTTTCATTTGATTAAGCAAGCTATGTTTGTATGCAATTGACTTTCATTTGATTCAAAAAGCTTTATTCAAATCAAATTAGCTTTGTTCGAATACAATTGAGTGGAAACTTAGTGATTAAGCTTCAGCTTAATTTGAAACAATTACCATTTTTGGAAATAATAGTTGACTTTTATTTGATTAAACAAGCTATGTTTAAATGCAATTGACTTTCATTTGATTCAAAAAGCATCATTCGAATCAAATTAGCTTTGTTTGAATGCAATTTACTGGAATCGTAATGATTAAGTTATAGCTTTATTTGAAACTATTACTGTTTTTGGAAAGAATGAACTGACTTTCCTTTGAATAAACAAGCTATGTTTGAATGCAATTGACTTTCATTTGATTCAAAGCTTTATTCGAATCAAATTAGCTTTGTTTAAATGCAATTGAGTTGGATCTTAATGATTAAGTTTAAGCTTTATTTGAAACAATTACCATTTTTAGTAAGAATAGTTGACTTTCATTTGATTAAACAAGCTATATTTGAATGCAATTGACTTTCATTTGATTCAATAAGCTTTATTCAAATCAAATTAGCTTTGTTTGAATGCATTTGAGTGGAATCTTAATGATTCAGCTTAAGCTTTATTTGATCCAATTACCATTTTGTGAAAGAAGTTGACTTTCATTTGATTAAGATAGTTATGTTTGAATGCAATTAACTTTCATTTGATTCAATAAGCTTTATTAAAATCAAATTAGCTTTGTTTGAATGCAATTGAGTGGAAACTTAGTGAATAAGCTTAAGCTTAATTTGAAACAATTACCATTTTTGGAAAGAATAGTTGACTTTCATTTGATCAAACCAGCTATGTTTGAATGCAATTGACTTTCGTTTGACTCAAAAACCTTTATTCGAATCAAATTAGCTTTGTATGAATGCAATTGAGTGGAATCTTAATGACTAAGCTTTAGCTTTATTTGAAACAATTACCATTTTTGGAAAGAAGTTGACTTTCATTTGATTAAGGAAGTTATGTTTGAATGCAATTGACTTTCATTTGATTCAATAAGGTTTATTCAAATCAAATTAGTTTTGTTTGAATGCAATTGAGTAGAAACTTAGTGATTAAGCTTAAGCTTAATTTGAAACAATTACCATTTTTGGAAAGAATAGTTGAATTTCATTTTATTAAACAAGCTATGTTTGAATGCAATTGACTTTCATTTGATTCAAAAAGCATTATTCGAATCAAATTAGCTTTGTTTGAATGCAGTTGAGTGGAATCTTAATGATTAAGTTTTAGCTTTATTTGAAGCAATTACCATTTTTGGAAAGAATGAACTGACTTTCATTTTATTAAACAAGCTATGTTTGAATACAATTGACTTTCATTTGATTCAATAAGCTTTATTCAAATCCAATTAGCTTTGTTTGAATGCAATTGAGTTGGATCTTAACGATTAAGTTTAAGCTTTATTTGAAACAATTACCATTTTTAGAAAGAATATTTGAATTTCATTTGATTAAACAAGCTATATTTGAATGCAATTGACTTTTATTTGATTCAATAAGCTTTATTCAAATCAAATTAGCTTTGTTTGAATGCATTTGAGTGGAATCTTAATGATTCAGCTTAAGCTTTATTTGATCCAATTACCATTTTTGGAAAGAAGTTGACTTTCATTTGATTAAGATAACTATGTTTGAATGCAATTGACTTTCATTTAATTCAATAAGCTTTATTGAAATTAAATTAGCTTTGTTTGAATGCAATTGAGTGGAAACTTAGTGATTAAGCTTAATGGAACATATCGAATCGAGGAACAGGTTCCAGGATCGAATATGCCTACGAATTCATCTACGAACAAGCTAAAAAACACGCAATTTTGTAGCTCACTTTGTGGAGAAACTCGTATAGTCTAAACTAAATGAAAAGAATCACTCTTAACACTCAATTTAGGCTAAAACTACTATGAATACAAGAAAGCTCCGAAACTCCATTCAGAACAATCTTATATCTCTAAATTAAGACTTAAAAGAATCACTCTTATCTCTTAATTTAGGGGTAACAAAATCAGTAGCCGGTAATTAGGCTACACTAAATAAAAACAAAACCGAAAAGCAAATAGAGGGATATTTTAGAGATTAGGTACACTAATCTCCAAATGGGATATTTTAGCTAATAGATGGAAGAATCGTTCTTGAATCTACCGCTAAATAAACTACCGAGTTAAGAGAATCGCTCTCAAAACTCAACTATCAAATCTGACTAACTCCTAAGAGAATCACTCTCGAAGTCATTAATCAATTTGGCTAGCTTCGACTAAGAGGGTCGACCTCTTAATCTAATAGCCTAGATAACTAATTAAGAGGTTCAACCTCTTAATCATTCATCTAGCACGAAGTCTTGTAGCTAGACAACTCCCAAGAACTTCAAACCATGCTAGCTTCTAAGCACACAACTTAAAAACTAAAAAAAGAAAACAACAATGTTTTCAAACCAATTTTCATTCATCAAATCTGATTTTTACATAACTAGTACAAGCTATTTATACTAAAACTAAAGCTAAGGCTACTACTACTATTACATGAATAAACAAAGCAAAGAAAGCCAAAATATCAAGCCTACAATGCCCCAAACGTCCCCCCTTTGGCAGCCATTTTGAGCAACTTGCTCCACTTGATTCAAAACTTTATTCGAATCAAATTAGCTTTGTTTGAATGTAATTGAGTGGAATCTTAATGATTAAGCTTTAGCTTTACTTGAAACAATTACCATTTTTGGAAAGAATGAACTGACTTTCATTTTATTAAACAAGCTATGTTTGAATGCAATTGACTTTCATTTGATTCAAAGCTTTATTCAAATCAAATTAGGTTTGTTTGAATGCAATTGAGCGGAATCTTAATGATTAAGCTTAATATTTTATTTGAAACAATTACCATTTGATTAAACAAGCTATGTTTGAATGCAATTGACTTTCATTTGATTCAAAAATCTTTATTCGAATCAAATTAGCTTTGTTTGAATGCAATTGAGTGGAATCTTAATGATTAAGCTTTAGCTTTATTTGTAACAATTTCCATTTTTAGAAAGAATGAACTGACTTTCATTTGATTAAACAAGCTATGTTTGAATGCAATGTACTTTCATTTGATTCAATAAGCTTTATTCAAATCAAATTAGCTTTGTTTGAATGCAATTGAGTGGAATCTTAGTGATTAAGCTTAAGCTTAATTTGAAACAATTACCTTTTTTGAAAAGAATAGTTGACGTTCCACTAGTAGAAAATTGTCTATTAGTATCGCCCCATTAGTATCGTTTATTTGAAAAACGATAGTAATAATGCTACAATTGTTTCGTTTCTTTGAAAAACGATAGTAATAGAGACCTATTAGTATCCTGTTTTTTAAAACGGTACTAATACATACACTATATAGTATCATTTTTTAATAAAAAGCGATACTATATAGTGTATGTATTAGTACCATTTTAAAAAACAGGATACTAATAGGTCTCTATTAGTACCTTTTTTTTAAAAACGATACTAATAATGTATGTATTAGTACCGTTTTAAAAAAAAGGTACTAATAGGTCTCTATTAGTACCCTTTTTTTAAAAAACGATACTAATACAACCTATTAGTACCCTTTCCCATTGAAACGATAGTAATACTAATACCAATTATTTGGTTTAGTTAAAAAAACCTAGAGAGAGAAAGTGCCAAGGGAATTAAGCCCCATTTTGTTCTTCTGGGTTGTGCTTCAACTTATACGAAACTTTCTTAGCAACACCAATATGTTCCCTCCTTTGATATAATATTTTCAGTCCCTCCTTTAATGGAGATGCTTCTTCTTTTGCTTTTTCAATGGCTGCTTTGGCCTATTGGCCCGTTTTCTGTTGAAACCCTCTCTAGGGTCATCTTCCCTCTAAATAAACGATCTCTTCACCTTCCCCACCCTCTTTCCCAGCGACCCAAAGAACCCCAAATTTGGGGTTTTTATATGATATTCTCTTATGCTTCTCTCTTTTGAGAGCTGATTTTTACTTTGCGTTTTTCATCAGTTGTTCCTCACATGTTTTATCTTGGTTATTTCTGCCATTTTTAGGTTTCAGTTTAAGGGTCTTGCTGTTGCGGTTCATGTGGGAAAATCTCACTTCGGTTCTTCGCGGAACTCCGATTCAAGGCTTCCCGACAGATTTAACATTGGAATTTCAATTCGCTTTTCGCATACGGACCTTCTGTGCAATGGTTTTACAATTGGGTAACTTGGTTCCTCGTATGATTAATTTTTTGTCCTTCTTTCACCTTTTTTTCTCTAATGATGCTCTCTATATGCCCAGCTCTCTGCTTGCTATTTTGCTTTTCGATTTTTTTACCTTTAAGTTTCTTTTACTCAAATTTTTTGTTTTTAATTGGGTATTTTCCAATTGGGTTCCTTTTGATTCATATCTTATTGTGTTTCTTATCTTGATCTTCTTCTTTTGGCATTTAGTTTGTTCTTTTCCTGATGGTTTCATATTTGTTCTTTTTGGTTTAACTGATTTTGATTTAGCTCCTATCACTAATTATTAATCTATTTTGTGTTTTCTATTTGGTTTCTTTTACGACTTTGAAAGTGACCAGTCCTTTTTTATGTCCATTATCTGGTTTAGTGTGTTTATTAATTTGTTTATTTGTTTTATGAGCATTTCTAGGTGTGCTCCAATGTTTCCAGGTTGTGGTGTTGGTAATGGTTTTTGGTTCAATTTGTGGACGCTTGGCCCGTTAAATTTTCGTTCTATATTTTCTCTTGCTTTCTAGAAAATTTCAGTTATATCTAATCCAAGTTTTATCTTATTTGTGTTGTTAGGAGGAGTCCTATTTGTTAGGTCATTTCGTCTTCCTAATTCTGTTTTATGTGGTCTCTCCTTTCTTAGTCTTTTGCTGGTGGTTCCATTTTATATTTTGTTTTCAGGTTTGTTACATGGCTATGATGTGTTTGGTCCTAGTGTCTTGACCTAGTCATGGCCTTGTGTTTGCCGCTGGTTGTCCCTCTGGACCCTCCATATTTTTTTTATTTTTGAGCAATTGTTATGTTTTGAGTCAATAGTTAAGATTTTTCGAATAATAGTTTTGTTTTAAAGTTATTAATTAAATTTTACATGCTAATAATTAATATTTTTGATACATAGTTATAAGAATCTTTTGGAACAATTGATAATCAATGTCGTAGTTTTTAATATTTATATAGTAAGCATTTTATCTCTTGTTACACAAATATTGACTGGACATCAGGAAAATGCTTTATTTGCTCTTGCAATGTGTTTGATTTTAGGGTATTCAACCTTATTTGATGATTTTGGGAATTATGTGTCTAATTTGCTTGCCTTGTGGTTCGATTCACTTGATTTGTTTTGATTTTGGAAATTATGTGTCTAATTTGCTTGCCTTGTCTAATAGGCTAAAAAAACGATACTAATGGGGGATTTTTCTACTAGTGACAGTTGAAGATGGTGATGCCTCGATGAGTTCGTTCCAACTCCCCTTTTAATTCTTGGTTGCTTAGTTTTTTAGGATTAGATATAGGATTGAGACGATAGTTTGAGGATGTTTGCTTTGTTAGGGGCAAGAGGTTCCCGACCTGAGGACACTGGATGGTTGATGGCGTTGTGCCACAACCTTATTTGATGATTTTGGGAATTATGTGCCTAATTTGCTTGGCTTGTGGTTCGATTCTCTTGATTTGTTTTGATTTCTTTTGAATTACTCCTGTTTTATTTTGTTTTTGTTTTTGTTTTACTTTGGTTTTGGTTTTGCTCCTTTTGTTTCACTTGCTTTCTTTGCTTTGCTTTTGCTTAAATCAATGTAACCAATCACTTGCTTCTAATTTTAAACACGCTTGCTTATCGCTTTATACAATCTCAGTGTCGCTTGCGTGGGCCGTCTCAAGGATCTAAATCTAACTATGTTGATCATGAATGGGGGATGGGTGCCCATTGACATGGTAAATGATCAGATTCTTAAACGGGGGCGTAGTTGTGGCATGAGATCGCAATAGCGTCACTCTAATAATTAATAAACATGTAACCAATCACATGATTTTAATTTTAAACACTCTTGTTGCTTTACACAATCTCACTGTCACTTGCGTGGGCCGTCTCAAGGATCTAAATCTAACTATGTTGATCATGAATGGGGGATGGGTGCCCATTGACATGGTAAATGATTAGATTCTTAAACGGGGGCGTAGTTGTGGCATGAGATCGCAATCGCGTCACTCTAATCTATCTATACTACATACTAAAATGCAAGCCACTTGAAAAAAATTTCCCCCTTAAACTCTTATTTTCCCTCCCAACTTATTATATACCATAGTATTAAATGCATGCTTTCCATAATTTATATACAAGAAATAACTACCTTAGTTAAATAAACCGAGCATTTGCTCGGGTATTATCTATTATCTAGTAATTAATAAACATGTAACCTATGCTCCTTGTTTTTGTTCCAAAACGCCATATTTTCCCCCAACCACATGCAAATAAGTCATTTATTGCTTACAAGAATAATACAGAACATGGATAAACCTTAAAAATAATATATATATTGATTGGTAGGAAAATGGGAACTAAAACACCTAAAAACTAGCCAAAAATGACCTATGCTTCTTATTTTTGTTCCAAAATGCCATATTTTTCCCCAAACACATGCAAATAAGTCATTTAATATTTACAAGAATGATATTGAACATGGATAAACCTTAAAAACAATATATAGGTTGATTGGTAGGAACATGGGAACGAAAACACCAAAATCTTATCAAAAATGACCTATATGCCTTATTTTTGTTCCAAAATGCCCTATTCTCGCCCAAACAGATGCAAATAAGTCATTTAGTGCTTACATGAATGATACAGAACATGGATAATCATAAAAACAATATATAGGTTGATTAGTAGGAACATGGGAACGAAAACACTAAAAACTAGCCAAAATGACTTATATACCTTGATTTTGTTCTAAAACGTCCTATTTTCTCCCAAAGACATGCGAATAAGTTATTTAATGATTGCACGAATGATATAGAACATAGATAAACCTTAAAAACAGTATATATGTTAATTGTTAGGAATATGGAAACGAAAACACCATAAAAAAATGTCATATTTGTCTTGTTTTTGTTCCAAAACGTCATATTTCCGCACAAACACATGCAAATAAGTCACTTAATGCTTACAAGATTGATATAGAACATGGATAAACCTTAACAGCAAGATATAGGTTGGTTCGTAGGAAAATTGCCATGAAAACCCCAAAAATAGCTAAAATAACTGTGTTTGCCTTGTATTTGTTCAAAACACCCTATTTTCTGCCAAACACATGCAAATAAGTCATTTAATGTTTCATGAATGATATAGAACATGGATAAACCTTAAAAACACATGCAAATCATGTTTTAAGCTAAGATTACTCAAAGTTTAATTTAGTGCAAATTATCTTTCATTTGCCCGTCATAGCTTGGGTATGTCTACAACAGAACATCCTTTTTTTTAGTTTGCAAATATTGTGGCCCTAAAACTCTAAGCAAGATGGCGTCTATAACATTACTTATATGTTTTTTTGTTCAATCTTTGATTTTGAAGGACTACATTGGAAGATCTGCCCCATATACCAAAGGAGAGTTGGATGAGGTTCGTGAGCAATGGGCGAGGTTCTTCAGGCTAAATTTTTTATTGTCCGATCCTAATTAAGTAAAATTTGTATTAGTAGCACATTATTTATACATTTTATTTATAGTTACTTCGCAAACATCGATCGTATCCAACTCGTTCTTGTAAACTATATTTTATATGAATATATACATCGAACTTCTATTATATATATGTATCGTTTACAAATGCTAATTAATTAAAAAAAAATATTATATTATTGTAAATTATACAGAAATGAACAGGGCTGTAGATAATGCCAAAAGGATGCATAATATATATATATATATATATATTTTATTTATTTTTTTTTGGCCCAAAAATCAAATATAAATTTAAATAAAAAAAATATTAGTATTATATGGAGTCTAATAGTATCGTTTTTAGTAAAAAAACGATACTAATAGACTCTCTATTAGTATCGTTTTTATTAAAAAAATATAGTAATAGACTCTCTATTAGTATCGTTTTTATTAAAAACGATAGTAATAGACTCTCTATTAGTATCGTTTTTTATTAAAAAACGATACTAATAGAGAGTCTATTACTATCGTTTTTTAATAAAAAAGATACTAATAGTATATATTATTATCGTTTTTCACAAACGATACTAATAGAATTCTCTATTACTAACGCCTCTATTAATATCGTGTGAAAAACGATACTAATAAGCTAAAAAAAACGATACTAATAGGGGATTTTTATACTAGTGTTCATTTGATTAAACAAGCTATTTTTGAATGCAATTGACTTTCATTTGATTCAAACCTTTATTCGAATCAAATTAGCTTTGTTTGAATGCAATTGAGTGGAATCTTAATGATTAAGCATAAGTTTTATTTGAAACAATTACCATTTTTGGAAAGAATAGTTGACTTTCATTTGATTAAACAAGGTATGTTTGAATGCAATTAACTTTCATTTGATTCAATAAGCTTTATTCGAATCAAATTAGCTTTGTTTGAATGAAATTGAGTGGAATCTTAATGATTAAGCTTAAACTTTATTTGATTCAATTACCATTTTTGGAAGAAATAGTTGACTTTCATTTGATGACACAAGCTATGTTTGAATGCAATTGACTTTTATTTGATTCAATAAGCTTTATTTGATTCAAATTAGCTTTGATTTAATGCAATTGAGTGGATCCTTAATCATTACGCTTAAGCTTTATTTGAAACAATTACCAATTAGTGAAAGAAATTGACTTTCATTTGATTGAATAAGTTATGTTTGAATGCAATTTACTTTCAATTCAATCAATAATCTTTATTCGAATCAAATTAGCTTTGTTTGAATGCACTTGAGTGGAATCTTAATGACTCAGCTTCAGCTTTATTTGAACCAATTACCATTTTTGGAAAGAATAATTGACTTTCATTTGATTAAACAAGCTATGTTTGAATGCAATTAACTTTCATTTGATTCAATAAGCTTTATTCGAATCAAATTAGCTTTGTTCGAATGCAATTGAGTGGAATCTTAATGATTAAGCTTTAAGCTTTATTTGATTCAATTACTATTTTTGGAAGGAAAAGTTGACTTTCATTTGATGAAACAAGCTATGTTTGAATGCAATTGACTTTTATTTGATTCAATAAGCTTTATTCGAATCAAATTAGCTTTGATTTAATGCAATTAAGTGGAACCTTAATCATTAAGCTTAAGCTTTATTTGAAAGAATTACCAATTAGTGAAAGAAGTTGACTTTCATTTGATTCAATAAGTTATGTTTGAATGCAATTTACTTTCATTTGGATCAAGAATCTTTATTCGAATCAGATTAGCATTGTTTGAATTCAATTGAGTGGAATGTTAATGATTAAGCTTAAGCTTTATTTGAAACAATTAACATTTTTGGAAAGAATATTTGACTTTCATTTGATTAAACAAGCTATGTTTGAATGTAATTGACGATTTGATTCAATAAGCTTTATTCGAATCAAATTAGCTTTGTGTGAATGCAATTGAGTAGAATCTTAATGATTAAGTTTAAGCTTTATTTGATACAATTACCATTTTTGGAAGGAATAGTTGACTTTCATTTGATGACACAAGCTATGTTTTAATGCAATTGACTTTCATTTAATTCAATAAGCTTTATTCGAATCAAATTAGCTTTGATTTAATGCAATTGAGTGGAACCTTAATCATTAAGCTTAAGCTTTATTTGAAACAATTACCAATTAGTGAAAGAAGTTGACTTTCATTTGATTCAATAAGTTATGTATAAATGCAATTTACTTTCATTTGATTAAGCTTAAGCTTAATTTGAAACAATTACCATTTTTGGAAACAATAGTTGACTTTCATTTTTTAAACAAGCTATGTTTGAATGCAATTGACTTTCATTTGATTCAAAGATTTATTCGAATAAAATTAGCTTTGTTTGAATGTAATTGAGTGGAATCTTAATGATTAAGCTTTAGCTTTACTTGAAACAATTACCATTTTTGGAAAGAATGAATTGACTTTCATTTGATTAAACAAGCTATGTTTCAATGCAATTGACTTTCATTTGATTCAAAGCTTTATTCAAATCAAATTAGCTTTGTTTGAATGCAATTGAGTGGAATCTTAATGATTAAGCTTAATCTTTTATTTGAAACAATTACCATTTTATTAATCAAGCTATGTTTGAATGCAATTGACTTTCATTTGATTCAAAAATCTTTATTCGAATCAAATTAGCTTTGTTTGAATGCAATTGAGTGGAATCTTAATTGTGACGACCCGACTCGCTTAAACCGGCGCGGAAGAAACCGACGAGTCGAACAGTCAGTTCTAACATAACATACTTAAAATTCAAAACAAAATCTCAAAATAGAATAAATACTAAATCCGAAAGTACAACACCCACAAGATTGTACATATCTAATCCTAAATATCATATTACTACTACTAACATTATAAACTCCAAATATGATCAGAGTTAGAAAATACAAATACCACCACTACAGTCTAATACTAGAAACGAAATACAAACTAAACGAATAAAAAGGACATCGGCACTCGCCCAACCCAAAGCTAAGCAACACCGACATCATCAGAGTTACCTGAAAAATTAACAACAATCCACAGTCAGTGGCGAGTAACATAGCTGTCCCACCCTAACGTGGATACACATGATCATAGAATACATCAAACAACCAAACCAGACATACAACATACGATCATGCAAAACAACATATCAAACCAATCAATAATCAACAATAATAACGTTAATAATAACGGCATCAACGATATTATCCCAAAACTCAACTAACTCCCAATACTCGACTTTAAACTTATCTTTACTTAATCTTTGGCGCATACGAACGCATCTTACGCGAACGAACTTTCTACTATGCCAGGATTGAGAATCTTACTCCCAACCCCATGAAACCAATCTTACTGGAAATCCATATCCGAAGAAGACATAGTAAGATCACCAACTATCCCAGTACCGCGGACAGGATAGGGGCAGCGTCTTAACCCAAGCCTTAGAATCTTACTCTAAGGTTAGGCGTCAAATAGTAAAATCAAGCTATTCATTTAATCCTTTAATCTTTAATCTTTTATTTACATTCTTAGTTAATCTTAAGTTGCATCTTACGCCTTGACTTAAGACTAACATGTAAACAAACGAAGTTATCCTCAAGATTGCCTTTTCTTTGCCTTTTCTTGAGTCTAACCATAAACATACCACTTCTTTAAAAAATTTTAATCATTCCTTTAACTTTTCTTAACTTTCTTTGAACCTCATCTAACTTCTTTAATCTTATCTTAACTTTCTTTAACCAAGACTCATATATGACCCATACTTAAACTACATAATCATGATAAAGAGTCCTAGACTCATCATAACACAATCAAGATCCATAAATAACTCATAAAGAATCATAAAAAAATCATAAAGAATCATAAAGAACCTGACCAAGACTTATAAAGAACTCATCCAAGATGCAAGAACTTCAATCAAGAACTCATTCAAGATTCAAGAACTTCAATCAAGAACTCGTCCAAGATTCAAAAACTCATCCCAAACTCATCATATTACATGCATGAAACAACAAGTTCAATAACAAAATTCATCAACTTCCTAATATCCAAACTTCATCAAACTTGAACATGAACAACATCAAACATAATACTAACATAATCAATCATGAAATTATACATATTCAAGTGGAAATCATCATAAATCATCACCCCAAAATCAGATTATAATCAATACATAAAAATGAACACATAACACCAAAAACGGTCTAATCTAATCATTTAATCTATTCTATAACTCAAGGTATACAAACTAGGTTGAGATAGTATGTTACCTAATGATGATTAACACACAAAAACGTACAACAAACCGCTTCCCAAAACAGAACCACACGGCCAGAAATCACGCACCACACGGGCACCACCACGGCCTTGCACACGAGCACCCTTGCACGGCTTCAACGCACGGCCATCACCACGGCTTCGATGCACGGACCACGATGCAGCCCACACGGTCACCACCACACACGAACCACCTTCTAAAACCATACGAACCAAGACCCGAAAACCAAACCCGAACTAAAAGTCTTGAACGAAAACAATGAAGGCTAATGTGTTTTTTGGTCACTTAAAGATCAATGGAGTTTGAATCTTTAAGTTTGGGTTTTGAAACAAGGATGAACAATTGATGGGTGTTCATAAGCCAAAATAGGTGTGTGGAAATGAAGAGCAAATGAAGGGAGAGTGCTTGTGTTTAAAAGTGGGCAAAGGATGATTAAATGAGCAAATGGTGTTAAGGCCTTACTAACTCCTCTATATATAGAAGTTAGTTAAGGTGGGAACATGAAGCAAGTGGCAAAATTTGCCACATGATAAAAGGGGGCCGGCTATGGCTTACAAAAATGGACTTCCAAGTTCAATTGGGCCATTTGCACTAATTCATGATTAATCATGATTAAATTCGTACTTTGGCCCAAACTTAATTAATTGATTAGAAAACTAAGAAGTAAAATTCTAATTAATTAAAATAAAATAAAATAAAATAAAATAAAAGAAATATTAAATCAATAAAATAACCACATTTAAGCAATAAAAATAGCCCAAATAAATTTAGACCATGCACAAAATAAAAATAATTACAAAGAAAATAGCCCAAAATCTAGGGCGTTACATTAATGATTAAGCTTTAGCTTTATTTGTAACAATTGACTAAACGCACTTTCATTTGATTAAACAAGCTATGTTTGAATGCAATTGACTTTCATTTGATCAAAAAGCTTTATTCAAATCAAATTAGATTTGTTTGAATGCAATTGAGTGGAATCTTAGTGTTTAAGCTTAACCTTAATTTGAAACAATAACCATTTTTGGAAAGAATAGTTGACTTTCATTTGATTAAACAAGCTATGTTTGAATGCAATTGACTTTCATTTGATTCAAAACTTTATTCGAATCAAGTTAGCTTTGTTTGAATGCAATTGAGTGGAATCTTAATGATTAAGTTTAAGCTTTATTTGAAACAATTACCATTTTTAGAAAGAATGAACTGACTTTCATTTGATTAAACAAGCTATGTTTGAATGCAATTGACTTTCCTTTGATTCAATAATCTTTATTCGAATCAAATTAGCTTTGTTTGAATGCAATTGAGTGGAAAATTAGTGATTAAGCTTGAGCTTAATTTGAAACAATTACCATTTTTGGAAAGAATAGTTGTCTTTCATTTGATTAAACAAGCTATGTTTGAATGCAATTGACTTTCATTTGATTCAAAAATATTTATTCGAATCAAATTAGCTTTGTTTGAATGTAGTTGAGTGGAATCTTAATGATTAAGCTTAAGGTTTACTTTAAACAATTACCAGCTTAAGAAAGAAGATGACTTTCATTTGATTAAACAAGCTATGTTTGATGCAATTAACCTTATTTTAATCAATAATAATCTTTATTCGAATCAAATTAGCATAGTTTGAATGCAATTGAGTGGAATCTTAAAGATTAATCTTAAGCATTATTTGAAACAATTACCATTTTTGGAAAGAATAGTTGATTTTCATTTGATTAAAAAAGCTATATTTGAATGCAATTGACTTTCATTTAATTCAATAAGCTTTATTCAAATCAAATTAGCTTTGATTTAATACAATTGAGTGGAACCTTAATCATTAAGCTTAAGATTTATTTGAAACAATTACCATTTTTTGAAAAAAGTTGACTTTCATTAGATTCAATAAGCTATGTTTGAATGCAATTTACTTTCATTTGATTCAAAGCATAATTCGAATCAAATTAGCTTTGTTTGAATGCAATTGCGTATAATCTTAATGACTAAGCTTAAGTATTTGAAACAATTAACATTTTTGGAAAGAATAGTTGACTTTCATTTGATTAAACAAGCTATGTTTCAATGCAATTCACCTTCATTTGATTCAAAAAGCTATATTCGAATCAAATTAGCTATGTTTGAATGCAATTGAGTGGAATCTTAATGATTAAGCTTTTTCTTTATTTGAAACAATTACCATTTTTGGAAAGAATGAACTGACTTTGATTTTATTAAATAAGCTATGTTTGAATGCAATGTACTTTCATTTGATTCAATAAGCTTTATTCAAATCAAATTAGCTTTGTTTGAATGTAACTGAGTGGAATCTTAGTGATTAAGCTTAAGCTTAATTTGAAACAATTACCATTTTTGGAAAGAATAGTTGACTTTCATTTGATTAAACAAGCTATGTTTGAATGCAATTGACTTACATTTGATTCAAATCTTTATTCGAATCAAATTAGCTTTGTTTGAATGCAATTGAGTTGAATCTTAATGATTAAGCTTAAGCTTTATTTGAAA
This sequence comes from Salicornia ramosissima, assembly GCA_951394345.1. NCBI lineage: Eukaryota > Viridiplantae > Streptophyta > Magnoliopsida > Caryophyllales > Amaranthaceae > Salicornia > Salicornia ramosissima. Next base: position 31,012,897 of record OX596237.1, read on the forward strand.
CAATTACCATTTTTGGAAAGAATAGTTGACTTTCAATTGATTAAACAAGCTATATTTGAATGCAATTGACTTTTATTTGATTCAATAAGCTTTATTCAAATCAAATTAGCTTTGTTTGAATGCATTTGAGTGGAATCTTAATGATTCAGCTTCAGCTTTATTTGAACCAATTACCATTTTTGGAAAGAATAGTTGACTTTCATTTAATTAAACAAGCTATGTTTGAATGCAATTAACTTTCATTTGATTTAATAAGCTTTATTCGAATGAAATTAGCTTTGTTTGAATGCAATTGAGTGGAATCTTAATGATTAAGCTTAAGCTTTATTTGATACAATTACCATTTCTGGAAGAAATAGTTCACTTGCATTTGATAAAACAAGCTATGTTTGAATACAATTGACTTTCATTTGATTCAATAAGCTTTATTCGAATTAAATTAGCTTTGATTTAATGCAATTTAGTGGAACCTTAATCATTAAGCTTAAGCTTTATTTGAAACAATTACCAATTAGTGAAAGAAGTTGACTTTCATTTGATTCAATAAGTTATGTTTGAATGCAATTTACTTTCATTTGATTCAATAATCTTTATTCGAATCAGATTAGCATTTTGTGAATGCAATTGAGTGTAATCTTAATGATTAAGCTTAAGCTTTATTTGAAACAATTAACAATTTTGGAAAGAATAATTGACTTTAATTTGATTAAACAAGCTATGTTTGAATCCAATTGACTTTCATTTGATTCAATAAGCTTTATTCAAATCAAATTAGATTTGTTTGAATGCAATTGAGTGGAATCTTAGTGTTTAAGCTTAAGCTTAATTTGAAACAATTACCATTTTTGGAAAGAATAGTTGACTTTCATTTGATTAAACAAGCTATGTTTCAATGCAATTCAATTTCATTTGATTCAAAAAGCTATATTCAAATCAAATTAGCTATGTTTGAATGCAATTGAGTGGAATCTTAATGATTAAGGTTTTTCTTTATTTGAAACAATTACCATTTCTGGAAAGAATGAACTGACTTTGATTTTATTAAATAAGCTGTGTTTGAATGCAATGTATTTCCATTTTATTTAATAATGATGTGTAAACAAGGTTGGAAAACTTGTTCACAATAGAATAGCAAATGCGTGGGATGTGTTTAGATTAATTTAGAAGTGACAATGTGGAGTAATCAAGAAAGTTTAGGGGAACTCTCACCCGTAACTTGAGGATATAACAATGAGGAACACTCACTCACTTGTTTAGGCGTAGTAGTGATTAGGGAACTGTCACCTATTCGACAACTACAGGTTCAAGTCTTAGGAACTCTCACTAAAACTCAAGCTCTTCAAATTGAGATAACTCTCAGATTTGGGGAAACATACTTGACTAGCACAAGCCAAATTTTAATCATACACACGAGTGTTTTTGGGAAAATTTCTGAATGTCTTTCATTGATAATTGATACGCTATTTATAGCTTAGAGTTACATCCAATAATTGCCATTACAACTCAGCAAATTAAACTATAATAAAACCGAAATAAAAACTGAAATAAAAGGTGGATTAATTGGCTCATAATCGTCCAAATTAATCCCCATTACAACTAATAACTCTACTTAAACAAATGAGCAAGAAATAAGGAGAATTAAACTCAAAAAAGGTCCAGCCATTAGCCTTCAAAGCTGTCCAAATTCGTCATTCAAAACAGCCCTTGAATTACGCCCTGTAACTGTCCAGAATTAACTCCCATTTTAAGCCTCTTTATTCAACCAATAAACCAGAATAAAACACCTAATAACACCCCTTTAAATGAGAAAAACGTCCAGCTTTACTCCCCCTTGAAACACGCCCCAAAATCAGCTCAGATTTAACTTCCAACGGTTTGGAATTAAAGCCCATGTAACCGCCCATTTTAACGTGAACAAGGCAGGAATAACACATGCTAATTAGCCCCATCTTCAAAGTAATTGGTTACACTTAGCAAGGTGCAACCACTTGAGGAACCATACGGACCATGTATGCCAAACTCCATAGGAGTAACATCGAAATAGGACTTGGACAAAATCAACTCCCTCGCATTGGATTCTTGGACTTGATCCTTTGAACCATTTGACTCTTGACCACTTTGGTCATCCTCCCCTTCTTCAAAAGGAATTGCCCTCAATTCTTCATCATCATAGTATGGTGCTAGATCTCCCACATTGAACGTGCTTGAAACGCCATACTTACCTCCCAAATAAACCTTGTAGGCATTGTCATTGATCTTTTCCACTATCTCAAATGGACCCTCGGCTCGTGGCATGAGCTTGTTCTTCCTTTTGTTGGGAAACCTTTCCTTCCTCATGTAGATCCACACCAACTTCAAAGCTTCTCATGTTTTTGACTCTTTTGTTGGCTTGCTTCTTGTAAATTTCATTAGCCTTCTCGATATTCTTTCTCACTTCTTTGTGGATTTTGATCATGAACTCGGCTTGTTCCTTTGCACCTCCATGAACAAACTTGTCTTGTGGTAGAGCTATGAGATCAATTGGAACATAGGGATTAGAACCATAGACTACTTCAAAAGGGGAATACTTTGTAGTAGTACTAGGAGTCCTATTATAAGCAAACTCGGCATGAGCTAGCTTGATATCCCAATCTTTGGTGCTTTCACTAACCAAGGTCCTAAGCAACGAGCCAAGCACCCTATTCACCACCTCGGTTTGACCATCGGTTTGTGGGTGATGTGAGGTAGAAAACAGTAACTTAGTTCCCATCAAGCGCCACAATGACTTCCAAAAATGACTTTGGAACTTTGTGTCTCGATCAGAAACAATGGTGCGTGGAACTCCATGGAAACGCACTATCTCATCAAAGTACAATCTTGCCACTTTCATAGCATCTTCAGTTTTATGGCAAGGAACAAAGTGAGCCATTTTTGAGAAACGATCAACCACCACCATGTTGTGATCCGGCCTCCTAACTCCTTGGTTCAGAATGACAAGGTAGTCACCATGGTTTGAAAGGTCATTCATGACATGGTTGGGTTAACTATCCAACCAACTCAAGTCCTATTTGTCTTTGTTTATTAAAAAATTTCCGTTTGGCTTTGTGTTTAGTAGGGTTCGATCCTTGTTAGTATAAATCGAACCCCTTTTGATTTGTTTAAGTTATTTTAAATTCAGTCAAGTAGTTAGTTAATTAAGGCTAGCAATAAACAAAGCAATGTGTCATTGGAAGCTTCAAGAAGCCGGCTGCCAAGGGGATTCAAAGCTAGGTCATCAAGGAAACTAAGAGAGCACTTAAGAGGAGACCAAGCCTTCATGAAGGCATTAAAAAGGGGCTTGAAAATCGGCTGCAAGCATGCCCCCTCTTGATCAGATTTTGTTATCTTTAGGATAAGTTTATCTTTACTTATCCTTTAGATTACAAATCCAACTTAAATTCTGATTTTGTAGATAAGCTTTGTTATCTTCTTTTGTACCACGAATTCTGATTTTTTAGGATAGGTTTAGATTTCCTAATTATCCTTAGCTTATCCTAAAATTGTAATTATAAATAGTGGCTTGAACCTCAATGAAAAATCAGAACTTTGAATCAACAAAAACTTGAATTGTCTTTGGTATTTTTCTCTGAAAATCCGAAACACAACTCCCTCCTTTGGTCTTTGTAGCACAAGAAGATTACAAGGAATTAGCCACTAAAGTAAGGGATAGTTCAAGATCAAAGATGGATACAGAATATCACCACCAACTTCGAAACTTGGGCAAAACTCGTTGAACTTGGATACAGAAATTGTTGTAACCTTGTTGTAGCACAAGAAGATTACAAGGGACTAGCCACTAAAGTAAAGGATAGATCAAGTTTCAAAGATGGATACAGAAATAACACCACCAACTTCGAGGACTTGGGCTTTAATTCGTGAACTTGGATACAGATTTCACCACCAAATTCAACAAATTAGATTCCTAAGATCACAGCCTAATTGAGCCACAAATTAGACAAGCAAAGGATAATTGTTTCGGATTTCTTGAGGAAAAACCAAGACAAATTTAAGTGTTTGTTTTTGATTCAAAAGTTCTGATTTTTTTTCATTGATATGCAAGCCACTATTTATAAGTACAATTAGGATAAGCTAGGGTAATTAGAAAGTCTAATCCTTATCCTAAGAAATCAGAAATGGTGGTTGCAAATGAAGATAATAAATCTGAATTTGAGAAGCTTGGGCAGCCGGCCTTTAAGCACCATTTTAATGCCTTCTTAATTGCTTTGTTTCTTCTTTTAATTGCTCTTTTAATCCTCTTGCTTGGCAGCTGAATTCTGGAAGCTTCTTGTAGCTTGATTGTATTGATGACCTCTTGTATTCCCCTTAGGAACTGCCGGTTTCAAAACTTCGAAGGGGGCTGCCGGTTTTGCACTTGAGGCTGCCACCTTACCATCTTTGGATGCCATCTTGAAGCTGCCATCTTTGGATTTTAAGGATGCCATCTTGGAGCTGCCATCTTTGGACTTTCAATACTGCCGGCTTTGGGCTTCAAAGCTGCCGGTTTTTTTTGGGGTTTGAAGGCTGCCAGTTTTGCTTCTTAGATCTCCTTGCAAGCCGCCGGTTTATTGCTAGCCTTAATTAAATAATTACTTGACTGAATTTAAAAATAACTCAAACAAATTAAAAGGGGTTCGATTTATACTAACAAGGATCGAACCCTACTAAACACAAAATTTAATAAACAAAACTAAATAGGATTTGAATAGGTTGGATAACTAATCCAACCATGTCATGGATGCAAGTTCGAACCATGGTGACTATTTTACCACTCTGAACTAAGGAGTTGGGAGGCCGGATCACAACATCCTCCCCGGCTTTTGAAGAGTTTGACCTCAAACTTGGCAATTCTTCAAATTCATCAAAGTAGGGAGACAAGTCTTGAACATTGAAGGTAGAAGAAACTCCATAGTTCCCAGGCAATTCAACCTTATAGGCATTGTCATTCACTTTCTCCTTGATTTCGAATGGACCATCACTCCTTGGACTGATTTTAGAACGCCTCTTAGTTGGAAAACGTTCCTTCCTTAAATGAACCCACACAAGGTCACCTTCCTTGAAATGCACCGAGCTTCTTTTCTTGTCATAGTACTCCTTCATCTTTGCATTAGCTCGTTCAATCTGACCTCGAACTTTCTCATGAATGGATTGGATCTCCTTGACTCGTTCACTAGCTTCATGACTATATTTGGTTGGAGTTGGAAATGGGGCCAAATCAATTGGAGTACATGGATTGAACCCATAAACAACTTCAAATGGGCTCAAGCTTGTGGTACGGCTAGGAACTCGGTTGTAAGCAAATTCAGCATGAGGTAGCATTTCTTCCCATTGGCTAGGACGCTTTGTTGCAAGGGCTCGTAGCAAGGACCCTAAAGTCCTATTGGTGACTTCGGTCTGACCATCGGTTTGAGGATGGCTTGAAGTACTGAATTTGAGCTTTGTTCCCATCTTGCGCCATAAGGTAAGCCAAAAATGACTTAGGAACTTGGCGTCTCGATCACTAACCATTGATTTGGGAATCCCATGTAAGCGAACAACCTCTTTGAAGTAAAGATCAGCCACACGGCTAGCATCATGGGTTGTATGACAAGAGATGAAGTGAGCCATTTTTGAGAATCGATCAACAACCACCATGATCGAGTCCTTTCTGTTTTTGGTGATGGGAAGTCCTACCACGAAATCAAGACTTACATCTTCCCAAGGAGCTTGCGGTATGGGTAAGGGCATGAGATACCCTTGAGGCAATTGATGGCTCTTAGCTTGTTGACACTTCACGCACCTCTTAACAACAAAGTCTACATCTCGTTTCAATCGAGGCCAAAAGAAGTATTCAGAAATGAGAGTGTAGGTCTTCTCAATTCCAAAGTGACCAGCCATTCCTCCTTCATGGAATTCTTTAATTAAGCTTTCTCTCAAGCTAGATTTAGGAACACAAATGCTATTCCCTTTGAAAAGAAAACCATCCAAAATGTAAAAGTCTTTATGGGGATGGCTTTTACACTTTAGAAAGATTTCTCCAAAATCAGAGTCATCATCATAGCATTGCTTCATTTCTTCTACACCTATCACACGTGTTTTCAAAGAATTAAGCAACACATATCTCCTGGACAAAGCATCGGCACCTTTGTTCATTTCTCCTTTCTTATGCTTGATGACGAAGTGAAAAGATTGAAGGAATTCAACCCATTTGGCATGGCGAGCATGGAGCTTTTGTTGGCTTTGCAAGAACTTGAGTGCTTCATGATCTGAATGTAGAATGAATTCTTTAGGCAATAGGTAATGCCTCCAATGGTCTAAAGCACGAACAAGAGCCAAAAATTCTTTGTCATAGGTGGAATATCTCCTTTGAACATCATTGAGCTTTTCACTGAAATAGGCTATGGGCCGCCGGTTTTGAGATAGGACAGCTCCTATTCCAACACCACTAGCATCACATTCAATTTCAAATACATCATCAAAGTTAGGTAATACAAGAATAGGTGCAGTAGTAAGCATCTTCTTAACCTCTTCAAATGCCTTTTGAGCATTTGGATTCCATTCAAATTTTGAAAGCTTTGTGAGTTCGGTGATTGGAGCCATGAGAGTACTGAAATTTCTCACGAATCGCCTATAGAAAGAGGCTAACCCATGAAAACTTCGCACTTGTTGAACTGATTGTGGCGTGGGCCACTCATTGATCGCTTTTACCTTGTCTTCATCAACTTCAATACCATTACATGACACTTTAAATCCTAGAAAAGTTACAAAACTAGAAAAGAAATCACACTTTTCTAGATTACCATACAATTGTTCTCTTGCTAAAACAGAAAATACTTCTCTAAGATGTGATACATGCTCATCATCATCTCTACTATAAATTAAAATATCATCAAAATAAACTACTACAAAGTGACCAATAAAAGGTTTCAGAACTTGATTCATCAAACGCATGAAGGTAGAAGGTGCGTTTGTTAAACCAAATGGCATGACAAGCCACTCGAACAATCCATCCTTGGTTTTGAAAGCTGTTTTCCATTCATCTCCTTCGAAAATTCGAATTTGATGATAGCCACTTTTAAGATCAATTTTCGAAAATACTTTAGCACCATGTAAATCATCTAACAAATCATTCAATCTTGTAATTGGAAATCGATATTTGATAGTGATTTTGTTAATAGGCCTACTGTCCACACACATACGCCATTCACCATTTTTCTTTGGAACAAGTAAAGTAGGGCATGCACACGGGCTCAAGGACTCTCGAATCAATCCCTTAGATAACAACTCGTCAACCTGCCGTCTTATCTCCTCGGTCTCCTTAGGGTTGGTTCTATAGGCAGGTTTATTTGGCAAGGTAGAACCGGGAATCAAGTCAATTTTGTGTTGGATGTCCCTTTTGGGAGGTAATGCACACGACATTTCAGAGGGGAAAACATTAGGGAATTCTTGAAAGAGGGAACTAAGTAAGGGATGGAGAGGTTCTTTGGGAGGTGAGGGGCTGTCTTCAAGTCCACTTAAAATGAGCCCTTTATGGGGTTGGAACTCATGATATTCAGACTTGATGAGGGTAGTAAGAGTAGTGGGTAAGGGAGTATTGTTCTGTTGTGCGGCAGTTTTGGGTGGTGGTTGTGCGGCAGTTTTGGGTGGGGGTAAGGGAGTTAATACAATTTTCTTGCCATTTTTAATAAAGGAATAAGTGTTTTTATACCCATCATGATTAACTCGCCTATCAAACATCCAAGGTCTTCCAAGCAACAAATGACACGCATCCATGGGGATTACATCACAATACAACTCTTCTTGATAATTGTTACCAATGCTAAATGAAATCAGAATTTGTTTATCCACTTTAATTCCTTTCCCTTGATTAAGCCATTGGATTATATAAGGATTTTTGTGAGGAGTTTTTTTAGTCCCAATTTATCCACCATATTCTGAGATGCCACATTTGTACAACTACCACCATCAATAATTAAAGTACATACCTTGTTTTTGATGGTACAACGGGAGTGAAATATTGCCTCTCGTTGCAAGTTCTCTTCCTTGCCGACCAAACTGCTTAGGGCACGCCTAACAACTAGACATTCACCTTCATCGGGTCCTAGGAACACTTCATCTTGCTCCTGATCCGATGCTCCAATATCATCATGATCCTCTTCTGATTCTTCTCTTTCACATTCAATCAAAGAGATTACTCTCTTATTTGGACACTCGGTTGCAATATGGCCAAAGCCATGACAACGAAAACATTTTCGGGGTTGGGCGGAATTTTGGGGTTTAGAAGGATTAGAGGGCTGATTTTGTGGTTTGGGGGGATTAGAGGGGGTTACTTTGAGGGGTGTTTGGTATGGACGGTTGAATGGGGAAGGGGCTGTTTTGGAAAAGGGACGTGAGGTCTCTTTCCCTTTGGCCTTTTGTTGGACTTCAACCTTGTGAGCTAGAATGACTAACTCTTCCAAAGTTGAGTAGGGGTGTAGTTCGACAACATTGGCAATTCTAGGATCCAAACCGCCAAGAAAACGAACCAAAGTTTGGGGTTCGTCCTCTTCAACATCACACTTCATGGTTAATCCTTCGAATTCTCTTGCATACTCCTCTACTGATTTCGTTCCTTGTTTCAATTTGTGGAACTTCTGAAAATTCTCTTGAATATAGTAAGTAGGTAAGAACTTACTCTTCATCATTTTCTTCATTTTAGGCCAAGTTCTGACCTTGTCTTTGCCTTGCCTTTGCCTCTTTGCATTTATATTCGACCACCAAGTGGACGCATATTTTCTAAGTTTCAAGGCAATGATTTTCACTTTCTTGTCCTCCGGGGTGTTCTTATAATCGAACACTCTTTCTACCGTGTTCAACCATTCGATGAACTCGTCGGCATCTATCTTGCCATCATATTCTGGAATATCAACCTTGATATCATTGTTTGGTCTTGTTCTTGAAGTTTCATCTTCGAGCTCTAGGTCACTGCTTTGTTCACTCCGAGTGGGTGAACCTTCTCGTTGTCTAATGAGTCTCCTCATTAGATCCACCATTTCAGTTTGCATGGCAGCCATTTGAGCCTTTAAGCTCTCCTTCTCTTCTTCATTTTTCTGAATGAACTCTTGCCAATTGGGTGGGGGATTCGACATTTTGTGTGTTTTGTTTTTGTTTTTTTTTTTTTTTTTGACGTGGAGGTAAAGGAAAGAAAGGGGTTGTTTTTGTGGAGGAGAAAGGTGGCTAGACCTGCATGGGCCACCAAATGTTGTAACCTTGTTGTAGCACAAGAAGATTACAAGGGACTAGCCACTAAAGTAAAGGATAGATCAAGTTTCAAAGATGGATACAGAAATAACACCACCAACTTCGAGGACTTGGGCTTTAATTCGTGAACTTGGATACAGATTTCACCACCAAATTCAACAAATTAGATTCCTAAGATCACAGCCTAATTGAGCCACAAATTAGACAAGCAAAGGATAATTGTTTCGGATTTCTTGAGGAAAAACCAAGACAAATTTAAGTGTTTGTTTTTTATTCAAAAGTTCTGATTTTTTTTCATTGATATGCAAGCCACTATTTATAAGTACAATTAGGATAAGCTAGGGTAATTAGAAAGTCTAATCCTTATCCTAAGAAATCAGAAATGGTGGTTGCAAATGAAGATAATAAATCTGAATTTGAGAAGCTTGGGCAGCCGGCCTTTAAGCACCATTTTAATGCCTTCTTAATTGCTTTGTTTCTTCTTTTAATTGCTCTTTTAATCCTCTTGCTTGGCAGCTGAATTCTGGAAGCTTCTTGTAGCTTGATTGTATTGATGACCTCTTGTATTCCCCTTAGGAACTGCCGGTTTCAAAACTTCGAAGGGGGCTGCCGGTTTTGCACTTGAGGCTGCCACCTTACCATCTTTGGATGCCATCTTGAAGCTGCCATCTTTGGATTTTAAGGATGCCATCTTGGAGCTGCCATCTTTGGACTTTCAATACTGCCGGCTTTGGGCTTCAAAGCTGCCGGTTTTTTTTGGGGTTTCAAGGCTGCCAGTTTTGCTTCTTAGATCTCCTTGCAAGCCGCCGGTTTATTGCTAGCCTTAATTAAATAATTACTTGACTGAATTTAAAAATAACTCAAACAAATTAAAAGGGGTTCGATTTATACTAACAAGGATCGAACCCTACTAAACACAAAATTTAATAAACAAAACTAAATAGGATTTGAATAGGTTGGATAACTAATCCAACCATGTCATGGATGCAAGTTCGAACCATGGTGACTATTTTACCACTCTGAACTAAGGAGTTGGGAGGCCGGATCACAACAGAAATTCACCACCAATTTCGACAAGTTTGGTTCCTAAGATCACAGCCTAATTGAGCCAATAATTAGGCAAGCAAAGGAGGGAGTTGTGTTTCGGATTTTCAGAGAAAAATACCAAAGACAATTCAAGTTTTTGTTGATTCAAAGTTCTGATTTTTCATTGAGGTTCAAGCCACTATTTATAATTACAATTTTAGGATAAGCTAAGGATAATTAGGAAATCTAAACCTATCCTAAAAAATCAGAATTCGTGGTACAAAAGAAGATAACAAAGCTTATCTACAAAATCAGAATTTAAGTTGGATTTGTAATCTAAAGGATAAGTAAAGATAAACTTATCCTAAAGATAACAAAATCTGATCAAGAGGGGTGATGTGAAAACAAGTTGAGGAACTTGTTCCCAAAGGATCCGGTTACAAGTGGAATTTAAGAATGAAACTTAGGAAGGACGAATGTCAAGAATCAATGTAGTTTTGGGGAACTCTCACCCTTAACTTGAGGATATAACAATGAGGAACACTCACTCACTTGTTTGGGGCAGAAGTGTTTAGGGAACTCTCACCTAACCAACAACTACAAGTCTTAGTTTTAGGAACTCTCACTAAAATGAAAACTCTTCAAATTGAGAAACACTCAAACTTGGAAAACAACTCGACTTTACTTAGTCAAATTCGACATACACTTGTGTATTTTGGACAAATTTCTGAATGAATTTCATTGATCATTTTCATGCTATTTATAGATAGCTTTTACATCCAACCATTGCCTTTTACACACAAATTGCAATAAATGGAAAAAGACTGAAATTAAAAATAAAAGATAGATTAATTGGCTCATAATCGTCCAAATTAATCCCCATTACAACTATTAACTCTAATTTAAACAATGAGCATAAAACAAGGAGAATTAAACTTCCATCCGGCCAGCCATAATGATTCAAAGCTATTCAAAACCACCATTCAAGTCACCCTTGATTCATGCCTCCAAATTAGCCTTGACTCATGCCCTTGTGTCCGCCCAATTAAGTCCTCATTCAAGACTCTTTATTCAGCAAATAAATCTGAAGAAAACACCTAATAATACTTCTTAAATGAGATTAAAAACCAGATTGAAATTCCCCTTAAAATACGCCCCTCTTCACGCCTCTATTCAATAGGCTTGAATTGACCACTTTAAAGAGATCCAAACCATTTACTAGGTCCCATCATTGAAGTAATCAGCCACACTTAGCAAAGTGCAACCGGTTGAGGATTCACACGGACCATGCACGCCAAATTCCTTAGGAGCAATTTCGAAACAAGCTTTGGACAAATACAACTCCCTTGCATTGGACTCTTGGACGTGAACTTTTGAACCATTAGACTCCTGACCATTTTGGTCATCCTCCCCTTCTTCAAAAGGAATTGCCCTCAATTCTTGATGTGAATGTGAAACTCTTCCCTAAGAATGGTTAGAAGTTTAACACTCAAAGAAAATGGAACAAAAAATCGCACATAAAAACAGAAACAATTTGAACAGAAAATTAAAAGATAGATAAACCAAACCACAAGAACATACTCAATGATTTGGGGTCTTAGGCTGAGATAAGACACACTCAATCTCTCCTAATCTTGTCACTCAAGAACACACTCAAAGTAACAAGGAAAACACAAACTACTTTGGACAAACTCAAAGAAGTAATATGCTCAAACTCACGTTTTCTTTTGTATAATTCTGAATACTTTGATTAATCATAAGCTCTCCTTATATAATGGGATGGAGCAGCAAAAGATAAGAAAGAAAACACACCAAAAGACTCCAAAACACACTAGGGAAAACTGTCCAAAACAGGAAGCCAAAAGCCAACAGTTTCCCTTGATTTAAGCTACTCACTTAATGACTCACTTAATGTCATAATTCAGCTAATGATGACTGACCAAAGAGTGAGCCATTGCATTATTACAACTGGAAAATAAAACTAAAATAAACTAGCAAAACACACGTCCAAATCAGCAACTTAAATGGGCCCAAACGTGTAGCTTCTGGTGGACTTGATTCTTTGGACCTTCAATCAACTCTTGAGATGAAACACTTGAATTCGGCCCTTGTAGATAATGGATAAAATCTAAGAGTTTCCAAGACTAGTGCAACTTGTTCTTGATCCACAAAGTTTTGAATTGGACCGTTTGCGCATGGTTCATTCTCCCTTTCTTGAGAAAAGTTTGACCTCAAACTTGCATCATCCAAGTAAGGAGATAAGTCCCCAACATTAAAAGTAGCACTTACCCCTGTCATCTCATCAGCTAGCTCTATCTTATACGCATTATCATTGAATTTCTCAACAACTCGAAAAGGACCATCTGAACGTGGCATAAGCTTGTTCTTGCGAAACATAGGAAACCTCTCCTTTCTCAAAAGTAACCAGACCAAGTCTCCAGGTTTGAATATTGTTGGTTTGCGTTTCTTGTTTGCTCTTTCTTGGTATTTCTTATTCATATCCTCGATCCGCTTCTTCACTTGCTCACATGTTCTTTGAAAGGTTTCTACCCTCTTTTTAGCGTCCTTTTCGCCCATTTCCCCCTTAGCCAATGGAATAAGATCAATAGGGACAAAAGGATTCACCTCATAAACTTTTTTAAAAGGAGAACCAGAAGTAGTCAATGAATGAGCCCTATTGTAAGCAAATTCAGCATGGGCTAGTTTAATGTCCCAATCCTTCTGCGTTTTGCTTACAAGGCCACGCAACAACGCACAAGGACTAAGGCTCTCTCTCACATAGCCTCTCTCATTTAATTCATTCACTTGCCTTTCAAGTTCCTTACTCTCCTCCGGATTACACCTATAGGCTGCCTTATTGGGAAAAGGTGGTCCAGGAATCAAGTCAATGGCGTGCTCAATGCCCCTCATAGGTGGGAGGCCATTGGGCAAGTCATCGGGAAACACATCTTTGTACTCTTCTAATAACTCATTGAGTGGGGATGAGTCATTACAAGTAGTACTAAGATCATCTTTGGTTCTTACAACCAAAGCATACCCTCCCCCATTTTCTTCCACTATTTTCTCAAATTCAGTACAAGTTACAAGATAGTTGCTTTTTTCTTTCTTCTTAGCAACTTGTGGGGGTAAGGGAAGTAATTTAACTTTTCTACCTTCTCTAGTAGTTACAAGATATACATTCATTTTCCCTCTATGTTCAGAATCATGATCAAATTGCCAAGGTCTTCCAAGTAGCAAATGACAAGCATCCATAGGAATAATGTCGCACCACCTCTCATCTTCAAACCCTCCAATGGAATAGGACACCAAGGCTTGCTTCTTCACTCGAACACCCGTACCATTGTTCAACCAATTCAACTTGTAAGGTTCATCATGATCTCTAGTTGAAAGCTTCAACTTACTCACTGCTTCAGAAGAGATGACATCTGTTTGGGCTCCACCATCGATAATAACATTGCATGTTTTCTCACCAATTTTGCATCTAGTGTGGAACAAATTATTTCTCTGTCTCTCATCAACTTGAGGTTCGCTAAACAAAAGTTTTCGAACCACCATCATATTAAACTCACTTTCTGGAGGAATTTCTTCATCATATTCGTCTTCCTCATGACCCTCTTCTTCTTGAACAACAAAGTTATATATTTGTTCTTCCTCATCCATAATGGCGCATTGTTGGGCTGTCAAGATATTCTTACTAGGGCATTGGCTAGCAATATGACCTCTACCATGACATTTAAAACACTTTCTCCTAGTATCAAGTTCACTAGGTGAAACCACAGCCTTCTCCTTCCCCTTATTATTCTTTGAATTAGATGAAAAAGCCTTATTTTGAAAGTTAACCCCCTTTTGTTGAAAAGGAGTAAATTTCGAAATCCCCTTGAAAGGTATGTTTTTAGGTTTCTCCTTTTCCCTGTCTTCTTTAAGTTGAGACTCAAACTTCAAAGCTAGCTTGCATACATCACTGAAAGTGGCATAATGAGTGACTTCCACCTTCCTATTAATTTCTTTGGACAATCCCTTAACAAATCTAGCAATTTTGTAAGCCTCCTTTTCTTGTAAATCACAGGTCAAGCCTAACCTCTCAAATTCTTTTATGTAACCCTCCACACTCATGTTTTCTTGTGATAAGTGAGTCAATTTTAAGTATTGCTCCTGCTCATACTCTTTGCTAACCCATTTATCCCTCATTTTCTTTTTCAATTTCTCCCATGAGTCAATTTTATCTTTTCCTTCTCTCCTTCTACTTGCCTTGAGGTTTTCATACCACAAAGCAGCAAGTTTTGTGAGTTTTAGGACAGCCAATTTAAACCGTTTTCTATCATCAAAGCCCTTGTACTCAAAAACAGTTTCAATTTGTCGAAGCCAATCTAAAAACGCCTCACTATCATGTCCCCCATCGAATTCAGGCATGTCAATCCTTAGGCCCCTATCTTCATCAAATTGCCTAAGATTGTTACTACTATTTGCATCCTCATCCTCTAATTCATTTATTTTTCTAGTGGCTTGTAGGAGCATTTCAGACATGGCATCCATTCTATTATTTTGTTGTGCCCTCGAGACTTCACTTTCTTCTGTTTTTTTCTCCAAATTCTCTAGTTTTTGGGTGATCAATCTAAGCATATCATTGAGTTCCCCACTTCCAGCCATTACTTCACTATTTTGCTAGACTATTACAAGTACAATGTATAATCTGACAGTAAGTTTAAAGCTCTGAACGAGAATAAAAACTTCCTTGAGACTCTCAAGGGTTTACAAATTATTAAAATTCAGAAAATTTTAAGCAACTTTAAAAAAAGAAACACTTCAAAAGCTATCCGGATGAAGGAGATAACCTCTGCTAAAATCTGATGCGCTGGATTGGCTCTAATCTGCGCAACTTTCGAAAAACCTGCCCAGTTTAATAGAAAATGATCTTCAAAAATTACGAAATTTTACAAGTGAAATCTACACAGAAAAATACCCAGATTCAAAAAAAGAATCGCTTCATTTGGACTCCTGAAGAGTGAGATATCGATCTTCAAAGTTGACTGAAAAACGGGATGAATTTCAGCGTTTCCTTTCCACCACCAAAGTGCGACTTTCTGCAATTATCTCGAACCAAGGCTCTGATACCAGATGATGTGAATGTGAAACTCTTCCCTAAGAATGGTTAGAAGTTTAACACTCAAAGAAAATGGAACAAAAAATCGCACATAAAAACAGAAACAATTTGAACAGAAAATTAAAAGATAGATAAACCAAACCACAAGAACATACTCAATGATTTGGGGTCTTAGGCTGAGATAAGACACACTCAATCTCTCCTAATCTTGTCACTCAAGAACACACTCAAAGTAACAAGGAAAACACAAACTACTTTGGACAAACTCAAAGAAGTAATATGCTCAAACTCACGTTTTCTTTTGTATAATTCTGAATACTTTGATTAATCATAAGCTCTCCTTATATAATGGGATGGAGCAGCAAAAGATAAGAAAGAAAACACACCAAAAGACTCCAAAACACACTAGGGAAAACTGTCCAAAACAGGAAGCCAAAAGCCAACAGTTTCCCTTGATTTAAGCTACTCACTTAATGACTCACTTAATGTCATAATTCAGCTAATGATGACTGACAAAAGAGTGAGCCATTGCATTATTACAACTGGAAAATAAAACTAAAATAAACTAGCAAAACACACGTCCAAATCAGCAACTTAAATGGGCCCAAACGTGTAGCTTCTGGTGGACTTGATTCTTTGGACCTTCAATCAACTCGTGAGATGAAACACTTGAATTCGGCCCTTGTAGATAATGGATAAAATCTAAGAGTTTCCAAGACTAGTGCAACTTGTTCTTGATCCACAAAGTTTTGAATTGGACCGTTTGCGCATGGTTCAATTCTTCATCATCATAGTACGGTGCAAGATCTCCCACATTGAACGAGCTTGAAACTCCATACTTCCCTCCCAAATCAACCTTGTAGGCATTGTCATTGATCTTCTCCACTACCTCAAAAGGACCTTCTGCCTGTGGCATGAGCTTGTTCTTCCTTTGATTTGGAAACCTTTCCTTCCTCATGTAGATCCATACCAAGTCACCAACCTCAAAGCTTCTCACGTTCTTGACTCGTTTATTTTCTTGCTTCTTGTAGATTTCATTGGCCTTTTCAATATTCTTACGTACCTCTTTGTGGATCTTGATCATGAATTCAGTTTGTTCCTTTGCACCTCCATGAACAAACTTGTCTTGTGGTAGTGCTATGAGATCAATTGGAACATAGGGATTCGAACCATATACCACTTCAAAAGGAGAATACTTTGTAGTAGTACTAGGAGTTCTATTGTAAGCAAACTCGGCATGAGCAAGCTTGACATCCCAATCTTTGGTGCTCTTACTAACCAAAGACCTAAGCAACGAACCAAGCACCCTATTCACCACCTCGGTTTGGCCATCAGTTTGAGGGTGATGTGATGTTGAAAATAGTAACTTAGTTCCCATCAAACGCCACAAAGATTTCCAAAAATGACTTAGAAATTTTGTGTCTCGATCAGAAACAATGGTTCGTGGAACACCATGGAATCGAACAATTCCATCAAAGTACAACTTGGCCACCTTCATAGCATCTTCAGTCTTGTGACAAGGAACAAAATGAGCCATCTTTGAGAAACGATCAACCACCACCATTATTGAGTCCTTACCCCTTTGAGTTCTCGGTAAAGCCACAATAAAATCCATGCTTATGTCTTCCCAAGGCCTTTCTGGAATTGGCAATGGCTTGTAAAGACCCTTATGAAACACCATCTTTGCCCTTTGACAAGTAGAACAACGACCTACAACATGGTGGACAGTAGATAACATGTTAGGCCAATAAAAATGAGCTTGAAGAAGCTCCATGGTCTTTTGAACTCTGACATGACCAGCTAGACCACCTCCATGGGCTTCATGAATCAACAAGTTCTGAATTGGACATTTAGGAATACATAATCTATTTCCCTTAAAAAGAAAACCGTTTTGTAAGGAAAACAAATCATAAACTCCATTCACGCATTTCTCCAAGATGGTTTTGAGTTCACCATCTTCCTTGTAGTAATCCTTGATCAACTCAAACCCAAGAACTTTAGCTTCCACGATCCCAAGTAAAGTATGCCTTCTAGATAAGGCATCCGCAACAACATTCGCTTTCCCAATTTTGTATTTTGATGAAAAATTGAATGTTTGCAAGAATTCCACCCACTTAGCATAGCATGCCTTGAATTTAGCTTCTTTTGCCCATGAATGAACCTCAAGGACTCATGTTCAGAATGTAGTATGAATGGTTGTGGCCTCAAATAATGGGACCAATGATATAGAGCCCTCACCATTGCATAGAACTCTTTGTCATAAGTGGAATAGTTCAGTTTGCCTTGACTTAATTTCTCACTAAAGTAGGCAATAGGACGCCCTTCTTGGATCAACACGGCACCAATCCCCTTCCCACTTGCATCACATTCAACTTCAAATGGTTTTGAAAAATCTGGAAGTGCTAGGATAGGTGTGTTGCACATCTTCTCTTTGACATCTTCAAACGCCTTTTGAGCTTGGGAAGTCCACTCGAATGAACCCTTCTTTGTGCATTCAGTTATAGGAGCCATGAGAGTGCTAAAATTGCGAATGAACCTCCTATAAAAGGAAGCTAATCCATGGAAGGACCGGACCTCCGTGAGCGTTTTGGGACTAGGCCATGATTGAATAGCCTCAATCTTGCTAGGATCAACTTTAACCCCATCACCTGAAATTATATAACCAAGAAAAGTGACCTCATATAGCATAAAATTACATTTTTCGAGTTTTCCGTACAATTTTTTTTTTCTTAATACAGTGAAAACTTCATACAAATGTAACAAATGTTCATCTCCATTTTTGCTATAAATTAGAATATCATCAAGGTACACCACCACGAACTTGCTAAGAAACGGTCTCAACACTTCATTCATCAATCTCATAAAAGTGCTAGGTGCATTGGTGAGTCCAAATGGCATCACGAGCCACTCATACAAACCGTGCTTGGTCTTGAAAGCGGTCTTCCATTCATCCCCTTCTCTCATTCGAATTTGGTGGTAGCCACTCCTCAAATCAACTTTTGAAAAGATATTAGAATCACTCAATTCATCAAGCATGTCATCAAGCCTTGGAATTGGAAACCTATACTTGATAGTGATATTGTTAACAGCCCTACTATCAATACACATACGCCAAGTACCATCTTTTTTAGGAACCAAAAGAGCCGGAATAGCACACGGACTCATAGACTCACGCACATACCCCATACTCATCAACTCTTCAATTTGACGTTGTAACTCCTTAGTCTCCAAGGGATTACACCTATAGGCAGGTTTGTTAGGCAAAGGAGCACCGGGAATGAGGTCAATTTGGTGTTCAATTCCCCTTAAAGGTGGTAACCCATTTGGTAATACATTAGGAAAAACATCCTCAAAGTCCTTAATCAATTGAGCCAATTTAGGGTTTTGACTCTCAAATTTTTCGTGGACTTCCTTAGAGTACAACAAGTACAACTCGTCCTCACCATCCATCTCCCTTTCAAATTCCTTAAGAGTAAGTAATGACACCTCTTTTGATTGTTTAATAATTTGAGAAAAACGTGGGGGTGGTAAGGGATGTAACTTTTTTTGTTTTCCTTGGTGAGTTATAGTGTAAGTATTATGGTACCCATCATGTTGAGATTTTCTATCAGTTTGCCAAGGCCTACCAAGTAAAATATGACAAGCATCCATAGACACGACGTCACACAATTGAGTATCATGATAAGACCCAATAGAAAAACTAACCATGCATTGTTTTCTAACCCCCGTGCTAGAACTAGATTCCAACCAACTCAATTTATAAGGATGTGGGTGATTAGTGGTGGTAAGATTAAGTCTAGTTACCAAGGTTTTGGAAACCGTGTTTGCCTCACTACCTCCATCAACAATTAAATCACATACCTCACCATTGACCTTGCACTTGGTGATGAAAACATGCTGCCTTTGTGGTGCTAAGGGCTCCTCCATGCGAGCTTGCAACGCCCTCCTTACGACCAGATTGCTTTTGTCCTCCATTTCGGGATAACATTGATCCTCCTCCTCGACTTCTACAATAGGATTCACGTCCTCCACTTCTTCTAACTCGAAGTCCTCCCAATTGATAGTTTGATTGGCAATAAGCTTCACCTCTTGCATGGTCAAAGCTCTTGAATTAGGACAATCCTTCTTGAAGTGACCCCGTCCTCCGCACTTGTAACACACAATGTCACTAAGTTTGAAATCTTTCTTGTTGTCTTTCTTAGGCGGTTCGGTGGTCTTGAAAAACGAAGAACCATCCTTTATAGGGAAGGTTGCTTTTCGTGTCACTTGAGGGGTGACAACCGGCTTCTTCTTCTTCCTTTTTGAATCAAACTTGATCACCAATTTACAAGCTTCCACAAAGGTTAGATTGGTGTAACCTTCAAGTTTGTCTTGCAAGTCTTGGTCCAAACCAGCCACAAAACGTCCCCTCTTGAGTTCTTCATTCTCCGTGACTTCACACACAATCGCCAGTCTATCAAACTCCTTGATGTAGTCCTCGGCCGATTCTCCATTTTATTGCAAAGTGCTCCACTTCACATATTGACTTTGCTTGTAATTGTGAGGAATAAAACGATCCCTCATTCTTTTTTTCAGTTTGCTCCAAGTAGAAATGGAAGCCTTTCCCCTAAGGGTACGCCCCCTTTGTTCACCTTGCAACCAACTATCACCATAGCCTTTCAATTTCACCTTGGCTATTTTGTATTTCTGTTCCTCCTCTTGAACATCTTTGTACTCAAAGTACCTTTCCAAGGATTTCTCCCATTCTAAGTACTTTTCTGGATCAAGTGTGCCATCAAAGGCAACAATATCCACCTTGAGACTTCTATCTTCCCTCCTAGGTGGAGGATCATCTTGTTGGTCTCTTCGGTCTTGCTCGGCCATGAGCCTTGCCATTAAGGCAGCAAGGTTCCCTTGTAGATTGGCATTAGTCTCGGCCAACCTCTCTTGACTAGCAATGGATCGATTGAGAGCTTCTAAAGCCACCCTCAAGTCTTGATTCTCTCCCATGATTTGTAGTTGTTCGACCCCTTTGGAAAAATTTTAGAAAATTTTTCCCCCTACCTGACGCGCCAAATGATGTGAAAACAAGTTGAGGAACTTGTTCCCAAAGGATCCGGTTACAAGTGGAATTTAAGAATGAAACTTAGGAAGGACGAATGTCAAGAATCAATGTAGTTTTGGGGAACTCTCACCCTTAACTTGAGGATATAACAATGAGGAACACTCACTCACTTGTTTGGGGCAGAAGTGTTTAGGGAACTCTCACCTAACCAACAACTACAAGTCTTAGTTTTAGGAACTCTCACTAAAATGAAAACTCTTCAAATTGAGAAACACTCAAACTTGGAAAACAACTCGACTTTACTTAGTCAAATTCGACATACACTTGTGTATTTTGGACAAATTTCTGAATGAATTTCATTGATCATTTTCATGCTATTTATAGATAGCTTTTACATCCAACCATTGCCTTTTACACACAAATTGCAATAAATGGAAAAAGACTGAAATTAAAAATAAAAGATAGATTAATTGGCTCATAATCGTCCAAATTAATCCCCATTACAACTATTAACTCTAATTTAAACAATGAGCATAAAACAAGGAGAATTAAACTTCCATCCGGCCAGCCATAATGATTCAAAGCTATTCAAAACCACCATTCAAGTCACCCTTGATTCATGCCTCCAAATTAGCCTTGACTCATGCCCTTGTGTCCGCCCAATTAAGTCCTCATTCAAGACTCTTTATTCAGCAAATAAATCTGAAGAAAACACCTAATAATACTTCTTAAATGAGATTAAAAACCAGATTGAAATTCCCCTTAAAATACGCCCCTCTTCACGCCTCTATTCAATAGGCTTGAATTGACCACTTTAAAGAGATTCAAACCATTTACTAGGTCCCATCATTGAAGTAATCAGCCACACTTAGCAAAGTGCAACCGGTTGAGGATTCACACGGACCATGCACGCTAAATTCCTTAGGAGCAATTTCGAAACAAGCTTTGGACAAATACAACTCCCTTGCATTGGACTCTTGGACGTGAACTTTTGAACCATTAGACTCCTGACCATTTTGGTCAAGGGGGCATGCTTGCAGCCGATTTTCAAGCCCCTTTTTAATGCCTTCATGAAGGCTTGGTCTCCTCTTAAGTGCTCTCTTAATTGCCTTGATGACCTAGCTTTGAATCCCCTTGGCAGCCGGCTTCTTGAAGCTTCCAATGACACATTGCTTTGTTTATTGCTAGCCTTAATTAACTAACTACTTGACTGAATTTAAAATAACTTAAACAAATCAAAAGGGGTTCGATTTATACTAACAAGGATCGAACCCTACTAAACACAAAGCCAAACGGAAATTTTTTAATAAACAAAGACAAATAGGACTTGAGTTGGTTGGATAGTTAACCCAACCATGTCATGAATGACATTTCGAACCATGGTGACTACCTTGCCATTCTGAACCAAGGAGTTAGGAGGCCGGATCACAAAATTCTCCCCGTCTTTTGAAGAGTTTGACCTCAAACTAGGCAATTCTTCAAATTCATCAAAATAGGGGGACAAGTCTTGCACATTGAAGGTAGAAGAAACTCCATAATCCCCGGGTAATTCGACCTTATAAGCATTGTCATTCAACTTCTCCACTATTTCGAATGGACCATCACTTCGGGGACTGATTTTAGAACGCCTCTTATTGGGAAATCGTTCTTTCCTCAAATGAATCCATACTAGATATCCCTTGTTGAAGTGCACCGAGCTTCTCTTCTTATCATAATACTCCTTCATCTTTGCATTAGCTCGTTCAATTTGCCCTCGAACTTTCTCATGAATGGATCGGATCTCTTTTGCTCGTTCACTAGCTTCTTGACTGTATTTGGTTGGAGTTGGAAATGGGGCCAAATCGATTGGAGTACACGGATTGAACCCATAGACAACTTCAAATGGACTTAAGCTTGTGGTGCGGCTAGGAACTCGGTTGTAGGCAAATTCAGCATGAGGTAGCATTTCTTCCCATTGGCTAGGACGCTTTGTTGCAAGGGATCGTAGCAAGGACCCTAAAGTCCGATTGGTGACTTCGGTTTGACCATCTGTTTGAGGATGGCTTGAAGTACTGAATTTGAGCTTGGTTCCCATCTTGCGCCATAAGGTAAGCCAAAAATGACTTAGAAACTTGGTGTCTCGATCACTAACCATTGATTTGGGAATTCCATGCAAACGAACCACTTCTTTGAAATAAAGATCAGCCACACGACTAGCATCATGAGTAGTATGGCATGGGATGAAGTGAGCCATTTTTGAGAATCGATCAACAACCACCATGATCGAGTCCTTTCTGTTTTTAGTGAGGGGAAGCCCTATTACGAAGTCAAGACTTACATCTTCCCATGGAGCTTGGGGTATTGGCAAGGGCAAGAGATACCCTTGAGGCAATTGATGGCTCTTAGCCCTTTGACACTTCACGCACCTCCTTACAACAAATTCCACATCTCTTTTCAATCGTGGCCAAAAGAAATATTCTGAAACAAGAGTGTAGGTCTTCTCTATTCCAAAATGGCCAGCCATTCCTCCTTCATGCAACTCCTTGATTAAGCTCTCTCTCAAACTAGATTTGGGAACACAAATGCTGTTTCCTTTGAAAAGAAAACCATCCAAAATGTAAAAGTCTTTATGGGGATGGCTTTTACACTTTTGAAAGATCTCTCCAAAATCAGAATCTTCATCATAGCATTGTTTCATTTCTTCAACACCTATCACACGTGTGCTTAAAGAGTTAAGCAACACATATCTCCTTGATAATGCATCGGCACCTTTGTTCATTTCTCCCTTCTTGTGCTTGATGACGAAATGAAATGCTTGAAGGAACTCAACCCATTTGGCATGGCGAGCATGGAGCTTTTTTTGGCTTTGCAAGAACTTGAGTGCTTCATGGTCTGAATGGAGGATGAATTCTTTAGGCAACAAGTAATGCCTCCAATGATCTAAAGCACGAACAAGAGCCAAGAACTCTTTGTCATAAGTTGAATATCGCCTTTGAGCATCATTGAGTTTCTCACTGAAATAGGCAATGGGACGCCTATTTTGAGATAGGACAGCTCCTATTCCAACGCCACTAGCATCACACTCAATTTCAAATACATCATCAAAGTTAGGTAAAACAAGAATTGGTGCAGTAGTAAGCATTCTTTTAACCTCTTCAAATGCCTTTTGAGCATTCGGATTCCATTCAAATTTTGAGAGCTTTGTGAGTTCGGTGATTGGAGCCATGAGAGTACTGAAATTTCGCACGAACCTCCTATAAAAAGAGGCTAAACCGTGGAAGCTTCTGACTTGTTGGATCGATTGTGGCGTGGGCCACTCAGTGATTGCCTTCACCTTATCATCATCGACTTCAATACCATTACATGACACTTTAAATCCTAAAAAGGTTACAAAACTAGAAAAGAAATCACACTTATCTATGTTACCATACAATTGTTCTTTAGACAAAACAGAAAATACTTCTCTAAGATGTGATACATGCTCATCATCATCTCTACTATAAACTAAAATATCATCAAAATAAACAACTACAAAACGACCAATGAAAGGTTTCAACACTTGGTTCATCAAACGCATGAATGTAGAAGTTGCGTTCGTTAAACCAAAAGGCATGACAAACCATTCAAATAATCCATCTTTAGTTTTGAAAGTTGTTTTCTATTCATCTCCTTCGAAAATTCGAATTTGATGATAGCCACTTTTGAGATCAATCTTTGAAAACACCTTAGCACCATGTAAATCATCTAACAAATCATTCAATCTTGGAATTGGAAATCGATATTTGATAGTGATTTTATTAATAGGTCTACTGTCCACACACATACGCCATTCACCATTCTTCTTTGGAACAAGAAGTGTAGGACATGCACATGGGCTTAAGGATTCACGGATCAAACCCTTTGACAACAATTCATCAACTTGTCTCCTTATCTCTTCTGTCTTCTTAGGATTAGTCCTATAGGCAGGTATATTTGGCAATGTAGAACCGGGAATCAAGTCAATTTTGTGTTGGATGTCACGTTTGGGAGGTAGGGCATTGGGCACTTCAGAGGGAAAAACATATGAGAATTCTTGGAGGAGGGAATTAAGTAGGGGATGGGATGGTTCTTTTGGAGGGGAAGGGCTGTCTCCAAGTCCACATAAAATGAGTCCTTTATGGGATTTAAACTCATGATATTCAGACTTGATAAGGGTAGTAAGGGTAGTTGGTAAAGGATTATTATTCTGTTTTGGGGCGGTTTTGGTAAGGGAGTTAACACAATTTTCTTTCCATTCTTTACAAATGAATATGTATTTTTAAATCCATCATGTATAACTCTCCTATCAAACAGCCAAGGTCGTCCAAGTAGTAGGTGACATGCATCCATGGGTATAACATCACAATACAACTCTTCTTGATAATTGTTACCAATGCTAAATGAAATCAGAATTTGTTTATCAACTTGTATACCTTTTCCTTGATTAAGCCATTGGATTACATATGGATTTTTATGAGGAGTTGTTTTTAGTCCCAATTTATCCACCATATTCTGAGATGCCACATTTGTACAACTACCACCATCAATAATTAAAGTACATACCTTGCCTTTGATGGTACAACGGGAGTGAAAGATTGCCTCTCGTTGTAAGTTCTCTTCTTTACCAACCAAGTTGCTAAGGGCACGCCTTACAACTAGACACTCTCCTTCATCGGGTCCTAGGAACACTTCATCATGCTCCTGATCCGATTCTCCAAGATCAGCATCATCATGATCATCTTCTGGCTCCTCTCGTTCATACTCAACCAAAGAGATTACTCTCTTATTTGGGCACTCGGTTGAAATATGACCAAAGCCATGACATCGAAAACACTTTCTAGGTTGGGCTGAATTTTGTGGTTTAGAAGGGTTAGGGGGCTGATTTTGTGGTTTAGGAGGATTAGGGGAGGTTGTTTTGAGTGGGGTTTGGAATGGGCGGTTAAATGGAGATGGGGCTGTTTTGGAAAAGGGACGTGAGGTCTCTTTTCCTTTGGCCTTTTGTTGGGCCTCAACCTTATGAGCTAGAATGACTAACTCTTCTAAAGTTGAGTAAGGGTGTAATTCAACAACATTTGCTATTCTGGGATCCAACCCTCCAAGAAAACGAACCAAAGTTTGGGGTTCATCTTCTTCTACATCACATTTCATGGTTAGACCTTCAAATTCTCGAGCATATTCTTCCACTGATTTAACTCCTTGCCTCAACTTATGGAATTTCTGAAAATTCTCTTGTTTGTAGTAAGTAGGTAAGAACTTACTTTTCATCAACTTCTTCATTTTAGGCCAAGTTCTGACCTTCTCTTTGCCTTGCCTTTGCCTTTTTGCACTTACATTCGACCACCAAGTGGACGCATATTTTCTGAGTTTTAAGGCAACAATTTTCACTTTCTTGTCCTCCGGAGTATTCTTATAATCGAACACTCTTTCCACAGTGTTCAACCATTCGATGAACTCATCGGCATCAATCTTGCCATCATATTCTGGAATATCAACCTTGATATCATTGTTTGGTCTTGATCTTGAAGTTTCATCTTCGAGTTCTATGTCACTGCTCTGTTCACTTTGAGGAGGTGAACCCTCTCTTTGTCTAATAAGTCTTCTCATTAGATCCGCCATTTCGGCTTGCATAGTAGCCATTTGAGCCTGCATGGGCCACCAAATGTTGTAACCTTGTTGTAGCACAAGAAGATTACAAGGGACTAGCCACTAAAGTAAGGGATAGTTCAAGATCAAAGATGGATACAGAATATCACCACCAACTTTGAAACTTGGGCAAAAACTCGTTGAACTTGGATACAGAAATTCACCACCAATTTCGACAAGTTTGGTTCCTAAGATCACAGCCTAATTGAGCCAATAATTAGGCAAGCAAAGGAGGGAGTTGTGTTTCGGATTTTCAGAGAAAAATACCAAAGACAATTCAAGTTTTTGTTGATTCAAAGTTCTGATTTTTCATTGAGGTTCAAGCCACTATTTATAATTACAATTTTAGGATAAGCTAAGGATAATTAGGAAATCTAAACCTATCCTAAAAAATCAGAATTCGTGGTACAAAAGAAGATAACAAAGCTTATCTACAAAATCAGAATTTAAGTTGGATTTGTAATCTAAAGGATAAGTAAAGATAAACTTATCCTAAAGATAACAAAATCTGATCAAGAGGGGGCATGCTTGCAGCCGATTTTCAAGCCCCTTTTTAATGCCTTCATGAAGGCTTGGTCTCCTCTTAAGTGCTCTCTTAGTTGCCTTGATGACCTAGCTTTGAATCCCCTTGGCAGCCGGCTTCTTGAAGCTTCCAATGACACATTGCTTTGTTTATTGCTAGCCTTAATTAACTAACTACTTGACTGAATTTAAAATAACTTAAACAAATCAAAAGGGGTTCGATTTATACTAACAAGGATCGAACCCTACTAAACACAAAGCCAAACGGAAATTTTTTAATAAACAAAGACAAATAGGACTTGAGTTGGTTGGATAGTTAACCCAACCATGTCATGAATGACCTTTCAAACCATGGTGACTACCTTGTCATTCTGAACCAAGGAGTTAGGAGGCCAGATCACAACATTACCCCTTTGAGTTCTAGGTAAAGCCACAATAAAATCCATGCTTATGTCCTCCCAAGGTCTCTCTGGAATTGGCAATGGCTTGTAAAGACCTTTATGAAACACCATCTTTGCCCTTTGACAAGTAGAGCAACGAGCTACCACATGGTGGACAGTAGACAACATGTTAGGCCAATAAAAGTGAGCTTGAAGAAGCTCCATAGTCTTTTGAACTCCAAAATGGCCGGCTAGACCACCTCCATGTGCCTCATGAATCAAAAAGCTTCAAATTGGACACTTAGGAATGCATAATCTATTTCCCTTAAAAAGAAAACCATTTTGTAAGGAAAATAAATCATAAACTCCATTCACGCACCTCTCCAAAATGGTCTTGAAATCATCATCTTCCTTGTAATACTCTTTGATCAATTCGAACCCAAGGATTTTGGCCTCAACGACTCCAAGTAAAGTATGCCTCCTAGATAAGGCATCCGCAACAACATTTGCCTTTCCACTCTTATATTTGGATGAAAAGTTAAATGTTTGCAAGAATTCCACCCACTTAGCATGCCTTGAATTCAACTTCTTTTGGCCATGGATGAACCTCAAAGACTCATGATCAGAATGAAGTATGAACGGTTGTGGCCTCAAATAATGTGATCAATGATCCAAAGCCCTCACCATTGCATAGAACTCTTTGTCATAGGTGGAATAATTCAGCTTGCCTTGGCTCAATTTCTCACTAAAATAAGCAATTGGACGCCCCTCTTGAATCAATACGGCACCAATCCCCTTCCCACTTGCATCACATTCAACTTCAAATGGCTTGGAGAAATCTGGAAGTGCTAGGATTGTGGTGTTGCACATCTTCTCTTTGACATCTTCAAACGCATTTTGAGCTTGAGGAGTCCGCTCAAATGAGCCCTTCTTCATGCACTCGGTTATGGGAGCCATGAGAGTGCTAAAGTTTCGAATGAACCTCCTATAAAAGGAAGCTAATCCATGGAATGAACGCACCTCCGTGAGTGTCTTGGGACTAGGCCATGATTGAATAGCCTCAATCTTGCTAGGATCAACTTTAACTCCATCACCTGAAATAATGTAACCAAGAAAAGTGACCTCATATAGCATAAAATTACATTTTTCGAGTTTTCCATACAATTTTTGCTTTCTTAATACAGTGAAAACTTCAAACAAATGTATCAAATGTTCATCCCCATTCTTGCTATAAATAAGGATATCATCAAGGTATACCACCACGAACTTGCCAAGAAAAGGCCTCAACACTTCATTCATCAACCTCATGAAAGTGCTAGGAGCGTTGGTGAGTCCAAATGGCATAACAAGCCACTCATACAAACCGTGCTTGGTCTTGAAAGCTGTCTTCCATTCATCCCCTTCTCTCATTCGAATTTGATGGTAGCCACTTCTCAAATCAACTTTCGAAAAGACATTAGAACCACTCATTCATCAAGCATGTCATCAAGCCTTGGGATAGGAAACCTGTACTTGATAGTAATGTTATTAACAGCCCTACTATCAATACACATACACCATGTACCATCCTTTTTAGGAACCAAAAGAGCAGGAACAACACAAGGACTCATAGACTCACGCACATACCCCATACTCATCAACTCCTCTATTTGACGTTGTAACTCCTTAGTTTCCAAGGGATTACACCTATAGGCAGGTTTGTTAGGCAAAGGAGCACCGGGAATGAGGTCAATTTGATGTTCAATTCCCCTCAAAGGTGGTAACCCATTAGGTAATTCATCTGAAAAACATCCTCAAAGTCCTTAATCAACTGAGCCAATTTGGGGTTTTAATCGATGTGGTCACGGGTACCTTCCTTGTCCATGATATTGATGCTTATGTTTTAATCGATACGGGTGCTATTGTGTTTATTTTCTTATGTGTGTTATTTGAGCTTCTTTAAGTAAATTTCGAGGTCGAAATTTATTTAAGGAGGGGTGACTGTAATAACCCAAAATTTGGGGCCAGAAAATTTCGTGGTTAATTAATATTATTTTATAATCTAAGTCCAAAAGGTCCGATGATTTGGATTGTTTAATTCTTATTTCTCTTTCCTTATCCTGAAGTTGGGCCATTGACCCAATTATAACCCCTTGGCCGGCCTTCTCTACTCATGGCCAAGGATTAATTTTCTTTTGTAATTTAATTAATTAGATAATTTCATGATTATTTAATTAATTAGTTAAAAAAACATAATTGTACCTACCTTGTACCAAGTCCACCAAGATAAGCTCAACAAACCCTACTATTCCTCTAAACTCACGTCCCCCATTTTGTTTTTGTTATTTTTTTTATTATTTTTATTTTGTTCTTTGTAATTAAATAAGGAACAAAGCTCTTGACCCTATTTTCAAACTCACATAAAAGAAACCCTAAAATTCTCTCTAGCATTGGCCGTGTGTTTTCAAAGCTCCAAAGGAGATTTTCTTTGTTTTCTTTCCTAATCTAAGGTAACTAGACTTTTCTTCTTAAATTTGGTACAAGTTAGTCATATAATTAATTAGGATTAAATCATGAAAATAGAAAGAAATAGTATCATGAATAGGTTAAAAATTTTCGAACCATGTGAAATAATTTTTATGTTGTTTTCTTGTTGTTTCCATGAATCTTTATGAATCTTTAATTGATTTATTTAAATCCATGTATAAATTAATTTTTTCAATTGTATGCTTATATTGAATAAATGCATGATCAATTTTGTTTCTTGCTCTTGAGAATGCCGAGTGAATGTCGAGTAGTAGGGTGAATATTTTGATGATTTTATGATAGCTTCTTGAATTAAAATAGTAATCTTTAATGTTTATTTGTTATATTAAAACCTTGAATTAAAAAGAATTATGTTGTTCATATTGTTATATTTTTCGAGTGACATAAAATAATAAAAGAAATTAAAGATCTAATTTTTATTATTGAATCTTGCTAAATCTTGAATTAGAATTAATAATCTTTAATTTGATCTATAGTTTAATCATGTTATTGTAATTCTTGAAAACAATCTTGATGTATTATTATTCTGATGTTGGCCGTGTGGGTTCATGTATTAAAAGAATGGATTTTAATCTTGTTTTTATGATTAACCTTGGTAATTTAATGTTTAAGCATGATTTATTTGTTATTACTAAGTTTAATTGTTGATTATTGATAATTGCATTTAATTAAATTAAAGTGTAATTTTGGTATTTTTGAATGAAAATGTCGTGTGGTACCAAGAACTAAAAATAGGATTTTTATCATGTAACAATATTTGTTGTTATTTGTTATTTTAAATGATTTATTAAATTGATTATATGATGATTTTATGAATTTAATTAATTATTGTCATGTAGTCAAGAATGTCGAGTGGTCCTTTTTAATTTTTGATCAACTTTAGTTTAATTTCTAACTTATAATTTTAGGGATTAATATAATTAAAGGAATTAAAAGGGATTAATAGCGATAAGTTGTAATATGAAGGAAAGTAACTGTTGTAACCTTGTTGTAGCACAAGAAGATTACAAGGGACTAGCCACTAAAGGAAAGGATAGGTCAAGCTCAAAGATGGATACAGAATATCACCACCAACTTCGAAAACTTGGGCTATAATTCGTTGAACTTGGATACAGAATTTACCACCAAATTCTACAAATTAGGTTCCTAAGATCACAGCCTAATTGAGCCAATAATTAGACAAGCAAAGGATAGTTGTTTCGGATTTCTTAAGGAAAAACCAAGACAAATTCAAGTGTTTGTTTTTTATTCAAAGTTTTGATTTTCATTGATGCTCAAAGCCACTATTTATAGTTACATCCAAGGATAAGCTAAAGATAATTAGGAAATCTAATTCTATCCTAAGATCAGAATTAGAGGTGCAAATTAAGATTACAAAGCTTATCCTAAAGATGAGATAAAATCAGAACAAGTGGTGGATTTGTAATCTAAAAGATAATCCTATCCTTGAAGATAACAAATCAGAACTAAAGGAGGAGCACCCATCCGGTTTTCAAGCTCTTCTTTAATGCCTTCATGAATGCTTGGTCTCCTCTTAAGTGCTCTCTTAATTGCCCTAAGGCTGCCGGTTTTGAACCTCCCTAAGGCTGCCAGTCTTGCACTTCAAAACAACCAGTTTTGGAGCTTCAAAGCTGCCAACTTTGGATCTTCAAGGCTGCCATCTTTGGAGCTTCAAAGCTGCCAACTTTGGACCTTCAAGGCTGCCATCTTTGGACCTTCAAGGCTGCCATATTTGGACCTTTAAGGCTGCCGGTCTTTGAGCATCAAAGCTGCCTCATTGCTTCATTTATTTGCTTTGATTAAACTATCTTGACTTAAACAACTTAAACAAAAGAGGTTCGACTTACACATACTAGGACCGAACCCAAATTACAATTAAAACAAAGTAAAAACTCAATAAACAAAAGTAAAAAGGACTTGAGTTGGATGGATAGTTAATCCAACCATGTTATGAATGTTATGAATGCCATCTCGAACCATTGCCACCAGCTTGCCATTTCGAACCAAGGAGCTTGGAGGATAAATTACATCAGTAACAATATGATTAAAAGGAAAGTTATAAGATGATATGAACTAGTGGTCTCAAGATGGCCTTTAGAAAAGATGATATGAACTAGTGGTCTCAAGATGGCCTTTAGAAAAGATGATATGAACTAGTGGTCTCAAGATGGCCTTTAGAAAAGATGTTGTGAATTAGTGGTCTCACGATGGCCTTTAGAAAAGACAAGATACGATACGGACGCCATTTGATGATACACTAATCATCAGATCGGGTTTAGTCGAAGCCACTGCCCTACTGCGGTCTCTGGGCAGTTCTGGATCTTAAGATATGTAGTCGTCTAAGTAGTAGTACACGAGTTGCTATTTAGGGGTTATGGCCATAGCTTAGGCTTAGTTCTTGCAAAGGAGGTGAACCAGATTAAGTGAACCAAAGTATGGTGATTAGTAGTAGTACTTTTGTAATAGAATTGTAGTAGCATGATTAGCAATTTCAATGATGTATTTTCTACTACTTAGATTAATTCTTTAAGTTAATGTTTGTTTTTGTAATAATTAGCATTAGTTAAAATAGAGCTTGTAGCTTAAAATGCAATTAGGTGAACTATGGAGCAAATTTGCACAAACGAACCAGTAGCAAGTCACGAGGTGCGAACCTAGGTCGCGAGGTGCGAGTCCAGGGGACCCATAGGGTCGCGAGTCGCGAACATAACTCGCGAGTCACGAGCTCATTCTGCCCAGCTCCTACGTAATTATGGTGTTGCAAGTTGGCTTGTGGGCTTTTGGTTATTGCTTGCAAGTGGGAAGAGTAGCTTTGCTTGGTCATCTAAATAGCCTTGCCTAGTGTCATGCTACCTTGGTTGTAGCTTGGGTGAATCATGAGAGCTAGGTGAAGCATGCTTGGTGCAAGTGGGTGCAAGTTGATAAAGCTTGATGCAAGTAGGTGCAAGTGGACATGGAAGGCTGATTGTTCATGATAGATATTGCATTATTTTGGATAGCTTTTGCTTTGTTTAGCATAGATCTTTTAGTTGTTTATTATTTCCCTTAGAAATGTCTAGTTTACTTTCTCTATATATACCTTGTAATGGTTATTGTAAAAATCAGATTTTTGATGAAGGAAAAATGGTTTGAAAACTTTGTGTTTTCTTTCTTTAGTTTTTAAGTTGTGTGCTTAGAAGCTAGCATGGTTTGAAGTTCTTGGGAGTTGTCTAGCTACAAGACTTCGTGCTAGATGAATGATTAAGAGGCCGAACCTCTTAATTAGTTATCTAGGCTATTAGATTAAGAGGTCGACCCTCTTAGTCGAAGCTAGCCAAACTGATTAATTACTTCGAGAGTGATTCTCTTAGGAGTTAGTCAGATTTGATTGTTGAGTTTTGAGAGCGATTCTCTTAACTTGGTAGTTTATTTAGCGGTAGATTCAAGAGCGATTCTTCCATCTATTAGCTAAAATATCCCATTTGGAGATTAGTGATCCTAATCTCTAAAATATCCCTTTATTTGCTTTTCGGTTTTGTTTTAATTTAGTGTAGCCTAATTACCGGCTACTGATTTTGTTACCCCTAAATTAAGAGCTAAGAGTGATTCTTTTAAGTCTTAATTTAGAGATATAAGATTGTTCTGAATGGAGTTTTGGAGCTTTCTTGTATTCATAGTAGTTTTAGCCTAAATTGAGTGTTAAGAGTGATTCTTTTCATTTGGTTTAGACTATACGAGTTTGTCCACAAAGTGAGCTACAAAATTGCGTGTTTTTTAGCTTGTTCGTAGATGAATTCGTAGGCATAATCGATCTGGGAACCTGTTCCTCGATTCGATATGTTCCAGGAGGGCTACGGGTGGAATACACGAGTTCCCCCGGCATGTTTTAGGAAAGTTGGGGTGCACACGGGATCCTCAACGAGCATAATGACCGGTCCAATAAGATGGTTAAAAGAAGGGTATGGGTAAAATATGACAAGTAAGTATTTCACGGGAGGGATTCTGTTATATGGGTATATATGTGTATTTTCGTGTGTTTATGTATTAATTTTGTAATATTAAGTCTTCCGCTGCGTACGTCTAGTAAGTCTGTATTTACATGTGTTTGAGTGTATGTTGTACGTGTATTTACATGTATTATGTATAAGTGTTTTGGTCTGTATTTTTTTATGTATTGTATCCGTATTTTGTATGTATATTTGTACGTATTTGTACTCGTATTTTATACGTATATGGTATGTATTCCTAATCGTATTTTGCAGGTATTTTATACGTATTGTACTCGTATTTTATACGTATATTGTATGTATTTCTAACCGTATTATGCAGGTATTTTATACGTATTATGATCGTATTTTATACGTATTTGTATACATATTTTCTACGTATTTTTCCACGTATTTTTCTATGTATTTCTGTACGTATTCCGCATGTATTTTCGTACGTATTTCCATGTGTTTTTGTATCATTTTCCTGGTTGATTCTATGCTATTATATGGTTAGCGGTCCCTCATTTAAGCGGGACAGCCTAGTTACTCGCCACTGACGGTGGACCCCCCAATTTCAGGTGATGATGCTGAGACTTAGAATGGGCTTGCGTTGGCTCGGGCGGTGTGTTTTAGAGTTGATTAGAGTAACCATAGTATGTTTTGAGTTATTTCTTGTTCATTAGTTAGCTGTTCCCAGCCTGTTGGGAATGAACACTATTATTATATATTTGGGTACTATTTTTAGACTTTGGGATGTTATCTTCACTTTTTAGTTAATAAAAAGATGATTGAACATTATTATTAATATTATTTCTAAGTTTTATGTTTGGTAACGGTCCATTTGTCGATTTCCTTCGTAAATCGACATTCTATAAAAGTCAGGTCGTTACAAGAATAGTTGACTTTCATTTGATTCAATAAGCTTTATTCGAATCAAATTAGCTTTGTTTGAATGCAATTGAGTGGAATCTTAATGATTAAGCTTAAGCTTTATTTGATACAATTACCATTTTTGGAAGGAATTGTTGACTTTCATTTGATGAAACAAGCTATGTTTGTATGCAATTGACTTTCATTGATTCAATAAGCTTTATTCGAATCAAATTAGCTTTGATTTTATGCAATTGAGTGGAATCCTAATGATTAAGCTTTCATTTGATTCAATAAGTTATGTTTGAATGCAGTTTACTTTCATTTGATTCAAAAATATTTATTCGAATCAGATTAGCATTGTTTGAATGCAATTGAGTGGAATCTTAATGATTAAGATTAAGCTTTATTCGAAACAATTAACATTTTTGGAAAGAATATTTGAGTTTGATTTGATTAAACAAGCTATGTTTGAATGCAATTGACTTTCATTTGATTCAATAAGCTTTATTCGAATCAAATTAGCTTTGTTTGAATGCAATTGAGTGGAAGCTTAATGAATAAGCTGTTGTGATCCAGCCTCCCAACTCCTTGGTTCAGAGTGGTAAAATAGTCGCCATGGTTCGAACTTGCATCCATGACATGGTTGGATTAGTTATCCAACCTACTCAAGTCCTATTTAATTTTGTTTATTAAATTTTCAGTTTAACTTTGTGTTTAGTAGGGTTCGATCCTTGTTAGTATAAATCGAACCCCTTTTAATTTGTTTGAGTTATTTTAAATTCAGTCAAGTAGTTAGTTAATTAAGGCTAGCAATAAACCGGCGGCTTGCAAGGAGACCAAAGAAACAAAGCTGGCAGCCTTGAAACCCCAAAAAAAACCGGCAGCTTTAAAACTCAAAACCGGCAGTATTGGAAGTCCAAAGATGGCAGCTTCAAGATGGCATCCTCAAGATCCAAAGATGGCAGCCTTGAAGATGGCATCCTCAAGATCCAAAGATAGCATAGGTGGCAGCCTCAAGTGCAAACCGGCAGCCCCCTTCGAAGTTTAAAACCGGCAGCCTCTAGGGGAATACAAGAAGTCATCAATACAATCAAAGCTACAAGAAACTTCCAGAATTCAGCTGCCAAGCAAGAGGATTAAAAGAGCAATTAAAAGAGAAACAAAGCAATTAAGAAGGCATTAAAATGGTGCTTAAAGGCCGGCTGCCCAAGCTTCTCAAATTCAGATTTATTATCTTCATTTGCAACCACCATTTCTGATTTCTTAGGATAAGGATTAGACTTTCTAATTACCCTAGCTTATCCTAATTGTACTTATAAATAGTGGCTTGCATATCAATGAAAAATCAGAACTTTTTGAATCAAAAACAAACACTTAAATTTGTCTTGGTTTTTCCTCAAGAAATCCGAAACAATTATCCTTTGCTTGTCTAATTTTTGGCTCAATTAGGCTGTGATCTTAGGAACCTAATTTGTTGAAATTGGTGGTGAAATCTGTATCCAAGTTCACGAATTAAAGCCCAAGTCTTCGAAGTTGGTGGTGTTATTTCTGTATCCATCTTTGAAACTTGATCTATCCTTTACTTTAGTGGCTAGTCCCTTGTAATCTTCTTGTGCTACAACAAGGTTACAACATTTGGTGGCCCATGCAGGTCTAGCCACCTTTCTCCTCCACGAAAACAACCCCTTTCTTTCCTTTACCTCCACGTCAAAAAAAAAAAAAAAAAAAAAAAAACAAAACACACAAAATGTCGAATCCCCCACCCAATTGGCAAGAGTTCATTCAGAAAAATGAAGAAGAGAAGGAGAGCTTAAAGGCTCAAATGGTTGCCATGCAAACTGAAATGGCGGATCTAATGAGGAGACTCATTAGGCAACGAGAAGGTTCACCTACTCGGAGTGAACAAAGCAGTGACCTAGAGCTCGAAGATGAAACTTCAAGAACAAGACCAAACAATGATATCAAAGTTGATATTCCAGAATATGATGGCAAGATTGATGCCGACGAGTTCATCGAATGGTTGAACACGGTTGAAAGAGTGTTCGATTATAAGAATACCCCGGAGGACAAGAAAGTGAAAATCATTGCCTTGAAACTTAGAAAATATGCTTCCACTTGGTGGTCGAATATAAATGCAAAGAGGCAAAGGCAAGGCAAAGACAAGGTCAGAACTTGGCCTAAAATGAAGAAAATGATGAAGAGTAAGTTCTTACCTACTTACTATATTCAAGAGAATTTTCAGAAGTTCCACAAATTGAAACAAGGAACGAAATCAGTAGAGGAGTATGCAAGAGAATTCGAAGGATTAACCATGAAGTGTGATGTTGAAGAGGACGAACCCCAAACTTTGGTTCGTTTTCTTGGCGGTTTGGATCCTCGAATTGCCAATGTTGTCGAACTACACCCCTACTCAACTTTGGAAGAGTTAGTCATTCTAGCTCACAAGGTTGAAGCCCAACAAAAGACCAAAGGGAAGGAGACCTCACGTCCCTTTTCCAAAACAGCCCCTTCCCCATTCAACCGTCCATACCAAACACCCCTCAAAGTAACCTCCTCTAATCCCCCCAAACCACAAAATCAGCCCTCTAATCCTTCTAAACCCCAAAATTCCGCCCAACCCCGGAAATGTTTTCGTTGTCATGGCTTTGGCCATATTGCAACCGAGTGTCCAAATAAGAGAGTAATCTCTTTGATTGAATGTGAAAGAGAAGAATCAGAAGAGGATCATGATGATATTGGAGAATCGGATCAGGAGCAAGATGAAGTGTTCCTAGGACCCGATGAAGGTGAATGTCTAGTTGTTAGGCGTGCCCTAAGCAGCTTGGTCGGCAAGGAAGAAAACTTGCAACGAGAGGCAATATTTCACTCCCGTTGTACCATCAAAAACAAGGTATGTACTTTAATTATTGATGGTGGTAGTTGTACAAATGTGGCATCTCAGAATATGGTGGATAAATTGGGACTAAAAACAACTCCTCACAAAAATCCTTATATAATCCAATGGCTTAATCAAGGGAAAGGAATTAAAGTGGATAAACAAATTCTGATTTCATTTAGCATTGGTAACAATTATCAAGAAGAGTTGTATTGTGATGTAATTCCCATGGATGCGTGTCATTTGTTGCTTGGAAGACCTTGGATGTTTGATAGGCGAGTTAATCATGATGGATATAAAAACACTTATTCCTTTATTAAAAATGGCAAGAAAATTGTGTTAACTCCCTTACCCCCACCCAAAACTGCCGCACAACCACCACCCAAAACTGCCGCACAACAGAACAATACCCCCTTGCCCACTACTCTTACTACCCTCATCAAGTCTGAATATCATGAGTTCCAACCCCATAAAGGGCTCATTTTAAGTGGACTTGAAGACAGCCCCTCACCTCCCAAAGAACCTCTCCATCCCTTACTTAATTCCCTCTTTCAAGAATTCTCTAATGTTTTCCCCTCTGAAATGCCGTGTGCATTACCTCCCAAAAGGGACATCCAACACAAAATTGACTTGATTCCCGGTTCTACCTTGCCAAATAAACCTGCCTATAGGACCAACCCTAAGGAGACCGAGGAGATAAGAAGGCAGGTTGACGAGTTGTTGTCTAAGGGATTGATTCGAGAGTCCTTGAGCCCGTGTGCATGTCCTACTTTACTTGTTCCAAAGAAAAATGGTGAATGGCGTATGTGTGTGGACAGTAGGCCTATTAACAAAATCACTATCAAATATCGATTTCCAATTCCAAGATTGAATGATTTGTTAGATGATTTACATGGTGCTAAAGTATTTTCGAAAATTGATCATAAAAGTGGCTATCATCAAATTCGAATTTTCGAAGGAGATGAATGGAAAACAGCTTTCAAAACCAAGGATGGATTGTTCGAGTGGCTTGTCATGCCATTTGGTTTAACAAACGCACCTTCTACCTTCATGCGTTTGATGAATCAAGTTCTGAAACCTTTTATTGGTCACTTTGTAGTAGTTTATTTTGGTGATATTTTAATTTATAGTAGAGATGATGATGAGCATGTATCACATCTTAGAGAAGTATTTTCTGTTTTAGCAAGAGAACAATTGTATGGTAATCTAGATAAGTGTGATTTCTTTTCTAGTTTTGTAACTTTTCTAGGATTTAAAGTGTCATGTAATGGTATTGAAGTTGATGAAGACAAGGTAAAAGCGATCAATGAGTGGCCCACGCCACAATCAGTTCAACAAGTGCGAAGTTTTCATGGGTTAGCCTCTTTCTATAGGCGATTCGTGAGAAATTTCAGTACTCTCATGGCTCCAATCACCGAACTCACAAAGCTTTCAAAATTTGAATGGAATCCAAATGCTCAAAAGGCATTTGAAGAGGTTAAGAAGATGCTTACTACTGCACCTATTCTTGTATTACCTAACTTTGATGATGTATTTGAAATTGAATGTGATGCTAGTGGTGTTGGAATAGGAGCTGTCCTATCTCAAAACCGGCGGCCCATAGCCTATTTCAGTGAAAAGCTCAATGATGTTCAAAGGAGATATTCAACCTATGACAAAGAATTTTTGGCTCTTGTTCGTGCTTTAGACCATTGGAGGCATTACCTATTGCCTAAAGAATTCATTCTACATTCAGATCATGAAGCACTCAAGTTCTTGCAAAGCCAACAAAAGCTCCATGCTCGCCATGCCAAATGGGTTGAATTCCTTCAATCTTTTCACTTCGTCATCAAGCATAAGAAAGGAGAAATGAACAAAGGTGCCGATGCTTTGTCCAGGAGATATGTGTTGCTTAATTCTTTGAAAACACGTGTGATAGGTGTAGAAGAAATGAAGCAATGCTATGATGATGACTCTGATTTTGGAGAAATCTTTCTAAAGTGTAAAAGCCATCCCCATAAAGACTTTTACATTTTGGATGGTTTTCTTTTCAAAGGGAATAGCATTTGTGTTCCTAAATCTAGCTTGAGAGAAAGCTTAATTAAAGAATTCCATGAAGGAGGAATGGCTGGTCACTTTGGAATTGAGAAGACCTACACTCTCATTTCTGAATACTTCTTTTGGCCTCGATTGAAACGAGATGTAGACTTTGTTGTTAAGAGGTGCGTGAAGTGTCAACAAGCTAAGAGCCATCAATTGCCTCAAGGGTATCTCATGCCCTTACCCATACCGCAAGCTCCTTGGGAAGATGTAAGTCTTGATTTCGTGGTAGGACTTC
Organism: Salicornia ramosissima; assembly: GCA_951394345.1. Lineage (NCBI taxonomy): Eukaryota > Viridiplantae > Streptophyta > Magnoliopsida > Caryophyllales > Amaranthaceae > Salicornia > Salicornia ramosissima. Next base: position 31,052,403 of record OX596237.1, read on the forward strand.
CCATCACCAAAAACAGAAAGGACTCGATCATGGTGGTTGTTGATCGATTCTCAAAAATGGCTCACTTCATCTCTTGTCATACAACCCATGATGCTAGCCGTGTGGCTGATCTTTACTTCAAAGAGGTTGTTCGCTTACATGGGATTCCCAAATCAATGGTTAGTGATCGAGACGCCAAGTTCCTAAGTCATTTTTGGCTTACCTTATGGCGCAAGATGGGGACCAAGCTCAAATTTAGTACTTCAAGCCATCCTCAAACCGATGGACAGACCGAAGTTACCAATAGGACTTTAGGGTCCTTGTTGCGAGCCCTTGCAACAAAGCGTCCTAGCCAATGGGAAGAAATGCTACCTCATGCTGAATTTGCTTACAACCGAGTTCCTAGCCGTACCACAAGCTTGAGCCCATTTGAAGTTGTTTATGGGTTCAATCCATGTACTCCAATTGATTTGGCCCCATTTCCAACTCCAACCAAATATAGTCATGAAGCTAGTGAACGAGTCAAGGAGATCCAATCCATTCATGAGAAAGTTCGAGGTCAGATTGAACGAGCTAATGCAAAGATGAAGGAGTACTATGACAAGAAAAGAAGCTCGGTGCATTTCAAGGAAGGTGACCTTGTGTGGGTTCATTTAAGGAAGGAACGTTTTCCAACTAAGAGGCGTTCTAAACTCAGTCCAAGGAGTGATGGTCCATTCGAAATCAAGGAGAAAGTGAATGACAATGCCTATAAGGTCGAATTGCCCGGGAACTATGGAGTTTCTTCTACCTTCAATGTTCAAGACTTGTCTCCCTACTTTGATGAATTTGAAGAATTGCCAAGTTTGAGGTCAAACTCTTCAAAAGCCGGGGAGGATGTTGTGATCCAGCCTCCCAACTCCTTGGTTCAGAGTGGTAAAATAGTCGCCATGGTTCGAACTTGCATCCATGACATGGTTGGATTAGTTATCCAACCTACTCAAGTCCTATTTAATTTTGTTTATTAAATTTTCAGTTTAACTTTGTGTTTAGTAGGGTTCGATCCTTGTTAGTATAAATCGAACCCCTTTTAATTTGTTTGAGTTATTTTAAATTCAGTCAAGTAGTTAGTTAATTAAGGCTAGCAATAAACCGGCGGCTTGCAAGGAGACCAAAGAAACAAAGCTGGCAGCCTTGAAACCCTAAAAAAACCGGCAGCTTTAAAACTCAAAACCGGCAGTATTGGAAGTCCAAAGATGGCATCCTCAAGATCCAAAGATGGCAGCCTTGAAGATGGCATCCTCAAGATCCAAAGATAGCATAGGTGGCAGCCTCAAGTGCAAACCGGCAGCCCCCTTCGAAGTTTAAAACCGGCAGCCTCTAGGGGAATACAAGAAGTCATCAATACAATCAAAGCTACAAGAAACTTCCAGAATTCAGCTGCCAAGCAAGAGGATTAAAAGAGCAATTAAAAGAGAAACAAAGCAATTAAGAAGGCATTAAAATGGTGCTTAAAGGCCGGCTGCCCAAGCTTCTCAAATTCAGATTTATTATCTTCATTTGCAACCACCATTTCTGATTTCTTAGGATAAGGATTAGACTTTCTAATTACCCTAGCTTATCCTAATTGTACTTATAAATAGTGGCTTGCATATCAATGAAAAATCAGAACTTTTTGAATCAAAAACAAACACTTAAATTTGTCTTGGTTTTTCCTCAAGAAATCCGAAACAATTATCCTTTGCTTGTCTAATTTTTGGCTCAATTAGGCTGTGATCTTAGGAACCTAATTTGTTGAAATTGGTGGTGAAATCTGTATCCAAGTTCACGAATTAAAGCCCAAGTCTTCGAAGTTGGTGGTGTTATTTCTGTATCCATCTTTGAAACTTGATCTATCCTTTACTTTAGTGGCTAGTCCCTTGTAATCTTCTTGTGCTACAACAAGGTTACAACATAAGCTTTAGCTTTATTTGAAACAATTACAATTTTTGGAAAGAATAATTGACTTTCTTTTGATTAAACAAGCTATGCTTGAATGCAATTCGCTGTCATGTGATTCAATAAGTTTTATTCGAATCAAGTTAGCTTTGTTTGAATGCAATTGAGTGGAATCTTAATGATTAAGCTTTAGGTTTGTTTGAAACAATTACTTTTTTTGGAAAGAATGAAATGACTTTCATATGATTAAAACAAGCTATGTTTGAATACAATTGACTTTCATTTCATTTAAAAAGCCTTATTCGAATCAAATTAGCTGTGTCTGAATGGAATTGAGAGGAATCTTAATGATTAAGCTTTGGCATTATTTGAACCAATTACCATTTTTGGAAAGAATGAACTGACTTTCATTTGATTAAAGAAGCTATGTTTGAATTCAATTGACTTTCATTTGATTCAGTAAGCTTTATTCAAATCAAATTAGCTTTGTTTGAATGCAATTGATTTGAATCTTAATGATTAAGCTTAAGCTTTATTTGAAACAATTACCATTTTTAAAAAGAATGAATTGACTTTCATTTGATTCAAAAATCTTTATTCGAATCAAATTAGCTTTGTTTGAATGCAATTGAGTGGAATCTTAATGATTAAGCTTAAGCATTATTAGAAATAATTACTATTCTTGGTAAGAATAGTTGACTTTCATTTGATTCAATAAGCTTTATTCGAATAAAATTAGCTTTGTTTGAATGCAATTGAGTGGAATCATAATGATTAACCTTAAACTTTATTTGATACAATTACCATTTTTGGAAGGAATTGTTGACTTTCATTTGATGAAACAAGCTATGTTTGTATGCAATTGAATTTCATTTGATTCAATAAGCTTTATTCGAATCAAATTAGCTTTGATTTTATGCAATTGAGTGGAATCTTAATGATTAAGCTTTCATTTGATTCAATAAGTTATGTTTGAATGCAGTTTACTTTCATTTGAATCAATAATATTTATTCGAATCATATTAGCATTGTTTGAATGCAATTGAGTGGAATCTTAATGATTAAGATAAAGCTTTATTTGAAACAATTAACATTTTTGGAAAGAATATTTGAGTTTGATTTGATTAAACAAGCTATGTTTGAATGCAATTGACTTTCATTTGATTCAATAAGTTTTATTCGAATCAAATTTGCATTGTTTGAATGCAATTGAGTGGAAGCTTAATGATTAAGCTTTAGCTTTATTTGAAACAATTACCATTTTTGGAAAGAGTAATTGACTTTCATTTGATTAAACAAGCTATATTTAAATGCAATTCGCTGTCATGTGATTCAATATGTTTTATTCGAATCAATGTTAGCTTTGTTTGAATGCAATTGAGTGGAATCTTAATGATTAAGCTTTAGCGTTATTTGAAACGATTACCATTTATGGAAAGAATGAACTGACTTTAATTAGATTAAAACAAGCTATGTTTAAATGCAATTGACTTTCGTTTCATTCAAAAAGCCTTATTCGAATCAAATTAGCTATGTTTGAATAGAATTGAGAGGAATCTTAATGATTAAGCTTTGGCATTATTTGAAACAATTACCATTTTTGGAAAGAATGAACTGACTTTCATTTGATTAAAGAACCTATGTTTGAATGCAATTGACTTTCATTTGATTCAATAAGCTTTATTCAAATCCAGTTAGCTTTGTTTGAATGCAATTGAGTGGAATTTTAATGATTAAGCTTAAGCTTTATTTGAAACAATTACAATTTTTAAAAAGAATGAACTGACTTTCATTTGATTAAACAAGCTATGTTTGAATGCAATTGACTTTCATTTGATTCAATAAGCTTTATTCAAATCAAATTAGCTTTGTTTGAATGCAATTGAGTGGAATCTTAGTGACTAAGCTTAGGCTTTATTTGAAACAATTACCATTTTTGGAAAGAATAGTTGACTTTCATTTGATTGAACAAGCTATATTTGACTGCAATTGACTTTCATTTGATTCAATAAGCTTTATTCAAATCAAATTAGCTTTGTTTGAATGCATTTGAGTGGAATCTTAATGATTCCGCTTAAGCTTTATTTGATACAATTACCATTTTTTGAAAGAATAGTTGACTTTCATTTGATTAAACAAGCTATGTTTGAATGCACCGAACTCTCATTTGATTCAATAAGCTTTATTCGAATCAAATTTGCTTTGTTTGATTGCAATTGAGTGGAATCTTAATGATTAAGCTTAAGCTTTATTTGAAACAATTATCATTTTTTGAAAGAATAGTTGACTTTCATTTGATTAAACAAGCTATGTTTGAATGCAATTTACTTTCATTTGATTCAATAATTCTTATTCGAATCAAATTTGCTTTGTTTGAATGCAATTGAGTGGAATCTTAATGATTAAGCTTAAGCTTTACTTTAAACAATTACCATTTTTAGAAAGAAGTTTACATTCATTTGATTAAACAAGGTATGTTTAATGCAATTGACCTTATTTGAATGAATAATAATCTTTATTCGAATCAAATTACCATTGTTTGAATGCAATTGAGTAGAATCTTAATGATTAATCTTAAGCATTATTCGAAACAATTACCATTTCTGGAATGAATAATTGTTTTTTTATTTCATTAAAAAAAGGTATATTTGAATGCAATTGACTTTCATTTGATTCAATAAGATTTATTCAAATCGAATTAGCTTTGATTTAATGCAATTGAGTGGAATCTTAATCATTAAGCTTATGTTTTATTTGAAACAATTACTAATTGTTGAAAGAAGTTGACTTTCATTTGATTCAATAAGCTATGTTTGAATGCATTTTACTTTCATTTGTTTCAATAAGCTTTGTTTGCATGCAATTGAGTGGAATCTTAATGATTAAGCTTAAGCTTTATTTGAACCAATTACCATTTTTGGAAAGAAGTTGACTTTCATTTGATTAAGCAACCTATGTTTGAATGATATTGACTTTCAATTGATTCAATAAGCTTTATTCAAATCAAATTAGCTTTGTTTGAATGCAATTCAGTGGAAACTTAGTGATTAAGCTTAAGCTTTATTTGAAAGAATTACCAATTTTGGAAAGAATAGTTGACTTTCATTTGATTAAAAAGGCTATATTTGAATGCAATTGACTTTATTTGATTCCATAAGCTTTATTCAAATCAAATTAGCTTTGTTTGAATGCATTTGAGTGGAATCTTAATGATTAAGCTTAAGCTTTATTTGAACCAATTACCATTTTTGCAAAGAATAGTTGACTTTCATTTGATTAAACAAGCTATGTTTGAATGCAATTAAATTTCATTTGATTCCATAAGCTTTATTCGAATCAAATTAGCTTTGTTTGAATGCAATTGAGTGTAATCTTAATGATTAAGCTTAAGCTTTATTTGATACAATTACCATTTTTGGAAGGAATTGTTGATTTTCATTTGATGAAACATGCTATGTTTGAATGCAATTGACTTTCATTTGATTTAATGATCTTTATTCGAATAAAATTAGCTTTGTTTGAATGGAATTGAGGGTAATCTTAATGATTAAGCTTAAGCTTTAATTGAAACAATTACCATTTTTTGAAAGCATAGTTGACTTTCATTTGATTAACCAAGCTATGTTTGAATGCAATTGACTTTCATTTGATTCAATAATCTTTATTCGAATCAAATTTTCTTTGTTTAACCTTAACCAATTACCATTTTTAGAAAGAAGTTTACTTTCATTTGATTAAACAAGCTATGTTTAATGCAATTGACCTTATTTGAATGAATAATAATCTTTATTCGAATCAAATTAGCATTGTTTGAATGCAATTGAGTGGAATCTTAATGATTAAATGTTGTAATCCGGCCTCCTAGCTCGTTGGTTCAAGATGGCAAGATCATTACCATGGTTCGAAGTGTTGTCCATGATATATTTCGAAGTGTCATCCAACCAACTCAAGCTTTATTTTCCTTTGTTTATTGAGTCTATGTTAGTAGGGTTCGATCCTTGTTAGTATAAATCGAACCCCCTTTTTATTTGCTTAAGTTAAGTAGTTAAGGTTAGCAATAAAATCATCATGGAGCCGGCAGCTTTGAAGCCCAAGGCCGGTAGTGTTGAAGCCCAAGGCCGACAGTTTTGAAACCCAAGGCCGGCAGTGTTGGAAGTCCAAAGATGGCAGCTTCAAGATGGCATCCTCAAGGTCCAAAGATGGCAACTTCAAGGTGGCAGCCTCAAGTGCAAAACCGGCAGCCCACTTCGAAGTCTTAAAACCGGCAGCCTCTAGGGGAATACAAGAAGTCATCAATGCAATCAAAGCTACAAGAAGCTTCAAGAAGCTTCAAAAATTCAGCTGCCAAGCAAGAGGATTAAAAGAGCAATTAAAAGAGAGACAAAGCAATTAAGAAGACATTAAAATGGAGCTTAAAATCCGGCTGTCCAAGCTCCTCAATTCAGATTTTGTTATCTTCATTTGCAACCACCATTTCTGATTTCTTAGGATAAGAATTAGACTTTCTAATTACCCTAGCTTATCCTAATTGTACTTATAAATAGTGGCTTGCATATCAATGAAAAATCAGAACTTTGAATCAAAAACAAACACTTGAATTTGTCTTGGTTTTTCCTTAAGAAATCCGAAACAACTATCCTTTGCTTGTCTAATTATTGGCTCAATTAGGCTGTGATCTTAGGAACCTAATTTGTAGAATTTGGTGGTGAAATCTGTATCCAAGTTCAACGAATTATAGCCCAAGTTTTTTCGAAGTTGGTGGTGATATTCTGTATCCATCTTTGAGCTTGACCTATCCTTTCCTTTAGTGGCTAGTCCCTTGTAATCTTCTTGTGCTACAACAAGGTTACAACATTAAACTAAAGCATTATTTTTGAAACAATTACCATTTTTTGGAAAGAATAGTTGATTTTCATTTGATTAAAAAGGTATATTGGAATGCAATTGACTTTCATTTGATTCAATAAGCTTTATTCAAATCGAATTAGCTTTGATTTAATGCAATTGAGTGGAATCTTAATGATTACGCTTAAGCTTTATTTGAAACAATTACTAATTTTTTGAAAGAAGTTGACTTTCATTTGATTCATTAAGCTATATTTGAATGCAATTTACTTTCATTTGATTCAATAAGCTTTGTTTGAATGCAATTGAGTGGAATTTTAATGGTTAAGCTTAAGCTTTATTTCAAACAATTACCATTTTTGGAAAGAAGGAACTGACTTTCATTTGATTAAACAAGCTATGTTTGAATGCAATTGACTTTCATTTGATTCAAAGCTTTATTCGAATTAAATTAGCTTCGTTTGAATGCAATTGAGTGGAAACTTTGTGATTGCATTATTTGAAACAATTACCATTTTTGGAAATGTTAGTTGACTTTCATTTGATTAAACAAGCTATGTTTGAATGCATCTAACTTTTCATTTGATTGAATAAGCACTATTCGAATCAAATTAGCTTTGTTTGAATGCAATTGAGTGGAATCTTAATGATTAAGCTTAAGCTTTATTTGAACCAATTACCATTTTTGAAAAGAAGTTGACTTTCATTTGATTAAGCAAGCTATGTTTGAATGCAATTGACTTTCATTTGATATAATAAGCTTTATTCAAATCAAATTAGCTTTGTTTGATTGCAATTGAGTGGAAACTTAGTGATTAAGCTTAAGCTCTATTTGAAAGAAATACCAATTTTGGAAAGAATAATTGACTTTCATTTGATTAACCAAGCTATATTTGAATTCAATTGACTTTTATTTCATTCAATAAGCTTTATTCAAATCAAATTAACTTTGTTTGAAAAGATTTGAGTGGAATCTTAATGATTCAACTTAAACTTTATTTATACCAATTACCATTTTTTGAAAGAATAGTTGACTTTCATTTGATTAAACAAGCTATGTTTGAATGCACTTGACTTTCATTTGATTCAATAATCTTTAGTCGAATCAAATTTGCTTTATTTGAATGCAATTGAGTGGAATCTCAAAGATTAAGGTTAAGCTTTATTTTAAACAATTACCATTTTTAGAAAGAAGTTTACTTTCATTTGATTAAACAAGCTATGTTTAATGCAATTGACCATATTTGAATGAATAGTAATCTTTATTCGAATCAAATTAGCATTGTTTGAATGCAATTGAGTGGAATCTTAATGATTAATATTAAGCATTATTTGAAACAATTACCATTTTTTTGAAAGAATAGTTGATTTTCATTTGATTAAAAAAGGTATATTGGAATGCAATTGAGTTTCATTTGATTCAATAAGCTTTATTCAAATCGACTTAGCTTTGATTTAATGCAATTGAATGGAATCTTAATCATTAAGCTTAAGCTTTATTTGAAACAATTACTAATTTTTTGAAAGAATTTGACTTTCATTTGATTCAATAAGCTATGTTTGAATGCAATTTACTTTCATTTGATTCAATAAGTTTTGTTTGAATGCAATTGAGTGGAATCTTAATGGTTAAGCTTAAGCTTTATTTCAAAGAATTACCATTTTTGGAAAGAATGAACTGACTTTCATTTGATTAAACAAGCTATGTTTGAATGCAATTGACTTTCATTTGATTCAAAGCTTTATTCGAATCAAATTAGCTTTGTTTGAATGCAATTGAGTGGAAACTTAGTGATTAAGCTTACGCATTATTTGAAACAATTACCATTTTTGGAAAGAATAGTTGACTTTCATTTGATTAAACAAGCTATATATGAATGCAATTCAGTTTTATTTGATTCAATAAGCTTTATTCAATTCAAATTAGCTTTGTTTGAATGCATTTGAGTGGAATCTTAATGATTCAGCTTAAGCTTTATTTGAACTAAATACCATTTTTGGAAAGAATAGTTGACTTTCATTTGATTAAACAAGCTATGTTTGAATGCAATTAACTTTCATTTGATTCAATAAGCTTTATTCGACTTAAATTAGCTTCGTTTTAATGCAATTGAGTGGAATCTAAATGATTAAGCTTTAGCTTTATTTGAAACAATTACCATTTTTAGAAAGAATGAACTGACTTTCATTTGATTAAAACAAGCTATGTTTGAATGGAATTGACTTTCATTTGATCCAAAAAGCTTTATTCGAATCAAATTAGCTACGTTTGATTTAATTGAGTGGAATCTTAATGATTAAGCTTTAGCTTTATTTGAAGCAATTACCATTTTTGGAAAGAATGAACTGACTTTCATTTGATTAAACAAGCAATGTTTAAATGCAATTAACTTTCATTTGATTCAAAGCTTTATTCGAATCAAATTAACTTTGTTTGAATGCAATTGAGTGGAATCTGAATGATTAAGCTTAAGCTTTATTTGATACAATTACCATTTTTGGAAGGAATAGTTGAATTTCATTTGATTCTATGCTTTATTCAAATCAAATTAGTTTTGTTTGAATGCAATTGAGTGAAATCTTAATGATTAAGCTTAAGCTTTATTTGGAAAAATTACCATTTTTGGAATGAGTAGTTGACTTTCATTTTATTAAACAAGCTATGTTTGAATGCAATTGACTTTCATTTGATTCAATAAGCTTTATTCAAATCAAATTAGCTTTGTTTGAATGCATTTGAGTGGAATCTTAATGATTCAACTTAAGCTTTGTTTGAACCAATTACCATTTTTGGAAAGAATAGTTGACTTTCACTTGATTAAACAAGCTTTGTTTGAATGCAATTGACTTTCATTTGATTTAATGATCTTTATTCGAATCAAATTAGCTTTGTTTGAATGCAATTGAGTGTAATCTTAATGATTAAGCTTAAGCTTTATTTGAAAGTGAACTATGATCAAATCTAATAATTAGTGGTTCTAATTATGGTTGTTTTGTATTAGCTTAAATTCGTAGTTTTTCTTATGATTATTGTGTAATAGGTTAATTAGTACTTTAGATGAGTAGTTTTAGTTATTTTGGAATGTACTTTGTAATAGTTAGTAAAGCTCTTTTAGTTTCATAGCTTAATATGCAAGTAGGTGAACTACGGAACATAATTGCACATTCGAACCAGAAGCAAGTCACGAGGTTCGAGCCTAGGTCGCGAGCCACGAACCCAGGGAGCCCTTAAGGTCGCGAGTCGCGACCCATTCTCGCGAGTCGCGAGTCAGCCCTGCCTAGCTTCTATGTGTTTGCGTTGTTGCAAGTTGGCTTGTGGGCTTTGAGTGTGATCTTGCAAGCTGAGTGAGTAGCCTAGCTTGGTGTCATACAACTTGGTTGGAGCTTGACATAGCTTAGGTGAGTCATGGAAGCTACAAACAAGCTTGAGTGGTGCTCATTTGATTCAACTTTTGCAAGTGGTGCAAGTGGACTATGGTGGCTGATTTTGCAAGATATTTTGGTTGTTTAAAGCTTTATTGCTTTGAGTTTATCCTTAGGTTGTATAATACTTGTATTTTATTAGATACGTATAGTACCTTGTGCGTATTTTGAGCGTATTCTACGAATATACGTATTTTATACGTATAATTATACGTAGCTCTATGTTGCTATAAATAGCTTGTAGTATGTACTAAGAAAACCAGACTTGAATGAAATTGAATTGAAAACTTTGTTTTCTCTCTAGTATTTTAAACTGTGTGTTTAAGAACTAACCTTGTTCGAAATTCTTGGATAGTTGTCTGACTACAAGATTTCACCAATTAGATTAATTGAAATAGGAGATTGACCCTCTTAGTTTCATTGTCTAGGTTAATAGATTAGGAGATTGACCCTCTTAATTGAAGCTAACCATCCAAATATTCAGATTTGAGAGTGATTCTCTTAGCTTTATATTCAATTTAGTCCTTAGATTTGAGTGTATTCTTTCATCTATTCACTAAAATATCCATATTGTTATTGTTTTGATTGATTTGTGAGAGTGAAATCTATAATCTTTCAAGCAATTAATTCTGATTATTATTCTTTGAGGTCCATTATAGTCCAGAAACAATTACCATTTTTTGAAAGAATAGTTGACTTTCATTTGATTAAACAAGCTATGTTTGAATGCAATTGCCTTTCATTTGATTCAATAATCTTTATTCGAATCAAATTTGCTTTGTTTGAATGCAATTGAGTGGAATCTTAATGATTAAGCTTAAGCTTTACTTTAAACAATTACCATTTTTAGAAAGAAGTTTACTTTCATTTGATTAAACAAGCTATGTTTAATGCAATTGACCTTATTTGAATGAATAATAATCTTTATTCGAATCAAGTTAGCATTGTTTGAATGCAATTGAGTGGAATCTTAATGATTAATCTTAAGCATTATTTGAAACAATTACCATTTTTGGAAAGAATAGTTGATTTTCATTTGATTAAAAAAGGTATATTTGAATGCAATTGACTTTCATTTGATTCAATAAGCATTATTCAATTCAAGTTAGCTTTGTTTGAATGCAATTGAGTGGAATCTTAATGATTAATCTTAAGCATTATTTGAAACAATTACCATTTTTGGAAAGAATAGTTGACTTTCATTTGATTAAACAAGCTATATTTGAATGTAATTCACTTTTATTTGATTCAATAAGCATTATTCAATTCAAATTAGCTTTGTTTGAATGCAATTGAGTGGAATCTTAATGATTAATCTTAAGCATTATTTGAAACAATTACCATTTTTGGAAAGAATAGTTGACTTTCATTTGATTAAACAAGCTATATTTGAATGTAATTCACTTTTATTTGATTCAATAAGCATTATTCAATTCAAATTAGCTTTGTTTGAAAGCATTTGAGTGGAATCTTAATGATTCAACTTAAGCTTTATTTGAACCAATAACCATTTTTGGAAAGAATAGTTGATTTTGATTTGATTAAACAAGCTATGTTTGAATGCAATTAACTTTCATTTGATTCAATAAGCTTTATTCGAATTAAATTAGCTTTGTTTTAATGCAATTGAGTGGAATCTTAATGATTAAGCTTTAGATTTATTTGAAATAATTACCATTTTTGGAAAGAATGAACTGATTTTCATTTGATTAAAACAAGCTATGTTTGAATGCAATTGATTTTCATTTGATCCAAAAAGCTTTATTCGAATCAAATTAGCTATGTTTGAATGTAATTGAGTGGAATCTTAATGATTAAGCTTAAGCTTTTATTTGAAACAATTACCATTTTTTGAAAGAATAGTTGACTTTCATTTGATTAAATAAGCTATGTTTGAATACAAATGACTTTCATTTGATTCAATAAGCTTTATTCGAATCAAATTAACTTTGTTTGAATGCAATTGAGTGGAATCTTAATGATTAAGCTTAAGCTTTATTTGATACAATTACCATTTTTGGAAGGAATAGTTGACTTTCATTTGATTCTATGCTTTATTCAAATCAAATTAGCTTTGTTTGAGTGCAATTGAGTGGAATCTTCATGATTAAGCTTAAGCTTTATTTGAAAAAATTACCATTTTTGGAATGAATAGTTGAGTTTCATTTGACTAAACAAGCTATGTTTGAATGCAATTGACTTTCATTTGATTCAATAAGCTTTATTCAAATCAAATTAGCTTTGTTTGAATGCATTTGAGTGGAATCTTAATGATTCAACTTAAGCTTTGTTTGAAAAAATTACCATTTTTGGAAAGAATAGTTGACTTTCACTTGATTAAACAAGCTATGTTTGAATGCAATTGACTTTCATTTGATTTAATGATCTTTATTCGAATCAAATTAGCTTTGTTTGAATGCAATTGAATGTAATCTTAATGATTAAGATTAAGCTTTATTTGAAAGTGAACTATGATCAAATCTGATAATTAATGGTTCTAATTATGGTTGTTTTGTATTAGCTTAAATTCGTAGTTTTTCTTATGATTATTGTGTAATAGCTTAATTAGTACTTTAGATGAGTAGTTTTAGTTATTTTGGAATGTACTTTGTAATAGTTAGTAAAGCTCTTTTAGTTTCGTAGCTTAATATGCAAGTAGGTGAACTACGGAACATAATTGCAGATTCGAACCAGAAGCAAGTCACGAGGTGCGAGCCTAGGTCGCGAGCCACGAACCCATGGGGGCCTTAAGGTCGCGAGTCGCGACCCATTCTCGCGAGTCGCGAGTCAGCCCTGCCTAGCTTCTACGTGTTTGCGTTGTTGCAAGTTGGCTTGTGGGCTTTGAGTGTGGTCTTGCAAGTTGAGTGAGTAGCCTTGCTGCATCATCTACTAGCCTAGCTTGGTGTCATACAACTTGGTTGGAGCTTGACATAGCTTAGGTGAGTCATGGAAGCTACAAACAAGCTTGAGTGGTGCTCTTTTGATTCAACTTGTGCAAGTGGTGCAAGTGGACTATGGTGGCTGATTTTGCAAGATATTTTGGTTGTTTAAAGCTTTGTTTATTGCTTTGAGTTTATCTTTAGGTTGTATAATACTTGTATTGTATTAGATACGTATAGTAGTGGAACATATCGAATCGAGGAACAAGTTCCCGGATCGATTATGCCTACGAATTCATCTACGATCAAGCTAAAAAACACGCAATTTTGTAGCTCACTTTGTGGACAAACTCGTATAGTCTAAACTAAATGAAAAGAATCACTCTTAACACTCAATTTAGGCTAAAACTACTATGAATACAAGAAAGCTCCAAAACTCCATTCAGAACAACCTTATATCTCTAAATTAAGACTTAAAAGAATCACTCTTAGCTCTTAATTTAGGGGTAACAAAATCAGTAGCCGGTAATTAGGCTACACTAAAATTACTATAAACCGAAAGACAAGAAAAAGGGATATTTTAGAGATTAGGAACACTAATCTCTAAATGGGATATTTTAGCTAATAGATGGAAGAATCGCTCTTGAATCTACCGCTAAATAAACTACCGAGTTAAGAGAATCGCTCTCAAAACTCAACAATCAAATCTGACTAACTCCTAAGAGAATCACTCTCGAAGTCATTAATCAGTTTGGCTAGCTTCGACTAAGAGGGTCGACCTCTTAATCTAATAGCCTAGATAACTAATTAAGAGGTTCGGCCTCTTAATCATTCATCTAGCACGAAGTCTTGTAGCTAGACAACCCCCAAGAACTTCAAACCATGCTAGCTTCTAAGCACACAACTTAAAAACTAAAGAAAGAAAACCAAAGTTTTCAAACCATTTTTCATTCATTCAATTCTGATTTTTACATTAACTATTACAAGCTATTTATAGAAAACTAAAACTAACTAAGGCTACTACTACTACTACTACTACTAGATAATCATAGCAATAAACAAAGCAAAGAAATCCAAAATATCTCTCCTAAATAAGGGCCATATGTCCCCCCTTGGCCAGCCACTTTGAACAAGTTGCTCCACTTGCACCCACTTGCACCAACTTGCACCAACTTGCCTCCATGACTCCCCTAAGCTACTAGGTGAGTAAGCAAAGCTAGTATGACACTAAGTAATGCTACTAGATGACTAAGCAAAGCTAGCTACACCACTTGCAAGCAATACCCAAAAGCCCAAGAACCAACACCAATTTACAGATTTACGTAGGAGGTAGGACAGTAGCTGCTCGCGCCTCGCGACTTATGCTCGCGACTCGCGACCTTTGCTCGCACCTCGCGAGTTGTTGCTGTACTTGCACACGTTTCTTCTATCATCGCTTCTTGGTTCATGTACTTGTGTAGTTTAAGCTAAAATCATCTAACTAAGATAATACAATACAAAAATAAAAGCATTAAACTAAGTAGTAGCTAATACAAAATAGGCATAATTGAAACTAAGCTACTACAAATCTATTACAAAATCTAATACTACTAATCACCATTCTTTGGCTCACTTAATCTGGTTCAAGTAGCTTGTACGTATTTTGAGCGTATTGTACGAATATACGTATTTTATACGTATAATTATACATAGCTCTATTTTGCTATAAATAGTTTGTAGTATGTACTAAGAAAACCAGACTTGAATGAAATTGAATTGAAAACTATGTTTTCTCTCTAGTATTTTAACTTTGTGTTTAAGAACTAACCTCGTATTTACTTTCATTCGATTCAATAAGCTTTGTTTGAATGTAATTGAGTGGAATCATAATGGTTAAGCTTAAGCTTTATTTCAAACAATTACCATTTTTGGAAAGAAGGAACTGACTTTTATTTGATTAAACAAGCTATGTTTGAATGCAATTGACTTTCATTTGATTCAAAACTTTATTCGAATCAAATTAGCTTCGTTTGAATGCAATTGAGTGGAAACTTAGTGATTAAACTTAAGCATTATTTGAAACAATTACCATTTTTGGAAATAATAGTTGACTTTCATTTGATTAAGCAAGCTATGTTTGAATGTACCTAACTTTCATATGATTCAATAAGCTTTATTCGAATCAAATTAGCTTTGTTTGAATGCAATTGAGTGGAATCTTAATGATTAAGCTTAAGCTTTATTTGAACCAATTACCATTTTTGAAAAGAAGTTGACTTTCATTTGATTAAGCAAGCTATGTTTGAATGCAATTGACTTTCATTTGATATAATAAGTTCAAACCAAATTAGCTTTGTTTGATTGCAATTTAGTGGAAACATAGTGATTAAGCTTAAGCTCTATTTGAAAGAAATACCAAGTTTGGAAAGAATAATTGACTTTCATTTGATTAAACAAGCTATATCTGAATGCAATTGACTTTTATTTCATTCAATAAGCTTTATTCAAATCAAATTAACTTTGTTTGAATACATTTGAGTGGAATCTTAATGATTCAACTTAAGCTTTATTTAAACCAATTACCATTTTTTGAAAGAATAGTTGACTTTCATTTGATTAAACAAGCTATGTTTGAATGCACTTGACTTTCATTTGATTCAATAATCTTTATTCGAATCAAATTTGCTTTGTTTGAATGCAATTGAGTGGAATCTTAATGATTAAGCTTTAGCTTTATTTGACACAATTATCATTTTTGGAAAGAATAGATGACTTTCATTTGATTAAACAAGCTATATTTGAATAGAATTGACTTTCATTTGATTCAATAAGCTTTATTCAAATCAAATTAGCTTTGTTTGAATGCATTGGAGTGGAATCGTAACGATTCAACTTAAGCTTTATTTGAACCAATGACCATTTTTGGAAAGAATAGTTGACTTTCATATGATTATACAATCTATGTTTGAATACAATTGACTTTCATTTGATTTAATGATCTTTATTTGAATCAAATTAGCTTAGTTTGAATGCAATTGAGGGGAATCTTAATGATTAAGCTTTAGCATTATTTGAAACAATTACCATTTTTGGAAAGAATAGATGACTTTCATTTGATTAAACAAGCTATATTTGAATACAATTGACTTTCATTTGACTCAATAAGCTTTATTCAAATCAAATTAGCTTGGTTTGAATGCATTTGAGTGGAATCGTAATGCCTCAACTTAAGCTTTATTTGAACCAATGACCATTTTTGGAAAGAATAGTTGACTTTCATTTGATTAAACAAGCTATGTTTAATGCAATTGACTTTCATTTGATTCAATGATCTTTATTCGAATCAAATTAGTTTTGTTTGAATGCAATTGAGTGGAATCTTAATGATTAAGCTTAAGCTTTATTTGATACAATTACCATTTTTCGAAAGAATAGTTGACTTTCATGTGATTCTAAGCTTTATTCGAATCAAATTAGCGTTGCTTGAATGCAATTGAGTGGAATCTTAATGATTAAGCTTAAACTTTATTTGAAACAATTACCATTTTTGGAATGAATAGTTGGCTTTTATTTGATTAAACAAGCTATGTTCAAATGCAATTGACATTCATTTGATTGAATAAGCTTTATTCAAATCAAATTAGCTTTGTGTGAATGCATTTCAGTGGAATCTTAATGATTCAACTTAAGCTTTATGTAAACCAATTACCATTTTTGGAAAGAATAGTTGACTTTCATATGATTACACAATAAATGTTTGAATACAATTGACTTTCATTTGATTCAATGATCTTTATTCGAATCAACTTAGCTTTGTTTGAATGCATTTGAGTGGAATCTTAATGATTAATCTTTAGCTTTATTTGAAACAATTACCATTTTTGGAAAGAATAGATGACTTTCATTTGATTAAACAAGCTATATTTGAATAGAATTGACTTTCATTTCATTCAATAAGCTTTATTCAAATCAAATTAGCTTTGTTTGAATGCATTTGAGTGGAATCTTAATGATTCAACTTAAGCTTTATTTGAACCAATGACCATTTTTGGAAAGAATAGTTGACTTTCATTTGATTAAACAAGCTATGTTTGAATGCAATTGACTTTCATTTGATTCAATAAGCTTTATTTAAATCAAATTAGCTTCTTTTGAATGCATTTGAGTGGAATCTTATTGATTCAAATTAAGCTTTATTTGAACCAATGACTATTTTTGGAAAGAATAGTTGACTTTCATTTGATTAAACAAGCTATGTTTAATGCAATTGAATTTCATTTGATTCAATGATCTTTATTCGAATCAAATTAGTTTTGTTTGAATGCAATTGAGTGGAATCTTAATGATTAAGCTTAAGCTTTATTTGATACAATTACCATTTTTCAAAGGAATAGTTGACTTTCATTTTATTCTAAACTTTATTCGAATCAAATTAGCTTTGCTTGAATGCAATTGAGTTGAATCTTAATGATTAAGCTTAAACTTTATTCGAAACAATTACCATTTTTTGAATGAATAGTTGACTTTTATTAGATTAAACAAGCTATGTTTGAATGCAATTGACATTCATTTGATTCAATAAGCTTTATTCAAATCAAATTAGCTTTGTTTGAATGCATTTCAGTGCAATCTTAATGATTCAACTTAAGCTTTATTTGAAACAATTAGCATTTTTTGAAAGACTAGTTGAATTTCATTTGTTTAAACAAGCTATGTTTGAATGCAATTGACTTTTATTTGATTCAATAAGCTTTCCTTAAATCAAATTAGCTTCTTTTGAATGCATTAGAGTGCAATCTTATTGATTCAACTTATGCTTTATTTGAACCAATGACCAGTTTTGGAAAGAATAGTTGTCTTTCATTGGATTAAACAAGCTATGTTTAATGCAATTGACTTTCATTTGATTCAATGATCTTTATTCGAATCATATTAGCTTTGTTTGAATGCAATTGAGTGGAATCTTAATGATTAAGCTTAAACTTTATTCGAAACAATTACCATTTTTGGAATGAATAGTTGACTTTTATTTGATTGAATAAGCTATGTTTGAATGCAATTGACATTCATTTGAATCAATAAGCTTTATTCAAATCAAATTAGCTTTGTGTGAATGCATTTCAGTGGAATCTTAATGATTCAACTTAAGCTTTATATAAACCAATTACCATTTTTGCAAAGAATAGTTGATTTTCATATGATTATACAATCTATGTTTGAATACAATTGACTTTCATTTGATTCAATGATCTTTATTTGAATCAAATTAGCTTTGTTTGAATGCAATTGAGAGGAATCTTAATGATTAAGCTTTAGCTTTATTTGAAACAATTACCATTTTTGGAAAGAATAGATGACTTTCATTTGATTAAACAAGCTATATTTGAAGACAATTGACTTTCATTTGATTCAATATGCTTTATTCAAATCAAATTATCTTGGTTTGAATGCATTTGAGTGGAATCGTAATGCTTCAACTTAAGCTTTATTTGAACCAATGACCATTTTTGGAAAGAATAGTTGACTTTCATTTGATTAAACAAGCTATGTTTAATGCAATTGACTTTTATTTGATACAATGATCTTTATTCGAATCAAATTAGTTTTGTTTGAATGCAATTTAGTGGAATCTTAATGATTAAGCTTAAGCTTTATTTGATACAATTACAATTTTTCGAAGGAATAGTTGACTTTCATTTGATTCTAAGCTTTATTCGAATCAAATTACCTTTGCTTGAATGCAATTGAGTTGAATCTTAATGATTAAGCTTAAACTTTATTTGAAACAATTACCATTTTTGGAATGAATAGTTGACTTTTATTTGATTGAACAAGCAATGTTCGAATGCAATAGACATTCATTTGATTCAATAAGCATTATTCAAATCAAATTAGCTTTGTGTGAATGCATTTCAGTGGAATCTTAATGATTCAACTTAAGCTTTATGTAAACCAATTACCATTTTTGGAAAGAATAGTTGACTTTGATATGATTATACAATCTATGTTTGAATATAATTGACTTTCATTTTATTCAATGATCTTTATTCGAATAAACTTAGCTTTGTTTGAATGCATTTGAGTGGAATCTTAATGATTAAGCTTTAGCTTTATTTGAAACAATTACCATTTTTGGAAAGAATAGATGACTTTCATTTGATTAAACAAGTTATATTTCAATAGAATTGACTTTCATTTGATTCAATAAGCTTTATTCAAATCAAATTAGATTTGTTTGAATGCATTTGGGTGGAATCGTAACGATTCAACTTAAGCTTTATTTGAACCAATGACTATTTTTGGAAAGAATAGTTGACTTTCATTTGATTAAACAAGCTATGTTTAATGCAATTGACTTTCATTTGATTCAATGATCTTTATTCGAATCAAATTAGTTTTGTTTGAATGCAATTTAGTGGAATCTTAATGATTAAGCTTAAGCCTTATTTGATACAATTACCATTTTTTGAAGGAATAGTTGACTTTCATTTGATTGTAAGCTTTATTCGAATCATATTAGCTTTGTTTGAATGCAATTGAGTGGAATCTTAATGATTAAGCTTAAACTTTATTCGAAACAATTACCATTTTTGGAATGAATAGTTGACTTTTATTTGATTTAATAAGCTATGTTTGAATGCAATTGACATTCATTTGAATCGATAAGCTTTATTCAAATCAAATTAGCTTTGTGTGAATGCATTTCAGTGGAATCTTAATGATTCAACTTAAGCTTTATATAAACCAATTACCATTTTTGCAAAGAATAGTTGACTTTCATATGATTATACAATCTATGTTTGAATACAATTGACTTTCATTTGATTCAATGATCTTTATTCGAAACAAATTAGCTTTGTTTGAATGCAATTGAGGGGAATCTTAATGATTAAGCTTTAGCTTTATTTGAAACAATTACCATTTTTGGAAAGAATAGATGACTTTCATTTGATTAAACAAGCTACATTTGAATACAATTGACTTTCATTTGATTCAATAAGCTTTATTCAAATCAAATTGGCTTGGTTTGAATGCATTTGAGTGGAATCGTAATGCTTCAACTTAAGCTTTATTTGAACCAATGACCATTTTTGGAAAGAATAGTTTACTTTCATTTGATTAAACAAGCTATGTTTAATGCAATTGACTTTCATTTGATTCAATGATCTTTATTCGAATCAAATTAGTTTCGTTTGAATGCAATTGAGTGGAATCTTAATGATTATGCTTAAGCTTTATTTGATACAATTACCATTTTTCGAAGGAATAGTTGACTTTCATTTGATTCTCAGCTTTATTCGAATCAAATTAGCTTTGCTTGAATGCAATTGAGTTGAATCTTAATGATTAAGCTTAAACTTTATTTGAAACAATTACCATTTTTGGAATGAATAGTTGGCTTTTATTTGATTAAACAAGTAATGTTCGAATGCAATTGACATTCATTTGATTCAATAAGCTTTATTCAAATCAAATTAGCTTTGTGTGAATGCATTTCAGTGGAATCTTAATGATTCAACTTAAGCTTTATGTAAACCAATTACCATTTTTGGAAAGAATAGTTGACTTTCATATGATTATACAATCTATGTTTGAATACAATTAACTTTCATTTGATTCAATGATCTTTATTCGAATCAACTTAGCTTTGTTTGAATGCATTTGAGTGGAATCTTAATGATTAAGCTTTAGCTTTATTTGAAACAATTACCATTTTTGGAAAGAATAGATGACTTTCATTTGATTAAACAAGCTATATTTGAATAGAGTTGACTTTCATTTCATTCAATAAGCTTTATTCAAATCAAATTAGCTTTGTTTGAATGCATTTGAGTGGAATCGTAATGATTCAACTTAAGCTTTATTTGAACCAATGACCATTTTTGGAAAGAATAGTTGACTTTCATTTGATTAAACAAGCTATGTTTAATGCAATTGACTTTCATTTGATTAAACAAGCTATGTTTAATGCAATTGACTTTCATTTGATTCAATGATCTTTATTCGAATCAAATTAGTTTTGTTTGAATGCAATTGAGTGGAATCTTAATGATTAAGCTTAAGCTTTATTTGATACAATTACCATTTTTCGAAGGAATAGTTGACTTTCATTTGATTCTCAGCTTTATTCGAATCAAATTAGCTTTGCTTGAATGCAATTGAGTTGAATCTTAATGATTAAGCTTAAACTTTATTTGAAACAATTACCATTTTTGGAATGAATAGTTGAGTTTTATTTGATTCAACAAGCTATGTTCGAATGCAATTGACATTCATTTGATTCAATAAGCTTTATTAAAATCAAATTAGCTTTGTGTGAATGCATTTCAGTGGAATCTTAATGATTCAACTTAAGCTTTATATAAACCAATTATCATTTTTGGAAAGAATAGTTGACTTTCATATGATTATACAATCTATGTTTGAATACAATATACTTTCATTTGATTCAATGATCTTTTTTCGAATCAAATTAGCTTCGTTTGAAAGCAATTGAGTGGAATCTTAATGATTAAGCTTAAGCTTTATTTGAAACAATTAGCATTTTTTGAAAGAATAGTTGACTTTCATTTGATTAAACAAGCTATGGTTGAATGCAATTGACTTTCATTTGATTCAATAAGCTTTATTTAAATCAAATTATCTTCTTTTGAATGCATTTGAGTGGAATCTTATTGATTCAACTTAAGCTTTATTTGAACCAATGACCATTTTTGGAAAGAATAGTTGACTTTCATTTGAATAAACAAGCTATGTTTAATGCAATTGACTTTCATTTGATTCAGTGATCTTTATTCGAATCAAATTAGTTTTGTTTGAATGCAATTTAGTGGAATCTTAATGATTAAGCTTATGCCTTATTTGATACAATTACCATTTTTGGAAGGAATAGTTGACTTTCATTTGATTCTAAGCTTTATTCGAATCAAATTAGCTTTGCTTGAATGCAATTGAGTTGAATCTTAATGATTAAGCTTAAACATTATTTGAAACAATTACCATTTTTGGAATGAATAGTTGACTTTTATTTGATTCAACAAGCTATGTTCGAATGCAATTGACATTCATTTGATTCAATAAGCTTTATCCAAATCAAATTAGCTTTGTGTGAATGCATTTCAGTGGAATCTTAATGATTCAACTTAAGCTTTATATAAACCAATTACCATTTTTGGAAAGAATAGTTGACTTTCATATGATTATACAATCTATGTTTGAATACAATATACTTTCATTTGATTCAATGATCTTTTTTCGAATCAAATTAGCTTTGTTTGAATGCAATTGAGTGGAATCTTAATGATTAAGCTTAAGCTTTATTTGAAACAATTAGCATTTTTTGAAAGAATAGTTGACTTTCATTTGATTAAACAAGCTATGGTTGAATGCAATTGACTTTCATTTGATTCAATAACCTTTATTTAAATCAAATTAGCTTCTTTTGAATGCATTTGAGTGGAATCTTATTGATTCAACTTAAGCTTTATTTGAACCAATAACGATTTTTGTAAAGAATAGTTGACTTTCATTTGAATAAACAAGCTATGTTTAATGCAATTGACTTTCATTTGATTCAGTGATCTTTATTCGAATCAAATTAGTTTTGTTTGAATGCAATTTAGTGGAATCTTAATGATTAAGCTTATGCCTTATTTGATACAATTACCATTTTTGGAAGGAATAGTTGACTTTCATTTGATTCTAAGCTTTATTCGAATCAAATTAGCTTTGCTTGAATGCAATTGAGTTGAATCTTAATGATTAAGCTTAAACATTATTTGAAACAATTACCATTTTTGGAATGAATAGTTGACTTTTATTTGATTCAACAAGCTATGTTCGAATGCAATTGACATTCATTTGATTCAATAAGCTTTATCCAAATCAAATTAGCTTTGTGTGAATGCATTTCAGTGGAATCTTAATGATTCAACTTAAGCTTTATATAAACCAATTACAATTTTTGGAAAGAATAGTTGACTTTCATATGATTATACAATCTATGTTTGAATAAAATATACTTTCATTTGATTCAATGATCTTTTTTCGAATCAAATTAGCTTTGTTTGAATGCGATTGAGTGGAATCTTAATGATTAAGCTTAAGCTTTATTTGAAACAATTAGCATTTTTTGAAAGAATAGTTGACTTTCATTTGATTAAACAAGCTATGGTTGAATGCAATTGACTTTCATTTGATTCAATAAGCTTTATTTAAATCAAATTAGCTTCTTTTGAATGCATTTGAGTGGAATCTTATTGATTCAACTTAAGCTTTATTTGAACCAATGACCATTTTTGGAAAGAATAGTTGACTTTCATTTGAATAAACAAGCTATGTTTAATGCAATTGACTTTCATTTGATTCAGTGATCTTTATTCGAATCAAATTAGTTTTGTTTGAATGCATTTTAGTGGAATCTTAATGATTAAGCTTATGCCTTATTTGATACAATTACCACTTTTGGAAGGAATAGTTGACTTTCATTTGATTCTAAGCTTTATTCGAATCAAATTAGCTTTGCTTGAATGCAATTGAGTTGAATCTTAATGATTAAGCTTAAACTTTATTTGAAACAATTACCATTTTTGGAATGAATAGTTGACTTTTATTTGATTCAACAAGCTATGTTCGAATGCAATTGACATTCATTTGATTCAATAAGCTTTATCCAAATCAAATTAGCTTTGTGTGAATGCATTTCAGTGGAATCTTAATGATTCAACTTAAGCTTTATATAAACCAATTACAATTTTTGGAAAGAATAGTTGACTTTCATATGATTATACAATCTATGTTTGAATACAATATACTTTCATTTGATTCAATGATCTTTTTTCGAATCAAATTAGCTTTGTTTGAATGCGATTGAGTGGAATCTTAATGATTAAGCTTAAGCTTTATTTGAAACAATTAGCATTTTTTGAAAGAATAGTTGACTTTCATTTGATTAAACAAGCTATGGTTGAATGCAATTGACTTTCATTTGATTCAATAAGCTTTATTTAAATCAAATTAGCTTCTTTTGAATGCATTTGAGTGGAATCTTATTGATTCAACTTAAGCTTTATTTGAACCAATGACCATTTTTGGAAAGAATAGTTGACTTTCATTTGAATAAACAAGCTATGTTTAATGCAATTGACTTTCATTTGATTCAGTGATCTTTATTCGAATCAAATTAGTTTTGTTTGAATGCAATTTAGTGGAATCTTAATGATTAAGCTTATGCCTTATTTGATACAATTACCATTTTTGGAAGGAATAGTTGACTTTCATTTGATTCTAAGCTTTATTCGAATCAAATTAGCTTTGCTTGAATGCAATTGAGTTGAATCTTAATGATTAAGCTTAAACTTTATTTGAAACAATTACCATTTTTGGAATGAATAGTTGACTTTTATTTGATTCAACAAGCTATGTTCGAATGCAATTGACATTCATTTGATTCAATAAGCTTTATGCAAATCAAATTAGCTTTGTGTGAATGCATTTCAGTGGAATCTTAATGATTCAATTTAAGCTTTATATAAACCAATTACCATTTTTGGAAAGAATAGTTGACTTTCATATGATTATACAATCTATGTTTGAATACAATATACTTTCATTTGATTCAATGATCTTTTTTCGAATCAAATTAGCTTTGTTTGAATGCAATTGAGTGGAATCTTAATGATTAAGCTTAAGCTTTATTTGAAACAATTAGCATTTTTTGAAAGAATAGTTGACTTTCATTTGATTAAACAAGCTATGCTTGAATGCAATTGACTTTCATTTGATTCAATAAGCTTTATTTAAATCAAATTAGCTTCTTTTGAATGCATTTGAGTGGAATCTTATTGATTCAACTTAAGCTTTATTTGAACCAATGACCATTTTTGAAAAGAATAGTTGACTTTCATTTGAATAAACAAGCTATGTTTAATGCAATTGACTTTCATTTGATTCAGTGATCTTTATTCGAATCAAATTAGGTTTGTTTGAGTGCAATTTAGTGGAATCTTAATGATTAAGCTTATGCCTTATTTGATACAATTACCATTTTTGGAAGGAATAGTTGACTTTCATTTGATTCTAAGCTTTATTCGAATCAAATGAGCTTTGCTTGAATGCAATTGAGTTGAATCTTAATGATTAAGCTTAAACTTTATTTGAAACAATTACCATTTTTGGAATGAATAGTTGACTTTTATTTGATTCAACAAGCTATGTTCGAATGCAATTGACATTCATTTGATTCAATAAGCTTTATGCAAATCAAATTAGCTTTGTGTGAATGCATTTCAGTGGAATCTTAATGATTCAACTTAAGCTTTATATAAACCAATTACCATTTTTGGAAAGAATAGTTGACTTTCATATGATTATACAATCTATGTTTGAATACAATATACTTTCATTTGATTCAATGATCTTTTTTCGAATCAAATTAGCTTTGTTTGAATGCAATTGAGTGGAATCTTAATGATTAAGCTTAAGCTTTATTTGAAACAATTAGCATTTTTAGAAAGAATAGTTGACTTTCATTTGATTAAACAAGCTATGTTTGAATGCAATTGACTTTCATTTGATTCAATAAGCTTTATTTAAATCAAATTAGCTTCTTTTGAATGCATTTGAGTGGAATCTTATTGATTCAACTTAAGCTTTATTTGAACCAATGACCATTTTTGAAAAGACTAGTTGACTTTCATTTGAATAAACAAGCTATGTTTAATGCAATTGACTTTCATTTGATTCAGTGATCTTTATTCGAATCAAATTAGTTTTGTTTGAATGCAATTTAGTGGAATCTTAATGATTAAGCTTATGCCTTATTTGATACAATTACCATTTTTGGAAGGAATAGTTCACTTTCATTTGATTCTAAGCTTTATTCGAATCAAATGAGCTTTGCTTGAATGCAATTGAGTTGAATCTTAATGATTAAGCTTAAACTTTATTTGAAACAATTACCATTTTTGGAATGAATAGTTGACTTTTATTTGATTCAACAAGCTATGTTCGAATGCAATTGACATTCATTTGATTCAATAAGCTTTATGCAAATCAAATTAGCTTTGTGTGAATGCATTTCAGTGGAATCTTAATGATTCAACTTAAGCTTTATATAAACCAATTACCATTTTTGGAAAGAATAGTTGACTTTCATATGATTATACAATCTATGTTTGAATACAATATACTTTCATTTGATTCAATGATCTTTTTTCGAATCAAATTAGCTTTGTTTGAATGCAATTGAGTGGAATCTTAATGATTAAGCTTAAGCTTTATTTGAAACAATTAGCATTTTTTGAAAGAATAGTTGACTTTCATTTGATTAAACAAGCTATGCTTGAATGCAATTGACTTTCATTTGATTCAATAAGCTTTATTTAAATAAAATTAGCTTCTTTTGAATGCATTTGAGTGGAATCTTATTGATTCAACTTAAGCTTTATTTGAACCAATGACCATTTTTGGAATGAATAGTTGACTTTCATTTGAATAAACAAGCTATGTTTAATGCAATTGACTTTCATTTGATTCAGTGATCTTTATTCGAATCAAATTAGGTTTGTTTGAATGCAATTTAGTGCAATCTTAATGATTAAGCTTATGCCTTATTTGATACAATTACCATTTTTGGAAGGAATAGTTGACTTTCATTTGATTCTAAGCTTTATTCGAATCAAATTAGCTTTGCTTGAATGCAATTGAGTTGAATCTTAATGATTAAGCTTAAACTTTATTTGAAACAATTACCATTTTTGGAATGAATAGTTGACTTTTATTTGATTCAACAAGCTATGTTCGAATGCAATTGACATTCATTTTATTCAATAAGCTTTATCCAAATCAAATTAGCTTTGTGTGAATGCATTTCAGTGGAATCTTATGTTGTGATCCGGCCTCCCAACTCCTTAGTTCAGAGTGGTAAAATAGTCACCATGGTTCGAACTTGCATCCATGACATGGTTGGATTAGTTATCCAACCTATTCAAATCCTATTTAGTTTTGTTTATTAAATTTTGTGTTTAGTAGGGTTCGATCCTTGTTAGTATAAATCGAACCCCTTTTAATTTGTTTGAGTTATTTTTAAATTCAGTCAAGTAGTTATTTAATTAAGGCTAGCAATAAACCGGCGGCTTGCAAGGAGATCTAAGAAGCAAAACTGGCAGCCTTGAAACCCCAAAAAAAACCGGCAGCTTTGAAGCCCAAAGCCGGCAGTATTGAAAGTCCAAAGATGGCAGCTCCAAGATGGCATCCTTAAAATCCAAAGATGGCAGCTTCAAGATGGCATCCAAAGATGGTAAGTGTTGTAACCTTGTTGTAGCACAAGAAGATTACAAGGGACTAGCCACTAAGGTAAAGGATAGATCAAGTTTCAAAGATGGATACAGAAATAACACCACCAACTTCGAGGACTTGGGCTTTAATTCGTGAACTTGGATACAGATTTCACCACCAAATTCAACAAATTAGATTCCTAAGATCACAGCCTAATTGAGCCACAAATTAGACAAGCAAAGGATAATTGTTTCGGATTTCTTGAGGAAAAACCAAGACAAATTTAAGTGTTTGTTTTTGATTCAAAAGTTCTGATTTTTTCATTGATATGCAAGCCACTATTTATAAATACAATTAGGATAAGCTAGGGTAATTAGAAAGTCTAATCCTTATCCTAAGAAATCAGAAATGGTGGTTGCAAATGAAGATAATAAATCTGAATTTGAGAAGCTTGGGCAGCCGGCCTTTAAGCACCATTTTAATGCCTTCTTAATTGCTTTGTTTCTCCTTTTAATTGCTCTTTTAATCCTCTTGCTTGGCAACTGAATTCTGGAAGCTTCTTGTAGCTTGATTGTATTGATGACCTCTTGTATTCCCCTTAGGAACTGCCGGTTTCAAAACTTCGAAGGGGGCTGCCGGTTTTGCACTTGAGGCTGCCACCTTACCATCTTTGGATGCCATCTTGAAGCTGCCATCTTTGGATTTTAAGGATGCCATCTTGGAGCTGCCACTAAGAAGATTTTCAATACTGCCGGCTTTGGGCTTCAAAGCTGCCGGTTTTTTTGGGGTTTCAAGGCTGCCAGTTTTGCTTCTTAGATCTCCTTGCAAGCCGCCGGTTTATTGCTAGCCTTAATTAAATAATTACTTGACTGAATTTAAAAATAACTCAAACAAATTAAAAGGGGTTCGATTTATACTAACAAGGATCGAACCCTACTAAACACA
Source organism: Salicornia ramosissima (assembly GCA_951394345.1). Taxonomy (NCBI): domain Eukaryota; kingdom Viridiplantae; phylum Streptophyta; class Magnoliopsida; order Caryophyllales; family Amaranthaceae; genus Salicornia; species Salicornia ramosissima. The sequence continues at coordinate 31,080,647 of OX596237.1, forward strand.
AAATTTAATAAACAAAACTAAATAGGATTTGAATAGGTTGGATAACTTGTTGTGATCCGGCCTCCTAACTCCTTGGTTCAGAATGGTAAATTAGTCACCATGGTTCGAACCGGCATCTATGACATGGTTGGATTAGTTATTCAACCTACTCAAGTCCTATTTAATTTTGTTTATTAAATTTTCAGTTTAACTTTATGTTTAGTAGGGTTCGATCCTTGTTAGTATAAATCGAACCCCTTTTAATTTGTTTGAGTTATTTTAAAATTCAGTCAAGTAGTTAGTTAATTTGTGGAAACAATGAGAAATGAGAAACCGGCAGCTTGCAAGGAGATCAAGATGGCAGCTTTGGAACCGGCAGCTTTAATTAAGGCTAGTCTTGAAGCCTCACAAACCGGCAGCTTTGAAGCCCCAAAAGCCGGCAGTATTGGAAGTCAAAAGATGGCAGTTTCAAGATGGCAGCCTCAAGTGCAAAACCGGCAGCCCCTTCGAAGTTTTAAAACCGGCAGCCTCTAGGGGAATACAAAAGGTCATCATTGCAATCAAAGCTACAAGAAGCTTCAAGAAGCTTCCAGAATTCAGCTGCCAAGCAAGAGGATTAAAAGAGCAATTAAAAGAGAGACAAAGCAATTAAGAAGACATTAAAATGGAGCTTAAAAGCCGGCTGCCCAAGCTTCTCAAATTCAGATTTTGTTATCTTCATTTGCAACCACCATTTCTGATTTCTTAGGATAAGGATTAGACTTTCTAATTACCCTAGCTTATCCTAATTGTACTTATAAATAGTGGCTTGCATATCAATGAAAAACAAGAACTTTTGAATCAAAAAACAAACACTTGAATTTGTCTTGGTTTTTCCTCAAGAAATCCGAAACAATCATCCTTTGCTTGTCTAATTTGTGGCTCAATTAGGCTGTGATCTTAGGAACCTAATTTGTTGAATTTGGTGGTGAAATCTGTATCCAAGTTCACGAATTAAAGCCCAAGTCCTCGAAGTTGGTGGTGTTATTTCTGTATCCATCTTTGAAACTTGATCTATCCTTTTACTTTAGTGGCTAGTCCCTTGTAATCTTCTTGTGCTACAACAAGGTTACAACATTTGGTGGCCCATGCAGGTCTAGCCACCTTTCTCCTCCACAAACACAACCCCTTTCTTCCCCGTGCCCCACGTCCAACAACCCCTCTCCATTCAAAAAAAAAAAAAAAAAAAAAAAAAACAAAACACACAAAAATGTCGAATCCCCCACCCAATTGGCAAGAGTTCATTCAGAAAAATGAAGAAGAGAAGGAGAGCTTAAAGGCTCAAATGGCTGCCATGCAAACTGAAATGGCGGATCTAATGAGGAGGCTCATTAGGCAGCGAGAAGGTTCACCCACTCGGAGTGAACAAAGCAGTGACCTAGAGCTCGAAGATGAAACTTCAAGAACAAGACCAAACAATGATATCAAGGTTGATATTCCAGAATATGATGGCAAGATAGATGCCGACGAGTTCATCGAATGGTTGAACACGGTGGAAAGAGTGTTCGATTATAAGAACACCCCGGAGGACAAGAAAGTGAAAATCATTGCCTTGAAACTTAGAAAATATGCGTCCACTTGGTGGTCGAATATAAATGCAAAGAGGCAAAGGCAAGGCAAAGACAAGGTCAGAACTTGGCCTAAAATGAAGAAAATGATGAAGAGTAAGTTCTTACCTACTTACTATATTCAAGAGAATTTTCAGAAGTTCCACAAATTGAAACAAGGAACGAAATCAGTAGAGGAGTATGCAAGAGAATTCGAAGGATTAACCATGAAGTGTGATGTTGAAGAGGACGAACCCCAAACTTTGGTTCGTTTTCTTGGCGGTTTGGATCCTAGAATTGCCAATGTAGTCGAACTACACCCCTACTCAACTTTGGAAGAGTTAGTCATTCTAGCTCACAAGGTTGAAGTCCAACAAAAGGCCAAAGGGAAAGAGACCTCACGTCCCTTTTCCAAAACAGCCCCTTCCCCATTCAACCGTCCATACCAAACACCCCTCAAAGTAACCCCCTCTAATCCCCCCAAACCACAAAATCAGCCCTCTAATCCTTCTAAACCCCAAAATTCCGCCCAACCCCGGAAATGTTTTCGTTGTCATGGCTTTGGCCATATTGCAACCGAGTGTCCAAATAAGAGAGTAATCTCTTTGATTGAATGTGAAAGAGAAGAATCAGAAGAGGATCATGATGATATTGGAGCATCGGATCAGGAGCAAGATGAAGTGTTCCTAGGACCCGATGAAGGTGAATGTCTAGTTGTTAGGCGTGCCCTAAGCAGCTTGGTCGGCAAGGAAGAGAACTTGCAACGAGAGGCAATATTTCACTCCCGTTGTACCATAAAAAACAAGGTATGTACTTTAATTATTGATGGTGGTAGTTGTACAAATGTGGCATCTCAGAATATGGTGGATAAATTGGGACTAAAAACAACTCCCCACAAAAATCCTTATATAATCCAATGGCTTAATCAAGGGAAAGGAATTAAAGTGGATAAACAAATTCTGATTTCATTTAGCATTGGTAACAATTATCAAGAAGAGTTGTATTGTGATGTAATCCCCATGGATGCGTGTCATTTGTTGCTTGGAAGACCTTGGATGTTTGATAGGCGAGTTAATCATGATGGATATAAAAACACTTATTCCTTTATTAAAAATGGCAAGAAAATTGTATTAACTCCCTTACCCCCACCCAAAACTGCCGCACAACCATCATCCAAAACTGCCGCACAACCACCACCCAAAACTGCCGCACAACAGAACAATACCCCCTTACCCACTACTCTTACTACCCTCATCAAGTCTGAATATCATGAGTTCCAACCCCATAAAGGGCTCATTTTAAGTGGACTTGAAGACAGCCCCTCACCTCCCAAAGGACCTCTCCATCCCTTACTTAGTTCCCTCTTTCAAGAATTCCCTAATGTTTTCCCCTCTGAAATGCCGTGTGCATTACCTCCCAAAAGGGACATCCAACACAAAATTGACTTGATTCCCGGTTCTACCTTGCCAAATAAACCTGCCTATAGAACCAACCCTAAGGAGACCGAGGAGATAAGACGGCAGGTTGACGAGTTGTTGTCTAAGGGATTGATTCGAGAGTCCTTGAGCCCGTGTGCATGCCCTACTTTACTTGTTCCAAAGAAAAATGGTGAATGGCGTATGTGTGTGGACAGTAGGCCTATTAACAAAATCACTATCAAATATCGATTTCCAATTCCAAGATTGAATGATTTGTTAGATGATTTACATGGTGCTAAAGTATTTTCGAAAATTGATCTTAAAAGTGGCTATCATCAAATTCGAATTTTCGAAGGAGATGAATGGAAAACAGCTTTCAAAACCAAGGATGGATTGTTCGAGTGGCTTGTCATGCCATTTGGTTTAACAAACGCACCTTCTACCTTCATGCGTTTGATGAATCAAGTTCTGAAACCTTTTATTGGTCACTTTGTAGTAGTTTATTTTGATGATATTTTAATTTATAGTAGAGATGATGATGAGCATGTATCACATCTTAGAGAAGTATTTTCTGTTTTAGCAAGAGAACAATTGTATGGTAATCTAGATAAGTGTGATTTCTTTTCTAGTTTTGTAACTTTTCTAGGATTTAAAGTGTCATGTAATGGTATTGAAGTTGATGAAGACAAGGTAAAAGCGATCAATGAGTGGCCCACGCCACAATCAGTTCAACAAGTGCGAAGTTTTCATGGGTTAGCCTCTTTCTATAGGCGATTCGTGAGAAATTTCAGTACTCTCATGGCTCCCATCACCGAACTCACAAAGCTTTCAAAATTTGAATGGAATCCAAATGCTCAAAAGGCATTTGAAGAGGTTAAGAAGATGCTTACTACTGCACCTATTCTAGTATTACCTAACTTTGATGATGTATTTGAAATTGAATGTGATGCTAGTGGTGTTGGAATAGGAGCTGTCCTATCTCAAAACCGGCGGCCCATAGCCTATTTCAGTGAAAAGCTCAATGATGTTCAAAGGAGATATTCAACCTATGACAAAGAATTTTTGGCTCTTGTTCGTGCTTTAGACCATTGGAGGCATTACCTATTGCCTAAAGAATTCATTCTACATTCAGATCATGAAGCACTCAAGTTCTTGCAAAGCCAACAAAAGCTCCATGCTCGCCATGCCAAATGGGTTGAATTCCTTCAATCTTTTCACTTCGTCATCAAGCATAAGAAAGGAGAAATGAACAAAGGTGCCGATGCTTTGTCCAGGAGATATGTGTTGCTTAATTCTTTGAAAACACGTGTGATAGGTGTAGAAGAAATGAAGCAATGCTATGATGATGACTCTGATTTTGGAGAAATCTTTCTAAAGTGTAAAAGCCATCCCCATAAAGACTTTTACATTTTGGATGGTTTTCTTTTCAAAGGGAATAGCATTTGTGTTCCTAAATCTAGCTTGAGAGAAAGTTTAATCAAAGAATTCCATGAAGGAGGAATGGCTGGTCACTTTGGAATTGAGAAGACCTACAATCTCATTTCTGAATACTTCTTTTGGCCTCGATTGAAACGAGATGTAGACTTTGTTGTAAAGAGGTGCGTGAAGTGTCAACAAGCTAAGAGCCATCAATTGCCTCAAGGGTATCTCATGCCCTTACCCATACCGCAAGCTCCTTGGGAAGATGTAAGTCTTGATTTCGTGGTAGGACTTCCCATCACCAAAAACCGAAAGGACTCGATCATGGTGGTTGTTGATCGATTCTCAAAAATGGCTCACTTCATCTCTTGTCATACAACCCATGATGCTAGCCGTGTGGCTGATCTTTACTTCAAAGAGGTTGTTCGCTTACATGGGATTCCCAAATCAATGGTTAGTGATCGAGACGCCAAGTTCCTAAGTCATTTTTGGCTTACCTTATGGCGCAAGATGGGGACCAAGCTCAAATTTAGTACTTCAAGCCATCCTCAAACCGATGGACAGACCGAAGTTACCAATAGGACTTTAGGGTCCTTGTTGCGAGCCCTTGCAACAAAGCGTCCTAGCCAATGGGAAGAAATGCTACCTCATGCTGAATTTGCTTACAACCGAGTTCCTAGCCGTACCACAAGCTTGAGTCCATTTGAAGTTGTCTATGGGTTCAATCCATGTACTCCAATTGATTTGGCCCCATTTCCCATTCCAACCAAATATAGTCATGAAGCTAGTGAACGAGTCAAGGAGATCCAATCCATTCATGAGAAAGTTCGAGGTCAGATTGAACGAGCTAATGCAAAGATGAAGGAGTACTATGACAAGAAAAGAAGCTCGGTGCATTTCAAGGAAGGTGACCTTGTGTGGGTTCATTTAAGGAAGGAACGTTTTCCAACTAAGAGGCGTTCTAAAATCAGTCCAAGGAGTGATGGTCCATTCGAAATCAAGGAGAAAGTGAATGACAATGCCTATAAGGTCGAATTGCCCGGGGACTATGGAGTTTCTTCTACCTTCAATGTTCAAGATTTGTCTCCCTACTTTGATGAATTTGAAGAATTGCCAAGTTTGAGGTCAAACTCTTCAAAAGCCGGGGAGGATGTTGTGATCCGGCCTCCTAACTCCTTGGTTCAGAATGGTAAATTAGTCACCATGGTTCGAACCGGCATCTATGACATGGTTGGATTAGTTATTCAACCTACTCAAGTCCTATTTAATTTTGTTTATTAAATTTTCAGTTTAACTTTATGTTTAGTAGGGTTCGATCCTTGTTAGTATAAATCGAACCCCTTTTAATTTGTTTGAGTTATTTTAAAATTCAGTCAAGTAGTTAGTTAATTTGTGGAAACAATGAGAAATGAGAAACCGGCAGCTTGCAAGGAGATCAAGATGGCAGCTTTGGAACCGGCAGCTTTAATTAAGGCTAGTCTTGAAGCCTCACAAACCGGCAGCTTTGAAGCCCCAAAAGCCGGCAGTATTGGAAGTCAAAAGATGGCAGTTTCAAGATGGCAGCCTCAAGTGCAAAACCGGCAGCCCCTTCGAAGTTTTAAAACCGGCAGCCTCTAGGGGAATACAAAAGGTCATCATTGCAATCAAAGCTACAAGAAGCTTCAAGAAGCTTCCAGAATTCAGCTGCCAAGCAAGAGGATTAAAAGAGCAATTAAAAGAGAGACAAAGCAATTAAGAAGACATTAAAATGGAGCTTAAAAGCCGGCTGCCCAAGCTTCTCAAATTCAGATTTTGTTATCTTCATTTGCAACCACCATTTCTGATTTCTTAGGATAAGGATTAGACTTTCTAATTACCCTAGCTTATCCTAATTGTACTTATAAATAGTGGCTTGCATATCAATGAAAAACAAGAACTTTTGAATCAAAAAACAAACACTTGAATTTGTCTTGGTTTTTCCTCAAGAAATCCGAAACAATCATCCTTTGCTTGTCTAATTTGTGGCTCAATTAGGCTGTGATCTTAGGAACCTAATTTGTTGAATTTGGTGGTGAAATCTGTATCCAAGTTCACGAATTAAAGCCCAAGTCCTCGAAGTTGGTGGTGTTATTTCTGTATCCATCTTTGAAACTTGATCTATCCTTTTACTTTAGTGGCTAGTCCCTTGTAATCTTCTTGTGCTACAACAAGGTTACAACATAACTAATCCAACCATGTCATGGATGCAAGTTCGAACCATGGTGACTATTTTACCACTCTGAACTAAGGAGTTGGGAGGCCGGATCACAACATCCTCCCCGGCTTTTGAAGAGTTTGACCTCAAACTTGGCAATTCTTCAAATTCATCAAAGTAGGGAGACAAGTCTTGAACATTGAAGGTAGAAGAAACTCCATAGTTCCCAGGCAATTCAACCTTATAGGCATTGTCATTCACTTTCTCCTTGATTTCGAATGGACCATCACTCCTTGGACTGATTTTAGAACGCCTCTTAGTTGGAAAACGTTCCTTCCTTAAATGAACCCACACAAGGTCACCTTCCTTGAAATGCACCAAGCTTCTTTTCTTGTCATAGTACTCCTTCATCTTTGCATTAGCTCGTTCAATCTGACCTCGAACTTTCTCATGAATGGATTGGATCTCCTTGACTCGTTCACTAGCTTCATGACTATATTTGGTTGGAGTTGGAAATGGGGCCAAATCAATTGGAGTACATGGATTGAACCCATAAACAACTTCAAATGGGCTCAAGCTTGTGGTACGGCTAGGACCTCGGTTGTAAGCAAATTCAGCATGAGGTAGCATTTCTTCCCATTGGCTAGGACGCTTTGTTGCAAGGGCTCGTAGCAAGGACCCTAAAGTCCTATTGGTGACTTCGGTCTGACCATCGGTTTGAGGATGGCTTGAAATACTGAATTTGAGCTTTGTTCCCATCTTGCGCCATAAGGTAAGCCAAAAATGACTTAGGAACTTGGCGTCTCGATCACTAACCATTGATTTGGGAATCCCATGTAAGCGAACAACCTCTTTGAAGTAAAGATCAGCCACACGGCTAGCATCATGGGTTGTATGACAAGAGATGAAGTGAGCCATTTTTGAGAATCGATCAACAACCACCATGATCGAGTCCTTTCTGTTTTTGGTGATGGGAAGTCCTACCACGAAATCAAGACTTACATCTTCCCAAGGAGCTTGCGGTATGGGTAAGGGCATGAGATACCCTTGAGGCAATTGATGGCTCTTAGCTTGTTGACACTTCACGCACCTCTTAACAACAAAGTCTACATCTCGTTTCAATCGAGGCCAAAAGAAGTATTCAGAAATGAGAGTGTAGGTCTTCTCAATTCCAAAGTGACCAGCCATTCCTCCTTCATGGAATTCTTTAATTAAGCTTTCTCTCAAGCTAGATTTAGGAACACAAATGCTATTCCCTTTGAAAAGAAAACCATCCAAAATGTAAAAGTCTTTATGGGGATGGCTTTTACACTTTAGAAAGATTTCTCCAAAATCAGAGTCATCATCATAGCATTGCTTCATTTCTTCTACACCTATCACACGTGTTTTCAAAGAATTAAGCAACACATATCTCCTGGACAAAGCATCGGCACCTTTGTTCATTTCTCCTTTCTTATGCTTGATGACGAAGTGAAAAGATTGAAGGAATTCAACCCATTTGGCATGGCGAGCATGGAGCTTTTGTTGGCTTTGCAAGAACTTGAGTGCTTCATGATCTGAATGTAGAATGAATTCTTTAGGCAATAGGTAATGCCTCCAATGGTCTAAAGCACGAACAAGAGCCAAAAATTCTTTGTCATAGGTGGAATATCTCCTTTGAACATCATTGAGCTTTTCACTGAAATAGGCTATGGGCCGCCGGTTTTGAGATAGGACAGCTCCTATTCCAACACCACTAGCATCACATTCAATTTCAAATACATCATCAAAGTTAGGTAATACAAGAATAGGTGCAGTAGTAAGCATCTTCTTAACCTCTTCAAATGCCTTTTGAGCATTTGGATTCCATTCAAATTTTGAAAGCTTTGTGAGTTCGGTGATTGGAGCCATGAGAGTACTGAAATTTCTCACGAATCGCCTATAGAAAGAGGCTAACCCATGAAAACTTCGCACTTGTTGAACTGATTGTGGCGTGGGCCACTCATTGATCGCTTTTACCTTGTCTTCATCAACTTCAATACCATTACATGACACTTTAAATCCTAGAAAAGTTACAAAACTAGAAAAGAAATCACACTTTTCTAGATTACCATACAATTGTTCTCTTGCTAAAACAGAAAATACTTCTCTAAGATGTGATACATGCTCATCATCATCTCTACTATAAATTAAAATATCATCAAAATAAACTACTACAAAGTGACCAATAAAAGGTTTCAGAACTTGATTCATCAAACGCATGAAGGTAGAAGGTGCGTTTGTTAAACCAAATGGCATGACAAGCCACTCGAACAATCCATCCTTGGTTTTGAAAGCTGTTTTCCATTCATCTCCTTCGAAAATTCGAATTTGATGATAGCCACTTTTAAGATCAATTTTCGAAAATACTTTAGCACCATGTAAATCATCTAACAAATCATTCAATCTTGGAATTGGAAATCGATATTTGATAGTGATTTTGTTAATAGGCCTACTGTCCACACACATACGCCATTCACCATTTTTCTTTGGAACAAGTAAAGTAGGGCATGCACACGGGCTCAAGGACTCTCGAATCAATCCCTTAGATAACAACTCGTCAACCTGCCGTCTTATCTCCTCGGTCTCCTTAGGGTTGGTTCTATAGGCAGGTTTATTTGGCAAGGTAGAACCGGGAATCAAGTCAATTTTGTGTTGGATGTCCCTTTTGGGAGGTTGTAACGACCCGGAATTTTGGGCCAGAAAATTTCGCGGTTATTAATTATATTTATTTAATTCTAGTCCAAAAAGGCCCATTATATTTTGGACTGTTTAATTTGTATTTCCTATTCTTATTTCCAAATTGGGCCAAAGACCCAATTTTTCTTTCTTTTTCTACTTGGCCGGCTCCCCTCTTTTTATTTGGGCCAAGTATTTTTTTTATTTATTTAAATTGGTTAATTAATTTTTTGATTTAATTAAATTAGTTTTTAAAGCCCTAAACTAATTCAACCTAGCCTAGTCATACCTAACTAAGTCCACTCCACCTCCCTATTCTTTCTCCTTCTTCACGGCAGCTTCATTAGTAGCATTAGGGTTTGTTTTTTTTTTTATTTCTTTTCCTTCCTCTCTTCTATAAATAGGACCATTATCATTTAGTTAGTCCTATTTTTGCAATTGTTCCTAAACCCTAAAATACATTTTCTCTCTTCCCCTTCTTCCTCTTCTCAAAAACAGTGAGCCATCATTTTCCCTTGGAATTTTAATAGCGAATCCAGGTAACTATGCTCTCCTCTTTAATCTATGGGTAGAAAAACACATAGTTAATTAGGAATCATATCATGAAAATTGTAGGAAATTTAATATTGTTTTACTTGGATATGTCGAGCATGAAGCATGAATTTCTTGATTGATTTTTATGTATTTTCATGATTTTATGTATGATCTTGTATGAATTTATTTACCAATCAAATCTTGTTATTTCTTGATGAATTTTTCATGGTATCTTGTTTACTGTTTGATTATTAACCATGATTTATTTCGTGGCAAAATTCGTCCGTTTATTATTTATAAAAATTTAATCTTTCAAACCGGTAAAACTGTCCAGAATAGGTTTACGAATTTATTAGTGTACTTAATCAATTCGGAATGCTACGAAATTTTATATGGAAGTCAGTGATAATTTTTTACAGCTTGTGTTAAATTTCGTAATTTTTAAAGATCGTTTGATATGGCATAAAATTCTGAAACCGAATTCAGCCTAATCTGACTGGTTAGTTATAAAATCACTTAAAAATAGTAAAAGATGTTATTTTTAGACGAAATTTATGCACGTTAATCCTTGAACCCATATTTAGCTCCCATAAAAATTTCCAGATTTTTAGAGATCTTTAGATGGTCGTTTTTAATTTAATTCTTTAAAAATCAGATTGTATAAATTAGGGCAATTGAATTATTAAAATATGCTATTACTAATTATTGAATTTTCGAGTGACCTAAGTATTAAAAAGGGAACTAAAAATATGATTTTTATGATGAATCTTGATAGTATTGAATTATATTTATTAATCTTGAATTAAAAATTAAATCTTGTTATTATCTTCTAATTGTCGAGTGTATAGAAATTAAAAGAAGGGTTAAAAATATTATTTTTATGTTAATCTTGATGAATGTTGTTGAAAAATATGATTTTTATCTTATTTTGGTAATTTTTGTAATTATATTGATTAATTAAATTAATTCTAGAAAATAGTTAATTATTGTTATATTTTTTTTAATAATGCCGTGTAGAATTGATGAATTAGTCAATTTTTGATTAAATTTGATTATTGTTAATTCAGGGAATAATTAATAATAAAAGTTACGGACAAAATAATTATCAGGGATAAGTTGTAAAGTGAAGGGATAGATAATATGACTATTATTATTACTATTAGTATTCGGCTATTACAATTATTAATAATAATATCTACAAGTTAGTATATGATATTAAGGTTAGTATCCGAAAGGATAGGATTATAAGTATATGATAGTATATTATAAGATTTAAAGTTGCATAAGATACTACTAGGGATAAGAAAGGAAACAGAGTAATAGCTATACATGTTATGTCTCGGTCTCTGGCTAGGAAAGACTTGGTATTTAAGGTGGCCAATATACGTGCCGCACCTCTCTTTCCTGGGACTCCGAACATTTCATTTCCTATTACGGTCACCTAGTATTATCCTAATATATGATATGATTAAATTAATTGAAGATATAAGATACAATATGGACACCCACCTGTATGATACACGAGTCATTAGTGGGTTAAGTCAGAACCACTACTCAATGGGACGAACACATGAGTTCCCCCGAGTAGTTTGACCTTAGAACATGTAGTCGTCTGGTAACCGTATCTGCGAGTCGCTACCAGGAAGTTATGGCCATAGCTTAGACTTAGCGGTGAAACACGGGATCCGCTATGGGATTGGGTACACGAGCTCCTCCCGGCATGTTCTAGGGAGTTATGGTGAAACACGAGATCCATAACGAGTTATTAGTGACCGGTCCAACAAAGATATTATATTAGGATCATACGATTTGATGAGATGAAATCATAAGATGAAGATAAGATGATTTCTAAGAATTGATGATAAGATAGATTATGATCTAATATGATAAGAAAGACATGATATGATATGATTAAGATAAGATTTATGATGAAGGGAATGTGATTATGATTAAGATTTGTTAATGATATAATTTAAGAAGGGTTAAGTATAAGTTAATGATTGGGATAATTTAAGATGTATAGTATAAAGTATAAGTTTAGCATATTGTAAGTCTTCCGCTGTGTATTTCGGTATTTATGAGCATGTACGTGTATGTATAATTATACGGATGTGGAATGTATTTGGTATGTATTCTAACCGTATTTGCAGGGTTGAATGTACGTATTTTTATACGTAATTATACGTATTCTAACTGTATTTCTGCAGGGGTATTTATACGTATTTTATACGTATCTGTATACGTATTTTATACGTACCTTTATACGTATTATTATACGTACGTTTATATGGAATTTGTGTATCTTTGTGTAAAGCATGTATTAAATCTTTTACAGTTTTTATGGTATTTTCTATGATATTATGTGTTTGGTGGTCCCTCGATTAAATGGGACAGCCTAGTTACTCGCCACTGACGGTGGACCCCCCCTCAGTTTCAGGTGATGTTGCAGCAGATTAGAGCGGGCTTCGCCGGATGGGCTTGAGTGTTCTAGCATTTATTCTAAGTTTTCTAGTTTATCCAGAACTACTTAAACATTTACTTAGTTTATTCTACGATCCCAGCATGTTGGGACAGTATTTCCAAACTTATGATGTAATAATGAATATTGGATTTATTATGGTTTCTAGGAGTTATTTTAATAAAAGTCAATTCTTCCATTTATTTCATTTGATATATTGTTAATATGATTAAGTAATGATCCGGATGTCGACTTCCCTTCGTAAATCGACAAGCTAAAAAGTCGGGTCGTTACAGAGGTAATGCACACGGCATTTCAGAGGGGAAAACATTAGGGAATTCTTGAAAGAGGGAACTAAGTAAGGGATGGAGAGGTTCTTTGGGAGGTGAGGGGCTGTCTTCAAGTCCACTTAAAATGAGCCCTTTATGGGGTTGGAACTCATGATATTCAGACTTGATGAGGGTAGTAAGAGTAGTGGGTAAGGGAGTATTGTTCTGTTGTGCGGCAGTTTTGGGTGGTGGTTGTGCGGCAGTTTTGGGTGGTGGTTGTGCGGCAGTTTTGGGTGGGGGTAAGGGAGTTAATACAATTTTCTTGCCATTTTTAATAAAGGAATAAGTGTTTTTATATCCATCATGATTAACTCGCCTATCAAACATCCAAGGTCTTCCAAGCAACAAATGACACGCATCCATGGGGATTACATCACAATACAACTCTTCTTGATAATTGTTACCAATGCTAAATGAAATCAGAATTTGTTTATCCACTTTAATTCCTTTCCCTTGATTAAGCCATTGGATTATATAAGGATTTTTGTGAGGAGTTGTTTTTAGTCCCAATTTATCCACCATATTCTGAGATGCCACATTTGTACAACTACCACCATCAATAATTAAAGTACATACCTTGTTTTTGATGGTACAACGGGAGTGAAATATTGCCTCTCGTTGCAAGTTCTCTTCCTTGCCGACCAAACTGCTTAGGGCACGCCTAACAACTAGACATTCACCTTCATCGGGTCCTAGGAACACTTCATCTTGCTCCTGATCCGATGCTCCAATATCATCATGATCCTCTTCTGATTCTTCTCTTTCACATTCAATCAAAGAGATTACTCTCTTATTTGGACACTCGGTTGCAATATGGCCAAAGCCATGACAACGAAAACATTTCCGGGGTTGGGCGGAATTTTGGGGTTTAGAAGGATTAGAGGGCTGATTTTGTGGTTTGGGGGGATTAGAGGGGGTTACTTTGAGGGGTGTTTGGTATGGACGGTTGAATGGGGAAGGGGCTGTTTTGGAAAAGGGACGTGAGGTCTCTTTCCCTTTGGCCTTTTGTTGGAATTCAACCTTGTGAGCTAGAATGACTAACTCTTCCAAAGTTGAGTAGGGGTGTAGTTCGACAACATTGGCAATTCTAGGATCCAAACCGCCAAGAAAACGAACCAAAGTTTGGGGTTCGTCCTCTTCAACATCACACTTTATGGTTAATCCTTCGAATTCTCTTGCATACTCCTCTACTGATTTCGTTCCTTGTTTCAATTTGTGGAACTTCTGAAAATTCTCTTGAATATAGTAAGTAGGTAAGAACTTACTCTTCATCATTTTCTTCATTTTAGGCCAAGTTCTGACCTTGTCCTTGCCTTGCCTTTGCCTCTTTGCATTTATATTCGACCACCAAGTGGACGCATATTTTCTAAGTTTCAAGGCAATGATTTTCACTTTCTTGTCCTCCGGGGTGTTCTTATAATCGAACACTCTTTCCACCGTGTTCAACCATTCGATGAACTCGTCGGCATCTATCTTGCCATCATATTCTGGAATATCAACCTTGATATCATTGTTTGGTCTTGTTCTTGAAGTTTCATCTTCGAGCTCTAGGTCACTGCTTTGTTCACTCCGAGTGGGTGAACCTTCTCGTTGTCTAATGAGTCTCCTCATTAGATCCGCCATTTCAGTTTGCATGGCAGCCATTTGAGCCTTTAAGCTCTCCTTCTCTTCTTCATTTTTCTGAATGAACTCTTGCCAATTGGGTGGGGGATTCGACATTTTGTGTGTTTTGTTTTTTTTTTTTTTTGACGTGGAGGTAAAGGAAAGAAAGGGGTTGTTTTTGTGGAGGAGAAAGGTGGCTAGACCTGCATGGGCCACCAAATGTTGTAACCTTGTTGTAGCACAAGAAGATTACAAGGGACTAGCCACTAAGGTAAAGGATAGATCAAGTTTCAAAGATGGATACAGAAATAACACCACCAACTTCGAGGACTTGGGCTTTAATTCGTGAACTTGGATACAGATTTCACCACCAAATTCAACAAATTAGATTCCTAAGATCACAGCCTAATTGAGCCACAAATTAGACAAGCAAAGGATAATTGTTTCGGATTTCTTGAGGAAAAACCAAGACAAATTTAAGTGTTTGTTTTTGATTCAAAAGTTCTGATTTTTTCATTGATATGCAAGCCACTATTTATAAATACAATTAGGATAAGCTAGGGTAATTAGAAAGTCTAATCCTTATCCTAAGAAATCAGAAATGGTGGTTGCAAATGAAGATAATAAATCTGAATTTGAGAAGCTTGGGCAGCCGGCCTTTAAGCACCATTTTAATGCCTTCTTAATTGCTTTGTTTCTCCTTTTAATTGCTCTTTTAATCCTCTTGCTTGGCAGCTGAATTCTGGAAGCTTCTTGTAGCTTGATTGTATTGATGACCTCTTGTATTCCCCTTAGGAACTGCCGGTTTCAAAACTTCGAAGGGGGCTGCCGGTTTTGCACTTGAGGCTGCCACCTTACCATCTTTGGATGCCATCTTGAAGCTGCCATCTTTGGATTTTAAGGATGCCATCTTGGAGCTGCCACTAAGAAGATTTTCAATACTGCCGGCTTTGGGCTTCAAAGCTGCCGGTTTTTTTGGGGTTTCAAGGCTGCCAGTTTTGCTTCTTAGATCTCCTTGCAAGCCGCCGGTTTATTGCTAGCCTTAATTAAATAATTACTTGACTGAATTTAAAAATAACTCAAACAAATTAAAAGGGGTTCGATTTATACTAACAAGGATCGAACCCTACTAAACACAAAATTTAATAAACAAAACTAAATAGGATTTGAATAGGTTGGATAACTAATCCAACCATGTCATGGATGCAAGTTCGAACCATGGTGACTATTTTACCACTCTGAACTAAGGAGTTGGGAGGCCGGATCACAACAGTAAGGTGGCAGCCTCAAGTGCAAAACCGGCAGCCCCCTTCGAAGTTTTGAAACCGGCAGTTCCTAAGGGGAATACACGAGGTCATCAATACAATCAAGCTACAAGAAGCTTCCAGAATTCAGCTGCCAAGCAAGAGGATTAAAAGAGCAATTAAAAGGAGAAACAAAGCAATTAAGAAGGCATTAAAATGGTGCTTAAAGGCCGGCTGCCCAAGCTTCTCAAATTCAGATTTATTATCTTCATTTGCAACCACCATTTCTGATTTCTTAGGATAAGGATTAGACTTTCTAATTACCCTAGCTTATCCTAATTGTACTTATAAATAGTGGCTTGCATATCAATGAAAAAACAGAACTTTTGAATCAAAAAACAAACACTTAAATTTGTCTTGGTTTTTCCTCAAGAAATCCGAAACAATTATCCTTTGCTTGTCTAATTTGTGGCTCAATTAGGCTGTGATCTTAGGAATCTAATTTGTTGAATTTGGTGGTGAAATCTGTATCCAAGTTCACGAATTAAAGCCCAAGTCCTCGAAGTTGGTGGTGTTATTTCTGTATCCATCTTTGAAACTTGATCTATCCTTTACTTTAGTGGCTAGTCCCTTGTAATCTTCTTGTGCTACAACAAGGTTACAACATTTGGTGGCCCATGCAGGTCTAGCCACCTTTCTCCTCCACAAAAACAACCCCTTTCTTTCCTTTACCTCCACGTCAAAAAAAAAAAAAAAAAAAAAAAAAACAAAACACACAAAATGTCGAATCCCCCACCCAATTGGCAAGAGTTCATTCAGAAAAATGAAGAAGAGAAGGAGAGCTTAAAGGCTCAAATGGCTGCCATGCAAACTGAAATGGCGGATCTAATGAGGAGACTCATTAGACAACGAGAAGGTTCACCCACTCGGAGTGAACAAAGCAGTGACCTAGAGCTCGAAGATGAAACTTCAAGAACAAGACCAAACAATGATATCAAGGTTGATATTCCAGAATATGATGGCAAGATAGATGCCGACGAGTTCATCGAATGGTTGAACACGGTGGAAAGAGTGTTCGATTATAAGAACACCCCGGAGGACAAGAAAGTGAAAATCATTGCCTTGAAACTTAGAAAATATGCGTCCACTTGGTGGTCGAATATAAATGCAAAGAGGCAAAGGCAAGGCAAAGACAAGGTCAGAACTTGGCCTAAAATGAAGAAAATGATGAAGAGTAAGTTCTTACCTACTTACTATATTCAAGAGAATTTTCAGAAGTTCCACAAATTGAAACAAGGAACGAAATCAGTAGAGGAGTATGCAAGAGAATTCGAAGGATTAACCATGAAGTGTGATGTTGAAGAGGACGAACCCCAAACTTTGGTGCGTTTTCTTGGCGGTTTGGATCCTAGAATTGCCAATGTTGTCGAACTACACCCCTACTCAACTTTGGAAGAGTTAGTCATTCTAGCTCACAAGGTTGAAGTCCAACAAAAGGCCAAAGGGAAAGAGACCTCACGTCCCTTTTCCAAAACAGCCCCTTCCCCATTCAACCGTCCATACCAAACACCCCTCAAAGTAACCCCCTCTAATCCCCCCAAACCACAAAATCAGCCCTCTAATCCTTCTAAACCCCAAAATTCCGCCCAACCCCGGAAATGTTTTCGTTGTCATGGCTTTGGCCATATTGCAACCGAGTGTCCAAATAAGAGAGTAATCTCTTTGATTGAATATGAAAGAGAAGAATCAGAAGAGGATCATGATGATATTGGAGCATCGGATCAGGAGCAAGATGAAGTGTTCCTAGGACCCGATGAAGGTGAATGTCTAGTTGTTAGGCGTGCCCTAAGCAGCTTGGTCGGCAAGGAAGAGAACTTGCAACGAGAGGCAATATTTCACTCCCGTTGTACCATCAAAAACAAGGTATGTACTTTAATTATTGATGGTGGTAGTTGTACAAATGTGGCATCTCAGAATATGGTGGATAAATTGGGACTAAAAACAACTCCCCACAAAAATCCTTATATAATCCAATGGCTTAATCAAGGGAAAGGAATTAAAGTGGATAAACAAATTCTGATTTCATTTAGCATTGGTAACAATTATCAAGAAGAGTTGTATTGTGATGTAATCCCCATGGATGCGTGTCATTTGTTGCTTGGAAGACCTTGGATGTTTGATAGGCGAGTTAATCATGATGGATATAAAAACACTTATTCCTTTATTAAAAATGGCAAGAAAATTGTATTAACTCCCTTACCCCCATCCAAAACTGCCGCACAACCACCACCCAAAACTGCCGCACAACAGAACAATACCCCCTTACCCACTACTCTTACTACCCTCATCAAGTCTGAATATCATGAGTTCCAGCCCCATAAAGGGCTCATTTTAAGTGGACTTGAAGACAGCCCCTCACCTCCCAAAGAACCTCTCCATCCCTTACTTAGTTCCCTCTTTCAAGAATTCCCTAATGTTTTCCCCTCTGAAATGCCATGTGCATTACCTCCCAAAAGGGACATCCAACACAAAATTGACTTGATTCCCGGTTCTACCTTGCCAAATAAACCTGCCTATAGAACCAACCCTAAGGAGACTGAGGAGATAAGACGGCAGGTTGACGAGTTGTTGTCTAAGGGATTGATTCGAGAGTCCTTGAGCCCGTGTGCATGCCCTACTTTACTTGTTCCAAAGAAAAATGGTGAATGGCGTATGTGTGTGGACAGTAGGCCTATTAACAAAATCACTATCAAATATCGATTTCCAATTCCAAGATTGAATGATTTGTTAGATGATTTACATGGTGCTAAAGTATTTTCGAAAATTGATCTTAAAAGTGGCTATCATCAAATTCGAATTTTCGAAGGAGATGAATGGAAAACAGCTTTCAAAACCAAGGATGGATTGTTCGAGTGGCTTGTCATGCCATTTGGTTTAACAAACGCACCTTCTACCTTCATGCGTTTGATGAATCAAGTTCTGAAACCTTTTATTGGTCACTTTGTAGTAGTTTATTTTGATGATATTTTAATTTATAGTAGAGATGATGATGAGCATGTATCACATCTTAGAGAAGTATTTTCTGTTTTAGCAAGAGAACAATTGTATGGTAATCTAGATAAGTGTGATTTCTTTTCTAGTTTTGTAACTTTTCTAGGATTTAAAGTGTCATGTAATGGTATTGAAGTTGATGAAGACAAGGTAAAAGCGATCAATGAGTGGCCCAAGCCACAATCAGTTCAACAAGTGCGAAGTTTTCATGGGTTAGCCTCTTTCTATAGGCGATTCGTGAGAAATTTCAGTACTCTCATGGCTCCAATCACCGAACTCACAAAGCTTTCAAAATTTGAATGGAATCCAAATGCTCAAAAGGCATTTGAAGAGGTTAAGAAGATGCTTACTACTGCACCTATTCTTGTATTACCTAACTTTGATGAAGTATTTGAAATTGAATGTGATGCTAGTGGTGTTGGAATAGGAGCTGTCCTATCTCAAACCGGCGGCCCATAGCCTATTTCAGTGAAAAGCTCAATGATGTTCAAAGGAGATATTCCACCTATGACAAAGAATTTTTGGCTCTTGTTCGTGCTTTAGACCATTGGAGGCATTACCTATTGCCTAAAGAATTCATTCTACATTCAGATCATGAAGCACTCAAGTTCTTGCAAAGCCAACAAAAGCTCCATGCTCGCCATGCCAAATGGGTTGAATTCCTTCAATCTTTTCACTTCGTCATCAAGCATAAGAAAGGAGAAATGAACAAAGGTGCTGATGCTTTGTCCAGGAGATATGTGTTGCTTAATTCTTTGAAAACACGTGTGATAGGTGTAGAAGAAATGAAGCAATGCTATGATGATGACTCTGATTTTGGAGAAATCTTTCTAAAGTGTAAAAGCCATCCCCATAAAGACTTTTACATTTTGGATGGTTTTCTTTTCAAAGGGAATAGCATTTGTGTTCCTAAATCTAGCTTGAGAGAAAGCTTAATTAAAGAATTCCATGAAGGAGGAATGGCTGGTCACTTTGGAATTGAGAAGACCTACACTCTCATTTCTGAATACTTCTTTTGGCCTCGATTGAAACGAGATGTAGACTTTGTTGTTAAGAGGTGCGTGAAGTGTCAACAAGCTAAGAGCCATCAATTGCCTCAAGGGTATCTCATGCCCTTACCCATACCGCAAGCTCCTTGGGAAGATGTAAGTCTTGATTTCGTGGTAGGACTTCCCATCACCAAAAACAGAAAGGACTCGATCATGGTGGTTGTTGATCGATTCTCAAAAATGGCTCACTTCATCTCTTGTCATACAACCCATGATGCTAGCCGTGTGGCTGATCTTTACTTCAAAGAGGTTGTTCGCTTACATGGGATTCCCAAATCAATGGTTAGTGATCGAGACGTCAAGTTCCTAAGTCATTTTTGGCTTACCTTATGGCGCAAGATGGGAACAAAGCTCAAATTCAGTACTTCAAGCCATCCTCAAACCGATGGTCAGACCGAAGTCACCAATAGGACTTTAGGGTCCTTGCTACGAGCCCTTGCAACAAAGCGTCCTAGCCAATGGGAAGAAATGCTACCTCATGCTGAATTTGCTTACAACCGAGTTCCTAGCCGTACCACAAGCTTGAGCCCATTTGAAGTTGTTTATGGGTTCAATCCATGTACTCCAATTGATTTGGCCCCATTTCCAACTCCAACCAAATATAGTCATGAAGCTAGTGAACGAGTCAAGGAGATCCAATCCATTCATGAGAAAGTTCGAGGTCAGATTGAACGAGCTAATGCAAAGATGAAGGAGTACTATGACAAGAAAAGAAGCTCGGTGCATTTCAAGGAAGGTGACCTCGTGTGGGTTCATTTAAGGAAGGAACGTTTTCCAACTAAGAGGCGTTCTAAAATCAGTCCAAGGAGTGATGGTCCATTCGAAATCAAGGAGAAAGTGAATGACAATGCCTATAAGGTTGAATTGCCTGGGAACTATGGAGTTTCTTCTACCTTCAATGTTCAAGACTTGTCTCCCTACTTTGATGAATTTGAAGAATTGCCAAGTTTGAGGTCAAACTCTTCAAAAGCCGGGGAGGATGTTGTGATCCGGCCTCCCAACTCCTTAGTTCAGAGTGGTAAAATAGTCACCATGGTTTGAACTTGCATCCATGACATGGTTGGATTAGTTATCCAACCTATTCAAATCCTATTTAGTTTTGTTTATTAAATTTTGTGTTTAGTAGGGTTCGATCCTTGTTAGTATAAATCGAACCCCTTTTAATTTGTTTGAGTTATTTTTAAATTCAGTCAAGTAGTTATTTAATTAAGGCTAGCAATAAACCGGCGGCTTGCAAGGAGATCTAAGAAGCAAAACTAGCAGCCTTGAAACCCCAAAAAAAACCGGCAGCTTTGAAGCCCAAAGCCGGCAGTATTGAAAGTCCAAAGATGGCAGCTCCAAGATGGCATCCTTAAAATCCAAAGATGGCAGCTTCAAGATGGCATCCAAAGATGGTAAGGTGGCAGCCTCAAGTGCAAAACCGGCAGCCCCCTTCGAAGTTTTGAAACCGGCAGTTCCTAAGGGGAATACACGAGGTCATCAATACAATCAAGTTACAAGAAGCTTCCAGAATTCAGCTGCCAAGCAAGAGGATTAAAAGAGCAATTAAAAGGAGAAACAAAGCAATTAAGAAGGCATTAAAATGGTGCTTAAAGGCCGGCTGCCCAAGCTTCTCAAATTCAGATTTATTATCTTCATTTGCAACCACCATTTCTGATTTCTTAGGATAAGGATTAGACTTTCTAATTACCCTAGCTTATCCTAATTGTACTTATAAATAGTGGCTTGCATATCAATGAAAAAACAGAACTTTTGAATCAAAAAACAAACACTTAAATTTGTCTTGGTTTTTCCTCAAGAAATCCGAAACAATTATCCTTTGCTTGTCTAATTTGTGGCTCAATTAGGCTGTGATCTTAGGAATCTAATTTGTTGAATTTGGTGGTGAAATCTGTATCCAAGTTCACGAATTAAAGCCCAAGTCCTCGAAGTTGGTGGTGTTATTTCTGTATCCATCTTTGAAACTTGATCTATCCTTTACTTTAGTGGCTAGTCCCTTGTAATCTTCTTGTGCTACAACAAGGTTACAACATCTTAATGATTCAACTTAAGCTTTATATAAACCAATTACCATTTTTGGAAAGAATAGTTGACTTTCATATGATTATACAATCTATGTTTGAATACAATATACTTTCATTTGATTCAATGATCTTTTTTCGAATCAAATTAGCTTTGTTTGAATGCAATTGAGTGGAATCTTAATGATTAAGCTTAAGCTTTATTTGAAACAATTAGCATTTTTTGAAAGAATAGTTGACTTTCATTTGATTAAACAAGCTATGGTTGAATGCAATTGACTTTCATTTGATTCAATAACCTTTATTTAAATCAAATTAGCTTCTTTTGAATGCATTTGAGTGGAATCTTATTGATTCAACTTAAGCTTTATTTGAACCAATAACGATTTTTGTAAAGAATAGTTGACTTTCATTTGAATAAACAAGCTATGTTTAATGCAATTGACTTTCATTTGATTCAGTGATCTTTATTCGAATCAAATTAGTTTTGTTTGAATGCAATTTAGTGGAATCTTAATGATTAAGCTTATGCCTTATTTGATACAATTACCATTTTTGGAAGGAATAGTTGACTTTCATTTGATTCTAAGCTTTATTCGAATCAAATTAGCATTGCTTGAATGCAATTGAGTTGAATCTTAATGATTAAGCTTAAACTTTATTTGAAACAATTACCATTTTTGGAATGAATAGTTGACTTTTATTTGATTCAACAAGCTATGTTCGAATGCAATTGACATTCATTTGATTCAATAAGCTTTATCCAAATCAAATTAGCTTTGTGTGAATGCATTTCAGTGGAATCTTAATGATTCAACTTAAGCTTTATATAAACCAATTACAATTTTTGGAAAGAATAGTTGACTTTCATATGATTATACAATCTATGTTTGAATACAATATACTTTCATTTGATTCAATGATCTTTTTTCGAATCAAATTAGCTTTGTTTGAATGCGATTGAGTGGAATCTTAATGATTAAGCTTAAGCTTTATTTGAAACAATTAGCATTTTTTGAAAGAATAGTTGACTTTCATTTGATTAAACAAGCTATGGTTGAATGCAATTGACTTTCATTTGATTCAATAAGCTTTATTTAAATCAAATTAGCTTCTTTTGAATGCATTTGAGTGGAATCTTATTGATTCAACTTAAGCTTTATTTGAACCAATGACCATTTTTGGAAAGAATAGTTGACTTTCATTTGAATAAACAAGCTATGTTTAATGCAATTGACTTTCATTTGATTCAGTGATCTTTATTCGAATCAAATTAGTTTTGTTTGAATGCAATTTAGTGGAATCTTAATGATTAAGCTTATGCCTTATTTGATACAATTACCACTTTTGGAAGGAATAGTTGACTTTCATTTGATTCTAAGCTTTATTCGAATCAAATTAGCTTTGCTTGAATGCAATTGAGTTGAATCTTAATGATTAAGCTTAAACTTTATTTGAAACAATTACCATTTTTGGAATGAATAGTTGACTTTTATTTGATTCAACAAGCTATGTTCGAATGCAATTGACATTCATTTGATTCAATAAGCTTTATCCAAATCAAATTAGCTTTGTGTGAATGCATTTCAGTGGAATCTTAATGATTCAACTTAAGCTTTATATAAACCAATTACAATTTTTGGAAAGAATAGTTGACTTTCATATGATTATACAATCTATGTTTGAATACAATATACTTTCATTTGATTCAATGATCTTTTTTCGAATCAAATTAGCTTTGTTTGAATGCGATTGAGTGGAATCTTAATGATTAAGCTTAAGCTTTATTTGAAACAATTAGCATTTTTTGAAAGAATAGTTGACTTTCATTTGATTAAACAAGCTATGCTTGAATGCAATTGACTTTCATTTGATTCAATAAGCTTTATTTAAATCAAATTAGCTTCTTTTGAATGCATTTGAGTAGAATCTTATTGATTCAACTTAAGCTTTATTTGAACCAATGACCATTTTTGGAAAGACTAGTTGACTTTCATTTGAATAAACAAGCTATGTTTAATGCAATTGACTTTCATTTGATTCAGTGATCTTTATTCGAATCAAATTAGTTTTGTTTGAATGCAATTTAGTGGAATCTTAATGATTAAGCTTATGCCTTATTTGATACAATTACCATTTTTGGAAGGAATAGTTGACTTTCATTTGATTCTAAGCTTTATTCGAATCAAATGAGCTTTGCTTGAATGCAATTGAGTTGAATCTTAATGATTAAGCTTAAACTTTATTTGAAACAATTACCATTTTTGGAATGAATAGTTGACTTTTATTTGATTCAACAAGCTATGTTCGAATGCAATTGACATTCATTTGATTCAATAAGCTTTATCCAAATCAAATTATGTTGTAACCTTGTTGTAGCACAAGAAGATTATAAGGGACTAGCCACTAAAGTAAAGGATAGATCAAGTTTCAAAGATGGATACAGAAATAACACCACCAACTTCGAGGACTTGGGCTTTAATTCGTGAACTTGGATACAGATTTCACCACCAAATTCAACAAATTAGGTTCCTAAGATCACAGCCTAATTGAGCCACAAATTAGACAAGCAAAGGATAATTGTTTCGGATTTCTTGAGGAAAAACCAAGACAAATTTAAGTGTTTGTTTTTGATTCAAAAGTTCTGATTTTTCATTGATATGCAAGCCACTATTTATAAGTACAATTAGGATAAGCTAGGGTAATTAGAAAGTCTAATCCTTATCCTAAGAAATCAGAAATGGTGGTTGCAAATGAAGATAATAAATCTGAATTTGAGAAGCTTGGGCAGCCGGCCTTTAAGCACCATTTTAATGCCTTCTTAATTGCTTTGTTTCTCTTTTAATTGCTCTTTTAATCCTCTTGCTTGGCAGCTGAATTCTGGAAGCTTCTTGTAGCTTGATTGTATTGATGACCTCTTGTATTCCCCTTAGGGACTGCCGGTTTCAAAACTTCGAAGGGGGCTGCCGGTTTTGCACTTGAGGCTGCCACCTTACCATCTTTGGATGCCATCTTGAAGCTGCCATCTTTGGATTTTAAGGATGCCATCTTGGAGCTGCCATCTTTGGACTTCCAATACTGCCGGCTTTGGGCTTCAAAGCTGCCGGTTTTTTTGGGGTTTCAAGGCTGCCAGTTTTGCTTGTTAGATCTCCTTGCAAGCCGCCGGTTTATTGCTAGCCTTAATTAAATAACTACTTGACTGAATTTAAAAATAACTCAAACAAATTAAAAGGGGTTCGATTTATACTAACAAGGATCGAACCCTACTAAACACAAAATTTAATAAACAAAACTAAATAGGATTTGAATAGGTTGGATAACTAATCCAACCATGTCATGGATGCAAGTTCGAACCATGGTGACTATTTTACCACTCTGAACTAAGGAGTTGGGAGGCCGGATCACAACATCCTCCCCGGCTTTTGAAGAGTTTGACCTCAAACTTGGCAATTCTTCAAATTCATCAAAGTAGGGAGACAAGTCTTGAACATTGAAGGTAGAAGAAACTCCATAGTTCCCAGGCAATTCGACCTTATAGGCATTGTCATTCACTTTCTCCTTGATTTCGAATGGACCATCACTTCTTGGACTGATTTTAGAACGGCTCTTAATTGGAAAACGTTCCTTCCTTAGATGAACCCACACGAGGTCACCTTCCTTGAAATGCACTGAGCTTCTTTTCTTGTCATAGTACTCCTTCATCTTTGCATTAGTTCGTTCAATCTGCCCACGAACTTTCTCATGTATGGATTGGATCTCTTTGACTCGTTCACTAGCTTCATGACTATATTTGGTTGGAGTTGGAAATGGAGCCAAATCAATTGGAGTACATGGATTGAACCCATAAACAACTTCAAATGGACTCAAGCTTGTGGTACGGCTAGGAACTCGGTTGTAAGCAAATTCAGCATGAGGTAGCATTTCTTCCCATTGGCTAGGACGCTTTGTTGCAAGGGCTCGCAACAAGGACCCTAAAGTCCTATTGGTAACTTCGGTCTGTCCATCGGTTTGAGGATGGCTTGAAGTACTAAATTTGAGCTTGGTCCCCATCTTGCGCCATAAGGTAAGCCAAAAATGACTTAGGAACTTGGTGTCTCGATCACTAACCATTGATTTGGGAATCCCATGTAAGCGAACAACCTCTTTAATTTGAAGTAAAGATCAGCCACACGGCTAGCATCATGAGTTGTATGACAAGAGATGAAGTGAGCCATTTTTGAGAATCGATCAACAACCACCATGATCGAGTCCTTTCTGTTTTTGGTGATGGGAAGTCCTACCACGAAATCAAGACTTACATCTTCCCAAGGAGCTTGCGGTATGGGTAAGGGCATGAGATACCCTTGAGGCAATTGATGGCTCTTAGCTTGTTGACACTTCACGCACCTCTTTACAACAAAGTCTACATCTCGTTTCAATCGAGGCCAAAAAAAGTATTCAGAAATGAGAGTGTAGGTCTTCTCAATTCCAAAGTGACCAGCCATTCCTCCTTCATGGAATTCTTTAATTAAGCTTTCTCTCAAGCTAGATTTAGGAACACAAATGCTATTCCCTTTGAAAAGAAAACCATCCAAAATGTAAAAGTCTTTATGGGGATGACTTTTACACTTTAGGAAGATTTCTCCAAAATCAGAGTCATCATCATAGCATTGCTTCATTTCTTCTACACCTATCACACGTGTTTTCAAAGAATTAAGCAACACATATCTCCTGGACAAAGCATCGGCACCTTTGTTCATTTCTCCTTTCTTATGCTTGATGACGAAGTGAAAAGATTGAAGGAATTCAACCCATTTGGCATGGCGAGCATGGAGCTTTTGTTGGCTTTGCAAGAACTTGAGTGCTTCATGATCTGAATGTAGAATGAATTCTTTAGGCAATAGGTAATGCCTCCAATGGTCTAAAGCACGAACAAGAGCCAAAAATTCTTTGTCATAGGTTGAATATCTCCTTTGAACATCATTGAGCTTTTCACTGAAATAGGCTATGGGCCGCCGGTTTTGAGATAGGACAGCTCCTATTCCAACACCTCTAGCATCACATTCAATTTCAAATACATCATCAAAGTTAGGTAATACAAGAATAGGTGCAGTAGTAAGCATCTTCTTAACCTCTTCAAATGCCTTTTGAGCATTTGGATTCCATTCAAATTTTGAAAGCTTTGTGAGTTCGGTGATTGGAGCCATGAGAGTACTGAAATTTCTCACGAATCGCCTATAGAAAGAGGCTAACCCATGAAAACTTCGCACTTGTTGAACTGATTGTGGCGTGGGCCACTCATTGATCGCTTTTACCTTGTCTTCATCAACTTCAATACCATTACATGACACTTTAAATCCTAGAAAAGTTACAAAACTAGAAAAGAAATCACACTTATCTACCATACAATTGTTCTCTTGCTAAAACAGAAAATACTTCTCTAAGATGTGATACATGCTCATCATCATCTCTACTATAAATTAAAATATCATCAAAATAAACTACTACAAAGTGACCAATAAAAGGTTTCAGAACTTGATTCATCAAACGCATGAAGGTAGAAGGTGCGTTTGTTAAACCAAATGGCATGACAAGCCACTCGAACAATCCATCCTTGGTTTTGAAAGCTGTTTTCCATTCATCTCCTTCGAAAATTCGAATTTGATGATAGCCACTTTTAAGATCAATTTTCGAAAATACTTTAGCACCATGTAAATCATCTAACAAATCATTCAATCTTGGAATTGGAAATCGATATTTGATAGTGATTTTGTTAATAGGCCTACTGTCCACACACATACGCCATTCACCATTTTTCTTTGGAACAAGTAAAGTAGGACATGCACACGGGCTCAAGGACTCTCGAATTAATCCCTTAGACAACAACTCGTCAACCTGCCTTCTTATCTCCTCGGTCTCCTTAGGGTTGGTCCTATAGGCAGGTTTATTTGGCAAGGTAGAACCGGGAATCAAGTCAATTTTGTGTTGGATGTCCCTTTTGGGAGGTAATGCACACGGCATTTCAGAGGGGAAAACATTAGAGAATTCTTGAAAGAGGGAATTAAGTAAGGGATGGAGAGGTTCTTTGGGAGGTGAGGGGCTGTCTTCAAGTCCACTTAAAATGAGCCCTTTATGGGGTTGGAACTCATGATATTCAGACTTGATGAGGGTAGTAAGAGTAGTGGGCAAGGGGGTATTGTTCTGTTGTGCGGCAGTTTTGGGTGGTGGTTGTGCGGCAGTTTTGGGTGGGGGTAAGGGAGTTAACACAATTTTCTTGCCATTTTTAATAAAGGAATAAGTGTTTTTATATCCATCATGATTAACTCGCCTATCAAACATCCAAGGTCTTCCAAGCAACAAATGACACGCATCCATGGGAATTACATCACAATACAACTCTTCTTGATAATTGTTACCAATGCTAAATGAAATCAGAATTTGTTTATCCACTTTAATTCCTTTCCCTTGATTAAGCCATTGGATTATATAAGGATTTTTGTGAGGAGTTGTTTTTAGTCCCAATTTATCCACCATATTCTGAGATGCCACATTTGTACAACTACCACCATCAATAATTAAAGTACATACCTTGTTTTTGATGGTACAACGGGAGTGAAATATTGCCTCTCGTTGCAAGTTCTCTTCCTTGCCGACCAAGCTGCTTAGGGCACGCCTAACAACTAGACATTCACCTTCATCGGGTCCTAGGAACACTTCATCTTGCTCCTGATCCGATTCTCCAATATCATCATGATCCTCTTCTGATTCTTCTCTTTCACATTCAATCAAAGAGATTACTCTCTTATTTGGACACTCGGTTGCAATATGGCCAAAGCCATGACAACGAAAACATTTCCGGGGTTGGGCGGAATTTTGGGGTTTAGAAGGATTAGAGGGGGTTACTTTGAGGGGTGTTTGGTATGGACGGTTGAATGGGGAAGGGGCTGTTTTGGAAAAGGGACGTGAGGTCTCCTTCCCTTTGGTCTTTTGTTGGGCTTCAACCTTGTGAGCTAGAATGACTAACTCTTCCAAAGTTGAGTAGGGGTGTAGTTCGACAACATTGGCAATTCGAGGATCCAAACCGCCAAGAAAACGAACCAAAGTTTGGGGTTCGTCCTCTTCAACATCACACTTCATGGTTAATCCTTCGAATTCTCTTGCATACTCCTCTACTGATTTCGTTCCTTGTTTCAATTTGTGGAACTTCTGAAAATTCTCTTGAATATAGTAAGTAGGTAAGAACTTACTCTTCATCATTTTCTTCATTTTAGGCCAAGTTCTGACCTTGTCTTTGCCTTGCCTTTGCCTCTTTGCATTTATATTCGACCACCAAGTGGAAGCATATTTTCTAAGTTTCAAGGCAATGATTTTCACTTTCTTGTCCTCTGGGGTATTCTTATAATCGAACACTCTTTCAACCGTGTTCAACCATTCGATGAACTCGTCGGCATCAATCTTGCCATCATATTCTGGAATATCAACTTTGATATCATTGTTTGGTCTTGTTCTTGAAGTTTCATCTTCGAGCTCTAGGTCACTGCTTTGTTCACTCCGAGTAGGTGAACCTTCTCGTTGCCTAATGAGTCTCCTCATTAGATCCGCCATTTCAGTTTGCATGGCAGCCATTTGAGCCTTTAAGCTCTCCTTCTCTTCTTCATTTTTCTGAATGAACTCTTGCCAATTGGGTGGGGGATTCGACATTTTGTGTGTTTTGTTTTTTTTTTTTTTTTTTGACGTGGAGGTAAAGGAAAGAAAGGGGTTGTTTTTGTGGAGGAGAAAGGTGGCTAGACCTGCATGGGCCACCAAAGGTTGTAACCTTGTTGTAGCACAAGAAGATTACAAGGGACTAGCCACTAAAGTAAAGGATAGATCAAGTTTCAAAGATGGATACAGAAATAACACCACCAACTTCGAGGACTTGGGCTTTAATTCGTGAACTTGGATACAGATTTCACCACCAAATTCAATAAATTAGGTTCCTAAGATCACAGCCTAATTGAGCCACAAATTAGACAAGCAAAGGATAATTGTGTTCGGATTTCTTGAGGAAAAACCAAGACAAATTTAAGTGTTTGTTTTTGATTCAAAAGTTCTGATTTTTCATTGATATGCAAGCCACTATTTATAAGTACAATTAGGATAAGCTAGGGTAATTAGAAAGTCTAATCCTTATCCTAAGAAATCAGAAATGGTGGTTGCAAATGAAGATAATAAATCTGAATTTGAGAAGCTTGGGCAGCCGGCCTTTAAGCACCATTTTAATGCCTTCTTAATTGCTTTGTTTCTCTTTTAATTGCTCTTTTAATCCTCTTGTTTGGCAGCTGAATTCTGGAAGCTTCTTGTAGCTTGATTGTATTGATGACCTCTTGTATTCCCCTTAGGGACTGCCGGTTTCAAAACTTCGAAGGGGGCTGCCGGTTTTGCACTTGAGGCTGCCACCTTACCATCTTTGGATGCCATCTTGAAGCTGCCATCTTTGGATTTTAAGGATGCCATCTTGGAGCTGCCATCTTTGGACTTCCAATACTGCCGGCTTTGGGCTTCAAAGCTGCCGGTTTTTTTGGGGTTTCAAGGCTGCCAGTTTTGCTTCTTAGATCTCCTTGCAAGCCGCCGGTTTATTGCTAGCCTTAATTAAATAACTACTTGACTGAATTTAAAAATAACTCAAACAAATTAAAAGGGGTTCGATTTATACTAACAAGGATCGAACCCTACTAAACACAAAATTTAATAAACAAAACTAAATAGGATTTGAATAGGTTGGATAACTAATCCAACCATGTCATGGATGCAAGTTCGAACCATGGTGACTATTTTACCACTCTGAACTAAGGAGTTGGGAGGCCGGATCACAACAAATTAGCTTTGTGTGAATGCATTTCAGTGGAATCTTAATGATTCAACTTAAGCTTTATATAAACCAATTACCATTTTTGGAAAGAATAGTTGACTTTCATATGATTATACAATCTATGTTTGAATACAATATACTTTCATTTGATTCAATGATCTTTTTTCGAATCAAATTAGCTTTGTTTGAATGCAATTGAGTGGAATCTTAATGATTAAGCTTAAGCTTTATTTGAAACAATTAGCATTTTTTGAAAGAATAGTTGACTTTCATTTGATTAAACAAGCTATGCTTGAATGCAATTGACTTTCATTTGATTCAATAAGCTTTATTTAAATCAAATTAGCTTCTTTTGAATGCATTTGAGTGGAATCTTATTGATTCAACTTAAGCTTTATTTGAACCAATGACCATTTTTGAAAAGACTAGTTGACTTTCATTTGAATAAACAAGCTATGTTTAATGCAATTGACTTTCATTTGATTCAGTGATCTTTATTCGAATCAAATTAGTTTTGTTTGAATGCAATTTAGTGGAATCTTAATGATTAAGCTTATGCCTTATTTGATACAATTACCATTTTTGGAAGGAATAGTTGACTTTCATTTGATTCTAAGCTTTATTCGAATCAAATGAGCTTTGCTTGAATGCAATTGAGTTGAATCTTAATGATTAAGCTTAAACTTTATTTGAAACAATTACCATTTTTGGAATGAATAGTTGACTTTTATTTGATTCAACAAGCTATGTTCGAATGCAATTGACATTCATTTGATTCAATAAGCTTTATGCAAATCAAATTAGCTTTGTGTGAATGCATTTCAGTGGAATCTTAATGATTCAACTTAAGCTTTATATAAACCAATTACCATTTTTGGAAAGAATAGTTGACTTTCATATGATTATACAATCTATGTTTGAATACAATATACTTTCATTTGATTCAATGATCTTTTTTCGAATCAAATTAGCTTTGTTTGAATGCAATTGAGTGGAATCTTAATGATTAAGCTTAAGCTTTATTTGAAACAATTAGCATTTTTTGAAAGAATAGTTAACTTTCATTTGATTAAACAAGCTATGGTTGAATGCAATTGACTTTCATTTGATTCAATAAGCTTTATTTAAATCAAATTAGCTTCTTTTGAATGCATTTGAGTGGAATCTTATTGATTCAACTTAAGCTTTATTTGAACCAATGACCATTTTTGGAATGAATAGTTGACTTTCATTTGAATAAACAAGCTATGTTTAATGCAATTGACTTTCATTTGATTCGGTGATCTTTATTCGAATCAAATTAGGTTTGTTTGAATGCAATTTAGTGGAATCTTAATGATTAAGCTTATGCCTTATTTGATACAATTACCATTTTTGGAAGGAATAGTTGACTTTCATTTGATTCTAAGCTTTATTCGAATCAAATTAGCTTTGCTTGAATGCAATTGAGTTGAATCTTAATGATTAAGCTTAAACTTTATTTGAAACAATTACCATTTTTGGAATGAATAGTTGACTTTTATTTGATTCAACAAGCTATGTTCGAATGCAATTGACATTCATTTGATTCAATAAGCTTTATTCAAATCAAATTAGCTTTGTGTGAATGCATTTCAGTGGAATCTTAATGATTCAACATAAGCTTTATATAAACCGATTACCATTTTTGGAAAGAATAGTTGACTTTCATATGATTATACAATCTATGTTTGAATACAATATACTTTCATTTGATTCAATGATCTTTTTTCGAATCAAATTAGCTTTGTTTGAATGCAATTGAGTGGAATCTTAATGATTAAGCTTAAGCTTTATTTCAACCAATTAGCATTTTTTGAAAGAATAGTTGACTTTCATTTGATTAAACAAGCTATGGTTGAATGCAATTGACTTTCATTTGATTCAATAAGCTTTATTTAAATCAAATTAGCTTCTTTTGAATGCATTTGAGTGGAATCTTATTGATTCAACTTAAGCTTTATTTGAACCAATGACCATTTTTGGAAAGAATAGTTGACTTTCATTTGAATAAACAAGCTATGTTTAATGCAATTGACTTTCATTTGATTCAGTGATCTTTATTCGAATCAAATTAGTTTTGTTTGAATGCAATTTAGTGGAATCTTAATGATTAAGCTTATGCCTTATTTGATACAATTACCATTTTTCGAAGGAATAGTTGACTTTCATTTGATTCTCAGCTTTATTCGAATCAAATTAGCTTTGCTTGAATGCAATTGAGTTGAATCTTAATGATTAAGCTTAAACTTTATTTGAAACAATTACCATTTTTGGAATGAATAGTTGGCTTTTATTTGATTAAACAAGTAATGTTCGAATGCAATTGACATTCATTTGATTCAATAAGCTTTATTCAAATCAAATTAGCTTTGTGTGAATGCATTTCAGTGGAATCTTAATGATTCAACTTAAGCTTTATGTAAACCAATTACCATTTTTGGAAAGAATAGTTGACTTTCATATGATTATACAATCTATGTTTGAATACAATTAACTTTCATTTGATTCAATGATCTTTATTCGAATCAACTTAGCTTTGTTTGAATGCATTTGAGTGGAATCTTAATGATTAAGCTTTAGCTTTATTTGAAACAATTACCATTTTTGGAAAGAATAGATGACTTTCATTTGATTAAACAAGCTATATTTGAATAGAGTTGACTTTCATTTCATTCAATAAGCTTTATTCAAATCAAATTAGCTTTGTTTGAATGCATTTGAGTGGAATCGTAATGATTCAACTTAAGCTTTATTTGAACCAATGACCATTTTTGGAAAGAATAGTTGACTTTCATTTGATTAAACAAGCTATGTTTAATGCAATTGACTTTCATTTGATTAAACAAGCTATGTTTAATGCAATTGACTTTCATTTGATTCAATGATCTTTATTCGAATCAAATTAGTTTTGTTTGAATGCAATTGAGTGGAATCTTAATGATTAAGCTTAAGCTTTATTTGATACAATTACCATTTTTCGAAGGAATAGTTGACTTTCATTTGATTCTCAGCTTTATTCGAATCAAATTAGCTTTGCTTGAATGCAATTGAGTTGAATCTTAATGATTAAGCTTAAACTTTATTTGAAACAATTACCATTTTTGGAATGAATAGTTGAGTTTTATTTGATTCAACAAGCTATGTTCGAATGCAATTGACATTCATTTGATTCAATAAGCTTTATTAAAATCAAATTAGCTTTGTGTGAATGCATTTCAGTGGAATCTTAATGATTCAACTTAAGCTTTATATAAACCAATTATCATTTTTGGAAAGAATAGATGACTTTCATATGATTATACAATCTATGTTTGAATACAATATACTTTCATTTGATTCAATGATCTTTTTTCGAATCAAATTAGCTTCGTTTGAAAGCAATTGAGTGGAATCTTAATGATTAAGCTTAAGCTTTATTTGAAACAATTAGCATTTTTTGAAAGAATAGTTGACTTTCATTTGATTAAACAAGCTATGGTTGAATGCAATTGACTTTCATTTGATTCAATAAGCTTTATTTAAATCAAATTATCTTCTTTTGAATGCATTTGAGTGGAATCTTATTGATTCAACTTAAGCTTTATTTGAACCAATGACCATTTTTGGAAAGAATAGTTGACTTTCATTTGAATAAACAAGCTATGTTTAATGCAATTGACTTTCATTTGATTCAGTGATCTTTATTCGAATCAAATTAGTTTTGTTTGAATGCAATTTAGTGGAATCTTAATGATTAAGCTTATGCCTTATTTGATACAATTACCATTTTTGGAAGGAATAGTTGACTTTCATTTGATTCTAAGCTTTATTCGAATCAAATTAGCTTTGCTTGAATGCAATTGAGTTGAATCTTAATGATTAAGCTTAAACTTTATTTGAAACAATTACCATTTTTGGAATGAATAGTTGACTTTTATTTGATTCAACAAGCTATGTTCGAATGCAATTGACATTCATTTTATTCAATAAGCTTTATTCAAATCAAATTAGCTTTGCGTGAATGCATTTCAGTGGAATCTTAATGATTCAACTTAAGCTTTATATAAACCAATTACCATTTTTGGAAAGAATAGTTGACTTTCATATGATTATACAATCTATGTTTGAATACAATATAATTTCATTTGATTCAATGATCTTTTTTCGAATCAAATTAGCTTTGTTTGAATGCAATTGAGTGGAATCTTAATGATTAAGCTTAAGCTTTATTTGAAACAATTAGCATTTTTTGAAAGAATAGTTGACTTTCATTTGATTAAACAAGCTATGGTTGAATGCAATTGACTTTCATTTGATTCAATAACCTTTATTTAAATCAAATTAGCTTCTTTTGAATCCATTTGAGTGGAATCTTATTGATTCAACTTAAGCTTTATTAGAACCAATGACCATTTTTGTAAAGAATAGTTGACTTTCATTTGAATAAACAAGCTATGTTTAATGCAATTGACTTTCATTTGATTCAGTGATCTTTATTCGAATCAAATTAGTTTTGTTTGAATGCAATTTAGTGGGATCTTAATGATTAAGCTTATGCCTTATTTGATATAATTACCATTTTTGGAAGGAATAGTTGACTTTCATTTTATTCTAAGCTTTATTCGAATCAAATTAGCTTTGCTTGAATGCAATTGAGTTGAATCTTAATGATTAAGCTTAAACTTTATTTGAAACAATTACCATTTTTGGAATGAATAGTTGACTTTTATTTGATTCAACAAGCTATGTTCGAATGCAATTGACATTCATTTGATTCAATAAGCTTTATCCAAATCAAATTAGCTTTGTGTGAATGCATTTCAGTGGAATCTTAATGATTCAACTTAAGCTTTATATAAACCAATTACAATTTTTGGAAAGAATAGTTGACTTTCATATGATTATACAATCTATGTTTGAATACAATATACTTTCATTTGATTCAATGATCTTTTTTCGAATCAAATTAGCTTTGTTTGAATGCGATTGAGTGGAATCTATATGATTAAGCTTAAGCTTTATTTGAAACAATTAGCATTTTTTGAAAGAATAGTTGACTTTCATTTGATTAAAGAAGCTATGGTTGAATGCAATTGACTTTCATTTGATTCAATAAGCTTTATTTAAATCAAATTAGCTTCTTTTGAATGCATTTGAGTGGAATCTTATTGATTCAACTTAAGCTTTATTTGAACCAATGACCATTTTTGGAAAGAATAGTTGACTTTCATTTGAATAAACAAGCTATGTTTAATGCAATTGACTTTCATTTGATTCAGTGATCTTTATTCGAATCAAATTAGTTTTGTTTGAATGCAATTTAGTGGAATCTTAATGATTAAGCTTATGCCTTATTTGATACAATTACCATTTTTGGAAGGACTAGTTGACTTTCATTTGATTCTAAGCTTTATTCGAATCAAATTAGCTTTGCTTGAATGCAATTGAGTTGAATCTTAATGATTAAGCTTAAACTTTATTTGAAACAATTACCATTTTTGGAATGAATAGTTGACTTTTATTTGATTCAACAAGCTATGTTCGAATGCAATTGACATTCATTTGATTCAATAAGCTTTATGCAAATCAAATTAGCTTTGTGTGAATGCATTTCAGTGGAATCTTAATGATTCAACTTAAGCTTTATATAAACCAATTACCATTTTTGGAAAGAATAGTTGACTTTCATATGATTATACAATCTATGTTTGAATACAATATACTTTCATTTGATTCAATGATCTTTTTTCGAATCAAATTAGCTTTGTTTGAATGCAATTGAGTGGAATCTTAATGATTAAGCTTAAGCTTTATTTGAAACAATTAGCATTTTTTGAAAGAATAGTTAACTTTCATTTGATTAAACAAGCTATGGTTGAATGCAATTGACTTTCATTTGATTCAATAAGCTTTATTTAAATCAAATTAGCTTCTTTTGAATGCATTTGAGTGGAATCTTATTGATTCAACTTAAGCTTTATTTGAACCAATGACCATTTTTGGAATGAATAGTTGACTTTCATTTGAATAAACAAGCTATGTTTAATGCAATTGACTTTCATTTGATTCGGTGATCTTTATTCGAATCAAATTAGGTTTGTTTGAATGCAATTTAGTGGAATCTTAATGATTAAGCTTATGCCTTATTTGATACAATTACCATTTTTGGAAGGACTAGTTGACTTTCATTTGATTCTAAGCTTTATTCGAATCAAATTAGCTTTGCTTGAATGCAATTGAGTTGAATCTTAATGATTAAGCTTAAACTTTATTTGAAACAATTACCATTTTTGGAATGAATAGTTGACTTTTATTTGATTCAACAAGCTATGTTCGAATGCAATTGACATTCATTTGATTCAATAAGCTTTATCCAAATCAAATTAGCTTTGGGTGAATGCATTTCAGTGGAATCTTAATGATTCAACTTAAGCTTTATATAAACCAATTACCATTTTTGGAAAGAATAGTTGACTTTCATATGATTATACAATCTATGTTTGAATACAATATACTTTCATTTGATTCAATGATCTTTTTTCGAATCAAATTAGCTTTGTTTGAATGCAATTGAGTGGAATCTTAATGATTAAGCTTAAGCTTTATTTCAACCAATTAGCATTTTTTGAAAGAATAGTTGACTTTCATTTGATTAAACAAGCTATGGTTGAATGCAATTGACTTTCATTTGATTCAATAAGCTTTATTTAAATCAAATTAGCTTCTTTTGAATGCATTTGAGTGGAATCTTATTGATTCAACTTAAGCTTTATTTGAACCAATGACCATTTTTGGAAAGAATAGTTGACTTTCATTTGAATAAACAAGCTATGTTTAATGCAATTGACTTTCATTTGATTCAGTGATCTTTATTCGAATCAAATTAGTTTTGTTTGAATGCAATTTAGTGGAATCTTAATGATTAAGCTTATGCCTTATTTGATACAATTACCATTTTTGGAAGGAATAGTTGACTTTCATTTGATTCTAAGCTTTATTCGAATCAAATTAGCTTTGCTTGAATGCAATTGAGTTGAATCTTAATGATTAAGCTTAAACTTTATTTGAAACAATTACCATTTTTGGAATGAATAGTTGACTTTTATTTGATTCAACAAGCTATGTTCGAATGCAATTGACATTCATTTGATTCAATAAGCTTTATTCAAATCAAATTAGCTTTGTGTGAATGCATTTCAGTGGAATCTTAATGATTCAACATAAGCTTTATATAAACCGATTACCATTTTTGGAAAGAATAGTTGACTTTCATATGATTATACAATCTATGTTTGAATACAATATACTTTCATTTGATTCAATGATCTTTTTTCGAATCAAATTAGCTTTGTTTGAATGCAATTGAGTGGAATCTTAATGATTAAGCTTAAGCTTTATTTCAACCAATTAGCATTTTTTGAAAGAATAGTTGACTTTCATTTGATTAAACAAGCTATGGTTGAATGCAATTGACTTTCATTTGATTCAATAAGCTTTATTGTTGTAACCTTGTTGTAGCACAAGAAGATTACAAGGGACTAGCCACTAAAGTAAAGGATAGATCAAGTTTCAAAGATGGATACAGAAATAACACCACCAACTTCGAAGACTTGGGCTTTAATTCGTGAACTTGGATACAGATTTCACCACCAATTTCAACAAATTAGGTTCCTAAGATCACAGCCTAATTGAGCCAAAAATTACACAAGCAAAGGATAATTGTTTCGGATTTCTTGAGGAAAAACCAAGACAAATTTAAGTGTTTGTTTTTGATTCAAAAAGTTCTGATTTTTCATTGATATGCAAGCCACTATTTATAAGTACAATTAGGATAAGCTAGGGTAATTAGAAAGTCTAATCCTTATCCTAAGAAATCAGAAATGGTGGTTGCAAATGAAGATAATAAATCTGAATTTGAGAAGCTTGGGCAGCCGGCCTTTAAGCACCATTTTAATGCCTTCTTAATTGCTTTGTTTCTCTTTTAATTGCTCTTTTAATCCTCTTGCTTGGCAGCTGAATTCTGGAAGTTTCTTGTAGCTTTGATTGTATTGATGACTTCTTGTATTCCCCTAGAGGCTGCCGGTTTTAAACTTCGAAGGGGGCTGCCGGTTTGCACTTGAGGCTGCCACCTATGCTATCTTTAGATCTTGAGGATGCCATCTTCAAGGCTGCCATCTTTGGATCTTGAGGATGCCATCTTGAAGCTGCCATCTTTGGACTTCCAATACTGCCGGTTTTGAGTTTTAAAGCTGCCGGTTTTTTTAGGGTTTCAAGGCTGCCAGCTTTGTTTGATCCAAAGTCAAATGATCCAAAGTCAACACCATTGTCTCAAGAAGCCACTAATTTAGCCTTAGAAGCTCGTGGGTTTTATCCATCATCTCCTAGGACCGAATTCAAGTGTTGCATTTCATGGGTTGATTGAAGGCCCAAAGATTGAAGGCCCATATTTTGGGTGTGATGTGGCGTGTGGTGTTACTGATTTTAAGGCTTGTGATGTTGCTGATTTTAATTAGTTTGTTCTAGTTTATTCTAGGTTGTTCTAGCTGATTTATGGCATTAAAATAGTCATTAAGTAGAGTGCTTGATTCAAGGAAAACTGTTGGCCTTGGATCCCCTATGTTTGGCCAGTTTTTCTAGGTTATTTTGAAGTCTTTTTGTGTTCTTTTGCTGCTCCATTCCACTATATAAGGAGAGCTTATGATTAATCAAAGCATTCAGAATTGAAATATACAAAAACCGTGAGTTTTGAGCATATTACTTCTTTGAGTTTGTCCAAAGTAGTTTGTGTTTTCCTTGTTACTTTGAGTGTGTTCTTGAGTGACAAGATTAGGAGAGATTGAGTGTGTCTTATCTCAGCCTAAGACCCCAAATCATTGAGTATGTTCTTGTGGTTTGGTTTATCTATCTTTTAATTTTCTGTTCAAATTGTTTCTGTTTTTATGTGCGATTTTTGTTCCATTTTCTTTGAGTGTTAAACTTCTAACCATTCTTAGGGAAGAGTTTCACATTCACATCATCTGGTATCAGAGCCTTGGTTCGAGATTATTGCAGAAAGTCGCACTTTGGTGGTGGAAAAGAAACGCTGAAATTCATCCCGTTTTTCAGTCAACTTTGAAGATCGATATCTCACTCTTCAGGAGTCCAAATGAAGCGATTCTTTTTTTGAATCTGGGTGTTTTTCTGTGTAGATTTCACTTGTAAAATTTCGTAATTTTTGAAGATCATTTGCTATTAAACTGGGCAGGTTTTTCGAAAGTTGCGCAGATTAGAGCCAATCCAGCGCATCAGATTTTAGCAGAGGTTATCTCCTTCATCCGGATAGCAGAGGAAGTTTTTATTCTCGTTCAGAGCTTTAAACTTACTGTCAGATTATACATTGTACTTGTAATAGTCTAGCAAAATAGTGAAGTAATGGCTGGAATTGGGGAACTCAATGATATGCTTAGATTGATCACCCAAAAACTAGAGAATTTGGAGAAAAAAACAGAAGAAAGTGAAGTCTCGAGGGCACAACAAAATAATAGAATGGATGCCATGTCTGAAATGCTCCTACAAGCCACTAGAAAAATAAATGAATTAGAGGATGAGGATGCAAATAGTAGTAACAATCTTAGGCAATTTGATGAAGATAGGGGCCTAAGGATTGACATGCCTGAATTCGATGGGGGACATGATAGTGAGGCGTTTTTAGATTGGCTTCGACAAATTGAAACTGTTTTTGAGTACAAGGGCTTTGATGATAGAAAACGGTTTAAATTGGCTGTCCTAAAACTCACAAAACTTGCTGCTTTGTGGTATGAAAACCTCAAGGCAAGTAGAAGGAGAGAAGGAAAAGATAAAATTGACTCATGGGAGAAATTGAAAAAGAAAATGAGGGATAAATGGGTTAGCAAAGAGTATGAGCAGGAGCAATACTTAAAATTGACTCACTTATCACAAGAAAACATGAGTGTGGAGGGTTACATAAAAGAATTTGAGAGGTTAGGCTTGACCTGTGATTTACAAGAAAAGGAGGCTTACAAAATTGCTAGATTTGTTAAGGGATTGTCCAAAGAAATTA
Organism: Salicornia ramosissima; assembly: GCA_951394345.1. Classification (NCBI taxonomy): domain Eukaryota; kingdom Viridiplantae; phylum Streptophyta; class Magnoliopsida; order Caryophyllales; family Amaranthaceae; genus Salicornia; species Salicornia ramosissima. The sequence goes on from OX596237.1 coordinate 31,121,097, forward strand.
ATAGGAAGGTGGAAGTCACTCATTATGCCACTTTCAGTGATGTATGCAAGCTAGCTTTGAAGTTTGAGTCTCAACTTAAAGAAGAAAGTGAAAAGGAGAAACCTAAAAACATACCTTTTAAGGGGACTTCGAAATTTACTCCTTTTCAACAAAAGGGGGGTAACTTTCAAAATAAGGCTTTTCCATCTAATTCAAAGAATGATAAGGGGAAGGAGAAGGAGAAGGCTGTGGTTTCACCTAGTGAACTTGATACTAGGAGAAAGTGTTTTAAATGTCATGGTAGAGGTCATATTGCTAGCCAATGCCCTAGTAAGAATATCTTGACAGCCCAACAATGCGCCATTATGGATGAGGAAGAACAAATGTATAACTTTGTTGTTCAAGAAGAAGAGGGTCATGAGGAAGACGAATACGATGAAGAAATTCCTCCAGAAAGTGAGTTTAATATGATGGTGGTTCGAAAACTTTTGTTTAGCGAACCTCAAGTTGATGAGAGACAGAGAAATAATTTGTTCCACACTAGATGCAAAATTGGTGAGAAAACATGCAATGTTATTATCGATGGTGGAGCCCAAACAGATGTCATCTCTTCTGAAGCAGTGAGTAAGTTGAAGCTTTCAACTAGAGATCATGATGAACCTTACAAGTTGAATTGGTTGAACGATGGTACGGGTGTTCGAGTGAAGAAACAAGCCTTGGTGTCCTATTCCATTGGAGGGTTTGAAGATGAGAGGTGGTGCGACATTATTCCTATGGATGCTTGTCATTTGCTACTTGGAAGACCTTGGCAATTTGATCATGATTCTGAACATAGAGGGAAAATGAATGTATATCTTGTAACTACTAGAGAAGGTAGAAAAGTTAAATTACTTCCCTTACCCCCACAAGCTGCTAAGAAGAAAGAAAAAAGCAACTATCTTGTAACTTGTACTGAATTTGAGAAAATAGTGGAAGAAAATGGGGGAGGGTATGCTTTGGTTGTAAGAACCAAAGATGATCTTAGTACTACTTGTAATGACTCATCCCCACTCAATGAGTTATTAGAAGAGTACTAAGATGTGTTTCCCGATGACTTGCCCAATGGCCTCCCACCTATGAGGGGCATTGAGCACGCCATTGACTTGATTCCTGGAGCACCTTTGCCCAATAAGGCAGCCTATAGGTGTAATCCGGAGGAGAGTAAGGAACTTGAAAGGCAAGTGAATGAATTAATTGAGAGAGGCTATGTGAGAGAGAGCCTTAGTCCTTGCGCCGTTCCCGCACTCTTAGTACCAAAGAAAGATGGTACTTGGAGAATGTGTGTTGATAGTCGTTCCATAAACAATATAACGATCAAATATCGTTTCCCCATGCCTCGCTTACAAGATATGTTTGAACCATGCGCAAACGGTCCAATTCAAAACTTTGTGGATCAAGAACAAGTTGCACTAGTCTTGGAAACTCTTGGATTTTATCCATTATCTACAAGGGCCGAATTCAAGTGTTTCATCTCAAGAGTTGATTGAAGGTCCAAAGAATCAAGTCCACCAGAAGCTACACGTTTGGGCCCATTTAAGTTGCTGATTTGGACGTGTGTTTTGCTAGTTTATTTTAGTTTTATTTTCCAGTTGTAATAATGCAATGACTCATTCTTTGGTCAGTCATCATTAGCTGAATTATGGCATTAAGTGAGTCATTAAGTGAGTAGCTTAAATCAAGGGAAACTGTTGGCTTTTGGCTTCCTGTTTTGGACAGTTTTCCCTAGTGTGTTTTGGAGTCTTTTGGTGTGTTTTCTTTCTTATCTTTTGCTGCTCCATCCCATTATATAAGGAGAGCTTATGATTAATCAAAGTATTCAGAATTATACAAAAGAAAACGTGAGTTTGAGCATATTACTTCTTTGAGTTTGTCCAAAGTAGTTTGTGTTTTCCTTGTTACTTTGAGTGTGTTCTTGAGTGACAAGATTAGGAGAGATTGAGTGTGTCTTATCTCAGCCTAAGACCCCAAATCATTGAGTATGTTCTTGTGGTTTGGTTTATCTATCTTTTAATTTTCTGTTCAAATTGTTTCTGTTTTTATGTGCGATTTTTGTTCCATTTTCTTTGAGTGTTAAACTTCTAACCATTCTTAGGGAAGAGTTTCACATTCACATCAATGTTAGATGAGTTGAGTGGTTCGTTGGTCTTTTCCAAAATTGACCTAAGGAGTGGATACCATCAAATGAGAATTCGGGAGGGGGATGAATGGAAAACGGCTTTCAAAACAAAGCAAGGGTTATATGAGTGGTTGGTAATGCCGTTTGGGCTTTGCAACGCCCCAAGCTCCTTCATGAGATTGATGAATGAAGTCCTCCGTCCTTTTCTTAATGATTTTATTGTCGTTTACTTAGATGATATTCTTGTGTATAGTAAAAACAATGAAGATCATATAATTCATTTGAGGAGGTTGTTTGAAAAATTGAGGGAGGTGAAGTTGTATGGTAAGCTTGAGAAATGTGTATTCATGACTCATAGTGTTGTATTCTTAGGATACATTGTAACTAGAGAGGGGGTACATGTAGATCCAGAGAAGGTGAAGGCGGTCCAGACTTGGTCGACTCCAACCAATGTGCACGAGGTTCGAAGTTTTCATGGGCTAGCTTCCTTCTATAGGAGGTTCATTAGAAACTTCTCTACTATCATGGCTCCAATCACTGAATTAACCAAGAAGGGAGAATTCGAATGGGGAGAGAACGCTCAAAGGGCCTTTGAGAAGGTCAAAGATATGCTTTGCAATGCTCCTATTCTTGTGCTTCCTGATTTCAACAAAGTGTTTGAGGTGGAGTGTGATGCGAGTGGGATTGGGATAGGTGCCGTTTTAATTCAAGAGAAGAAGCCTGTGAGTTACTTTAGTGAAAAGTTGAGTGGAGCGAAGCTGAATTATTCCACCTATGATCGAGAGTTTTATGCCATAGTTAGAGCACTTGACCATTGGTCTCACTACCTTAGGCCAAAGCCATTTGTTCTACATTCTGATCATGAGGCACTCAAATTCATACATGGCCAACAAAAACTCAACAAAAGACATGCTAAATGGGTTGAGTTTCTTCAATCATTCACATTTAGCTCCAAATACAAAGATGGGAAGAGTAATGTAGTTGCGGATGCTTTGTCACGGCGAACTTACTTGCTTACTATGGTGGATACGAAGATATTAGGTTTTGAACAACTCAAGGAGTACTATAAAGAAGATCCTGATTTTTCTTTTGGGGTTGACAAACCAAGCAAGGAGTTAGTGTGGCAGGAAGGTTACTTATTCAAGGGTAACAAGCTTTGTGTTCCAAAGAGTGGAGTTCGAAAATTGCTGGTTCGTGAGGTGCATAGTGGTGGTCTAGCTGGTCATTTTGGAATTCAGAAGACTCTTGATATTCTTGGCGAACATTTCTATTGGCCTAGAATGATCAAGGATGTAACTCATGTTGTGGAAAGATGTGCTACGTGTCAAATGGCCAAGAGTCACTTCACAAAAGGGCTCTACACTCCATTGCCGGTTCCCGATACTCCATGGGAAAGTGTTAGTATGGATTTCATTGTGGGGTTGCCACGGACACAAAGGGGTAGAGATAGTATTATGGTAGTTGTAGATAGATTTTCTAAAATGGCACACTTTGTAGCATGTAATAAAACTGATGATGCAGTGAAGGTGTCTGAACTGTACTTCAAGGAAATCGTCAAACTTCATGGCATTCCTCGAAGTATAGTGTCTGACAGAGATTCCAAGTTCCTCAGTCACTTTTGGAGGACACTATGGAAACTTGTGGGTACCAAGTTACTATTTAGTACGTCTCATCATCCCCAAACAGATGGGCAAACTGAGGTTACTAATAGAACTTTGGGTACTTTGTTGCGTGGTCTTGTGAGCAAAACGCAGAAGGATTGGGACATGAAACTAGCCCATGCGGAGTTTGCTTACAATAGGGCGCATTCATTGACTACTTCGCGTTCTCCTTTTGAAGTCGTTTATGGGGTGAATCCATTTCTCCCAATTGATCTTATTCCTTTGGCTAAAGGGGAAAAAGTGGAAAAAGATGCAAGGAAGCGAATAGAAACATTTCAAAAAAATTGTGAGCAAGTGAAGAACAAAATTGAGGAGATGAATAAAAAATACCGAGAGAGAGCAAATAAGAACCGCAAGCAACCTGTTTTTCAACCAGGGGACTTAGTCTGGCTACACTTGAGAAAGGAAAGGTTTCCTCAACTCCGCAAAAACAAACTCATGCCACGTTCTGATGGTCCATTTAGAATACTCGAGCGGGTAAATGACAGTGCCTACAAAATTGAACTTCCCGAGGGGTTGATGGGTGTCAGCGCTACCTTCAATGTGGGGGATTTGTCGCCTTACCTAGACGATGCTAGTTTGAGGGCAAACTCTTCTGAAGACGGGGGGAATGATCCAAAGTCAACACCATTGTCTCAAGAAGCCACTAATTTAGCCTTAGAAGCTCGTGGGTTTTATCCATCATCTCCTAGGACCGAATTCAAGTGTTGCATTTCATGGGTTGATTGAAGGCCCAAAGATTGAAGGCCCATATTTTGGGTGTGATGTGGCGTGTGGTGTTACTGATTTTAAGGCTTGTGATGTTGCTGATTTTAATTAGTTTGTTCTAGTTTAGTCTAGGTTGTTCTAGCTGATTTATGGCATTAAAATAGTCATTAAGTAGAGTGCTTGATTCAAGGAAAACTGTTGGCCTTGGATCCCCTATGTTTGGCCAGTTTTTCTAGGTTATTTTGAAGTCTTTTTGTGTTCTTTTGCTGCTCCATTCCACTATATAAGGAGAGCTTATGATTAATCAAAGCATTCAGAATTGAAATATACAAAAACCGTGAGTTTTGAGCATATTACTTCTTTGAGTTTGTCCAAAGTAGTTTGTGTTTTCCTTGTTACTTTGAGTGTGTTCTTGAGTGACAAGATTAGGAGAGATTGAGTGTGTCTTATCTCAGCCTAAGACCCCAAATCATTGAGTATGTTCTTGTGGTTTGGTTTATCTATCTTTTAATTTTCTGTTCAAATTGTTTCTGTTTTTATGTGCGATTTTTGTTCCATTTTCTTTGAGTGTTAAACTTCTAACCATTCTTAGGGAAGAGTTTCACATTCACATCATTGTTTCTTTGGTCTCCTTGCAAGCCGCCGGTTTATTGCTAGCCTTAATTAACTAACTACTTGACTGAATTTAAAATAACTCAAACAAATTAAAAGGGGTTCGATTTATACTAACAAGGATCGAACCTGTTGTAACCTTGTTGTAGCACAAGAAGATTACAAGGGACTAGCCACTAAAGTAAAGGATAGATCAAGTTTCAAAGATGGATACAGAAATAACACCACCAACTTCGAGGACTTGGGCTTTAATTCGTGAACTTGGATACAGATTTCACCACCAAATTCAACAAATTAGATTCCTAAGATCACAGCCTAATTGAGCCACAAATTAGACAAGCAAAGGATAATTGTTTCGGATTTCTTGAGGAAAAACCAAGACAATTTAAGTGTTTGTTTTTGATTCAAAAGTTCTGATTTTTTCATTGATATGCAAGCCACTATTTATAAATACAATTAGGATAAGCTAGGGTAATTAGAAAGTCTAATCCTTATCCTAAGAAATCAGAAATGGTGGTTGCAAATGAAGATAATAAATCTGAATTTGAGAAGCTTGGGCAGCCGGCCTTTAAGCACCATTTAAATGCCTTCTTAATTGCTTTGTTTCTCCTTTTAATTGCTCTTTTAATCCTCTTGCTTGGCAGCTGAATTCTGGAAGCTTCTTGTAGCTTGATTGTATTGATGACCTCTTGTATTCCCCTTAGGAACTGCCGGTTTCAAAACTTCGAAGGGGGCTGCCGGTTTTGCACTTGAGGCTGCCACCTTACCATCTTTGGATGCCATCTTGAAGCTGCCATCTTTGGATTTTAAGGATGCCATCTTGGAGCTGCCATCTTTGGACTTTCAATACTGCCGGCTTTGGGCTTCAAACCTGCCGGTTTTTTTGAGGTTTCAAGGCTGCCAGTTTTGCTTCTTAGATCTCCTTGCAAGCCGCCGGTTTATTGCTAGCCTTAATTAAATAATTACTTGACTGAATTTAAAAATAACTCAAACAAATTAAAAGGGGTTCGATTTATACTAACAAGGATCGAACCCTACTAAACACAAAATTTAATAAACAAAACTAAATAGGATTTGAATAGGTTGGATAACTAATCCAACCATGTCATGGATGCAAGTTCGAACCATGGTGACTATTTTACCACTCTGAACTAAGGAGTTGGGAGGCCGGATCACAACAGAACCCTACTAAACACAAAGTTAAACTGAAAATTTAATAAACAAAATTAAATAGGATTTGAGTAGGTTGGATAACTAATCCAACCATGTCATGGATGCAAGTTCGAACCATGGTGACTATTTTACCACTCTGAACCAAGGAGTTGGGAGGCCGGATCACAACATCCTCCCCGGCTTTTGAAGAGTTTGACCTCAAACTTGGCAATTCTTCAAATTCATCAAAGTAGGGAGACAAGTCTTGAACATTGAAGGTAGAAGAAACTCCATAGTTCCCGGGCAATTCGACCTTATAGGCATTGTCATTCACTTTCTCCTTGATTTCGAATGGACCATCACTCCTTGGACTGAGTTTAGAACGCCTCTTAGTTGGAAAACGTTCCTTCCTTAAATGAACCCACACAAGGTCACCTTCCTTGAAATGCACCGAGCTTCTTTTCTTGTCATAGTACTCCTTCATCTTTGCATTAGCTCGTTCAATCTGACCTCGAACTTTCTCATGAATGGATTGGATCTCCTTGACTCGTTCACTAGCTTCATGACTATATTTGGTTGGAGTTGGAAATGGGGCCAAATCAATTGGAGTACATGGATTGAACCCATAAACAACTTCAAATGGGCTCAAGCTTGTGGTACGGCTAGGAACTCGGTTGTAAGCAAATTCAGCATGAGGTAGCATTTCTTCCCATTGGCTAGGACGCTTTGTTGCAAGGGCTCGCAACAAGGACCCTAAAGTCCTATTGGTAACTTCGGTCTGTCCATCGGTTTGAGGATGGCTTGAAGTACTAAATTTGAGCTTGGTCCCCATCTTGCGCCATAAGGTAAGCCAAAAATGACTTAGGAACTTGGCGTCTCGATCACTAACCATTGATTTGGGAATCCCATGTAAGCGAACAACCTCTTTGAAGTAAAGATCAGCCACACGGCTAGCATCATGGGTTGTATGACAAGAGATGAAGTGAGCCATTTTTGAGAATCGATCAACAACCACCATGATCGAGTCCTTTCTGTTTTTGGTGATGGGAAGTCCTACCACGAAATCAAGACTTACATCTTCCCAAGGAGCTTGCGGTATGGGTAAGGGCATGAGATACCCTTGAGGCAATTGATGGCTCTTAGCTTGTTGACACTTCACGCACCTCTTAACAACAAAGTCTACATCTCGTTTCAATCGAGGCCAAAAGAAGTATTCAGAAATGAGAGTGTAGGTCTTCTCAATTCCAAAGTGACCAGCCATTCCTCCTTCATGGAATTCTTTAATTAAGCTTTCTCTCAAGCTAGATTTAGGAACACAAATGCTATTCCCTTTGAAAAGAAAACCATCCAAAATGTAAAAGTCTTTATGGGGATGGCTTTTACACTTTAGAAAGATTTCTCCAAAATCAGAGTCATCATCATAGCATTGCTTCATTTCTTCTACACCTATCACACGTGTTTTCAAAGAATTAAGCAACACATATCTCCTGGACAAAGCATCGGCACCTTTGTTCATTTCTCCTTTCTTATGCTTGATGACGAAGTGAAAAGATTGAAGGAATTCAACCCATTTGGCATGGCGAGCATGGAGCTTTTGTTGGCTTTGCAAGAACTTGAGTGCTTCATGATCTGAATGTAGAATGAATTCTTTAGGCAATAGGTAATGCCTCCAATGGTCTAAAGCACGAACAAGAGCCAAAAATTCTTTGTCATAGGTTGAATATCTCCTTTGAACATCATTGAGCTTTTCACTGAAATAGGCTATGGGCCGCCGGTTTTGAGATAGGACAGCTCCTATTCCAACACCACTAGCATCACATTCAATTTCAAATACATCATCAAAGTTAGGTAATACAGGAATAGGTGCAGTAGTAAGCATCTTCTTAACCTCTTCAAATGCCTTTTGAGCATTTGGATTCCATTCAAATTTTGAAAGCTTTGTGAGTTCGGTGATTGGAGCCATGAGAGTACTGAAATTTCTCACGAATCGCCTATAGAAAGAGGCTAACCCATGAAAACTTCGCACTTGTTGAACTGATTGTGGCGTGGGCCACTCATTGATCGCTTTTACCTTGTCTTCATCAACTTCAATACCATTACATGACACTTTAAATCCTAGAAAAGTTACAAAACTAGAAAAGAAATCACACTTATCTAGATTACCATACAATTGTTCTCTTGCTAAAACAGAAAATACTTCTCTAAGATGTGATACATGCTCATCATCATCTCTACTATAAATTAAAATATCATCAAAATAAACTACTACAAAGTGACCAATAAAAGGTTTCAGAACTTGATTCATCAAACGCATGAAGGTAGAAGGTGCGTTTGTTAAACCAAATGGCATGACAAGCCACTCGAACAATCCATCCTTGGTTTTGAAAGCTGTTTTCCATTCATCTCCTTCGAAAATTCGAATTTGATGATAGCCACTTTTAAGATCAATTTTCGAAAATACTTTAGCACCATGTAAATCATCTAACAAATCATTCAATCTTGGAATTGGAAATCGATATTTGATAGTGATTTTGTTAATAGGCCTACTGTCCACACACATACGCCATTCACCATTTTTCTTTGGAACAAGTAAAGTAGGACATGCACACGGGCTCAAGGACTCTCGAATCAATCCCTTAGACAACAACTCGTCAACCTGCCTTCTTATCTCCTCGGTCTCCTTAGGGTTGGTCCTATAGGCAGGTTTATTTGGCAAGGTAGAACCGGGAATCAAGTCAATTTTGTGTTGGATGTCCCTTTTGGGAGGTAATGCACACGGCATTTCAGAGGGGAAAACATTAGCGAATTCTTGAAAGAGGGAATTAAGTAAGGGATGGAGAGGTTCTTTGGGAGGTGAGGGGCTGTCTTCAAGTCCACTTAAAATGAGCCCTTTATGGGGTTGGAACTCATGATATTCAGACTTGATGAGGGTAGTAAGAGTAGTGGGCAAGGGGGTATTGTTCTGTTGTGCGGCAGTTTTGGGTGGTGGTTGTGCGGCAGTTTTGGGTGGGGGTAAGGGAGTTAACACAATTTTCTTGCCATTTTTAATAAAGGAATAAGTGTTTTTATATCCATCATGATTAACTCGCCTATCAAACATCTAAGGTCTTCCAAGCAACAAATGACACGCATCCATGGGAATTACATCACAATACAACTCTTCTTGATAATTGTTACCAATGCTAAATGAAATCAGAATTTGTTTATCCACTTTAATTCCTTTCCCTTGATTAAGCCATTGGATTATATAAGGATTTTTGTGAGGAGTTGTTTTTAGTCCCAATTTATCCACCATATTCTGAGATGCCACATTTGTACAACTACCACCATCAATAATTAAAGTACATACCTTGTTTTTGATGGTACAACGGGAGTGAAATATTGCCTCTCGTTGCAAGTTTTCTTCCTTGCCGACCAAGCTGCTTAGGGCACGCCTAACAACTAGACATTCACCTTCATCGGGTCCTAGGAACACTTCATCTTGCTCCTGATCCGATTCTCCAATATCATCATGATCCTCTTCTGATTCTTCTCTTTCACATTCAATCAAAGAGATTACTCTCTTATTTGGACACTCGGTTGCAATATGGCCAAAGCCATGACAACGAAAACATTTCCGGGGTTGGGCGGAATTTTGGGGTTTAGAAGGATTAGAGGGCTGATTTTGTGGTTTGGGGGGATTAGAGGAGGTTACTTTGAGGGGTGTTTGGTATGGACGGTTGAATGGGGAAGGGGCTGTTTTGGAAAAGGGACGTGAGGTCTCCTTCCCTTTGGTCTTTTGTTGGGCTTCAACCTTGTGAGCTAGAATGACTAACTCTTCCAAAGTTGAGTAGGGGTGTAGTTCGACAACATTGGCAATTCGAGGATCCAAACCGCCAAGAAAACGAACCAAAGTTTGGGGTTCTTCCTCTTCAACATCACACTTCATGGTTAATCCTTCGAATTCTCTTGCATACTCCTCTACTGATTTCGTTCCTTGTTTCAATTTGTGGAACTTCTGAAAATTCTCTTGAATATAGTAAGTAGGTAAGAACTTACTCTTCATCATTTTCTTCATTTTAGGCCAAGTTCTGACCTTGTCTTTGCCTTGCCTTTGCCTCTTTGCATTTATATTCGACCACCAAGTGGAAGCATATTTTCTAAGTTTCAAGGCAATGATTTTCACTTTCTTGTCCTCCGGGGTATTCTTATAATCGAACACTCTTTCAACCGTGTTCAACCATTCGATGAACTCGTCGGCATCAATCTTGCCATCATATTCTGGAATATCAACTTTGATATCATTGTTTGGTCTTGTTCTTGAAGTTTCATCTTCTAGCTCTAGGTCACTGCTTTGTTCACTCCGAGTAGGTGAACCTTCTCGTTGCCTAATGAGTCTCCTCATTAGATCCGCCATTTCAGTTTGCATGGCAACCATTTGAGCCTTTAAGCTCTCCTTCTCTTCTTCATTTTTCTGAATGAACTCTTGCCAATTGGGTGGGGGATTCGACATTTTGTGTGTTTTGTTTTTTTTTTTTTTTTTTTTTTTTTTTTTGACGTGGAGGTAAAGGAAAGAAAGGGGTTGTTTTCGTGGAGGAGAAAGGTGGCTAGACCTGCATGGGCCACCAAATGTTGTAACCTTGTTGTAGCACAAGAAGATTACAAGGGACTAGCCACTAAAGTAAAGGATAGATCAAGTTTCAAAGATGGATACAGAAATAACACCACCAACTTCGAAGACTTGGGCTTTAATTCGTGAACTTGGATACAGATTTCACCACCAATTTCAACAAATTAGGTTCCTAAGATCACAGCCTAATTGAGCCAAAAATTAGACAAGCAAAGGATAATTGTTTCGGATTTCTTGAGGAAAAACCAAGACAAATTTAAGTGTTTGTTTTTGATTCAAAAAGTTCTGATTTTTCATTGATATGCAAGCCACTATTTATAAGTACAATTAGGATAAGGTAGGGTAATTAGAAAGTCTAATCCTTATCCTAAGAAATCAGAAATGGTGGTTGCAAATGAAGATAATAAATCTGAATTTGAGAAGCTTGGGCAGCCGGCCTTTAAGCACCATTTTAATGCCTTCTTAATTGCTTTGTTTCTCTTTTAATTGCTCTTTTAATCCTCTTGCTTGGCAGCTGAATTCTGGAAGTTTCTTGTAGCTTTGATTGTATTGATGACTTCTTGTATTCCCCTAGAGGCTGCCGGTTTTAAACTTCGAAGGGGGCTGCCGGTTTGCACTTGAGGCTGCCACCTATGCTATCTTTCGATCTTGAGGATGCCATCTTCAAGGCTGCCATCTTTGGATCTTGAGGATGCCATCTTGAAGCTGCCATCTTTGGACTTCCAATACTGCCGGTTTTGAGTTTTAAAGCTGCCGGTTTTTTTAGGGTTTCAAGGCTGCCAGCTTTGTTTCTTTGGTCTCCTTGCAAGCCGCCGGTTTATTGCTAGCCTTAATTAACTAACTACTTGACTGAATTTAAAATAACTCAAACAAATTAAAAGGGGTTCGATTTATACTAACCAGGATCGAACCCTACTAAACACAAAGTTAAACTGAAAATTTAATAAACAAAATTAAATAGGACTTGAGTAGGTTGGATAACTAATCCAACCATGTCATGGATGCAAGTTCGAACCATGGTGACTATTTTACCACTCTGAACCAAGGAGTTGGGAGGCCGGATCACAACATTTATTTAAATCAAATTAGCTTCTTTTGAATGCATTTGAGTGGAATCTTATTGATTCAACTTAAGCTTTATTTGAACCAATGACCATTTTTGGAAAGAATAGTTGACTTTCATTTGAATAAACAAGCTATGTTTAATGCAATTGACTTTCATTTGATTCAGTGATCTTTATTCAAATCAAATTAGTTTTGTTTGAATGCAATTTAGTGGAATCTTAATGATTAAGCTTATGCCTTATTTGATACAATTACCATTTTTGGAAGGAATAGTTGACTTTCATTTGATTCTAAGCTTAATTCGAATCAAATTAGCTTTGCTTGAATGCAATTGAGTTGAATCTTAATGATTAAGCTTAAACTTTATTTGAAACAATTACCATTTTTGGAATGAATAGTTGACTTTTATTTGATTCAACAAGCTATGTTCGAATGCAATTGATATTCATTTGATTCAATAAGCTTTATTCAAATCAAATTAACTTTGTGTGAATGCATTTCAGTGGAATCTTAATGATTTAACTTAAGCTTTATATAAACCAATTACCGTTTTTGGAAAGAATAGTTGACTTTCATATGATTATACAATCTATGTTTGAATACAATATACTTTCATTTGATTCAATGATCTTTTTTCGAATCAAATTAGCTTTGTTTGAATGCAATTGAGTGGAATCTTAATGATTAAGCTTAAGCTTTATTTGAAACAATTAGCATTTTTTGAAAGAATAGTTGACTTTCATTTGATTAAACAAGCTATGGTTGAATGCAATTGACTTTCATTTGATTCAATAAGCTTTATTTAAATCAAATCAGCTTCTTTTGAATGCATTTGAGTGGAATCGTATTGATTCAACTTAAGCTTTATTTGAACCAATGACCATTTTTGGAATGAATAGTTGACTTTCATTTGAATAAACAAGCTATGTTTAATGCAATTGACTTTCATTTGATTCAGTGATCTTTATTCGAATCAAATTAGGTTTGTTTGAATGCAATTTAGTGGAATCTTAATGATTAAGCTTATTATGCCTTATTTGATACAATTACCATTTTTGGAAGGAATAGTTGACTTTCATTTGATTCTAAGCTTTATTCGAATCAAATTAGCTTTGCTTGAATGCAATTGAGTTGAATCTTAATGATTAAGCTTAAACTTTATTTGAAACAATTACCATTTTTGGAATGAATAATTGACTTTTATTTGATTCAACAAGCTATGTTCGAATGCAATGGATATTCATTTGATTCAATAAGCTTTATTCAAATCAAATTAGCTTTGTGTGAATGCATTTCAGTGGAATCTTAATGATTTAACTTAAGCTTTATATAAACCAATTACCGTTTTTGGAAAGAATAGTTGACTTTCATATGATTATACAATCTATGTTTGAATACAATATACTTTCATTTGATTCAATGATCTTTTTTCGAATCAAATTAGCTTTGTTTGAATGCAATTGAGTGGAATCTTAATGATTAAGCTTAAGCTTTATTTGAAACAATTAGCATTTTTTAAAAGAATAGTTGACTTTCATTTGATTAAACAAGCTATGGTTGAATGCAATTGACTTTCATTTGATTCAATAAGCTTTATTTAAATCAAATCAGCTTCTTTTGAATGCATTTGAGTGGAATCGTATTGATTCAACTTAAGCTTTATTTGAACCAATGACCATTTTTGGAATGAATAGTTGACTTTCATTTGAATAAACAAGCTATGTTTAATGCAATTGACTTTCATTTGATTCAGTGATCTTTATTCGAATCAAATTAGGTTTGTTTGAATGCAATTTAGTGGAATCTTAATGATTAAGCTTATTATGCCTTATTTGATACAATTACCATTTTTGGAAGGAATAGTTGACTTTCATTTGATTCTAAGCTTTATTCGAATCAAATTAGCTTTGCTTGAATGCAATTGAGTTGAATCTTAATGATTAAGCTTAAACTTTATTTGAAACAATTACCATTTTTGGAATGAATAATTGACTTTTATTTGATTCAACAAGCTATGTTCGAATGCAATGGATATTCATTTGATTCAATAAGCTTTATTCAAATCAAATTAGCTTTGTGTGAATGCATTTCAGTGGAATCTTAATGATTTAACTTAAGCTTTATATAAACCAATTACCGTTTTTGGAAAGAATAGTTGACTTTCATATGATTATACAATCTATGTTTGAATACAATATACTTTCATTTGATTCAATGATCTTTTTTCGAATCAAATTAGCTTTGTTTGAATGCAATTGAGTGGAATCTTAATGATTAAGCTTAAGCTTTATTTGAAACAATTAGCATTTTTTGAAAGAATAGTTGACTTTCATTTGATTAAACAAGCTATGGTTGAATGCAATTGACTTTCATTTGATTCAATAAGCTTTATTTAAATCAAATTAGCTTCTTTTGAATGCATTTGAGTGGAATCTTATTGATTCAACTTAAGCTTTATTTGAACCAATGACCATTTTTAAAAAGACTAGTTGACTTTCATTTGAATAAACAAGCTATGTTTAATGCAATTGACTTTCATTTGATTCAGTGATCTTTATTCGAATCAAATTAGTTTTGTTTGAATGCAATTTAGTGGAATCTTAATGATTAAGCTTATGCCTTATTTGATACAATTACCATTTTTTGAAGGAATAGTTGACTTTCATTTGATTCTAAGCTTTATTCGAATCAAATTAGCTTTGCTTAAATGCAATTGAGTTGAATCTTAATGATTAAGCTTAAACTTTATTTGAAACAAATACCATTTTTGGAATGAATAGTTGACTTTTATTTGATTCAACAAGCTATGTTCGAATGCAATTGACATTCATTTGATTCAATAAGCTTTATGCAAATCAAATTAGCTTTGTGTGAATGCATTTCAGTGGAATCTTAATGATTCAACTTAAGCTTTATATAAACCAATTACCATTTTTGGAAAGAATAGTTGACTTTCATATGATTATACAATCTATGTTTGAATACAATATACTTTCATTTGATTCAATGATCTTTTTTCGAATCAAATTAGCTTTGTTTGAATGCAATTGAGTGGAATCTTAATGTTTAAGCTTAAGCTTTATTTGAAACAATTAGCATTTTTTGAGAGAATAGTTGACTTTCATTTGATTAAACAAGCTATGGTTGAATGCAATTGACTTTCATTTGATTCAATAAGCTTTATTTAAATCAAATCAGCTTCTTTTGAATGCATTTGAGTGGAATCGTATTGATTCAACTTAAGCTTTATTTGAACCAATGACCATTTTTGGAATGAATAGTTGACTTTCATTTGAATAAAAAAGCTATGTTTAATGCAATTGACTTTCATTTGATTCAGTGATCTTTATTCGAATCAAATTAGTTTTGTTTGAATGCAATTTAGTGGAATCTTAATGATTAAGCTTATGCCTTATTTGATACAATTACCATTTTTGGAAGGAATAGTTGACTTTCATTTGATTCTAAGCTTTATTCGAATCAAATTAGCTTTGCTTAAATGCAATTGAGTTGAATCTTAATGATTAAGCTTAAACTTTATTTGAAACAATTACCATTTTTGGAATGAATAGTTGACTTTTATTTGATTCAACAAGCTATGTTCGAATGCAATTGACATTCATTTGATTCAATAAGCTTTATGCAAATCAAATTAGCTTTGTGTGAATGCATTTCAGTGGAATCTTAATGATTCAACTTAAGCTTTATATAAACCAATTACCATTTTTGGAAAGAATAGTTGACTTTCATATGATTATACAATCTATGTTTGAATACAATATACTTTCATTTGATTCAATGATCTTTTTTCGAATCAAATTAGCTTTGTTTGAATGCAATTGAGTGGAATCTTAATGTTTAAGCTTAAGCTTTATTTGAAACAATTAGCATTTTTTGAGAGAATAGTTGACTTTCATTTGATTAAACAAGCTATGGTTGAATGCAATTGACTTTCATTTGATTCAATAAGCTTTATTTAAATCAAATCAGCTTCTTTTGAATGCATTTGAGTGGAATCGTATTGATTCAACTTAAGCTTTATTTGAACCAATGACCATTTTTGGAATGAATAGTTGACTTTCATTTGAATAAAAAAGCTATGTTTAATGCAATTGACTTTCATTTGATTCAGTGATCTTTATTCGAATCAAATTAGGTTTGTTTGAATGCAATTTAGTGGAATCTTAATGATTAAGCTTATGCCTTATTTGATACAATTACCATTTTTGGAAGGAATAGTTGACTTTCATTTGATTCTAAGCTTTATTCAAATCAAATTAGCTTTGCTTGAATGCAATTGAGTTGAATCTTAATGATTAAGCTTAAACTTTATTTGAAACAATTACCATTTTTGGAATGAATAATTGACTTTTATTTGATTCAACAAGCTATGTTCGAATGCAATTGACATTCATTTGATTCAATAAGCTTTATGCAAATCAAATTAGCTTTGTGTGAATGCATTTCAGTGGAATCTTAATGATTCAACTTAAGCTTTATATAAACCAATTACCATTTTTGGAAAGAATAGTTGACTTTCATATGATTATACAATCTATGTTTGAATACAATATACTTTCATTTGATTCAATGATCTTTTTTCGAATCAAATTAGCTTTGTTTGAATGCAATTGAGTGGAATCTTAATGATTAAGCTTAAGCTTTATTTGAAACAATTAGCATTTTTTGAAAGAATAGTTGACTTTCATTTGATTAAACAAGCTATGGTTGAATGCAATTGACTTTCATTTGATTCAATAAGCTTTATTTAAATCAAATCAGCTTCTTTTGAATGCATTTGAGTGGAATCGTATTGATTCAACTTAAGCTTTATTTGAACCAATGACCATTTTTGGAATGAATAGTTGACTTTCATTTGAATAAACAAGCTATGTTTAATGCAATTGACTTTCATTTGATTCAGTGATCTTTATTCGAATCAAATTAGGTTTGTTTGAATGCAATTTAGTGGAATCTTAATGATTAAGCTTATTATGCCTTATTTGATACAATTACCATTTTTGGAAGGAATAGTTGACTTTCATTTGATTCTAAGCTTTATTCGAATCAAATTAGCTTTGCTTGAATGCAATTGAGTTGAATCTTAATGATTAAGCTTAAACTTTATTTGAAACAATTACCATTTTTGGAATGAATAATTGACTTTTATTTGATTCAACAAGCTATGTTCGAATGCAATGGATATTCATTTGATTCAATAAGCTTTATTCAAATCAAATTAGCTTTGTGTGAATGCATTTCAGTGGAATCTTAATGATTTAACTTAAGCTTTATATAAACCAATTACCGTTTTTGGAAAGAATAGTTGACTTTCATATGATTATACAATCTATGTTTGAATACAATATACTTTCATTTGATTCAATGATCTTTTTTCGAATCAAATTAGCTTTGTTTGAATGCAATTGAGTGGAATCTTAATGATTAAGCTTAAGCTTTATTTGAAACAATTAGCATTTTTTAAAAGAATAGTTGACTTTCATTTGATTAAACAAGCTATGGTTGAATGCAATTGACTTTCATTTGATTCAATAAGCTTTATTTAAATCAAATCAGCTTCTTTTGAATGCATTTGAGTGGAATCGTATTGATTCAACTTAAGCTTTATTTGAACCAATGACCATTTTTGGAATGAATAGTTGACTTTCATTTGAATAAACAAGCTATGTTTAATGCAATTGACTTTCATTTGATTCAGTGATCTTTATTCGAATCAAATTAGGTTTGTTTGAATGCAATTTAGTGGAATCTTAATGATTAAGCTTATTATGCCTTATTTGATACAATTACCATTTTTGGAAGGAATAGTTGACTTTCATTTGATTCTAAGCTTTATTCGAATCAAATTAGCTTTGCTTGAATGCAATTGAGTTGAATCTTAATGATTAAGCTTAAACTTTATTTGAAACAATTACCATTTTTGGAATGAATAATTGACTTTTATTTGATTCAACAAGCTATGTTCGAATGCAATGGATATTCATTTGATTCAATAAGCTTTATTCAAATCAAATTAGCTTTGTGTGAATGCATTTCAGTGGAATCTTAATGATTTAACTTAAGCTTTATATAAACCAATTACCGTTTTTGGAAAGAATAGTTGACTTTCATATGATTATACAATCTATGTTTGAATACAATATACTTTCATTTGATTCAATGATCTTTTTTCGAATCAAATTAGCTTTGTTTGAATGCAATTGAGTGGAATCTTAATGATTAAGCTTAAGCTTTATTTGAAACAATTAGCATTTTTTGAAAGAATAGTTGACTTTCATTTGATTAAACAAGCTATGGTTGAATGCAATTGACTTTCATTTGATTCAATAAGCTTTATTTAAATCAAATTAGCTTCTTTTGAATGCATTTGAGTGGAATCTTATTGATTCAACTTAAGCTTTATTTGAACCAATGACCATTTTTAAAAAGACTAGTTGACTTTCATTTGAATAAACAAGCTATGTTTAATGCAATTGACTTTCATTTGATTCAGTGATCTTTATTCGAATCAAATTAGTTTTGTTTGAATGCAATTTAGTGGAATCTTAATGATTAAGCTTATGCCTTATTTGATACAATTACCATTTTTTGAAGGAATAGTTGACTTTCATTTGATTCTAAGCTTTATTCGAATCAAATTAGCTTTGCTTAAATGCAATTGAGTTGAATCTTAATGATTAAGCTTAAACTTTATTTGAAACAAATACCATTTTTGGAATGAATAGTTGACTTTTATTTGATTCAACAAGCTATGTTCGAATGCAATTGACATTCATTTGATTCAATAAGCTTTATGCAAATCAAATTAGCTTTGTGTGAATGCATTTCAGTGGAATCTTAATGATTCAACTTAAGCTTTATATAAACCAATTACCATTTTTGGAAAGAATAGTTGACTTTCATATGATTATACAATCTATGTTTGAATACAATATACTTTCATTTGATTCAATGATCTTTTTTCGAATCAAATTAGCTTTGTTTGAATGCAATTGAGTGGAATCTTAATGTTTAAGCTTAAGCTTTATTTGAAACAATTAGCATTTTTTGAGAGAATAGTTGACTTTCATTTGATTAAACAAGCTATGGTTGAATGCAATTGACTTTCATTTGATTCAATAAGCTTTATTTAAATCAAATCAGCTTCTTTTGAATGCATTTGAGTGGAATCGTATTGATTCAACTTAAGCTTTATTTGAACCAATGACCATTTTTGGAATGAATAGTTGACTTTCATTTGAATAAAAAAGCTATGTTTAATGCAATTGACTTTCATTTGATTCAGTGATCTTTATTCGAATCAAATTAGTTTTGTTTGAATGCAATTTAGTGGAATCTTAATGATTAAGCTTATGCCTTATTTGATACAATTACCATTTTTGGAAGGAATAGTTGACTTTCATTTGATTCTAAGCTTTATTCGAATCAAATTAGCTTTGCTTAAATGCAATTGAGTTGAATCTTAATGATTAAGCTTAAACTTTATTTGAAACAATTACCATTTTTGGAATGAATAGTTGACTTTTATTTGATTCAACAAGCTATGTTCGAATGCAATTGACATTCATTTGATTCAATAAGCTTTATGCAAATCAAATTAGCTTTGTGTGAATGCATTTCAGTGGAATCTTAATGATTCAACTTAAGCTTTATATAAACCAATTACCATTTTTGGAAAGAATAGTTGACTTTCATATGATTATACAATCTATGTTTGAATACAATATACTTTCATTTGATTCAATGATCTTTTTTCGAATCAAATTAGCTTTGTTTGAATGCAATTGAGTGGAATCTTAATGTTTAAGCTTAAGCTTTATTTGAAACAATTAGCATTTTTTGAGAGAATAGTTGACTTTCATTTGATTAAACAAGCTATGGTTGAATGCAATTGACTTTCATTTGATTCAATAAGCTTTATTTAAATCAAATCAGCTTCTTTTGAATGCATTTGAGTGGAATCGTATTGATTCAACTTAAGCTTTATTTGAACCAATGACCATTTTTGGAATGAATAGTTGACTTTCATTTGAATAAAAAAGCTATGTTTAATGCAATTGACTTTCATTTGATTCAGTGATCTTTATTCGAATCAAATTAGGTTTGTTTGAATGCAATTTAGTGGAATCTTAATGATTAAGCTTATGCCTTATTTGATACAATTACCATTTTTGGAAGGAATAGTTGACTTTCATTTGATTCTAAGCTTTATTCAAATCAAATTAGCTTTGCTTGAATGCAATTGAGTTGAATCTTAATGATTAAGCTTAAACTTTATTTGAAACAATTACCATTTTTGGAATGAATAATTGACTTTTATTTGATTCAACAAGCTATGTTCGAATGCAATTGACATTCATTTGATTCAATAAGCTTTATGCAAATCAAATTAGCTTTGTGTGAATGCATTTCAGTGGAATCTTAATGATTCAACTTAAGCTTTATATAAACCAATTACCATTTTTGGAAAGAATAGTTGACTTTCATATGATTATACAATCTATGTTTGAATACAATATACTTTCATTTGATTCAATGATCTTTTTTCGAATCAAATTAGCTTTGTTTGAATGCAATTGAGTGGAATCTTAATGTTTAAGCTTAAGCTTTATTTGAAACAATTAGCATTTTTTGAGAGAATAGTTGACTTTCATTTGATTAAACAAGCTATGGTTGAATGCAATTGACTTTCATTTGATTCAATAAGCTTTATTTAAATCAAATCAGCTTCTTTTGAATGCATTTGAGTGGAATCGTATTGATTCAACTTAAGCTTTATTTGAACCAATGACCATTTTTGGAATGAATAGTTGACTTTCATTTGAATAAAAAAGCTATGTTTAATGCAATTGACTTTCATTTGATTCAGTGATCTTTATTCGAATCAAATTAGGTTTGTTTGAATGCAATTTAGTGGAATCTTAATGATTAAGCTTATGCCTTATTTGATACAATTACCATTTTTGGAAGGAATAGTTGACTTTCATTTGATTCTAAGCTTTATTCAAATCAAATTAGCTTTGCTTGAATGCAATTGAGTTGAATCTTAATGATTAAGCTTAAACTTTATTTGAAACAATTACCATTTTTGGAATGAATAATTGACTTTTATTTGATTCAACAAGCTATGTTCGAATGCAATTGATATTCATTTGATTCAATAAGCTTTATTCAAATCAAATTAGCTTTGTGTGAATGCATTTCAGTGGAATCTTAATGATTTAACTTAAGCTTTATATAAACCGATTACCGTTTTTGGAAAGAATAGTTGACTTTCATATGATTATACAATCTATGTTTGAATACAATATACTTTCATTTGATTCAATGATCTTTTTTCGAATCAAATTAGCTTTGTTTGAATGCAATTGAGTGGAATCTTAATGATTAAGCTTAAGCTTTATTTGAAACAATTAGCATTTTTTAAAAGAATAGTTGACTTTCATTTGATTAAACAAGCTATGGTTGAATGCAATTGACTTTCATTTGATTCAATAAGCTTTATTTAAATCAAATCAGCTTCTTTTGAATGCATTTGAGTGGAATCGTATTGATTCAACTTAAGCTTTATTTGAACCAATGACCATTTTTGGAATGAATAGTTGACTTTCATTTGAATAAACAAGCTATGTTTAATGCAATTGACTTTCATTTGATTCAGTGATCTTTATTCGAATCAAATTAGGTTTGTTTGAATGCAATTTAGTGGAATCTTAATGATTAAGCTTATTATGCCTTATTTGATACAATTACCATTTTTGGAAGGAATAGTTGACTTTCATTTGATTCTAAGCTTTATTCGAATCAAATTAGCTTTGCTTGAATGCAATTGAGTTGAATCTTAATGATTAAGCTTAAACTTTATTTGAAACAATTACCATTTTTGGAATGAATAATTGACTTTTATTTGATTCAACAAGCTATGTTCGAATGCAATGGATATTCATTTGATTCAATAAGCTTTATTCAAATCAAATTAGCTTTGTGTGAATGCATTTCAGTGGAATCTTAATGATTTAACTTAAGCTTTATATAAACCAATTACCGTTTTTGGAAAGAATAGTTGACTTTCATATGATTATACAATCTATGTTTGAATACAATATACTTTCATTTGATTCAATGATCTTTTTTCGAATCAAATTAGCTTTGTTTGAATGCAATTGAGTGGAATCTTAATGATTAAGCTTAAGCTTTATTTGAAACAATTAGCATTTTTTGAAAGAATAGTTGACTTTCATTTGATTAAACAAGCTATGGTTGAATGCAATTGACTTTCATTTGATTCAATAAGCTTTATTTAAATCAAATTAGCTTCTTTTGAATGCATTTGAGTGGAATCTTATTGATTCAACTTAAGCTTTATTTGAACCAATGACCATTTTTAAAAAGACTAGTTGACTTTCATTTGAATAAACAAGCTATGTTTAATGCAATTGACTTTCATTTGATTCAGTGATCTTTATTCGAATCAAATTAGTTTTGTTTGAATGCAATTTAGTGGAATCTTAATGATTAAGCTTATGCCTTATTTGATACAATTACCATTTTTTGAAGGAATAGTTGACTTTCATTTGATTCTAAGCTTTATTCGAATCAAATTAGCTTTGCTTAAATGCAATTGAGTTGAATCTTAATGATTAAGCTTAAACTTTATTTGAAACAAATACCATTTTTGGAATGAATAGTTGACTTTTATTTGATTCAACAAGCTATGTTCGAATGCAATTGACATTCATTTGATTCAATAAGCTTTATGCAAATCAAATTAGCTTTGTGTGAATGCATTTCAGTGGAATCTTAATGATTCAACTTAAGCTTTATATAAACCAATTACCATTTTTGGAAAGAATAGTTGACTTTCATATGATTATACAATCTATGTTTGAATACAATATACTTTCATTTGATTCAATGATCTTTTTTCGAATCAAATTAGCTTTGTTTGAATGCAATTGAGTGGAATCTTAATGTTTAAGCTTAAGCTTTATTTGAAACAATTAGCATTTTTTGAGAGAATAGTTGACTTTCATTTGATTAAACAAGCTATGGTTGAATGCAATTGACTTTCATTTGATTCAATAAGCTTTATTTAAATCAAATCAGCTTCTTTTGAATGCATTTGAGTGGAATCGTATTGATTCAACTTAAGCTTTATTTGAACCAATGACCATTTTTGGAATGAATAGTTGACTTTCATTTGAATAAAAAAGCTATGTTTAATGCAATTGACTTTCATTTGATTCAGTGATCTTTATTCGAATCAAATTAGTTTTGTTTGAATGCAATTTAGTGGAATCTTAATGATTAAGCTTATTATGCCTTATTTGATACAATTACCATTTTTGGAAGGAATAGTTGACTTTCATTTGATTCTAAGCTTTATTCGAATCAAATTAGCTTTGCTTGAATGCAATTGAGTTGAATCTTAATGATTAAGCTTAAACTTTATTTGAAACAATTACCATTTTTGGAATGAATAATTGACTTTTATTTGATTCAACAAGCTATGTTCGAATGCAATGGATATTCATTTGATTCAATAAGCTTTATTCAAATCAAATTAGCTTTGTGTGAATGCATTTCAGTGGAATCTTAATGATTTAACTTAAGCTTTATATAAACCAATTACCGTTTTTGGAAAGAATAGTTGACTTTCATATGATTATACAATCTATGTTTGAATACAATATACTTTCATTTGATTCAATGATCTTTTTTCGAATCAAATTAGCTTTGTTTGAATGCAATTGAGTGGAATCTTAATGATTAAGCTTAAGCTTTATTTGAAACAATTAGCATTTTTTGAAAGAATAGTTGACTTTCATTTGATTAAACAAGCTATGGTTGAATGCAATTGACTTTCATTTGATTCAATAAGCTTTATTTAAATCAAATTAGCTTCTTTTGAATGCATTTGAGTGGAATCTTATTGATTCAACTTAAGCTTTATTTGAACCAATGACCATTTTTAAAAAGACTAGTTGACTTTCATTTGAATAAACAAGCTATGTTTAATGCAATTGACTTTCATTTGATTCAGTGATCTTTATTCGAATCAAATTAGGTTTGTTTGAATGCAATTTAGTGGAATCTTAATGATTAAGCTTATGCCTTATTTGATACAATTACCATTTTTGGAAGGAATAGTTGACTTTCATTTGATTCTAAGCTTTATTCGAATCAAATTAGCTTTGCTTGAATGCAATTGAGTTGAATCTTAATGATTAAGCTAAAACTTTATTTGAAACAATTACCAATTTTGGAATGAATAGTTGACTTTTATTTGATTCAACAAGCTATGTTCGAATGCAATTGACATTCATTTGATTCAATAAGCTTTATCCAAATCAAATTAGCTTTGTGTGAACGCATTTCAGTGGAATCTTAATGATTCAACTTAAGCTTTATATAAACCAATTACCATTTTTGGAAAGAATAGTTGACTTTCATATGATTATACAATCTATGTTTGAATACAATATACTTTCATTTGATTCAATGATCTTTTTTCGAATCAAATTAGCTTTGTTTGAATGCAATTGAGTGGAATCTTAATGATTAAGCTTAAGCTTTATTTGAAACAATTAGCATTTTTTGAAAGAATAGTTGACTTTCATTTGATTAAACAAGCTATGGTTGAATGCAATTGACTTTCATTTGATTCAATAAGCTTTATTTAAATCAAATCAGCTTCTTTTGAATGCATTTGAGTGGAATCGTATTGATTCAACTTAAGCTTTATTTGAACCAATGACCATTTTTGGAATGAATAGTTGACTTTCATTTGAATAAACAAGCTATGTTTAATGCAATTGACTTTCATTTGATTCAGTGATCTTTATTCGAATCAAATTAGGTTTGTTTGAATGCAATTTAGTGGAATCTTAATGATTAAGCTTATTATGCCTTATTTGATACAATTACCATTTTTGGAAGGAATAGTTGACTTTCATTTGATTCTAAGCTTTATTCGAATCAAATTAGCTTTGCTTGAATGCAATTGAGTTGAATCTTAATGATTAAGCTTAAACTTTATTTGAAACAATTACCATTTTTGGAATGAATAATTGACTTTTATTTGATTCAACAAGCTATGTTCGAATGCAATGGATATTCATTTGATTCAATAAGCTTTATTCAAATCAAATTAGCTTTGTGTGAATGCATTTCAGTGGAATCTTAATGATTTAACTTAAGCTTTATATAAACCAATTACCGTTTTTGGAAAGAATAGTTGACTTTCATATGATTATACAATCTATGTTTGAATACAATATACTTTCATTTGATTCAATGATCTTTTTTCGAATCAAATTAGCTTTGTTTGAATGCAATTGAGTGGAATCTTAATGATTAAGCTTAAGCTTTATTTGAAACAATTAGCATTTTTTAAAAGAATAGTTGACTTTCATTTGATTAAACAAGCTATGGTTGAATGCAATTGACTTTCATTTGATTCAATAAGCTTTATTTAAATCAAATCAGCTTCTTTTGAATGCATTTGAGTGGAATCGTATTGATTCAACTTAAGCTTTATTTGAACCAATGACCATTTTTGGAATGAATAGTTGACTTTCATTTGAATAAACAAGCTATGTTTAATGCAATTGACTTTCATTTGATTCAGTGATCTTTATTCGAATCAAATTAGGTTTGTTTGAATGCAATTTAGTGGAATCTTAATGATTAAGCTTATTATGCCTTATTTGATACAATTACCATTTTTGGAAGGAATAGTTGACTTTCATTTGATTCTAAGCTTTATTCGAATCAAATTAGCTTTGCTTGAATGCAATTGAGTTGAATCTTAATGATTAAGCTTAAACTTTATTTGAAACAATTACCATTTTTGGAATGAATAATTGACTTTTATTTGATTCAACAAGCTATGTTCGAATGCAATGGATATTCATTTGATTCAATAAGCTTTATTCAAATCAAATTAGCTTTGTGTGAATGCATTTCAGTGGAATCTTAATGATTTAACTTAAGCTTTATATAAACCAATTACCGTTTTTGGAAAGAATAGTTGACTTTCATATGATTATACAATCTATGTTTGAATACAATATACTTTCATTTGATTCAATGATCTTTTTTCGAATCAAATTAGCTTTGTTTGAATGCAATTGAGTGGAATCTTAATGATTAAGCTTAAGCTTTATTTGAAACAATTAGCATTTTTTGAAAGAATAGTTGACTTTCATTTGATTAAACAAGCTATGGTTGAATGCAATTGACTTTCATTTGATTCAATAAGCTTTATTTAAATCAAATTAGCTTCTTTTGAATGCATTTGAGTGGAATCTTATTGATTCAACTTAAGCTTTATTTGAACCAATGACCATTTTTAAAAAGACTAGTTGACTTTCATTTGAATAAACAAGCTATGTTTAATGCAATTGACTTTCATTTGATTCAGTGATCTTTATTCGAATCAAATTAGGTTTGTTTGAATGCAATTTAGTGGAATCTTAATGATTAAGCTTATGCCTTATTTGATACAATTACCATTTTTGGAAGGAATAGTTGACTTTCATTTGATTCTAAGCTTTATTCGAATCAAATTAGCTTTGCTTGAATGCAATTGAGTTGAATCTTAATGATTAAGCTAAAACTTTATTTGAAACAATTACCAATTTTGGAATGAATAGTTGACTTTTATTTGATTCAACAAGCTATGTTCGAATGCAATTGACATTCATTTGATTCAATAAGCTTTATCCAAATCAAATTAGCTTTGTGTGAACGCATTTCAGTGGAATCTTAATGATTCAACTTAAGCTTTATATAAACCAATTACCATTTTTGGAAAGAATAGTTGACTTTCATATGATTATACAATCTATGTTTGAATACAATATACTTTCATTTGATTCAATGATCTTTTTTCGAATCAAATTAGCTTTGTTTGAATGCAATTGAGTGGAATCTTAATGATTAAGCTTAAGCTTTATTTGAAACAATTAGCATTTTTTGAAAGAATAGTTGACTTTCATTTGATTAAACAAGCTATGGTTGAATGCAATTGACTTTCATTTGATTCAATAAGCTTTATTTAAATCAAATCAGCTTCTTTTGAATGCATTTGAGTGGAATCGTATTGATTCAACTTAAGCTTTATTTGAACCAATGACCATTTTTGGAATGAATAGTTGACTTTCATTTGAATAAACAAGCTATGTTTAATGCAATTGACTTTCATTTGATTCAGTGATCTTTATTCGAATCAAATTAGGTTTGTTTGAATGCAATTTAGTGGAATCTTAATGATTAAGCTTATTATGCCTTATTTGATACAATTACCATTTTTGGAAGGAATAGTTGACTTTCATTTGATTCTAAGCTTTATTCGAATCAAATTAGCTTTGCTTGAATGCAATTGAGTTGAATCTTAATGATTAAGCTTAAACTTTATTTGAAACAATTACCATTTTTGGAATGAATAATTGACTTTTATTTGATTCAACAAGCTATGTTCGAATGCAATGGATATTCATTTGATTCAATAAGCTTTATTCAAATCAAATTAGCTTTGTGTGAATGCATTTCAGTGGAATCTTAATGATTTAACTTAAGCTTTATATAAACCAATTACCGTTTTTGGAAAGAATAGTTGACTTTCATATGATTATACAATCTATGTTTGAATACAATATACTTTCATTTGATTCAATGATCTTTTTTCGAATCAAATTAGCTTTGTTTGAATGCAATTGAGTGGAATCTTAATGATTAAGCTTAAGCTTTATTTGAAACAATTAGCATTTTTTAAAAGAATAGTTGACTTTCATTTGATTAAACAAGCTATGGTTGAATGCAATTGACTTTCATTTGATTCAATAAGCTTTATTTAAATCAAATCAGCTTCTTTTGAATGCATTTGAGTGGAATCGTATTGATTCAACTTAAGCTTTATTTGAACCAATGACCATTTTTGGAATGAATAGTTGACTTTCATTTGAATAAACAAGCTATGTTTAATGCAATTGACTTTCATTTGATTCAGTGATCTTTATTCGAATCAAATTAGGTTTGTTTGAATGCAATTTAGTGGAATCTTAATGATTAAGCTTATTATGCCTTATTTGATACAATTACCATTTTTGGAAGGAATAGTTGACTTTCATTTGATTCTAAGCTTTATTCGAATCAAATTAGCTTTGCTTGAATGCAATTGAGTTGAATCTTAATGATTAAGCTTAAACTTTATTTGAAACAATTACCATTTTTGGAATGAATAATTGACTTTTATTTGATTCAACAAGCTATGTTCGAATGCAATGGATATTCATTTGATTCAATAAGCTTTATTCAAATCAAATTAGCTTTGTGTGAATGCATTTCAGTGGAATCTTAATGATTTAACTTAAGCTTTATATAAACCAATTACCGTTTTTGGAAAGAATAGTTGACTTTCATATGATTATACAATCTATGTTTGAATACAATATACTTTCATTTGATTCAATGATCTTTTTTCGAATCAAATTAGCTTTGTTTGAATGCAATTGAGTGGAATCTTAATGATTAAGCTTAAGCTTTATTTGAAACAATTAGCATTTTTTGAAAGAATAGTTGACTTTCATTTGATTAAACAAGCTATGGTTGAATGCAATTGACTTTCATTTGATTCAATAAGCTTTATTTAAATCAAATTAGCTTCTTTTGAATGCATTTGAGTGGAATCTTATTGATTCAACTTAAGCTTTATTTGAACCAATGACCATTTTTAAAAAGACTAGTTGACTTTCATTTGAATAAACAAGCTATGTTTAATGCAATTGACTTTCATTTGATTCAGTGATCTTTATTCGAATCAAATTAGTTTTGTTTGAATGCAATTTAGTGGAATCTTAATGATTAAGCTTATGCCTTATTTGATACAATTACCATTTTTTGAAGGAATAGTTGACTTTCATTTGATTCTAAGCTTTATTCGAATCAAATTAGCTTTGCTTAAATGCAATTGAGTTGAATCTTAATGATTAAGCTTAAACTTTATTTGAAACAAATACCATTTTTGGAATGAATAGTTGACTTTTATTTGATTCAACAAGCTATGTTCGAATGCAATTGACATTCATTTGATTCAATAAGCTTTATGCAAATCAAATTAGCTTTGTGTGAATGCATTTCAGTGGAATCTTAATGATTCAACTTAAGCTTTATATAAACCAATTACCATTTTTGGAAAGAATAGTTGACTTTCATATGATTATACAATCTATGTTTGAATACAATATACTTTCATTTGATTCAATGATCTTTTTTCGAATCAAATTAGCTTTGTTTGAATGCAATTGAGTGGAATCTTAATGTTTAAGCTTAAGCTTTATTTGAAACAATTAGCATTTTTTGAGAGAATAGTTGACTTTCATTTGATTAAACAAGCTATGGTTGAATGCAATTGACTTTCATTTGATTCAATAAGCTTTATTTAAATCAAATCAGCTTCTTTTGAATGCATTTGAGTGGAATCGTATTGATTCAACTTAAGCTTTATTTGAACCAATGACCATTTTTGGAATGAATAGTTGACTTTCATTTGAATAAAAAAGCTATGTTTAATGCAATTGACTTTCATTTGATTCAGTGATCTTTATTCGAATCAAATTAGTTTTGTTTGAATGCAATTTAGTGGAATCTTAATGATTAAGCTTATGCCTTATTTGATACAATTACCATTTTTGGAAGGAATAGTTGACTTTCATTTGATTCTAAGCTTTATTCGAATCAAATTAGCTTTGCTTAAATGCAATTGAGTTGAATCTTAATGATTAAGCTTAAACTTTATTTGAAACAATTACCATTTTTGGAATGAATAGTTGACTTTTATTTGATTCAACAAGCTATGTTCGAATGCAATTGACATTCATTTGATTCAATAAGCTTTATGCAAATCAAATTAGCTTTGTGTGAATGCATTTCAGTGGAATCTTAATGATTCAACTTAAGCTTTATATAAACCAATTACCATTTTTGGAAAGAATAGTTGACTTTCATATGATTATACAATCTATGTTTGAATACAATATACTTTCATTTGATTCAATGATCTTTTTTCGAATCAAATTAGCTTTGTTTGAATGCAATTGAGTGGAATCTTAATGTTTAAGCTTAAGCTTTATTTGAAACAATTAGCATTTTTTGAGAGAATAGTTGACTTTCATTTGATTAAACAAGCTATGGTTGAATGCAATTGACTTTCATTTGATTCAATAAGCTTTATTTAAATCAAATCAGCTTCTTTTGAATGCATTTGAGTGGAATCGTATTGATTCAACTTAAGCTTTATTTGAACCAATGACCATTTTTGGAATGAATAGTTGACTTTCATTTGAATAAAAAAGCTATGTTTAATGCAATTGACTTTCATTTGATTCAGTGATCTTTATTCGAATCAAATTAGGTTTGTTTGAATGCAATTTAGTGGAATCTTAATGATTAAGCTTATGCCTTATTTGATACAATTACCATTTTTGGAAGGAATAGTTGACTTTCATTTGATTCTAAGCTTTATTCAAATCAAATTAGCTTTGCTTGAATGCAATTGAGTTGAATCTTAATGATTAAGCTTAAACTTTATTTGAAACAATTACCATTTTTGGAATGAATAATTGACTTTTATTTGATTCAACAAGCTATGTTCGAATGCAATTGACATTCATTTGATTCAATAAGCTTTATGCAAATCAAATTAGCTTTGTGTGAATGCATTTCAGTGGAATCTTAATGATTCAACTTAAGCTTTATATAAACCAATTACCATTTTTGGAAAGAATAGTTGACTTTCATATGATTATACAATCTATGTTTGAATACAATATACTTTCATTTGATTCAATGATCTTTTTTCGAATCAAATTAGCTTTGTTTGAATGCAATTGAGTGGAATCTTAATGTTTAAGCTTAAGCTTTATTTGAAACAATTAGCATTTTTTGAGAGAATAGTTGACTTTCATTTGATTAAACAAGCTATGGTTGAATGCAATTGACTTTCATTTGATTCAATAAGCTTTATTTAAATCAAATCAGCTTCTTTTGAATGCATTTGAGTGGAATCGTATTGATTCAACTTAAGCTTTATTTGAACCAATGACCATTTTTGGAATGAATAGTTGACTTTCATTTGAATAAAAAAGCTATGTTTAATGCAATTGACTTTCATTTGATTCAGTGATCTTTATTCGAATCAAATTAGGTTTGTTTGAATGCAATTTAGTGGAATCTTAATGATTAAGCTTATGCCTTATTTGATACAATTACCATTTTTGGAAGGAATAGTTGACTTTCATTTGATTCTAAGCTTTATTCAAATCAAATTAGCTTTGCTTGAATGCAATTGAGTTGAATCTTAATGATTAAGCTTAAACTTTATTTGAAACAATTACCATTTTTGGAATGAATAATTGACTTTTATTTGATTCAACAAGCTATGTTCGAATGCAATTGATATTCATTTGATTCAATAAGCTTTATTCAAATCAAATTAGCTTTGTGTGAATGCATTTCAGTGGAATCTTAATGATTTAACTTAAGCTTTATATAAACCGATTACCGTTTTTGGAAAGAATAGTTGACTTTCATATGATTATACAATCTATGTTTGAATACAATATACTTTCATTTGATTCAATGATCTTTTTTCGAATCAAATTAGCTTTGTTTGAATGCAATTGAGTGGAATCTTAATGTTTAAGCTTAAGCTTTATTTGAAGCAATTAGCATTTTTTGAAAGAATAGTTGACTTTCATTTGATTAAACAAGCTATGGTTGAATGCAATTGACTTTCATTTGATTCAATAAGCTTTATTTAAATCAAATCAGCTTCTTTTGAATGCATTTGAGTGGAATCTTATTGATTCAACTTAAGCTTTATTTGAACCAATGACCATTTTTGGAATGAATAGTTGACTTTCATTTGAATAAACAAGCTATGTTTAATGCAATTGACTTTCATTTGATTCAGTGATCTTTATTCGAATCAAATTAGGTTTGTTTGAATGCAATTTAGTGGAATCTTAATGATTAAGCTTATGCCTTATTTGATACAATTACCATTTTTGGAAGGAATAGTTGACTTTCATTTGATTCTAAGCTTTATTCGAATCAAATTAGCTTTGCTTGAATGCAATTGAGTTGAGTCTTAATGATTAAGCTTAAACTTTATTTGAAACAATTACCATTTTTGGAATGAATAGTTCACTTTTATTTGATTCAACAAGCTATGTTCGAATGCAATTGATATTCATTTGATTCAATAAGCTTTATTCAAATCAAATTAGCTTTGTGTGAATGCATTTCAGTGGAATCTTAATGATTTAACTTAAGCTTTATATAAACCAATTACCATTTTTGGAAAGAATAGTTGACTTTCATATGATTATACAATCTATGTTTGAATACAATATACTTTCATTTGATTCAATGATCTTTTTTCGAATCAAATTAGATTTGTTTGAATGCAATTGAGTGGAATCTTAATGATTAAGCTTAAGCTTTATTTGAAACAATTAGCATTTTTTGAAAGAATAGTTAACTTTCATTTGATTAAACAAGCTATGCTTGAATCCAATTGACTTTCATTTGATTCAATAAGCTTTATTTAAATCAAATTAGCTTCTTTTGAATGAATTTGAGTGGAATCTTATTGATTCAACTTAAGCTTTATTTGAACCAATGACCATTTTCTGAAAGAATAGTTGACTTTCATTTGAATAAACAAGCTATGTTTAATGCAATTGACTTTCATTTGATTCAGTGATCTTTATTCGAATCAAATTAGTTTTGTTTGAATGCAATTTAGTGGAATCTTAATGATTAAGCTTATGCCTTATTTGATACAATTACTATTTTTGGAAGGAATAGTAGACTTTCATTTGATTCTAAGCTTTATTCGAATCAAATTAGCTTTGCTTGAATGCAATTGAGTTGAATCTTAATGATTAAGCTTAAACTTTATTTGAAACAATTACCATTTTTGGAATGAATAGTTGACTTTTATTTGATTCAACAAGCTATGTTCGAATGCAATTGACATTCATTTGATTCAATAAGCTTTATCCAAATCAAATTAGCTTTGTGTGAATGCATTTCAGTGGAATCTTAATGATTCAACTTAAGCTTTATATAAACCAATTACCATTTTTGGAAAGAATAGTTGACTTTCATATGATTATACAATCTATGTTTGAATACAATATACTTTCATTTGATTCAATGATCTTTTTTCGAATCAAATTAGCTTTGTTTGAATGCAATTGAGTGGAATCTTAATGATTAAGCTTAAGCTTTATTTCAACCAATTAGCATTTTTTGAAAGAATAGTTGACTTTCATTTGATTAAACAAGCTATGCTTGAATGCAATTGACTTTCATTTGATTCAATAAGCTTTATTTAAATCAAATTAGCTTCTTTTGAATGCATTTGAGTGGAATCTTATTGATTCAACTTAAGCTTTATTTGAACCAATGACCATTTTTGGAAAGAATAGTTGACTTTCATTTGAATAAACAAGCTATGTTTAATGCAATTGACTTTCATTTGATTCAGTGATCTTTATTCGAATCAAATTAGGTTTGTTTGAATGCAATTTAGTGGAATCTTAATGATTAAGCTTATGCCTTATTTGATACAATTACCATTTTTGGAAGGAATAGTTGACTTTCATTTGATTCTAAGCTTTATTCGAATCAAATTAGCTTTGCTTGAATGCAATTGAGTTGAATCTTAATGATTAAGCTAAAACTTTATTTGAAACAATTACCAATTTTGGAATGAATAGTTGACTTTTATTTGATTCAACAAGCTATGTTCGAATGCAATTGACATTCATTTGATTCAATAAGCTTTATCCAAATCAAATTAGCTTTGTGTGAACGCATTTCAGTGGAATCTTAATGATTCAACTTAAGCTTTATATAAACCAATTACCATTTTTGGAAAGAATAGTTGACTTTCATATGATTATACAATCTATGTTTGAATACAATATACTTTCATTTGATTCAATGATCTTTTTTCGAATCAAATTAGCTTTGTTTGAATGCAATTGAGTGGAATCTTAATGATTAAGCTTAAGCTTTATTTGAAACAATTAGCATTTTTTGAAAGAATAGTTGACTTTCATTTGATTAAACAAGCTATGGTTGAATGCAATTGACTTTCATTTGATTCAATAAGCTTTATTTAAATCAAATTTGCTTCTTTTGAATGCATTTGAGTGGAATCTTATTGATTCAACTTAAGCTTTATTTGAACCAATGACCATTTTTGGAAAGAATAGTTGACTTTCATTTGAATAAACAAGCTATGTTTAATGCAATTGACTTTCATTTGATTCAGTGATCTTTATTCGAATCAAATTAGTTTTGTTTGAATGCAATTTAGTGGAATCTTAATGATTAAGCTTATGCCTTATTTGATACAATTACTATTTTTGGAAGGAATAGTAGACTTTCATTTGATTCTAAGCTTTATTCGAATCAAATTAGCTTTGCTTGAATGCAATTGAGTTGAATCTTAATGATTAAGCTTAAACTTTATTTGAAACAATTACCATTTTTGGAATGAATAGTTGACTTTTATTTGATTCAACAAGCTATGTTCGAATGCAATTGACATTCATTTGATTCAATAAGCTTTATCCAAATCAAATTAGCTTTGTGTGAATGCATTTCAGTGGAATCTTAATGATTCAACTTAAGCTTTATATAAACCAATTACCATTTTTGGAAAGAATAGTTGACTTTCATATGATTATACAATCTATGTTTGAATACAATATACTTTCATTTGATTCAATGATCTTTTTTCGAATCAAATTAGCTTTGTTTGAATGCAATTGAGTGGAATCTTAATGATTAAGCTTAAGCTTTATTTCAACCAATTAGCATTTTTTGAAAGAATAGTTGACTTTCATTTGATTAAACAAGCTATGCTTGAATGCAATTGACTTTCATTTGATTCAATAAGCTTTATTTAAATCAAATTAGCTTCTTTTGAATGCATTTGAGTGGAATCTTATTGATTCAACTTAAGCTTTATTTGAACCAATGACCATTTTTGGAAAGAATAGTTGACTTTCATTTGAATAAACAAGCTATGTTTAATGCAATTGACTTTCATTTGATTCAGTGATCTTTATTCGAATCAAATTAGGTTTGTTTGAATGCAATTTAGTGGAATCTTAATGATTAAGCTTATGCCTTATTTGATACAATTACCATTTTTGGAAGGAATAGTTGACTTTCATTTGATTCTAAGCTTTATTCGAATCAAATTAGCTTTGCTTGAATGCAATTGAGTTGAATCTTAATGATTAAGCTAAAACTTTATTTGAAACAATTACCAATTTTGGAATGAATAGTTGACTTTTATTTGATTCAACAAGCTATGTTCGAATGCAATTGACATTCATTTGATTCAATAAGCTTTATCCAAATCAAATTAGCTTTGTGTGAACGCATTTCAGTGGAATCTTAATGATTCAACTTAAGCTTTATATAAACCAATTACCATTTTTGGAAAGAATAGTTGACTTTCATATGATTATACAATCTATGTTTGAATACAATATACTTTCATTTGATTCAATGATCTTTTTTCGAATCAAATTAGCTTTGTTTGAATGCAATTGAGTGGAATCTTAATGATTAAGCTTAAGCTTTATTTGAAACAATTAGCATTTTTTGAAAGAATAGTTGACTTTCATTTGATTAAACAAGCTATGGTTGAATGCAATTGACTTTCATTTGATTCAATAAGCTTTATTTAAATCAAATTTGCTTCTTTTGAATGCATTTGAGTGGAATCTTATTGATTCAACTTAAGCTTTATTTGAACCAATGACCATTTTTGGAAAGAATAGTTGACTTTCATTTGAATAAACAAGCTATGTTTAATGCAATTGACTTTCATTTGATTCAGTGATCTTTATTCGAATCAAATTAGTTTTGTTTGAATGCAATTTAGTGGAATCTTAATGATTACGCTTATGCCTTATTTGATACAATTACCATTTTTGGAAGGAATAGTTGACTTTCATTTGATTCTAAGCTTTATTCAAATCAAATTAGCTTTGCTTGAATGCAATTGAGTTGAATCTTAATGATTAAGCTTAAACTTTATTTGAAACAATTACCATTTTTGGAATGAATAATTGACTTTTATTTGATTCAACAAGCTATGTTCGAATGCAATTGACATTCATTTGATTCAATAAGCTTTATGCAAATCAAATTAGCTTTGTGTGAATGCATTTCAGTGGAATCTTAATGATTCAACTTAAGCTTTATATAAACCAATTACCATTTTTGGAAAGAATAGTTGACTTTCATATGATTATACAATCTATGTTTGAATACAATATACTTTCATTTGATTCAATGATCTTTTTTCGAATCAAATTAGCTTTGTTTGAATGCAATTGAGTGGAATCTTAATGTTTAAGCTTAAGCTTTATTTGAAACAATTAGCATTTTTTGAGAGAATAGTTGACTTTCATTTGATTAAACAAGCTATGGTTGAATGCAATTGACTTTCATTTGATTCAATAAGCTTTATTTAAATCAAATCAGCTTCTTTTGAATGCATTTGAGTGGAATCGTATTGATTCAACTTAAGCTTTATTTGAACCAATGACCATTTTTGGAATGAATAGTTGACTTTCATTTGAATAAAAAAGCTATGTTTAATGCAATTGACTTTCATTTGATTCAGTGATCTTTATTCGAATCAAATTAGGTTTGTTTGAATGCAATTTAGTGGAATCTTAATGATTAAGCTTATGCCTTATTTGATACAATTACCATTTTTGGAAGGAATAGTTGACTTTCATTTGATTCTAAGCTTTATTCAAATCAAATTAGCTTTGCTTGAATGCAATTGAGTTGAATCTTAATGATTAAGCTTAAACTTTATTTGAAACAATTACCATTTTTGGAATGAATAATTGACTTTTATTTGATTCAACAAGCTATGTTCGAATGCAATTGATATTCATTTGATTCAATAAGCTTTATTCAAATCAAATTAGCTTTGTGTGAATGCATTTCAGTGGAATCTTAATGATTTAACTTAAGCTTTATATAAACCGATTACCGTTTTTGGAAAGAATAGTTGACTTTCATATGATTATACAATCTATGTTTGAATACAATATACTTTCATTTGATTCAATGATCTTTTTTCGAATCAAATTAGCTTTGTTTGAATGCAATTGAGTGGAATCTTAATGTTTAAGCTTAAGCTTTATTTGAAGCAATTAGCATTTTTTGAAAGAATAGTTGACTTTCATTTGATTAAACAAGCTATGGTTGAATGCAATTGACTTTCATTTGATTCAATAAGCTTTATTTAAATCAAATCAGCTTCTTTTGAATGCATTTGAGTGGAATCTTATTGATTCAACTTAAGCTTTATTTGAACCAATGACCATTTTTGGAATGAATAGTTGACTTTCATTTGAATAAACAAGCTATGTTTAATGCAATTGACTTTCATTTGATTCAGTGATCTTTATTCGAATCAAATTAGGTTTGTTTGAATGCAATTTAGTGGAATCTTAATGATTAAGCTTATGCCTTATTTGATACAATTACCATTTTTGGAAGGAATAGTTGACTTTCATTTGATTCTAAGCTTTATTCGAATCAAATTAGCTTTGCTTGAATGCAATTGAGTTGAGTCTTAATGATTAAGCTTAAACTTTATTTGAAACAATTACCATTTTTGGAATGAATAGTTCACTTTTATTTGATTCAACAAGCTATGTTCGAATGCAATTGATATTCATTTGATTCAATAAGCTTTATTCAAATCAAATTAGCTTTGTGTGAATGCATTTCAGTGGAATCTTAATGATTTAACTTAAGCTTTATATAAACCAATTACCATTTTTGGAAAGAATAGTTGACTTTCATATGATTATACAATCTATGTTTGAATACAATATACTTTCATTTGATTCAATGATCTTTTTTCGAATCAAATTAGATTTGTTTGAATGCAATTGAGTGGAATCTTAATGATTAAGCTTAAGCTTTATTTGAAACAATTAGCATTTTTTGAAAGAATAGTTAACTTTCATTTGATTAAACAAGCTATGCTTGAATCCAATTGACTTTCATTTGATTCAATAAGCTTTATTTAAATCAAATTAGCTTCTTTTGAATGAATTTGAGTGGAATCTTATTGATTCAACTTAAGCTTTATTTGAACCAATGACCATTTTCTGAAAGAATAGTTGACTTTCATTTGAATAAACAAGCTATGTTTAATGCAATTGACTTTCATTTGATTCAGTGATCTTTATTCGAATCAAATTAGTTTTGTTTGAATGCAATTTAGTGGAATCTTAATGATTAAGCTTATGCCTTATTTGATACAATTACTATTTTTGGAAGGAATAGTAGACTTTCATTTGATTCTAAGCTTTATTCGAATCAAATTAGCTTTGCTTGAATGCAATTGAGTTGAATCTTAATGATTAAGCTTAAACTTTATTTGAAACAATTACCATTTTTGGAATGAATAGTTGACTTTTATTTGATTCAACAAGCTATGTTCGAATGCAATTGACATTCATTTGATTCAATAAGCTTTATCCAAATCAAATTAGCTTTGTGTGAATGCATTTCAGTGGAATCTTAATGATTCAACTTAAGCTTTATATAAACCAATTACCATTTTTGGAAAGAATAGTTGACTTTCATATGATTATACAATCTATGTTTGAATACAATATACTTTCATTTGATTCAATGATCTTTTTTCGAATCAAATTAGCTTTGTTTGAATGCAATTGAGTGGAATCTTAATGATTAAGCTTAAGCTTTATTTCAACCAATTAGCATTTTTTGAAAGAATAGTTGACTTTCATTTGATTAAACAAGCTATGCTTGAATGCAATTGACTTTCATTTGATTCAATAAGCTTTATTTAAATCAAATTAGCTTCTTTTGAATGCATTTGAGTGGAATCTTATTGATTCAACTTAAGCTTTATTTGAACCAATGACCATTTTTGGAAAGAATAGTTGACTTTCATTTGAATAAACAAGCTATGTTTAATGCAATTGACTTTCATTTGATTCAGTGATCTTTATTCGAATCAAATTAGGTTTGTTTGAATGCAATTTAGTGGAATCTTAATGATTAAGCTTATGCCTTATTTGATACAATTACCATTTTTGGAAGGAATAGTTGACTTTCATTTGATTCTAAGCTTTATTCGAATCAAATTAGCTTTGCTTGAATGCAATTGAGTTGAATCTTAATGATTAAGCTAAAACTTTATTTGAAACAATTACCAATTTTGGAATGAATAGTTGACTTTTATTTGATTCAACAAGCTATGTTCGAATGCAATTGACATTCATTTGATTCAATAAGCTTTATCCAAATCAAATTAGCTTTGTGTGAACGCATTTCAGTGGAATCTTAATGATTCAACTTAAGCTTTATATAAACCAATTACCATTTTTGGAAAGAATAGTTGACTTTCATATGATTATACAATCTATGTTTGAATACAATATACTTTCATTTGATTCAATGATCTTTTTTCGAATCAAATTAGCTTTGTTTGAATGCAATTGAGTGGAATCTTAATGATTAAGCTTAAGCTTTATTTGAAACAATTAGCATTTTTTGAAAGAATAGTTGACTTTCATTTGATTAAACAAGCTATGGTTGAATGCAATTGACTTTCATTTGATTCAATAAGCTTTATTTAAATCAAATTTGCTTCTTTTGAATGCATTTGAGTGGAATCTTATTGATTCAACTTAAGCTTTATTTGAACCAATGACCATTTTTGGAAAGAATAGTTGACTTTCATTTGAATAAACAAGCTATGTTTAATGCAATTGACTTTCATTTGATTCAGTGATCTTTATTCGAATCAAATTAGTTTTGTTTGAATGCAATTTAGTGGAATCTTAATGATTAAGCTTATGCCTTATTTGATACAATTACTATTTTTGGAAGGAATAGTAGACTTTCATTTGATTCTAAGCTTTATTCGAATCAAATTAGCTTTGCTTGAATGCAATTGAGTTGAATCTTAATGATTAAGCTTAAACTTTATTTGAAACAATTACCATTTTTGGAATGAATAGTTGACTTTTATTTGATTCAACAAGCTATGTTCGAATGCAATTGACATTCATTTGATTCAATAAGCTTTATCCAAATCAAATTAGCTTTGTGTGAATGCATTTCAGTGGAATCTTAATGATTCAACTTAAGCTTTATATAAACCAATTACCATTTTTGGAAAGAATAGTTGACTTTCATATGATTATACAATCTATGTTTGAATACAATATACTTTCATTTGATTCAATGATCTTTTTTCGAATCAAATTAGCTTTGTTTGAATGCAATTGAGTGGAATCTTAATGATTAAGCTTAAGCTTTATTTCAACCAATTAGCATTTTTTGAAAGAATAGTTGACTTTCATTTGATTAAACAAGCTATGCTTGAATGCAATTGACTTTCATTTGATTCAATAAGCTTTATTTAAATCAAATTAGCTTCTTTTGAATGCATTTGAGTGGAATCTTATTGATTCAACTTAAGCTTTATTTGAACCAATGACCATTTTTGGAAAGAATAGTTGACTTTCATTTGAATAAACAAGCTATGTTTAATGCAATTGACTTTCATTTGATTCAGTGATCTTTATTCGAATCAAATTAGGTTTGTTTGAATGCAATTTAGTGGAATCTTAATGATTAAGCTTATGCCTTATTTGATACAATTACCATTTTTGGAAGGAATAGTTGACTTTCATTTGATTCTAAGCTTTATTCGAATCAAATTAGCTTTGCTTGAATGCAATTGAGTTGAATCTTAATGATTAAGCTAAAACTTTATTTGAAACAATTACCAATTTTGGAATGAATAGTTGACTTTTATTTGATTCAACAAGCTATGTTCGAATGCAATTGACATTCATTTGATTCAATAAGCTTTATCCAAATCAAATTAGCTTTGTGTGAACGCATTTCAGTGGAATCTTAATGATTCAACTTAAGCTTTATATAAACCAATTACCATTTTTGGAAAGAATAGTTGACTTTCATATGATTATACAATCTATGTTTGAATACAATATACTTTCATTTGATTCAATGATCTTTTTTCGAATCAAATTAGCTTTGTTTGAATGCAATTGAGTGGAATCTTAATGATTAAGCTTAAGCTTTATTTGAAACAATTAGCATTTTTTGAAAGAATAGTTGACTTTCATTTGATTAAACAAGCTATGGTTGAATGCAATTGACTTTCATTTGATTCAATAAGCTTTATTTAAATCAAATTTGCTTCTTTTGAATGCATTTGAGTGGAATCTTATTGATTCAACTTAAGCTTTATTTGAACCAATGACCATTTTTGGAAAGAATAGTTGACTTTCATTTGAATAAACAAGCTATGTTTAATGCAATTGACTTTCATTTGATTCAGTGATCTTTATTCGAATCAAATTAGTTTTGTTTGAATGCAATTTAGTGGAATCTTAATGATTACGCTTATGCCTTATTTGATACAATTACCATTTTTGGAAGGAATAGTTGACTTTCATTTGATTCTAAGCTTTATTCGAATCAAATTAGCTTTGCTTGAATGCAATTGAGTTGAATCATAATGATTAAGCTTAAACTTTATTTGAAACAATTACCATTTTTGGAATGAATAGTTGACTTTTATTTGATTCAACAAGCTATGTTCGAATGCAATTGACATTCATTTGATTCAATAAGCTTTATGCAAATCAAATTAGCTTTGTGTGAATGCATTTCAGTGGAATCTTAATGATTCAACTTAAGCTTTATATAAACCAATTACCATTTTTGGAAAGAATAGTTGACTTTCATATGATTATACAATCTATGTTTGAATACAATATACTTTCATTTGATTCAATGATCTTTTTTCGAATCAAATTAGCTTTGTTTGAATGCAATTGAGTGGAATCTTAATGTTTAAGCTTAAGCTTTATTTGAAACAATTAGCATTTTTTGAGAGAATAGTTGAATTTCATTTGATTAAACAAGCTATGGTTGAATGCAATTGACTTTCATTTGATTCAATAAGCTTTATTTAAATCAAATCAGCTTCTTTTGAATGCATTTGAGTGGAATCGTATTGATTCAACTTAAGCTTTATTTGAACCAATGACCATTTTTGGAATGAATAGTTGACTTTCATTTGAATAAAAAAGCTATGTTTAATGCAATTGACTTTCATTTGATTCAGTGATCTTTATTCGAATCAAATTAGGTTTGTTTGAATGCAATTTAGTGGAATCTTAATGATTAAGCTTATGCCTTATTTGATACAATTACCATTTTTGGAAGGAATAGTTGACTTTCATTTGATTCTAAGCTTTATTCAAATCAAATTAGCTTTGCTTGAATGCAATTGAGTTGAATCTTAATGATTAAGCTTAAACTTTATTTGAAACAATTACCATTTTTGGAATGAATAATTGACTTTTATTTGATTCAACAAGCTATGTTCGAATGCAATTGATATTCATTTGATTCAATAAGCTTTATTCAAATCAAATTAGCTTTGTGTGAATGCATTTCAGTGGAATCTTAATGATTTAACTTAAGCTTTATATAAACCGATTACCGTTTTTGGAAAGAATAGTTGACTTTCATATGATTATACAATCTATGTTTGAATACAATATACTTTCATTTGATTCAATGATCTTTTTTCGAATCAAATTAGCTTTGTTTGA
This sequence comes from Salicornia ramosissima, assembly GCA_951394345.1. Classification (NCBI taxonomy): domain Eukaryota; kingdom Viridiplantae; phylum Streptophyta; class Magnoliopsida; order Caryophyllales; family Amaranthaceae; genus Salicornia; species Salicornia ramosissima. The sequence goes on from OX596237.1 coordinate 31,163,823, forward strand.
ATGCAATTGAGTGGAATCTTAATGTTTAAGCTTAAGCTTTATTTGAAGCAATTAGCATTTTTTGAAAGAATAGTTGACTTTCATTTGATTAAACAAGCTATGGTTGAATGCAATTGACTTTCATTTGATTCAATAAGCTTTATTTAAATCAAATCAGCTTCTTTTGAATGCATTTGAGTGGAATCTTATTGATTCAACTTAAGCTTTATTTGAACCAATGACCATTTTTGGAATGAATAGTTGACTTTCATTTGAATAAACAAGCTATGTTTAATGCAATTGACTTTCATTTGATTCAGTGATCTTTATTCGAATCAAATTAGGTTTGTTTGAATGCAATTTAGTGGAATCTTAATGATTAAGCTTATGCCTTATTTGATACAATTACCATTTTTGGAAGGAATAGTTGACTTTCATTTGATTCTAAGCTTTATTCGAATCAAATTAGCTTTGCTTGAATGCAATTGAGTTGAGTCTTAATGATTAAGCTTAAACTTTATTTGAAACAATTACCATTTTTGGAATGAATAGTTCACTTTTATTTGATTCAACAAGCTATGTTCGAATGCAATTGATATTCATTTGATTCAATAAGCTTTATTCAAATCAAATTAGCTTTGTGTGAATGCATTTCAGTGGAATCTTAATGATTTAACTTAAGCTTTATATAAACCAATTACCATTTTTGGAAAGAATAGTTGACTTTCATATGATTATACAATCTATGTTTGAATACAATATACTTTCATTTGATTCAATGATCTTTTTTCGAATCAAATTAGATTTGTTTGAATGCAATTGAGTGGAATCTTAATGATTAAGCTTAAGCTTTATTTGAAACAATTAGCATTTTTTGAAAGAATAGTTAACTTTCATTTGATTAAACAAGCTATGCTTGAATCCAATTGACTTTCATTTGATTCAATAAGCTTTATTTAAATCAAATTAGCTTCTTTTGAATGAATTTGAGTGGAATCTTATTGATTCAACTTAAGCTTTATTTGAACCAATGACCATTTTCTGAAAGAATAGTTGACTTTCATTTGAATAAACAAGCTATGTTTAATGCAATTGACTTTCATTTGATTCAGTGATCTTTATTCGAATCAAATTAGTTTTGTTTGAATGCAATTTAGTGGAATCTTAATGATTAAGCTTATGCCTTATTTGATACAATTACTATTTTTGGAAGGAATAGTAGACTTTCATTTGATTCTAAGCTTTATTCGAATCAAATTAGCTTTGCTTGAATGCAATTGAGTTGAATCTTAATGATTAAGCTTAAACTTTATTTGAAACAATTACCATTTTTGGAATGAATAGTTGACTTTTATTTGATTCAACAAGCTATGTTCGAATGCAATTGACATTCATTTGATTCAATAAGCTTTATCCAAATCAAATTAGCTTTGTGTGAATGCATTTCAGTGGAATCTTAATGATTCAACTTAAGCTTTATATAAACCAATTACCATTTTTGGAAAGAATAGTTGACTTTCATATGATTATACAATCTATGTTTGAATACAATATACTTTCATTTGATTCAATGATCTTTTTTCGAATCAAATTAGCTTTGTTTGAATGCAATTGAGTGGAATCTTAATGATTAAGCTTAAGCTTTATTTCAACCAATTAGCATTTTTTGAAAGAATAGTTGACTTTCATTTGATTAAACAAGCTATGCTTGAATGCAATTGACTTTCATTTGATTCAATAAGCTTTATTTAAATCAAATTAGCTTCTTTTGAATGCATTTGAGTGGAATCTTATTGATTCAACTTAAGCTTTATTTGAACCAATGACCATTTTTGGAAAGAATAGTTGACTTTCATTTGAATAAACAAGCTATGTTTAATGCAATTGACTTTCATTTGATTCAGTGATCTTTATTCGAATCAAATTAGGTTTGTTTGAATGCAATTTAGTGGAATCTTAATGATTAAGCTTATGCCTTATTTGATACAATTACCATTTTTGGAAGGAATAGTTGACTTTCATTTGATTCTAAGCTTTATTCGAATCAAATTAGCTTTGCTTGAATGCAATTGAGTTGAATCTTAATGATTAAGCTAAAACTTTATTTGAAACAATTACCAATTTTGGAATGAATAGTTGACTTTTATTTGATTCAACAAGCTATGTTCGAATGCAATTGACATTCATTTGATTCAATAAGCTTTATCCAAATCAAATTAGCTTTGTGTGAACGCATTTCAGTGGAATCTTAATGATTCAACTTAAGCTTTATATAAACCAATTACCATTTTTGGAAAGAATAGTTGACTTTCATATGATTATACAATCTATGTTTGAATACAATATACTTTCATTTGATTCAATGATCTTTTTTCGAATCAAATTAGCTTTGTTTGAATGCAATTGAGTGGAATCTTAATGATTAAGCTTAAGCTTTATTTGAAACAATTAGCATTTTTTGAAAGAATAGTTGACTTTCATTTGATTAAACAAGCTATGGTTGAATGCAATTGACTTTCATTTGATTCAATAAGCTTTATTTAAATCAAATTTGCTTCTTTTGAATGCATTTGAGTGGAATCTTATTGATTCAACTTAAGCTTTATTTGAACCAATGACCATTTTTGGAAAGAATAGTTGACTTTCATTTGAATAAACAAGCTATGTTTAATGCAATTGACTTTCATTTGATTCAGTGATCTTTATTCGAATCAAATTAGTTTTGTTTGAATGCAATTTAGTGGAATCTTAATGATTAAGCTTATGCCTTATTTGATACAATTACTATTTTTGGAAGGAATAGTAGACTTTCATTTGATTCTAAGCTTTATTCGAATCAAATTAGCTTTGCTTGAATGCAATTGAGTTGAATCTTAATGATTAAGCTTAAACTTTATTTGAAACAATTACCATTTTTGGAATGAATAGTTGACTTTTATTTGATTCAACAAGCTATGTTCGAATGCAATTGACATTCATTTGATTCAATAAGCTTTATCCAAATCAAATTAGCTTTGTGTGAATGCATTTCAGTGGAATCTTAATGATTCAACTTAAGCTTTATATAAACCAATTACCATTTTTGGAAAGAATAGTTGACTTTCATATGATTATACAATCTATGTTTGAATACAATATACTTTCATTTGATTCAATGATCTTTTTTCGAATCAAATTAGCTTTGTTTGAATGCAATTGAGTGGAATCTTAATGATTAAGCTTAAGCTTTATTTCAACCAATTAGCATTTTTTGAAAGAATAGTTGACTTTCATTTGATTAAACAAGCTATGCTTGAATGCAATTGACTTTCATTTGATTCAATAAGCTTTATTTAAATCAAATTAGCTTCTTTTGAATGCATTTGAGTGGAATCTTATTGATTCAACTTAAGCTTTATTTGAACCAATGACCATTTTTGGAAAGAATAGTTGACTTTCATTTGAATAAACAAGCTATGTTTAATGCAATTGACTTTCATTTGATTCAGTGATCTTTATTCGAATCAAATTAGGTTTGTTTGAATGCAATTTAGTGGAATCTTAATGATTAAGCTTATGCCTTATTTGATACAATTACCATTTTTGGAAGGAATAGTTGACTTTCATTTGATTCTAAGCTTTATTCGAATCAAATTAGCTTTGCTTGAATGCAATTGAGTTGAATCTTAATGATTAAGCTAAAACTTTATTTGAAACAATTACCAATTTTGGAATGAATAGTTGACTTTTATTTGATTCAACAAGCTATGTTCGAATGCAATTGACATTCATTTGATTCAATAAGCTTTATCCAAATCAAATTAGCTTTGTGTGAACGCATTTCAGTGGAATCTTAATGATTCAACTTAAGCTTTATATAAACCAATTACCATTTTTGGAAAGAATAGTTGACTTTCATATGATTATACAATCTATGTTTGAATACAATATACTTTCATTTGATTCAATGATCTTTTTTCGAATCAAATTAGCTTTGTTTGAATGCAATTGAGTGGAATCTTAATGATTAAGCTTAAGCTTTATTTGAAACAATTAGCATTTTTTGAAAGAATAGTTGACTTTCATTTGATTAAACAAGCTATGGTTGAATGCAATTGACTTTCATTTGATTCAATAAGCTTTATTTAAATCAAATTTGCTTCTTTTGAATGCATTTGAGTGGAATCTTATTGATTCAACTTAAGCTTTATTTGAACCAATGACCATTTTTGGAAAGAATAGTTGACTTTCATTTGAATAAACAAGCTATGTTTAATGCAATTGACTTTCATTTGATTCAGTGATCTTTATTCGAATCAAATTAGTTTTGTTTGAATGCAATTTAGTGGAATCTTAATGATTACGCTTATGCCTTATTTGATACAATTACCATTTTTGGAAGGAATAGTTGACTTTCATTTGATTCTAAGCTTTATTCGAATCAAATTAGCTTTGCTTGAATGCAATTGAGTTGAATCATAATGATTAAGCTTAAACTTTATTTGAAACAATTACCATTTTTGGAATGAATAGTTGACTTTTATTTGATTCAACAAGCTATGTTCGAATGCAATTGATATTCATTTGATTCAATAAGCTTTATGCAAATCAAATTAGCTTTGTGTGAATGCATTTCAGTGGAATCTTAATGATTCAACTTAAGCTTTATATAAACCAATTACCATTATTGGAAAGAATAGTTGACTTTCATATGATTATACAATCTATGTTTGAATACAATATACTTTCATTTGATTCAATGATCTTTTTTCGAATCAAATTAGCTTTGTTTGAATGCAATTGAGTGGAATCTTAATGTTTAAGCTTAAGCTTTATTTGAAACAATTAGCATTTTTTGAGAGAATAGTTGACTTTCATTTGATTAAACAAGCTATGGTTGAATGCAATTGACTTTCATTTGATTCAATAAGCTTTATTTAAATCAAATCAGCTTCTTTTGAATGCATTTGAGTGGAATCGTATTGATTCAACTTAAGCTTTATTTGAACCAATGACCATTTTTGGAATGAATAGTTGACTTTCATTTGAATAAAAAAGCTATGTTTAATGCAATTGACTTTCATTTGATTCAGTGATCTTTATTCGAATCAAATTAGGTTTGTTTGAATGCAATTTAGTGGAATCTTAATGATTAAGCTTATGCCTTATTTGATACAATTACCATTTTTGGAAGGAATAGTTGACTTTCATTTGATTCTAAGCTTTATTCAAATCAAATTAGCTTTGCTTGAATGCAATTGAGTTGAATCTTAATGATTAAGCTTAAACTTTATTTGAAACAATTACCATTTTTGGAATGAATAATTGACTTTTATTTGATTCAACAAGCTATGTTCGAATGCAATTGATATTCATTTGATTCAATAAGCTTTATTCAAATCAAATTAGCTTTGTGTGAATGCATTTCAGTGGAATCTTAATGATTTAACTTAAGCTTTATATAAACCGATTACCGTTTTTGGAAAGAATAGTTGACTTTCATATGATTATACAATCTATGTTTGAATACAATATACTTTCATTTGATTCAATGATCTTTTTTCGAATCAAATTAGCTTTGTTTGAATGCAATTGAGTGGAATCTTAATGTTTAAGCTTAAGCTTTATTTGAAGCAATTAGCATTTTTTGAAAGAATAGTTGACTTTCATTTGATTAAACAAGCTATGGTTGAATGCAATTGACTTTCATTTGATTCAATAAGCTTTATTTAAATCAAATCAGCTTCTTTTGAATGCATTTGAGTGGAATCTTATTGATTCAACTTAAGCTTTATTTGAACCAATGACCATTTTTGGAATGAATAGTTGACTTTCATTTGAATAAACAAGCTATGTTTAATGCAATTGACTTTCATTTGATTCAGTGATCTTTATTCGAATCAAATTAGGTTTGTTTGAATGCAATTTAGTGGAATCTTAATGATTAAGCTTATGCCTTATTTGATACAATTACCATTTTTGGAAGGAATAGTTGACTTTCATTTGATTCTAAGCTTTATTCGAATCAAATTAGCTTTGCTTGAATGCAATTGAGTTGAGTCTTAATGATTAAGCTTAAACTTTATTTGAAACAATTACCATTTTTGGAATGAATAGTTCACTTTTATTTGATTCAACAAGCTATGTTCGAATGCAATTGATATTCATTTGATTCAATAAGCTTTATTCAAATCAAATTAGCTTTGTGTGAATGCATTTCAGTGGAATCTTAATGATTTAACTTAAGCTTTATATAAACCAATTACCATTTTTGGAAAGAATAGTTGACTTTCATATGATTATACAATCTATGTTTGAATACAATATACTTTCATTTGATTCAATGATCTTTTTTCGAATCAAATTAGATTTGTTTGAATGCAATTGAGTGGAATCTTAATGATTAAGCTTAAGCTTTATTTGAAACAATTAGCATTTTTTGAAAGAATAGTTAACTTTCATTTGATTAAACAAGCTATGCTTGAATCCAATTGACTTTCATTTGATTCAATAAGCTTTATTTAAATCAAATTAGCTTCTTTTGAATGAATTTGAGTGGAATCTTATTGATTCAACTTAAGCTTTATTTGAACCAATGACCATTTTCTGAAAGAATAGTTGACTTTCATTTGAATAAACAAGCTATGTTTAATGCAATTGACTTTCATTTGATTCAGTGATCTTTATTCGAATCAAATTAGTTTTGTTTGAATGCAATTTAGTGGAATCTTAATGATTAAGCTTATGCCTTATTTGATACAATTACTATTTTTGGAAGGAATAGTAGACTTTCATTTGATTCTAAGCTTTATTCGAATCAAATTAGCTTTGCTTGAATGCAATTGAGTTGAATCTTAATGATTAAGCTTAAACTTTATTTGAAACAATTACCATTTTTGGAATGAATAGTTGACTTTTATTTGATTCAACAAGCTATGTTCGAATGCAATTGACATTCATTTGATTCAATAAGCTTTATCCAAATCAAATTAGCTTTGTGTGAATGCATTTCAGTGGAATCTTAATGATTCAACTTAAGCTTTATATAAACCAATTACCATTTTTGGAAAGAATAGTTGACTTTCATATGATTATACAATCTATGTTTGAATACAATATACTTTCATTTGATTCAATGATCTTTTTTCGAATCAAATTAGCTTTGTTTGAATGCAATTGAGTGGAATCTTAATGATTAAGCTTAAGCTTTATTTCAACCAATTAGCATTTTTTGAAAGAATAGTTGACTTTCATTTGATTAAACAAGCTATGCTTGAATGCAATTGACTTTCATTTGATTCAATAAGCTTTATTTAAATCAAATTAGCTTCTTTTGAATGCATTTGAGTGGAATCTTATTGATTCAACTTAAGCTTTATTTGAACCAATGACCATTTTTGGAAAGAATAGTTGACTTTCATTTGAATAAACAAGCTATGTTTAATGCAATTGACTTTCATTTGATTCAGTGATCTTTATTCGAATCAAATTAGGTTTGTTTGAATGCAATTTAGTGGAATCTTAATGATTAAGCTTATGCCTTATTTGATACAATTACCATTTTTGGAAGGAATAGTTGACTTTCATTTGATTCTAAGCTTTATTCGAATCAAATTAGCTTTGCTTGAATGCAATTGAGTTGAATCTTAATGATTAAGCTAAAACTTTATTTGAAACAATTACCAATTTTGGAATGAATAGTTGACTTTTATTTGATTCAACAAGCTATGTTCGAATGCAATTGACATTCATTTGATTCAATAAGCTTTATCCAAATCAAATTAGCTTTGTGTGAACGCATTTCAGTGGAATCTTAATGATTCAACTTAAGCTTTATATAAACCAATTACCATTTTTGGAAAGAATAGTTGACTTTCATATGATTATACAATCTATGTTTGAATACAATATACTTTCATTTGATTCAATGATCTTTTTTCGAATCAAATTAGCTTTGTTTGAATGCAATTGAGTGGAATCTTAATGATTAAGCTTAAGCTTTATTTGAAACAATTAGCATTTTTTGAAAGAATAGTTGACTTTCATTTGATTAAACAAGCTATGGTTGAATGCAATTGACTTTCATTTGATTCAATAAGCTTTATTTAAATCAAATTTGCTTCTTTTGAATGCATTTGAGTGGAATCTTATTGATTCAACTTAAGCTTTATTTGAACCAATGACCATTTTTGGAAAGAATAGTTGACTTTCATTTGAATAAACAAGCTATGTTTAATGCAATTGACTTTCATTTGATTCAGTGATCTTTATTCGAATCAAATTAGTTTTGTTTGAATGCAATTTAGTGGAATCTTAATGATTACGCTTATGCCTTATTTGATACAATTACCATTTTTGGAAGGAATAGTTGACTTTCATTTGATTCTAAGCTTTATTCGAATCAAATTAGCTTTGCTTGAATGCAATTGAGTTGAATCATAATGATTAAGCTTAAACTTTATTTGAAACAATTACCATTTTTGGAATGAATAGTTGACTTTTATTTGATTCAACAAGCTATGTTCGAATGCAATTGACATTCATTTGATTCAATAAGCTTTATGCAAATCAAATTAGCTTTGTGTGAATGCATTTCAGTGGAATCTTAATGATTCAACTTAAGCTTTATATAAACCAATTACCATTTTTGGAAAGAATAGTTGACTTTCATATGATTATACAATCTATGTTTGAATACAATATACTTTCATTTGATTCAATGATCTTTTTTCGAATCAAATTAGCTTTGTTTGAATGCAATTGAGTGGAATCTTAATGTTTAAGCTTAAGCTTTATTTGAAACAATTAGCATTTTTTGAGAGAATAGTTGACTTTCATTTGATTAAACAAGCTATGGTTGAATGCAATTGACTTTCATTTGATTCAATAAGCTTTATTTAAATCAAATCAGCTTCTTTTGAATGCATTTGAGTGGAATCGTATTGATTCAACTTAAGCTTTATTTGAACCAATGACCATTTTTGGAATGAATAGTTGACTTTCATTTGAATAAAAAAGCTATGTTTAATGCAATTGACTTTCATTTGATTCAGTGATCTTTATTCGAATCAAATTAGGTTTGTTTGAATGCAATTTAGTGGAATCTTAATGATTAAGCTTATGCCTTATTTGATACAATTACCATTTTTGGAAGGAATAGTTGACTTTCATTTGATTCTAAGCTTTATTCAAATCAAATTAGCTTTGCTTGAATGCAATTGAGTTGAATCTTAATGATTAAGCTTAAACTTTATTTGAAACAATTACCATTTTTGGAATGAATAATTGACTTTTATTTGATTCAACAAGCTATGTTCGAATGCAATTGATATTCATTTGATTCAATAAGCTTTATTCAAATCAAATTAGCTTTGTGTGAATGCATTTCAGTGGAATCTTAATGATTTAACTTAAGCTTTATATAAACCGATTACCGTTTTTGGAAAGAATAGTTGACTTTCATATGATTATACAATCTATGTTTGAATACAATATACTTTCATTTGATTCAATGATCTTTTTTCGAATCAAATTAGCTTTGTTTGAATGCAATTGAGTGGAATCTTAATGTTTAAGCTTAAGCTTTATTTGAAGCAATTAGCATTTTTTGAAAGAATAGTTGACTTTCATTTGATTAAACAAGCTATGGTTGAATGCAATTGACTTTCATTTGATTCAATAAGCTTTATTTAAATCAAATCAGCTTCTTTTGAATGCATTTGAGTGGAATCTTATTGATTCAACTTAAGCTTTATTTGAACCAATGACCATTTTTGGAATGAATAGTTGACTTTCATTTGAATAAACAAGCTATGTTTAATGCAATTGACTTTCATTTGATTCAGTGATCTTTATTCGAATCAAATTAGGTTTGTTTGAATGCAATTTAGTGGAATCTTAATGATTAAGCTTATGCCTTATTTGATACAATTACCATTTTTGGAAGGAATAGTTGACTTTCATTTGATTCTAAGCTTTATTCGAATCAAATTAGCTTTGCTTGAATGCAATTGAGTTGAGTCTTAATGATTAAGCTTAAACTTTATTTGAAACAATTACCATTTTTGGAATGAATAGTTCACTTTTATTTGATTCAACAAGCTATGTTCGAATGCAATTGATATTCATTTGATTCAATAAGCTTTATTCAAATCAAATTAGCTTTGTGTGAATGCATTTCAGTGGAATCTTAATGATTTAACTTAAGCTTTATATAAACCAATTACCATTTTTGGAAAGAATAGTTGACTTTCATATGATTATACAATCTATGTTTGAATACAATATACTTTCATTTGATTCAATGATCTTTTTTCGAATCAAATTAGATTTGTTTGAATGCAATTGAGTGGAATCTTAATGATTAAGCTTAAGCTTTATTTGAAACAATTAGCATTTTTTGAAAGAATAGTTAACTTTCATTTGATTAAACAAGCTATGCTTGAATCCAATTGACTTTCATTTGATTCAATAAGCTTTATTTAAATCAAATTAGCTTCTTTTGAATGAATTTGAGTGGAATCTTATTGATTCAACTTAAGCTTTATTTGAACCAATGACCATTTTCTGAAAGAATAGTTGACTTTCATTTGAATAAACAAGCTATGTTTAATGCAATTGACTTTCATTTGATTCAGTGATCTTTATTCGAATCAAATTAGTTTTGTTTGAATGCAATTTAGTGGAATCTTAATGATTAAGCTTATGCCTTATTTGATACAATTACTATTTTTGGAAGGAATAGTAGACTTTCATTTGATTCTAAGCTTTATTCGAATCAAATTAGCTTTGCTTGAATGCAATTGAGTTGAATCTTAATGATTAAGCTTAAACTTTATTTGAAACAATTACCATTTTTGGAATGAATAGTTGACTTTTATTTGATTCAACAAGCTATGTTCGAATGCAATTGACATTCATTTGATTCAATAAGCTTTATCCAAATCAAATTAGCTTTGTGTGAATGCATTTCAGTGGAATCTTAATGATTCAACTTAAGCTTTATATAAACCAATTACCATTTTTGGAAAGAATAGTTGACTTTCATATGATTATACAATCTATGTTTGAATACAATATACTTTCATTTGATTCAATGATCTTTTTTCGAATCAAATTAGCTTTGTTTGAATGCAATTGAGTGGAATCTTAATGATTAAGCTTAAGCTTTATTTCAACCAATTAGCATTTTTTGAAAGAATAGTTGACTTTCATTTGATTAAACAAGCTATGCTTGAATGCAATTGACTTTCATTTGATTCAATAAGCTTTATTTAAATCAAATTAGCTTCTTTTGAATGCATTTGAGTGGAATCTTATTGATTCAACTTAAGCTTTATTTGAACCAATGACCATTTTTGGAAAGAATAGTTGACTTTCATTTGAATAAACAAGCTATGTTTAATGCAATTGACTTTCATTTGATTCAGTGATCTTTATTCGAATCAAATTAGGTTTGTTTGAATGCAATTTAGTGGAATCTTAATGATTAAGCTTATGCCTTATTTGATACAATTACCATTTTTGGAAGGAATAGTTGACTTTCATTTGATTCTAAGCTTTATTCGAATCAAATTAGCTTTGCTTGAATGCAATTGAGTTGAATCTTAATGATTAAGCTAAAACTTTATTTGAAACAATTACCAATTTTGGAATGAATAGTTGACTTTTATTTGATTCAACAAGCTATGTTCGAATGCAATTGACATTCATTTGATTCAATAAGCTTTATCCAAATCAAATTAGCTTTGTGTGAACGCATTTCAGTGGAATCTTAATGATTCAACTTAAGCTTTATATAAACCAATTACCATTTTTGGAAAGAATAGTTGACTTTCATATGATTATACAATCTATGTTTGAATACAATATACTTTCATTTGATTCAATGATCTTTTTTCGAATCAAATTAGCTTTGTTTGAATGCAATTGAGTGGAATCTTAATGATTAAGCTTAAGCTTTATTTGAAACAATTAGCATTTTTTGAAAGAATAGTTGACTTTCATTTGATTAAACAAGCTATGGTTGAATGCAATTGACTTTCATTTGATTCAATAAGCTTTATTTAAATCAAATTTGCTTCTTTTGAATGCATTTGAGTGGAATCTTATTGATTCAACTTAAGCTTTATTTGAACCAATGACCATTTTTGGAAAGAATAGTTGACTTTCATTTGAATAAACAAGCTATGTTTAATGCAATTGACTTTCATTTGATTCAGTGATCTTTATTCGAATCAAATTAGTTTTGTTTGAATGCAATTTAGTGGAATCTTAATGATTAAGCTTATGCCTTATTTGATACAATTACCATTTTTGGAAGGAATAGTTGACTTTCATTTGATTCTAAGCTTTATTCGAATCAAATTAGCTTTGCTTGAATGCAATTGAGTTGAATCATAATGATTAAGCTTAAACTTTATTTGAAACAATTACCATTTTTGGAATGAATAGTTGACTTTTATTTGATTCAACAAGCTATGTTCGAATGCAATTGACATTCATTTGATTCAATAAGCTTTATCCAAATCAAATTAGCTTTGTGTGAACGCATTTCAGTGGAATCTTAATGATTCAACTTAAGCTTTATATAAACTAATTACCATTTTTGGAAAGAATAGTTGACTTTCATATGATTATACAATCTATGTTTGAATACAATATACTTTCATTTGATTCAATGATCTTTTTTCGAATCAAATTAGCTTTGTTTGAATGCAATTGAGTGGAATCTTAATGATTAAGCTTAAGCTTTATTTGAAACAATTAGCATTTTTTGAAAGAATAGTTGACTTTCATTTGATTAAACAAGCTATGGTTGAATGCAATTGACTTTCATTTGATTCAATAAGCTTTATTTAAATCAAATTAGCTTCTTTTGAATGCATTTGAGTGGAATCTTATTGATTCAACTTAAGCTTTATTTGAACCAATGACCATTTTTGGAAAGAATAGTTGACTTTCATTTGAATAAACAAGCTATGTTTAATGCAATTGACTTTCATTTGATTCAGTGAGCTTTATTCGAATCAAATTAGTTTTGTTTGAATACAATTTAGTGGAATCTTAATGATTAAGCTTATGCCTTATTTGATACAATTACTATTTTTGGAAGGAATAGTAGACTTTCATTTGATTCTAAGCTTTATTCGAATCAAATTAGCTTTGCTTGAATGCAATTGAGTTGAATCTTAATGATTAAGCTTAAACTTTATTTGAAACAATTACCATTTTTGGAATGAATAGTTGACTTTTATTTGATTCAACAAGCTATGTTCGAATGCAATTGACATTCATTTGATTCAATAAGCTTTATCCAAATCAAATTAGCTTTGTGTGAACGCATTTCAGTGGAATCTTAATGATTCAACTTAAGCTTTATATAAACCAATTACCATTTTTGGAAAGAATAGTTGACTTTCATATGATTATACAATCTATGTTTGAATACAATATACTTTCATTTGATTCAATGATCTTTTTTCGAATCAAATTAGCTTTGTTTGAATGCAATTGAGTGGAATCTTAATGATTAAGCTTAAGCTTTATTTGAAACAATTAGCATTTTTTGAAAGAATAGTTGACTTTCATTTGATTAAACAAGCTATGGTTGAATGCAATTGACTTTCATTTGATTCAATAAGCTTTATTTAAATCAAATTAGCTTCTTTTGAATGCATTTGAGTGGAATCTTATTGATTCAACTTAAGCTTTATTTGAACCAATGACCATTTTTGGAAAGAATAGTTGACTTTCATTTGAATAAACAAGCTATGTTTAATGCAATTGAATTTCATTTGATTCAGTGATCTTTATTCGAATCAAATTAGGTTTGTTTGAATGCAATTTAGTGGAATCTTAATGATTAAGCTTATGCCTTATTTGATACAATTACCATTTTTGGAAGGAATAGTTGACTTTCATTTGATTCTAAGCTTTATTCGAATCAAATTAGCTTTGCTTGAATGCAATTGAGTTGAATCTTAATGATTAAGCTTAAACTTTATTTGAAACAATTACCATTTTTGGAATGAATAGTTGACTTTTATTTGATTCAACAAGCTATGTTCGAATGCAATTGACATTCATTTGATTCAATAAGCTTTATCCAAATCAAATTAGCTTTGTGTGAATGCATTTCAGTGGAATCTTAATGATTCAACTTATGCTTTATATAAACCAATTACCATTTTTGGAAAGAATAGTTGACTTTCATATGATTATACAATCTATGTTTGAATACAATATACTTTCATTTGATTCAATGATCTTTTTTCGAATCAAATTAGCTTTGTTTGAATGCAATTGAGAGGAATCTTAATGATTAAGCTTAAGCTTTATTTCAACCAATTAGCATTTTTTGAAAGAATAGTTGACTTTCATTTGATTAAACAAGCTATGGTTGAATGCAATTGACTTTCATTTGATTCAATAAGCTTTATTTAAATCAAATTAGCTTCTTTTGAATGCATTTGAGTGGAATCTTATTGATTCAACTTAAGCTTTATTTGAACCAATGACCATTTTTGGAAAGAATAGTTGACTTTCATTTGAATAAACAAGCTATGTTTAATGCAATTGACTTTCATTTGATTCAGTGATCTTTATTCGAATCAAATTAGTTTTGTTTGAATGCAATTTAGTGGAATCTTAATGATTAAGCTTATGCCTTATTTGATACAATTACCATTTTTGGAAGGAATAGTTGACTTTCATTTGATTCTAAGCTTTATTCGAATCAAATTAGCTTTGCTTGAATGCAATTGAGTTGAATCTTAATGATTAAGCTTAAACTTTATTTGAAACAATTACCATTTTTGGAATGAATAGTTGACTTTTATTTGATTCAACAAGCTATGTTCGAATGCAATTGACATTCATTTGATTCAATAAGCTTTATCCAAATCAAATTAGCTTTGTGTGAATGCATTTCAGTGGAATCTTAATGATTCAACTTAAGCTTTATATAAACGAATTACCATTTTTGGAAAGAATAGTTGACTTTCATATGATTATACAATCTATGTTTGAATACAATATACTTTCATTTGATTCAATGATCTTTTTTCGAATCAAATTAGCTTTGTTTGAATGCAATTGAGAGGAATCTTAATGATTAAGCTTAAGCTTTATTTCAACCAATTAGCATTTTTTGAAAGAATAGTTGACTTTCATTTGATTAAACAAGCTATGCTTGAATGCAATTGACTTTCATTTGATTCAATAAGCTTTATTTAAATCAAATTAGCTTCTTTTGAATGCATTTGAGTGGAATCTTATTGATTCAACTTAAGCTTTATTTGAACCAATGACCATTTTTGGAAAGAATAGTTGACTTTCATTTGAATAAACAAGCTATGTTTAATGCAATTGAATTTCATTTGATTCAGTGATCTTTATTCGAATCAAATTAGGTTTGTTTGAATGCAATTTAGTGGAATCTTAATGATTAAGCTTATGCCTTATTTGATACAATTACCATTTTTGGAAGGAATAGTTGACTTTCATTTGATTCTAAGCTTTATTCGAATCAAATTAGCTTTGCTTGAATGCAATTGAGTTGAATCTTAATGATTAAGCTTAAACTTTATTTGAAACAATTACCATTTTTGGAATGAATAGTTGACTTTTATTTGATTCAACAAGCTATGTTCGAATGCAATTGACATTCATTTGATTCAATAAGCTTTATCCAAATCAAATTAGCTTTGTGTGAATGCATTTCAGTGGAATCTTAATGATTCAACTTAAGCTTTATATAAACCAATTACCATTTTTGGAAAGAATAGTTGACTTTCATATGATTATACAATCTATGTTTGAATACAATATACTTTCATTTGATTCAATGATCTTTTTTCGAATCAAATTAGCTTTGTTTGAATGCAATTGAGAGGAATCTTAATGATTAAGCTTAAGCTTTATTTCAACCAATTAGCATTTTTTGAAAGAATAGTTGACTTTCATTTGATTAAACAAGCTATGCTTGAATGCAATTGACTTTCATTTGATTCAATAAGCTTTATTTAAATCAAATTAGCTTCTTTTGAATGCATTTGAGTGGAATCTTATTGATTCAACTTAAGCTTTATTTGAACCAATGACCATTTTTGGAAAGAATAGTTGACTTTCATTTGAATAAACAAGCTATGTTTAATGCAATTGACTTTCATTTGATTCAGTGATCTTTATTCGAATCAAATTAGGTTTGTTTGAATGCAATTTAGTGGAATCTTAATGATTAAGCTTATGCCTTATTTGATACAATTACCATTTTTGGAAGGAATAGTTGACTTTCATTTGATTCTAAGCTTTATTCGAATCAAATTAGCTTTGCTTGAATGCAATTGAGTTGAATCTTAATGATTAAGCTTAAACTTTATTTGAAACAATTACCAATTTTGGAATGAATAGTTGACTTTTATTTGATTCAACAAGCTATGTTCGAATGCAATTGACATTCATTTGATTCAATAAGCTTTATTCAAATCAAATTAGCTTTGTGTGAATGCATTTCAGTGGAATCTTAATGATTCAACTTAAGCTTTATATAAACCAATTACCATTTTTGGAAAGAATAGTTGACTTTCATATGATTATACAATCTATGTTTGAATACAATATACTTTCATTTGATTCAATGATCTTTTTTCGAATCAAATTAGCTTTGTTTGAATGCAATTGAGTGGAATCTTAATGATTAAGCTTAAGCTTTATTTGAAACAATTAGCATTTTTTGAAAGAATAGTTGACTTTCATTTGATTAAACAACGTATGCTTGAATGCAATTGACTTTCATTTGATTCAATAAGCTTTATTTAAATCAAATTAGCTTCTTTTGAATGCATTTGAGTGGAATCTTATTGATTCAACTTAAGCTTTATTTGAACCAATGACCATTTTTGGAAAGAATAGTTGACTTTCATTTGAATAAACAAGCTATGTTTAATGCAATTGACTTTCATTTGATTCAGTGATCTTTATTCGAATCAAATTAGGTTTGTTTGAATGCAATTTAGTGGAATCTTAATGATTAAGCTTATGCCTTATTTGATACAATTACCATTTTTGGAAGGAATAGTTGACTTTCATTTGATTCTAAGCTTTATTCGAATCAAATTAGCTTTGCTTGAATGCAATTGAGTTGAATCTTAATGATTAAGCTTAAACTTTATTTGAAACAATTACCAATTTTGGAATGAATAGTTGACTTTTATTTGATTCAACAAGCTATGTTCGAATGCAATTGACATTCATTTGATTCAATAAGCTTTATTCAAATCAAATTAGCTTTGTGTGAATGCATTTCAGTGGAATCTTAATGATTCAACTTAAGCTTTATATAAACCAATTACCATTTTTGGAAAGAATAGTTGACTTTCATATGATTATACAATCTATGTTTGAATACAATATACTTTCATTTGATTCAATGATCTTTTTTCGAATCAAATTAGCTTTGTTTGAATGCAATTGAGTGGAATCTTAATGATTAAGCTTAAGCTTTATTTGAAACAATTAGCATTTTTTGAAAGAATAGTTGACTTTCATTTGATTAAACAACGTATGCTTGAATGCAATTGACTTTCATTTGATTCAATAAGCTTTATTTAAATCAAATTAGCTTCTTTTGAATGCATTTGAGTGGAATCTTATTGATTCAACTTAAGCTTTATTTGAACCAATGACCATTTTTGAAAAGACTAGTTGACTTTCATTTGAATAAACACGCTATGTTTAATGCAATTGACTTTCATTTGATTCAGTGATCTTTATTCGAATCAAATTAGTTTTGTTTGAATGCAATTTAGTGGAATCTTAATGATTAAGCTTATGCCTTATTTGATACAATTACTATTTTTGGAAGGAATAGTAGACTTTCATTTGATTCTAAGCTTTATTCGAATCAAATTAGCTTTGCTTGAATGCAATTGAGTTGAATCTTAATGATTAAGCTTAAACTTTATTTGAAACAATTACCATTTTTGGAATGAATAGTTGACTTTTATTTGATTCAACAAGCTATGTTCGAATGCAATTGACATTCATTTTATTCAATAAGCTTTATTCAAATCAAATTAGCTTTGCGTGAATGCATTTCAGTGGAATCTTAATGATTCAACTTAAGCTTTATATAAACCAATTACCATTTTTGGAAAGAATAGTTGACTTTCATATGATTATACAATCTATGTTTGAATACAATATACTTTCATTTGATTCAATGATCCTTTTTCGAATCAAATTAGCTTTGTTTGAATGCAATTGAGTGGAATCTTAATGATTAAGCTTAAGCTTTATTTGAAACAATTAGCATTTTTTGAAAGAATAGTTGACTTTCATTTGATTAAACAAGCTATGGTTGAATGCAATTGACTTTCATTTGATTCAATAAGCTTTATTTAAATCAAATTAGCTTCTTTTGAATGCATTTGAGTGGAATCTTATTGATTCAACTTAAGCTTTATTTGAACCAATGACCATTTTTGGAAAGAATAGTTGACTTTCATTTGAATAAACAAGCTATGTTTAATGCAATTGAATTTCATTTGATTCAGTGATCTTTATTCGAATCAAATTAGGTTTGTTTGAATGCAATTTAGTGGAATCTTAATGATTAAGCTTATGCCTTATTTGATACAATTACCATTTTTGGAAGGAATAGTTGACTTTCATTTGATTCTAAGCTTTATTCGAATCAAATTAGCTTTGCTTGAATGCAATTGAGTTGAATCTTAATGATTAAGCTTAAACTTTATTTGAAACAATTACCATTTTTGGAATGAATAGTTGACTTTTATTTGATTCAACAAGCTATGTTCGAATGCAATTGACATTCATTTGATTCAATAAGCTTTATCCAAATCAAATTAGCTTTGTGTGAATGCATTTCAGTGGAATCTTAATGATTCAACTTATGCTTTATATAAACCAATTACCATTTTTGGAAAGAATAGTTGACTTTCATATGATTATACAATCTATGTTTGAATACAATATACTTTCATTTGATTCAATGATCTTTTTTCGAATCAAATTAGCTTTGTTTGAATGCAATTGAGAGGAATCTTAATGATTAAGCTTAAGCTTTATTTCAACCAATTAGCATTTTTTGAAAGAATAGTTGACTTTCATTTGATTAAACAAGCTATGGTTGAATGCAATTGACTTTCATTTGATTCAATAAGCTTTATTTAAATCAAATTAGCTTCTTTTGAATGCATTTGAGTGGAATCTTATTGATTCAACTTAAGCTTTATTTGAACCAATGACCATTTTTGGAAAGAATAGTTGACTTTCATTTGAATAAACAAGCTATGTTTAATGCAATTGACTTTCATTTGATTCAGTGATCTTTATTCGAATCAAATTAGTTTTGTTTGAATGCAATTTAGTGGAATCTTAATGATTAAGCTTATGCCTTATTTGATACAATTACCATTTTTGGAAGGAATAGTTGACTTTCATTTGATTCTAAGCTTTATTCGAATCAAATTAGCTTTGCTTGAATGCAATTGAGTTGAATCTTAATGATTAAGCTTAAACTTTATTTGAAACAATTACCATTTTTGGAATGAATAGTTGACTTTTATTTGATTCAACAAGCTATGTTCGAATGCAATTGACATTCATTTGATTCAATAAGCTTTATCCAAATCAAATTAGCTTTGTGTGAATGCATTTCAGTGGAATCTTAATGATTCAACTTAAGCTTTATATAAACGAATTACCATTTTTGGAAAGAATAGTTGACTTTCATATGATTATACAATCTATGTTTGAATACAATATACTTTCATTTGATTCAATGATCTTTTTTCGAATCAAATTAGCTTTGTTTGAATGCAATTGAGAGGAATCTTAATGATTAAGCTTAAGCTTTATTTCAACCAATTAGCATTTTTTGAAAGAATAGTTGACTTTCATTTGATTAAACAAGCTATGCTTGAATGCAATTGACTTTCATTTGATTCAATAAGCTTTATTTAAATCAAATTAGCTTCTTTTGAATGCATTTGAGTGGAATCTTATTGATTCAACTTAAGCTTTATTTGAACCAATGACCATTTTTGGAAAGAATAGTTGACTTTCATTTGAATAAACAAGCTATGTTTAATGCAATTGAATTTCATTTGATTCAGTGATCTTTATTCGAATCAAATTAGGTTTGTTTGAATGCAATTTAGTGGAATCTTAATGATTAAGCTTATGCCTTATTTGATACAATTACCATTTTTGGAAGGAATAGTTGACTTTCATTTGATTCTAAGCTTTATTCGAATCAAATTAGCTTTGCTTGAATGCAATTGAGTTGAATCTTAATGATTAAGCTTAAACTTTATTTGAAACAATTACCATTTTTGGAATGAATAGTTGACTTTTATTTGATTCAACAAGCTATGTTCGAATGCAATTGACATTCATTTGGTTCAATAAGCTTTATCCAAATCAAATTAGCTTTGTGTGAATGCATTTCAGTGGAATCTTAATGATTCAACTTAAGCTTTATATAAACCAATTACCATTTTTGGAAAGAATAGTTGACTTTCATATGATTATACAATCTATGTTTGAATACAATATACTTTCATTTGATTCAATGATCTTTTTTCGAATCAAATTAGCTTTGTTTGAATGCAATTGAGAGGAATCTTAATGATTAAGCTTAAGCTTTATTTCAACCAATTAGCATTTTTTGAAAGAATAGTTGACTTTCATTTGATTAAACAAGCTATGCTTGAATGCAATTGACTTTCATTTGATTCAATAAGCTTTATTTAAATCAAATTAGCTTCTTTTGAATGCATTTGAGTGGAATCTTATTGATTCAACTTAAGCTTTATTTGAACCAATGACCATTTTTGGAAAGAATAGTTGACTTTCATTTGAATAAACAAGCTATGTTTAATGCAATTGACTTTCATTTGATTCAGTGATCTTTATTCGAATCAAATTAGGTTTGTTTGAATGCAATTTAGTGGAATCTTAATGATTAAGCTTATGCCTTATTTGATACAATTACCATTTTTGGAAGGAATAGTTGACTTTCATTTGATTCTAAGCTTTATTCGAATCAAATTAGCTTTGCTTGAATGCAATTGAGTTGAATCTTAATGATTAAGCTTAAACTTTATTTGAAACAATTACCAATTTTGGAATGAATAGTTGACTTTTATTTGATTCAACAAGCTATGTTCGAATGCAATTGACATTCATTTGATTCAATAAGCTTTATTCAAATCAAATTAGCTTTGTGTGAATGCATTTCAGTGGAATCTTAATGATTCAACTTAAGCTTTATATAAACCAATTACCATTTTTGGAAAGAATAGTTGACTTTCATATGATTATACAATCTATGTTTGAATACAATATACTTTCATTTGATTCAATGATCTTTTTTCGAATCAAATTAGCTTTGTTTGAATGCAATTGAGTGGAATCTTAATGATTAAGCTTAAGCTTTATTTGAAACAATTAGCATTTTTTGAAAGAATAGTTGACTTTCATTTGATTAAACAACGTATGCTTGAATGCAATTGACTTTCATTTGATTCAATAAGCTTTATTTAAATCAAATTAGCTTCTTTTGAATGCATTTGAGTGGAATCTTATTGATTCAACTTAAGCTTTATTTGAACCAATGACCATTTTTGAAAAGACTAGTTGACTTTCATTTGAATAAACACGCTATGTTTAATGCAATTGACTTTCATTTGATTCAGTGATCTTTATTCGAATCAAATTAGTTTTGTTTGAATGCAATTTAGTGGAATCTTAATGATTAAGCTTATGCCTTATTTGATACAATTACTATTTTTGGAAGGAATAGTAGACTTTCATTTGATTCTAAGCTTTATTCGAATCAAATTAGCTTTGCTTGAATGCAATTGAGTTGAATCTTAATGATTAAGCTTAAACTTTATTTGAAACAATTACCATTTTTGGAATGAATAGTTGACTTTTATTTGATTCAACAAGCTATGTTCGAATGCAATTGACATTCATTTTATTCAATAAGCTTTATTCAAATCAAATTAGCTTTGCGTGAATGCATTTCAGTGGAATCTTAATGATTCAACTTAAGCTTTATATAAACCAATTACCATTTTTGGAAAGAATAGTTGACTTTCATATGATTATACAATCTATGTTTGAATACAATATACTTTCATTTGATTCAATGATCCTTTTTCGAATCAAATTAGCTTTGTTTGAATGCAATTGAGTGGAATCTTAATGATTAAGCTTAAGCTTTATTTCAACCAATTAGCATTTTTTGAAAGAATAGTTGACTTTCATTTGATTAAACAAGCTATGGTTGAATGCAATTGACTTTCATTTGATTCAATAAGCTTTATTTAAATTAAATTAGCTTCTTTTGAATGCATTTGAGTGGAATCTTATTGATTCAACTTAAGCTTTATTTGAACCAATGACCATTTTTGGAATGAATAGTTGACTTTCATTTGAATAAACAAGCTATGTTTAATGCAATTGACTTTCATTTGATTCAGTGATCTTTATTCGAATCAAATTAGTTTTGTTTGAATGCAATTTAGTGGAATCTTAATGATTAAGCTTATGCCTTATTTGATACAATTACCATTTTTGGAAGGAATAGTTGACTTTCATTTGATTCTAAGCTTTATTCGAATCAAATTAGCTTTGCTTGAATGCAATTGAGTTGAATCTTAATGATTAAGCTTAAACTTTATTTGAAACAATTACCATTTTTGGAATGAATAGTTGACTTTTATTTGATTCAACAAGCTATGTTCGAATGCAATTGACATTCATTTGATTCAATAAGCTTTATTCAAATCAAATTAGCTTTGTGTGAATGCATTTCAGTGGAATCTTAATGATTCAACTTAAGCTTTATATAAACCAATTACCATTTTTGGAAAGAATAGTTGACTTTCATATGATTATACAATCTATGTTTGAATACAATATACTTTCATTTGATTCAATGATCTTTTTTCGAATCAAATTACCTTGTTTGAATGCAATTGAGTGGAATCTTAATGATTAAGCTTAAGCTTTATTTGAAACAATTAGCATTTTTTGAAAGAATAGTTGACTTTCATTTGATTAAACAACCTATGCTTGAATGCAATTGACTTTCATTTGATTCAATAAGCTTTATTTAAATCAAATTAGCTTCTTTTGAATGCATTTGAGTGGAATCTTATTGATTCAACTTAAGCTTTATTTGAACCAATGACCATTTTTGAAAAGACTAGTTGACTTTCATTTGAATAAACAAGCTAAGTTTAATGCAATTGACTTTCATTTGATTCAGTGATCTTTATTCGAATCAAATTAGTTTTGTTTGAATGCAATTTAGTGGAATCTTAATGATTAAGCTTATGCCTTATTTGATACAATTACCATTTTTGGAAGGAATAGTTGACTTTCATTTGATTCTAAGCTTTATTCGAATCAAATTAGCTTTGCTTGAATGCAATTGAGTTGAATCTTAATGATTAAGCTTAAACTTTATTTGAAACAATTACTATTTTTGGAATGAATAGTTGACTTTTATTTGATTCAACAAGCTATGTTCGAATGCAATTGACATTCATTTGATTCAATAAGCTTTATCCAAATCAAATTAGCTTTGTGTGAATGCATTTCAGTGGAATCTTAATGATTCAACTTAAGCTTTATATAAACCAATTACCATTTTTGGAAAGAATAGTTGACTTTCATATGATTATACAATCTATGTTTGAATACAATATACTTTCATTTGATTCAATGATCTTTTTTCGAATCAAATTAGCTTTGTTTGAATGCAATTGAGAGGAATCTTAATGATTAAGCTTAAGCTTTATTTCAACCAATTAGCATTTTTTGAAAGAATAGTTGACTTTCATTTGATTAAACAAGCTATGCTTGAATGCAATTGACTTTCATTTGATTCAATAAGCTTTATTTAAATCAAATTAGCTTCTTTTGAATGCATTTGAGTGGAATCTTATTGATTCAACTTAAGCTTTATTTGAACCAATGACCATTTTTGGAAAGAATAGTTGACTTTCATTTGAATAAACAAGCTATGTTTAATGCAATTGAATTTCATTTGATTCAGTGATCTTTATTCGAATCAAATTAGGTTTGTTTGAATGCAATTTAGTGGAATCTTAATGATTAAGCTTATGCCTTATTTGATACAATTACCATTTTTGGAAGGAATAGTTGACTTTCATTTGATTCTAAGCTTTATTCGAATCAAATTAGCTTTGCTTGAATGCAATTGAGTTGAATCTTAATGATTAAGCTTAAACTTTATTTGAAACAATTACCATTTTTGGAATGAATAGTTGACTTTTATTTGATTCAACAAGCTATGTTCGAATGCAATTGACATTCATTTGATTCAATAAGCTTTATGCAAATCAAATTAGCTTTGTGTGAATGCATTTCAGTGGAATCTTAATGATTCAACTTAAGCTTTATATAAACCAATTACCATTTTTGGAAAGAATAGTTGACTTTCATATGATTATACAATCTATGTTTGAATACAATATACTTTCATTTGATTCAATGATCTTTTTTCGAATCAAATTAGCTTTGTTTGAATGCAATTGAGTGGAATCTTAATGATTAAGCTTAAGCTTTATTTGAAACAATTAGCATTTTTTGAAAGAATAGTTGACTTTCATTTGATTAAACAAGCTATGCTTGAATGCAATTGACTTTCATTTGATTCAATAAGCTTTATTTAAATCAAATTAGCTTCTTTTGAATGCATTTGAGTGGAATCTTATTGATTCAACTTAAGCTTTATTTGAACCAATGACCATTTTTGGAAAGAATAGTTGACTTTCATTTGAATAAACAAGCTATGTTTAATGCAATTGAATTTCATTTGATTCAGTGATCTTTCTTCGAATCAAATTAGGTTTGTTGGAATGCAATTTAGTGGAATCTTAATGATTAAGCTTATGCCTTATTTGATACAATTACCATTTTTGGAAGGAATAGTTGACTTTCATTTGATTCTAAGCTTTATTCGAATCAAATTAGCTTTGCTTGAATGCAATTGAGTTGAATCTTAATGATTAAGCTTAAACTTTATTTGAAACAATTACCATTTTTGGAATGAATAGTTGACTTTTATTTGATTCAACAAGCTATGTTCGAATGCAATTGACATTCATTTGATTCAATAAGCTTTATCCAAATCATATTAGCTTTGTGTGAATGCATTTCAGTGGAATCTTAATGATTCAACTTAAGCTTTATATAAACCAATTACCATTTTTGGAAAGAATAGTTGACTTTCATATGATTATACAATCTATGTTTGAATACAATATAGTTTCATTTGATTCAATGATCTTTTTTCGAATCAAATTAGCTTTGTTTGAATGCAATTGAGAGGAATCTTAATGATTAAGCTTAAGCTTTATTTCAACCAATTAGCATTTTTTGAAAGAATAGTTGACTTTCATTTGATTAAACAAGCTATGCTTGAATGCAATTGACTTTCATTTGATTCAATAAGCTTTATTTAAATCAAATTAGCTTCTTTTGAATGCATTTGAGTGGAATCTTATTGATTCAACTTAAGCTTTATTTGAACCAATGACGATTTTTGGAAAGAATAGTTGACTTTCATTTGAATAAACAAGCTATGTTTAATGCAATTGACTTTCATTTGATTCAGTGATCTTTATTCGAATCAAATTAGGTTTGTTTGAATGCAATTTAGTGGAATCTTAATGATTAAGCTTATGCCTTATTTGATACAATTACCATTTTTGGAAGGAATAGTTGACTTTCATTTGATTCTAAGCTTTATTCGAATCAAATTAGCTTTGCTTGAATGCAATTGAGTTGAATCTTAATGATTAAGCTTAAACTTTATTTGAAACAATTACCATTTTTGGAATGAATAGTTGACTTTTATTTGATTCAACAAGCTATGTTCGAATGCAATTGACATTCATTTGATTCAATAAGCTTTATTCAAATCAAATTAGCTTTGTGTGAATGCATTTCAGTGGAATCTTAATGATTCAACTTAAGCTTTATATAAACCAATTACCATTTTTGGAAAGAATAGTTGACTTTCATATGATTATACAATCTATGTTTGAATACAATATACTTTCATTTGATTCAATGATCTTTTTTCGAATCAAATTAGCTTTGTTTGAATGCAATTGAGTGGAATCTTAATGATTAAGCTTAAGCTTTATTTGAAACAATTAGCATTTTTTGAAAGAATAGTTGACTTTCATTTACTTAAACAAGCTATGCTTGAATGCAATTGACTTTCATTTGATTCAATAAGCTTTATTTAAATCAAATTAGCTTCTTTTGAATGCATTTGAGTGGAATCTTATTGATTCAACTTAAGCTTTATTTGAACCAATGACCATTTTTGGAAAGAATAGTTGACTTTCATTTGAATAAACAAGCTATGTTTAATGCAATTGACTTTCATTTGATTCAGTGATCTTTATTCGAATAAAATTAGTTTTGCTTGAATGCAATTTAGTGGAATCTTAATGATTAAGCTTATGCCTTATTTGATACAATTACCATTTTTGGAATGAATAGTTGACTTTCATTTGATTCTAAGCTTTATTCGAATCAAATTAGCTTTGCTTGAATGCAATTGAGTTGAATCTTAATGATTAAGCTTAAACTTTATTTGAAACAATTACCATTTTTGGAATGAATAGTTGACTTCTATTTGATTCAACAAGCTATGTTCGAATGCAATTGACATTCATTTGATTCAATAAGCTTTATCCCAATCAATATAGCTTTGTGTGAACGCATTTCAGTGGAATCTTAATGATTCAACTTAAGCTTTATATAAACCAATTACCATTTTTGGAAAGAATAGTTGACTTTCATATGATTATACAATCTATGTTTGAATACAATATACTTTCATTTGATTCAATGATCTTTTTTCGAATCAAATTAGCTTTATTTGAATGCAATTGAGTGGAATCTTAATGATTAAGCTTAAGCTTTATTTGAAACAATTAGCATTTTTTGAAAGAATAGTTGACTTTCATTTGATTAAACAAGCTATGGTTGAATGCAATTGACTTTCATTTGATTCAATAAGCTTTATTTAAATCAAATTTGCTTCTTTTGAATGCATTTGAGTGGAATCTTATTGATTCAACTTAAGCTTTATTTGAACCAATGACCATTTTTGGAAAGAATAGTTGACTTTCATTTGAATAAACAAGCTATGTTTAATGCAATTGACTTTCATTTGATTCAGTGATCTTTATTCGAATCAAATTAGGTTTGTTTGAATGCAATTTAGTGGAATCTTAATGATTAAGCTTATGCCTTATTTGATACAATTACCATTTTTGGAAGGAATAGTTGACTTTCATTTGATTCTAAGCTTTATTCGAATCAAATTAGCTTTGCTTGAATGCAATTGAGTTGAATCTTAATGATTAAGCTTAAACTTTATTTGAAACAATTACCATTTTTGGAATGAATAGTTGACTTTTATTTGATTCAACAAGCTATGTTCGAATGCAATTGACATTCATTTGATTCAATAAGCTTTATCCAAATCAAATTAGCTTTGTGTGAATGCATTTCAGTGGAATCTTAATGATTCAACTTAAGATTTATATAAACCAATTACCATTTTTGGAAAGAATAGTTGACTTTCATATGATTATACAATCTATGTTTGAATACAATATACTTTCATTTGATTCAATGATCTTTTTTCGAATCAAATTAGCTTTGTTTGAATGCAATTGAGAGGAATCTTAATGATTAAGCTTAAGCTTTATTTCAACCAATTAGCATTTTTTGAAAGAATAGTTGACTTTCATTTGATTAAACAAGCTATGCTTGAATGCAATTGACTTTCATTTGATTCAATAAGCTTTATTTAAATCAAATTAGCTTCTTTTGAATGCATTTGAGTGGAATCTTATTGATTCAACTTAAACTTTATTTGAACCAATGACCATTTTTGGAAAGAATAGTTGACTTTCATTTGAATAAACAAGCTATGTTTAATGCAATTGAATTTCATTTGATTCAGTGATCTTTATTCGAATCAAATTAGGTTTGTTTGAATGCAATTTAGTGGAATCTTAATGATTAAGCTTATGCCTTATTTGATACAATTACCATTTTTGGAAGGAATAGTTGACTTTCATTTGATTCTAAGCTTTATTCGAATAAAATTAGCTTTGCTTGAATGCAATTGAGTTGAATCTTAATGATTAAGCTTAAACTTTATTTGAAACAATTACCATTTTTGGAATGAATAGTTGACTTTTATTTGATTCAACAAGCTATGTTCGAATGCAATTGACATTCATTTGATTCAATAAGCTTTATGCAAATCAAATTAGCTTTGTGTGAATGCATTTCAGTGGAATCTTAATGATTCAACTTAAGCTTTATATAAACCAATTACCATTTTTGGAAAGAATAGTTGACTTTCATATGATTATACAATCTATGTTTGAATACAATATACTTTCATTTGATTCAATGATCTTTTTTCGAATCAAATTAGCTTTGTTTGAATGCAATTGAGTGGAATCTTAATGATTAAGCTTAAGCTTTATTTGAAACAATTAGCATTTTTTGAAAGAATAGTTGACTTTCATTTGATTAAACAAGCTATGCTTGAATGCAATTGGCTTTCATTTGATTCAATAAGCTTTATTTAAATCAAATTAGCTTCTTTTGAATGCATTTGAGTGGAATCTTATTGATTCAACTTAAGCTTTATTTGAACCAATGACCATTTTTGGAAAGAATAGTTGACTTTCATTTGAATAAACAAGCTATGTTTAATGCAATTGAATTTCATTTGATTCAGTGATCTTTATTCGAATCAAATTAGGTTTGTTTGAATGCAATTTAGTGGAATCTTAATGATTAAGCTTATGCCTTATTTGATACAATTACCATTTTTGGAAGGAATAGTTGACTTTCATTTGATTCTAAGCTTTATTCGAATCAAATTAGCTTTGCTTGAATGCAATTGAGTTGAATCTTAATGATTAAGCTTAAACTTTATTTGAAACAATTACCATTTTTGGAATGAATAGTTGACTTTTATTTGATTCAACAAGCTATGTTCGAATGCAATTGACATTCATTTGATTCAATAAGCTTTATCCAAATCATATTAGCTTTGTGTGAATGCATTTCAGTGGAATCTTAATGATTCAACTTAAGCTTTATATAAACCAATTACCATTTTTGGAAAGAATAGTTGACTTTCATATGATTATACAATCTATGTTTGAATACAATATACTTTCATTTGATTCAATGATCTTTTTTCGAATCAAATTAGCTTTGTTTGAATGCAATTGAGAGGAATCTTAATGATTAAGCTTAAGCTTTATTTCAACCAATTAGCATTTTTTGAAAGAATAGTTGACTTTCATTTGATTAAACAAGCTATGCTTGAATGCAATTGACTTTCATTTGATTCAATAAGCTTTATTTAAATCAAATTAGCTTCTTTTGAATGCATTTGAGTGGAATCTTATTGATTCAACTTAAGCTTTATTTGAACCAATGACCATTTTTGGAAAGAATAGTTGACTTTCATTTGAATAAACAAGCTATGTTTAATGCAATTGACTTTCATTTGATTCAGTGATCTTTATTCGAATAAAATTAGTTTTGCTTGAATGCAATTTAGTGGAATCTTAATGATTAAGCTTATGCCTTATTTGATACAATTACCATTTTTGGAATGAATAGTTGACTTTCATTTGATTCTAAGCTTTATTCGAATCAAATTAGCTTTGCTTGAATGCAATTGAGTTGAATCTTAATGATTAAGCTTAAACTTTATTTGAAACAATTACCATTTTTGGAATGAATAGTTGACTTCTATTTGATTCAACAAGCTATGTTCGAATGCAATTGACATTCATTTGATTCAATAAGCTTTATCCCAATCAATATAGCTTTGTGTGAACGCATTTCAGTGGAATCTTAATGATTCAACTTAAGCTTTATATAAACCAATTACCATTTTTGGAAAGAATAGTTGACTTTCATATGATTATACAATCTATGTTTGAATACAATATACTTTCATTTGATTCAATGATCTTTTTTCGAATCAAATTAGCTTTATTTGAATGCAATTGAGTGGAATCTTAATGATTAAGCTTAAGCTTTATTTGAAACAATTAGCATTTTTTGAAAGAATAGTTGACTTTCATTTGATTAAACAAGCTATGGTTGAATGCAATTGACTTTCATTTGATTCAATAAGCTTTATTTAAATCAAATTTGCTTCTTTTGAATGCATTTGAGTGGAATCTTATTGATTCAACTTAAGCTTTATTTGAACCAATGACCATTTTTGGAAAGAATAGTTGACTTTCATTTGAATAAACAAGCTATGTTTAATGCAATTGACTTTCATTTGATTCAGTGATCTTTATTCGAATCAAATTAGGTTTGTTTGAATGCAATTTAGTGGAATCTTAATGATTAAGCTTATGCCTTATTTGATACAATTACCATTTTTGGAAGGAATAGTTGACTTTCATTTGATTCTAAGCTTTATTCGAATCAAATTAGCTTTGCTTGAATGCAATTGAGTTGAATCTTAATGATTAAGCTTAAACTTTATTTGAAACAATTACCATTTTTGGAATGAATAGTTGACTTTTATTTGATTCAACAAGCTATGTTCGAATGCAATTGACATTCATTTGATTCAATAAGCTTTATCCAAATCAAATTAGCTTTGTGTGAATGCATTTCAGTGGAATCTTAATGATTCAACTTAAGATTTATATAAACCAATTACCATTTTTGGAAAGAATAGTTGACTTTCATATGATTATACAATCTATGTTTGAATACAATATACTTTCATTTGATTCAATGATCTTTTTTCGAATCAAATTAGCTTTGTTTGAATGCAATTGAGAGGAATCTTAATGATTAAGCTTAAGCTTTATTTCAACCAATTAGCATTTTTTGAAAGAATAGTTGACTTTCATTTGATTAAACAAGCTATGCTTGAATGCAATTGACTTTCATTTGATTCAATAAGCTTTATTTAAATCAAATTAGCTTCTTTTGAATGCATTTGAGTGGAATCTTATTGATTCAACTTAAACTTTATTTGAACCAATGACCATTTTTGGAAAGAATAGTTGACTTTCATTTGAATAAACAAGCTATGTTTAATGCAATTGAATTTCATTTGATTCAGTGATCTTTATTCGAATCAAATTAGGTTTGTTTGAATGCAATTTAGTGGAATCTTAATGATTAAGCTTATGCCTTATTTGATACAATTACCATTTTTGGAAGGAATAGTTGACTTTCATTTGATTCTAAGCTTTATTCGAATAAAATTAGCTTTGCTTGAATGCAATTGAGTTGAATCTTAATGATTAAGCTTAAACTTTATTTGAAACAATTACCATTTTTGGAATGAATAGTTGACTTTTATTTGATTCAACAAGCTATGTTCGAATGCAATTGACATTCATTTGATTCAATAAGCTTTATGCAAATCAAATTAGCTTTGTGTGAATGCATTTCAGTGGAATCTTAATGATTCAACTTAAGCTTTATATAAACCAATTACCATTTTTGGAAAGAATAGTTGACTTTCATATGATTATACAATCTATGTTTGAATACAATATACTTTCATTTGATTCAATGATCTTTTTTCGAATCAAATTAGCTTTGTTTGAATGCAATTGAGTGGAATCTTAATGATTAAGCTTAAGCTTTATTTGAAACAATTAGCATTTTTTGAAAGAATAGTTGACTTTCATTTGATTAAACAAGCTATGCTTGAATGCAATTGGCTTTCATTTGATTCAATAAGCTTTATTTAAATCAAATTAGCTTCTTTTGAATGCATTTGAGTGGAATCTTATTGATTCAACTTAAGCTTTATTTGAACCAATGACCATTTTTGGAAAGAATAGTTGACTTTCATTTGAATAAACAAGCTATGTTTAATGCAATTGAATTTCATTTGATTCAGTGATCTTTATTCGAATCAAATTAGGTTTGTTTGAATGCAATTTAGTGGAATCTTAATGATTAAGCTTATGCCTTATTTGATACAATTACCATTTTTGGAAGGAATAGTTGACTTTCATTTGATTCTAAGCTTTATTCGAATCAAATTAGCTTTGCTTGAATGCAATTGAGTTGAATCTTAATGATTAAGCTTAAACTTTATTTGAAACAATTACCATTTTTGGAATGAATAGTTGACTTTTATTTGATTCAACAAGCTATGTTCGAATGCAATTGACATTCATTTGATTCAATAAGCTTTATCCAAATCATATTAGCTTTGTGTGAATGCATTTCAGTGGAATCTTAATGATTCAACTTAAGCTTTATATAAACCAATTACCATTTTTGGAAAGAATAGTTGACTTTCATATGATTATACAATCTATGTTTGAATACAATATACTTTCATTTGATTCAATGATCTTTTTTCGAATCAAATTAGCTTTGTTTGAATGCAATTGAGAGGAATCTTAATGATTAAGCTTAAGCTTTATTTCAACCAATTAGCATTTTTTGAAAGAATAGTTGACTTTCATTTGATTAAACAAGCTATGCTTGAATGCAATTGACTTTCATTTGATTCAATAAGCTTTATTTAAATCAAATTAGCTTCTTTTGAATGCATTTGAGTGGAATCTTATTGATTCAACTTAAGCTTTATTTGAACCAATGACCATTTTTGGAAAGAATAGTTGACTTTCATTTGAATAAACAAGCTATGTTTAATGCAATTGACTTTCATTTGATTCAGTGATCTTTATTCGAATAAAATTAGTTTTGCTTGAATGCAATTTAGTGGAATCTTAATGATTAAGCTTATGCCTTATTTGATACAATTACCATTTTTGGAATGAATAGTTGACTTTCATTTGATTCTAAGCTTTATTCGAATCAAATTAGCTTTGCTTGAATGCAATTGAGTTGAATCTTAATGATTAAGCTTAAACTTTATTTGAAACAATTACCATTTTTGGAATGAATAGTTGACTTCTATTTGATTCAACAAGCTATGTTCGAATGCAATTGACATTCATTTGATTCAATAAGCTTTATCCCAATCAATATAGCTTTGTGTGAACGCATTTCAGTGGAATCTTAATGATTCAACTTAAGCTTTATATAAACCAATTACCATTTTTGGAAAGAATAGTTGACTTTCATATGATTATACAATCTATGTTTGAATACAATATACTTTCATTTGATTCAATGATCTTTTTTCGAATCAAATTAGCTTTATTTGAATGCAATTGAGTGGAATCTTAATGATTAAGCTTAAGCTTTATTTGAAACAATTAGCATTTTTTGAAAGAATAGTTGACTTTCATTTGATTAAACAAGCTATGGTTGAATGCAATTGACTTTCATTTGATTCAATAAGCTTTATTTAAATCAAATTTGCTTCTTTTGAATGCATTTGAGTGGAATCTTATTGATTCAACTTAAGCTTTATTTGAACCAATGACCATTTTTGGAAAGAATAGTTGACTTTCATTTGAATAAACAAGCTATGTTTAATGCAATTGACTTTCATTTGATTCAGTGATCTTTATTCGAATCAAATTAGGTTTGTTTGAATGCAATTTAGTGGAATCTTAATGATTAAGCTTATGCCTTATTTGATACAATTACCATTTTTGGAAGGAATAGTTGACTTTCATTTGATTCTAAGCTTTATTCGAATCAAATTAGCTTTGCTTGAATGCAATTGAGTTGAATCTTAATGATTAAGCTTAAACTTTATTTGAAACAATTACCATTTTTGGAATGAATAGTTGACTTTTATTTGATTCAACAAGCTATGTTCGAATGCAATTGACATTCATTTGATTCAATAAGCTTTATCCAAATCAAATTAGCTTTGTGTGAATGCATTTCAGTGGAATCTTAATGATTCAACTTAAGATTTATATAAACCAATTACCATTTTTGGAAAGAATAGTTGACTTTCATATGATTATACAATCTATGTTTGAATACAATATACTTTCATTTGATTCAATGATCTTTTTTCGAATCAAATTAGCTTTGTTTGAATGCAATTGAGAGGAATCTTAATGATTAAGCTTAAGCTTTATTTCAACCAATTAGCATTTTTTGAAAGAATAGTTGACTTTCATTTGATTAAACAAGCTATGCTTGAATGCAATTGACTTTCATTTGATTCAATAAGCTTTATTTAAATCAAATTAGCTTCTTTTGAATGCATTTGAGTGGAATCTTATTGATTCAACTTAAACTTTATTTGAACCAATGACCATTTTTGGAAAGAATAGTTGACTTTCATTTGAATAAACAAGCTATGTTTAATGCAATTGAATTTCATTTGATTCAGTGATCTTTATTCGAATCAAATTAGGTTTGTTTGAATGCAATTTAGTGGAATCTTAATGATTAAGCTTATGCCTTATTTGATACAATTACCATTTTTGGAAGGAATAGTTGACTTTCATTTGATTCTAAGCTTTATTCGAATAAAATTAGCTTTGCTTGAATGCAATTGAGTTGAATCTTAATGATTAAGCTTAAACTTTATTTGAAACAATTACCATTTTTGGAATGAATAGTTGACTTTTATTTGATTCAACAAGCTATGCTCGAATGCAATTGACATTCATTTGATTCAATAAGCTTTATGCAAATCAAATTAGCTTTGTGTGAATGCATTTCAGTGGAATCTTAATGATTCAACTTAAGCTTTATATAAACCAATTACCATTTTTGGAAAGAATAGTTGACTTTCATATGATTATACAATCTATGTTTGAATACAATATACTTTCATTTGATTCAATGATCTTTTTTCGAATCAAATTAGCTTTGTTTGAATGCAATTGAGTGGAATCTTAATGATTAAGCTTAAGCTTTTTTTGAAACAATTAGCATTTTTTGAAAGAATAGTTGACTTTCATTTGATTAAACAAGCTATGCTTGAATGCAATTGGCTTTCATTTGATTCAATAAGCTTTATTTAAATCAAATTAGCTTCTTTTGAATGCATTTGAGTGGAATCTTATTGATTCAACTTAAGCTTTATTTGAACCAATGACCATTTTTGGAAAGAATAGTTGACTTTCATTTGAATAAACAAGCTATGTTTAATGCAATTGAATTTCATTTGATTCAGTGATCTTTATTCGAATCAAATTAGGTTTGTTTGAATGCAATTTAGTGGAATCTTAATGATTAAGCTTATGCCTTATTTGATACAATTACCATTTTTGGAAGGAATAGTTGACTTTCATTTGATTCTAAGCTTTATTCGAATCAAATTAGCTTTGCTTGAATGCAATTGAGTTGAATCTTAATGATTAAGCTTAAACTTTATTTGAAACAATTACCATTTTTGGAATGAATAGTTGACTTTTATTTGATTCAACAAGCTATGTTCGAATGCAATTGACATTCATTTGATTCAATAAGCTTTATCCAAATCATATTAGCTTTGTGTGAATGCATTTCAGTGGAATCTTAATGATTCAACTTAAGCTTTATATAAACCAATTACCATTTTTGGAAAGAATAGTTGACTTTCATATGATTATACAATCTATGTTTGAATACAATATACTTTCATTTGATTCAATGATCTTTTTTCGAATCAAATTAGCTTTGTTTGAATGCAATTGAGAGGAATCTTAATGATTAAGCTTAAGCTTTATTTCAACCAATTAGCATTTTTTGAAAGAATAGTTGACTTTCATTTGATTAAACAAGCTATGCTTGAATGCAATTGACTTTCATTTGATTCAATAAGCTTTATTTAAATCAAATTAGCTTCTTTTGAATGCATTTGAGTGGAATCTTATTGATTCAACTTAAGCTTTATTTGAACCAATGACCATTTTTGGAAAGAATAGTTGACTTTCATTTGAATAAACAAGCTATGTTTAATGCAATTGACTTTCATTTGATTCAGTGATCTTTATTCGAATCAAATTAGGTTTGTTTGAATGCAATTTAGTGGAATCTTAATGATTAAGCTTATGCCTTATTTGATACAATTACCATTTTTGGAAGGAATAGTTGACTTTCATTTGATTCTAAGCTTTATTCGAATCAAATTAGCTTTGCTTGAATGCAATTGAGTTGAATCTTAATGATTAAGCTTAAACTTTATTTGAAACAATTACCATTTTTGGAATGAATAGTTGACTTTTATTTGATTCAACAAGCTATGTTCGAATGCAATTGACATTCATTTGATTCAATAAGCTTTATTCAAATCAAATTAGCTTTGTGTGAATGCATTTCAGTGGAATCTTAATGATTCAACTTAAGCTTTATATAAACCAATTACCATTTTTGGAAAGAATAGTTGACTTTCATATGATTATACAATCTATGTTTGAATACAATATACTTTCATTTGATTCAATGATCTTTTTTCGAATAAAATTAGCTTTGTTTGAATGCAATTGAGTGGAATCTTAATGATTAAGCTTAAGCTTTATTTGAAACAATTAGCATTTTTTGAAAGAATAGTTGACTTTCATTTGATTAAACAAGCTATGCTTGAATGCAATTGACTTTCATTTGATTCAATAAGCTTTATTTAAATCAAATTAGCTTCTTTTGAATGCATTTGAGTGGAATCTTATTGATTCAACTTAAGCTTTATTTGAACCAATGACCATTTTTGGAAAGAATAGTTGACTTTCATATGAATAAACAAGCTATGTTTAATGCAATTGACTTTCATTTGATTCAGTGATCTTTATTCGAATCAAATTAGTTTTGTTTGAATGCAATGTAGTGGAATCTTAATGATTAAGCTTATGCCTTATTTGATACAATTACCATTTTTGGAAGGAATAGTTGACTTTCATTTGATTCTAAGCTTAATTCGAATCAAATTAGCTTTGCTTGAATGCAATTGAGTTGAATCTTAATGATTAAGCTTAAACTTTATTTGAAACAATTACCATTTTTGGAATGAATAGTTGACTTTTATTTGATTCAACAAGCTATGTTCGAATGCAATTGACATTCATTTGATTCAATAAGCTTTATTCAAATCAAATTAGCTTTGTGTGAATGCATTTCAGTGGAATCTTAATGATTCAACTTAAGCTTTATATAAACCAATTACCATTTTTGGAAAGAATAGTTGACTTTCATATGATTATACAATCTATGTTTGAATACAATATACTTTCATTTGATTCAATGATCTTTTTTCGAATCAAATTAGCTTTGTTTGAATGCAATTGAGTGGAATCTTAATGATTAAGCTTAAGCTTTATTTGAAACAATTAGCATTTTTTGAAAGAATAGTTGACTTTCATTTGCTTAAACAAGCTATGCTTGAATGCAATTGACTTTCATTTGATTCAATAAGCTTTATTTAAATCAAATTAGCTTCTTTTGAATGCATTTGAGTGGAATCTTATTGATTCAACTTAAGCTTTATTTGAACCAATGACCATTTTTGGAAAGAATAGTTGACTTTCATTTGAATAAACAAGCTATGTTTAATGCAATTGACTTTCATTTGATTCAGTGATCTTTATTCGAATCAAATTAGTTTTGCTTGAATGCAATTTAGTGGAATCTTAATGATTAAGCTTATGCCTTATTTGATACAATTACCATTTTTGGAATGAATAGTTGACTTTCATTTGATTCTAAGCTTTATTCGAATCAAATTAGCTTTGCTTGAATGCAATTGAGTTGAATCTTAATGATTAAGCTTAAACTTTATTTGAAACAATTACCATTTTTGGAATGAATAGTTGACTTTTATTTGATTCAACAAGCTATGTTCGAATGCAATTGACATTCATTTGATTCAATAAGCTTTATCCCAATCAATATAGCTTTGTGTGAACGCATTTCAGTGGAATCTTAATGATTCAACTTAAGCTTTATATAAACCAATTACCATTTTTGGAAAGAATAGTTGACTTTCATATGATTATAAAATCTATGTTTGAATACAATATACTTTCATTTGATTCAATGATCTTTTTTCGAATCAAATTAGCTTTGTTTGAATGCAATTGAGTGGAATCTTAATGATTAAGCTTAAGCTTTATTTGAAACAATTAGCATTTTTTGAAAGAATAGTTGACTTTCATTTGATTAAACAAGCTATGGTTGAATGCAATTGACTTTCATTTGATTCAATAAGCTTTATTTAAATCAAATTTGCTTCTTTTGAATGCATTTGAGTGGAATCTTATTGATTCAACTTAAGCTTTATTTGAACCAATGACCATTTTTGGAAAGAATAGTTGACTTTCATTTGAATAAACAAGCTATGTTTAATGCAATTGACTTTCATTTGATTCAGTGATCTTTATTCGAATCAAATTAGGTTTTTTTTTTAATGCAATTTAGTGGAATCTTAATGATTAAGCTTATGCCTTATTTGATACAATTACCATTTTTGGAAGGAATAGTTGACTTTCATTTGATTCTAAGCTTTATTCGAATCAAATTAGCTTTGCTTGAATGCAATTGAGTTGAATCTTAATGATTAAGCTTAAACTTTATTTGAAACAATTACCATTTTTGGAATGAATAGTTGACTTTTATTTGATTCAACAAGCTATGTTCGAATGCAATTGACATTCATTTGATTCAATAAGCTTTATTCAAATCAAATTAGCTTTGTGTGAATGCATTTCAGTGGAATCTTAATGATTCAACTTAAGCTTTATATAAACCAATTACCATTTTTGGAAAGAATAGTTGACTTTCATATGATTATACAATCTATGTTTGAATACAATATACTTTCATTTGATTCAATGATCTTTTTTCGAATAAAATTAGCTTTGTTTGAATGCAATTGAGTGGAATCTTAATGATTAAGCTTAAGCTTTATTTGAAACAATTAGCATTTTTTGAAAGAATAGTTGACTTTCATTTGATTAAACAAGCTATGCTTGAATGCAATTGACTTTCATTTGATTCAATAAGCTTTATTTAAATCAAATTAGCTTCTTTTGAATGCATTTGAGTGGAATCTTATTGATTCAACTTAAGCTTTATTTGAACCAATGACCATTTTTGGAAAGAATAGTTGACTTTCATATGAATAAACAAGCTATGTTTAATGCAATTGACTTTCATTTGATTCAGTGATCTTTATTCGAATCAAATTAGTTTTGTTTGAATGCAATTTAGTGGAATCTTAATGATTAAGCTTATGCCTTATTTGATACAATTACCATTTTTGGAAGGAATAGTTGACTTTCATTTGATTCTAAGCTTAATTCGAATCAAATTAGCTTTGCTTGAATGCAATTGAGTTGAATCTTAATGATTAAGCTTAAACTTTATTTGAAACAATTACCATTTTTGGAATGAATAGTTGACTTTTATTTGATTCAACAAGCTATGTTCGAATGCAATTGACATTCATTTGATTCAATAAGCTTTATTCAAATCAAATTAGCTTTGTGTGAATGCATTTCAGTGGAATCTTAATGATTCAACTTAAGCTTTATATAAACCAATTACCATTTTTGGAAAGAATAGTTGACTTTCATATGATTATACAATCTATGTTTGAATACAATATACTTTCATTTGATTCAATGATCTTTTTTCGAATCAAATTACCTTGTTTGAATGCAATTGAGTGAAATCTTAATGATTAAGCTTAAGCTTTATTTGAAACAATTAGCATTTTTTGAAAGAATAGTTGACTTTCATTTGATTAAACAACCTATGCTTGAATGCAATTGACTTTCATTTGATTCAATAAGCTTTATTTAAATCAAATTAGCTTCTTTTGAATGCATTTGAGTGGAATCTTATTGATTCAACTTAAGCTTTATTTGAACCAATGACCATTTTTGAAAAGACTAGTTGACTTTCATTTGAATAAACAAGCTAAGTTTAATGCAATTGACTTTCATTTGATTCAGTGATCTTTATTCGAATCAAATTAGTTTTGTTTGAATGCAATTTAGTGGAATCTTAATGATTAAGCTTATGCCTTATTTGATACAATTACCATTTTTGGAAGGAATAGTTGACTTTCATTTGATTCTAAGCTTTATTCGAATCAAATGAGCTTTGCTTGAATGCAATTGAGTTGAATCTTAATGATTAAGCTTAAACTTTATTTGAAACAATTACCATTTTTGGAATGAATAGTTGACTTTTATTTGATTCAACAAGCTATGTTCGAATGCAATTGACTTTCATTTGATTCAATAAGCTTTATGCAAATCAAATTAGCTTTGTGTGAATGCATTTCAGTGGAATCTTAATGATTCAACTTAAGCTTTATATAAACCAATTACCATTTTTGGAAAGAATAGTTGACTTTCATATGATTATACAATCTATGTTTGAATACAATATACTTTCATTTGATTCAATGATCTTTTGTCGAATCAAATTAGCTTTGTTTGAATGCAATTGAGTGGAATCTTAATGATTAAGCTTAAGCTTTATTTGAAACAATTAGCATTTTTTGAAAGAATAGTTGACTTTCATTTGATTAAATAAGCTATGGTTGAATGCAATTGACTTTCATTTGATTCAATAAGCTTTATTTAAATCAAATTAGCTTCTTTTGAATGCATTTGAGTGGAATCTTATTGATTCAACTTAAGCTTTATTTGAACCAATGACCATTTTTGGAATGCAATTGACTTTCATTTGATACAATAGGCTTTATTCGAATCAAATTAGCTTTGTTTGAATGCAATTGTGTGGAATCTTAGTGATTAAGTTTAACCTTTATTTCAAACAATTATCATTTTTGCAAAGAATAGTTGGCTTTCATTTCATTAAACAACTTATTTTTAAATGCAATTGACTTTCATTTGATATAATAGGCTTTATTGGAATCAAATTATGTATATTTGAATGCAATTTAGTGGAATCTTAGTGATTAAGTTTAAGCTTTATTTGAAGCAATTACCATTTTTGGAAAGAATAGCTGACTTTCGTTAGATTAAACAAGCTATCTTCGAATGCAATTGACTTTCATTTTATTCATTAAGCTTTATTCGAATCAAGTTAGCTTTGTTTTAATGCAATTGAGTGGAATCTTAATGATTAAGCTTAAGGTTTATTTGAACTAATTACCATTTTTGGTTTAGAAGTTGTCTTTCGGTTGATTAAACAAGCTATGTTTGAATGCAATTGACTTTTATTTGATTCAATAAGCTTTATTCAAATAAAATTAGCTTTGTTTGAATGCAATTGAGTGGAATCTTAATGATTAAGCTTAAGCTTTATTTTAAACAATTACCATTTTTCGAAAGATGTTGACTTTCATTTGATTAAACAAGCTATGTTTGAATGTAATTGACTTTTATTTGATTCAATAAGTTTTATTCGAATCAAATTAGCTTTGTTTGATTGCAATTGAGTGGAATCTTAATGATTAAGCTGAAGTTTTATTTGAACCAATTACCATTTGAACCATGCGCAAACGGTCCAATTCAAAACTTTGTGGATCAAGAACAAGTTGCACTAGTCTTGGAAACTCTTGGATTTTATCCATTATCTACAAGGGCCGAATTCAAGTGTTTCATCTCAAGAGTTGATTGAAGGTCCAAAGAATCAAGTCCACCAGAAGCTACACGTTTGGGCCCATTTAAGTTGCTGATTTGGACGTGTGTTTTGCTAGTTTATTTTAGTTTTATTTTCCAGTTGTAATAATGCAATGACTCACTCTTTGATCAGTCATCATTAGCTGAATTATGTCATTAAGTGAGTCATTAAGTGAGTAGCTTAAATCAAGGGAAACTGTTGGCTTTTGGCTTCCTGTTTTGGACAGTTTTCCCTAGTGTGTTTTGGAGTCTTTTGGTGTGTTTTCTTTCTTATCTTTTGCTGCTCCATCCCATTATATAAGGAGAGCTTATGATTAATCAAAGTATTCAGAATTATACAAAAGAAAACGTGAGTTTGAGCATATTACTTCTTTGAGTTTGTCCAAAGTAGTTTGTGTTTTCCTTGTTACTTTGAGTGTGTTCTTGAGTGACAAGATTAGGAGAGATTGAGTGTGTCTTATCTCAGCCTAAGACCCCAAATCATTGAGTATGTTCTTGTGGTTTGGTTTATCTATCTTTTAATTTTCTGTTCAAATTGTTTCTGTTTTTATGTGCGATTTTTGTTCCATTTTCTTTGAGTGTTAAACTTCTAACCATTCTTAGGGAAGAGTTTCACATTCACATCACCATTTTTCGAAAGAAGTTGACTTTCATTTGATTAAACAAGTTATGTTTGAATGTAATTGACTTTTATTTGATTCAATAAGTTTTTTTCGAATCAAATTAGCTTTGTTTGATTGCAATTGAGTGGAATCTTAATGATTAAGCTGAATTTTTATTTGAACCAATTACCATTTTTGGAAAGAAGTTGACTTTGTGTTGTAATCCGGCCTCCTAGCTCGTTGGTTCAAGATGGCAAGATCATTACCATGGTTCGAAGTGTCGTCCATGATATATTTCGAAGTGTCATCCAACCAACTCAAGTTTTATTTTCCTTTGTTTATTAGTATGGTTCGATCCTTGTTAGTATAAATCGAACCCCCTTTTATTTGCTTAAGTTAAGTAGTTAAGGTTAGCAATAAAATCATCATGGTGCCGGCAGCTTTGAAGCCCAAGGCCGGCAGTGTTGAAGTCCAAAGATGGCAGCTTCAAGATGGCAACTTCAAGGTGGCAGCCTCAAAGTGCAAAACCGGCAGCCTACTTCAAAGTGCAAAACCGGCAGCCTACTTCAAAGTGCAAAACCGGCAGCCTCTAGGGGAATACAAGAAGTCATCAATGCAGTCAAAGCTACAAGAAGCTTCAAGAAGCTTCAAGAATTCAGCTGCCAAGCAAGAGGATTAAAAGAGCAATTAAAGGAGAGACAAAGCAATTAAGAATACATTAACATAGGGCTTCAAATCCGGATGGCTAAGCTATTGTAATCTGATTTTTGTTATCTTCTTTAGCTCCACAATTTCTGATTTCTTAGGATAAGAATTAGTCTTTCTAATTAACCTAGCTTATCCTAAGTTGTACTTATAAATATTGGCTTGAAACATCAATGAAAAATCAGAATATTTTGAATCAAAAACACTTGAACTTGTCTTTGGCTTTTTCCTCTGAAAATCCGAAACAAACCTCCTTTGCTTGTCTAATTTTTGGCTCAATTAGGCTGTGATCTTAGGAACCTTAATTTGTAGGATTTGGTGGTGAATCTGTATCTAAGTTCACAAATTATAGCCCAAGTTTTCAAAGTTGGTGGTGATATTCTGTATCCAACTTTGAACTTGAACTATCCCCTCCTTTAGTGGCTAGTCCCTTGTAATCTTCTTGTGCTACAACAAGGTTACAACATTTGGTGTGTTGTAACCTTGTTGTAGCACAAGAAGATTACAAGGGACTAGCCACTAAAGTAAAGGATAGATCAAGTTTCAAAGATGGATACAGAAATAACACCACCAACTTCGAGGACTTGGGCTTTAATTCGTGAACTTGGATACAGATTTCACCACCAAATTCAACAAATTAGATTCCTAAGATCACAGCCTAATTGAGCCACAAATTAGACAAGCAAAGGATAATTGTTTCGGATTTCTTGAGGAAAAACCAAGACAAATTTAAGTGTTTGTTTTTGATTCAAAAGTTCTGTTTTTTCATTGATATGCAAGCCACTATTTATAAGTACAATTAGGATAAGCTAGGGTAATTAGAAAGTCTAATCCTTATCCTAAGAAATCAGAAATGGTGGTTGCAAATGAAGATAATAAATCTGAATTTGAGAAGCTTGGGCAGCCGGCCTTTAAGCACCATTTTAATGCCTTCTTAATTGCTTTGTTTCTCCTTTTAATTGCTCTTTTAATCCTCTTGCTTGGCAGCTGAATTCTGGAAGCTTCTTGTAGCTTGAT
The DNA here is from genome assembly GCA_951394345.1 of Salicornia ramosissima. Classification (NCBI taxonomy): domain Eukaryota; kingdom Viridiplantae; phylum Streptophyta; class Magnoliopsida; order Caryophyllales; family Amaranthaceae; genus Salicornia; species Salicornia ramosissima. Next base: position 31,207,690 of record OX596237.1, read on the forward strand.
TGTATTGATGACCTCGTGTATTCCCCTTAGGAACTGCCGGTTTCAAAACTTCGAAGGGGGCTGCCGGTTTTGCACTTGAGGCTGCCACCTTACCATCTTTGGATGCCATCTTGAAGCTGCCATCTTTGGATTTTAAGGATGCCATCTTGGAGCTGCCATCTTTGGACTTTCAATACTGCCGGCTTTGGGCTTCAAAGCTGCCGGTTTTTTTTGGGGTTTCAAGGCTGCCAGTTTTGCTTCTTAGATCTCCTTGCAAGCCGCCGGTTTATTGCTAGCCTTAATTAAATAACTACTTGACTGAATTTAAAAATAACTCAAACAAATTAAAAGGGGTTCGATTTATACTAACAAGGATCGAACCCTACTAAACACAAAATTTAATAAACAAAACTAAATAGGATTTGAATAGGTTGGATAACTAATCCAACCATGTCATGGATGCAAGTTCGAACCATGGTGACTATTTTACCACTCTGAACTAAGGAGTTGGGAGGCCGGATCACAACATCCTCCCCGGCTTTTGAAGAGTTTGACCTCAAACTTGGCAATTCTTCAAATTCATCAAAGTAGGGAGACAAGTCTTGAACATTGAAGGTAGAAGAAACTCCATAGTTCCCAGGCAATTCAACCTTATAGGCATTGTCATTCACTTTCTCCTTGATTTCGAATGGACCATCACTCCTTGGACTGATTTTAGAACGCCTCTTAGTTGGAAAACGTTCCTTCCTTAAATGAACCCACACAAGGTCACCTTCCTTGAAATGCACCGAGCTTCTTTTCTTGTCATAGTACTCCTTCATCTTTGCATTAGCTCGTTCAATCTGACCTCGAACTTTCTCATGAATGGATTGGATCTCCTTGACTCGTTCACTAGCTTCATGACTATATTTGGTTGGAGTTGGAAATGGGGCCAAATCAATTGGAGTACATGGATTGAACCCATAAACAACTTCAAATGGGCTCAAGCTTGTGGTACGGCTAGGAACTCAGTTGTAAGCAAATTCAGCATGAGGTAGCATTTCTTCCCATTGGCTAGGACGCTTTGTTGCAAGGGCTCGTAGCAAGGACCCTAAAGTCCTATTGGTGACTTCGGTCTGACCATCGGTTTGAGGATGGCTTGAAGTACTGAATTTGAGCTTTGTTCCCATCTTGCGCCATAAGGTAAGCCAAAACTGACTTAGGAACTTGGCGTCTCGATCACTAACCATTGATTTGGGAATCCCATGTAAGCGAACAACCTCTTTGAAGTAAAGATCAGCCACACGGCTAGCATCATGGGTTGTATGACAAGAGATGAAGTGAGCCATTTTTGAGAATCGATCAACAACCACCATGATCGAGTCCTTTCTGTTTTTGGTGATGGGAAGTCCTACCACGAAATCAAGACTTACATCTTCCCAAGGAGCTTGCGGTATGGGTAAGGGCATGAGATACCCTTGAGGCAATTGATGGCTCTTAGCTTGTTGACACTTCACGCACCTCTTAACAACAAAGTCTACATCTCGTTTCAATCGAGGCCAAAAGAAGTATTCAGAAATGAGAGTGTAGGTCTTCTCAATTCCAAAGTGACCAGCCATTCCTCCTTCATGGAATTCTTTAATTAAGCTTTCTCTCAAGCTAGATTTAGGAACACAAATGCTATTCCCTTTGAAAAGAAAACCATCCAAAATGTAAAAGTCTTTATGGGGATGGCTTTTACACTTTAGAAAGATTTCTCCAAAATCAGAGTCATCATCATAGCATTGCTTCATTTCTTCTACACCTATCACACGTGTTTTCAAAGAATTAAGCAACACATATCTCCTGGACAAAGCATCGGCACCTTTGTTCATTTCTCCTTTCTTATGCTTGATGACGAAGTGAAAAGATTGAAGGAATTCAACCCATTTGGCATGGCGAGCATGGAGCTTTTGTTGGCTTTGCAAGAACTTGAGTGCTTCATGATCTGAATGTAGAATGAATTCTTTAGGCAATAGGTAATGCCTCCAATGGTCTAAAGCACGAACAAGAGCCAAAAATTCTTTGTCATAGGTTGAATATCTCCTTTGAACATCATTGAGCTTTTCACTGAAATAGGCTATGGGCCGCCGGTTTTGAGATAGGACAGCTCCTATTCCAACACCACTAGCATCACATTCAATTTCAAATACATCATCAAAGTTAGGTAATACAAGAATAGGTGCAGTAGTAAGCATCTTCTTAACCTCTTCAAATGCCTTTTGAGCATTTGGATTCCATTCAAATTTTGAAAGCTTTGTGAGTTCGGTGATTGGAGCCATGAGAGTACTGAAATTTCTCACGAATCGCCTATAGAAAGAGGCTAACCCATGAAAACTTCGCACTTGTTGAACTGATTGTGGCGTGGGCCACTCATTGATCGCTTTTACCTTGTCTTCATCAACTTCAATACCATTACATGACACTTTAAATCCTAGAAAAGTTACAAAACTAGAAAAGAAATCACACTTATCTAGATTACCATACAATTGTTCTCTTGCTAAAACAGAAAATACTTCTCTAAGATGTGATACATGCTCATCATCATCTCTACTATAAATTAAAATATCATCAAAATAAACTACTACAAAGTGACCAATAAAAGGTTTCAGAACTTGATTCATCAAACGCATAAAGGTAGAAGGTGCGTTTGTTAAACCAAATGGCATGACAAGCCACTCGAACAATCCATCCTTGGTTTTGAAAGCTGTTTTCCATTCATCTCCTTCGAAAATTCGAATTTGATGATAGCCACTTTTAAGATCAATTTTCGAAAATACTTTAGCACCATGTAAATCATCTAACAAATCATTCAATCTTGGAATTGGAAATCGATATTTGATAGTGATTTTGTTAATAGGCCTACTGTCCACACACATACGCCATTCACCATTTTTCTTTGGAACAAGTAAAGTAGGGCATGCACACGGGCTCAAGGACTCTCGAATCAATCCCTTAGACAACAACTCGTCAACCTGCCGTCTTATCTCCTCGGTCTCCTTAGGGTTGGTTCTATAGGCAGGTTTATTTGGCAAGGTAGAACCGGGAATCAAGTCAATTTTGTGTTGGATGTCCCTTTTGGGAGGTAATGCACACGACATTTCAGAGGGGAAAACATTAGGGAATTCTTGAAAGAGGGAACTAAGTAAGGGATGGAGAGGTTCTTTGGGAGGTGAGGGGCTGTCTTCAAGTCCACTTAAAATGAGCCCTTTATGGGGCTGGAACTCATGATATTCAGACTTGATGAGGGTAGTAAGAGTAGTGGGTAAGGGGGTATTGTTCTGTTGTGCGGCAGTTTTGGGTGGTGGTTGTGCGGCAGTTTTGGGTGGGGGTAAGGGAGTTAATACAATTTTCTTGCCATTTTTAATAAAGGAATAAGTGTTTTTATATCCATCATGATTAACTCGCCTATCAAACATCCAAGGTCTTCCAAGCAACAAATGACACGCATCCATGGGGATTACATCACAATACAACTCTTCTTGATAATTGTTACCAATGCTAAATGAAATCAGAATTTGTTTATCCACTTTAATTCCTTTCCCTTGATTAAGCCATTGGATTATATAAGGATTTTTGTGGGGAGTTGTTTTTAGTCCCAATTTATCCACCATATTCTGAGATGCCACATTTGTACAACTACCACCATCAATAATTAAAGTACATACCTTGTTTTTGATGGTACAACGGGAGTGAAATATTGCCTCTCGTTGCAAGTTCTCTTCCTTGCCGACCAAGCTGCTTAGGGCACGCCTAACAACTAGACATTCACCTTCATCGGGTCCTAGGAACACTTCATCTTGCTCCTGATCCGATGCTCCAATATCATCATGATCCTCTTCTGATTCTTCTCTTTCATATTCAATCAAAGAGATTACTCTCTTATTTGGACACTCGGTTGCAATATGGCCAAAGCCATGACAACGAAAACATTTCCGGGGTTGGGCGGAATTTTGGGGTTTAGAAGGATTAGAGGGCTGATTTTGTGGTTTGGGGGGATTAGAGGGGGTTACTTTGAGGGGTGTTTGGTATGGACGGTTGAATGGGGAAGGGGCTGTTTTGGAAAAGGGACGTGAGGTCTCTTTCCCTTTGGCCTTTTGTTGGACTTCAACCTTGTGAGCTAGAATGACTAACTCTTCCAAAGTTGAGTAGGGGTGTAGTTCGACAACATTGGCAATTCTAGGATCCAAACCGCCAAGAAAACGAACCAAAGTTTGGGGTTCGTCCTCTTCAACATCACACTTCATGGTTAATCCTTCGAATTCTCTTGCATACTCCTCGACTGATTTCGTTCCTTGTTTCAATTTGTGGAACTTCTGAAAATTCTCTTGAATATAGTAAGTAGGTAAGAACTTACTCTTCATCATTTTCTTCATTTTAGGCCAAGTTCTGACCTTGTCTTTGCCTTGCCTTTGCCTCTTTGCATTTATATTCGACCACCAAGTGGACGCATATTTTCTAAGTTTCAAGGCAATGATTTTCACTTTCTTGTCCTCCGGGGTGTTCTTATAATCGAACACTCTTTCCACCGTGTTCAACCATTCGATGAACTCGTCGGCATCTATCTTGCCATCATATTCTGGAATATCAACCTTGATATCATTGTTTGGTCTTGTTCTTGAAGTTTCATCTTCGAGCTCTAGGTCACTGCTTTGTTCACTCCGAGTGGGTGAACCTTCTCGTTGTCTAATGAGTCTCCTCATTAGATCCGCCATTTCAGTTTGCATGGCAGCCATTTGAGCCTTTAAGCTCTCCTTCTCTTCTTCATTTTTCTGAATGAACTCTTGCCAATTGGGTGGGGGATTCGACATTTTGTGTGTTTTGTTTTTTTTTTTTTTTTTTTTTTTGACGTGGAGGTAAAGGAAAGAAAGGGGTTGTTTTTGTGGAGGAGAAAGGTGGCTAGACCTGCATGGGCCACCAAATGTTGTAACCTTGTTGTAGCACAAGAAGATTACAAGGGACTAGCCACTAAAGTAAAGGATAGATCAAGTTTCAAAGATGGATACAGAAATAACACCACCAACTTCGAGGACTTGGGCTTTAATTCGTGAACTTGGATACAGATTTCACCACCAAATTCAACAAATTAGATTCCTAAGATCACAGCCTAATTGAGCCACAAATTAGACAAGCAAAGGATAATTGTTTCGGATTTCTTGAGGAAAAACCAAGACAAATTTAAGTGTTTGTTTTTGATTCAAAAGTTCTGTTTTTTCATTGATATGCAAGCCACTATTTATAAGTACAATTAGGATAAGCTAGGGTAATTAGAAAGTCTAATCCTTATCCTAAGAAATCAGAAATGGTGGTTGCAAATGAAGATAATAAATCTGAATTTGAGAAGCTTGGGCAGCCGGCCTTTAAGCACCATTTTAATGCCTTCTTAATTGCTTTGTTTCTCCTTTTAATTGCTCTTTTAATCCTCTTGCTTGGCAGCTGAATTCTGGAAGCTTCTTGTAGCTTGATTGTATTGATGACCTCGTGTATTCCCCTTAGGAACTGCCGGTTTCAAAACTTCGAAGGGGGCTGCCGGTTTTGCACTTGAGGCTGCCACCTTACCATCTTTGGATGCCATCTTGAAGCTGCCATCTTTGGATTTTAAGGATGCCATCTTGGAGCTGCCATCTTTGGACTTTCAATACTGCCGGCTTTGGGCTTCAAAGCTGCCGGTTTTTTTTGGGGTTTCAAGGCTGCCAGTTTTGCTTCTTAGATCTCCTTGCAAGCCGCCGGTTTATTGCTAGCCTTAATTAAATAACTACTTGACTGAATTTAAAAATAACTCAAACAAATTAAAAGGGGTTCGATTTATACTAACAAGGATCGAACCCTACTAAACACAAAATTTAATAAACAAAACTAAATAGGATTTGAATAGGTTGGATAACTAATCCAACCATGTCATGGATGCAAGTTCGAACCATGGTGACTATTTTACCACTCTGAACTAAGGAGTTGGGAGGCCGGATCACAACATGGTGGCCCATGCAGGTCTAGCCACCTTTCACCTTCACAAAAACAACCCTACTCCCTTCCTTTACCCCACGTCAAAAAAATAAAAAAATAAAAAAAAAAAATAAAAAAAAATAAAAAAAAACACAAAATGTCGAATCCTCCTCCCAATTGGCAAGAGTTCATTCAGAAAAGTGAAGAAGAGAAGGAGAGCTTAAAGGCTCAAATGGCTGCTATGAAAACTGAAATGGCGAATCTAATGAGGCGACTCATTACTCAAAGAGAAGGTTCACCCACTCGAAGTGAACAAAGTAGTGATCTAGAACTTGAAGACGAAACTTCAAGACCAAGACCAAACAATAATGATATCAAAGTTGATATTCCAGAATATGATGGCAAGATTGATGCCGATGAGTTCATCGAATGGATGAACACCGTTGAAAGAGTGTTCGATTATAAGAATACCCCGGAGGACAAGAAAGTGAAAATCATTGCCTTAAAACTCAGAAAATATGCGTCCACTTGGTGGTCGAATATAAATGCAAAGAGGCAAAGGCAAGGCAAAGACAAGGTCAGAACTTGGCCTAAAATGAAGAAATTGATGAAAAGTAAGTTCTTACCTACTTACTACATTCAAGAGAATTTTCAGAAATTCCACAAATTGAAACAAGGAACAAAATCAGTAGAGGAGTATGCAAGAGAATTCGAAGGCGTGACCATGAAATGTGACGTTGAAGAGGATGAACCCCAAACTCTGGTTCGTTTTCTTGGAGGGTTGGATCCTAGAATTGCCAACGTAGTTGAATTACACCCCTATTCAACTTTGGAAGAGTTAGTCATTCTAGCTCACAAGGTTGAAGCCCAACAAAAGGCCAAAGGGAAAGAGACCTCACGTCCCTTTTCCAAGACAGCCCCAATCCCATATAACCGTCCATACCAAGCACCACTAAAAATCACCTCCTCTAATCCTCCTAAACCACAAAATCAGCCCCCTAACCCTTCTAAACCCCAAAATTCAGCCCAACCTCGAAAGTGTTTTCGATGTCATGGCTTTGGACATATTGCAACCGAGTGTCCAAATAAGAGAATCATCTCTTTAATTGAATGTGAGCAAGGAAAATCAGAAGATGAACAAGATGATCATGATCTTGGAGATTCGGATCAGGAGCATGATGAGGTGTTCCTAGGACCCGATGAAGGTGAATGTCTAGTTGTTAGGCGTGCCCTAAGCAGCTTGGTTGGTAAATAAGAGAACTTACAACGAGAGGCAATCTTTCACTCCCGTTGTACCATCAGAAGTAAGGTATGTACTTTAATTATTGATGGTGGTAGTTGTACAAATGTGGCATCTCAAAACATGGTGGACAAATTGGGACTTAAAACAACTCCTCATAAAAATCCTTATGTTATTCAATGGCTTAATCAAGGAAAAGGAATACAAGTAGATAAACAAATTCTGATTTCTTTTAGCATTGGAAATAATTATCAAGAAGAGTTGTATTGTGATGTAATTCCCATGGATGCGTGTCACTTGTTGCTTGGACGACCTTGGTTATTTGATAGGAGAGTTATACATGATGGATATAAAAATACATACTCATTTGTTAAAAATGGCAAGAAAATTGTGTTGACTCCTTTACCACCACCCAAAGCCGTCCCAAAACAGAACAATATCCCATTACCCACTACTCTTACTACCCTCATCAAGTCTGAATATCATGAGTTCAAACCCCATAAAGGGCTCATTTTAAGCGGACTTGGAGACAGCCTCTCTTCCCTAAAAGAACCATCCCACCCTCTACTTCATTCTCTCTTCCAAGAATTCCCTCATGTTTGCCCTTCTGAAATGCCGTGTGCTCTACCTCCCAAAAGGGACATCCAACACAAAATTGACTTGATTCCCGGCTCTACATTGCCAAATAAGCCTGCCTATAGGACTAATCCTAAGGAGACCGAAGAGATAAGAAGGCAAGTTGATGAGTTGTTGTCCAAGGGTTTGATTCGAGAGTCCTTGAGCCCATGTGCATGTCCTACGTTACTTGTCCCAAAGAAGAATGGTGAATGGCGAATGTGTGTGGACAGTAGGCCAATTAACAAAATCACTATCAAATATCGATTTCCAATTCCAAGATTGAATGATTTGTTAGATGATTTACATGGTGCTAAAGTATTTTCGAAAATTGATCTCAAAAGTGGTTATCATCAAATTCGAATTTTCGAAGGAGATGAGTGGAAAACAGCTTTCAAGACTAAGGATGGATTGTTTGAATGGCTTGTCATGCCATTTGGTTTAACAAACGCACCTTCCACTTTCATGCGTTTGATGAACCAAGTATTGAAACCTTTCATTGGTCGTTTTGTAGTTGTTTATTTTGATGATATATTAGTTTATAGTAGAGATGATGATGAGCATGTATCACATCTTAGAGAAGTATTTTCTGTTCTAGCTAAAGAACAATTGTATGGTAATTTAGATAAGTGTGATTTCTTTTCTAGCTTTGTAACTTTCTTAGGGTTTAAAGTGTCATGTAATGGTATAGAAGTTGATGAAGACAAAGTGAAGGCAATCAATGAGTGGCCCACGCCACAATCAGTTCAACAAGTACGAAGTTTTCATGGGTTAGCCTCTTTCTATAGGTGATTCGTGAGAAATTTCAGTACTCTCATGGCCCCAATCACCGAACTCACAAAGCTCTCTAAATTTGAATGGAATCCAAGTGCCCAAAAGGCATTTGAAGAGGTTAAAAGATTGCTTACTACTGCACCAATTCTTGTTTTACCTAACTTTGATGATGTGTTTGAGATTGAATGTGATGCTAGTGGCGTTGGAATAGGAGCTGTCCTATCTCAAAATAGGCGTCCCATTGCCTATTTTAGTGAAAAGCTCAATGATGCTCAAAGGCGTTATTCAACTTATGACAAGGAATTCTTGGCTCTTGTTCGTGCCTTAGATCATTGGAGACATTACTTGTTGCCTAAAGAGTTCATTCTCCATTCAGATCATGAAGCACTCAAGTTCTTGCAAAGCCAACAAAAGCTCCATGCTCGCCATGCCAAATGGGTTGAATTCCTACAATCATTTCACTTCGTCATCAAGCATAGGAAAGGAGAAATGAACAAAGGTGCCGATGCTTTATCAAGGAGATATGTGTTACTTAACTCTTTGAAAACACGTGTGATAGGTGTTGAAGAAATGAAGCAATGCTATGATGATGACTCTGATTTTGGAGAGATCTTTCTAAAGTGTAAAAGCCATCCCCATAAAGACTTTTACATTTTGGATGTTTTTCTTTTCAAAGGGAATAGCATTTGTGTTCCTAAATCTATCTTGAGAGAGAGTTTGATCAAAGAGATGCATGAAGGAGGAATGGCTGGCCATTTTGGAATTGATAAGACCTACACTCTAATTTCTGAATATTTCTTTTGGCCACGATTAAAGAGAGATGTGGAATTTATTGTCAAAAGGTGTGTGAAGTGCCAAAGGGCTAAGAGTCATCAATTGCCTCAAGGGTATCTTTTGCCCTTGCCAATACCGCAAGCTCCTTGGGAAGACGTTAGTCTTGACTTCGTTGTGGGACTTCCCCTCACTAAAAACAGAAAAGACTCGATCATGGTGGTTGTTGATCGGTTTTCAAAAATGGCTCACTTCATCCCATGCCATACAACTCATGATGCTAGGCGTGTGGCTGATCTTTACTTCAAAGAGGTTGTTCGTTTACATGGAATTCCCAAATCAATGGTTAGTGATCGAGACACTAAGTTTCTAAGTCATTTTTGGCTTACTTTATGGCGCAAGATGGGAACCAAGCTCAAATTCAGTACTTCAAGCCATCCTCAAACCGATGGTCAGACCGAAGTCACCAATAGGACTTTAGGGTCCTTGCTACGAGCCCTTGCAACAAAGCGTCCTAGCCAATGGGAAGAAATGCTACCTCATGCTGAATTTGCTTACAACCGAGTTCCTAGCCGTGCCACAAGCTTAAGCCCATTTGAAGTTGTTTATGGGTTCAATCCGTGTACTCCAATTGATTTGGCTCCATTTCCAACTCCAACCAAATATAGTCATGAAGCTAGTGAACGAGTCAAAGAGATCCAATCCATTCATGAGAAAGTTCGTGGGCAGATTGAACGAGCTAATGCAAAGATGAAGGAGTATTATGACAAGAAAAGAAGTTCGGTGCACTTCAACAAAGGAGATCTCGTATGGGTTCATTTGAGAAAAGAACGTTTTCCAACTAAGAGGCGTTCTAAAATCAGTCCAAGAAGTGATGGTCCATTTGAAGTCTTGGAAAAATTGAATGACAATGCTTATAAGGTAGAATTGCCCGGAGATTATGGAGTGTCTTCTACCTTCAATATGCAAGACTTGTCCCCCTACTTTGATGAATTTGAAGAATTACCTAGTTTGAGGTCAAACTCTTCAAAAGAAGGGGAGAATGTTGTAATCCGGCCTCCTAGCTCGTTGGTTCAAGATGGCAAGATCATTACCATGGTTCGAAGTGTCGTCCATGATATATTTCGAAGTGTCATCCAACCAACTCAAGCTTTATTTTCCTTTGTTTATTAGTATGGTTCGATCCTTGTTAGTATAAATCGAACCCCCTTTTATTTGCTTAAGGTAAGTAGTTAAGGTTAGCAATAAAATCATCATGGAGCCGGCAGCTTTGAAGCCCAAGGCCGGCAGTGTTGAAGTCCAAAGATGGTAGCTTCAAGATGGCAACTTCAAGGTGGAAGCCTCAAAGTGCAAAACCGGCAGCCTCTAGGGGAATACAAGAAGTCATCAATGCAGTCAAAGCTACAAGAAGCTTCAAGAAGCTTCAAGAATTCAGCTGCTAAGCAAGAGGATTAAAAGAGCAATTAAAGGAGAGACAAAGCAATTAAGAATACATTAACATAGGGCTTCAAATCCGGATGGCCAAGCTATTGTAATCTGATTTTTGTTATCTTCTTTAGCTCCACAATTTCTTATTTCTTAGGATAAGAATTAGTCTTTCTAATTAACCTAGCTTATCCTAAGTTGTACTTATAAATATTGGCTTGAAACATCAATGAAAAATCAGAATATTTTGAATCAAAAACACTTGAACTTGTCTTTGGCTTTTTCCTCTGAAAATCCGAAACAAACCTCCTTTGCTTGTCTAATTTTTGGCTCAATTAGGCTGTGATCTTAGGAACCTTAATTTGTAGGATTTGGTGGTGAATCTGTATCCAAGTTCACAAATTATAGCCCAAGTTTTCGAAGTTGGTGGTGATATTCTGTATCCAACTTTGAACTTGAACTATCCCCTCCTTTAGTGGCTAGTCCCTTGTAATCTTCTTGTGCTACAACAAGGTTACAACACTTTCATTTTATTAAACAATCTATTTTTGAATGCAATTGACTTTCATTTGATACAATAGGCTTTATTCGAATCAAATTATCTTTGTTTGAATGCAATTGAGTGGAATCTTAGTGATTAAGTTTAACCTTTATTTCAAACAATTATCATTTTTGCAAAGAATAGTTGACTTTCATTTTATTAAACAATCTATTTTTGAATGCAATTGACTTTCATTTGATACAATAGGCTTTATTCGAATCAAATTAGCTTTGTTTGAATGCAATTGAGTGGAATCTTAGTGATTAAGTTTAACCTTTATTTCAAACAATTATCATTTTTGCAAAGAATAGTTGGCTTTCATTTCATTAAACAACTTATTTTTAAATGCAATTGACTTTCATTTGATACAATAGGCTTTATTGGAATCAAATTATCTATATTTGAACGCAATTGAGTGGAATCTTAATGATTAAGTTTAAGCTTTATTTGAAGCAATTACCATTTTTGGAAAGAATAGCTGACTTTCGTTAGATTAAACAAGCTATGTTCGAATGCAATTGACTTTCATTTTATTCAATAAGCTTTATTCGAATCAAGTTAGCTTTGTTTTAATGCAATTGAGTGGAATCTTAATGATTAAGCTTAAGCTTTATTTGAACTAATTACCATTTTTGGTTAAGAAGTTGACTTTCGGTTGATTAAACAAGCTATGTTTGAATGCAATTGACTTTTATTTGATTCAATAAGCTTTATTCAAATCAAATTAGCTTTGTTTGAATGCAATTGAGTGGAATCTTAATGTTTAAGCTTAAGCTTTATTTGAAACAATTACCATTTTTCGAAAGAAGTTAACTTTCATTTGATTAAACAAGCTATGTTTGAATGTAATTGACTTTTATTTGATTCAATAAGTTTTATTCGAATCAAATTAGCTTTGTTTGAATGCAATTGAGTGGAATCTTAATGATTAAGCTGAAGCTTTATTTAAACCAATTACCATTTTTGGAAAGAAGTTGACTTTCATTTGATTAAACTAGCTATGTTTGAATGTTAATTGACTTTTATTTGATTCAATAAGTTTTATCCGAATCAAATTGGCTTTGTTTGAATGCAATTGAGTGGAATCTTAGTGATTAAGTTTAACCTTTATTTCAAACAATTATCATTTTTGCAAAGAATAATTGGCTTTCATTTCATTAAACAACGTATTTTTAAATGCAATTGCCTTTCATTTGATACAATAGGCTTTATTGGAATCAAATTATCTATATTTGAATGCAATTGAGTGGAATCTTAATGATTAAGTTTAAGCTTTATTTGAAGCAATTACCATTTTTGGAAAGAATAGCTGACTTTCGTTAGATTAAACAAGCTATCTTCGAATGCAATTGACTTTCATTTTATTCAATAAGCTTTATTCGAATCAAGTTAGCTTTGTTTTAATGCAATTGAGTGGAATCTTAATGATTAAGCTGACGCTTTATTTGAACTAATTACCATTTTTGGTTAAGAAGTTGACTTTCGGTTGATTAAACAAGCTATGTTTGAATGCAATTGACTTTTATTTGATTAATAAGCTTTATTCAAATCAAATTAGCTTTGTTTGAATGCAATTGAGTGGAATCTTAATGATTAAGCTTAAGCTTTATTTGAAACAATTACCATTTTTCGAAAGAAGTTGACTTTCATTTGATTAAACAAGCTATGTTTGAATGTAATTGACTTTTATTTGATTCAATAAGTTTTATTCGAATCAAATTAGCTTTGTTTGAATGCAATTGAGTGGAATCTTAATGATTAAGCAGAAGTTTTATTTGAACCAATTACCATTTTTGGAAAGAAGTTGACTTTCATTTTATTAAACAATCTATTTTTGAATGCAATTGACTTTCATTTGATACAATAGGCTTTATTCGAATCAAATTAGCTTTTTTTGAATGCAATTGAGTGGAATCTTAGTGATTAAGTTTAACCTTTATTTCAAACAATTATCATTTTTGCAAAGAATAGTTGGCTTTCATTTCATTAAACAACTTATTTTTAAATGCAATTGACTTTCATTTGATACAATAGGCTTTATTGGAATCAAATTAACTATATTTGAACGCAATTGGGTGGAATCTTTTTTTTTTTTTTGGTAAATAAGGAAATTTATTACCAAAAAAGAAATAAAAGTACAGACCCCCAAAACACCACAAAACTTCACAAATCCCAGATGCTCACGCCTCACAATAAGACCATGACCACCTTCTTGGAAGGGTCCCAAAGTCTCAACATATTACTGGCAGCATACAGGGAGACAACACAACTAAAGACACTTACACCACTAACAACCTTCTACCTGCTTCATCACAACGACAAGCAGCTAAGAAAATAACCTCCCTAACAATGCTATCAATAGACCTTACACTCCCTTTAAAAATTACATTATTTCTGTAAAGCCAGATAACATATACAGCCTCAGTAAAAACATCAGCTAAGGTCTTAGCCTTGCATCTGCCCCGCTTCATAATGAAGCATAGCCACCTTACCAGATCCGAGAAAGAAAAAAGTCGGGTTCTTGGCTTCACCACATCTAGCAACCTCCACCAAACCTGCATAGAAAAACTGCAATCGAAAAACAAATGGGAGATAGACTCCACAGCTAAACCACACAAAGCACAGTTCGGATCATCTACATGACCCCATTTGAAAAGCCTATCCCTAGTCAACAAACCATCATGAAGAGCTAACCAAAGAATAAAGATACTCTTTGGGGAAGCTCCATTATGATACACAAGACTCCTCCAAGGAACCACCTGCACCTGAGGGCGAAGAAGCCTATAAACATGTTTGATTTTAAAAGCCCCATGATGAAGAACCTGACTCCACCCCCCAAGTTGATCTATCATAGCACGAAAATTTAACACCTTTTTCAACACCCACGAACACTTAGCAGGGGTAGGAGAATCCCACCATTCTCCTCTTCTGAAATAATAATTATGCACCCATTTCACCCAAAGAGAATCTGCCTTACTAGCCAGGTCCCAAAGCAACTTCGAAACAGCTGCTTTGATCCAGTCCGCAAGAGCTAACACATTCCAACCACCACTAACCTTAGGGAGACATACCTGCTTCCAGGCAACAAGAGCCTTCTTACATCTATCAGCTCGCCCCGTCCATAAGAAAGCCCGAAAAACCGCCTCAATATCTAAGAAGATCTTCTTAGGAAGCATGAAGATCTGCGCCCAATAGGTCTGAATGCCAAAAAGAACACTTTTGATCAATTGAAGCCGCCCCGCATAAGAAAGATGCCTCGAAGCCCAACTTCTAACTCTACCAGTAACCCGAGTCACCAAAGGAGAGCATTGAGCCACCGTCAGCTTCTTAGAAGAAAGAGGAACTCCAAGATATCTAAACGGTAACACCCCCTGGGAGACCCCGACCAGAGTCCTCAAAGATTCCTGCTCAAGAGAAGGAATGCCACCAAAAAAAATCTCAGTCTTATCAAGATTAGCAGAAAGACCAGAAGCCGCTGAAAATTTATGAAAAGCATCAAAAAGCAACCGGAGAGAACTATGATCCGCTCTACATAACAACAGGAGATCATCAGCAAACATAAGGTGAGTAAGAAGCAATCTCTCACACCTCGGATGGATGTTAAAATCAGGATCATCCTGCAAATCACCAAGACAACGGGAAAGATATTCCATACCAATCGCAAACAAAAAAGGAGACATAGGATCTCCTTGCCGCAAACCTTTCCTCGCAGGAAAAGGAACAGTGGGAAAACCATTAATCAAAATAGAGTAAGACACCGAAGAAACGGCACCCATCACCCATTTAATGAAAAGTGGAGGAAACCCCAACTCATAAAGCATAGTCTCGAGAAAGCTCCATTCTATAGAATCATAGGCCTTTTTAAGGTATACCTTGACAACACATCGTGGAGAAACATATTTATGAGAATATCCCTTCATGAGCTCTGTGGCCAACATAATATTATCACCAATATGTTTTCCAGGAATAAATCCTGCTTGGGAATCATTCACAACATCTCCAATTACTCTAGCCAACCTGCAGGTGAGAATCTTAGAAATAATTTTATACAGCACAGTACAACAAGCAATAGGCCTATACTCTTTCACATACTGAGGATTCTGAACTTTTGGGACCAAAGTGACAGAAGTACAATTCCATTGCTTAGACATAACACCTGTAGTAAAGAACTCCTGAATAGCACCATGAACATCGTCCCTGAGAATGGGCCATGCCTTCTTAAAGAAGAAAGCATTAAAACCGTCAACCCCCGGGGCTTTAGAGTCATCAATTGCCTCCAAAGCATCATCTATCTCTCCATAAGAAACTTGTCTAACCAAAAGAGACCGAGCATCATCACTGAGCTTAGGCCCCCGCCGAACAGCCCGAACATCAACATGAGGGAGCACCGAAGCACTAGCCCCAAGTAACCGCTTATAGAAACCCACAACTTCCTGCTCTACTTCCGAAGGCTCTACCAGAACACGACCATCCTCAGAAAGAAGAGAATCAATCCTGTTCGAATTCTGCCTCTGTTTCATGAAAGAGAAGAAGTACTGAGAATTAGAATCCCCGAGCTTCACCCACTGAACCCTGGACTTTTGACGAAGAACACTCTCATGAAGAAAGCTCCAATGCCTGAGCTGGAGAGAAGTAACTCGTTCTTTACATTGAAGATCAAAATCACCCGGGTTAACACCCAAAAGAACCTGAACATCTTCTAACTCCTGCTGCTTCTCCCGAATATGAGCCTGAATATTGGAAAAATGCTGAATATTGAGATGCTTAAGCTCCTGCTTAACAAATTTCAACTTCTCCCAAACCATCTTCAACTGAGAACCAGCAGCATACCGGCCCCAACTACGCCGCACAATATCCAAGAAATCCTTGTGAGTAGCCAAAATATTAAGAAACCGAAATGGCTTCCCTTTACCTGGAACAAACCGAGCACACTCCACAAGAATCGGACAATGATCTGAAAGAGCAGGGGGAAGATAACTCGCCTCAACCTGAGGAAAGGCATCTAACCACTCCTCATTACCACACGCCCAATCAATCCTACTACATATTCTACCATCACCAAGAGATTTATTAGACCAAGTAAATAAACTACCTCTAGCCCTTAGAGGGGAAAGGGAAAGGTTGTTCATCCACATATTAAAATCCCTAGTCTCAGCATGCATAACATGTCTACCGTTCAACCTATCCTCCTGAGAGAGAATAGAATTAAAATCACCAAGCAAAAGCCAAGGCAGATTACCTGTCATAAGAGTCCCAGTATCCCTCCATAGAGATCGTTTTTCTTCCACTGTGTTGAGGCCATAAACAAAAGTGCAGGCGATAGTAAGACTACCATCACGATTCCTGATCTCACAATGAATGAACTGCTCATGAGTAACAAGCACCTTCACCATAACCCTATCAAGCCTCCAACCGACCCAAATCCTACCTCTCCTTGAAAACCCGTAGTTATTACACCAAGTCCAATCCTTGCCAAATTTCTTTTGAATACCCGAAGCTTTATGTTGCTTCACCTTAGTCTCCACAATACCAATAGCTTCAATATTATGATTTTGCAAAATTTTTTTGACTGAAGCTATCTTAGTAGGGTCATTTAGACCCCTCACATTCCAACTAACAATCCGCATGAAAAGGGGTAGAGCCATCCCCCTCTCCACTCAACTCCTCCCCATCTTCATCCCCTTCCTCAATGAGCGACAAATAAATATTCCCGGTTTTAATTTGAGAAGCAACATCCCTTTTACTCACCGTAGAAGATTTTTTTGTCACCACCCTCCAAGCACTAGAATCATCGATTCCCAATGGTTGAGGAATAGGAGTAGCAAAGGTAACCAAAGCATTTGGTTCACCATAACAAGCAGCCGCACCATCTCCCCGCTGCTGGACAGCAGCCCCACCAGTCCTCTGCCCAGCTCCAACAGCAGCCTCACACCCCCTGCCAACCTGCCCACCATCATCACCTACCACCCCTTGCATACCAGCCACCTCCCCAACCTTCTGCCGCCCATCAACAGAAGCAGCAGCAGCTTCACCTCTGCAAGCAGAACCGGCCAGAACAGAAGCAGCCAGAACAGAATGCACCCCCTGCCCATCAGAAGCAGTAGCGGCCAGAACAGAGGTAGTAGCAGCCGCTGCAGCCGTAGTAGAGGTAGGATCAGCACAAGCATGCCCAACATCTGAGGCCACTGCCCCAACCGAGCCACTAACCCCCTTCCCATCCCCTTGCTTCTTTTTGGGAACCCAATGTTGCTTATCTTGCTTCTTTTGTTGATTTTTAGAGCAATCATGCCCCATCTTGCAACACTTTACACAATAAAATGGAACAAATTCATACAAGACACGTTGCTCAAATAAAGCCCCATCCACACCCTTCACAAACACATGCCTAACCAAAGGCTTAGTAATATCAAATTCCACCATAATTCTAGCAAATGATATTCTCAATTGATTCGAAGTACACTCATCCGCACAAACCGGCACACCAACAAGACTAGCAATCTAACACAAAGAATCACAAGCCCAACAATTCAATGGCATATTGGGAAGTCTAATCCATACCGGAACCGTACGTAGCACCTCATCATGAAAATTAAACTTAGGAGACCAAAGCTTAATCACCATTGGCTTCCCAAAGAACATAAAAGGACCTCCACAGAGAATAGCATTCATGTCATCAAAACACCCAAACCGAATCACACAATAACCATCTCCATGAAGAAAAATTTCCGGTTTAGACACATGATTCCAATTCTTAGCAATAAAATTAGACACCGCGGTATGAGTTATTTTAGCACCAATCACATAAGCAATCAATGAATTAGCCCAAAGTCTAGTACCCTTAGCAACTTCATCAACATCAAGACTAGCAACAAGTTTATCATCTTGCAAAGAAGGAGAAATAAACTTGAGAGTCATACCTTTTGAGGAGAATGGCTGCTTAACCACACTAGACCAGGAACTAGCACCCCCACCTGCCTGCCCAGCCACGTCAGAAGCTTCTCCAGCCACATTCTGAGCTGGCTCCTCGACCACCACCCTCGCAGCCTGCCTCACCTCCTTCGCAGCCACCGACGACCCCAGCTCCGAAGACCCTGCACCAGCAGCAGCCCCCACTAAAGACACCGGCTCAGCATCACGAAGAACCCTAACCACCGTATCACCCCTAGCTGAGCTCTCCACATTCGAACCTCCACCAGTAGAACTCGACCTAGGGTTAGCAATCCCATGAGATTGAGGAGAAGGTGTATGAGATTTCTTCTTCTTTGCCATGAAAATGAGCTAAAATGGTGAAGAAAGCCACTCATCCAAGCACCATTTCCAATCCGCTCTTTTAAGCAATATTTAATTGGGTGGAATCTTAATGATTAAGTTTAAGCTTTATTTGAAGCAATTACCATTTTTGGAAAGAATAGCTGACTTTCGTTAGATTAAACAAGCTATGTTCGAATGCAATTGACTTTCATTTTATTCAATAAGCTTTATTCGAATGAAGTTTGCTTTGTTTTAATGCAATTGAGTGGAATCTTAATGATTAAGCTTAAGCTTTATTTGAACTAATTACCATTTTTGGTTAAGAAGTTGACTTTCTGTTGATTAAACAAGCTATGTTTGAATGCAATTGACTTTTATTTGATTCAATAAGCTTTATTCAAATCAAATTAGCTTTGTATGAATGCAATTGAGTGGAATCTTAATGATTAAGCTTGAGCTTTATTTGAAACAATTACCATTTTTCGAAAGAAGTTGACTTTCATTTGATTAAACAAGCTATGTTTGAATGTAATTGACTTTCATTTGATTCAATAAGTTTTATTCGAATCAAATTTTCTTTGTTTGAATGCAATTGAGTGGAATCTTAGTGATTAAGTTTAACCTTTATTTCAAACAATTATCATTTTTGCAAAGACTAGTTGGCTTTCATTTCATTAAACAACGTATTTTTAAATGCAATTGACTTTCAATTGATACAATAGGCTTTATTGGAATCAAATTATCTATATTTGAATGCAATTGAGTGGAATCTTAATGATTAAGTTTAAGCTTTATTTGAAGCAATTACCATTTTTGGAAAGAATAGCTGACTTTCGTTAGATTAAACAAGCTATCTTCGAATGCAATTGACTTTCATTTTATTCAATAAGCTTTATTCGAATCAAGTTAGCTTTGTTTTACTGCAATTGAGTGGAATCTTAATGATTAAGCTTAAGCTTTATTTGAACTAATTACCATTTTTGGTTAAGAAGTTGACTTTTGGTTGATTAAACAAGCTATGTTTGACTGCAATTGACTTTTATTTGATTCAATAAGCTTTATTCAAATCAAATTAGCTTTGTTTGAATGCAATTGAGTGGAATCTTAATGTTTAAGCTTAAGCTTTATTTGAAACAATTACCATTTTTCGAAAGAAGTTGACTTTCATTTCATTAAAAAAGCTATGTTTGAATGTAATTGACTTTTATTTGATTCAATAAGTTTTATTCGAATCAAATTAGGTTTGTTTGAATGCAATTGAGTGGAATCTTAATGATTAAGCTGAAGCTTTATTTTAACCAATTACCATTTTTGGAAAGAAGTTGACTTTCATTTGATTAAACTAGCTATGTTTGAATGTTAATTGACTTTTATTTCATTCAATAAGTTTTATCCGAATCAAATTGGCTTTGTTTGAATGCAGTTGAGTGGAATGTTAGTGATTAAGTTTAACCTTTATTTCAAACAATTATCATTTTTGCAAAGAATAGTTGGCTTTCATTTCATTAAACAACGTATTTTTAAATGCAACTGACTTTCATTTGATACAATAGGCTTTATTGGAATCAAATTATCTATATTTGAACGCAATTG
Organism: Salicornia ramosissima; assembly: GCA_951394345.1. Lineage (NCBI taxonomy): Eukaryota > Viridiplantae > Streptophyta > Magnoliopsida > Caryophyllales > Amaranthaceae > Salicornia > Salicornia ramosissima. The sequence goes on from OX596237.1 coordinate 31,227,840, forward strand.
AGTGGAATCTTAATGATTATGCTTAAGCTTTATTTGAAACAATTACCATTTTTCGAAAGAAGTTAACTTTCATTTGATTAAACAAGTTATGTTTGAATGTAATTGACTTTTATTTGATTCAATAAGTTTTATCCGAATCATATTAGCTTTGTTTGAATGCAATTGAGTGGAATCTTAATGATTAAGCTGAAGTTTTATTTGAACCAATTACCATTTTTGGAAAGAAGTTGACTTTTATTTTATTAAACAATCTATTTTTGAATGCAATTGATTTTCATTTGATACAATAGGCTTTATTCGAATCAAATTAGCTTTGTTTGAATGCAATTGAGTGGAATCTTAGTGATTAAGTTTAACCTTTATTTCAAACAATTATCATTTTTGCAAAGAATAGTTGGCTTTCATTTCATTAAACAACGTATTTTTAAATGCAATTGACTTTCATTTGATACAATAGGCTTTCTTGGAATCAAATTATCTATATTTGAATGCAATTGAGTGGAATTTTAATGATTAAGTTTAAGCTTTATTTGAAGCAAATACCATTTTTGGAAAGAATTGCTGACTTTCGTTAGATTAAACAAGCTATCTTCGAATGCAATTGACTTTCATTTTATTCAATAAGCTTTATTCGAATCAAGTTAGCTTTGTTTTAATGCAATTGAGTGGAATCTTAATGATTAAGCTTAAGCTTTGTTTGAACTAATTACCATTTTTGGTTAAGAAGTTGACTTTCGGTTGATTAAACAAGCTATGTTTGAATGCGATTGACTTTTATTTGATTCTATAAGCTTTATTCAAATCAAATTAGCTTTGTTTGAATGCAATTGAGTAGAATCTTAATAATTAAGCTTAAGCTTTATTTGAAACAATTACCATTTTTCGAAAGAAGTTGAATTTCATTTAATTAAACAAGCTATGTTTGAATGTAATTGACTTTTATTTGATTCAATAAGTTTTATTCGAATCAAATTAGCTTTGTTTGAATGCAATTGACTGGAATCTTAATGATTAAGCTGAAGTTTTATTTGAACCAATTACCATTTTCGGAAAGAAGTTGACCTTCATTTTATTAAACAATCTATTTTTGAATGCAATTGACTTTCATTTGATACAATAGGCTTTATTTGAATCAAATTAGCTTTGTTTGAATGCAATTGAGTGGAATCTTAGTGATTAAGTTTAAGCTTTAATTCAAACAATTATCATTTTTGCAAAGAATAGTTGGCTTTCATTTCATTAAACAATTTATTTTTAAATGCAATTGACTTTCATTTGATACAATAGGCTTTATTGGAATCAAATTATCTATATTTGAACGCAATTGAGTGGAATCTTAATGATTAAGTTTAAGCTTTATTTGAAGCAATTAACATTTTTGGAAAGAATAGCTGACTTTCGTTAGATTAAACAAGCTATGTTCGAATGCAATTGACTTTCATTTTATTCAATAAGCTTTATTCGAATCAAGTTAGCTTTGTTTTAATGCAATTGAGTAGAATCTTAATGATTAAGTTTAAGCTTTATTTGAAGCAATTAACATTTTTGGAAAGAATAGCTGACTTTCGTTAAATTAAACAAGCTATGTTCGAATGCAATTGACTTTCATTTTATTCAATAAGCTTTATTCGAATCAAGTTAGCTTTGTTTTAATGCAATTGAGTGGAATCTTAATGATTAAGCTTAAGCTTTATTTGAACTAATTACCATTTTTGGTTAAGAAGTTGACTTTCGGTTGATTAAACAAGCTATGTTTGAATGCAATTGACTTTTATTTGATTCAATAAGCTTTATTCAAATAAAATTAGCTTTGATTGAATGCAATTGAGTGGAATCTTAATGATTAAGCTTAAGCTTTATTTGAAACAATTACAATTTTTCGAAAGAAGATTACTTTCATTTGATTAAACAAGCTATGTTTGAATGTAATTGACTTTTATTTGATTCAATAAGTTTTATCCGAATCATATTAGCTTTGTTTGAATGCAATTGAGTGGAATCTTAATGATTAAACTGAAGTTTTATTTGAACCAATTACCATTTTTGGAAAGAAGTTGACTTTTATTTTATTAAACAATCTATTTTTGAATGCAATTGACTTTCATTTGATACAATAGGCTTTATTCGAATCAAATTGGCTTTGTTTGAATGCAATTGAGTGGAATCTTAGTGATTAAGTTTAACCTTTAATTCAAACAATTATCATTTTTGCAAAGAATAGTTGGCTTTCATTTCATTAAACAACTTATTTTTAAATGCAATTGACTTTCATTTGATACAATAGGCTTTATTGGAATCAAATTATCTATATTTGAACGCAATTGAGTGGAATCTTACTGATTAAGTTTAAGCTTTATTTGAAGCAATTAACATTTTTGGAAAGAACAGAGGACTTTTGTTAGATTAAACAAGCTATGTTCGAATGCAATTGACTTTCATTTTATTCAATAAGTTTTATTCGAATCAAGTTAGCTTTGTTTTACTGCAATTGAGTGAAATTTTAATGATTAAGCTTAAGCTTTATTTGAACTAATTACCATTTTTGGTTAAGAAGTTGACTTTCGGTTGATTAAACAAGCTTTGTTTGAATGCAATTGAGTGGAATCTTAATGATTAAGCTTAAGCTTTATTTGGAACAATTACCATTTTTCGAAAGAAGTTAACTTTCATTTGATTAAACAAGCTATGTTTGAATGTAATTGACTTTTATTTGATGCAATAAGTTTTATCCGAATCAAATTAACTTTGTTTGAATGCAATTGAGTGGAATCTTAATGATTAAGCTGAAGTTTTATTTGAACGCAATTACCATTTTTGGAAAGAAGTTGACTTTCATTTTATTAAACAATCTATTTTTGAATGCAATTGACTTTCATTTGATACAATAGGCTTTATTCGAATCAAATTAGCTTTGTTTCAATGCAATTGAGTGGAATCTTAGTGATTAAGTTTAACCTTTATTTCAAACAATTATCATTTTTGCAAAGAATAGTTGGCTTTCATTTCATTAAACAACGTATTTTTAAATGCAATTGACTTTCATTTGATACAATAGGCTTTATTGGAATCAAATTATCTATATTTGAACGCAATTGAGTGGAATCTTAATGATTAAGTTTAAGCTTTATTTGAAGCAATTACCATTCTTGGAAAGAATAGTTGACTTTCGTTAGATTAAACAAGCTATGTTCGAATGAAATTGACTTTCATTTTATTCAATAAGCTTTATTCGAATCAAGTTAGCTTTGTTTTAATGCAATTGAATGGAATGTTAATGATTAAGGTTAAGCTTTATTTGAACTAATTACCATTTTTGGTTAAGAAGTTGACTTTCAGTTGATTAAACAAGCTAAGTTTGAATGCAATTGACTTTTATTTGATTCAATAAGCTTTATTCAAATAAAATTTGCTTTGTTTGAATGCAATTGAGTGGAATCTTAATGATTAAGCTTAAGCTTCATTTGAAACAATTACCATTTTTCGAAAGAAGTTGACTTTCATTTGATTAAACAAGCTATGTTTGAATGTAATTGACTTTTATTTGATGCAATAAGTTTTATCCGAATCATATTAGCTTTGTTTGAATGCAATTGAGTGGAATCTTAATGATTAAACTGAAGTTTTATTTGAACCAATTACCATTTTTGGAAAGAAGTTGACTTTTATTTTATTAAACAATCTATTTTTGAATGCAATTGACTTTCATTTGATACAATAGGCTTTATTCGAATCAAATTGGCTTTGTTTGAATGCAATTGAGTGGAATGTTAGTGATTAAGTTTAAGCTTTATTTCAAACAATTATCATTTTTGCAAAGAATAGTTTGCTTTCATTTCATTAAACAACGTACTTTTAAATGCAATTGACTTTCATTTGATACAATCGGCTTTATTGGAATCAAATTATCTATATTTGAACGCAATTGAGTGGAATCTTACTGATTAAGATTAAGCTTTATTTGAAGCAATTACCATTCTTGGAAAGAATAGCTGACTTTCGTTAGATTAAACAAGCTATGTTCGAATGCAATTGACTTTCATTTTATTCAATAAGCTTTATTCGAATCAAGCTAGCTTTGTTTTACTGCAATTGAGTGGAATCTTAATGATTAAGCTTAAGCTTTATTTGAACTAATTACCATTTTTGGTTAAGAAGTTGACTTTCGGTTGATTAAACAAGCTATGTTTGAATGCAATTGACTTTTATTTGATTCAATAAGCTTTATTCAAATAAAATTAGCTTTGTTTGAATGCAATTGAGTTGAATCTTAATGATTAAGCTTAAGCTTTATTTGAAACAATTACCATTTTTCGAAAGAAGTTGACTTTCATTTGATTAAACAAGCTATGTTTGAATGTAATTTACTTTTATCTGATTCAATAAGTTTTATCCGAATCAAATTAGCCTTGTTTGAATGCAATTGAGTGGAATCTTAATGATTAAGCTGAAGTTTTATTTGAACCAATTACCACTTTTGGAAAGAAGTTGACTTTCATTTTATTAAACAATCTATTTTTGAATGCAATTGACTTTCATTTGATACAATAGGCTTTATTCGAATCAAATTAGCTTTGTTTGAATGCAATTGAGTGGAATCTTAGTGATTAAGTTTCACCTTTATTTCAAACAATTATCATTTTTGCAAAGAATAGTTGGCTTTCATTTCATTAAACAACGTATTTTTAAATGCAATTGACTTTCATTTGATACAATAGGCTTTATTGGAATCAAATTATCTATATTTGAACGCAATTGAGTGGAATCCTACTGATTAAGATTAAGCTTTATTTGAAGCAATTACCATTCTTGGAAAGAATAGTTGACTTTCGTTAGATTAAACAAGCTATGTTCGAATGAAATTGACTTTCATTTTATTCAATAAGCTTTATTCGAATCAAGTTAGCTTTGTTTTAATGCAATTGAGTGGAATCTTAATGATTAAGGTTAAGCTTTATTTGAACTAATTACCATTTTTGGTTAAGAAGTTGACTTTCAGTTGATTAAACAAGCTAAGTTTGAATGCAATTGACTTTTATTTGATTCAATAAGCTTTATTCAAATAAAATTTGCTTTGTTTGAATGCAATTGAGTGGAATCTTAATGATTAAGCTTAAGCTTCATTCGAAACAATTACCATTTTTCGAAAGAAGTTGACTTTCATTTGATTAAACAAGCTATGTTTGAATGTAATTGACTTTTATTTGATGCAATAAGTTTTTATCCGAATCATATTAGCTTTGTTTGAATGCAATTGAGTGGAATCTTAATGATTAAACTGAAGTTTTATTTGAACCAATTACCATTTTTGGAAAGAAGTTGACTTTTATTTTATTAAACAATCTATTTTTGAATGCAATTGACTTTCATTTGATACAATAGGCTTTATTCGAATCAAATTGGCTTTGTTTGAATGCAATTGAGTGGAATCTTAGTGATTAAGTTTAAGCTTTATTTCAAGCAATTATCATTTTTGCAAAGAATAGTTTGCTTTCATTTCATTAAACAACGTACTTTTAAATGCAATTGACTTTCATTTGATACAATCGGCTTTATTGGAATCAAATTATCTATATTTGAACGCAATTGAGTGGAATATTACTGATTAAGATTAAGCTTTATTTGAAGCAATTACCATTCTTGGAAAGAATAGCTGACTTTCGTTAGATTAAACAAGCTATGTTCGAATGCAATTGACTTTCATTTTATTCAATAAGCTTTATTCGAATCAAGCTAGCTTTGTTTTACTGCAATTGAGTGGAATCTTAATGATTAAGCTTAAGCTTTATTTGAACTAATTACCATTTTTGGTTAAGAAGTTGACTTTCGGTTGATTAAACAAGCTATGTTTGAATGCAATTGACTTTTATTTGATTCAATAAGCTTTATTCAAATAAAATTAGCTTTGTTTGAATGCAATTGAGTTGAATCTTAATGATTAAGCTTAAGCTTTATTTGAAACAATTACCATTTTTCGAAAGAAGTTGACTTTCATTTGATTAAACAAGCTATGTTTGAATGTAATTTACTTTTATCTGATTCAATAAGTTTTATCCGAATCAAATTAGCCTTGTTTGAATGCAATTGAGTGGAATCTTAATGATTAAGCTGAAGTTTTATTTGGAAAGAAGTTGACTTTCATTTTATTAAACAATCTATTTTTGAATGCAATTGACTTTCATTTGATACAATAGGCTTTATTCGAATCAAATTAGCTTTGTTTCAATGCAATTGAGTGGAATCTTGGTGATTAAGTTTCACCTTTATTTCAAACAATTATCATTTTTGCAAAGAATAGTTGGCTTTCATTTCATTAAACAACGTATTTTTAAATGCAATTGACTTTCATTTGATACAATAGGCTTTATTGGAATCAAATTATCTATATTTGAACGCAATTGAGTGGAATCTTACTGATTAAGTTTAAGCTTTATTTGAAGCAATTACCATTCTTGGAAAGAATAGCTGACTTTCGTTAGATTAAACAAGCTATGTTCGAATGCAATTGACTTTCATTTTATTCAATAAGCTTTATTCGAATCAAGCTAGCTTTGTTTTACTGCAATTGAGTGGAATCTTAATGATTAAGCTTAAGCTTTATTTGAACTAATTACCATTTTTGGTTAAGAAGTTGACTTTCGGTTGATTAAAAAAGCTATGTTTGAATGCAATTGAGTGTTATTTGATTCAATAAGCTTTATTCAAATAAAATTAGCTTTGTTTGAATGCAATTGAGTTGAATCTTAATGATTAAGCTTAAGCTTTATTTGAAACAATTACCATTTTTCGAAAGAAGTTGACTTTCATTTGATTAAACAAGCTATGTTTGAATGTAATTTACTTTTATTTGATTCAATAAGTTTTATCCGAATAAAATTAGCCTTGTTTGAATGCAATTGAGTGGAATCTTAATGATTAAGCTGAAGTTTTATTTGAACCAATTACCACTTTTGGAAAGAAGTTGACTTTCATTTTATTAAACAATCTATTTTTGAATGCAATTGACTTTCATTTGATACAATAGGCTTTATTCGAATCAAATTAGCTTTGTTTCAATGCAATTGAGTGGAATCTTAGTGATTAAGTTTAACCTTTATTTCAAACAATTATCATTTTTGCAAAGAATAGTTGGCTTTCATTTCATTAAACAACGTATTTTTAAATGCAATTGACTTTCATTTGATACAATAGGCTTTATTGGAATCAAATTATCTATATTTGAACGCAATTGAGTGGAATCTTAATGATTAAGTTTAAGCTTTATTTGAAGCAATTACCATTCTTGGAAAGAATAGTTGACTTTCGTTAGATTAAACAAGCTATGTTCGAATGAAATTGACTTTCATTTTATTCAATAAGCTTTATTCGAATCAAGTTAGCTTTGTTTTAATGCAATTGAGTGGAATGTTAATGATTAAGGTTAAGCTTTATTTGAACTAATTACCATTTTTGGTTAAGAAGTTGACTTTCAGTTGATTAAACAAGCTAAGTTTGAATGCAATTGACTTTTATTTGATTCAATAAGCTTTATTCAAATAAAATTTGCTTTGTTTGAATGCAATTGAGTGGAATCTTAATGATTAAGCTTAAGCTTCATTTGAAACAATTACCATTTTTCGAAAGAAGTTGACTTTCATTTGATTAAACAAGCTATGTTTGAATGTAATTGACTTTTATTTGATGCAATAAGTTTTATCCGAATCATATTAGCTTTGTTTGAATGCAATTGAGTGGAATCTTAATGATTAAACTGAAGTTTTATTTGAACCAATTACCATTTTTGGAAAGAAGTTGACTTTTATTTTATTAAACAATCTATTTTTGAATGCAATTGACTTTCATTTGATACAATAGGCTTTATTCGAATCAAATTGGCTTTGTTTGAATGCAATTGAGTGGAATGTTAGTGATTAAGTTTAAGCTTTATTTCAAAAAATTATCATTTTTGCAAAGAATAGTTTGCTTTCATTTCATTAAACAACGTACTTTTAAATGCAATTGACTTTCATTTGATACAATCGGCTTTATTGGAATCAAATTATCTATATTTGAACGCAATTGAGTGGAATCTTACTGATTAAGATTAAGCTTTATTTGAAGCAATTACCATTCTTGGAAAGAATAGCTGACTTTCGTTAGATTAAACAAGCTATGTTCGAATGCAATTGACTTTCATTTTATTCAATAAGCTTTATTCGAATCAAGCTAGCTTTGTTTTACTGCAATTGAGTGGAATCTTAATGATTAAGCTTAAACTTTATTTGAACTAATTACCATTTTTGGTTAAGAAGTTGACTTTCGGTTGATTAAACAAGCTATGTTTGAATGCAATTGACTTTTATTTGATTCAATAAGCTTTATTCAAATAAAATTAGCTTTGTTTGAATGCAATTGAGTTGAATCTTAATGATTAAGCTTAAGCTTTATTTGAAACAATTACCATTTTTCGAAAGAAGTTGACTTTCATTTGATTAAACAAGCTATGTTTGAATGTAATTTACTTTTATCTGATTCAATAAGTTTTATCCGAATCAAATTAGCCTTGTTTGAATGCAATTGAGTGGAATCTTAATGATTAAGCTGAAGTTTTATTTGGAAAGAAGTTGACTTTCATTTTATTAAACAATCTATTTTTGAATGCAATTGACTTTCATTTGATACAATAGGCTTTATTCGAATCAAATTAGCTTTGTTTCAATGCAATTGAGTGGAATCTTGGTGATTAAGTTTCACCTTTATTTCAAACAATTATCATTTTTGCAAAGAATAGTTGGCTTTCATTTCATTAAACAACGTATTTTTAAATGCAATTGACTTTCATTTGATACAATAGGCTTTATTGGAATCAAATTATCTATATTTGAACGCAATTGAGTGGAATCTTACTGATTAAGTTTAAGCTTTATTTGAAGCAATTACCATTCTTGGAAAGAATAGCTGACTTTCGTTAGATTAAACAAGCTATGTTCGAATGCAATTGACTTTCATTTTATTCAATAAGCTTTATTCGAATCAAGCTAGCTTTGTTTTACTGCAATTGAGTGGAATCTTAATGATTAAGCTTAAGCTTTATTTGAACTAATTACCATTTTTGGTTAAGAAGTTGACTTTCGGTTGATTAAACAAGCTATGTTTGAATGCAATTGAGTGTTATTTGATTCAATAAGCTTTATTCAAATAAAATTAGCTTTGTTTGAATGCAATTGAGTTGAATCTTAATGATTAAGCTTAAGCTTTATTTGAAACAATTACCATTTTTCGAAAGAAGTTGACTTTCATTTGATTAAACAAGCTATGTTTGAATGTAATTTACTTTTATTTGATTCAATAAGTTTTATCCGAATAAAATTAGCCTTGTTTGAATGCAATTGAGTGGAATCTTAATGATTAAGCTGAAGTTTTATTTGAACCAATTACCACTTTTGGAAAGAAGTTGACTTTCATTTTATTAAACAATCTATTTTTGAATGCAATTGACTTTCATTTGATACAATAGGCTTTATTCGAATCAAATTAGCTTTGTTTCAATGCAATTGAGTGGAATCTTAGTGATTAAGTTTAACCTTTATTTCAAACATTTATCATTTTTGCAAAGAATAGTTGGCTTTCATTTCATTAAACAACGTATTTTTAAATGCAATTGACTTTCATTTGATACAATAGGCTTTATTGGAATCAAATTATCTATATTTGAACGCAATTGAGTGGAATCTTAATGATTAAGTTTAAGCTTTATTTGAAGCAATTACCATTCTTGGAAAGAATAGTTGACTTTCGTTAGATTAAACAAGCTATGTTCGAATGAAATTGACTTTCATTTTATTCAATAAGCTTTATTCGAATCAAGTTAGCTTTGTTTTAATGCAATTGAGTGGAATGTTAATGATTAAGGTTAAGCTTTATTTGAACTAATTACCATTTTTGGTTAAGAAGTTGACTTTCAGTTGATTAAACAAGCTAAGTTTGAATGCAATTGACTTTTATTTGATTCAATAAGCTTTATTCAAATAAAATTTGCTTTGTTTGAATGCAATTGAGTGGAATCTTAATGATTAAGCTTAAGCTTCATTTGAAACAATTACCATTTTTCGAAAGAAGTTGACTTTCATTTGATTAAACAAGCTATGTTTGAATGTAATTGACTTTTATTTGATGCAATAAGTTTTATCCGAATCATATTAGCTTTGTTTGAATGCAATTGAGTGGAATCTTAATGATTAAACTGAAGTTTTATTTGAACCAATTACCATTTTTGGAAAGAAGTTGACTTTTATTTTATTAAACAATCTATTTTTGAATGCAATTGACTTTCATTTGATACAATAGGCTTTATTCGAATCAAATTGGCTTTGTTTGAATGCAATTGAGTGGAATGTTAGTGATTAAGTTTAAGCTTTATTTCAAACAATTATCATTTTTGCAAAGAATAGTTTGCTTTCATTTCATTAAACAACGTACTTTTAAATGCAATTGACTTTCATTTGATACAATCGGCTTTATTGGAATCAAATTATCTATATTTGAACGCAATTGAGTGGAATCTTACTGATTAAGATTAAGCTTTATTTGAAGCAATTACCATTCTTGGAAAGAATAGCTGACTTTCGTTAGATTAAACAAGCTATGTTCCAATGCAATTGACTTTCATTTTATTCAATAAGCTTTATTCGAATCAAGCTAGCTTTGTTTTACTGCAATTGAGTGGAATCTTAATGATTAAGCTTAAGCTTTATTTGAACTAATTACCATTTTTGGTTAAGAAGTTGACTTTCGGTTGATTAAACAAGCTATGTTTGAATGCAATTGACTTTTATTTGATTCAATAAGCTTTATTCAAATAAAATTAGCTTTGTTTGAATGCAATTGAGTTGAATCTTAATGATTAAGCTTAAGCTTTATTTGAAACAATTACCATTTTTCGAAAGAAGTTGACTTTCATTTGATTAAACAAGCTATGTTTGAATGTAATTTACTTTTATCTGATTCAATAAGTTTTATCCGAATCAAATTAGCCTTGTTTGAATGCAATTGAGTGGAATCTTAATGATTAAGCTGAAGTTTTATTTGGAAAGAAGTTGACTTTCATTTTATTAAACAATCTATTTTTGAATGCAATTGACTTTCATTTGATACAATAGGCTTTATTCGAATCAAATTAGCTTTGTTTCAATGCAATTGAGTGGAATCTTGGTGATTAAGTTTCACCTTTATTTCAAACAATTATCATTTTTGCAAAGAATAGTTGGCTTTCATTTCATTAAACAACGTATTTTTAAATGCAATTGACTTTCATTTGATACAATAGGCTTTATTGGAATCAAATTATCTATATTTGAACGCAATTGAGTGGAATCTTACTGATTAAGTTTAAGCTTTATTTGAAGCAATTACCATTCTTGGAAAGAATAGCTGACTTTCGTTAGATTAAACAAGCTATGTTCGAATGCAATTGACTTTCATTTTATTCAATAAGCTTTATTCGAATCAAGCTAGCTTTGTTTTACTGCAATTGAGTGGAATCTTAATGATTAAGCTTAAGCTTTATTTGAACTAATTACCATTTTTGGTTAAGAAGTTGACTTTCGGTTGATTAAACAAGCTATGTTTGAATGCAATTGAATTTTATTTGATTCAATAAGCTTTATTCAAATAAAATTAGCTTTGTTTGAATGCAATTGAGTTGAATCTTAATGATTAAGCTTAAGCTTTATTTGAAACAATTACCATTTTTCGAAAGAAGTTGACTTTCATTTGATTAAACAAGCTATGTTTGAATGTAATTTACTTTTATTTGATTCAATAAGTTTTATCCGAATAAAATTAGCCTTGTTTGAATGCAATTGAGTGGAATCTTAATGATTAAGCTGAAGTTTTATTTGAACCAATTACCACTTTTGGAAAGAAGTTGACTTTCATTTTATTAAACAATCTATTTTTGAATGCAATTGACTTTCATTTGATACAATAGGCTTTATTCGAATCAAATTAGCTTTGTTTCAATGCAATTGAGTGGAATCTTAGTGATTAAGTTTAACCTTTATTTCAAACAATTATCATTTTTGCAAAGAATAGTTGGCTTTCATTTCATTAAACAACGTATTTTTAAATGCAATTGACTTTCATTTGATACAATAGGCTTTTGTTGTGATCCGGCCTCCTAACTCCTTGGTTCAGAATGGTAAATTAGTCACCATGGTTCGAACTGGCATCCATGACATGGTTGGATTAGTTATCCAACCTACTCAAGTCCTATTTAATTTTGTTTATTAAATTTTCAGTTTAACTTTGTGTTTAGTAGGGTTCGATCCTTGTTAGTATAAATCGAACCCCTTTTAATTTGTTTGAGTTATTTTAAATTCAGTCAAGTAGTTAGTTAATTAAGGCTAGCAATAAACAAAGCAATGTGTCATTGGAAACAATGAGAAACCGGCGGCTTGCAAGGAGATCAAGAAGCAAAGACGGCAGCCTTGAAGCCTCACAAACCGGCAGCTTTGAAGCCCCAAGCCGGCAGTATTGGAAGTCCAAAGATGGCAGCTTCAAGATGGCATCCTCAAGATCCCAAGATGGCAGCTTCAAGATGGCATCCTCAAGATCCAAAGATGGCAAGGTGGCAGCCTCAAGTGCAAAACCGGCAGCCCCCTTCGAAGTTTTAAAACCGGCAGCCTCTAGGGGAATACAAGAAGTCATCAATGCAATCAAAGCTACACGAAGCTTCAAGAAGCTTCCAGAATTCAGCTGCCAAGCAAGAGGATTAAATGAGCAATTAAAAGAGAGACAAAGCAATTAAGAAGACATTAAAATGGAGCTTAAAAGCCGGCTGCCCAAGCTTCTCAAATTCAGATTTTGTTATCTTCATTTGCAACCACCATTTCTGATTTCTTAGGATAAGAATTAGACTCTCTAATTACCCTAGCTTATCCTAATTGTACTTATAAATAGTGGCTTGCATATCAATGAAAACAGAACTTTTGAATCAAAAACAAACACTTAAATTTGTCTTGGTTTTTTCCTTAAAAAATCCGAAACAATTATCCTTTGCTTGTCTAATTATTGGCTCAATTAGGCTGTGATCTTAGGAACCTAATTTGTAGAATTTGGTGGTGCAATCTGTATCCAAATTCCTCGAATTATAGCCCAAGTGTAGAAGTTGGTGGTGTTATTCTGTATCCAACTTTAACCTTGACCTATCCCTTATTTTAGTGGCTAGTCCCTTGTAATCTTCTTGTGCTACAACAAGGTTACAACATTTGGTGGCCCATGCAGGTCTAGCCACCTTTCTCCTCCACAAACACAACCCCTTTCTTCCCCGTGCCCCACGTCCAACAACCCCTCTCCATTTAAAAAAAACAAAAACAAAAAAAAAACAAAAAAAAAAAAAACAAAAAAAAAAAAAACACAAAATGTCGAATCCCCCACCCAATTGGCAAGAGTTCATTCAGAAAAATGAAGAAGAGAAGGAGAGCTTAAAGGCTCAAATGGCTGCTATGCAAACTGAAATGGCGGATCTAATGAGGAGACTCATTAGGCAACGAGAAGGTTCACCCACTCGGAGTGAACAAAGCAGTGACCTAGAGCTCGAAGATGAAACTTCAAGAACAAGACCAGACAATGATATCAAGGTTGATATTCCAGAATATGATGGCAAGATTGATGCCGATGAGTTCATCGAATGGTTGAACACCGTTGAAAGAGTGTTCGATTATAAGAATACCCCGGAGGACAAGAAAGTGAAAATCATTGCCTTGAAACTTAGAAAATATGCGTCCACTTGGTGGTCGAATATAAATGCAAAGAGGCAAAGGCAAGGCAAAGACAAGGTCAGAACTTGGCCTAAAATGAAGAAATTGATGAAGAGTAAGTTCTTACCTACTTACTATATTCAAGAGAATTTTCAGAAGTTCCACAAGTTGAAACAAGGAACGAAATCAGTAGAAGAGTATGCAAGAGAATTCGAAGGATTAACCATGAAGTGTGATGTTGAAGAGGACGAACCCCAAACTTTGGTTCGTTTTCTTGGCGGTTTGGATCCTCGAATTGCCAATGTTGTCGAACTACACCCCTACTCAACTTTGGAAGAGTTAGTCATTCTAGCTCACAAGGTTGAAGCCCAACAAAAGGCCAAAGGGAAAGAGACCTCACGTCCCTTTTCCAAAACAGCCCCTTCCCCATTCAACCGTCCATACCAAACACCCCTCAAAGTAACCTCCTCTAATCCACCCAAACCACAAAATCAGCCCTCTAATCCTCCTAAACCCCAAAATTCAGCCCAACCCAGAAAATGTTTTCGTTGTCATGGCTTTGGCCATATTGCAACCGAGTGTCCAAATAAGAGAGTAATCTCTTTGATTGAATGTGAAAGAGAAGAATCAGAAGAGGATCATGATGACAATGATATTGGAGAATCGGATCAGGAGCAAGATGAAGTGTTCCTAGGACCCGATGAAGGTGAATGTCTAGTTGTTAGGCGTGCCCTAAGCAGCTTGGTCGGCAAGGAAGAGAACTTACAACGAGAGGCAATATTTCACTCCCGTTGTACCATCAAAAACAAGGTATGTACTTTAATTATTGATGGTGGTAGTTGTACAAATGTGGCATCTCAGAATATGGTGGATAAATTGGGACTAAAAACAACTCCTCACAAAAATCCTTATATAATCCAATGGCTTAATCAAGGGAAAGGAATTAAAGTGGATAAACAAATTCTGATTTCATTTAGCATTGGTAACAATTATCAAGAAGAGTTGTATTGTGATGTAATTCCCATGGATGCGTGTCATTTGTTGCTTGGACGACCTTGGATGTTTGATAGGCGAGTTAATCATGATGGATATAAAAACACATATTCCTTTGTTAAAAATGGCAAGAAAATTGTGTTAACTCCCTTACCACCACCCAAAACCGCCCCAAAACAGAACAATACCCCCTTGCCCACTACTCTTACTACCCTCATCAAGTCTGAATATCATGAGTTCCAACCCCATAAAGGGCTCATTTTAAGTGGACTTGAAGACAGCCCCTCATCTCCAAAAGAACCTCTCCATCCCTTACTTAATTCCCTCTTTCAAGAATTCCCTAATGTTTTCCCCTCTGAAATGCCGTGTGCATTACCTCCCAAAAGGGACATCCAACACAAAATTGACTTGATTCCCGGTTCTACCTTGCCAAATAAACCTGCCTATAGGACCAACCCTAAGGAGACCGAGGAGATAAGAAGGCAGGTTGACGAGTTGTTGTCTAAGGGATTAATTCGAGAGTCCTTGAGCCCGTGTGCATGTCCTACTTTACTTGTTCCAAAGAAAAATGGTGAATGGCGTATGTGTGTGGACAGTAGGCCTATTAACAAAATCACTATCAAATATCGATTTCCAATTCCAAGATTGAATGATTTGTTAGATGATTTACATGGTGCTAAAGTATTTTCGAAAATTGATCTTAAAAGTGGCTATCATCAAATTCGAATTTTCGAAGGAGATGAATGGAAAACAGCTTTCAAAACCAAGGATGGACTGTTCGAGTGGCTTGTTATGCCATTTGGTTTAACAAACGCACCTTCTACCTTCATGCGTTTGATGAATCAAGTTCTGAAACCTTTTATTGGTCGCTTTGTAGTAGTTTATTTTGATGATATTTTAATTTATAGTAGAGATGATGATGAGCATGTATCACATCTTAGAGAAGTATTTTCTGTTTTAGCAAGAGAACAATTGTATGGTAATCTAGATAAGTGTGATTTCTTTTCTAGTTTTGTACTTTTCTAGGATTTAAAGTGTCATGTAATGGTATTGAAGTTGATGAAGACAAAGTAAAAGCGATCAATGAGTGGCCCACGCCACAATCAGTTCAACAAGTGCGAAGTTTTCATGGGTTAGCCTCTTTCTATAGGCGATTCGTGAGAAATTTCAGTACTCTCATGGCTCCAATCACCGAACTCACAAAGCTCTCAAAATTTGAATGGAATCCAAATGCTCAAAAGGCATTTGAAGAGGTTAAGAAGATGCTTACTACTGCACCTATTCTTGTATTGCCTAACTTTGATGATGTATTTGAAATTGAATGTGATGCTAGTGGCGTTGGAATAGGAGCTGTCCTATCTCAAAATAGGCGACCCATAGCCTATTTCAGTGAAAAGCTCAATGATGTTCAAAGGAGATATTCAACCTATGACAAAGAATTTTTGGCTCTTGTTCGTGCTTTAGACCATTGGAGGCATTACCTATTGCCTAAAGAATTCATTCTACATTCAGATCATGAAGCACTCAAGTTCTTGCAAAGCCAACAAAAGCTCCATGCTCGCCATGCCAAATGGGTTGAATTCCTTCAATCATTTCACTTTGTCATCAAGCATAGGAAAGGAGAAATGAACAAAGGTGCCGATGCTTTATCAAGGAGATATGTGTTGCTTAACTCTTTAAAAACACGTGTGATAGGTGTAGAGGAAATGAAGCAATGCTATAATGATGACTCTGATTTTGGAGAAATCTTTCTAAAGTGTAAAAGCCATCCCCATAAAGACTTTTACATTTTGGATGGTTTTCTTTTCAAAGGGAATAGCATTTCTGTTCCTAAATCTAGCTTGAGAGAAAGCTTAATCAAAGAATTCCATGAAGGAGGAATGGCTGGTCACTTTGGAATTGAGAAGACCTACACTCTCATTTCTGAATACTTCTTTTGGCCTCGATTGAAACGAGATGTAGACTTTGTTGTAAAGAGGTGCGTGAAATGTTAACAAGCTAAGAGCCATCAATTGCCTCAAGGGTATCTCATGCCCTTACCCATACGCAAGCTCCTTGGGAAGATGTAAGTCTTGATTTCGTGGTAGGACTTCCCATCACCAAAAACAGAAAGGACTCGATCATGGTGGTTGTTGATCGGTTCTCAAAAATGGCTCACTTCATCCCTTGCCATACAACTCATGATGCTAGCCGTGTGGCTGATCTTTACTTCAAAGAGGTTGTTCGCTTACATGGAATTCCCAAATCAATGGTTAGTGATCGAGACGCCAAGTTCCTAAGTCATTTTTGGCTTACCTTATGGCGCAAGATGGGAACCAAGCTCAAATTCAGTACTTCAAGCCATCCTCAAACCGATGGACAGACCGAAGTTACCAATAGGACTTTAGGGTCCTTGCTACGAGCCCTTGCAACAAAGCGTCCTAGCCAATGGGAAGAAATGCTACCTCATGCTGAATTTGCCTACAACCGAGTTCCTAGCCGTACTACAAGCTTAAGTCCATTTGAAGTTGTCTATGGGTTCAATCCATGTACTCCAATCGATTTGGCCCCATTTCCAACTCCAACCAAATATAGTCATGAAGCTAGTGAACGAGTCAAAGAGATCCAATCCATTCATGAGAAAGTTCGAGGTCAGATTGAACGAGCTAATGCAAAGATGAAGGAGTACTATGACAAGAAAAGAAGCTCGGTGCACTTCAAGGAAGGTGACCTTGTGTGGGTTCATTTGAGGAAGGAACGTTTTCCAACTAAGCGGCGTTCTAAAATCAGTCCAAGGAGTGATGGTCCATTCGAAATCAAGGAGAAAGTGAATGACAATGCCTATAAGGTCGAATTGCCCGGGGACTATGGAGTTTCTTCTACCTTCAATGTTCAAGACTTGTCCCCCTACTTTGATGAATTTGAAGAATTGCCAAGTTTGAGGTCAAACTCTTCAAAAGCCGGGGAGGATGTTGTGATCCGGCCTCCTAACTCCTTGGTTCAGAATGGTAAATTAGTCACCATGGTTCGAACTGGCATCCATGACATGGTTGGATTAGTTATCCAACCTACTCAAGTCCTATTTAATTTTGTTTATTAAATTTTCAGTTTAACTTTGTGTTTAGTAGGGTTCGATCCTTGTTAGTATAAATCGAACCCTTTTTAATTTGTTTGAGTTATTTTAAATTCAGTCAAGTAGTTAGTTAATTAAGGCTAGCAATAAACAAAGCAATGTGTCATTGGAAACAATGAGAAACCGGCGGCTTGCAAGGAGATCAAGAAGCAAAGACGGCAGCCTTGAAGCCTCACAAACCGACAGCTTTGAAGCCCCAAAGCCGGCAGTATTGGAAGTCCAAAGATGGCAGCTTCAAGATGGCATCCTCAAGATCCAAAGATGGCAGCTTCAAGATGGCATCCTCAAGATCCAAAGATGGCAAGGTGGCAGCCTCAAGTGCAAAACCGGCAGCCCCCTTCGAAGTTTTAAAACCGGCAGCCTCTAGGGGAATACAAGAAGTCATCAATGCAATCAAAGCTACACGAAGCTTCAAGAAGCTTCCAGAATTCAGCTGCCAAGCAAGAGGATTAAAAGAGCAATTAAAAGAGAGACAAAGCAATTAAGAAGACATTAAAATGGAGCTTAAAAGCCGGCTGCCCAAGCTTCTCAAATTCAGATTTTGTTATCTTCATTTGCAACCACCATTTCTGATTTCTTAGGATAAGAATTAGACTCTCTAATTACCCTAGCTTATCCTAATTGTACTTATAAATAGTGGCTGGCATATCAATGAAAACAGAACTTTTGAATCAAAAACAAACACTTAAATTTGTCTTGGTTTTTTCCTTAAAAAATCCGAAACAATTATCCTTTGCTTGTCTAATTATTGGCTCAATTAGGCTGTGATCTTAGGAACCTAATTTGTAGAATTTAGTGGTGCAATCTGTATCCAAATTCCTCGAATTATAGCCCAAGTGTAGAAGTTGGTGGCGTTATTCTGTATCCAACTTTAACCTTGACCTATCCCTTATTTTAGTGGCTAGTCCCTTGTAATCTTCTTGTGCTACAACAAGGTTACAACAGCTTTATTGGAGTCAAATTATCTATATTTGAACGCAATTGAGTGGAATCTTAATGATTAAGTTTAAGCTTTATTTGAAGCAATTACCATTCTTGGAAAGAATAGTTGACTTTCGTTAGATTAAACAAGCTATGTTCGAATGAAATTGACTTTCATTTTATTCAATAAGCTTTATTCGAATCAAGTTAGCTTTGTTTTAATGCAATTGAGTGGAATCTTAATGATTAAGCTTAAGCTTTATTTGAACTAATTACCATTTTTGGTTAAGAAGTTGACTTTCGGTTGATTAAACAAGCTAAGTTTGAATGCAATTGACTTTTATTTGATTCAATAAGCTTTGTTCAAATAAAATTTGCTTTGTGTGAATGCAATTGAGTGGAATCTTAATGATTAAGCTTAAGCTTTATTTGAAACAATTACCATTTTTCGAAAGAAGTTGACTTTCATTTGATTAAACAAGCTATGTTTGAATGTAACTGACTTTTATTTGATGCAATAAGTTTTATCCGAATCATATTAGCTTTGTTTGAATGTAATTGAGTGGAATCTTAATGATTAAACTGAAGTTTTATTTGAACCAATTACCATTTTTGGAAAGAAGTTGACTTTTATTTTATTAAACAATCTATTTTTGAATGCAATTGACTTTCATTTGATACAATAGGCTTTATTCGAATCAAATTGGCTTTGTTTGAATGCAATTGAGTGGAATCTTAGTGATTAAGTTTAAGCTTTATTTCAAACAATTATCATTTTTGCAAAGAATAGTTGGCTTTCATTTCATTAAACAACGTATTTTTAAATGCAATTGACTTTCATTTGATACAATAGGCTTTATTGGAATCAAATTATCTATATTTGAACGCAATTGAGTGGAATCTTACAGATTAAGTTTAAGCTTTATTTGAAGCAATTACCATTCTTGGAAAGAATAGCTGACTTTCGTTAGATTAAACAAGCTATGTTCGAATGCAATTGACTTTCATTTTATTCAATAAGCTTTATTCGAATCAAGCTAGCTTTGTTTTACTGCAATTGAGTGGAATCTTAATGATTAAGCTTAAGCTTTATTTGAACTAATTACCATTTTTGGTTAAGAAGTTGACTTTCGGTTGATTAAACAAGCTATGTTTGAATGCAATTGACTTTTATTTGATTCAATAAGCTTTATTCAATTAAAATTAGCTTTGTTTGAATGCAATTGAGTTGAATCTTAATGATTAAGCTTAAGCTTTATTTGAAACAATTACCATTTTTCGAAAGAAGTTGACTTTCATTTGATTAAACAAGCTATGTTTGAATGTAATTGACTTTTATTTGATTCAATAAATTTTATCCGAATCAAATTAGCTTTGTTTGAATGCAATTGAGTGGGATCTTAATGATTAAGCTGACGTTTTATTTGAACCAATTACCATTTTTGGAAAGAAGTTGACTTTCAATTTATTAAACAATCTATTTTTGAATGCAATTGACTTTCATTTGATACAATAGGCTTTATTCGAATCAAATTAGCTTTGTTTGAATGCAATTGAGTGGAATCTTAGTGATTAAGTTTAACCTTTATTTCAAACAATTATCATTTTTGCAAAGAATAGTTGGCTTTCATTTCATTAAACAACGTATTTTTAAATGCAATTGACTTTCATTTGATACAATAGGCTTTATTGGAATCAAATTATCTATATTTGAACGCAATTGAGTGGAATCTTAATGATTAAGTTTAAGCTTTATTTGAACCAATTACCATTTTTGGAAAGAATAGGTGACTTTCGTTAGATTAAACAAGCTATGTTCGAATGCAACTGACTTTCATTTTATTCAATAAGCTTTATTCGAATCAAGTTAGCTTTGTTTTAATGCAATTGAGTGGAATCTTAATGATTAAGCTTAAGCCTTATTTGAACTAATTACCATTTTTGGTTAAGAAGTTGACTTTTGGTTGATTAAACAAGCTATGTTTGAATGCGATTGACTTTTATTTGATTCAATAAGCTTTATTCAAATCAAATTAGCTTTGTTTGAATGTAATTGAGTAGAATCTTAATAATTAAGCTTAAGCTTTATTTGAAACAATTACCATTTTTCGAAAGAAGCTGAATTTCATTTGATTAAACAAGCTATGTTTGAATGTAATTGACTTTTATTTGATTCAATAAGTTTTATTCGAATCAAATTAGCTTTGTTTGAATGCAATTGAGTGGAATCTTAATGATTAAGCTGAAGTTTTATTTGAACCAATTACCATTTTTGGAAAGAAGTTGACTTTCATTTTATTAAACAATCTATTTTTGAATGCAATTGACTTTCATTTGATACAATAGGCTTTATTCGAATCAAATTAGCTTTGTTTGAATGCAATTGAGTGGAATCTTAGTGATTAAGTTTAACCTTTAATTCAAACAATTATCATTTTTGCAAAGAATAGTTGGCTTTCATTTCATTAAACAACTTATTTTTAAATGCAATTGACTTTCATTTGATACAATAGGCTTTATTGGAATCAAATTATCTATATTTGAACGCAATTGAGTGGAATCTTAATGATTAAGTTTAAGCTTTATTTGAAGCAATTAACATTTTTGGAAAGAATAGCTGACTTTCGTTAGATTAAACAAGCTATGTTCGAATGCAATTGACTTTCATTTTATTCAATAAGCTTTATTCGAATCAAGTTAGCTTTGTTCTAATGCAATTGAGTGGAATCTTAATGATTAAGCTTAAGCTTTATTTGAACTAATTACCATTTTTGGTTAAGAAGTTGACTTTCGGTTGATTAAACAACCTAAGTTTGAATGCAATTGACTTTTATTTGATTCAATAAGCTTTATTCAAATAAAATTAGCTTTGTTTGAATGAAATTGAGTGGAATCTTAATGATTAAGCTTAAGCTTTATTTGAAACAATTACCATTTTTCGAAAGAAGTTGACTTTCATTTGATTAAACAAGCTATGTTTGAATGTAATTGACTTTTATTTGATGCAATAAGTTTTATTCGAATCATATTAGCTTTGTTTGAATGCAATTGATTGGAATCTTAATGATTAAACTGAAGTTTTATTTGAACCAATTACCATTTTTGGAAAGAAGTTGACTTTTATTTTATTAAACAATCTATTTTTGAATGCAATTGACTTTCATTTGATACAATAGGCTTTATTCGAATCAAATTGGCTTTGTTTGAATGCAATTGAGTGGAATCTTAGTGATTAAGTTTAAGCTTTATTTCAAACAATTATCATTTTTGCAAAGAATAGTTGGCTTTCATTTCATTAAACAACGTACTTTTAAATGCAATTGACTTTCATTTGATACAATAGGCTTTATTGGAATCAAATTATCTATATTTGAACGCAATTGTGTGGAATCTTACTGATTAAGTTTAAGCTTTATTTGAAGCAATTACCATTCTTGGAAAGAATAGCTGACTTTCGTTAGATTAAACAAGCTATGTTCGAATGCAATTGACTTTCATTTTATTCAATAAGCTTTATTCGAATCAAGCTAGCTTTGTTTTACTGCAATTGAGTGGAATCTTAATGATTAAGCTTAAGCTTTATTTGAACTAATTACCATTTTTGGTTGAGAAGTTGACTTTCGGTTGATTAAACAACCTATGTTTGAATGCAATTGAATTTTATTTGATTCAATAAGCTTTATTCAATTAAAATTAGCTTTGTTTGAATGCAATTGAGTTGAATCTTAATGATTAAGCTTAAGCTTTATTTGAAACAATTACCATTTTTCGAAAGAAGTTGACTTTCATTTGATTAAACAAGTTATGTTTGAATGTAATTGACTTTTATTTGATTCAATAAGTTTTATCCGAATCAAATTAGCTTTGTTTGAATGCAATTGAGTGGAATTTTAATGATTAAGCTGAAGTTTTATTTGAACCAATTACCATTTTTGGAAAGAAGTTGACTTTCAATTTATTCAACAATCTATTTTTGAATGCAATTGACTTTCATTTGATACAATAGGCTTTATTCGAATCAAATTAGCTTTGTTTGAATGCAATTGAGTGGAATCTTAGTGATTAAGTTTAACCTTTATTTCAAACAATTATCATTTTTGCAAAGAATAGTTGGCTTTCATTTCATTAAACAACGTATTTTTAAATGCAATTGACTTTCATTTGATACAATAGGCTTTATTGGAATCAAATTATCTATATTTGAACGCAATTGAGTGGAATCTTAATGATTAAGTTTAAGCTTTATTTGAACCAATTACCATTTTTGGAAAGAATAGGTGACTTTCGTTAGATTAAACAAGCTATGTTCGAATGCAATTGACTTTCATTTTATTCAATAAGCTTTATTCGAATCAAGTTAGCTTTGTTTTAATGCAATTGAGTGGAATCTTAATGATTAAGCTTAAGCTTTATTTGAACTAATTACCATTTTTGGTTAAGAAGTTGACTTTCGGTTGATTAAACAAGCTATGTTTGAATGCGATTGACTTTTATGTGATTCAATAAGCTTTATTCAAATCAAATTAGCTTTGTTTGAATGCAATTGAGTAGAATCTTAATAATTAAGCTTAAGCTTTATTTGAAACAATTACCATTTTTCGAAAGAAGCTGAATTTCATTTGATTAAACAAGCTATGTTTGAATGTAATTGACTTTTATTTGATTCAATAAGTTTTATTCGAATCAAATTAGCTTTGTTTGAATGCAATTGAGTGGAATCTTAATGATTAAGCTGAAGTTTTATTTGAACCAATTACCATTTTTGGAAAGAAGTTGACTTTCATTTTATTAAACAATCTATTTTTGAATGCAATTGACTTTCATTTGATACAATAGGCTTTATTCGAATCAAATTAGCTTTGTTTGAATGCAATTGAGTGGAATCTTAGTGATTAAGTTTAACCTTTAATTCAAACAATTATCATTTTTGCAAAGAATAGTTGGCTTTCATTTCATTAAACAACTTATTTTTAAATGCAATTGACTTTCATTTGATACAATAGGCTTTATTGGAATCAAATTATCTATATTTGAACGCAATTGAGTGGAATCTTAATGATTAAGTTTAAGCTTTATTTGAACCAATTACCATTTTTGGAAAGAATAGCTGACTTTCGTTAGATTAAACAAGCTATGTTCGAATGCAATTGACTTTCATTTTATTCAATAAGCTTTATTCGAATCAAGTTAGCTTTGTTCTAATGCAATTGAGTGGAATCTTAATGATTAAGCTTAAGCTTTATTTGAACTAATTACCATTTTTGGTTAAGAAGTTGACTTTCGGTTGATTAAACAACCTAAGTTTGAATGCAATTGAATTTTATTTGATTCAATAAGCTTTATTCAAATAAAATTAGCTTTGTTTGAATGCAATTGAGTGGAATCTTAATGATTAAGCTTAAGCTTTATTTGATACAATTACCATTTTTCGAAAGAAGTTGACTTTCATTTGATTAAACAAGCTATGTTTGAATGTAATTGACTTTTATTTGATGCAATAAGTTTTATCCGAATCATATTAGCTTTGTTTGAATGCAATTGATTGGAATCTTAATGATTAAATTGAAGTTTTATTTGAACCAACTACCATTTTTGGAAAGAAGTTGACTTTTATTTTATTAAACAATCTATTTTT
Organism: Salicornia ramosissima; assembly: GCA_951394345.1. NCBI lineage: Eukaryota > Viridiplantae > Streptophyta > Magnoliopsida > Caryophyllales > Amaranthaceae > Salicornia > Salicornia ramosissima. The sequence continues at coordinate 31,252,237 of OX596237.1, forward strand.
GAATGCAATTGACTTTCATTTGATACAATAGGCTTTGTTCGAATCAAATTGGCTTTGTTTGAATGCAATTGAGTGGAATCTTAGTGATTAAGTTTAACCTTTATTTCAAACAATTATCATTTTTGCAAAGAATAGTTGGCTTTCATTTCATTAAACAACTTATTTTTAAATGCAATTGACTTTCATTTGATACAATAGGCTTTATTGGAATCAAATTATCTATATTTGAACGCAATTGAGTGGAATATTAATGATTAAGTTTAAGCTTTATTTGAAGCAATTACCATTTTTGGAAAGAATAGCTGACTTTCGTTAGATTAAACAAGCTATGTTCGAAGGCAATTGACTTTCAGTTTATTCAATAAGCTTTATTCGAATCAAGCTAGCTTTGTTTTACTGCAATTGAGTGGAATCTTAATGATTAAGCTTAAGCTTTATTTGAACTAATTACCATTTTTGGTTAAGAAGTTGACTTTCGGTTGATTAAACAAGCTATGTTTGAATGCAATTGACTTTTATTTGATTCAATAAGCTTTATTCAAATCAAATTAGCTTTGTTTGAATGCAATTGAGTGGAATCTTAATGATTAAGCTGAAGCTTTATTTGAACCAATTACCATTTTTGGAAAGAAGTTGACATTCATTTGATTAAACAAGCTATGTTTGAATGTTAATTGACTTTTATTTGATTCAATAAGTTTTATCCGAATCAAATTGGCTTTGTTTGAATGCAATTGAGTGGAATCTTAGTAATTAAGTCTATCCTTTATTTCAAACAATTATCATTTTTGCAAAGAATAGTTGTCTTTCATTTCATTAAACAACGTATTTTTAAATGCAATCGACTATCATTTGATACAATAGGCTTTATTGGAATCAAATTATCCATATTTGAATGCAATTGAGTGGAATCTTATTGATTAAGTTTAAGCTTTATTTGAAGCAATTACCATTTTTGAAAAGAATAGCTGACTTTTGTTAGATTAAACAAGCTATCCTCGAATGCAATTGACTTTCATTTTATTCAATAAGCTTTATTCGAATCAAGTTAGCTTTGTTTTAATGCAATTGAGTGGAATCTTAATGATTACGCTTAAGCTTTATCTGAACTAATTACCATTTTTGGTTAAGAAGTTGACTTTCGGTTGATTAAACAAGCTAAGTTTGAATGCAATTGACTTTTATTTGATTAAATAAGCTTTATTCAAATAAAATTAGCTTTGTTTGAATGCAATTGAGTGGAATCTTAATGATTAAGCTTAAGCTTTATTTAAAACAATTACCATTTTTCGAAAGAAGTTGACTTTCATTTGATTAAACAAGCTATGTTTGAATGTAATTGACTTTTATTTGATGCAATATGTTTTATCCGAATCATATTAGCTTTGTTTGAATGCAATTGAGTGGAATCTTAATGATTAAACTGAAGTTTTATTTGAACCAATTACCATTTTTGGAAAGAAGTTGACTTTTATTTTATTAAACAATCTATTTTTGAATGCAATTGACTTTCATTTGATACAATAGGCTTTGTTCGAATCAAATTGGCTTTGTTTGAATGCAATTGAGTGGAATCTTAGTGATTCAGTTTAACCTTTATTTCAAACAATTATCATTTTTGCAAAGAATAGTTGGCTTTCATTTCATTAAACAACTTATTTTTAAATGCAATTGACTTTCATTTGATACAATAGGCTTTATTGGAATCAAATTATCTATATTTGAACGCAATTGAGTGGAATCTGAATGATTAAGTTTAAGCTTTATTTGAAGCAATTACCATTTTTGGAAAGAATAGCTGACTTTGGTTAGATTAAACAAGCTATGTTCGAATGCAATTGACTTTCATTTTATTCAATAAGCTTTATTCGAATCAAGTTAGCTTTGTTTCAATGCAATTGAGTGGAATCTTAATGATTAAGCTTAAGCTTTATTTGAACTAATTACCATTTTTGGTTAAGAAGTTGACTTTCGGTTGATTAAACAAGCTAAGTATGAATGCAATTGACTTTTATTTGATTCAATAAACTTTATTCAAATAAAATTAGCTTTGTTTGAATGCAATTGAGTGGAATCTTAATGATTAAGTGATCCAAAGTCAACACCATTGTCTCAAGAAGCCACTAATTTAGCCTTAGAAGCTCGTGGGTTTTATCCATCATCTCCTAGGACCGAATTCAAGTGTTGCATTTCATGGGTTGATTGAAGGCCCAAAGATTGAAGGCCCATATTTTGGGTGTGATGTGGCGTGTGGTGTTACTGATTTTAAGGCTTGTGATGTTGCTGATTTTAATTAGTTTGTTCTAGTTTATTCTAGGTTGTTCTAGCTGATTTATGGCATTAAAATAGTCATTAAGTAGAGTGCTTGATTCAAGGAAAACTGTTGGCCTTGGATCCCCTATGTTTGGCCAGTTTTTCTAGGTTATTTTGAGTCTTTTTGTGTTCTTTTGCTGCTCCATTCCACTATATAAGGAGAGCTTATGATTAATCAAAGCATTCAGAATTGAAATATACAAAAACCGTGAGTTTTGAGCATATTACTTCTTTGAGTTTGTCCAAAGTAGTTTGTGTTTTCCTTGTTACTTTGAGTGTGTTCTTGAGTGACAAGATTAGGAGAGATTGAGTGTGTCTTATCTCAGCCTAAGACCCCAAATCATTGAGTATGTTCTTGTGGTTTGGTTTATCTATCTTTTAATTTTCTGTTCAAATTGTTTCTGTTTTTATGTGCGATTTTTGTTCCATTTTCTTTGAGTGTTAAACTTCTAACCATTCTTAGGGAAGAGTTTCACATTCACATCATCTGGTATCAGAGCCTTGGTTCGAGATTATTGCAGAAAGTCGCACTTTGGTGGTGGAAAAGAAACGCTGAAATTCATCCCGTTTTTCAGTCAACTTTGAAGATCGATATCTCACTCTTCAGGAGTCCAAATGAAGCGATTCTTTTTTGAATCTGGGTGTTTTTCTGTGTAGATTTCACTTGTAAAATTTCGTAATTTTTGAAGATCATTTGCTATTAAACTGGGCAGGTTTTTCGAAAGTTGCGCAGATTAGAGCCAATCCAGCGCATCAGATTTTAGCAGAGGTTATCTCCTTCATCCGGATAGCTTTTGAAGTGTTTCTTTTTTTTAAGTTGCTTAAAATTTTCTGAATTTTAATAATTTGTAAACCCTTGAGAGTCTCAAGGAAGTTTTTATTCTCGTTCAGAGCTTTAAACTTACTGTCAGATTATACATTGTACTTGTAATAGTCTAGCAAAATAGTGAAGTAATGGCTGGAATTGGGGAACTCAATGATATGCTTAGATTGATCACCCAAAAACTAGAGAATTTGGAGAAAAAAACAGAAGAAAGTGAAGTCTCGAGGGCACAACAAAATAATAGAATGGATGCCATGTCTGAAATGCTCCTACAAGCCACTAGAAAAATAAATGAATTAGAGGATGAGGATGCAAATAGTAGTAACAATCTTAGGCAATTTGATGAAGATAGGGGCCTAAGGATTGACATGCCTGAATTCGATGGGGGACATGATAGTGAGGCGTTTTTAGATTGGCTTCGACAAATTGAAACTGTTTTTGAGTACAAGGGCTTTGATGATAGAAAACGGTTTAAATTGGCTGTCCTAAAACTCACAAAACTTGCTGCTTTGTGGTATGAAAACCTCAAGGCAAGTAGAAGGAGAGAAGGAAAAGATAAAATTGACTCATGGGAGAAATTGAAAAAGAAAATGAGGGATAAATGGGTTAGCAAAGAGTATGAGCAGGAGCAATACTTAAAATTGACTCACTTATCACAAGAAAACATGAGTGTGGAGGGTTACATAAAAGAATTTGAGAGGTTAGGCTTGACCTGTGATTTACAAGAAAAGGAGGCTTACAAAATTGCTAGATTTGTTAAGGGATTGTCCAAAGAAATTAATAGGAAGGTGGAAGTCACTCATTATGCCACTTTCAGTGATGTATGCAAGCTAGCTTTGAAGTTTGAGTCTCAACTTAAAGAAGAAAGTGAAAAGGAGAAACCTAAAAACATACCTTTTAAGGGGACTTCGAAATTTACTCCTTTTCAACAAAAGGGGGGTAACTTTCAAAATAAGGCTTTTCCATCTAATTCAAAGAATGATAAGGGGAAGGAGAAAGCTGTGGTTTCACCTAGTGAACTTGATACTAGGAGAAAGTGTTTTAAATGTCATGGTAGAGGTCATATTGCTAGCCAATGCCCTAGTAAGAATATCTTGACAGCCCAACAATGCGCCATTATGGATGAGGAAGAACAAATGTATAACTTTGTTGTTCAAGAAGAAGAGGGTCATGAGGAAGACGAATACGATGAAGAAATTCCTCCAGAAAGTGAGTTTAATATGATGGTGGTTCGAAAACTTTTGTTTAGCGAACCTCAAGTTGATGAGAGACAGAGAAATAATTTGTTCCACACTAGATGCAAAATTGGTGAGAAAACATGCAATGTTATTATCGATGGTGGAGCCCAAACAGATGTCATCTCTTCTGAAGCAGTGAGTAAGTTGAAGCTTTCAACTAGAGATCATGATGAACCTTACAAGTTGAATTGGTTGAACGATGGTACGGGTGTTCGAGTGAAGAAGCAAGCCTTGGTGTCCTATTCCATTGGAGGGTTTGAAGATGAGAGGTGGTGCGACATTATTCCTATGGATGCTTGTCATTTGCTACTTGGAAGACCTTGGCAATTTGATCATGATTCTGAACATAGAGGGAAAATGAATGTATATCTTGTAACTACTAGAGAAGGTAGAAAAGTTAAATTACTTCCCTTACCCCCACAAGTTGCTAAGAAGAAAGAAAAAAGCAACTATCTTGTAACTTGTACTGAATTTGAGAAAATAGTGGAAGAAAATGGGGGAGGGTATGCTTTGGTTGTAAGAACCAAAGATGATCTTAGTACTACTTGTAATGACTCATCCCCACTCAATGAGTTATTAGAAGAGTACAAAGATGTGTTTCCCGATGACTTGCCCAATGGCCTCCCACCTATGAGGGGCATTGAGCACGCCATTGACTTGATTCCTGGAGCACCTTTGCCCAATAAGGCAGCCTATAGGTGTAATCCGGAGGAGAGTAAGGAACTTGAAAGGCAAGTGAATGAATTAATTGAGAGAGGCTATGTGAGAGAGAGCCTTAGTCCTTGCGCCGTTCCCGCACTCTTAGTACCAAAGAAAGATGGTACTTGGAGAATGTGTGTTGATAGTCGTTCCATAAACAATATAACGATCAAATATCGTTTCCCCATGCCTCGCTTACAAGATATGTTAGATGAGTTGAGTGGTTCGTTGGTCTTTTCCAAAATTGACCTAAGGAGTGGATACCATCAAATGAGAATTCGGGAGGGGGATGAATGGAAAATGGCTTTCAAAACAAAGCAAGGGTTATATGAGTGGTTGGTAATGCCGTTTGGGCTTTGCAACGCCCCAAGCTCCTTCATGAGATTGATGAATGAAGTCCTCCGTCCTTTTCTTAATGATTTTATTGTCGTTTACTTAGATGATATTCTTGTGTATAGTAAAAACAATGAAGATCATATAATTCATTTGAGGAGGTTGTTTGAAAAATTGAGGGAGGTGAAGTTGTATGGTAAGCTTGAGAAATGTGTATTCATGACTCATAGTGTTGTATTCTTAGGATACATTGTAACTAGAGAGGGGGTACATGTAGATCCAGAGAAGGTGAAGGCGGTCCAGACTTGGTCGACTCCAACCAATGTGCACGAGGTTCGAAGTTTTCATGGGCTAGCTTCCTTCTATAGGAGGTTCATTAGAAACTTCTCTACTATCATGGCTCCAATCACTGAATTAACCAAGAAGGGAGAATTCGAATGGGGAGAGAACGCTCAAAGGGCCTTTGAGAAGGTCAAAGATATGCTTTGCAATGCTCCTATTCTTGTGCTTCCTGATTTCAACAAAGTGTTTGAGGTGGAGTGTGATGCGAGTGGGATTGGGATAGGTGCCGTTTTAATTCAAGAGAAGAAGCCTGTGAGTTACTTTAGTGAAAAGTTGAGTGGAGCGAAGCTGAATTATTCCACCTATGATCGAGAGTTTTATGCCATAGTTAGAGCACTTGACCATTGGTCTCACTACCTTAGGCCAAAGCCATTTGTTCTACATTCTGATCATGAGGCACTCAAATTCATACATGGCCAACAAAAACTCAACAAAAGACATGCTAAATGGGTTGAGTTTCTTCAATCATTCACATTTAGCTCCAAATACAAAGATGGGAAGAGTAATGTAGTTGCGGATGCTTTGTCACGGCGAACTTACTTGCTTACTATGGTGGATACGAAGATATTAGGTTTTGAACAACTCAAGGAGTACTGTAAAGAAGATCCTGATTTTTCTTTTGGGGTTGACAAACCAAGCAAGGAGTTAGTGTGGCAGGAAGGTTACTTATTCAAGGGTAACAAGCTTTGTGTTCCAAAGAGTGGAGTTCGAGAATTGCTGGTTCGTGAGGTGCATAGTGGTGGTCTAGCTGGTCATTTTGGAATTCAGAAGACTCTTGATATTCTTGGCGAACATTTCTATTGGCCTAGAATGATCAAGGATGTAACTCATGTTGTGGAAAGATGTGCTACGTGTCAAAGGGCCAAGAGTCACTTCACAAAAGGGCTCTACACTCCATTGCCGGTTCCCGATACTCCATGGGAAAGTGTTAGTATGGATTTCATTGTGGGGTTGCCACGGACACAAAGGGGTAGAGATAGTATTATGGTAGTTGTAGATAGATTTTCTAAAATGGCACACTTTGTAGCATGTAATAAAACTGATGATGCAGTGAAGGTGTCTGAACTGTACTTCAAGGAAATCGTCAAACTTCATGGCATTCCTCGAAGTATAGTGTCTGACAGAGATTCCAAGTTCCTCAGTCACTTTTGGAGGACACTATGGAAACTTGTGGGTACCAAGTTACTATTTAGTACGTCTCATCATCCCCAAACAGATGGGCAAACTGAGGTTACTAATAGAACTTTGGGTACTTTGTTGCGTGGTCTTGTGAGCAAAACGCAGAAGGATTGGGACATGAAACTAGCCCATGCGGAGTTTGCTTACAATAGGGCGCATTCATTGACTACTTCGAGTTCTCCTTTTGAAGTCGTTTATGGGGTGAATCCATTTCTCCCAATTGATCTTATTCCTTTGGCTAAAGGGGAAAAAGTGGAAAAAGATGCAAGGAAGCGAATAGAAACATTTCAAAAAAATTGTGAGCAAGTGAAGAACAAAATTGAGGAGATGAATAAAAAATACCGAGAGAGAGCAAATAAGAACCGCAAGCAACCTGTTTTTCAACCAGGGGACTTAGTCTGGCTACACTTGAGAAAGGAAAGGTTTCCTCAACTCCGCAAAAACAAACTCATGCCACGTTCTGATGGTCCATTTAGAATACTCGAGCGGGTAAATGACAGTGCCTACAAAATTGAACTTCCCGAGGGGTTGATGGGTGTCAGCGCTACCTTCAATGTGGGGGATTTGTCGCCTTACCTAGACGATGCTAGTTTGAGGGCAAACTCTTCTGAAGACGGGAGGAATGATCCAAAGTCAACACCATTGTCTCAAGAAGCCACTAATTTAGCCTTAGAAGCTCGTGGGTTTTATCCATCATCTCCTAGGACCGAATTCAAGTGTTGCATTTCATGGGTTGATTGAAGGCCCAAAGATTGAAGGCCCATATTTTGGGTGTGATGTGGCGTGTGGTGTTACTGATTTTAAGGCTTGTGATGTTGCTGATTTTAATTAGTTTGTTCTAGTTTATTCTAGGTTGTTCTAGCTGATTTATGGCATTAAAATAGTCATTAAGTAGAGTGCTTGATTCAAGGAAAACTGTTGGCCTTGGATCCCCTATGTTTGGCCAGTTTTTCTAGGTTATTTTGAAGTCTTTTTGTGTTCTTTTGCTGCTCCATTCCACTATATAAGGAGAGCTTATGATTAATCAAAGCATTCAGAATTGAAATATACAAAAACCGTGAGTTTTGAGCATATTACTTCTTTGAGTTTGTCCAAAGTAGTTTGTGTTTTCCTTGTTACTTTGAGTGTGTTCTTGAGTGACAAGATTAGGAGAGATTGAGTGTGTCTTATCTCAGCCTAAGACCCCAAATCATTGAGTATGTTCTTGTGGTTTGGTTTATCTATCTTTTAATTTTCTGTTCAAATTGTTTCTGTTTTTATGTGCGATTTTTGTTCCATTTTCTTTGAGTGTTAAACTTCTAACCATTCTTAGGGAAGAGTTTCACATTCACATCATCAAGCTTAAGCTTTATTTGAAACAATTACCATTTTTCGAAAGAAGTTGACTTTCATTTGATTGAACAAGCTATGTTTGAATATAATTGACTTTTATTTGATGCAGTATGTTTTATCTGAATCATATTCGCTTTGTTTGAATGCAATTGAGTGGAATCTTAATGATTAAACTGAAGTTTTATTTGAACCAATTACCATTTTTGGAAAGAAGTTGACTTTTATTTTATTAAACAATCTATTTTTGAATGCAATTGACTTTCATTTGATACAATAGGCTTTATTCGAATCAAATTGGCTTTGTTTGAATGCAATTGAGTGGAATCTTAGTGATTAAGTTTAACCTTTATTTCAAACAATTATCATTTTTGCAAAGAATAGTTGGCTTTCATTTCATTAAACAACGTACTTTTAAATGCAATTGACTTTCATTTGATACAATAGGCTTTATTGGAATCAAATTATCTATATTTGAACGCAATTGAGTGGAATCTTACTGATTAAGTTTAAGCTTTATTTGAAGTAATTACCATTCTTGGAAAGAATAGCTGACTTTCGTTAGATTAAACAAGCTATGTTCGAATGCAATTGACTTTCATTTTATTCAATAAGCTTTATTCGAATCAAGCTAGCTTTGTTTTACTGCAATTGAGTGGAATCTTAATGATTAAGCTTAAGCTTTATTTGAACTAATTACCATTTTTGGTTAAGAAGTTGACTTTCGGTTGATTAAACAAGCTATGTTTGAATGCAATTGACTTTTATTTGATTCAATAAGCTTTATTCAAATCAAATTAGCTTTGTTTGAATGCAATTGAGTGGAATCTTAACGATTAAGCTGAAGCTTTATTTGAACCAATTACCATTTTTGGAAAGAAGTTGACTTTCATTTGATTAAACAAGCTATGTTTGAATGTTAATTGACTTTTATTTGATTCAATAAGTTTTATCCGAATCAAATTGGCTTTGTTTGAATGCAATTGAGTGGAATCTTAGTAATTAAGTCTAACCTTTATTTCAAACAATTATCATTTTTGCAACGAATAGTTGTCTTTCATTTCATTAAACAACGTATTTTTAAATGCAATTGACTATCATTTGATACAATAGGCTTTATTGGAATCAAATTATCTATATTTGAATGCAATTGAGTGGAATCTTAATGATTAAGTTTAAGCTTTATTTGAAGCAATTACCATTTTTGGAAAGAATAGCTGACTTTTGTTAGATTAAACAAGCTATCCTCGAATGCAATTGACTTTCATTTTATTCAATAAGCTTTATTCGAATCAAGTTAGCTTTGTTTTAATGCAATTGAGTGGAATCTTAATGATTAAGCTTAAGCTTTATTTGAACTAATTACCAATTTTGGTTAAGAAGTTGACTTTCGGTTGATTAAACAAGCTATATTTGAATGCAATTGACTTTTATTTGATTCAATAAGCTTTATTCAAATCAAATTAGCTTTGTTTGAATGCAATTGAGTGGAATCTTAATGATTAAGCTTAAGCTTTATTTGAAACAATTACCATTTTTCGAAAGAAGTTGACTTTCATTTGATTAAACAAGCTATGTTTGAATGTAATTGACTTTTATTAAATTCAATAAGTTTTATTCGAATCAAATTAGCTTTGTTTGAATGCAATTGAGTGGAATCTTAATGATTAAACTGAAGTTTTATTTGAACCAATTACCATTTTTGGAAAGAAGTTGACTGTCATTTTATTAAACAATCTATTTTTGAATGCAATTGACTTTCATTTGATACAATAGGCTTTATTCGAATCAAATTAGCTTTGTTTGAATGCAATTGAGTGGAATCTTAGTGATTAAGTTTAACCTTTAATTCAAACAATTATCATTTTTGCAAAGAATAGTTGGCTTTCATTTCATTAAACAACATATTTTTAAATGCAATTGACTTTCATTTGATACAATAGGCTTTATTGGAACCAAATTATCTATATTTGAACGCAATTGAGTGGAATCTTAATGATTAAGTTTAAGCTTTATTTGAAGCAATTACCATTTTTGGAAAGAATAGCTGACTTTCGTTAGATTAAACAAGCTATGTTCGAATGCAATTGACTTTCATTTTATTCAATAAGCTTTATTCGAATCAAGTGAGCTTTGTTTTAATGCAATTGAGTGGAATCTTAATGATTAAGCTTAAGCTTTATTTGAACTAATTACCATTTTTGGTTAAGAAGTTGACTTTCGGTTGAATAAACAAGCTAAGTTTGAATGCAATTGACTTTTATTTGATTCAATAAGCTTTATTCAAATAAAATTAGCTTTGTTTGAATGCAATTGAGTGGAATCTTAATGATTAAGCTTAAGCTTTATTTGAAATAATTACCATTTTTCGATAGAAGTTGACTTTCATTTGATTAAACAAGCTATGTTTGAATGTAATTGACTTTTATTTGATGCAATAAGTTTTATCCGAATCATATTAGCTTTGTTTGAATGCAATTTAGTGGAATCTTAATAATTAAACTGAAGTTTTATTTGAACCAATTACCATTTTTGGAAAGAAGTTGACTTTTATTTTATTAAACAATCTATTTTTGAATGCAATTGACTTTCATTTGATACAATAGGCTTTATTCGAATCAAATTGGCTTTGTTTGAATGCAATTGAGTGGAATCTTAGTGATTAAGTTTAACCTTTATTTCAAACAATTATCATTTTTGCAAAGAATAGTTGGCTTTCATTTCATTAAACAACGTACTTTTAAATGCAATTGACTTTCATTTGATACAATAGGCTTTATTGGAATCAAATTATCTATATTTGAACGCAATTGAGTGGAATCTTACTGATTAAGTTTAAGCTTTATTTGAAGTAATTACCATTCTTGGAAAGAATAGCTGACTTTCGTTAGATTAAACAAGCTATGTTCGAATGCAATTGACTTTCATTTTATTCAATAAGCTTTATTCGAATCAAGCTAGCTTTGTTTTACTGCAATTGAGTGGAATCTTAATGATTAAGCTTAAGCTTTATTTGAACTAATTACCATTTTTGGTTAAGAAGTTGACTTTCGGTTGATTAAACAAGCTATGTTTGAATGCAATTGACTTTTATTTGATTCAATAAGCTTTATTCAAATCAAATTAGCTTTGTTTGAATGCAATTGAGTGGAATCTTAACGATTAAGCTGAAGCTTTATTTGAACCAATTACCATTTTTGGAAAGAAGTTGACTTTCATTTGATTAAACAAGCTATGTTTGAATGTTAATTGACTTTTATTTTATTCAATAAGTTTTATCCGAATCAAATTGGCTTTGTTTGAATGCAATTGAGTGGAATCTTAGTAATTAAGTCTAACCTTTATTTCAAACAATTATCATTTTTGCAACGAATAGTTGTCTTTCATTTCATTAAACAACGTATTTTTAAATGCAATTGACTATCATTTGATACAATAGGCTTTATTGGAATCAAATTATCTATATTTGAATGCAATTGAGTGGAATCTTAATGATTAAGTTTAAGCTTTATTTGAAGCAATTACCATTTTTGGAAAGAATAGCTGACTTTTGTTAGATTAAACAAGCTATCCTCGAATGCAATTGACTTTCATTTTATTCAATAAGCTTTATTCGAATCAAGTTAGCTTTGTTTTAATGCAATTGAGTGGAATCTTAATGATTAAGCTTAAGCTTTATTTGAACTAATTACCAATTTTGGTTAAGAAGTTGACTTTCGGTTGATTAAACAAGCTATATTTGAATGCAATTGACTTTTATTTGATTCAATAAGCTTTATTCAAATCAAATTAGCTTTGTTTGAATGCAATTGAGTGGAATCTTAATGATTAAGCTTAAGCTTTATTTGAAACAATTACCATTTTTCGAAAGAAGTTGACTTTCATTTGATTAAACAAGCTATGTTTGAATGTAATTGACTTTTATTAAATTCAATAAGTTTTATTCGAATCAAATTAGCTTTGTTTGAATGCAATTGGGTGGAATCTTAATGATTAAACTGGAGTTTTATTTGAACCAATTACCATTTTTGGAAAGAAGTTGACTGTCATTTTATTAAACAATCTATTTTTGAATGCAATTGACTTTCATTTGATACAATAGGCTTTATTCGAATCAAATTAGCTTTGTTTGAATGCAATTGAGTGGAATCTTAGTGATTAAGTTTAACCTTTAATTCAAACAATTATCATTTTTGCAAAGAATAGTTGGCTTTCATTTCATTAAACAACATATTTTTAAATGCAATTGACTTTCATTTGATACAATAGGCTTTATTGGAACCAAATTATCTATATTTGAACGCAATTGAGTGGAATCTTAATGATTAAGTTTAAGCTTTATTTGAAGCAATTACCATTTTTGGAAAGAATAGCTGACTTTCGTTAGATTAAACAAGCTATGTTCGAATGCAATTGACTTTCATTTTATTCAATAAGCTTTATTCGAATCAAGTTAGCTTTGTTTTAATGCAATTGAGTGGAATCTTAATGATTAAGCTTAAGCTTTATTTGAACTAATTACCATTTTTGGTTAAGAAGTTGACTTTCGGTTGAATAAACAAGCTAAGTTTGAATGCAATTGACTTTTATTTGATTCAATAAGCTTTATTCAAATAAAATTAGCTTTGTTTGAATGCAATTGAGTGGAATCTTAATGATTAAGCTTAAGCTTTATTTGAAATAATTACCATTTTTCGATAGAAGTTGACTTTCATTTGATTAAACAAGCTATGTTTGAATGTAATTGACTTTTATTTGATGCAATAAGTTTTATCCGAATCATATTAGCTTTGTTTGAATGCAATTTAGTGGAATCTTAATAATTAAACTGAAGTTTTATTTGAACCAATTACCATTTTTGGAAAGAAGTTGACTTTTATTTTATTAAACAATCTATTTTTGAATGCAATTGACTTTCATTTGATACAATAGGCTTTATTCGAATCAAATTGGCTTTGTTTGAATGCAATTGAGTGGAATCTTAGTGATTAAGTTTAACCTTTATTTCAAACAATTATCATTTTTGCAAAGAATAGTTGGCTTTCATTTCATTAAACAACGTACTTTTAAATGCAATTGACTTTCATTTGATACAATAGGCTTTATTGGAATCAAATTATCTATATTTGAACGCAATTGAGTGGAATCTTACTGATTAAGTTTAAGCTTTATTTGAAGTAATTACCATTCTTGGAAAGAATAGCTGACTTTCGTTAGATTAAACAAGCTATGTTCGAATGCAATTGACTTTCATTTTATTCAATAAGCTTTATTCGAATCAAGCTAGCTTTGTTTTACTGCAATTGAGTGGAATCTTAATGATTAAGCTTAAGCTTTATTTGAACTAATTACCATTTTTGGTTAAGAAGTTGACTTTCGGTTGATTAAACAAGCTATGTTTGAATGCAATTGACTTTTATTTGATTCAATAAGCTTTATTCAAATCAAATTAGCTTTGTTTGAATGCAATTGAGTGGAATCTTAACGATTAAGCTGAAGCTTTATTTGAACCAATTACCATTTTTGGAAAGAAGTTGACTTTCATTTGATTAAACAAGCTATGTTTGAATGTTAATTGACTTTTATTTGATTCAATAAGTTTTATCCGAATCAAATTGGCTTTGTTTGAATGCAATTGAGTGGAATCTTAGTAATTAAGTCTAACCTTTATTTCAAACAATTATCATTTTTGCAACGAATAGTTGTCTTTCATTTCAGTAAACAACGTATTTTTAAATGCAATTGACTATCATTTGATACAATAGGCTTTATTGGAATCAAATTATCTATATTTGAATGCAATTGAGTGGAATCTTAATGATTAAGTTTAAGCTTTATTTGAAGCAATTACCATTTTTGGAAAGAATAGCTGACTTTTGTTAGATTAAACAAGCTATCCTCGAATGCAATTGACTTTCATTTTATTCAATAAGCTTTATTCGAATCAAGTTAGCTTTGTTTTAATGCAATTGAGTGGAATCTTAATGATTAAGCTTAAGCTTTATTTGAACTAATTACCAATTTTTGGTTAAGCAGTTGACTTTCGGTTGAATAAACAAGCTAAGTTTGAATGCAATTGACTTTTATTTGATTCAATAAGCTTTATTCAAATAAAATTAGCTTTGTTTGAATGCAATTGAGTGGAATCTTAATGATTAAGCTTAAGCTTTATTTGAAATAATTACCATTTTTCGATAGAAGTTGACTTTCATTTGATTAAACAAGCTATGTTTGAATGTAATTGACTTTTATTTGATGCAATAAGTTTTATCCGAATCATATTAGCTTTGTTTGAATGCAATTTAGTGGAATCTTAATAATTAAACTGAAGTTTTATTTGAACCAATTACCATTTTTGGAAAGAAGTTGACTTTTATTTTATTAAACAATCTATTTTTGAATGCAATTGACTTTCATTTGATACAATAGGCTTTATTCGAATCAAATTGGCTTTGTTTGAATGCAATTGAGTGGAATCTTAGTGATTAAGTTTAACCTTTAACTAAAACAATTATCATTTTTGCAAAGAATAGTTGGCTTTCATTTCATTAAACAACTTATTTTTAAATGCAATTGACTTTCATTTGATACAATAGGCTTTATTGGAATCAAATTATCTATATTTGAACGCAATTGAGTGGAATCTTACTGATTAAGTTTAAGCTTTATTTGAAGCAATTACCATTTTTGGAAAGAATAGCTGACTTTCGTTAGATTAAACAAGCTATGTTCGAATGCAATTGGCTTTCATTTTATTCAATCAGCTTTATTCGAATCTAGTTAGCTTTGTTTTAATGCAATTGAGTGGAATCTTAATGATTACGCTTAAGCTTTATTTGAACTAATTACCATTTTTGGTTAAGAAGTTGACTTTCTGTTGATTAAACAAGCTAAGTTTGAATGCAATTGACTTTTATTTGATTAAATAAGCTTTATTCAAATCAAATTAGCTTTGTTTGAATGCAATTGAGTGGAATCTTAATGATTAAGCTTAAGCTTTATTTGAAACAATTACCATTTTTCGAAAGAAGTTGACTTTCATTTGATTAAACAAGCTATGTTTGAATGTAATTGACTTTTATTTGATGCAATATGTTTTATCCGAATCATATTAGCTTTGTTTGAATGCAATTGAGTGGAATCTTAATGATTAAACTGAAGTTTTATTTGAACCAATTACCATTTTTCGAAAGAAGTTGACTTTTATTTCATTAAACAATCTATTTTTTTGAATGTAATTGACTTTCATTTGATATAATAGGCTTTATTCGAATCAAATTGGCTTTGTTTGAATGCAATTGAATGGAATCTTAGCGATTAAGTTTAACCTTTATTTCAAACAATTATCATTTTTGCAAAGAATAGTTGGCTTTCATTTCATTAAACAACGTACTTTTAAATGCAATTGACTTTCATTTGATACAATAGGCTTTATTGGAATCAAATTATCTATATTTGAACGCAATTGAGTGGAATCTTACTGATTAAGTTCAAGCTTTATTTGAAGCAATTACCATTCTTGGAAAGAATAGCTGACTTTCGTTAGATTAAACAAGCTATGTTCGAAGGCAATTGACTTTCAGTTTATTCAATAAGCTTTATTCGAATCAAGCTAGCTTTGTTTTACTGCAATTGAGTGGAATCTTAATGATTAAGCTTAAGCTTTATTTGAACTAATTACCATTTTTGGTTAAGAAGTTGACTTTCGGTTGATTAAACAAGCTATGTTTGAATGCAATTGACTTTTATTTGATTCAATAAGCTTTATTCAAATCAAATTAGCTTTGTTTGAATGCAATTGAGTGGAATCTTAACGATTAAGCTGAAGCTTTATTTGACCAATTACCATTTTTGGAAAGAAGTTGACTTTCATTTGATTAAACAAGCTATGTTTGAATGTTAATTGACTTTTATTTGATTCAATAAGTTTTATCCGAATCAAATTGGCTTTGTTTGAATGCAATTGAGTGGAATCTTAGTAATTAAGTCTAACCTTTATTTCAAACAATTATCATTTTTGCAACGAATAGTTGTCTTTCATTTCATTAAACAACGTATTTTTAAATGCAATTGACTATCATTTGATACAATAGGCTTTATTGGAATCAAATTATCTATATTTGAATGCAATTGAGTGGAATCTTAATGATTAAGTTTAAGCTTTATTTGAAGCAATTACCATTTTTGGAAAGAATAGCTGACTTTTGTTAGATTAAACAAGCTATCCTCGAATGCAATTGACTTTCATTTTATTCAATAAGCTTTATTCGAATCAAGTTAGCTTTGTTTTAATGCAATTGAGTGGAATCTTAATGATTAAGCTTAAGCTTTATTTGAACTAATTACCAATTTTGGTTAAGAAGTTGACTTTCGGTTGATTAAACAAGCTATATTTGAATGCAATTGACTTTTATTTGATTCAATAAGCTTTATTCAAATCAAATTAGCTTTGTTTGAATGCAATTGAGTGGAATCTTAATGATTAAGCTTAAGCTTTATTTGAAACAATTACCATTTTTCGAAAGAAGTTGACTTTCATTTGATTAAACAAGCTATGTTTGAATGTAATTGACTTTTATTAAATTCAATAAGTTTTATTCGAATCAAATTAGCTTTGTTTGAATGCAATTGAGTGGAATCTTAATGATTAAACTGAAGTTTTATTTGAACCAATTACCATTTTTGGAAAGAAGTTGACTGTCATTTTATTAAACAATCTATTTTTGAATGCAATTGACTTTCATTTGATACAATAGGCTTTATTCGAATCAAATTAGCTTTGTTTGAATGCAATTGAGTGGAATCTTAGTGATTAAGTTTAACCTTTAATTCAAACAATTATCATTTTTGCAAAGAATAGTTGGCTTTCATTTCATTAAACAACATATTTTTAAATGCAATTGACTTTCATTTGATACAATAGGCTTTATTGGAACCAAATTATCTATATTTGAACGCAATTGAGTGGAATCTTAATGATTAAGTTTAAGCTTTATTTGAAGCAATTACCATTTTTGGAAAGAATAGCTGACTTTCGTTAGATTAAACAAGCTATGTTCGAATGCAATTGACTTTCATTTTATTCAATAAGCTTTATTCGAATCAAGTTAGCTTTGTTTTAATGCAATTGAGTGGAATCTTAATGATTAAGCTTAAGCTTTATTTGAACTAATTACCATTTTTGGTTAAGAAGTTGACTTTCGGTTGAATAAACAAGCTAAGTTTGAATGCAATTGACTTTTATTTGATTCAATAAGCTTTATTCAAATAAAATTAGCTTTGTTTGAATGCAATTGAGTGGAATCTTAATGATTAAGCTTAAGCTTTATTTGAAATAATTACCATTTTTCGATAGAAGTTGACTTTCATTTGATTAAACAAGCTATGTTTGAATGTAATTGACTTTTATTTGATGCAATAAGTTTTATCCGAATCATATTAGCTTTGTTTGAATGCAATTTAGTGGAATCTTAATAATTAAACTGAAGTTTTATTTGAACCAATTACCATTTTTGGAAAGAAGTTGACTTTTATTTTATTAAACAATCTATTTTTGAATGCAATTGACTTTCATTTGATACAATAGGTTTTATTCGAATCAAATTGGCTTTGTTTGAATGCAATTGAGTGGAATCTTAGTGATTAAGTTTAACCTTTATTTCAAACAATTATCATTTTTGCAAAGAATAGTTGGCTTTCATTTCATTAAACAACGTACTTTTAAATGCAATTGACTTTCATTTGATACAATAGGCTTTATTGGAATCAAATTATCTATATTTGAACGCAATTGAGTGGAATCTTACTGATTAAGTTTAAGCTTTATTTGAAGTAATTACCATTCTTGGAAAGAATAGCTGACTTTCGTTAGATTAAACAAGCTATGTTCGAATGCAATTGACTTTCATTTTATTCAATAAGCTTTATTCGAATCAAGCTAGCTTTGTTTTACTGCAATTGAGTGGAATCTTAATGATTAAGCTTAAGCTTTATTTGAACTAATTACCATTTTTGGTTAAGAAGTTGACTTTCGGTTGATTAAACAAGCTATGTTTGAATGCAATTGACTTTTATTTGATTCAATAAGCTTTATTCAAATCAAATTAGCTTTGTTTGAATGCAATTGAGTGGAATCTTAACGATTAAGCTGAAGCTTTATTTGAACCAATTACCATTTTTGGAAAGAAGTTGACTTTCATTTGATTAAACAAGCTATGTTTGAATGTTAATTGACTTTTATTTGATTCAATAAGTTTTATCCGAATCAAATTGGCTTTGTTTGAATGCAATTGAGTGGAATCTTAGTAATTAAGTCTAACCTTTATTTCAAACAATTATCATTTTTGCAACGAATAGTTGTCTTTCATTTCATTAAACAACGTATTTTTAAATGCAATTGACTATCATTTGATACAATAGGCTTTATTGGAATCAAATTATCTATATTTGAATGCAATTGAGTGGAATCTTAATGATTAAGTTTAAGCTTTATTTGAAGCAATTACCATTTTTGGAAAGAATAGCTGACTTTTGTTAGATTAAACAAGCTATCCTCGAATGCAATTGACTTTCATTTTATTCAATAAGCTTTATTCGAATCAAGTTAGCTTTGTTTTAATGCAATTGAGTGGAATCTTAATGATTAAGCTTAAGCTTTATTTGAACTAATTACCAATTTTTGGTTAAGAAGTTGACTTTCGGTTGAATAAACAAGCTAAGTTTGAATGCAATTGACTTTTATTTGATTCAATAAGCTTTATTCAAATAAAATTAGCTTTGTTTGAATGCCATTGAGTGGAATCTTAATGATTAAGCTTAAGCTTTATTTGAAATAATTACCATTTTTCGATAGAAGTTGACTTTCATTTGATTAAACAAGCTATGTTTGAATGTAATTGACTTTTATTTGATGCAATAAGTTTTATCCGAATCATATTAGCTTTGTTTGAATGCAATTTAGTGGAATCTTAATAATTAAACTGAAGTTTTATTTGAACCAATTACCATTTTTGGAAAGAAGTTGACTTTTATTTTATTAAACAATCTATTTTTGAATGCAATTGACTTTCATTTGATACAATAGGCTTTATTCGAATCAAATTGGCTTTGTTTGAATGCAATTGAGTGGAATCTTAGTGATTAAGTTTAACCTTTATTTCAAACAATTATCATTTTTGCAAAGAATAGTTGGCTTTCATTTCATTAAACAACGTACTTTTAAATGCAATTGACTTTCATTTGATACAATAGGCTTTATTGGAATCAAATTATCTATATTTGAACGCAATTGAGTGGAATCTTACTGATTAAGTTTAAGCTTTATTTGAAGTAATTACCATTCTTGGAAAGAATAGCTGACTTTCGTTAGATTAAACAAGCTAAGTTCGAATGCAATTGACTTTCATTTTATTCAATAAGCTTTATTCGAATCAAGCTAGCTTTGTTTTACTGCAATTGAGTGGAATCTTAATGATTAAGCTTAAGCTTTATTTGAACTAATTACCATTTTTGGTTAAGAAGTTGACTTTCGGTTGATTAAACAAGCTATGTTTGAATGCAATTGACTTTTATTTGATTCAATAAGCTTTATTCAAATCAAATTAGCTTTGTTTGAATGCAATTGAGTGGAATCTTAACGCTTAAGCTGAAGCTTTATTTGAACCAATTACCATTTTTGGAAAGAAGTTGACTTTCATTTGATTAAACAAGCTATGTTTGAATGTTAATTGACTTTTATTTGATTCAATAAGTTTTATCCGAATCAAATTGGCTTTGTTTGAATGCAATTGAGTGGAATCTTAGTAATTAAGTCTAACCTTTATTTCAAACAATTATCATTTTTGCAACGAATAGTTGTCTTTCATTTCATTAAACAACGTATTTTTAAATGCAATTGACTATCATTTGATACAATAGGCTTTATTGGAATCAAATTATCTATATTTGAATGCAATTGAGTGGAATCTTAATGATTAAGTTTAAGCTTTATTTGAAGCAATTACCATTTTTGGAAAGAATAGCTGACTTTTGTTAGATTAAACAAGCTATCCTCGAATGCAATTGACTTTCATTTTATTCAATAAGCTTTATTCGAATCAAGTTAGCTTTGTTTTAATGCAATTGAGTGTAATCTTAATGATTAAGCTTAAGCTTTATTTGAACTAATTACCAATTTTTGGTTAAGAAGTTGACTTTCGGTTGAATAAACAAGCTAAGTTTGAATGCAATTGACTTTTATTTGATTCAATAAGCTTTATTCAAATAAAATTAGCTTTGTTTGAATGCAATTGAGTGGAATCTTAATGATTAAGCTTAAGCTTTATTTGAAATAATTACCATTTTTCGATAGAAGTTGACTTTCATTTGATTAAACAAGCTATGTTTGAATGTAATTGACTTTTATTTGATGCAATAAGTTTTATCCGAATCATATTAGCTTTGTTTGAATGCAATTTAGTGGAATCTTAATAATTAAACTGAAGTTTTATTTGAACCAATTACCATTTTTGGAAAGAAGTTGACTTTTATTTTATTAAACAATCTATTTTTGAATGCAATTGACTTTCATTTGATACAATAGGCTTTATTCGAATCAAATTGGCTTTGTTTGAATGCAATTGAGTGGAATCTTAGTGATTAAGTTTAACCTTTAACTAAAACAATTATCATTTTTGCAAAGAATAGTTGGCTTTCATTTCATTAAACAACTTATTTTTAAATGCAATTGACTTTCATTTGATACAATAGGCTTTATTGGAATCAAATTATCTATATTTGAACGCAATTGAGTGGAATCTTACTGATTAAGTTTAAGCTTTATTTGAAGCAATTACCATTTTTGGAAAGAATAGCTGACTTTCGTTAGATTAAACAAGCTATGTTCGAATGCAATTGACTTTCATTTTATTCAATCAGCTTTATTCGAATCTAGTTAGCTTTGTTTTAATGCAATTGAGTGGAATCTTAATGATTACGCTTAAGCTTTATTTGAACTAATTACCATTTTTGGTTAAGAAGTTGACTTTCTGTTGATTAAACAAGCTAAGTTTGAATGCAATTGACTTTTATTTGATTAAATAAGCTTTATTCAAATCAAATTAGCTTTGTTTGAATGCAATTGAGTGGAATCTTAATGATTAAGCTTAAGCTTTATTTGAAACAATTACCATTTTTCGAAAGAAGTTGACTTTCATTTGATTAAACAAGCTATGTTTGAATGTAATTGACTTTTATTTGATGCAATATGTTTTATCCGAATCATATTAGCTTTGTTTGAATGCAATTGAGTGGAATCTTAATGATTAAACTGAAGTTTTATTTGAACCAATTACCATTTTTGGAAAGAAGTTGACTTTTATTTCATTAAACAATCTATTTTTGAATGTAATTGACTTTCATTTGATATAATAGGCTTTATTCGAATCAAATTGGCTTTGTTTGAATGCAATTGAATGGAATCTTAGTGATTAAGTTTAACCTTTATTTCAAACAATTATCATTTATGCAAAGAATAGTTGGCTTTCATTTCATTAAACAACGTACTTTTAAATGCAATTGACTTTCATTTGATACAATAGGCTTTATTGGAATCAAATTATCTATATTTGAACGCAATTGAGTGGAATCTTACTGATTAAGTTTAAGCTTTATTTGAAGCAATTACCATTCTTGGAAAGAATAGCTGACTTTCGTTAGATTAAACAAGCTATGTTCGAAGGCAATTGACTTTCAGTTTATTCAATAAGCTTTATTTGAATCAAGCTAGCTTTGTTTTACTGCAATTGAGTGGAATCTTAACGATTAAGCTTAAGCTTTATTTGAACTAATTACCATTTTTGGTTAAGAAGTTGACTTTCGGTTGATTAAACAAGCTATGTTTCAATGCAATTGACTTTTATTTGATTCAATAAGCTTTATTCAAATCAAATTAGCTTTGTTTGAATGCAATTGAGTGGAATCTTAATGATTAAGCTGAAGCTTTATTTGGACCAATTACCATTTTTGGAAAGAAGTTGACATTCATTTGATTAAACAAGCTATGTTTGAATGTTAATTGACTTTTATTTGATTCAATAAGTTTTATCCGAATCAAATTGGCTTTGTTTGAATGCAATTGAGTGGAATCTTAGTAATTAAGTCTATCCTTTATTTCAAACAATTATCATTTTTGCAAAGAATAGTTGTCTTTCATTTCATTAAACAACGTATTTTTAAATGCAATCGACTATCATTTGATACAATAGGCTTTATTGGAACCAAATTATCCATATTTGAATGCAATTGAGTGGAATCTTAATGATTAAGTTTAAGCTTTATTTGAAGCAATTACCATTTTTGGAAAGAATAGCTGACTTTTGTTAGATTAAACAAGCTATCCTCGAATGCAATTGACTTTCATTTTATTCAATAAGCTTTATTCGAATCAAGTTAGCTTTGTTTTAATGCAATTGAGTGTAATCTTAATGATTAAGCTTAAGCTTTATTTGAACTAATTACCATTTTTGGTTAAGAAGTTGACTTTCGGTTGATTAAACAAGCTATATTTGAATGCAATTGACTTTTATTTGATTCAATAAGCTTTATTCAAATTAAATTAGCTTTGTTTGAATGCAATTGAGTGGAATCTTAATGATTAAGCTTAAGCTTTATTTGAAACAATTACCATTTTTCGAAAGAAGTTGACTTTCATTTGATTAAACAAGCTATGTTTGAATGTAATTGACTTTTATTTGATTCAATAAGTTTTATTCGAATCAAATTAGCTTTGTTTGAATGCAATTGAGTGGAATTTTAATGATTAAGCTGAAGTTTTATTTGAACCAATTACCATTTTTGGAAAGAAGTTGACTTTCATTTTATTAAACAATCTATTTTTGAATGCAATTGACTTTCATTTGATACAATAGGCTTTATTCGAATCAAATTAGCTTTGTTTGAATGCAATTGAGTGGAATCTTAGTGATTAAGTTTAACCTTTAATTCAAACAATTATCATTTTTGCAAAGAATAGTTGGCTTTTATTTCATTAAACAACTTATTTTTAAATGCAATTGACTTTCATTTAATACAATAGGCTTTATTGGAATCAAATTATCTATATTTGAACGCAATTGAGTAGAATCTTAATGATTAAGTTTAAGCTTTATTTGAAGCAATTACCATTTTTGGAAAGAATAGCTGACTTTCGTTAGATTAAACAAGCTATGTTCGTTGGCAATTGACTTTCAGGTTATTCAATAAGCTTTATTCGAATCAAGCTAGCTTTGTTTTACTGCAATTGAGTGGAATCTTAATGATTACACTTAAGCTTTATTTGAACTAATTACCATTTTTGGTTAAGAAGTTGACTTTCGGTTGATTAAACAAGCTAAGTTTGAATGCAATTGACTTTTATTTGATTAAATAAGCTTTATTCAAATAAAATTAGCTTTGTTTGAATGCAATTGAGTGGAATCTTAATGATTAAGCTTAAGCTTTATTTGAAACAATTACCATTTTTCGAAAGAAGTTGACTTTCATTTGATTAAACAAGCTATGTTTGAATGTAATTGACTTTTATTTGATGCAATATGTTTTATCCGAATCATATTAGCTTTGTTTGAATGCAATTGAGTGGAATCTTAATGATTAAACTGAAGTTTTATTTGAACCAATTACCATTTTTGGAAAGAACTTGACTTTCATTTTATTAAACAATCTATTTTTGAATGCAATTGACTTTCATTTGATACAATAGGCTTTATTCGAATCAAATTAGCTTTGTTTGAATGCAATTGAGTGGAATCTTAGTGATTAAGTTTAACCTTTAATTCAAACTATTATCATTTTTGCAAAGAATAGTTGGCTTTCATTTCATTAAACAACTTATTTTTAAATGCAATTGACTTTCATTTGATACAATAGGCTTTATTGGAATCAAATTATCTATATTTGAACGCAATTGAGTGGAATCTTACTGATTAAGTTTAAGCTTTATTTGAAGCAATTACCATTTTTGGAAAGAATAGCTGACTTTCGTTAGATTAAACAAGCTATGTTCGAATGCAATTGACTTTCATTTTATTTAATCAGCTTTATTCGAATCAAGTTAGCTTTGTTTTAATGCAATTGAGTGGAATCTTAATGATTACACTTAAGCTTTATTTGAACTAATTACCATTTTTTGTTATGAAGTTGACTTTCGGTTGATTAAACAAGCTAAGTTTGAATGCAATTGACTTTTATTTGATTAAATAAGCTTTATTCAAATAAAATTAGCTTTGTTTGAATGCAATTGAGTGGAATCTTAATGATTAAGCTTAAGCTTTATTTGAAAGAATTACCATTTTTCGAAAGAAGTTGACTTTCATTTGATTAAACAAGCTATGTTTGAATGTAATTGACTTTTATTTGATGCAATATGTTTTATCCGAATCATATTAGCTTTGTTTGAATGCAATTGAGTGGAATCTTAATCATTAAACTGAAGTTTTATTTGAACCAATTACCATTTTTGGAAAGAAGTTGACTTTTATTTCATTAAACAATCTATTTTTGAATGTAATTGACTTTCATTTGATACAATAGGCTTTATTCGAATCAAATTGGCTTTGTTTGAATGCAATTGAGTGGAATCTTAGTGATTAAGTTTAACCTTTATTTCAAACAATTATCATTTTTGCAAAGAATAGTTGGCTTTCATTTCATTAAACAACGTACTTTTAAATGCAATTGACTTTCATTTGATACAATAGGCTTTATTGGAATCAAATTATCTATATTTGAACGCAATTGAGTGGAATCTTACTGATTAAGTTTAAGCTATATTTGAAGCAATTACCATTCTTGGAAAGAATAGCTGACTTTCGTTAGATTAAACAAGCTATGTTCGAAGGCAATTGACTTTCAGTTTATTCAATAAGCTTTATTCGAATCAAGCTAGCTTTGTTTTACTGCAATTGAGTGGAATCTTAACGATTAAGCTTAAGCTTTATTTGAACTAATTACCATTTTTGGTTAAGAAGTTGACTTTCGGTTGATTAAACAAGCTATGTTTCAATGCAATTGACTTTTATTTGATTCAATAAGCTTTATTCAAATCAAATTAGCTTTGTTTGAATGCAATTGAGTGGAATCTTAATGATTAAGCTTAAGCTTTATTTGAAACAATTACCATTTTTCGAAAGAAGTTGACTTTCATTTGATTAAACAAGCTATGTTTGAATGTAATTGACTTTTATTTGATGCAATATGTTTTATCCGAATCATATTAGCTTTGTTTGAATGCAATTGAGTGGAATCTTAATGATTAAACTGAAGTTTTATTTGAACCAATTACCATTTTTGGAAAGAAGTTGACTTTCATTTTATTAAACAATCTATTTTTGAATGCAATTGACTTTCATTTGATACAATAGGCTTTATTCGAATCAAATTAGCTTTGTTTGAATGCAATTGAGTGGAATCTTAGTGATTAAGTTTAACCTTTAATTCAAACTATTATCATTTTTGCAAAGAATAGTTGGCTTTCATTTCATTAAACAACTTATTTTTAAATGCAATTGACTTTCATTTGATACAATAGGCTTTATTGGAATCAAATTATCTATATTTGAACGCAATTCAGTGGAATCTTACTGATTAAGTTTAAGCTTTATTTGAAGCAATTACCATTTTTGGAAAGAATAGCTGACTTTCGTTAGATTAAACAAGCTATGTTCGAATGCAATTGACTTTCATTTTATTCAATCAGCTTTATTCGAATCAAGTTAGCTTTGTTTTAATGCAATTGAGTGGAATCTTAATGATTACACTTAAGCTTTATTTGAACTAATTACCATTTTTGGTTAAGAAGTTGACTTTCGATTGATTAAACAAGCTAAGTTTGAATGCAATTGACTTTTATTTGATTAAATAAGCTTTATTCAAATAAAATTAGCTTTGTTTGAATGCAATTGAGTGGAATCTTAATGATTAAGCTTAAGCTTTATTTGAAACAATTACCATTTTTCGAAAGAAGTTGACTTTCATTTGATTAAACAAGCTATGTTTGAATGTAATTGACTTTTATTTGATACAATATGTTTTATCCGAATCATATTAGCTTTGTTTGAATGCAATTGAGTGGAATCTTAATGATTAAACTGAAGTTTTATTTGAACCAATTACCATTTTTGGAAAGAAGTTGACTTTTATTTCATTAAACAATCTATTTTTGAATGTAATTGACTTTCATTTGATACAATAGGCTTTATTCGAATCAAATTGGCTTTGTTTGAATGCAATTGAGTGGAATCTTAGTGATTAAGTTTAACCTTTATTTCAAACAATTATCATTTTTGCAAAGAATAGTTGGCTTTCATTTCATTAAACAACGTACTTTTAAATGCAATTGACTTTCATTTGATACAATAGGCTTTATTGGAATCAAATTATCTATATTTGAACGCAATTGAGTGGAATCTTACTGATTAAGTTTAAACTTTATTTGAAGCAATTACCATTCTTGGAAAGAATAGCTGACTTTCGTTAGATTAAACAAGCTATGTTCGAAGGCAATTGACTTTCAGTTTATTCAATAAGCTTTATTCGAATCAAGCTAGCTTTGTTTTACTGCAATTGAGTGGAATCTTAACGATTAAGCTTAAGCTTTATTTGAACTAATTACCATTTTTGGTTAAGAAGTTGACTTTCGGTTGATTAAACAAGCTATGTTTCAATGCAATTGACTTTTATTTGATTCAATAAGCTTTATTCAAATCAAATTAGCTTTGTTTGAATGCAATTGAGTGGAATCTTAATGATTAAGCTGAAGCTTTATTTGAACCAATTACCATTTTTGGAAAGAAGTTGACATTCATTTGATTAAACAAGCTATGTTTGAATGTTAATTGACTTTTATTTGATTCAATAAGTTTTATCCGAATCAAATTGGCTTTGTTTGAATGCAATTGAGTGGAATCTTAGTAATTAAGTCTATCCTTTATTTCAAACAATTATCATTTTTGCAAAGAATAGTTGTCTTTCATTTCATTAAACAACGTATTTTTAAATGCAATCGACTATCATTTGATACAATAGGCTTTATTGGAATCAAATTATCCATATTTGAATGCAATTGAGTGGAATCTTAATGATTAAGTTTAAGCTTTATTTGAAGCAATTACCATTTTTGGAAAGAATAGCTGACTTTTGTTAGATTAAACAAGCTATCCTCGAATGCAATTGACTTTCATTTTATTCAATAAGCTTTATTCGAATCAAGTTAGCTTTGCTTTAATGCAATTGAGTGGAATCTTAATGATTAAGCTTAAGCTTTATTTGAACTAATTACCATTTTTGGTTAAGAAGTTGACTTTCGGTTGATTAAACAAGCTATATTTGAATGCAATTGACTTTTATTTCATTCAATAAGCTTTATTCAAATTAAATTAGCTTTGTTTGAATGCAATTGAGTGGAATCTTAATGATTAAGCTTAAGCTTTATTTGAAACAATTACCATTTTTCGAAAGAAGTTGACTTTCATTTGATTAAACAAGCTATGTTTGAATGTAATTGACTTTTATTTGATTCAATAAGTTTTATTCGAATCAAATTAGCTTTGTTTGAATGCAATTGAGTGGAATTTTAATGATTAAGCTGAAGTTTTATTTGAACCAATTACCATTTTTGGAAAGAAGTTGACTTTCATTTTATTAAACAATCTATTTTTGAATGCAATTGACTTTCATTTGATACAATAGGCTTTATTCGAATCAAATTAGCTTTGTTTGAATGCAATTGAGTGGAATCTTAGTGATTAAGTTTAACCTTTAATTCAAACAATTATCATTTTTGCAAAGAATAGTTGGCTTTCATTTCATTAAACAACTTATTTTTAAATGCAATTGACTTTCATTTAATACAATAGGCTTTATTGGAATCAAATTATCTATATTTGAACGCAATTGAGTGGAATCTTAATGATTAAGTTTAAGCTTTATTTGAAGCAATTACCATTTTTGGAAAGAATAGCTGACTTTCGTTAGATTAAACAAGCTATGTTCGTTGGCAATTGACTTTCAGTTTATTCAATAAGCTTTATTCGAATCAAGCTAGCTTTGTTTTACTGCAATTGAGTGGAATCTTAATGATTAAGCTTAAGCTTTATTTGAACTAATTACCATTTTTGGTTAAGAAGTTGACTTTCGGTTGATTAAACAAGCTATGTTTGAATGCAATTGACTTTTATTTGATTCAATAAGCTTTATTCAAATCAAATTAGCTTTGTTTGAATGCAATTGAGTGGAATCTTAATGATTAAGCTGAAGCTTTATTTGAACCAATTACCATTTTTGGAAAGAAGTTGACATTCATTTGATTAAACAAGCTATGTTTGAATGTTAATTGACTTTTATTTGATTCAATAAGTTTTATCCGAATCAAATTGGCTTTGTTTGAATGCAATTGAGTGGAATCTTAGTAATTATGTCTATCCTTTATTTCAAACAATTATCATTTTTGCAAAGAATAGTTGTCTTTCATTTCATTAAACAACGTATTTTTAAATGCAATCGACTATCATTTGATACAATAGGCTTTATTGGAATCAAATTATCCATATTTGAATGCAATTGAGTGGAATCTTAATGATTAAGTTTAAGCTTTATTTGAAGCAATTACCATTTTTGGAAAGAATAGCTGACTTTTGTTAGAATAAACAAGCTATCCTCGAATGCAATTGACTTTCATTTTATTCAATAAGCTTTATTCGAATCATGCTAGCTTTGTTTTAATGCAATTGAGTGGAATCTTAATGATTAAGCTTAAGCTTTATTTGAACTAATTACCATTTTTGGTTAAGAAGTTGACTTTCGGTTGATTAAACAAGCTATATTTGAATGCAATTGACTTTTATTTGATTCAATAAGCTTTATTCAAATTAAATTAGCTTTATTTGAATGCAATTGAGTGGAATCTTAATGATTAAGCTTAAGCTTTATTTGAAACAATTACCATTTTTCGAAAGAAGTTGACTTTCATTTGATTAAACAAGCTATGTTTGAATGTAATTGACTTTTATTTGATGCAATATGTTTTATCCGAATCATATTAGCTTTGTTTGAATGCAATTGAGTGGAATCTTAATGATTAAACTGAAGTTTTATTTGAACCAATTACCATTTTTGGAAAGAAGTTGACTTTTATTTCATTAAACAATCTATTTTTGAATGTAATTGACTTTCATTTGATACAATAGGCTTTATTCGAATCAAATTGGCTTTGTTTGAATGCAATTGAGTGGAATCTTAGTGATTAAGTTTAACCTTTATTTCAAACAATTATCATTTTTGCAAAGAATAGTTGGCTTTCATTTCATTAAACAACGTACTTTTAAATGCAATTGACTTTCATTTGATACAATAGGCTTTATTGGAATCAAATTATCTATATTTGAACGCAATTGAGTCGAATCTTACTGATTAAGTTTAAACTTTATTTGAAGCAATTACCATTCTTGGAAAGAATAGCTGACTTTCGTTAGATTAAACAAGCTATGTTCGAAGGTAATTGACTTTCAGTTTATTCAATAAGCTTTATTCGAATCAAGCTAGCTTTGTTTTACTGCAATTGAGTGGAATCTTAACGATTAAGCTTAAGCTTTATTTGAACTAATTACCATTTTTGGTTAAGAAGTTGACTTTCGGTTGATTAAACAAGCTATGTTTCAATGCAATTGACTTTTATTTGATTCAATAAGCTTTATTCAAATCAAATTAGCTTTGTTTGAATGCAATTGAGTGGAATCTTAATGATTAAGCTGAAGCTTTATTTGAACCAATTACCATTTTTGGAAAGAAGTTGACATTCATTTGATTAAACAAGCTATGTTTGAATGTTAATTGACTTTTATTTGATTCAATAAGTTTTATCCGAATCAAATTGGCTTTGTTTGAATGCAATTGAGTGGAATCTTAGTAATTAAGTCTATCCTTTATTTCAAACAATTATCATTTTTGCAAAGAATAGTTGTCTTTCATTTCATTAAACAACGTATTTTTAAATGCAATCGACTATCATTTGATACAATAGGCTTTATTGGAATCAAATTATCCATATTTGAATGCAATTGAGTGGAATCTTAATGATTAAGTTTAAGCTTTATTTGAAGCAATTACCATTTTTGGAAAGAATAGCTGACTTTTGTTAGATTAAACAAGCTATCCTCGAATGCAATTGACTTTCATTTTATTCAATAAGCTTTATTCGAATCAAGTTAGCTTTGTTTTAATGCAATTGAGTGGAATCTTAATGATTAAGCTTAAGCTTTATTTGAACTAATTACCTTTTTTGGTTAAGAAGTTGACTTTCGGTTGATTAAACAAGCTATATTCGAATGCAATTGACTTTTATTTGATTCAATAAGCTTTATTCAAATTAAATTAGCTTTGTTTGAATGCAATTGAGTGGAATCTTAATGATTAAGCTTAAGCTTTATTTGAAACAATTACCATTTTTCGAAAGAAGTTGACTTTCATTTGATTAAACAAGCTATGTTTGAATGTAATTGACTTTTATTTGATTCAATAAGTTTTATTCGAATCAAATTAGCTTTGTTTGAATGCAATTGAGTGGAATTTTAATGATTAAGCTGAAGTTTTATTTGAACCAATTACCATTTTTGGAAAGAAGTTGACTTTCATTTTATTAAACAATCTATTTTTGAATGCAATTGACTTTCATTTGATACAATAGGCTTTATTCGAATCAAATTAGCTTTGTTTGAATGCAATTGAGTGGAATCTTAGTGATTAAGTTTAACCTTTAATTCAAACAATTATCATTTTTGCAAAGAATAGTTGGCTTTCATTTCATTAAACAACTTATTTTTAAATGCAATTGACTTTCATTTAATACAATAGGCTTTATTGGAATCAAATTATCTATATTTGAACGCAATTGAGTGGAATCTTAATGATTAAGTTTAAGCTTTATTTGAAGCAATTACCATTTTTGGAAAGAAGAGCTGACTTTCGTTAGATTAAACAAGCTATGTTCGTTGGCAATTGACTTTCAGTTTATTCAATAAGCTTTATTCGAATCAAGCTAGCTTTGTTTTACTGCAATTGAGTGGAATCTTAATGATTAAGCTTAAGCTTTATTTGAACTAATTACCATTTTTGGTTAAGAAGTTGACTTTCGGTTGATTAAACAAGCTATGTTTGAATGCAATTGACTTTTATTTGATTCAATAAGCTTTATTCAAATCAAATTAGCTTTGTTTGAATGCAATTGAGTGGAATCTTAATGATTAAGCTGAAGCTTTATTTGAACCAATTACCATTTTTGGAAAGAAGTTGACATTCATTTGATTAAACAAGCTATGTTTGAATGTTAATTGACTTTTATTTGATTCAATAAGTTTTATCCGAATCAAATTGGCTTTGTTTGAATGCAATTGAGTGGAATCTTAGTAATTAAGTCTATCCTTTATTTCAAACAATTATCATTTTTGCAAAGAATAGTTGTCTTTCATTTCATTAAACAACGTATTTTTAAATGCAATCGACTATCATTTGATACAATAGGCTTTATTGGAATCAAATTATCCATATTTGAATGCAATTGAGTGGAATCTTAATGATTAAGTTTAAGC
Source organism: Salicornia ramosissima (assembly GCA_951394345.1). Taxonomy (NCBI): domain Eukaryota; kingdom Viridiplantae; phylum Streptophyta; class Magnoliopsida; order Caryophyllales; family Amaranthaceae; genus Salicornia; species Salicornia ramosissima. The sequence continues at coordinate 31,284,108 of OX596237.1, forward strand.
TTTATTTGAAGCAATTACCATTTTTGGAAAGAATAGCTGACTTTTGTTAGAATAAACAAGCTATCCTCGAATGCAATTGACTTTCATTTTATTCAATAAGCTTTATTCGAATCATGCTAGCTTTGTTTTAATGCAATTGAGTGGAATCTTAATGATTAAGCTTAAGCTTTATTTGAACTAATTACCATTTTTGGTTAAGAAGTTGACTTTCGGTTGATTAAACAAGCTATATTTGAATGCAATTGACTTTTATTTGATTCAATAAGCTTTATTCAAATTAAATTAGCTTTGTTTGAATGCAATTGAGTGGAATCTTAATGATTAAGCTTAAGCTTTATTTGAAACAATTACCATTTTTCGAAAGAAGTTGACTTTCATTTGATTAAACAAGCTATGTTTGAATGTAATTGACTTTTATTTGATTCAATAAGTTTTATTCGAATCAAATTAGCTTTGTTTGAATGCAATTGAGTGGAATTTTAATGATTAAGCTGAAGTTTTATTTGAACCAATTACCATTTTTGGAAAGAAGTTGACTTTCATTTTATTAAACAATTTATTTTTGAATGCAATTGACTTTCATTTGATACAATAGGCTTTATTCGAATCAAATTAGCTTTGTTTGAATGCAATTGAGTGGAATCTTAGTGATTAAGTTTAACCTTTAATTCAAACAATTATCATTTTTGCAAAGAATAGTTGGCTTTCATTTCATTAAACAACTTATTTTTAAATGCAATTGACTTTCATTTGATACAATAGGCTTTATTGGAATCAAATTATCTATATTTGAACGCAATTGAGTGGAATCTTACTGATTAAGTTTAAGCTTTATTTGAAGCAATTACCATTTTTGGAAAGAATAGCTGACTTTCGTTAGATTAAACAAGCTATGTTCGAATGCAATTGACTTTCATTTTATTCAATCAGCTTTATTCGAATCAAGTTAGCTTTGTTTTAATGCAATTGAGTGGAATCTTAATGATTACACTTAAGCTTTATTTGAACTAATTACCATTTTTGGTTAAGAAGTTGACTTTCGGTTGATTAAACAAGCTAAGTTTGAATGCAATTGACTTTTATTTGATTAAATAAGCTTTATTCAAATAAAATTAGCTTTGTTTGAATGCAATTGAGTGGAATCTTAATGATTAAGCTAAAGCTTTATTTGAAACAATTACCATTTTTCGAAAGAAGTTGACTTTCATTTGATTAAACAAGCTATGTTTGAATGTAATTGACTTTTATTTGATGCAATATGTTTTATCCGAATCATATTAGCTTTGTTTGAATGCAATTGAGTGGAATCTTAATGATTAAACTGAAGTTTTATTTGAACCAATTACCATTTTTGGAAAGAAGTTGACTTTTATTTCATTAAACAATCTATTTTTGAATGTAATTGACTTTCATTTGATACAATAGGCTTTATTCGAATCAAATTGGCTTTGTTTGAATGCAATTGAGTGGAATCTTAGTGATTAAGTTTAACCTTTATTTCAAACAATTATCATTTTTGCAAAGAATAGTTGGCTTTCATTTCATTAAACAACGTACTTTTAAATGCAATTGACTTTCATTTGATACAATAGGCTTTATTGGAATCAAATTATCTATATTTGAACGCAATTGAGTGGAATCTTACTGATTAAGTTTAAACTTTATTTGAAGCAATTACCATTCTTGGAAAGAATAGCTGACTTTCGTTAGATTAAACAAGCTATGTTCGAAGGCAATTGACTTTCAGTTTATTCAATAAGCTTTATTCGAATCAAGCTAGCTTTGTTTTACTGCAATTGAGTGGAATCTTAACGATTAAGCTTAAGCTTTATTTGAACTAATTACCATTTTTGGTTAAGAAGTTGACTTTCGGTTGATTAAACAAGCTATGTTTCAATGCAATTGACTTTTATTTGATTCAATAAGCTTTATTCAAATCAAATTAGCTTTGTTTGAATGCAATTGAGTGGAATTTTAATGATTAAACTGAAGTTTTATTTGAACCAATTACCATTTTTGGAAAGAAGTTGACTTTTATTTCATTAAACAATCTATTTTTGAATGTAATTGACTTTCATTTGATACAATAGGCTTTATTCGAATCAAATTGGCTTTGTTTGAATGCAATTGAGTGGAATCTTAGTGATTAAGTTTAACCTTTATTTCAAACAATTATCATTTTTGCAAAGAATAGTTGGCTTTCATTTCATTAAACAACGTACTTTTAAATGCAATTGACTTTCATTTGATACAATAGGCTTTATTGGAATCAAATTATCTATATTTGAACGCAATTGAGTGGAATCTTACTGATTAAGTTTAAACTTTATTTGAAGCAATTACCATTCTTGGAAAGAATAGCTGACTTTCGTTAGATTAAACAAGCTATGTTCGAAGGCAATTGACTTTCAGTTTATTCAATAAGCTTTATTCGAATCAAGCTAGCTTTGTTTTACTGCAATTGAGTGGAATCTTAATGATTAAGCTTAAGCTTTATTTGAATTAATTACCATTTTTGGTTAAGAAGTTGACTTTCGGTTGATTAAACAAGCTATGTTTGAATGCAATTGACTTTTATTTGATTCAATAAGCTTTATTCAAATCAAATTAGCTTTGTTTGAATGCAATTGAGTGGAATCTTAATGATTAAGCTGAAGCTTTATTTGAACCAATTACCATTATTGGAAAGAAGTTGACATTCATTTGATTAAACAAGCTATGTTTGAATGTTAATTGACTTTTATTTGATTCAATAAGTTTTATCCGAATCAAATTGGCTTTGTTTGAATGCAATTGAGTGGAATCTTAATGATTAAACTGAAGTTTTATTTGAACCAATTACCATTTTTGGAAAGAAGTTGACTTTTATTTCATGAAACAATCTATTTTTGAATGTAATTGACTTTCATTTGATACAATAGGCTTTATTCCAATCAAATTGGCTTTGTTTGAATGCAATTGAGTGGAATCTTAGTGATTAAGTTTAACCTTTATTTCAAACAATTATCATTTTTGCAAAGAATAGTTGGCTTTCATTTCATTAAACAACGTACTTTTAAATGCAATTGACTTTCATTTGATACAATAGGCTTTATTGGAATCAAATTATCTATATTTGAACGCAATTGAGTGGAATCTTACTGATTAAGTTTAAGCTTTATTTGAAGCAATTACCATTCTTGGAAAGAATAGCTGACTTTCGTTAGATTAAACAAGCTTTGTTCGAAGGCAATTGACTTTCAGTTTATTCAATAAGCTTTATTCGAATCAAGCTAGCTTTGTTTTACTGCAATTGAGTGGAATCTTAACGATTAAGCTTAAGCTTTATTTGAACTAATTACCATTTTTGGTTAAGAAGTTGACTTTCGGTTGATTAAACAAGCTATGTTTCAATGCAATTGACTTTTATTTGATTCAATAAGCTTTATTCAAATCAAATTAGCTTTGTTTGAATGCAATTGAGTGGAATCTTAATGATTAAGCTGAAGCTTTATTTGAACCAATTACCATTTTTGGAAAGAAGCTGACATTCATTTGATTAAACAAGCTATGTTTGAATGTTAATTGACTTTTATTTGATTCAATAAGTTTTATCCGAATCAAATTGGCTTTGTTTGAATGCAATTGAGTGGAATCTTAGTAATTAAGTCTATCCTTTATTTCAAACAATTATGATTTTTGCAAAGAATAGTTGTCTTTCTTTTCATTAAACAACGTATTTTTAAATGCAATCGACTATCATTTGATACAATAGGCTTTATTGGAATCAAATTATCCATATTTGAATGCAATTGAGTGGAATCTTAATGATTAAGTTTAAGCTTTATTTGAAGCAATTACCATTTTTGGAAAGAATAGCTGACTTTTGTTAGATTAAACAAGCTATCCTCGAATGCAATTGACTTTCATTTTATTCAATAAGCTTTATTCGAATCAAGTTAGCTTTGTTTTAATGCAATTGAGTGGAATCTTAATGATTAAGCTTAAGCTTTATTTGAACTAATTACCATTTTTGGTTAAGAAGTTGACTTTCGGTTGATTAAACAAGCTATATTTGAATGCAATTGACTTTTATTTGATTCAATAAGCTTTATTCAAATTAAATTAGCTTTGTTTGAATGCAATTGAGTGGAATCTTAATGATTAAGCTTAAGCTTTATTTGAAACAATTACCATTTTTCGAAAGAAGTTGACTTTCATTTGATTAAACAAGCTATGTTTGAATGTAATTGACTTTTATTTGATTCAATAAGTTTTATTCGAATCAAATTAGCTTTGTTTGAATGCAATTGAGTGGAATTTTAATGATTAAGCTGAAGTTTTATTTGAACCAATTACCATTTTTGGAAAGAAGTTGACTTTCGTTTTATTAAACAATCTATTTTTGAATGCAATTGACTTTCATTTGATACAATAGGCTTTATTCGAATCAAATTAGCTTTGTTTGAATGCAATTGAGTGGAATCTTAGTGATTAAGTTTAACCTTTAATTCAAACAATTATCATTTTTGCAAAGAATAGTTGGCTTTCATTTCATTAAACAACTTATTTTTAAATGCAATTGACTTTCATTTAATACAATAGGCTTTATTGGAATCAAATTATCTATATTTGAACGCAATTGAGTGGAATCTTAATGATTAAGTTTAAGCTTTATTTGAAGCAATTACCATTTTTGGAAAGAATAGCTGACTTTCGTTAGATTAAACAAGCTATGTTCGTTGGCAATTGACTTTCAGTTTATTCAATAAGCTTTATTCGAATCAAGCTAGCTTTGTTTTACTGCAATTGAGTGGAATCTTAATGATTAAGCTTAAGCTTTATTTGAACTAATTACCATTTTTGGTTAAGAAGTTGACTTTCGGTTGATTAAACAAGCTATGTTTGAATGCAATTGACTTTTATTTGATTCAATAAGCTTTATTCAAATCAAATTAGCTTTGTTTGAATGCAATTGAGTGGAATCTTAATGATTAAGCTGAAGCTTTATTTGAACCAATTACCATTTTTGGAAAGAAGTTGACATTCATTTGATTAAACAAGCTATGTTTGAATGTTAATTGACTTTTATTTGATTCAATAAGTTTTATCCGAATCAAATTGGCTTTGTTTGAATGCAATTGAGTGAAATCTTAGTAATTAAGTCTATCCTTTATTTCAAACAATTATCATTTTTGCAAAGAATAGTTGTCTTTCATTTCATTAAACAACGTATTTTTAAATGCAATCGACTATCATTTGATACAATAGGCTTTATTGGAATCAAATTATCCATATTTGAATGCAATTGAGTGGAATCTTAATGATTAAGTTTAAGCTTTATTTGAAGCAATTACCATTTTTGGAAAGAATAGCTGACTTTTGTTAGAATAAACAAGCTATCCTCGAATGCAATTGACTTTCATTTTATTCAATAAGCTTTATTCGAATCATGCTAGCTTTGTTTTAATGCAATTGAGTGGAATCTTAATGATTAAGCTTAAGCTTTATTTGAACTAATTACCATTTTTGGTTAAGAAGTTGACTTTCGGTTGATTAAACAAGCTATATTTGAATGCAATTGACTTTTATTTGATTCAATAAGCTTTATTCAAATTAAATTAGCTTTGTTTGAATGCAATTGAGTGGAATCTTAATGATTAAGCTTAAGCTTTATTTGAAACAATTACCATTTTTCGAAAGAAGTTGACTTTCATTTGATTAAACAAGCTATGTTTGAATGTAATTGACTTTTATTTGATTCAATAAGTTTTATTCGAATCAAATTAGCTTTGTTTGAATGCAATTGAGTGGAATTTTAATGATTAAGCTGAAGTTTTATTTGAACCAATTACCATTTTTGGAAAGAAGTTGACTTTCATTTTATTAAACAATTTATTTTTGAATGCAATTGACTTTCATTTGATACAATAGGCTTTATTCGAATCAAATTAGCTTTGTTTGAATGCAATTGAGTGGAATCTTAGTGATTAAGTTTAACCTTTAATTCAAACAATTATCATTTTTGCAAAGAATAGTTGGCTTTCATTTCATTAAACAACTTATTTTTAAATGCAATTGACTTTCATTTGATACAATAGGCTTTATTGGAATCAAATTATCTATATTTGAACGCAATTGAGTGGAATCTTACTGATTAAGTTTAAGCTTTATTTGAAGCAATTACCATTTTTGGAAAGAATAGCTGACTTTCGTTAGATTAAACAAGCTATGTTCGAATGCAATTGACTTTCATTTTATTCAATCAGCTTTATTCGAATCAAGTTAGCTTTGTTTTAATGCAATTGAGTGGAATCTTAATGATTACACTTAAGCTTTATTTGAACTAATTACCATTTTTGGTTAAGAAGTTGACTTTCGGTTGATTAAACAAGCTAAGTTTGAATGCAATTGACTTTTATTTGATTAAATTAGCTTTATTCAAATAAAATTAGCTTTGTTTGAATGCAATTGAGTGGAATCTTAATGATTAAGCTAAAGCTTTATTTGAAACAATTACCATTTTTCGAAAGAAGTTGACTTTCATTTGATTAAACAAGCTATGTTTGAATGTAATTGACTTTTATTTGATGCAATATGTTTTATCCGAATCATATTAGCTTTGTTTGAATGCAATTGAGTGGAATCTTAATGATTAAACTGAAGTTTTATTTGAACCAATTACCATTTTTGGAAAGAAGTTGACTTTTATTTCATTAAACAATCTATTTTTGAATGTAATTGACTTTCATTTGATACAATAGGCTTTATTCGAATCAAATTGGCTTTGTTTGAATGCAATTGAGTGGAATCTTAGTGATTAAGTTTAACCTTTATTTCAAACAATTATCATTTTTGCAAAGAATAGTTGGCTTTCATTTCATTAAACAACGTACTTTTAAATGCAATTGACTTTCATTTGATACAATAGGCTTTATTGGAATCAAATTATCTATATTTGAACGCAATTGAGTGGAATCTTACTGATTAAGTTTAAACTTTATTTGAAGCAATTACCATTCTTGGAAAGAATAGCTGACTTTCGTTAGATTAAACAAGCTATGTTCGAAGGCAATTGACTTTCAGTTTATTCAATAAGCTTTATTCGAATCAAGCTAGCTTTGTTTTACTGCAATTGAGTGGAATCTTAACGATTAAGCTTAAGCTTTATTTGAACTAATTACCATTTTTGGTTAAGAAGTTGACTTTCGGTTGATTAAACAAGCTATGTTTCAATGCAATTGACTTTTATTTGATTCAATAAGCTTTATTCAAATCAAATTAGCTTTGTTTGAATGCAATTGAGTGGAATCTTAATGATTAAGCTGAAGCTTTATTTGAACCAATTACCATTTTTGGAAAGAAGTTGACATTCATTTGATTAAACAAGCTATGTTTGAATGTTAATTGACTTTTATTTGATTCAATAAGTTTTATCCGAATCAAATTGGCTTTGTTTGAATGCAATTGAGTGGAATCTTAGTAATTAAGTCTATCCTTTATTTCAAATAATTATCATTTTTGCAAAGAATAGTTGTCTTTCATTTCATTAAACAACGTATTTTTAAATGCAATCGACTATCATTTGATACAATAGGCTTTATTGGAATCAAATTATCCATATTTGAATGCAATTGAGTGGAATCTTAATGATTAAGTTTAAGCTTTATTTGAAGCAATTACCATTTTTGGAAAGAATAGCTGACTTTCGTTAGATTAAACAAGCTATGTTCGAAGGCAATTGACTTTCAGTTTATTCAATAAGCTTTATTCGAATCAAGCTAGCTTTGTTTTACTGCAATTGAGTGGAATCTTAATGATTAAGCTTAAGCTTTATTTGAATTAATTACCATTTTTGGTTAAGAAGTTGACTTTCGGTTGATTAAACAAGCTATGTTTGAATGCAATTGACTTTTATTTGATTCAATAAGCTTTATTCAAATCAAATTAGCTTTGTTTGAATGCAATTGAGTGGAATCTTAATGATTAAGCTGAAGCTTTATTTGAACCAATTACCATTATTGGAAAGAAGTTGACATTCATTTGATTAAACAAGCTATGTTTGAATGTTAATTGACTTTTATTTGATTCAATAAGTTTTATCCGAATCAAATTGGCTTTGTTTGAATGCAATTGAGTGGAATCTTAATGATTAAACTGAAGTTTTATTTGAACCAATTACCATTTTTGGAAAGAAGTTGACTTTTATTTCATGAAACAATCTATTTTTGAATGTAATTGACTTTCATTTGATACAATAGGCTTTATTCCAATCAAATTGGCTTTGTTTGAATGCAATTGAGTGGAATCTTAGTGATTAAGTTTAACCTTTATTTCAAACAATTATCATTTTTGCAAAGAATAGTTGGCTTTCATTTCATTAAACAACGTACTTTTAAATGCAATTGACTTTCATTTGATACAATAGGCTTTATTGGAATCAAATTATCTATATTTGAACGCAATTGAGTGGAATCTTACTGATTAAGTTTAAGCTTTATTTGAAGCAATTACCATTCTTGGAAAGAATAGCTGACTTTCGTTAGATTAAACAAGCTTTGTTCGAAGGCAATTGACTTTTAGTTTATTCAATAAGCTTTATTCGAATCAAGCTAGCTTTGTTTTACTGCAATTGAGTGGAATCTTAACGATTAAGCTTAAGCTTTATTTGAACTAATTACCATTTTTGGTTAAGAAGTTGACTTTCGGTTGATTAAACAAGCTATGTTTCAATGCAATTGACTTTTATTTGATTCAATAAGCTTTATTCAAATCAAATTAGCTTTGTTTGAATGCAATTGAGTGGAATCTTAATGATTAAGCTGAAGCTTTATTTGAACCAATTACCATTTTTGGAAAGAAGCTGACATTCATTTGATTAAACAAGCTATGTTTGAATGTTAATTGACTTTTATTTGATTCAATAAGTTTTATCCGAATCAAATTGGCTTTGTTTGAATGCAATTGAGTGGAATCTTAGTAATTAAGTCTATCCTTTATTTCAAACAATTATCATTTTTGCAAAGAATAGTTGTCTTTCTTTTCATTAAACAACGTATTTTTAAATGCAATCGACTATCATTTGATACAATAGGCTTTATTGGAATCAAATTATCCATATTTGAATGCAATTGAGTGGAATCTTAATGATTAAGTTTAAGCTTTATTTGAAGCAATTACCATTTTTGGAAAGAATAGCTGACTTTTGTTAGATTAAACAAGCTATCCTCGAATGCAATTGACTTTCATTTTATTCAATAAGCTTTATTCGAATCAAGTTAGCTTTGTTTTAATGCAATTGAGTGGAATCTTAATGATTAAGCTTAAGCTTTATTTGAACTAATTACCATTTTTGGTTAAGAAGTTGACTTTCGGTTGATTAAACAAGCTATATTTGAATGCAATTGACTTTTATTTGATTCAATAAGCTTTATTCAAATTAAATTAGCTTTGTTTGAATGCAATTGAGTGGAATCTTAATGATTAAGCTTAAGCTTTATTTGAAACAATTACCATTTTTCGAAAGAAGTTGACTTTCATTTGATTAAACAAGCTATGTTTGAATGTAATTGACTTTTATTTGATTCAATAAGTTTTATTCGAATCAAATTAGCTTTGTTTGAATGCAATTGAGTGGAATTTTAATGATTAAGCTGAAGTTTTATTTGAACCAATTACCATTTTTGGAAAGAAGTTGACTTTCGTTTTATTAAACAATCTATTTTTGAATGCAATTGACTTTCATTTGATACAATAGGCTTTATTCGAATCAAATTAGCTTTGTTTGAATGCAATTGAGTGGAATCTTAGTGATTAAGTTTAACCTTTAATTCAAACAATTATCATTTTTGCAAAGAATAGTTGGCTTTCATTTCATTAAACAACTTATTTTTAAATGCAATTGACTTTCATTTAATACAATAGGCTTTATTGGAATCAAATTATCTATATTTGAACGCAATTGAGTGGAATCTTAATGATTAAGTTTAAGCTTTATTTGAAGCAATTACCATTTTTGGAAAGAATAGCTGACTTTCGTTAGATTAAACAAGCTATGTTCGTTGGCAATTGACTTTCAGTTTATTCAATAAGCTTTATTCGAATCAAGCTAGCTTTGTTTTACTGCAATTGAGTGGAATCTTAATGATTAAGCTTAAGCTTTATTTGAACTAATTACCATTTTTGGTTAAGAAGTTGACTTTCGGTTGATTAAACAAGCTATGTTTGAATGCAATTGACTTTTATTTGATTCAATAAGCTTTATTCAAATCAAATTAGCTTTGTTTGAATGCAATTGAGTGGAATCTTAATGATTAAGCTGAAGCTTTATTTGAACCAATTACCATTTTTGGAAAGAAGTTGACATTCATTTGATTAAACAAGCTATGTTTGAATGTTAATTGACTTTTATTTGATTCAATAAGTTTTATCCGAATCAAATTGGCTTTGTTTGAATGCAATTGAGTGGAATCTTAGTAATTAAGTCTATCCTTTATTTCAAACAATTATCATTTTTGCAAAGAATAGTTGTCTTTCATTTCATTAAACAACGTATTTTTAAATGCAATCGACTATCATTTGATACAATAGGCTTTATTGGAATCAAATTATCCATATTTGAATGCAATTGAGTGGAATCGTAATGATTAAGTTTAAGCTTTATTTGAAGCAATTACCATTTTTGGAAAGAATAGCTGACTTTTGTTAGAATAAACAAGCTATCCTCGAATGCAATTGACTTTCATTTTATTCAATAAGCTTTATTCGAATCATGCTAGCTTTGTTTTAATGCAATTGAGTGGAATCTTAATGATTAAGCTTAAGCTTTATTTGAACTAATTACCATTTTTGGTTAAGAAGTTGACTTTCGGTTGATTAAACAAGGTATATTTGAATGCAATTGACTTTTATTTGATTCAATAAGCTTTATTCAAATTAAATTAGCTTTGTTTGAATGCAATTGAGTGGAATCTTAATGATTAAGCTTAAGCTTTATTTGAAACAATTACCATTTTTCGAAAGAAGTTGACTTTCATTTGATTAAACAAGCTATGTTTGAATGTAATTGACTTTTAATTGATTCAATAAGTTTTATTCGAATCAAATTAGCTTTGTTTGAATGCAATTGAGTGGAATTTTAATGATTAAGCTGAAGTTTTATTTGAACCAATTACCATTTTTGGAAAGAAGTTGACTTTCATTTTATTAAACAATCTATTTTTGAATGCAATTGACTTTCATTTGATACAATAGGCTTTATTCGAATCAAATTAGCTTTGTTTGAATGCAATTGAGTGGAATCTTAGTGATTAAGTTTAACCTTTAATTCAAACAATTATCATTTTTGCAAAGAATAGTTGGCTTTCATTTCATTAAACAACTTATTTTTAAATGCAATTGACTTTCATTTGATACAATAGGCTTTATTGGAATCAAATTATCTATATTTGAACGCAATTGAGTGGAATCTTACTGATTAAGTTTAAGCTTTATTTGAAGCAATTACCATTTTTGGAAAGAATAGCTGACTTTCGTTAGATTAAACAAGCTATGTTCAAATGCAATTGACTTTCATTTTATTCAATCAGCTTTATTCGAATCAAGTTAGCTTTGTTTTAATGCAATTGAGTGGAATCTTAATGATTACACTTAAGCTTTATTTGAACTAATTACCATTTTTGGTTAAGAAGTTGACTTTCGGTTGATTAAACAAGCTAAGTTTGAATGCAATTGACTTTTATTTGATTAAATAAGCTTTATTCAAATAAAATTAGCTTTGTTTGAATGCAATTGAGTGGAATCTTAATGATTAAGCTAAAGCTTTATTTGAAACAATTACCATTTTTCGAAAGAAGTTGACTTTCATTTGATTAAACAAGCTATGTTTGAATGTAATTGACTTTTATTTGATGCAATATGTTTTATCCGAATCATATTAGCTTTGTTTGAATGCAATTGAGTGGAATCTTAATGATTAAACTGAAGTTTTATTTGAACCAATTACCATTTTTGGAAAGAAGTTGACTTTTATTTCATTAAACAATCTATTTTTGAATGTAATTGACTTTCATTTGATACAATAGGCTTTATTCGAATCAAATTGGCTTTGTTTGAATGCAATTGAGTGGAATCTTAGTGATTAAGTTTAACCTTTATTTCAAACAATTATCATTTTTGCAAAGAATAGTTGGCTTTCATTTCATTAAACAACGTACTTTTAAATGCAATTGACTTTCATTTGATACAATAGGCTTTATTGGAATCAAATTATCTATATTTGAACGCAATTGAGTGGAATCTTACTGATTAAGTTTAAACTTTATTTGAAGCAATTACCATTCTTGGAAAGAATAGCTGACTTTCGTTAGATTAAACAAGCTATGTTCGAAGGCAATTGACTTTCAGTTTATTCAATAAGCTTTATTCGAATCAAGCTAGCTTTGTTTTACTGCAATTGAGTGGAATCTTAACGATTAAGCTTAAGCTTTATTTGAACTAATTACCATTTTTGGTTAAGAAGTTGACTTTCGGTTGATTAAACAGGCTATGTTTCAATGCAATTGACTTTTATTTGATTCAATAAGCTTTATTCAAATCAAATTAGCTTTGTTTGAATGCAATTGAGTGGAATCTTAATGATTAAGCTGAAGCTTTATTTGAACCAATTACCATTTTTGGAAAGAAGTTGACATTCATTTGATTAAACAAGCTATGTTTGAATGTTAATTGACTTTTATTTGATTCAATAAGTTTTATCCGAATCAAATTGGCTTTGTTTGAATGCAATTGAGTGGAATCTTAGTAATTAAGTCTATCCTTTATTTCAAATAATTATCATTTTTGCAAAGAATAGTTGTCTTTCATTTCATTAAACAACGTATTTTTAAATGCAATCGACTATCATTTGATACAATAGGCTTTATTGGAATCAAATTATCCATATTTGAATGCAATTGAGTGGAATCTTAATGATTAAGTTTAAGCTTTATTTGAAGCAATTACCATTTTTGGAAAGAATAGCTGACTTTCGTTAGATTAAACAAGCTATGTTCGAAGGCAATTGACTTTCAGTTTATTCAATAAGCTTTATTCGAATCAAGCTAGCTTTGTTTTACTGCAATTGAGTGGAATCTTAATGATTAAGCTTAAGCTTTATTTGAATTAATTACCATTTTTGGTTAAGAAGTTGACTTTCGGTTGATTAAACAAGCTATGTTTGAATGCAATTGACTTTTATTTGATTCAATAAGCTTTATTCAAATCAAATTAGCTTTGTTTGAATGCAATTGAGTGGAATCTTAATGATTAAGCTGAAGCTTTATTTGAACCAATTACCATTTTTGGAAAGAAGTTGACATTCATTTGATTAAACAAGCTATGTTTGAATGTTAATTGACTTTTATTTGATTCAATAAGTTTTATCCGAATCAAATTGGCTTTGTTTGAATGCAATTGAGTGGAATCTTAATGATTAAACTGAAGTTTTATTTGAACCAATTACCATTTTTGGAAAGAAGTTGACTTTTATTTCATTAAACAATCTATTTTTGAATGTAATTGACTTTCATTTGATACAATAGGCTTTATTCGAATCAAATTGGCTTTGTTTGAATGCAATTGAGTGGAATCTTAGTGATTAAGTTTAACCTTTATTTCAAACAATTATCATTTTTGCAAAGAATAGTTGGCTTTCATTTCATTAAACAACGTACTTTTAAATGCAATTGACTTTCATTTGATACAATAGGCTTTATTGGAATCAAATTATCTATATTTGAACGCAATTGAGTGGAATCTTACTGATTAAGTTTAAGCTTTATTTGAAGCAATTACCATTCTTGGAAAGAATAGCTGACTTTCGTTAGATTAAACAAGCTTTGTTCGAAGGCAATTGACTTTCAGTTTATTCAATAAGCTTTATTCGAATCAAGCTAGCTTTGTTTTACTGCAATTGAGTGGAATGTTAACGATTAAGCTTAAGCTTTATTTGAACTAATTACCATTTTTGGTTAAGAAGTTGACTTTCGGTTGATTAAACAAGCTATGTTTCAATGCAATTGACTTTTATTTGATTCAATAAGCTTTATTCAAATCAAATTAGCTTTGTTTGAATGCAATTGAGTGGAATCTTAATGATTAAGCTGAAGCTTTATTTGAACCAATTACCATTTTTGGAAAGAAGCTGACATTCATTTGATTAAACAAGCTATGTTTGAATGTTAATTGACTTTTATTTGATTCAATAAATTTTATCCGAATCAAATTGGCTTTGTTTGAATGCAATTGAGTGGAATCTTAGTAATTAAGTCTATCCTTTATTTCAAACAATTATCATTTTTGCAAAGAATAGTTGTCTTTCTTTTCATTAAACAATGTATTTTTAAATGCAATCGACTATCATTTGATACAATAGGCTTTATTGGAATCAAATTATCCATATTTGAATGCAATTGAGTGGAATCTTAATGATTAAGTTTAAGCTTTATTTGAAGCAATTACCATTTTTGGAAAGAATAGCTGACTTTTGTTAGATTAAACAAGCTATCCTCGAATGCAATTGACTTTCATTTTATTCAATAAGCTTTATTCGAATCAAGCTAGCTTTGTTTTAATGCAATTGAGTGGAATCTTAATGATTAAGCTTAAGCTTTATTTGAACTAATTACCATTTTTGGTTAAAAAGTTGACTTTCGGTTGATTAAACAAGCTATATTTGAATGCAATTGACTTTTATTTGATTCAATAAGCTTTATTCAAATTAAATTAGCTTTGTTTGAATGCAATTGAGTGGAATCTTAATGATTAAGCTTAAGCTTTATTTGAAACAATTACCATTTTTCGAAAGAAGTTGACTTTCATTTGATTAAACAAGCTATGTTTGAATGTAATTGACTTTTAATTGATTCAATAAGTTTTTATTCGAATCAAATTGGCTTTGTTTGAATGCAATTGAGTGGAATCTTAATGATTAAACTGAAGTTTTATTTGAACCAATTACCATTTTTGGAAAGAAGTTGACTTTTATTTCATTAAACAATCTATTTTTGAATGTAATTGACTTTCATTTGATACAATAGGCTTTATTCGAATCAAATTGGCTTTGTTTGAATGCAATTGAGTGGAATCTTAGTGATTAAGTTTAACCTTTATTTCAAACAATTATCATTTTTGCAAAGAATAGTTGGCTTTCATTTCATTAAACAACGTACTTTTAAATGCAATTGACTTTCATTTGATACAATAGGCTTTATTGGAATCAAATTATCTATATTTGAACGCAATTGAGTGGAATCTTACTGATTAAGTTTAAGCTTTATTTGAAGCAATTACCATTCTTGGAAAGAATAGCTGACTTTCGTTAGATTAAACAAGCTTTGTTCGAAGGCAATTGACTTTCAGTTTATTCAATAAGCTTTATTCGAATCAAGCTAGCTTTGTTTTACTGCAATTGAGTGGAATCTTAACGATTAAGCTTAAGCTTTATTTGAACTAATTACCATTTTTGGTTAAGAAGTTGACTTTCGGTTGATTAAACAAGCTATGTTTCAATGCAATTGACTTTTATTTGATTCAATAAGCTTTATTCAAATCAAATTAGCTTTGTTTGAATGCAATTGAGTGGAATCTTAATGATTAAGCTGAAGCTTTATTTGAACCAATTACCATTTTTGGAAAGAAGTTGACATTCATTTGATTAAACAAGCTATGTTTGAATGTTAATTGACTTTTATTTGATTCAATAAGTTTTATCCGAATCAAATTGGCTTTGTTTGAATGCAATTGAGTGGAATCTTAGTAATTAAGTCTATCCTTTATTTCAAATAATTATCATTTTTGCAAAGAATAGTTGTCTTTCATTTCATTAAACAACGTATTTTTAAATGCAATCGACTATCATTTGATACAATAGGCTTTATTGGAATCAAATTATCCATATTTGAATGCAATTGAGTGGAATCTTAATGATTAAGTTTAAGCTTTATTTGAAGCAATTACCATTTTTGGAAAGAATAGCTGACTTTCGTTAGATTAAACAAGCTATGTTCGAAGGCAATTGACTTTCAGTTTATTCAATAAGCTTTATTCGAATCAAGCTAGCTTTGTTTTACTGCAATTGAGTGGAATCTTAATGATTAAGCTTAAGCTTTATTTGAATTAATTACCATTTTTGGTTAAGAAGTTGACTTTCGGTTGATTAAACAAGCTATGTTTGAATGCAATTGACTTTTATTTGATTCAATAAGCTTTATTCAAATCAAATTAGCTTTGTTTGAATGCAATTGAGTGGAATCTTAATGATTAAGCTGAAGCTTTATTTGAACCAATTACCATTTTTGGAAAGAAGTTGACATTCATTTGATTAAACAAGCTATGTTTGAATGTTAATTGACTTTTATTTGATTCAATAAGTTTTATCCGAATCAAATTGGCTTTGTTTGAATGCAATTGAGTGGAATCTTAATGATTAAACTGAAGTTTTATTTGAACCAATTACCATTTTTGGAAAGAAGTTGACTTTTATTTCATTAAACAATCTATTTTTGAATGTAATTGACTTTCATTTGATACAATAGGCTTTATTCGAATCAAATTGGCTTTGTTTGAATGCAATTGAGTGGAATCTTAGTGATTAAGTTTAACCTTTATTTCAAACAATTATCATTTTTGCAAAGAATAGTTGGCTTTCATTTCATTAAACAACGTACTTTTAAATGCAATTGACTTTCATTTGATACAATAGGCTTTATTGGAATCAAATTATCTATATTTGAACGCAATTGAGTGGAATCTTACTGATTAAGTTTAAGCTTTATTTGAAGCAATTACCATTCTTGGAAAGAATAGCTGACTTTCGTTAGATTAAACAAGCTTTGTTCGAAGGCAATTGACTTTCAGTTTATTCAATAAGCTTTATTCGAATCAAGCTAGCTTTGTTTTACTGCAATTGAGTGGAATCTTAACGATTAAGCTTAAGCTTTATTTGAACTAATTACCATTTTTGGTTAAGAAGTTGACTTTCGGTTGATTAAACAAGCTATATTTGAATGCAATTGACTTTTATTTGATTCAATAAGCTTTATTCAAATTAAATTAGCTTTGTTTGAATGCAATTGAGTGGAATCTTAATGATTAAGCTTAAGCTTTATTTGAAACAATTACCATTTTTCGAAAGAAGTTGACTTTCATTTGATTAAACAAGCTATGTTTGAATGTAATTGACTTTTAATTGATTCAATAAGTTTTTATTCGAATCAAATTAGCTTTGTTTGAATGCAATTGAGTGGAATTTTAATGATTAAGCTGAAGTTTTATTTGAACCAATTACCATTTTTGGAAAGAAGTTGACTTTCATTTTATTAAACAATCTATTTTTGAATGCAATTGACTTTCATTTGATACAATAGGCTTTATTCGAATCAAATTAGCTTTGTTTGAATGCAATTGAGTGGAATCTTAGTGATTAAGTTTAACCTTTAATTCAAACAATTATCATTTTTGCAAAGAATAGTTGGCTTTCATTTCATTAAACAACTTATTTTTAAATGCAATTGACTTTCATTTGATACAATAGGCTTTATTGGAATCAAATTATCTATATTTGAACGCAATTGAGTGGAATCTTACTGATTAAGTTTAAGCTTTATTTGAAGCAATTACCATTTTTGGAAAGAATAGCTGACTTTCGTTAGATTAAACAAGCTATGTTCGAATGCAATTGACTTTCATTTTATTCAATCAGCTTTATTCGAATCAAGTTAGCTTTGTTTTAATGCAATTGAGTGGAATCTTAATGATTACACTTAAGCTTTATTTGAACTAATTACCATTTTTGGTTAAGAAGTTGACTTTCGGTTGATTAAACAAGCTGAGTTTGAATGCAATTGACTTTTATTTGATTAAATAAGCTTTATTCAAATAAAATTAGCTTTGTTTGAATGCAATTGAGTGGAATCTTAATGATTAAGCTTAAGCTTTATTTGAAACAATTACCATTTTTCGAAAGAAGTTGACTTTCATTTGATTAAACAAGCTATGTTTGAATGTAATTGACTTTTATTTGATGCAATATGTTTTATCCGAATCATATTAGCTTTGTTTGAATGCAATTGAGTGGAATCTTAATGATTAAACTGAAGTATTATTTGAAACAATTACCATTTTTGGAAAGAAGTTGACTTTTATTTCATTAAACAATCTATTTTTGAATGTAATTGACTTTCATTTGATACAATAGGCTTTATTCGAATCAAATTGGCTTTGTTTGAATGCAATTGAGTGGAATCTTAGTGATTAAGTTTAACCTTTATTTCAAACAATTATCATTTTTGCAAAGAATAGTTGGCTTTCATTTCATTAAACAACGTACTTTTAAATGCAATTGACTTTCATTTGATACAATAGGCTTTATTGGAATCAAATTATCTATATTTGAACGCAATTGAGTGGAATCTTACTGATTAAGTTTAAACTTTATTTGAAGCAATTACCATTCTTGGAAAGAATAGCTGACTTTCGTTAGATTAAACAAGCTATGTTCGAAGGCAATTGACTTTCAGTTTATTCAATAAGCTTTATTCGAATCAAGCTAGCTTTGTTTTACTGCAATTGAGTGGAATCTTAACGATTAAGCTTAAGCTTTATTTGAACTAATTACCATTTTTGGTTAAGAAGTTGACTTTCGGTTGATTAAACAAGCTATGTTTCAATGCAATTGACTTTTATTTGATTCAATAAGCTTTATTCAAATCAAATTAGCTTTGTTTGAATGCAATTGAGTGGAATCTTAATGATTAAGCTGAAGCTTTATTTGAACCAATTACCATTTTTGGAAAGAAGTTGACATTCATTTGATTAAACAAGCTATGTTTGAATGTTAATTGACTTTTATTTGATTCAATAAGTTTTATCCGAATCAAATTGGCTTTGTTTGAATGCAATTGAGTGGAATCTTAGTAATTAAGTCTATCCTTTATTTCAAACAATTATCATTTTTGCAAAGAATAGTTGTCTTTCATTTCATTAAACAACGTATTTTTAAATGCAATCGACTATCATTTGATACAATAGGCTTTATTGGAATCAAATTATCCATATTTGAATGCAATTGAGTGGAATCTTAATGATTAAGTTTAAGCTTTATTTGAAGCAATTACCATTTTTGGAAAGAATAGCTGACTTTTGTTAGATTAAACAAGCTATCCTCGAATGCAATTGACTTTCATTTTATTCAATAAGCTTTATTCGAATCAAGTTAGCTTTGTTTTAATGCAATTGAGTGGAATCTTAATGATTAAGCTTAAGCTTTATTTGAACTAATTACCATTTTTGGTTAAGAAGTTGACTTTCGGTTGATTAAACAAGCTATATTTGAATGCAATTGACTTTTATTTGATTCAATAAGCTTTATTCAAATTAAATTAGCTTTGTTTGAATGCAATTGAGTGGAATCTTAATGATTAAGCTTAAGCTTTATTTGAAACAATTACCATTTTTCGAAAGAAGTTGACTTTCATTTGATTAAACAAGCTATGTTTGAATGTAATTGACTTTTATTTGATTCAATAAGTTTTATTCGAATCAAATTAGCTTTGTTTGAATGCAATTGAGTGGAATTTTAATGATTAAGCTGAAGTTTTATTTGAACCAATTACCATTTTTGGAAAGAAGTTGACTTTCATTTTATTAAACAATCTATTTTTGAATGCAATTGACTTTCATTTGATACAATAGGCTTTATTCGAATCAAATTAGCTTTGTTTGAATGCAATTGAGTGGAATCTTAGTGATTAAGTTTAACCTTTAATTCAAACAATTATCATTTTTGCAAAGAATAGTTGGCTTTCATTTCATTAAACAACTTATTTTTAAATGCAATTGACTTTCATTTAATACAATAGGCTTTATTGGAATCAAATTATCTATATTTGAACGCAATTGAGTGGAATCTTAATGATTAAGTTTAAGCTTTATTTGAAGCAATTACCATTTTTGGAAAGAATAGCTGACTTTCGTTAGATTAAACAAGCTATGTTCGTTGGCAATTGACTTTCAGTTTATTCAATAAGCTTTATTCGAATCAAGCTAGCTTTGTTTTACTGCAATTGAGTGGTATCTTAATGATTAAGCTTAAGCTTTATTTGAACTAATTACCATTTTTGGTTAAGAAGTTGACTTTCGGTTGATTAAACAAGCTATGTTTGAATGCAATTGACTTTTATTTGATTCAATAAGCTTTATTCAAATCAAATTAGCTTTGTTTGAATGCAATTGAGTGGAATCTTAATGATTAAGCTGAAGCTTTATTTGAACCAATTACCATTTTTGGAAAGAAGTTGACATTCATTTGATTAAACAAGCTATGTTTGAATGTTAATTGACTTTTATTTGATTCAATAAGTTTTATCCGAATCAATTTGGCTTTGTTTGAATGCAATTGAGTGGAATCTTAGTAATTAAGTTTATCCTTTATTTCAAACAATTATCATTTTTGCAAAGAATAGTTGTGTTTCATTTCATTAAACAACGTATTTTTAAATGCAATCGACTATCATTTGATACAATAGGCTTTATTGGAATCAAATTATCCATATTTGAATGCAATTGAGTGGAATCTTAATGATTAAGTTTAAGCTTTATTTGAAGCAATTACCATTTTTGGAAAGAATAACTGACTTTTGTTAGAATAAACAAGCTATCCTCGAATGCAATTGACTTTCATTTTATTCAATAAGCTTTATTCGAATCAAGTTAGCTTTGTTTTAATGCAATTGAGTGGAATCTTAATGATTAAGCTTAAGCTTTATTTGAACTAATTACCTTTTTTGGTTAAGAAGTTGACTTTCGGTTGATTAAACAAGCTATATTCGAATGCAATTGACTTTTATTTGATTCAATAAGCTTTATTCAAATTAAATTAGCTTTGTTTGAATGCAATTGAGTGGAATCTTAATGATTAAGCTTAAGCTTTATTTGAAACAATTACCATTTTTCGAAAGAAGTTGACTTTCATTTGATTAAACAAGCTATGTTTGAATGTAATTGACTTTTATTTGATTCAATAAGTTTTATTCGAATCAAATTAGCTTTGTTTGAATGCAATTGAGTGGAATTTTAATGATTAAGCTGAAGTTTTATTTGAACCAATTACCATTTTTGGAAAGAAGTTGACTTTCATTTTATTAAACAATCTATTTTTGAATGCAATTGACTTTCATTTGATACAATAGGCTTTATTCGAATCAAATTGGCTTTGTTTGAATGCAATTGAGTGGAATCTTAGTGATTAAGTTTAACCTTTATTTCAAACAATTATCATTTTTGCAAAGAATTGTTGGCTTTCATTTCATTAAACAACGTACTTTTAAATGCAATTGACTTTCATTTGATACAATAGGCTTTATTGGAATCAAATTATCTATATTTGAACGCAATTGAGTGGAATCTTACTGATTAAGTTTAAGCTTTATTTGAAGCAATTACCATTCTTGGAAAGAATAGCTGACTTTCTTTAGATTAAACAAGCTATGTTCGAATGCAATTGACTTTCATTTTATTCAATAAGCTTTATTCGAATCATGCTAGCTTTGTTTTACTGCAATTGAGTGGAATCTTAATGATTAAGCTTAAGCTTTATTTGAACTAATTACCATTTTTGGTTAAGAAGTTGACTTTCGGTTGATTAAACAAGCTAAGTTCGAATGCAATTGACTTTTATTTGATTCAATAAGCTTTATTCAAATAAAATTAGCTTTGTTTGAATGCAATTGAGTGGAATCTTAATGATTAAGCTTATGCTTTATTTGAAACAATTACCATTTTTGGAAAGAAGTTGACTTTCGGTTGATTAAACAAGCTATGTTTGAATGCAATTGAATTTTATTTGATTCAATAAGCTTTATTCAAATAAAATTAGCTTTGTTTGAATGCAATTGAGTTGAATCTTAATGATTAAGCTTAAGTTTTATTTGAAACAATTACCATTTTTCGAAAGAAGTTGACTTTCATTTGATTAAACAAGCTATGTTTGAATGTAATTGACTTTTATTTGATTCAATAAGTTTTATCCGAATCAAATTAGCTTTGTTTGAATGCAATTGAGTGGAATCTTAATGATTAAGCTAAAGTTTTATTTGAACCAATTACCATTTTTGGAAAGAAGTTGACTTTCATTTTATTAAACAATCTATTTTTGAATGCAATTGACTTTCAGTTGATACAATAGACTTTATTCGAATCAAATTAGCTTTGTTTGAATGCAATTGAGTGGAATCTTAGTGATTAAGTTTAAGCTTTATTTCAAACAATTATCATTTTTGCAAAGAATAGTTGGCTTTCATTTCATTAAACAACGTAGTTTTAAATGCAATTGACTTTCATTTGATACAATAGGCTTTATTGGAATCAAATTATCTATATTTGAACGCAATTGAGTAGAATCTTACTGATTAAGTTTAAGCTTTATTTGAAGCAATTACCATTCTTGGAAAGAATAGCTGACTTTCTTTAGATTAAACAAGCTATGTTCGAATGCAATTGACTTTCATTTTATTCAATAAGCTTTATTCGAATCATGCTAGCTTTGTTTTACTGCAATTGAGTGGAATCTTAATGATTAAGCTTAAGCTTTATTTGAACTAATTACCATTTTTGGTTAAGAAGTTGACTTTCGGTTGATTAAACAAGCTAAGTTTGAATGCAATTGACTTTTATTTGATTCAATAAGCTTTATTCAAATAAAATTAGCTTTGTTTGAATGCAATTGAGTGGAATCTTAATGATTAAGCTTATGCTTTATTTGAAACAATTACCATTTTTGGAAAGAAGTTGACTTGCGGTTGATTAAACAAGCTATGTTTGAATGCAATTGAATTTTATTTGATTCAATAAGCTTTATTCAAATAAAATTAGCTTTGTTTGAATGCAATTGAGTTGAATCTTAATGATTAAGCTTAAGTTTTATTTGAAACAATTACCATTTTTCGAAAGAAGTTGACTTTCATTTGATTAAACAAGCTATGTTTGAATGTAATTGACTTTTATTTGATTCAATAAGTTTTATTCGAATCAAATTAGCTTTGTTTGAATGCAATTGAGTGGAATCTTAATGATTAAGCTGAAGTTTTATTTGAACCAATTACCATTTTTGGAAAGAAGTTGACTTTCATTTTATGAAACAATCTATTTTTGAATGCAATTGACTTTCAATTGATCCAATAGGCTTTATTCGAATCAAATTAGCTTTGTTTGAATGCAATTGAGTGGAATCTTAGTGATTAAGTTTAAGCTTTATTTCAAACAATTATCATTTTTGCAAAGAATAGTTGGCTTTCATTTCATTAAACAACGTATTTTTAAATGCAATTGACTTTTATTTGATACAATAGGCTTTATTGGAATCAAATTATCTATATTTGAACGCAATTGAGTGGAATCTTAATGATTAAGTTTAAGCTTTATTTGAAGCAATTACCATTTTTGGAAAGAATAGTTGACTTTCGTTAGATTAAACAAGCTATGTTCGAATGCAATTGACTTTCATTTTATTCAATAAGCTTTATTCGACTCAAGTTAGCTTTGTTTTAATGCAATTGAGTGGAATCTTAATGATTAAGCTTAAGCTTTATTTCAACTAATTACCATTTTTTGTTAAGAAGTTGACTTTCGGTTGATTAAACAAGCTAAGTTTGAATGCAATTGACTTTTATTTGATTCAATAAGCTTTATTCAAATAAAATTAGCTTTGTTTGAATGCAATTGAGTGGAATCTTAATGATTCAGCTTAAGCTTTATTTGAAACAATTACCATTTTTCGAAAGAAGTTGACTTTCATTTGATTAAACAAGCTATGTTTGAATGTAATTGACTTTTATTTGATGCAATAAGTTTTATCCGAATCATATTAGCTTTGTTTGAATGCAATTGAGTGGAATCTTAATAATTAACCTGAAATTTTATTTGAACCAATTACCATTTTTGGAAAGAAGTTGACTTTTATTTTATTAAACAATCTATTTTTGAATGCAATTGACTTTCATTTGATACAATAGGCTTTATTCGAATCAAATTGGCTTTGTTTGAATGCAATTGAGTGGAATCTTAGTGATTAAGTTTAACCTTTATTTCAAACAATTATCATTTTTGCAAAGAATAGTTGGCTTTCATTTCATTAAACAACGTATTTTTAAATGCAATTGACTTTCATTTGATACAATAGGCTTTATTGGAATCAAATTATCTATATTTGAACGCAATTGAGTGGAATCTTACTGATTAAGTTTAAGCTTTATTTGAAGCAATTACCATTCTTGGAAAGAATAGCTGACTTTCGTTAGATTAAACAAGCTATGTTCGAATGCAATTAACTTTCATTTTATTCAATAAGCTTTATTCGAATCAAGTTAGCTTTGTTTTAATGCAATTGAGTGGAATCTTAATGATTAAGCTTAAGCTTTATTTGAACTAATTACCATTTTTGGTTAACAAGTTAACTTTCGGTTGATTAACCAAGCTAAGCTTGAATGCAATTGACTTTTATTTGATTCAATAAGCTTTATTCAAATAAAATTAGCTTTGTTTGAATGCAATTGAGTGGAATCTTAATGATTAAGCTTAAGCTTTATTTGAAACAATTACCATTTTTCGAAAGAAGTTGACTTTCATTTGATTAAACAAGCTATGTTTGAATGTAATTGACTTTTATTTGATTCAATAAGTTTTATCCGAATCATATTAGCTTTGTTTGAATGCAATTGAGTGGAATCTTAATGATTAAACTGAAGTTTTATTTGAACCAATTACCATTTTTCGAAAGAAGTTGACTTTTATTTTATTAAACAATCTATTTTTGAATGCAATTGACTTTCATTTGATACAATAGGCTTTATTCGAATCAAATTGGCTTTGTTTGAATGCAATTGAGTGGAATCTTAGTGATTAAGTTTAACCTTTATTTCAAACAATTATCATTTTTGCAAAGAATAGTTGGCTTTCATTTCATTAAACAACGTACTTTTAAATGCAATTGACTTTCATTTGATACAATAGGCTTTATTGGAATCAAATTATCTATATTTGAACGCAATTGAGTGGAATCTTACTGATTAAGTTTAAGCTTTATTTGATGCAATTACCATTCTCGGAAAGAATAGCTGACTTTCGTTATATTAAACAAGCTATGTTCGAATGCAATTGACTTTCATTTTATTCAATAAGCTTTATTCGAATCAAGCTAGCTTTGTTTTACTGCAATTGAGTGGAATCTTAATGATTAAGCTTAAGCTTTATTTGAACTAATTACCATTTTTGGTTAAGAAGTTGACTTTCGGTTGATTAAACATGCTATATTTGAATGCAATTGACTTTTATTTGATTCAATAAGCTTTATTCAAATCAAATTAGCTTTGTTTGAATGCAATTGAGTGGAATCTTAATGATTAAGATTAAGCTTTATCTGAAACAATTACCATTTTTCGAAAGACGTTGACTTTCATTTGATTAAACAAGCTATGTTTGAATGTAATTGACTTTTATTTGATTCAATAAGTTTTATTCGAATCAAATTAGCTTTGTTTGAATGCAATTGAGTGGAATCTTAATGATTAAGCTGAAGTTTTATTTGAACCAATTACCATTTTTGGAAAGAAGTTGACTTTCATTTTATTAAACAATCTATTTTTGAATGCAATTGACTTTCATTTGATACAATAGGCTTTATTCGAATCAAATTCGCTTTGTTTGAATGCAATTGAGTGGAATCTTAGTGATTAAGTTTAACCTTTAATTCAAACAATTATCATTTTT
Organism: Salicornia ramosissima; assembly: GCA_951394345.1. Lineage (NCBI taxonomy): Eukaryota > Viridiplantae > Streptophyta > Magnoliopsida > Caryophyllales > Amaranthaceae > Salicornia > Salicornia ramosissima. The sequence continues at coordinate 31,309,887 of OX596237.1, forward strand.
GCAAAGAATAGTTGGCTTTCATTTCATTAAACAACTTATTTTTAAATGCAATTGACTTTCATTTGATACAATAGGCTTTATTGGAATCAAATTATCTATATTTGAACGCAATTGAGTGGAATCTTAATGATTAAGTTTAAGTTTTATTTGAAGCAATTACCATTTTTGGAAAGAATAGCTGACTTTCGTTAGATTAAACAAGCTATGTTCGAATGCAATTGACTTTCATTTTATTCAATAAGCTTTATTCGAATCAAGTTAGCTTTGTTTTAATGCAATTGAGTGGAATCTTAATGATTAAGCTTAAGCTTTATTTGAACTAATTACCATTTTTGGTTAAGAAGTTGAGTTTCGGTTGATTAAACAAACTAAGTTTGAATGCAATTGACTTTTATTTGATTCAATAAGCTTTATTCAAATAAAATTAGCTTTGTTTGAATGCGATTGAGTGGAATCTTAATGATTAAGCTTAAGCTTTATTTGAAATAATTACCATTTTTCGAAAGAAGTTGACTTTCATTTGATTAAACAAGCTATATTTGAATGTCATTGACTTTTATTTGATTCAATAAGTTTTATCCGAATCATATTAGCTTTGTTTGAATGCAATTGAGTGGAATCTTAATGATTAAACTGAAGTTTTATTTGAACCAATTACCATTTTTCGAAAGAAGTTGACTTTTATTTTATTAAACAATCTATTTTTGAATGCAATTGAATTTCATTTGATACAATAGGCTTTATTCGAATCAAATTGGCTTTGTTTGAATGCAATTGAGTGGAATCTTAGTGATTAAGTTTAAGCTTTAATTCAAACAATTATCATTTTTGCAAAGAATAGTTGGCTTTCATTTCATGAAACAACTTGTTTTTAAATGCAAATGACTTTCATTTGATACAATAGGCTTTATTGGAATCAAATTATCTATATTTGAACGCAATTGAGTGGAATCTTAATGATTAAGTTTAAGCTTTATTTGAAGCAATTACCATTTTTTGAAAGAATAGCTGACTTTCGTTAGATTAAACAAGCTATGTTCGAATGCAATTGACTTTCATTTTATTCAATAAGCTTTATTCGAATCAAGTTAGCTTTGTTTTAATGCAATTGAGTGGAATCTTAATGATTAAGCTTAAGCTTTTTTTGAACTAATTACCATTTTTGGTTAAGAAGTTGACTTTCGGTTGATTAAACAAGCTAAGTTTGAACGCAATTGACTTTTATTTGATTCAATAAGCTTTATTCAAATAAAATTAGCTTTGTTTGACTGCAATTGAGTGGAATCTTAATGATTAAGCTTAAGCTTTATTTGAAACAATTACCATTTTTCGAAAGAAGTTGACTTTCATTTGATTAAACAAGCTATGTTTGAATGTAATTGACTTTTATTTGATTCAATAAGTTTTATCCGAATCATATTAGCTTTGTTTGAATGCAATTGAGTGGAATCTTAAAGATTAAACTGAAGTTTTATTTGAACCAATTACCATTTTTGGAAAGAAGTTGACTTTTATTTTATTAAACAATCTATTTTTGAATGCAATTGACTTTCATTTGATACAATAGGCTTTATTCGAATCGAATTTGCTTTGTTTGAATGTAATTGAGTGGAATCTTAGTGATTAAGTTTAACCTTTAATTCAAACAATTATCATTTTTGCAAAGAATAGTTGGCTTTCGTTTCATTAAACAACGTATTTTTAAATGCAATTGACTTTCATTTGATACAATAGGCTTTATTGGAATCAAATTATCTATATTTGAACGCAATTGAGTGGAATCTTAATGATTAAGTTTAAGCTTTATTTGAAGCAATTACCATTTTTGGAAAGAATAGTTGACTTTCGTTAGATTAAACAAGCTATGTTCGAATGCAATTGACTTTCATTTTATTTAATAAGCTTTATTCGAATCAAGTTAGCTTTGTTTTAATGCAATTGAGTGGAATCTTAATGATTAAGCTTAAGCTTTATTTCAACTAATTACCATTTTTTGTTAAGAAGTTGACTTTCGGTTGATTAAACAAGCTAAGTTTGAATGCAATTGACTTTTATTTGATTCAATAAGCTTTATTCAAATAAAATTAGCTTTGTTTGAATGCAATTGAGTGGAATCTTAATGATTAAGCTTAAGCTTTATTTGAAACAATTACCATTTTTCGAAAGAAGTTGACTTTCATTTGATTAAACAAGCTATGTTTGAATGTAATTGACTTTTATTTGATTCAATAAGTTTTATCCGAATCATATTAGCTTTGTTTGAATGCAATTGAGTGGAATCTTAATGATTAAACTGAAGTTTTATTTGAACCAATTACCATTTTTGGAAAGAAGTTGACTTTTATTTTATTAAACAATCTATTTTTGAATGCAATTGACTTTCATTTGATACAATAGGCTTTATTCGAATCAAATTGGCTTTGTTTGAATGCAATTGAGTGGAATCTTAGTGATTAAGTTTAACCTTTATTTCAAACAATTATCATTTTTGCAAAGAATAGTTGGCTTTCATTTCATTAAACAACGTACTTTTAAATGCAATTGACTTTCATTTGATACAATAGGCTTTATTGGAATCAAATTATCTATATTTGAACGCAATTGAGTGGAATCTTACTGATTAAGTTTAAGCTTTATTTGATGCAATTACCATTCTCGGAAAGAATAGCTGACTTTCGTTATATTAAACAAGCTATGTTCGAATGCAATTGACTTTCATTTTATTCAATAAGCTTTATTCGAATCAAGCTAGCTTTGTTTTACTGCAATTGAGTGGAATCTTAATGATTAAGCTTAAGCTTTATTTGAACTAATTACCATTTTTGGTTAAGAAGTTGACTTTCGGTTGATTAAACATGCTATATTCGAATGCAATTGACTTTTATTTGATTCAATAAGCTTTATTCAAATCAAATTAGCTTTGTTTGAATGCAATTGAGTGGAATCTTAATGATTAAGATTAAGCTTTATCTGAAACAATTACCATTTTTCGAAAGACGTTGACTTTCATTTGATTAAACAAGCTATGTTTGAATGTAATTGACTTTTATTTGATTCAATAAGTTTTATTCGAATCAAATTAGCTTTGTTTGAATGCAATTGAGTGGAATCTTAATGATTAAGCTGAAGTTTTATTTGAACCAATTACCATTTTTGGAAAGAAGTTGACTTTCATTTTATTAAACAATCTATTTTTGAATGCAATTGACTTTCATTTGATACAATAGGCTTTATTCGAATCAAATTCGCTTTGTTTGAATGCAATTGAGTGGAATCTTAGTGATTAAGTTTAACCTTTAATTCAAACAATTATCATTTTTGCAAAGAGTAGTTGGCTTTCATTTCATTAAACAACTTATTTTTAAATGCAATTGACTTTCATTTGATACAATAGGCTTTATTGGAATCAAATTATCTATATTTGAACGCAATTGAGTGGAATCTTAATGATTAAGTTTAAGTTTTATTTGAAGCAATTACCATTTTTGGAAAGAATAGCTGACTTTCGTTAGATTAAACAAGCTATGTTCGAATGCAATTGACTTTCATTTTATTCAATAAGCTTTATTCGAATCAAGTTAGCTTTGTTTTAATGCAATTGAGTGGAATCTTAATGATTAAGCTTAAGCTTTATTTGAACTAATTACCATTTTTGGTTAAGAAGTTGAGTTTCGGTTGATTAAATAAACTAAGTTTGAATGCAATTGACTTTTATTTGATTCAATAAGCTTTATTCAAATAAAATTAGCTTTGTTTGAATGCGATTGAGTGGAATCTTAATGATTAAGCTTAAGCTTTATTTGAAATAATTACCATTTTTCGAAAGAAGTTGACTTTCATTTGATTAAACAAGCTATGTTTGAATGTCATTGACTTTTATTTGATTCAATAAGTTTTATCCGAATCATATTAGCTTTGTTTGAATGCAATTGAGTGGAATCTTAATGATTAAACTGAAGTTTTATTTGAACCAATTACCATTTTTCGAAAGAAGTTGACTTTTATTTTATTAAACAATCTATTTTTGAATGCAATTGAATTTCATTTGATACAATAGGCTTTATTCGAATCAAATTGGCTTTGTTTGAATGCAATTGAGTGGAATCTTAGTGATTAAGTTTAAGCTTTAATTCAAACAATTATCATTTTTGCAAAGAATAGTTGGCTTTCATTTCATGAAACAACTTGTTTTTAAATGCAAATGACTTTCATTTGATACAATAGGCTTTATTGGAATCAAATTATCTATATTTGAACGCAATTGAGTGGAATCTTAATGATTAAGTTTAAGCTTTATTTGAAGCAATTACCATTTTTCGAAAGAATAGCTGACTTTCGTTAGATTAAACAAGCTATGTTCGAATGCAATTGACTTTCATTTTATTCAATAAGCTTTATTCGAATCAAGTTAGCTTTGTTTTAATGCAATTGAGTGGAATCTTAATGATTAAGCTTAAGCTTTTTTTGAACTAATTACCATTTTTGGTTAAGAAGTTGACTTTCGGTTGATTAAACAAGCTAAGTTTGAACGCAATTGACTTTTATTTGATTCAATAAGCTTTATTCAAATAAAATTAGCTTTGTTTGACTGCAATTGAGTGGAATCTTAATGATTAAGCTTAAGCTTTATTTGAAACAATTACCATTTTTCGAAAGAAGTTGACTTTCATTTGATTAAACAAGCTATGTTTGAATGTAATTGACTTTTATTTGATTCAATAAGTTTTATCCGAATCATATTAGCTTTGTTTGAATGCAATTGAGTGGAATCTTAAAGATTAAACTGAAGTTTTATTTGAACCAATTACCATTTTTGGAAAGAAGTTGACTTTTATTTTATTAAACAATCTATTTTTGAATGCAATTGACTTTCATTTGATACAATAGGCTTTATTCGAATCGAATTTGCTTTGTTTGAATGTAATTGAGTGGAATCTTAGTGATTAAGTTTAACCTTTAATTCAAACAATTATCATTTTTGCAAAGAATAGTTGGCTTTCGTTTCATTAAACAACGTATTTTTACATGCAATTGACTTTCATTTGATACAATAGGCTTTATTGGAATCAAATTATCTATATTTGAACGCAATTGAGTGGAATCTTAATGATTAAGTTTAAGCTTTATTTGAAGCAATTACCATTTTTGGAAAGAATAGTTGACTTTCGTTAGATTAAACAAGCTATGTTCGAATGCAATTGACTTTCATTTTATTTAATAAGCTTTATTCGAATCAAGTTAGCTTTGTTTTAATGCAATTGAGTGGAATCTTAATGATTAAGCTTAAGCTTTATTTCAACTAATTACCATTTTTTGTTAAGAAGTTGACTTTCGGTTGATTAAACAAGCTAAGTTTGAATGCAATTGACTTTTATTTGATTCAATAAGCTTTATTCAAATAAAATTAGCTTTGTTTGAATGCAATTGAGTGGAATCTTAATGATTAAGCTTAAGCTTTATTTGAAACAATTACCATTTTTCGAAAGAAGTTGACTTTCATTTGATTAAACAAGCTATGTTTGAATGTAATTGACTTTTATTTGATTCAATAAGTTTTATCCGAATCATATTAGCTTTGTTTGAATGCAATTGAGTGGAATCTTAATGATTAAACTGAAGTTTTATTTGAACCAATTACCATTTTTGGAAAGAAGTTGACTTTTATTTTATTAAACAATCTATTTTTGAATGCAATTGACTTTCATTTGATACAATAGGCTTTATTCGAATCAAATTGGCTTTGTTTGAATGCAATTGAGTGGAATCTTAGTGATTAAGTTTAACCTTTATTTCAAACAATTATCATTTTTGCAAAGAATAGTTGGCTTTCATTTCATTAAACAACGTACTTTTAAATGCAATTGACTTTCATTTGATACAATAGGCTTTATTGGAATCAAATTATCTATATTTGAACGCAATTGAGTGGAATCTTACTGATTAAGTTTAAGCTTTATTTGATGCAATTACCATTCTCGGAAAGAATAGCTGACTTTCGTTATATTAAACAAGCTATGTTCGAATGCAATTGACTTTCATTTTATTCAATAAGCTTTATTCGAATCAAGCTAGCTTTGTTTTACTGCAATTGAGTGGAATCTTAATGATTAAGCTTAAGCTTTATTTGAACTAATTACCATTTTTGGTTAAGAAGTTGACTTTCGGTTGATTAAACATGCTATATTTGAATGCAATTGACTTTTATTTGATTCAATAAGCTTTATTCAAATCAAATTAGCTTTGTTTGAATGCAATTGAGTGGAATCTTAATGATTAAGATTAAGCTTTATCTGAAACAATTACCATTTTTCGAAAGACGTTGACTTTCATTTGATTAAACAAGCTATGTTTGAATGTAATTGACTTTTATTTGATTCAATAAGTTTTATTCGAATCAAATTAGCTTTGTTTGAATGCAATTGAGTGGAATCTTAATGATTAAGCTGAAGTTTTATTTGAACCAATTACCATTTTTGGAAAGAAGTTGACTTTCATTTTATTAAACAATCTATTTTTGAATGCAATTGACTTTCATTTGATACAATAGGCTTTATTCGAATCAAATTCGCTTTGTTTGAATGCAATTGAGTGGAATCTTAGTGATTAAGTTTAACCTTTAATTCAAACAATTATCATTTTTGCAAAGAATAGTTGGCTTTCATTTCATTAAACAACTTATTTTTAAATGCAATTGACTTTCATTTGATACAATAGGCTTTATTGGAATCAAATTATCTATATTTGAACGCAATTGAGTGGAATCTTAATGATTAAGTTTAAGTTTTATTTGAAGCAATTACCATTTTTGGAAAGAATAGCTGACTTTCGTTAGATTAAACAAGCTATGTTCGAATGCAATTGACTTTCATTTTATTCAATAAGCTTTATTCGAATCAAGTTAGCTTTGTTTTAATGCAATTGAGTGGAATCTTAATGATTAAGCTTAAGCTTTATTTGAACTAATTACCATTTTTGGTTAAGAAGTTGAGTTTCGGTTGATTAAACAAACTAAGTTTGAATGCAATTGACTTTTATTTGATTCAATAAGCTTTATTCAAATAAAATTAGCTTTGTTTGAATGCGATTGAGTGGAATCTTAATGATTAAGCTTAAGCTTTATTTGAAATAATTACCATTTTTCGAAAGAAGTTGACTTTCATTTGATTAAACAAGCTATATTTGAATGTCATTGACTTTTATTTGATTCAATAAGTTTTATCCGAATCATATTAGCTTTGTTTGAATGCAATTGAGTGGAATCTTAATGATTAAACTGAAGTTTTATTTGAACCAATTACCATTTTTCGAAAGAAGTTGACTTTTATTTTATTAAACAATCTATTTTTGAATGCAATTGAATTTCATTTGATACAATAGGCTTTATTCGAATCAAATTGGCTTTGTTTGAATGCAATTGAGTGGAATCTTAGTGATTAAGTTTAAGCTTTAATTCAAACAATTATCATTTTTGCAAAGAATAGTTGGCTTTCATTTCATGAAACAACTTGTTTTTAAATGCAAATGACTTTCATTTGATACAATAGGCTTTATTGGAATCAAATTATCTATATTTGAACGCAATTGAGTGGAATCTTAATGATTAAGTTTAAGCTTTATTTGAAGCAATTACCATTTTTTGAAAGAATAGCTGACTTTCGTTAGATTAAACAAGCTATGTTCGAATGCAATTGACTTTCATTTTATTCAATAAGCTTTATTCGAATCAAGTTAGCTTTGTTTTAATGCAATTGAGTGGAATCTTAATGATTAAGCTTAAGCTTTTTTTGAACTAATTACCATTTTTGGTTAAGAAGTTGACTTTCGGTTGATTAAACAAGCTAAGTTTGAACGCAATTGACTTTTATTTGATTCAATAAGCTTTATTCAAATAAAATTAGCTTTGTTTGACTGCAATTGAGTGGAATCTTAATGATTAAGCTTAAGCTTTATTTGAAACAATTACCATTTTTCGAAAGAAGTTGACTTTCATTTGATTAAACAAGCTATGTTTGAATGTAATTGACTTTTATTTGATTCAATAAGTTTTATCCGAATCATATTAGCTTTGTTTGAATGCAATTGAGTGGAATCTTAAAGATTAAACTGAAGTTTTATTTGAACCAATTACCATTTTTGGAAAGAAGTTGACTTTTATTTTATTAAACAATCTATTTTTGAATGCAATTGACTTTCATTTGATACAATAGGCTTTATTCGAATCGAATTTGCTTTGTTTGAATGTAATTGAGTGGAATCTTAGTGATTAAGTTTAACCTTTAATTCAAACAATTATCATTTTTGCAAAGAATAGTTGGCTTTCATTTCATTAAACAACTTATTTTTAAATGCAATTGACTTTCATTTGATACAATAGGCTTTATTGGAATCAAATGATCTATATTTGAACGCAATTGAGTGGAATCTTACTGATTAAGTTTAAGCTTTATTTGAAGCAATTACCATTCTTGGAAAGAATAGTTGACTTTCGTTATATTAAACAAGCTATGTTCGAATGCAATTGACTTTCATTTTATTCAATAAGCTTTATTCGAATCAAGCTAGCTTTGTTTTACTTCAATTGAGTGGAATCTTAATGATTAAGCTTAAGCTTTATTTGAACTAATTACCATTTTTGGTTAAGAAGTTGACTTTCGGTTGATTAAACATGCTATATTTGAATGCAATTGACTTTTATTTGATTCAATAAGCTTTATTCAAATCAAATTAGCTTTGTTTGAATGCAATTGAGTGGAATCTTAATGATTAAGATTAAGCTTTATCTGAAACAATTACCATTTTTCGAAAGAAGTTGACTTTCATTTGATTAAACAAGCTATGTTTGAATGTAATTGACTTTTATTTGATTCAATAAGTTTTATTCGAATCAAATTAGCTTTGTTTGAATGCAATTGAGTGGAATCTTAATGATTAAGCTGAAGTTTTATTTGAACCAATTACCATTTTTGGAAAGAAGTTGACTTTCATTTTATTAAACAATCTATTTTTGAATGCAATTGACTTTCATTTGATACAATAGGCTTTATTCGAATCAAATTCGCTTTGTTTGAATGCAATTGAGTGGAATCTTAGTGATTAAGTTTAACCTTTAATTCAAACAATTATCATTTTTGCAAAGAATAGTTGGCTTTCATTTCATTAAACAACTTATTTTTAAATGCAATTGACTTTCATTTGATACAATAGGCTTTATTGGAATCAAATTATCTATATTTGAACGCAATTGACTGGAATCTTACTGATTAAGTTTAAGCTTTATTTGAAGCAATTACCATTCTTGGAAAGAATAACTGACTTTCGTTAGATTAAACAAGCTATGTTCGAATGCAATTGACTTTCATTTTATTCAATAAGCTTTATTCAAATCAAGTTAGCTTTGTTTTAATGCAATTGAGTGGAATCTTACTGATTAAGCTTAAGCTTTATTTGAACTAATTACCATTTTTGGTTAAGAAGTTGACTTTCGGTTGATTAAACAAGCTAAGTTTGAACGCAATTGACTTTTATTTGATTCAATAAGCTTTATTCAAATAAAATTAGCTTTGTTTGACTGCAATTGAGTGGAATCTTAATGATTAAGCTTAAGCTTTATTTGAAACAATTACCATTTTTCGAAAGAAGTTGACTTTCATTTGATTAAACAAGCTATGTTTGAATGTAATTGACTTTTATTTGATTCAATAAGTTTTATCCGAATCATATTAGCTTTGTTTGAATGCAATTGAGTGGAATCTTAAAGATTAAACTGAAGTTTTATTTGAACCAATTACCATTTTTGGAAAGAAGTTGACTTTTATTTTATTAAACAATCTATTTTTGAATGCAATTGACTTTCATTTGATACAATAGGCTTTATTCGAATCGAATTTGCTTTGTTTGAATGTAATTGAGTGGAATCTTAGTGATTAAGTTTAACCTTTAATTCAAACAATTATCATTTTTGCAAAGAATAGTTGGCTTTCATTTCATTAAACAACTTATTTTTAAATGCAATTGACTTTCATTTGATACAATAGGCTTTATTGGAATCAAATGATCTATATTTGAACGCAATTGAGTGGAATCTTACTGATTAAGTTTAAGCTTTATTTGAAGCAATTACCATTCTTGGAAAGAATAGTTGACTTTCGTTATATTAAACAAGCTATGTTCGAATGCAATTGACTTTCATTTTATTCAATAAGCTTTATTCGAATCAAGCTAGCTTTGTTTTACTTCAATTGAGTGGAATCTTAATGATTAAGCTTAAGCTTTATTTGAACTAATTACCATTTTTGGTTAAGAAGTTGACTTTCGGTTGATTAAACATGCTATATTTGAATGCAATTGACTTTTATTTGATTCAATAAGCTTTATTCAAATCAAATTAGCTTTGTTTGAATGCAATTGAGTGGAATCTTAATGATTAAGATTAAGCTTTATCTGAAACAATTACCATTTTTCGAAAGAAGTTGACTTTCATTTGATTAAACAAGCTATGTTTGAATGTAATTGACTTTTATTTGATTCAATAAGTTTTATTCGAATCAAATTAGCTTTGTTTGAATGCAATTGAGTGGAATCTTAATGATTAAGCTGAAGTTTTATTTGAACCAATTACCATTTTTGGAAAGAAGTTGACTTTCATTTTATTAAACAATCTATTTTTGAATGCAATTGACTTTCATTTGATACAATAGGCTTTATTCGAATCAAATTCGCTTTGTTTGAATGCAATTGAGTGGAATCTTAGTGATTAAGTTTAACCTTTAATTCAAACAATTATCATTTTTGCAAAGAATAGTTGGCTTTCATTTCATTAAACAACTTATTTTTAAATGCAATTGACTTTCATTTGATACAATAGGCTTTATTGGAATCAAATTATCTATATTTGAACGCAATTGACTGGAATCTTACTGATTAAGTTTAAGCTTTATTTGAAGCAATTACCATTCTTGGAAAGAATAACTGACTTTCGTTAGATTAAACAAGCTATGTTCGAATGCAATTGACTTTCATTTTATTCAATAAGCTTTATTCAAATCAAGTTAGCTTTGTTTTAATGCAATTGAGTGGAATCTTACTGATTAAGCTTAAGCTTTATTTGAACTAATTACCATTATTGGTTAAGAAGTTAACTTTCGGTTGATTAAACAAGCTAAGTTTGAATGCAATTGACTTTTATTTGATTCAATAAGCTTTATTCAAATAAAATTAGCTTTGTTTGAATGCAATTGAGTGGAATCTTAATGATTAAGCTTAAGCTTTATTTGAAAAAATTACCATTTTTCGAAAGAAGTTGACTTTCATTTGATTAAACAAGCTATGTTTGAATGTAATTGACTTTTATTTGATGCAATAAGTTTTATCCGAATCATATTAGCTTTGTTTGAATGCAATTGAGTGGAATCTTCATGATTAAACTGAAGTTTTATTTGAACCAATTACCATTTATCGAAAGAAGTTGACTTTTATTTTATTAAACAATCTATTTTTGAATGCAATTGAATTTCATTTGATACAATAGGCTTTATTCGAATCAAATTGGCTTTGTTTGAATGCAATTGAGTGGAATCTTAGTGATTAAGTTTAAGCTTTAATTCAAACAATTATCATTTTTGCAAAGAATAGTTGGCTTTCATTTCATGAAACAACTTGTTTTTAAATGCAAATGACTTTCATTTGATACAATAGGCTTTATTGGAATCAAATTATCTATATTTGAACGCAATTAAGTGGAATCTTAATGATTAAGTTTAAGCTTTATTTGAAGCAATTACCATTTTTTGAAAGAATAGCTGACTTTCGTTAGATTAAACAAGCTATGTTCGAATGCAATTGACTTTCATTTTATTCAATAAGCTTTATTCGAATCAAGTTAGCTTTGTTTTAATGCAATTGAGTGGAATCTTAATGATTAAGCTTAAGCTTTATTTGAACTAATTACCATTTTTGGTTAAGAAGTTGACTTTCGGTTGATTAAACAAGCTAAGTTTGAATGTAATTGACTTTTATTTGATTCAATAAGCTTTATTCAAATAAAATTAGCTTTGTTTGAATGCAATTGAGTGGAATCTTAATGATTAAGCTTATGCTTTATTTGAAACAATTACCATTTTTCGAAAGAAGTTGACTTTCATTTGATTAAACAAGCTATGTTTGAATGTAATTGACTTTTATTTGATTCAATAAGATTTATCCGAATCATATTAGCTTTGTTTGAATGCAATTGAGTTGAATCTTAATGATTAAACTGATGTTTTATTTGAACCAATTACCATTTTTGGAAAGAAGTTGACTTTTATTTTATTAAACAATCTATTTTTGAATGCAATTGACTTTCATTTGATACAATAGGCTTTATTCGAATCAAATTGGCTTTGTTTGAATGCAATTGAGTGGAATCTTAGTGATTAAGTTTAACCTTTATTTCAAACAATTATCATTTTTGCAAAGAATAGTTGGCTTTCATTTCATTAAACAACGTATTTTTAAATGCGATTGACATTCATTTGATACAATAGGCTTTATTGGAATCAAATTATCTATATTTGAACGCAATTGAGTGGAATTTTACTGATTAAGTTTAAGCTTTATTTGAAGCAATTACCATTCTTGGAAAGAATAGCTGACTTTCGTTAGATTAAACAAGCTATGTTCGAATGCAATTGACTTTCATTTTATTCAATAAGCTTTATTCGAATCAAGTTAGCTTTGTTTTAATGCAATTGAGTGGAATCTTAATGATTAAGCTTAAGCTTTATTTGAACTAATTACCATTTTTGGTTAAGAAGTTGACTTTCGGTTGATTAGACAAGCTAAGTTTGAATGCAATTGACTTTTATTTGATTCAATAAGCTTTATTCAAATAAAATTAGCTTTGTTTGAATGCAATTGAGTGGAATCTTATTGATTAAGCTTAAGCTTTATTTGAAACAATTACCATTTTTCGAAAGAAGTTGACTTTCATTTGATTAAACAAGCTATGTTTGAATGTCATTGACTTTTATTTGATTCAATAAGTTTTATCCGAATCATATTAGCTTTGTTTGAATGCAATTGAGTGGAATCTTCATGATTAAACTGAAGTTTTATTTGAACCAATTACCATTTATCGAAAGAAGTTGACTTTTATTTTATTAAACAATCTATTTTTGAATGCAATTGAATTTCATTTGATACAATAGGCTTTATTCGAATCAAATTGGCTTTGTTTGAATGCAATTGAGTGGAATCTTAGTGATTAAGTTTAACCTTTATTTCAAACAATTATCATTTTTGCAAAGAATAGTTGGCTTTCATTTCATTAAACAACGTATTTTTAAATGCAATTGACTTTCATTTGATACAATAGGCTTTATTGGAATCAAATTATCTATATTTGAACGCAATTGAGTGGAATCTTACTGATTAAGTTTAAGCTTTATTTGAAGCAATTACCATTCTTGGAAAGAATAGCTGACTTTCGTTACATTAAACAAGCTATGTTCGAATGCAATTGACTTTCATTTTATTCAATAAGCTTTATTCGAATCAAGTTAGCTTTGTTTTAATGCAATTGAGTGGAATCTTAATGATTAAGCTTAAGCTTTATTTGAACTAATTACCATTTTTGGTTAAGAAGTTGACTTTCGGTTGATTAAACAAGCTAAGTTTGAATGTAATTGACTTTTATTTGATTCAATAAGCTTTATTCAAATAAAATTAGCTTTGTTTGAATGCAATTGAGTGGAATCTTAATGATTAAGCTTATGCTTTATTTGAAACAATTACCATTTTTCGAAAGAAGTTGACTTTCATTTGATTAAACAAGCTATGTTTGAATGTAATTGACTTTTATTTGATTCAATAAGATTTATCCGAATCATATTAGCTTTGTTTGAATGCAATTGAGTTGAATCTTAATGATTAAACTGATGTTTTATTTGAACCAATTACCATTTTTGGAAAGAAGTTGACTTTTATTTTATTAAACAATCTATTTTTGAATGCAATTGACTTTCATTTGATACAATAGGCTTTATTCGAATCAAATTGGCTTTGTTTGAATGCAATTGAGTGGAATCTTAGTGATTAAGTTTAACCTTTATTTCAAACAATTATCATTTTTGCAAAGAATAGTTGGCTTTCATTTCATTAAACAACGTATTTTTAAATGCGATTGACATTCATTTGATACAATAGGCTTTATTGGAATCAAATTATCTATATTTGAACGCAATTGAGTGGAATTTTACTGATTAAGTTTAAGCTTTATTTGAAGCAATTACCATTCTTGGAAAGAATAGCTGACTTTCGTTAGATTAAACAAGCTATGTTCGAATGCAATTGACTTTCATTTTATTCAATAAGCTTTATTCGAATCAAGTTAGCTTTGTTTTAATGCAATTGAGTGGAATCTTAATGATTAAGCTTAAGCTTTATTTGAACTAATTACCATTTTTGGTTAAGAAGTTGACTTTCGGTTGATTAGACAAGCTAAGTTTGAATGCAATTGACTTTTATTTGATTCAATAAGCTTTATTCAAATAAAATTAGCTTTGTTTGAATGCAATTGAGTGGAATCTTATTGATTAAGCTTAAGCTTTATTTGAAACAATTACCATTTTTCGAAAGAAGTTGACTTTCATTTGATTAAACAAGCTATGTTTGAATGTCATTGACTTTTATTTGATTCAATAAGTTTTATCCGAATCATATTAGCTTTGTTTGAATGCAATTGAGTGGAATCTTAATGATTAAACTGAAGTTTTATTTGAACCAATTACCATTTTTCGAAAGAAGTTGACTTTTATTTTATTAAACAATCTATTTTTGAATGCAATTGAATTTCATTTGATACAATAGGCTTTATTCGAATCAAATTGGCTTTGTTTGAATGCAATTGAGTGGAATCTTAGTGATTAAGTTTAAGCTTTAATTCAAACAATTATCATTTTTGCAAAGAATAGTTGGCTTTCATTTCATGAAACAACTTGTTTTTAAATGCAAATGACTTTCATTTGATACAATAGGCTTTATTGGAATCAAATTATCTATATTTGAACGCAATTAAGTGGAATCTTAATGATTAAGTTTAAGCTTTATTTGAAGCAATTACCATTTTTTGAAAGAATAGCTGACTTTCGTTAGATTAAACAAGCTATGTTCGAATGCAATTGACTTTCATTTTATTCAATAAGCTTTATTCGAATCAAGTTAGCTTTGTTTTAATGCAATTGAGTGGAATCTTAATGATTAAGCTTAAGCTTTTTTTGAACTAATTACCATTTTTGGTTAAGAAGTTGACTTTCGGTTGATTAAACAAGCTAAGTTTGAATGCAATTGACTTTTATTTGATTCAATAAGCTTTATTCAAATAAAATTAGCTTTGTTTAACTGCAATTGAGTGGAATCTTAATGATTAAGCTTAAGCTTTATTTGAAACAATTACCATTTTTCGAAAGAAGTTGACTTTCATTTGATTAAACAAGCTATGTTTGAATGTAATTGACTTTTATTTGATTCAATAAGTTTTATCCGAATCATATTAGCTTTGTTTGAATGCAATTGAGTGGAATCTTAAAGATTAAACTGAAGTTTTATTTGAACCAATTACCATTTTTGGAAAGAAGTTGACTTTTATTCTATTAAACAATCTCTTTTTGAATGCAATTGACTTTCATTTGATACAATAGGCTTTATTCGAATCGAATTTGCTTTGTTTGAATGTAATTGAGTGGAATCTTAGTGATTAAGTTTAACCTTTAATTCAAACAATTATCATTTTTGCAAAGAATAGTTGGCTTTCATTTCATTAAACAACTTATTTTTAAATGCAATTGACTTTCATTTGATACAATAGGCTTTATTGGAATCAAATTATCTATATTTGAACGCAATTGAGTGGAATCTTACTGATTAAGTTTAAGCTTTATTTGAAGCAATTACCATTCTTGGAAAGAATAGCTGACTTTCGTTATATTAAACAAGCTATGTTCGAATGCAATTGACTTTCATTTTATTCAATAAGCTTTATTCGAATCAAGCTAGCCTTGTTTTACTGCAATTGAGTGAAATCTTAATGATTAAGCTTAAGCTTTATTTGAACTAATTACCATTTTTGGTTAAGAAGTTGACTTTCGGTTGATTAAATAAGCTAAGTTTGAATGCAATTGACTTTTATTTGATTCAATAAGCTTTATCCGAATCATATTAGCTTTGTTTGAATGCAATCTAGTGGAATCTTAATGATTAAACTGATGTTTTATTTGAACCAATTACCATTTTTGGAAAGAAGTTGACTTTTATTTTATTAAACAATCTATTTTTGAATGCAATTGACTTTCATTTAATACAATAGGCTTTGTTCGAATCAAATTGGCTTTGTTTGAATGCAATTGAGTGGAATCTTAGTGATTAAGTTTAACCTTTATTTCAAACAATTATCATTTTTGCAAAGAATGGTTGGCTTTCATTTCATTAAACAACGTACTTTTAAATGCAATTGACTTTCATTTGATACAATAGGCTTTATTGGAATCAAATTATCTATATTTGAACGCAATTGAGTGGAATCTTACTGATTAAGTTTAAGCTTTATTTGAAGCAATTACCATTCTTGGAAAGAATAGCTGACTTTCATTAGATTAAACAAGCTATGTTCGAATGCAATTGACTTTCATTTTATTCAATAAGCTTTATTCGAATCAAGCTAGCTTTGTTTTACTGCAATTGAGTGGAATCTTAATGATTAAGCTTAAGCTTTATTTGAACTAATTACCATTTTTGGTTAAGAAGTTGACTTTCTGTTGATTAAACAAGCTATGTTTGAATGCAATTGACTTTTATTTGATTCAATAAGCTTTATTCAAATCAAATTAGCTTTGTTTGAAGGCAATTGAGTGGAATCTTAATGATTAAGCTGAAGCTTTATTTGAACCAATTACCATTTTTGGAAAGAAGTTGACTTTCATTTTATTAAACAATCTATTTTTGAATGCCATTGACTTTCATTTGATACAATAGGCTTTATTCGAATCAAATTAGCTTTGTTTGAATGCAATTGAGTGGAATCTTAGTGATTAAGTTTAAGCTTTATTTCAAACAAGTATCATTTTTGCAAAGAATAGTTGGCTTTCATTTCATTAAACAACGTATTTTTAAATGCAATTGACTTTCATTTGATACAATAGGCTTTATTGGAATCAAATTATCTATATTTGAACGCAATTGAGTGGAATCTTAATGATTAAGTTTAAGCATTATTTGAAGCAATTACCATTTTTGGAAAGAATAGCTGACTTTCGTTAGATTAAACAAGCTATGTTCGAATGCAATTGACTTTCATTTTATTCAATAAGCTTTATTCGAATCAAGTTAGCTTTGTTTTAATGCAATTGAGTGGAATCTTAATGATTAAGCTTAAGCTTTATTTGAACTAATTACCTTTTTTGGTTAAGAAGTTTACTTTCGGTTGATTAAACAAGATAAGTTTGAATGCAATTGACTTTTATTTGATTCAATAAGCTTTATTCAAATAAAATTAGCTTTGTTTGAATGCAATTGAGTGGAATCTTAATGATTAAGCTTAAGCTTTATTTGAAACAATTACCATTTTTCGAAAGAAGTTCACTATCATTTGATTAAACAAGCTATGTTTGAATGTAATTGACTTTTATTTGATGCAATAAGTTTTATCCGAATCATATTAGCTTTGTTTGAATGCAATTGAGTGGAATCTTAATGATTAAACTGAAGTTTTATTTGAACCAATTACCATTTTTGGAAAAAAGTTGACTTTTATTTTATTAAACAATCTATTTTTGAATGCAATTGACTTTCATTTGATACAATAGGCTTTATTCGAATCAAATTGGCTTTGTTTGAATGCAATTGAGTGGAATCTTAGTGATTAAGTTTAACCTTTATTTCAAACAATTATCATTTTTGCAAAGAATAGTTGGCTTTCATTTCATTAAACAACGTATTTTTAAATGCGATTGACATTCATTTGATACAATAGGCTTTATTGGAATCAAATTATCTATATTTGAACGCAATTGAGTGGAATCTTAATGATTAAGTTTAAGTTTTATTTGAAGCAATTACCATTTTTGGAAAGAATAGCTGACTTTCGTTAGATTAAACAAGCTATGTTCGAATGCAATTGACTTTCATTTTATTCAATAAGCTTTATTCGAATCAAGTTAGCTTTGTTTTAATGCAATTGAGTGGAATCTTAATGATTAAGCTTAAGCTTTATTTGAACTAATTACCATTTTTGGTTAAGAAGTTGACTTTCGGTTGATTAAATAAGCTAAGTTTGAATGCAATTGACTTTTATTTGATTCAATAAGCTTTATTCAAATAAAATTAGCTTTGTTTGAATGCGATTGAGTGGAATCTTAATGATTAAGCTTAAGTTTTATTTGAAATAATTACCATTTTTCGAAAGAAGTTGACTTTCATTTGATTAAACAAGCTATGTTTGAATGTCATTGACTTTTATTTGATTCAATAAGTTTTATCCGAATCATATTAGCTTTGTTTGAATGCAATTGAGTGGAATCTTAATGATTAAACTGAAGTTTTATTTGAACCAATTACCATTTTTCGAAAGAAGTTGACTTTTATTTTATTAAACAATCTATTTTTGAATGCAATTGAATTTCATTTGATACAATAGGCTTTATTCGAATCAAATTGGCTTTGTTTGAATGCAATTGAGTGGAATCTTAGTGATTAAGTTTAAGCTTTAATTCAAACAATTATCATTTTTGCAAAGAATAGTTGGCTTTCATTTCATGAAACAACTTGTTTTTAAATGCAAATGACTTTCATTTGATACAATAGGCTTTATTGGAATCAAATTATCTATATTTGAACGCAATTAAGTGGAATCTTAATGATTAAGTTTAAGCTTTATTTGAAGCAATTACCATTTTTTGAAAGAATAGCTGACTTTCGTTAGATTAAACAAGCTATGTTCGAATGCAATTGACTTTCATTTTATTCAATAAGCTTTATTCGAATCAAGTTAGCTTTGTTTTAATGCAATTGAGTGGAATCTTAATGATTAAGCTTAAGCTTTTTTTGAACTAATTACCATTTTTGGTTAAGAAGTTGACTTTCGGTTGATTAAACAAGCTAAGTTTGAATGCAATTGACTTTTATTTGATTCAATAAGCTTTATTCAAATAAAATTAGCTTTGTTTAACTGCAATTGAGTGCAATCTTAATGATTAAGCTTAAGCTTTATTTGAAACAATTACCATTTTTCGAAAGAAGTTGACTTTCATTTGATTAAACAAGCTATGTTTGAATGTAATTGACTTTTATTTGATTCAATAAGTTTTATCCGAATCATATTAGCTTTGTTTGAATGCAATTGAGTGGAATCTTAAAGATTAAACTGAAGTTTTATTTGAACCAATTACCATTTTTGGAAAGAAGTTGACTTTTATTCTATTAAACAATCTCTTTTTGAATGCAATTGACTTTCATTTGATACAATAGGCTTTATTCGAATCGAATTTGCTTTGTTTGAATGTAATTGAGTGGAATCTTAGTGATTAAGTTTAACCTTTAATTCAAACAATTATCATTTTTGCAAAGAATAGTTGGCTTTCATTTCATTAAACAACTTATTTTTAAATGCAATTGACTTTCATTTGATACAATAGGCTTTATTGGAATCAAATTATCTATATTTGAACGCAATTGAGTGGAATCTTACTGATTAAGTTTAAGCTTTATTTGAAGCAATTACCATTCTTGGAAAGAATAGCTGACTTTCGTTATATTAAACAAGCTATGTTCGAATGCAATTGACTTTCATTTTATTCAATAAGCTTTATTCGAATCAAGCTAGCCTTGTTTTACTGCAATTGAGTGGAATCTTAATGATTAAGCTTAAGCTTTATTTGAACTAATTACCATTTTTGGTTAAGAAGTTGACTTTCGGTTGATTAAATAAGCTAAGTTTGAATGCAATTGACTTTTATTTGATTCAATAAGCTTTATTCGAATCATATTAGCTTTGTTTGAATGCAATGTAGTGGAATCTTAATGATTAAACTGATGTTTTATTTGAACCAATTACCATTTTTGGAAAGAAGTTGACTTTTATTTTATTAAACAATCTATTTTTGAATGCAATTGACTTTCATTTAATACAATAGGCTTTGTTCGAATCAAATTGGCTTTGTTTGAATGCAATTGAGTGGAATCTTAGTGATTAAGTTTAACCTTTATTTCAAACAATTATCATTTTTGCAAAGAATGGTTGGCTTTCATTTCATTAAACAACGTACTTTTAAATGCAATTGACTTTCATTTGATACAATAGGCTTTATTGGAATCAAATTATCTATATTTGAACGCAATTGAGTGGAATCTTACTGATTAAGTTTAAGCTTTATTTGAAGCAATTACCATTCTTGGAAAGAATAGCTGACTTTCATTAGATTAAACAAGCTATGTTCGAATGCAATTGACTTTCATTTTATTCAATAAGCTTTATTCGAATCAAGCTAGCTTTGTTTTACTGCAATTGAGTGGAATCTTAATGATTAAGCTTAAGCTTTATTTGAACTAATTACCATTTTTGGTTAAGAAGTTGACTTTCTGTTGATTAAACAAGCTATGTTTGAATGCAATTGACTTTTATTTGATTCAATAAGCTTTATTCAAATCAAATTAGCTTTGTTTGAAGGCAATTGAGTGGAATCTTAATGATTAAGCTGAAGCTTTATTTGAACCAATTACCATTTTTGGAAAGAAGTTGACTTTCATTTTATTAAACAATCTATTTTTGAATGCCATTGACTTTCATTTGATACAATAGGCTTTATTCGAATCAAATTAGCTTTGTTTGAATGCAATTGAGTGGAATCTTAGTGATTAAGTTTAAGCTTTATTTCAAACAAGTATCATTTTTGCAAAGAATAGTTGGCTTTCATTTCATTAAACAACGTATTTTTAAATGCAATTGACTTTCATTTGATACAATAGGCTTTATTGGAATCAAATTATCTATATTTGAACGCAATTGAGTGGAATCTTAATGATTAAGTTTAAGCATTATTTGAAGCAATTACCATTTTTGGAAAGAATAGCTGACTTTCGTTAGATTAAACAAGCTATGTTCGAATGCAATTGACTTTCATTTTATTCAATAAGCTTTATTCGAATCAAGTTAGCTTTGTTTTAATGCAATTGAGTGGAATCTTAATGATTAAGCTTAAGCTTTATTTGAACTAATTACCTTTTTTGGTTAAGAAGTTTACTTTCGGTTGATTAAACAAGCTAAGTTTGAATGCAATTGACTTTTATTTGATTCAATAAGCTTTATTCAAATAAAATTAGCTTTGTTTGAATGCAATTGAGTGGAATCTTAATGATTAAGCTTAAGCTTTATTTGAAACAATTACCATTTTTCGAAAGAAGTTCACTATCATTTGATTAAACAAGCTATGTTTGAATGTAATTGACTTTTATTTGATGCAATAAGTTTTATCCGAATCATATTAGCTTTGTTTGAATGCAATTGAGTGGAATCTTAATGATTAAACTGAAGTTTTATTTGAACCAATTACCATTTTTGGAAAAAAGTTGACTTTTATTTTATTAAACAATCTATTTTTGAATGCAATTGACTTTCATTTGATACAATAGGCTTTATTCGAATCAAATTGGCTTTGTTTGAATGCAATTGAGTGGAATCTTAGTGATTAAGTTTAACCTTTATTTCAAACAATTATCATTTTTGCAAAGAATAGTTGGCTTTCATTTCATTAAACAACGTATTTTTAAATGCGATTGACATTCATTTGATACAATAGGCTTTATTGGAATCAAATTATCTATATTTGAACGCAATTGAGTGGAATCTTAATGATTAAGTTTAAGTTTTATTTGAAGCAATTACCATTTTTGGAAAGAATAGCTGACTTTCGTTAGATTAAACAAGCTATGTTCGAATGCAATTCACTTTCATTTTATTCAATAAGCTTTATTCGAATCAAGTTAGCTTTGTTTTAATGCAATTGAGTGGAATCTTAATGATTAAGCTTAAGCTTTATTTGAACTAATTACCATTTTTGGTTAAGGAGTTGACTTTCGGTTGATTAAATAAGCTAAGTTTGAATGCAATTGACTTTTATTTGATTCAATAAGCTTTATTCAAATAAAATTAGCTTTGTTTGAATGCGATTGAGTGGAATCTTAATGATTAAGCTTAAGCTTTATTTGAAATAATTACCATTTTTCGAAAGAAGTTGACTTTCATTTGATTAAACAAGCTATGTTTGAATGTCATTGACTTTTATTTGATTCAATAAGTTTTATCCGAATCATATTAGCTTTGTTTGAATGCAATTGAGTGGAATCTTAATGATTAAACTGAAGTTTTATTTGAACCAATTACCATTTTTCTAAAGAAGTTGACTTTTATTTTATTAAACAATCTATTTTTGAATGCAATTGAATTTCATTTGATACAATAGGCTTTATTCGAATCAAATTGGCTTTGTTTGAATGCAATTGAGTGGAATCTTAGTGATTAAGTTTAAGCTTTAATTCAAACAATTATCATTTTTGCAAAGAATAGTTGGCTTTCATTTCATGAAACAACTTGTTTTTAAATGCAAATGACTTTCATTTGATACAATAGGCTTTATTGGAATCAAATTATCTATATTTGAACGCAATTGAGTGGAATCTTAATGATTAAGTTTAAGCTTTATTTGAAGCAATTACCATTTTTTGAAAGAATAGCTGACTTTCGTTAGATTAAACAAGCTATGTTTGAATGCAATTGACTTTCATTTTATTCAATAAGCTTTATTCGAATCAAGTTAGCTTTGTTTTAATGCAATTGAGTGGAATCTTAATGATTAAGCTTAAGCATTATTTGAACTAATTACCATTTTTGGTTAAGAAGTTGACTTTCGGTTTATTAAACAATCTATTTTTGAATGCAATTGACTTTCATTTGATACAATAGGCTTTATTCGAATCAAATTGGCTTTGTTTGAATGCAATTGAGTGGAATGTTAGTGATTAAGTTTAACCTTTATTTCAAACAATTATCATTTTTGCAAAGAATAGTTGGCATTCATTTCATTAAACAACGTATTTTTAAATGCAATTGACTTTTATTTGATTCAATAAGTTTTATCCGAATCATATTAGCTTTGTTGAATGCAATTGAGTGGAATCTTAAAGATTAAACTGAAGTTTTATTTGAACCAATTACCATTTTTGGAAAGAAATTGACTTTTATTTTATTAAACAATATATTTTTGAATTCAATTGACTTTCATTTGATACAATAGGCTTTATTCGAATCGAATTTGCTTTGTTTGAATGTAATTGAGTGGAATCTTAGTGATTAAGTTTAACCTTTAATTCAAACAATTATGATTTTTGCAAAGAATAGTTGGCTTTCATTTCATTAAACAACTTATTTTTAAATGCAATTGACTTTCATTTGATACAATAGGCTTTATTGGAATCAAATTATCTATATTTGAACGCAATTGAGTGGAATCTTACTGATTAAGTTTAAGCTTTATTTGAAGCAATTACCATTCTTGGAAAGAATAGCTGACTTTCGTTATATTAAACAAGCTATGTTCGAATGCAATTGACTTTCATTTTATTCAATAAGCTTTATTCGAATCAAGCTAGTTTTTTTTTACTGCAATTGAGTGGAATCTTAATGATTAAGCTTAAGCTTTATTTGAACTAATTACCATTTTTGGTTAAGAAGTTGACTTTCGGTTGATTAAACATGCTATATTTGAATGCAATTGACTTTTATTTGATTCAATAAGTTTTATTCGAATCAAATTAGCTTTGTTTGAATGCAATTGAGTGGAATCTTAATGATTAAGCTGAAGTTTTATTTGAACCAATTACCATTTTTGGAAAGAAGTTGACTTTCATTTGATTAAACAATCTATTTTTGAATGCAATTGACTTTCATTTGATACAATAGGCTTTATTCGAATCAAATTCGCTTTGTTTGAATGCAATTGAGTGGAATCTTAGTGATTAAGTTTAACCTTTAATTCAAACAATTATCATTTTTGCAAAAAATAGTTGGCTTTCATTTCATTAAACAACTTATTTTTAAATGCAATTGACTTTCATTTGATACAATAGGCTTTATTGGAATCAAATTATCTATATTTGAACGCAATTGAGTGGAATCTTAATGATTAAGTTTAAGCTTTATTTGATGCAATTACCATTTTTGGAAAGAATAGCTGACTTTCGTTAGATTAAACAAGCTATGTTCGAATGCAATTGACTTTCATTTTATTCAATAAGCTTTATTCGAATCAAGTTAGCTTTGTTCTAATGCAATTGAGTGGAATCTTAATGATTAAGCTTAAGCATTATTTGAACATATTACCATTTTTGGTTAAGAAGTTGACTTTCGGTTTATTAAACAATCTATTTTTGAATGCAATTGACTTTCATTTGATACAATAGGCTTTATTCGAATCAAATTGGCTTTGTTTGAATGCAATTGAGTGGAATGTTAGTGATTAAGTTTAACCTTTATTTCAAACAATTATCATTTTTGCAAAGAATAGTTGGCTTTCATTTCATTAAACAACGTATTTTTAAATGCAATTGACTTTCATTTGATACAATAGGCTTTATTGGAATCAAATTATCTATATTTGAACACAATTGAGTGGAATCTTACTGATTAAGTTTAAGCTTTATTTGAAGCAATTACCATTCTTGGAAAGAATAGCTGACTTTCGTTAGATTAAACAAGCTATGTTCGAATGCAATTGACTTTCATTTTATTCAATAAGCTTTATTCGAATCAAGTTAGCTTTGTTTTAATGCAATTGAGTGGAATCTTAATGATTAAGCTTAAGCTTTATTTGAACTAATTACCATTTTTGGTTAAGAAGTTGACTTTCGGTTGATTAAACAAGCTAAGTTTGAATGCAATTGACATTTATTTGATTCAATAAGCTTTATTCAAATAAAATTAGCTTTGTTTGAATGCAATTGAGTGGAATCTTAATGATTAAGCTTATGCTTTATTTGAAACAATTACCATTTTTTGAAAGAAGTTGACTTTCATTTGATTAAACAAGCTATGTTTGAATGTAATTGACTTTTATTTGATTCAATAAGTTTTATCCGAATCAAATTAGCTTTGTTTGAATGCAATTTAGTGGAATCTTAATGATTAAACTGATGTTTTATTTGAACCAATTACCATTTTTGGAAAAAGAAGTTGACTTTTATTTTATTAAACAATCTATTTTTGAATGCAATTGACTTCCATTTAATACAATAGGCTTTGTTCGAATCAAATTGGCTTTGTTTGAATGCAATTGAGTGGAATCTTAGTGATTAAGTTTAACCTTTATTTCAAACAATTATCATTTTTGCAAAGAATGGTTGGCTTTCATTTCATTAAACAACGTACTTTTAAATGCAATTGACTTTCATTTGATACAATAGGCTTTATTGGAATCAAATTATCTATATTTGAACGCAATTGAGTGGAATCTTACTGATTAAGTTTAAGCTTTATTTGAAGCAATTACCATTCTTGGAAAGAATAGCTGACTTTCGTTAGATTAAACAAGCTATGTTCGAATGCAATTGACTTTCATTTTATTCAATAAGCTTTATTCGAATCAAGTTAGCTTTGTTTTAATGCAATTGAGTGGAATCTTAATGATTAAGCTTAAGCTTTATTTGAACTAATTACCATTTTTGGTTAAGAAGTTGACTTTCGGTTGATTAAACAAGCTAAGTTTGAATGCAATTGACATTTATTTGATTCAATAAGCTTTATTCAAATAAAATTAGCTTTGTTTGAATGCAATTGAGTGGAATCTTAATGATTAAGCTTATGCTTTATTTGAAACAATTACCATTTTTCGAAAGAAGTTGACTTTCATTTGATTAAACAAGCTATGTTTGAATGTAATTGACTTTTATTTGATTCAATAAGTTTTATCCGAATCATATTAGCTTTGTTTGAATGCAATGTAGTGGAATCTTAATGATTAAACTGATGTTTTATTTGAACCAATTACCATTTTTGGAAAGAAGTTGACTTTTATTTTATTAAACAATCTATTTTTGAATGCAATTGACTTCCATTTAATACAATAGGCTTTATTCGAATCAAATTCGCTTTGTTTGAATGCAATTGAGTGGAATCTTAGTGATTAAGTTTAACCTTTAATTCAAACAATTATCATTTTTTCAAAGAATAGTTGGCTTTCATTTCATTTAACAACTTATTTTTAAATGCAATTGACTTTCATTTGATACAATAGGCTTTATTGGAATCAAATTATCTATATTTGAACGCAATTGAGTGGAATCTTAATGATTAAGTTTAAGCTTTATTTGATGCAATTACCATTTTTGGAAAGAATAGCTGACTTTCGTTAGATTAAACAAGCTATGTTCGAATGCAATTGACTTTCATTTTATTCAATAAGCTTTATTCGAATCAAGTTAGCTTTGTTTTAATGCAATTGAGTGGAATCTTAATGATTAAGCTTAAGCATTATTTGAACTAATTACCATTTTTGGTTAAGAAGTTGACTTTCGGTTTATTAAACAATCTATTTTTGAATGCAATTGACTTTCATTTGATACAATAGGCTTTATTCGAATCAAATTGGCTTTGTTTGAATGCAATTGAGTGGAATCTTAGTGATTAAGTTTAACCTTTATTTCAAACAATTATCATTTTTGCAAAGAATAGTTGGCTTTCATTTCATTAAACAACGTAGTTTTAAATGCAATTGACTTTCATTTGATACAATAGGCTTTATTGGAATCAAATTATCTATATTTGAACGCAATTGAGTGGAATCTTACTGATTAAGTTTAAGCTTTATTTGAAGCAATTACCATTCTTGGAAAGAATAGCTGACTTTCGTTAGATTAAACAAGCTATGTTCGAATGCAATTGACTTTCATTTTATTCAATAAGCTTTATTCGAATCAAGTTAGCTTTGTTTTAATGCAATTGAGTGGAATCTTAATGATTAAGCTTAAGCTTTATTTGAACTAATTACCATTTTTGGTTAAGAAGTTGACTATCGGTTGATTAAACAAGCTAAGTTTGAATGCAATTGACTTTTATTTGATTCAATAAGCTTTATTCAAATCAAATTAGCTTTGTTTGAATGCAATTGAGTGGAATCTTAATGATTAAGATTAAGCTTTATCTGAAACAATTACCATTTTTCGAAAGACGTTGACTTTCATTTGATTAAACAAGCTATGTTTGAATGTAATTGACTTTTATTTGATTCAATAAGTTTTATTCGAATCAAATTAGCTTTGTTTGAATGCAATTGGGTGGAATCTTAATGATTAAGCTGAAGTTTTATTTGAACCAATTACCATTTTTGGAAAGAAGTTGACTTTCATTTTATTAAACAATCTATTTTTGAATGCCATTGACTTTCATTTGATACAATAGGCTTTATTCGAATCAAATTAGCTTTGTTTGAATGCAATTGAGTGGAATCTTAGTGATTAAGTTTAAGCTTTATTTCAAACAATTATCATTTTTGCAAAGAATAGTTGGCTTTCATTTCATTAAACAACGTATTTTTAAATGCAATTGACTTTCATTTGATACAATAGGCTTTATTGGAATCAAATTATCTATATTTGAACGCAATTGAGTGGAATCTTAATGATTAAGTTTAAGCTTTATTTGAAGCAACTACCATTTTTGGAAAGAATAGCTGACTTTCGTTAGATTAAACAAGCTATGTTCGAATGCAATTGACTTTCATTTTATTCAATAAGCTTTATTCGAATCAAGTTAGCTTTGTTTTAATGCAAGTGAGTGGAATCTTAATGATTAAGCTTAAGCTTTATTTGAACTAATTACCATTTTTGGTTAAGAAGTTGACTTTCTGTTGATTAAACAAGCTATGTTTGAATGCAATTGACTTTTATTTGATTCAATAAGCTTTATTCAAATCAAATTAGCTTTGTTTGAAGGCAATTGAGTGGAATCTTAATGATTAAGCTGAAGCTTTATTTGAATCAATTACCATTTTTGGAAAGAAGTTGACTTTCATTTTATTAAACAATCTATTTTTGAATGCCATTGACTTTCATTTGATACAATAGGCTTTATTCGAATCAAATTAGCTTTGTTTGAATGCAATTGAGTGGAATCTTAGTGATTAAGTTTAAGCTTTATTTCAAACAATTATCATTTTTGCAAAGAATAGTTGGCTTTCATTTCATTAAACAACGTACTTTTAAATGCAATTTACTTTCTTTTGATACAATAGGCTTTATTGGAATCAAATTATCTATATTTGAACGCAATTGAGTGGAATCTTACTGATTAAGTTTAAGCTTTATTTGAAGCAATTACCATTCTTGGAAAGAATAGCTGACTTTCGTAAGATTAAACAAGCTATGTTCGAATGCAATTGACTTTCATTTTATTCAATAAGCTTTATTCGAATCAAGCTAGCTTTGTTTTACTGCAATTGAGTGGAATCTTAATGATTAAGCTTAAGCTTTATTTGAACTAATTACCATTTTTGGTTAAGAAGTTGACTTTCGGTTGATTAAACAAGCTAACTTTGAATGCAATTGACTTTTATTTGATTCAATAAGCTTTATTCAAATAAAATTAGCTTTGTTTGAATGCAATTGAGTGGAATCTTAATGATTAAGCTTAAGCTTTATTTGAAACAATTACCATTTTTCGAAAGAAGTTGACTTTCATTTGATTAAACAAGCTATGTTTGAATGTAATTGACTTTTATTTGATGCAATAAGTTTTATCCGAATCATATTAGCTTTGTTTGAATGCAATTGAGTGGAATCTTAATGATTAAACTGAAGTTTTATTTGAACCAATTACCATTTTTGGAAAAAAGTTGACTTTTATTTTATTAAACAATCTATTTTTGAATGCAATTGACTTTCATTTGATACAATAGGCTTTATTCGAATCAAATTGGCTTTGTTTGAATGCAATTGAGTGGAATCTTAGTGATTAAGTTTAACCTTTATTTCAAACAATTATCATTTTTGCAAAGAATAGTTGGCTTTCATTTCATTAAACAACGTATTTTGAAATGCGATTGACATTCATTTGATACAATAGGCTTTATTGGAATCAAATTATCTATATTTGAACGCAATTGAGTGGAATCTTACTGATTAAGTTTAAGCTTTATTTGAAGCAATTACCATTCTTGGAAAGAATAGCTGACTTTCGTTAGATTAAACAAGCTATGTTCGAATGCAATTGACTTTCATTTTATTCAATAAGCTTTATTCGAATCAAGTTAGCTTTGCTTTAATGCAATTGAGTGGAATCTTAGTGATTAAGCTTAAGCTTTATTTGAACTAATTACCATTTTTGGTTAAGAAGTTGACTATCGGTTGATTAAACAAGCTAAGTTTGAATGCAATTGACTTTTATTTGATTCAATAAGCTTTATTCAAATCAAATTAGCTTTGTTTGAATGCAATTGAGTGGAATCTTAATGATTAAGATTAAGCTTTATCTGAAACAATTACCATTTTTCGAAAGACGTTGACTTTCATTTGATTAAACAAGCTATGTTTCAATGTAATTGACTTTTATTTGATTCAATAAGTTTTATTCGAATCAAATTAGCTTTGTTTGAATGCAATTGAGTGGAATCTTAATGATTAAGCTGAAGTTTTATTTGAACCAATTACCATTTTTGGAAAGAAGTTGACTTTCATTTTATTAAACAATCTATTTTTGAATGCAATTGACTTTCATTTGATACAATAGGCTTTATTCGAATCAAATTAGCTTTGTTTGAATGCAATTGAGTGGAATCTTAGTGATTAAGTTTAAGCTTTATTTCAAACAATTATCATTTGTGCAAAGAATAGTTGGCTGTCATTTCATTAAACAACGTATTTTTAAATGCAATGGACTTTCATTTGATACAATAGGCTTTATTGGAATCAAATTATCTATATTTGAACGCAATTGAGTGGAATCTTAATGATTAAGTTTAAGCTTTATTTGAAGCAACTACCATTTTTGGAACGAATAGCTGACTTTCGTTAGATTAAACAAGCTATGTTCGAATGCAATTGACTTTCATTTTATTCAATAAGCTTTATTCGAATCAAGTTAGCTTTGTTTTAATGCAATTGAGTGGAATCTTAATGATTAAGCTTAAGCTTTATTTGAACTAATTACCATTTTTGGTTAAGAAGTTGACTTTCTGTTGATTAAACAAGCTATGTTTGAATGCAATTGACTTTTATTTGATTCAATAAGCTTTATTCAAATCAAATTAGCTTTGTTTGAAGGCAATTGAGTGGAATCTTAATGATTAAGCTGAAGCTTTATTTGAACCAATTACCATTTTTGGAAAGAAGTTGACTTTCATTTTATTAAACAATCTATTTTTGAATGCCATTGACTTTCATTTGATACAATAGGCTTTATTCGAATCAAATTAGCTTTGTTTGAATGCAATTGAGTGGAATCTTAGTGATTAAGTTTAAGCTTTATTTCAAACAATTATCATTTTTGCAAAGAATAGTTGGCTGTCATTTCATTAAACAACGTATTTTTAAATGCAATGGACTTTCATTTGATACAATAGGCTTTATTGGAATCAAATTATCTATATTTGAACGCAATTGAGTGGAATCTTAATGATTAAGTTTAAGCTTTATTTGAAGCAATTACCATTTTTGGAAAGAATAGCTGACTTTCGTTAGATTAAACAAGCTATGTTCGAATGCAATTGACTTTCATTTTATTCAATAAGCTTTATTCGAATCAAGTTAGCTTTGTTTTAATGCAATTGAGTGGAATCTTAATGATTAAGCTTAAGCTTTATTTGAACTAATTACCTTTTTTGGTTAAGAAGTTGACTTTCGGTTGATTAAACAAGCTAAGTTTGAATGCAATTGACTTTTATTTGATTCAATAAGCTTTATTCAAATAAAATTAGCTTTGTTTGAATGCAATTGAGTGGAATCTTAATGATTAAGCTTAAGCTTTATTTGAAACAATTACCATTTTTCGAAAGAAGTTGACTATCATTTGATTAAACAAGCTATGTTTGAATGTAATTGACTTTTATTTGATGCAATAAGTTTTATCCGAATCATATTAGCTTTGTTTGAATGCAATTGAGTGGAATCTTAATGATTAAACTGAAGTTTTATTTGAACCAATTACCATTTTTGGAAAAAAGTTGACTTTTATTTTATTAAACAATCTATTTTTGAATGCAATTGACTTTCATTTGATACAATAGGCTTTATTCGAATCAAATTGGCTTTGTTTGAATGCAATTGAGTGGAATCTTAGTGATTAAGTTTAACCTTTATTTCAAACAATTATCATTTTTGCAAAGAATAGTTGGCTTTCATTTCATTAAACAACGTATTTTTAAATGCGATTGACATTCATTTGATACAATAGGCTTTATTGGAATCAAATTATCTATATTTGAACGCAATTGAGTGGAATCTTACTGATTAAGTTTAAGCTTTATTTGAAGCAATTACCATTCTTGGAAAGAATAGCTGACTTTCGTTAGATTAAACAAGCTATGTTCGAATGCAATTGACTTTCATTTTATTCAATAAGCTTTATTCGAATCAAGTTAGCTTTGTTTTAATGCAATTGAGTGGAATCTTAATGATTAAGCTTAAGCTTTATTTCAACTAATTACCATTTTTGGTTAAGAAGTTGACTTTCGGTTGATTAGACAAGCTAAGTTTGAATGCAATTGACTTTTATTTGATTCAATAAGCTTTATTCAAATAAAATTAGCTTTGTTTGATTGCAATTGAGTGGAATCTTAATGATTAAGCTTAAGCTTTATTTGAAACAATTACCATTTTTCGAAAGAAGTTGACTTTCATTTGATTAAACAAGCTATGTTTGAATGTAATTGAATTTTATTTGATTCAATAAGTTTTATCCGAATCATATTAGCTTTGTTTGAATGCAATGTAGTGGAATCTTAATGATTAAACTGATGTTTTATTTGAACCAATTACCATTTTTGGAAAGAAGTTGACTTTTATTTTATTAAACAATCTATTTTTGAATGCAATTGACTTTCATTTAATACAATAGGCTTTGTTCGAATCAAATTGGCTTTGTTTGAATGCAATTGAGTGGAATCTTAGTGATTAAGTTTATCCTTTATTTCAAACAATTATCATTTTTGCAAAGAATTGTTGGCTTTCATTTCATTAAACAACGTACTTTTAAATGCAATTGACTTTCATTTGATACAATAGGTTTTATTGGAATCAAATTATCTATATTTGAACGCAATTGAGTGGAATCTTACTGATTCAGTTTAAGCTTTCTTTGAAGCAATTACCATTCTTGGAAAGAATAGCTGACTTTCATTAGATTAAACAAGCTATGTTCGAATGCAATTGACTTTCATTTTATTCAATAAGCTTTATTCGAATCAAGCTAGCTTTGTTTTACTGCAATTGAGTGGAATCTTAATGATTAAGCTTAAGCTTTATTTGAACTAATTACCATTTTTGGTTAAGAAGTTGACTTTCTGTTGATTAAACAAGCTATGTTTGAATGCAATTGACTTTTATTTGATTCAATAAGCTTTATTCAAATCAAATTAGCTTTGTTTGAAGGCAATTGAGTGGAATCTTAATGATTAAGCTGAAGCTTTATTTGAACCAATTACCATTTTTGGAAAGAAGTTGACTTTCATTTTATTAAACAATCTATTTTTGAATGCCATTGACTTTCATTTGATACAATAGGCTTTATTCGAATCAAATTAGCTTTGTTTGAATGCAATTGAGTGGAATCTTAGTGATTAAGTTTAAGCTTTATTTCAAACAATTAGCTTTGTTTGAATGCAATTGAGTGGAATCTTAATGATTAAGCTTAAGCTTTATTTGAAACAATTACCATTTTTCGAAAGAAGTTGACTTTCATTTGATTAAACAAGCTATGTTTGAATGTAATTGACTTTTATTTGATTCAATAAGTTTTATCCGAATCATATTAGCTTTATTTGAATGCAATGTAGTGGAATCTTAATGATTAAACTGATGTTTTATTTGAACCAATTACCATTTTTGGAAAGAAATTGACTTTTATTTTATTAAACAATCTATTTTTGAATGCAATTGACTTTCATTTGATACAATAGGCTTTATTCGAATCAAATTGGCTTTGTTTGAATGCAATTGAGTGGAATCTTAGTGATTAAGTTTAACCTTTATTTCAAACAATTATCATTTTTGAAAAGAATAGTTGGCTTTCATTTCATTAAACAACGTACTTTTAAATGCAATTGACTTTCTTTTGATACAATAGGCTTTATTGGAATCAAATTATCTATATTTGAACGCAATTGAGTGGAATCTTACTGATTAAGTTTAAGCTTTATTTGAAGCAATTACCATTCTTGGAAAGAATAGCTGACTTTCGTAAGATTAAACAAGCTATGTTCGAATGCAATTGACTTTCATTTTATTCAATAAGCTTTATTCGAATCAAGCTAGCTTTGTTTTACTGCAATTGAGTGGAATCTTAATGATTAAGCTTAAGCTTTATTTGAACTAATTACCATTTTTGGTTAAGAAGTTGACTTTCGGTTGATTAAACAAGCTATGTTTGAATGCAATTGACTTTTATTTGATTCAATAAGCTTTATTCAAATCAAATTAGCTTTGTTTGAATGCAATTGAGTGGAATCTTAATGATTAAGCTGAAGCTTTATTTGAACCGATTACCATTTTTGGAAAGAAGTTGACTTTCATTTGATTAAACAAGCTATGTTTGAATGTTAATTGACTTTTATTTGATTCAATAAGTTTTATCCGAATCAAATTGGCTTTGTTTGAATGCAATTGAGTGGAATCTTAGTAATTAAGTCTAACCTTTATTTCAAACAATTATCATTTTTGCAAAGAATAGTTGTCTTTCATTTCATTAAACAACGTATTTTTAAATGCAATTGACTATCATTTGATACAATAGGCTTTATTGGAATCAAATTATCTATATTTGAATGCAATTGAGTGGAATCTTAATGATTAAGTTTAAGCTTTATTTGAAGCAATTACCATTTTTGGAAAGAATTGCTGACTTTCGTTAGATTAAACAAGCTATCCTCGAATGCAATTGACTTTCATTTTATTCAATAAGCTTTATTCTAATCAAGTTAGCTTTGTTTTAATGCAATTGAGTGGAATCTTAATGATTAAGCTTAAGCTTTATTTGAACTAATTACCATTTTTGGTTAAGAAGTTGACTTTCGGTTGATTAAACAAGCTAAGTTTGAATGCAATTGACTTTTATTTGATTCAATAAGCTTTATTCAAATAAAATTAGCTTTGTTTGAATGCAATTGAGTGGAATCTTAATGATTAAGCTTAAGCTTTATTTGAAACAATTACCATTTTTCGAAAGAAGTTGACTTTCATTTGATTAAACAAGCTATGTTTGAATGTAATTGACTTTTATTTGATTCAATAAGTTTTATCCGAATCATATTAGCTTTGTTTGAATGCAATTGAGTGGAATCTTAATGATTAAACTGAAGTTTTATTTGAACCAATTACCATTTTTGGAAAGAAGTTGACTTTTATTTTATTAAACAATCTATTTTTGAATGCAATTGACTTTCATTTGATACAATAGGCTTTGTTCGAATCAAATTGGCTTTGTTTGAATGCAATTGAGTGGAATCTTAGTGATTAAGTTTAAGCTTTAATTCAAACAATTATCATTTTTGCAAAGAATAGTTGGCTTTCATTTCATGAAACAACTTGTTTTTAAATGCAATTGACTTTCATTTGATACAATAGGCTTTATTGGAATCAAATTATCTATATTTGAACGCAATTGAGTGGAATCTTAATGATTAAGTTTAAGCTTTATTTGAAGCAATTACCATTTTTTGAAAGAATAGCTGACTTTCGTTAGATTAAACAAGCTATGTTCGAATGCAATTGACTTTCATTTTATTCAATAAGCTTTATTCGAATCAAGGTAGCTTTGTTTTAATGCAATTGAGTGGAATCTTAATGATTAAGCTTAAGCTTTATTTGAACCAATTACCATTTTTGGTTAAGAAGTTGACTTTCGGTTGATTAAACAAGCTAAGTTTGAATGCAATTGACTTTTATTTGATTCAATAAGCTTTATTCAAATAAAATTAGCTTTGTTTGACTGCAATTGAGTGGAATCTTAATGATTAAGCTTAAGCTTTATTTGAAACAATTACCATTTTTCGAAAGAAGTTGACTTTCATTTGATTAAACAAACTATGCTTGAATGTAATTGACTTTTATTTGATTCAATAAGTTTTATCCGAATCATATTAGCTTTGTTTGAATGCAATTGAGTGGAATCTTAAAGATTAAATTGAAGTTTTATTTGAACCAATTACCATTTTTGGAAAGAAGTTGACTTTTATTTTATTAAACAATCTATTTTTGAATGCAATTGACTTTCATTTGATACAATAGGCTTTATTGGAATCAAATTATCTATATTTGAACGCAATTGAGTGGAATCTTAATGATTAAGTTTAAGGTTTATTTGAAGCAATTACCATTTTTGGAAAGAATAGCTGACTTTCGTTAGATTAAACAAGCTATGTTCGAATGCAATTGACTTTCATTTTATTCAATAAGCTTTATTCGAATCAAGTTAGCTTTGTTTTAATGCAATTGAGTGGAATCTTAATGATTAAGCTTAAGCTTTATTTCAACTAATTACCATTTTTGGTTAAGAAGTTGACGTTCGGTTGATTAGACAAGCTAAGTTTGAATGCAATTGACTTTTATTTGATTCAATAAGCTTTATTCAAATAAAATTAGCTTTGTTTGAATGCAATTGAGTGGAATCTTAATGATTAAGCTTAAGTTTTATTTGAAACAATTACCATTTTTCGAAAGAAGTTGACTTTCATTTGATTAAACAAGCTATGTTTGAATGTAATTGAATTTTATTTGATTCAATAAGTTTTATCCGAATCATATTCGCTTTGTTTGAATGCAATGTAGTGGAATCTTAATGATTAAACTGATGTTTTATTTGAACCAATTACCATTTTTGGAAAGAAGTTGACTTTTATTTTATTAAACAATCTCTTTTTGAATGCAATTGACTTTCATTTAATACAATAGGCTTTGTTCGAATCAAATTGGCTTTGTTTGAATGCAATTGAGTGGAATCTTAGTGATTAAGTTTAACCTTTATTTCAAACAATTATCATTTTTGCAAAGAATGGTTGGCTTTCATTTCATTAAACAACGTACTTTTAAATGCAATTGACTTTCATTTGATACAATAGGTTTTATTGGAATCAAATTATCTATATTTGAACGCAATTGAGTGGAATCTTACTGATTAAGTTTAAGCTTTATTTGAAGCAATTACCATTCTTGGAAAGAATAGCTGACTTTCATTAGATTAAACAAGCTATGTTCGAATGCAATTGACTTTCATTTTATTCAATAAGCTTTATTCGAATCAAGCTAGCTTTGTTTTAATGCAATTGAGTGGAATCTTAATGATTAAGCTTAAGCTTTATTTGAACTAATTACCTTTTTTGGTTAAGAAGTTGACTTTCGGTTGATTAAACAAGCTAAGTTTGAATGCAATTGACTTTTATTTGATTCAATAAGCTTTATTCAAATAAAATTAGCTTTGTTTGAATGCAATTGAGTGGAATCTTAATGATTAAGCTTATGCTTTATTTGAAACAATTACCATTTTTCGAAAGAAGTTGACTTTCATTTGATTAAACAAGCTATGTTTGAATGTGATTGACTTTTATTTGATTCAATAAGTTTTATCCGAATCATATTAGCTTTGTTTGAATGCAATTGAGTGGAATCTTAATGATTAAACTGAAGTTTTATTTGAACCAATTACTATTTTTGGAAAGAAGTTGACTTTTATTTTATTAAACAATCTATTTTTGAATGCAATTGACTTTCATTTGATACAATAGGTTTTATTCGAATCAAATTGGCTTTGTTTGAATGCAATTGAGTGGAATCTTAGTGATTAAGTTTAAGCTTTAATTCAAACAATTATCATTTTTGCAAAGAATAGTTGGCTTTCATTTCATGAAACAACTTGTTTTTAAATGTAATTGACTTTCATTTGATACAATAGGCTTTATTGGAATCAAATTATCTATATTTGAACGCAATTGAGTGGAATCTTAATGATTAAGTTTAAGCTTTATTTGAAGCAATTACCATTTTTTGAAAGAATAGCTGACTTTCATTAGATTAAACAAGCTATGTTCGAATGCAATTGACTTTCATTTTATTCAATAAGCTTTATTCGAATCAAGCTAGCTTTGTTTTACTGCAATTGAGTGGAATCTTAATGATTAAGCTTAAGCTTTATTTGAACTAATTACCATTTTTGGTTAAGAAGTTGACTTTCTGTTGATTAAACAAGCTATGTTTGAATGCAATTGACTTTTATTTGATTCAATCAGTTTTATTCAAATCAAATTAGCTTTGTTTGAAGGCAATTGAGTGGAATCTTAATGATTAAGCTGAAGCTTTATTTGAACCAATTACCATTTTTGGAAAGAAGTTGACTTTCATTTTATTAAACAATCTATTTTTGAATGCCATTGACTTTCATTTGATACAATAGGCTTTATTCGAATCAAATTAGCTTTGTTTGAATGCAATTGAGTGGAATCTTAGTGATTAAGTTTAAGCTTTATTTCAAACAATTATCATTTTTGCAAAGAATAGTTGGCTTTCATTTCATTAAACAACGTATTTTTAAATGCAATTGACTTTCATTTGATACAATAGGCTTTATTGGAATCAAATTATCTATATTTGAACGCAATTGAGTGGAATTTTAATGATTAAGTTTAAGCTTTATTTGAAGCAATTACCATTTTTGGAAAGAATAGCTGACTTTCGTTAGATTAAGCAAGCTATGTTCGAATGCAATTGACTTTCATTTTATTCAATAAGCTTTATTCGAATCAAGTTAGCTTTGTTTTAATGCAATTGAGTGGAATCTTAATGATTAAGCTTAAGCTTTATTTGAACTAATTACCTTTTTTGGTTAAGAAGTTGACTTTCGGTTGATTAAACAAGCTAAGTTTGAATGCAATTGACTTTTATTTGATTCAATAAGCTTTATTCAAATAAAATTAGCTTTGTTTGAATGCAATTGAGTGGAATCTTAATGATTAAGCTTAAGCTTTATTTGAAACAATTACCATTTTTCGAAAGAAGTTGACTATCATTTGATTAAACAAGCTATGTTTGAATGTAATTGACTTTTATTTGATGCAATAAGTTGTATCCGAATCATATTAGCTTTGTTTGAATGCAATTGAGTGGAATCTTAATGATTAAACTGAAGTTTTATTTGAACCAATTACCATTTTTGGAAAAAAGTTGACTTTTATTTTATTAAACAATCTATTTTTGAATGCAATTGACTTTCATTTGATACAATAGGCTTTATTCGAATCAAATTGGCTTTGTTTGAATGCAATTGAGTGGAATCTTAGTGATTAAGTTTAACCTTTATTTCAAACAATTATCATTTTTGCAAAGAATAGTTGGCTTTCATTTCATTAAACAACGTATTTTTAAATGCGATTGACATTCATTTGATACAATAGGCTTTATTGGAATCAAATTATCTATATTTGAACGCAATTGAGTGGAATCTTACTGATTAAGTTTAAGCTTTATTTGAAGCAATTACCATTCTTGGAAAGAATAGCTAACTTTCGTTAGATTAAACAAGCTATGTTCGAATGCAATTGACTTTCATTTTATTCAATAAGCTTTATTCAAATAAAATTAGCTTTGTTTGAATGCAATTGAGTGGAATCTTAATGATTAAGCTTAAGCTTTATTTGAAACAATTACCATTTTTCGAAAGAAGTTGACTTTGATTTGATTAAACAAGCTATGTTTGAATGTAATTGAATTTTATTTGATTCAATAAGTTTTATCCGAATCATATTAGCTTTTCTTGAATGCAATGTAGTGGAATCTTAATGATTAAACTGATGTTTTATTTGAACCAATTACCATTTTTGGAAAGAAGTTGACTTTTATTTTATTAAACAATCTATTTTTGAATGCAATTGACTTTCATTTAATACAATAGGCTTTGTTCGAATCAAATTGGCTTTGTTTGAATGCAATTGAGTGGAATCTTAGTGATTAAGTTTAACCTTTATTTCAAACAATTATCATTTTTGCAAAGAATGGTTGGCTTTCATTTCATTAAACAACGTACTTTTAAATGCAATTGATTTTCATTTGATACAATAGGTTTTATTGGAATCAAATTATCTATATTTGAACGCAATTGAGTGGAATCTTAATGATTAAGTTTAAGCTTTATTTGAAGCAATTAACATTTTTTGAAAGAATAGCTGACTTTCATTAGATTAAACAAGCTATGTTCGAATGCAATTGACTTTCATTTTATTCAATAAGCTTTATTCGAATCAAGCTAGCTTTGTTTTACTGCAATTGAGTGGAATCTTAATGATTAAGCTTAAGCTTTATTTGAACTAATTACCATTTTTGGTTAAGAAGTTGACTTTCTGTTGATTAAACAAGCTATGTTTGAATGCAATTGACTTTTATTTGATTCAATCAGTTTTATTCAAATCAAATTAGCTTTGTTTGAAGGCAATTGAGTGGAATCTTAATGATTAAGCTGAAGCTTTATTTGAACCAATTACCATTTTTGGAAAGAAGTTGACTTTCATTTTATTAAACAATCTATTTTTGAATGCCATTGACTTTCATTTGATACAATAGGCTTTATTCGAATCAAATTAGCTTTGTTTGAATGCAATTGAGTGGAATCTTAGTGATTAAGTTTAAGCTTTATTTCAAACAGTTATCATTTTTGCAAAGAATAGTTGGCTTTCATTTCATGAAACAACTTGTTTTTAAATGCAATTGACTTTCATTTGATACAATAGGCTTTATTGGAATCAAATTATCTATATTTGAACGCAATTGAGTGGAATCTTCATGGTTAAGTTTAAGCTTTATTTGAAGCAATTACCATTTTTGGAAAGAATAGGTGACTTTCATTAGATTAAACAAGCTATGTTCGAATGCAATTGACTTTCATTTTATTCAACAAGCTTTATTCGAATCAAGCTAGCTTTGTTTTACTGCAATTGAGTGGAATCTTAATGATTAAGCTTAAGCTTTATTTGAACTAATTACCATTTTTGGTTAAGAAGTTGACTTTCGGTTGATTAAACAAGCTATGTTTGAATGCAATTGAATTTTATTTGATTCAATAAGCTTTATTCAAATAAAATTAGCTTTGTTTGAATGCAATTGAGTTGAATCTTAATGATTAAGCTTAAGCTTTATTTGAAACAATTACCATTTTTCGCAAGAAGTTGACTTTCATTTGATTAAACAAGCTATGTTTGAATGTAATTGACTTTTATTTGATTCAATAAGTTTTATCCGAATCAAATTAGCTTTGTTTGAATGCAATTGAGTGGAATCTTAATGATTAAGCTGAAGTTTTATTTGAACCAATTACCATTTTTGGAAAGAAGTTGACTTTCATTTTATTAAACAATCTATTTTTGAATGCAATTGACTTTAATTTGATACAATAGGCTTTATTCGAATCAAATTAGCTTTGTTTGAATGCAATTGAGTGGAATCTTAGTGATTAAGTTTAAGCTTTATTTCAAACAATTATCATTTTTGCAAAGAATAGTTGGCTTTCATTTCATTAAACAACGTAGTTTTAAATGCAATTGACTTTCATTTGATACAATAGGCTTTATTGGAATCAAATTATCTATATTTGAACGCAATTGAGTGGAATCTTAATGATTAAGTTTAAGCTTTATTTGAAGCAATTACGATTTTTGGAAAGAATAGGTGACTTTCGTTAGATTAAACAAGCTATGTTCGAATGCAATTGACTTTCATTTTATTCAATAAGCTTTATTCGAATCAAGGTAGCTTTGTTTTAATGCAATTGAATGGAATCTTAATGATTAAGCTTAAGCTTTATTTGAACTAATTACCATTTTTGGTTAAGAAGTTGACTTTCGGTTGATTAAACAAGCTAAGTTTGAATGCAATTGACTTTTATTTGATTCAATAAGCTTTATTCAAATAAAATTAGCTTTGTTTGAATGCAATTGAGTGGAATCTTAATGATTAAGCTTAAGCTTTATTTGAAACAATTACCATTTTTCGAAAGAAGTTGACTTTCATTTGATTAAACAAGCTATGTTTGAATGTAATTGACTTTTATTTGATTCAATAAGTTTTATCCGAATCATATTAGCTTTGTTTGAATGCAATTGAGTGGAATCTTAATGATTAAACTGAAGTTTTATTTGAACCAATTACCATTTTTGGAAAGAAGTTGACTTTTATTTTATTAAACAATCTATTTTTGAATGCAATTGACTTTGATTTGATACAATAGGCTTTATTCGAATGAAATTGGCTTTGTTTGAATGCAATTGAGTGGAATCTTAGTGATTAAGTTTAACCTTTATTTCAAACAATTATCATTTTTGCAAAGAATAGTTGGCTTTCATTTCATGAAACAACTTGTTTTTAAATGCAATTGACTTTCATTTGATACAATAGGCTTTATTGGAATCAAATTATCTATATTTGAACGCAATTGAGTGGAATCTTAATGATTAAGTTTAAGCTTTATTTGAAGCAATTACCATTTTTTGAAAGAATAGCTGACTTTCGTTAGATTAAACAAGCTATGTTCGAATGCAATTGACTTTCATTTTATTCAATAATCTTTATTCGAATCAAGTTAGCTTTGTTTTAATGCAATTGAGTGGAATCTTAATGATTAAGCTTAAGCTTTATTTGAACTAATTACCATTTTTGGTTAAGAAGTTGACTTTCGGTTGATTAAACAAGCTAAGTTTGAATGCAATTGACTTTTATTTGATTCAATAAGCTTTATTCAAATAAAATTAGCTTTGTTTGAATGCAATTGAGTGGAATCTTAATGATTAAGCTTAAGCTTTATTTGAAACAATTACCATTTTCCGAAAGAAGTTGACTTTCATTTGATTAAACAAGCTATGTTTGAATGTAATTGACTTTTATTTGATTCAATAAGTTTTATCCGAATCATATTAGCTTTGTTTGAATGCAATTGAGTGGAATCTTAAAGATTAAAC
Source organism: Salicornia ramosissima (assembly GCA_951394345.1). NCBI lineage: Eukaryota > Viridiplantae > Streptophyta > Magnoliopsida > Caryophyllales > Amaranthaceae > Salicornia > Salicornia ramosissima. The sequence goes on from OX596237.1 coordinate 31,352,102, forward strand.
TGAAGTTTTATTTGAACCAATTACCATTTTTGGAAAGAAGTTCACTTTTATTTTATTAAACAATCTATTTTTGAATGCAATTGACTTTCATTTGATACAATAGGCTTTATTCGAATCAAATTGGCTTTGTTTGAATGCAATTGAGTGGAATCTTAGTGATTAAGTTTAACCTTTATTTCAAACAATTATCATTTTTGCAAAGAATAGTTGGCTTTGATTTCATTAAACAACGTACTTTTAAAAGCAATTGACTTTCATTTGATACAATAGGCTTTATTGGAATCAAATTATCTATCTTTGAACGCAATTGAGTGGAATCTTACTGATTAAGTTTAAGCTTTATTTGAAGCAATTACCATTCTTGGAAAGAATAGCTGACTTTCGTTAGATTAAACAAGCTATGTTCGAATGCAATTGACTTTCATTTTATTCAACAAGCTTTATTCGAATCAAGCTAGCTTTGTTTTACTGCAATTGAGTGGAATCTTAATGATTAAGCTTAAGCTTTATTTGAACAAATTACCATTTTTGGTTAAGAAGTTGACTTTCGGTTGATTAAACAAGCTATGTTTGAATGCAATTGAATTTTATTTGATTCAATAAGCTTTATTCAAATAAAATTAGCTTTGTTTGAATGCAATTAGGTTGAATCTTAATGATTAAGCTTAAGCTTTATTTGAAACAATTACCATTTTTCGCAAGAAGTTGACTTTCATTTGATTAAACAAGCTATGTTTGAATGTAATTGACTTTTATTTGATTCAATAAGTTTTATCCGAATCAAATTAGCTTTGTTTGAATGCAATTGAGTGGAATCTTAATGATTAAGCTGAAGTTTTATTTGAACCAATTACCGTTTTTGGAAAGAAGTTGACTTTCATTTTATTAAACAATCTATTTTTGAATGCAATTGACTTTCATTTGATACAATAGGCTTTATTCGAATCAAATTAGCTTTGTTTGAATGCAATTGAGTGGAATCTTAGTGATTAAGTTTAAGCTTTATTTCAAACAATTATCATTTTTGCAAAGAATAGTTGGCTTTCATTTCATTAAACAACGTAGTTTTAAATGCAATTGACTTTCATTTGATACAATAGGCTTTATTGGAATCAAATTATCTATATTTGAACGCAATTGAGTGGAATCTTAATGATTAAGTTTAAGCTTTATTTGAAGCAATTACCATTTTTGGAAAGAATAGGTGACTTTCGTTAGATTAAACAAGCTATGTTCGAATGCAATTGACTTTCATTTTATTCAATAAGCTTTATTCGAATCAAGGTAGCTTTGTTTTAATGCAATTGAGTGGAATCTTAATGATTAAGCTTAAGCTTTATTTGAACTAATTACCATTTTTGGTTAAGAAGTTGACTTTCGGTTGATTAAACAAGCTAAGTTTGAATGCAATTGACTTTTATTTGATTCAATAAGCTTTATTCAAATAAAATTAGCTTAGGTTGAATGCAATTGAGTGGAATCTTAATGATTAAGCTTAAGCTTTATTTGAAATAATTACCATTTTTCGGAAAAAGTTGACTTTCATTTGATTAAACAAGCTATGTTTGAATGTAATTGACTTTTATTTGATTCAGTAAGTTTTATCCGAATCATATTAGCTTTGTTTGAATGCAATTGAGTGGAATCTTAATGATTAAACTGAAATTTTATTTGAACCAATTACCATTTTTGGAAAGAAGTTGACTTTTATTTTATTAAACAATCTATTTTTGAATTGAATTGACTTTCATTTGATACAATAGGCTTTATTCGAATCAAATTGGCTTTGTTTGAATGCAATTGAGTGGAATCTTAGTGATTAAGTTTAACCTTTATTTCAAACAATTGTGATTTTTGCATAGAATAGTTGGCTTTCATTTCATTAAACAACGTACTTTTAAATGCAATTGACTTTCATTTGATACAATAGGCTTTATTGGAAACAAATTATCTATATTTGAACGCAATTGAGTGGAATCTTACTAATTAAGTTTAAGCTTTATTTGAAGCAATTACCATTCTTGGAAAGAATAGCTGACTTTCGTTAGATTAAACAAGCTATGTTCGAATGCAATTGACTTTCATTTTATTCAATAAGCTTTATTCGAATCAAGCTAGCTTTGTTTTACCGCAATTGAGTGGAATCTTAATGATTAAGCTTAAGCTTTATTTGAACTAATTACAATTTTTGGTTAAGAAGTTGACTTTCGGTTGATTAAACAAGCTATGTTTGAATGCAATTGAATTTTATTTGATTCAATAAGCTTTATTCAAATAAAATTAGCTTTGTTTGAATGCAATTGAGTTGAATCTTAATGATTAAGCTTAAGCTTTATTTGAAACAATTACCATTTTTCGAAAGAAGTTGACTTTCATTTGATTAAACAAGCTATGTTTGAATGTAATTGACTTTTATTTGATTCAATAAGTTTTCTCCGAATCATATTAGCTTTGTTTGAATGCAATTGACTTTCATTTGATACAATAGGCTTTATTCGAATCAAATTGGTTTTGTTTGAATGCAATTGAGTGGAATCTTAGTGATTAAGTTTAACCTTTATTTCAAACAATTATCATTTTTGCAAAGAATAGTTGGCTTTCATTTCATTAAACAACGTACTTTTAAATGCAATTGACTTTCATTTGATACAATAGGCTTTATTGGAATCAAATTATCTATATTTGAACGCAATTGAGTGGAATTTTACTGATTAAGTTTAAGCTTTATTTGAAGCAATTACCATTCTTGGAAAGAATAGCTGACTTTCGTTAGATTAAACAAGCTATGTTCGAATGCAATTCACTTTCATTTTATTCAATAAGCTTTATTCGAATCAAGCTAGCTTTGTTTTACTGCAATTGAGTGGAATCTTAATGATTAAGCTTAAGCTTTATTTGAACCAATTACCATTTTTTGTTAAGAAGTTGACTTTCGGTTGATTAAACAAGCTTTGTTTGAATGCAATTGAATTTTATTTGATTCAATAAGCTTTATTCAAATAAAATTAGCTTTGTTTGAATGCAATTGAGTTGAATCTTAATGATTAAGCTTAAGCTTTATTTGAAACAGTTACCATTTTTCGAAAGAAGTTGACTTTCATTTGATTAAACAAGCTATGTTTGAATGTAATTGACTTTTATTTGATTCAATAAGTTTTATCCGAATCATATTAGCTTTGTTTGAATGCAATTGTGTGGAATCTTAATGATTAAGCTGAAGTTTTATTTGAACCAATTACAATTTTTGGAAAGAAGTTGACTTTCATTTTATTAAACAATCTCTTTTTGAATGTAATTGACTTTCATTTGATACAATAGGGTTTATTCGAATCAAATTAGCTTTGTTTGAATGCAATTGAGTGGAATCTTAGTGATTAAGTTTAAGCTTTATTTCAAACAATTATCAGTTTTGCAAAGAATAGTTGGCTTTCATTTCATTAAACAACGTACTTTTAAATGCAATTGACTTTCATTTGATACAATAGGCTTTATTGGAATCAAATTATCTATATTTGAACGCAATTGAGTGGAATCTTACTAATTAAGTTTAAGCTTTATTTGAAGCAATTACCATTCTTGGAAAGAATAGCTGACTTTCGTTAGATTAAACAAGCTATGTTCGAATGCAATTGACTTTCATTTTATTCAATAAGCTTTATTCGAATCAAGTTAGCTTTGTTTTAATGCAATTGAGTGGAATCTTAATGATTAAGCTTAAGCTTTATTTGAACTAATTACCATTTTTGGTTAAGAAGTTGACTTTCGGTTGATTAAACAAGCTAAGTTTGAATGCAATTGACTTTTATTTGATTCAATAAGCTTTATTCAAATCAAATTAGTTTTGTTTGAATGCAATTGAGTGGAATCTTAATGATTAAGCTTAAGCTTTATTTGAAACAATTACCATTTTTCGAAAGAAGTTGACTTTCATTTGATTAAACAAGCTATGTTTGAATGTAATTGACTTTTATTTGATTCAATAAGTTTTATCTGAATCATATTAGCTTTGTTTGAATGCAATTGAGTGGAATCTTAATGATTAAGCTGAAGTTTTATTTGAACCAATTACCATTTTTGGAAAGAAGTTGACATTTATTTTATTAAACAATCTATTTTTGAATGCAATTGACTTTCATTTGATACAATAGGCTTTATTCGAATCAAATTGGCTTTGTTTGAATGCAATTGAGTGGAATCTTAGTGATTAAGTTTAACCTTTATTTCAAACAATTATCATTTTTGCAAAGAATAGTTGGCTTTCATTTCATTAAACAACGTACTTTTAAATGCAATTGACTTTCATTTGATACAATAGGCTTTATTGGAATCAAATTATCTATATTTGAACGCAATTGAGTGGAATTTTACTGATTAAGTTTAAGCTTTATTTGAAGCAATTACCATTCTTGGAAAGAATAGCTGACTTTCGTTAGTTTAAACAAGCTATGTTCGAGTGCAATTCACTTTCATTTTATTCAATAAGCTTTATTCGAATCAAGCTAGCTTTGTTTTACTGCAATTGAGTGGAATCTTAATGATTAAGCTTAAGCTTTATTTGAACTAATTACCATTTTTGGTTAAGAAGTTGACTTTCGGTTGATTAAACAAGCTATGTTTGAATGCAATTGAATTTTATTTGATTCAATAAGCTTTATTCAAATTAAATTAGCTTTGTTTGAATGCAATTGAGTTGAATCTTAATGATTAAGCTTAAGCTTTATTTGAAACAATTACCATTTTTCGAAAGAAGTTGACTTTCATTTGATTAAACAAGCTATGTTTGAATGTAATTGACTTTTATTTGATTCAATAAGTTTTATCCGAATCATATTAGCTTTGTTTGAATGCAATTGAGTGGAATCTTAATGATTAAGCTGAAGTTTTATTTGAACCAATTACCATTTTTGGAAAGAAGTTGACTTTCATTTTATTAAACAATCTATTTTTGAATGCAATTGACTTTCATTTGATACAATAGGCTTTATTCGAATCAAATTAGCTTTGTTTGAATGCAATTGAGTGGAATCTTAGTGATTAAGTTTAAGCTTTATTTCAAACAATTATCAGTTTTGCAAAGAATAGTTGGCTTTCATTTCATTAAACAACGTACTTTTAAATGCAATTGACTTTCTTTTGATACAATAGGCTTTAATGGAATCAAATTATCTATATTTGAACGCAATTGAGTGGAATCTTACTGAGTAAGTTTAAGCTTTATTTGAAGCAATTACCATTCTTGGAAAGAATAGCTGACTTTCGTTAGATTAAACAAGCTATGTTCGAATGCAATTGACTTTCATTTTATTCAATAAGCTTTATTCGAATCAAGCTAGCTTTGTTTTACCGCAATTGAGTGGAATCTTAATGATTAAGCTTAAGCTTTATTTGAACTAATTACCATTTTTGGTTAAGAAGTTGACTTTCGGTTGATTAAACAAGCTATGTTTGAATGCAATTGAATTTTATTTGATTCAATAAGCTTTATTGAAATAAAATTAGCTTTGTTTGAATGCAATTGAGTTGAATCTTAATGATTAAGCTTAAGCTTTATTTGAAACAATTACCATTTTTCGAAAGAAGTTGACTTTCATTTGATTAAACAAGCTATGTTTGAATGTAATTGACTTTTATTTGATTCAATAAGTTTTATCCGAATCATATTAGCTTTGTTTGAATGCAATTGAGTGGAATCTTAATGATTAAGCTGAAGTTTTATTTGAACCAATTACCATTTTTGGAAAGAAGTTGACTTTTATTTTATTAAACAATCTATTTTTGAATGCAATTGACTTTCATTTGATACAATAGGCTTTATTCGAATCAAATTGGCTTTGTTTGAATGCAATTGAGTGGAATCTTAGTGATTAAGTTTAACCTTTATTTCAAACAATTATCATTTTTGCAAAGAATAGTTGGCTTTCATTTCATTAAACAATGTACTTTTAAATGCAATTGACTTTCATTTGATACAATAGGCTTTTTTGGAATCAAATTATCTATATTTGAACGCAATTGAGTGGAATCTTACTGATTACGTTTAAGCTTTATTTGAAGCAATTACCATTCTTGGAAAGAATAGCTGACTTTCGTTAGATTAAACAAGCTATGTTCGAATGCAATTCACTTTCATTTTATTCAATAAGCTTTATTCGAATCAAGCTAGCTTTGTTTTACTGCAATTGAGTGGAATCTTAATGATTAAGCTTAAGCTTTATTTGAACTAATTACCATTTTTGGTTAAGAAGTTGACTTTCGGTTGATTAAACAAGCTATGTTTGAATGCAATTGAATTTTATTTGATTCAATAAGCTTTATTCAAATAAAATTAGCTTTGTTTGAATGCAATTGAGTTGAATCTTAATGATTAAGCTTAAGCTTTATTTGAAACAATTACCATTTTTCGAAAGAAGTTGACTTTCATTTGATTAAACAAGCTATGTTTGAATGCAATTGACTTTTATTTGATTCAATAAGTTTTATCCGAATCATATTAGCTTTGTTTGAATGCAATTGAGTGGAATCTTAATGATTAAGCTGAAGTTTTATTTGAACCAATTACCATTTTTGGAAAGAAGTTGACTTTTATTTTATTAAACAATCTATTTTTGAATGCAATTGACTTTCATTTGATACAATAGGCTTTATTCGAATCAAATTAGCTTTGTTTGAATACAATTGAGTGGAATCTTAGTGATTAATTTTAAGCTTTATTTCAAACAATTATCAGTTTTGCAAAGAATAGTTGGCTTTCATTTCATTAAACAACGTACTTTTAAATGCAATTGACTTTCTTTTGATACAATAGGCTTTATTGGAATCAAATTATCTATATTTGAACGCAATTGAGTGGAATCTTACTGATTAAGTTTAAGCTTTATTTGAAGCAATTACCATTCTTGGAAAGAATAGCTGACTTTCGTTAGATTAAACAAGCTATGTTCGAATGCAATTGACTTTTATTTTATTCAATAAGCTTTATTCGAATCAAGTTAGCTTTGTTTTAATGCAATTGAGTGGAATCTTAATGATTAAGCTTAAGCTTTATTTGAACTAATTACCATTTTTGGTTAAGAAGTTGACTTTCGGTTGATTAAACAAGCTAAGTTTGAATGCAATTGACTTTTATTTGATTCAATAAGCTTTATTCAAATAAAATTAGCTTTGTTTGAATGCAATTGAGTTGAATCTTAATGATTAAGCTTAAGCTTTATTTGAAACAATTACCATTTTTCGAAAGAAGTTGACTTTCATTTGATTAAACAAGCTATGTTTGAATGTAATTGACTTTTATTTGATTCAATAAGTTTTATCCGAATCATATTAGCTTTGTTTGAATGCAATTGAGTGGAATCTTAATGATTAAACTGAAGTTTTATTTGAACCAATTACCATTTTTGGAAAGAAGTTGACTTTTATTTTATTAAACAATCTATTTTTGAATGCAATTGACTTTCATTTGATACAATAGGCTTTATTCGAATAAAATTGGCTTTGTTTGAATGCAATTGAGTGGAATCTTAGTGATTAAGTTTAAGCTTTATTTCAAACAATTATCAGTTTTGCAAAGAATAGTTGGCTTTCATTTCATTAAACAACGTACTTTTAAATGCAATTGAATTTCTTTTGATACAATAGGCTTTATTGGAATCAAATTATCTATATTTGAACGCAATTGAGTGGAATCTTACTGATTAAGTTTAAGCTTTATTTGAAGCAATTACCATTCTTGGAAAGAATAGCTGACTTTCGTTAGATTAAACAAGCTATGTTCGAATGCAATTGACTTTCATTTTATTCAATAAGCTTTATTCGAATCAAGCTAGCTTTGTTTTACCGCAATTGAGTGGAATCTTAATGATTAAGCTTAAGCTTTATTTGAACTAATTACCATTTTTGGTTAAGAAGTTGACTTTCGGTTGATTAAACAAGCTATGTTTGAATGCAATTGAATTTTATTTGATTCAATAAGCTTTATTGAAATAAAATTAGCTTTGTTTGAATGCAATTGAGTTGAATCTTAATGATTAAGCTTAAGCTTTATTTGAAACAATTACCATTTTTCGAAAGAAGTTGACTTTCATTTGATTAAACAAGCTATGTTTGAATGTAATTGACTTTTATTTGATTCAATAAGTTTTATCCGAATCATATTAGCTTTGTTTGAATGCAATTGAGTGGAATCTTAATGATTAAGCTGAAGTTTTATTTGAACCAATTACCATTTTTGGAAAGAAGTTGACTTTTATTTTATTAAACAATCTATTTTTGAATGCAATTGACTTTCATTTGATACAATAGGCTTTATTCGAATCAAATTGGCTTTGTTTGAATGCAATTGAGTGGAATCTTAGTGATTAAGTTTAACCTTTATTTCAAACAATTATCATTTTTGCAAAGAATAGTTGGCTTTCATTTCATTAAACAATGTACTTTTAAATGCAATTGACTTTCATTTGATACAATAGGCTTTATTGGAATCAAATTATCTATATTTGAACGCAATTGAGTGGAATCTTACTGATTACGTTTAAGCTTTATTTGAAGCAATTACCATTCTTGGAAAGAATAGCTGACTTTCGTTAGATTAAACAAGCTATGTTCGAATGCAATTCACTTTCATTTTATTCAATAAGCTTTATTCGAATCAAGCTAGCTTTGTTTTACTGCAATTGAGTGGAATCTTAATGATTAAGCTTAAGCTTTATTTGAACTAATTACCATTTTTGGTTAAGAAGTTGACTTTCGGTTGATTAAACAAGCTATGTTTGAATGCAATTGAATTTTATTTGATTCAATAAGCTTTATTCAAATAAAATTAGCTTTGTTTGAATGCAATTGAGTTGAATCTTAATGATTAAGCTTAAGCTTTATTTGAAACAATTACCATTTTTCGAAAGAAGTTGACTTTCATTTGATTAAACAAGCTATGTTTGAATGCAATTGACTTTTATTTGATTCAATAAGTTTTATCCGAATCATATTAGCTTTGTTTGAATGCAATTGAGTGGAATCTTAATGATTAAGCTGAAGTTTTATTTGAACCAATTACCATTTTTGGAAAGAAGTTGACTTTTATTTTATTAAACAATCTATTTTTGAATGCAATTGACTTTCATTTGATACAATAGGCTTTATTCGAATCAAATTAGCTTTGTTTGAATACAATTGAGTGGAATCTTAGTGATTAATTTTAAGCTTTATTTCAAACAATTATCAGTTTCGCAAAGAATAGTTGGCTTTCATTTCATTAAACAACGTACTTTTAAATGCAATTGACTTTCTTTTGATACAATAGGCTTTATTGGAATCAAATTATCTATATTTGAACGCAATTGAGTGGAATCTTACTGATTAAGTTTAAGCTTTATTTGAAGCAATTACCATTCTTGGAAAGAATAGCTGACTTTCGTTAGATTAAACAAGCTATGTTCGAATGCAATTGACTTTTATTTTATTCAATAAGCTTTATTCGAATCAAGTTAGCTTTGTTTTAATGCAATTGAGTGGAATCTTAATGATTAAGCTTAAGCTTTATTTGAACTAATTACCATTTTTGGTTAAGAAGTTGACTTTCGGTTGATTAAACAAGCTAAGTTTGAATGCAATTGACTTTTATTTGATTCAATAAGCTTTATTCAAACAAAATTAGCTTTGTTTGAATGCAATTGAGTTGAATCTTAATGATTAAGCTTAAGCTTTATTTGAAACAATTACCATTTTTCGAAAGAAGTTGACTTTCATTTGATTAAACAAGCTATGTTTGAATGTAATTGACTTTTATTTGATTCAATAAGTTTTATCCGAATCATATTAGCTTTGTTTGAATGCAATTGAGTGGAATCTTAATGATTAAACTGAAGTTTTATTTGAACCAATTACCATTTTTGGAAAGAAGTTGACTTTTATTTTATTAAACAATCTATTTTTGAATGCAATTGACTTTCATTTGATACAATAGGCTTTATTCGAATAAAATTGGCTTTGTTTGAATGCAATTGAGTGGAATCTTAGTGATTAAGTTTAAGCTTTATTTCAAACAATTATCAGTTTTGCAAAGAATAGTTGGCTTTCATTTCATTAAACAACGTACTTTTAAATGCAATTGAATTTCTTTTGATACAATAGGCTTTATTGGAATCAAATTATCTATATTTGAACGCAATTGAGTGGAATCTTACTGATTAAGTTTAAGCTTTATTTGAAGCAATTACCATTCTTGGAAAGAATAGCTGACTTTCGTTAGATTAAACAAGCTATGTTCGAATGCAATTGACTTTCATTTTATTCAATAAGCTTTATTCGAATCAAGCTAGCTTTGTTTTACCGCAATTGAGTGGAATCTTAATGATTAAGCTTAAGCTTTATTTGAACTAATTACCATTTTTGGTTAAGAAGTTGACTTTCGGTTGATTAAACAAGCTATGTTTGAATGCAATTGAATTTTATTTGATTCAATAAGCTTTATTGAAATAAAATTAGCTTTGTTTGAATGCAATTGAGTTGAATCTTAATGATTAAGCTTAAGCTTTATTTGAAACAATTACCATTTTTCGAAAGAAGTTGACTTTCATTTGATTAAACAAGCTATGTTTGAATGTAATTGACTTTTATTTGATTCAATAAGTTTTATCCGAATCATATTAGCTTTGTTTGAATGCAATTGAGTGGAATCTTAATGATTAAGCTGAAGTTTTATTTGAACCAATTACCATTTTTGGAAAGAAGTTGACTTTTATTTTATTAAACAATCTATTTTTGAATGCAATTGACTTTCATTTGATACAATAGGCTTTATTCGAATCAAATTGGCTTTGTTTGAATGCAATTGAGTGGAATCTTAGTGATTAAGTTTAACCTTTATTTCAAACAATTATCATTTTTGCAAAGAATAGTTGGCTTTCATTTCATTAAACAATGTACTTTTAAATGCAATTGACTTTCATTTGATACAATAGGCTTTATTGGAATCAAATTATCTATATTTGAACGCAATTGAGTGGAATCTTACTGATTACGTTTAAGCTTTATTTGAAGCAATTACCATTCTTGGAAAGAATAGCTGACTTTCGTTAGATTAAACAAGCTATGTTCGAATGCAATTCACTTTCATTTTATTCAATAAGCTTTATTCGAATCAAGCTAGCTTTGTTTTACTGCAATTGAGTGGAATCTTAATGATTAAGCTTAAGCTTTATTTGAACTAATTACCATTTTTGGTTAAGAAGTTGACTTTCGGTTGATTAAACAAGCTATGTTTGAATGCAATTGAATTTTATTTGATTCAATAAGCTTTATTCAAATAAAATTAGCTTTGTTTGAATGCAATTGAGTTGAATCTTAATGATTAAGCTTAAGCTTTATTTGAAACAATTACCATTTTTCGAAAGAAGTTGACTTTCATTTGATTAAACAAGCTATGTTTGAATGCAATTGACTTTTATTTGATTCAATAAGTTTTATCCGAATCATATTAGCTTTGTTTGAATGCAATTGAGTGGAATCTTAATGATTAAGCTGAAGTTTTATTTGAACCAATTACCATTTTTGGAAAGAAGTTGACTTTTATTTTATTAAACAATCTATTTTTGAATGCAATTGACTTTCATTTGATACAATAGGCTTTATTCGAATCAAATTAGCTTTGTTTGAATACAATTGAGTGGAATCTTAGTGATTAATTTTAAGCTTTATTTCAAACAATTATCAGTTTCGCAAAGAATAGTTGGCTTTCATTTCATTAAACAACGTACTTTTAAATGCAATTGACTTTCTTTTGATACAATAGGCTTTATTGGAATCAAATTATCTATATTTGAACGCAATTGAGTGGAATCTTACTGATTAAGTTTAAGCTTTATTTGAAGCAATTACCATTCTTGGAAAGAATAGCTGACTTTCGTTAGATTAAACAAGCTATGTTCGAATGCAATTGACTTTTATTTTATTCAATAAGCTTTATTCGAATCAAGTTAGCTTTGTTTTAATGCAATTGAGTGGAATCTTAATGATTAAGCTTAAGCTTTATTTGAACTAATTACCATTTTTGGTTAAGAAGTTGACTTTCGGTTGATTAAACAAGCTAAGTTTGAATGCAATTGACTTTTATTTGATTCAATAAGCTTTATTCAAATAAAATTAGCTTTGTTTGAATGCAATTGAGTTGAATCTTAATGATTAAGCTTAAGCTTTATTTGAAACAATTACCATTTTTCGAAAGAAGTTGACTTTCATTTGATTAAACAAGCTATGTTTGAATGTAATTGACTTTTATTTGATTCAATAAGTTTTATCCGAATCATATTAGCTTTGTTTGAATGCAATTGAGTGGAATCTTAATGATTAAACTGAAGTTTTATTTGAACCAATTACCATTTTTGGAAAGAAGTTGACTTTTATTTTATTAAACAATCTATTTTTGAATGCAATTGACTTTGATTTGATACAATAGGCTTTATTCTAATCAAATTGGCTTTGTTTGAATGCAATTGAGTGGAATCTTAGTGATTAAGTTTAACCTTTATTTCAAACAATTATCATTTTTGCAAAGAATAGTTGGCTTTCATTTCATTAAACAACGTACTTTTAAATGCAAATGACTTTCATTTGATACAATAGGCTTTATTGGAATCAAATTATCTATATTTGAACGCAATTGAGTGGAATCTTACTGATTAAGTTTAAGCTTTATTTGAAGCAATTACCATTCTTGGAAAGAATAGCTGACTTTCGTTAGATTAAACAAGCTATGTTCGAATGCAATTGACTTTCATTTTATTCAATAAGCTTTATTCGAATCAAGCTAGCTTTGTTTTACTGCAATTGAGTGGAATCTTAATGATTAAGCTTAAGCTTTATTTGAACTAATTACCATTTTTGGTTAAGAAGTTGACTTTCGGTTGATTAAACAAGCTATGTTTGAATGGAATTTAATTTTATTTGATTCAATAAGCTTTATTCAAATAAAATTAGCTTTGTTTGAATGCAATTGAGTTGAATCTTAATGATTAAGCTTAAGCTTTATTTGAAACAATTACCATTTTTCGAAAGAAGTTGACTTTCATTTGATTAAACAAGCTATGTTTGAATGTAATTGACTTTTATTTGATTCAATAAGTTTTATCCGAATCAAATTAGCTTTGTTTGAATGCAATTGAGTGGAATCTTAATGATTAAGCTGAAGTTTTATTTGAACCAATTACCATTTTTGGAAAGAAGTTGACTTTCATTTTATTAAACAATCTATTTTTTAATGCAATTGACTTTGATTTGATACAATAGGCTTTATTCGAATCAAATTAGCTTTGTTTGAATGCAATTGAGTGGAATCTTAGTGATTAAGTTTAAGCTTTATTTCAAACAATTATCATTGTTGTAAAGAATAGTTGGCTTTCATTTCATTAAACAACGTATTTTTAAATGCAATTGACTTTCATTTTATACAATAGGCTTTATTGGAATTAAATTATCTATATTTGAACGCAATTGAGTGGAATCTTAATGATTAAGTTTGAGGTTTATTTGAAGCAATTACCATTTTTGGAAAGAATAGTTGACTTTCGTTAGATTAAACAAGCTATGTTCGAATGCAATTGACTTTCATTTTATTCTATAAGCTTTATTCGAATCAAGTTAGCTTTGTTTTAATGCAATTGAGTGGAATCTTAATGATTAAGCTTAAGCTTTATTTGAACTAATTACCATTTTTGGTTAAGAAGTTGACTTTCGGTTGATTAAACAAGCTAAGTTTGAATGCAATTGACTTTTATTTGATTCAATAAGCTTTATTCAAATAAAATTAGCTTTTTTTGAATGCAATTGAGTGGAATCTTAATGATTAAGCTTAAGCTTTATTTGAAACAATTACCATTTTTCGAAAGAAGTTGACTTTCATTTGATTAAACAAGCTATGTTTGAATGTAATTGACTTTTATTTGATTCAATAAGTTTTATCCGAATCATATTAGCTTTGTTTGAATGCAATTGAGTGGAATCTTAATGATTAAACTGAAGTTTTATTTGAACTAATTACCATTTTTGGAAAGAAGTTGACTTTTATTTTATTAAACAATCTATTTTTGAATGCAATTGACTTTGATTTGATACAATAGGCTTTATTCGAATCAAATTGGCTTTGTTTGAATGCAATTGAGTGGAATCTTAGTGATTAAGTTTAACCTTTATTTCAAACAATTATCATTTTTGCAAAGAATAGTTGGCTTTCATTTCTGTTGTAACCTTGTTGTAGCACAAGAAGATTACAAGGGACTAGCCACTAAAGTAAGGGATATTTCAAGATCAAAGATGGATACAGAATATCACCACCAACTTCGAAACTTGGGCAAAACTCGTTGAACTTGGATACAGAAATTCACCACCAATTTCGACAAGTTTGGTTCCTAAGATCACAGCCTAATTGAGCCAATAATTAGGCAAGCAAAGGAGGGAGTTGTGTTTCGGATTTTCAGAGAAAAATACCAAAGACAATTCAAGTTTTTTTTGATTCAAAGTTCTGATTTTTCATTGAGGTTCAAGCCACTATTTATAATTACAATTTTAGGATAAGCTAAGGATAATTAGGAAATCTAAACCTATCCTAAAAAATCAGAATTCGTGGTACAAAAGAAGATAACAAAGCTTATCTACAAAATCATAATTTAAGTTGGATTTGTAATCTAAAGGATAAGTAAAGATAAACTTATCCTAAAGATAACAAAATCTGATCAAGAGGGGGCATGCTTGCAGCCGATTTTCAAGCCCCTTTTTAATGCCTTCATGAAGGCTTGGTCTCCTCTTAAGTGCTCTCTTAATTGCCTTGATGACCTAGCTTTGAATCCCCTTGGCAGCCGGCTTCTTGAAGCTTCCAATGACACATTGCTTTGTTTATTGCTAGCCTTAATTAACTAACTACTTGACAGAATTTAAAATAACTTAAACAAATCAAAAGGGGTTCGATTATACTAGCAAGGATCGAACCCTACTAAACACAAAGCCAAACGGAAATTTTTTAATAAACAAAGACAAATAGGACTTGAGTTGGTTGGATAGTTAACCCAACAATGTCATGAATGACATTTCGAACCATGGTGACTACCTTGCCATTCTGAACCAAGGAGTTAGGAGGCCGGATCACAACAATTTCATTAAACAACGTATTTTTAAATGCAATTGACTTTCATTTGATACAATAGGCTTTATTGGAATCAAATTATCTATATTTGAACGCAATTGAGTGGAATCTTACTGATTAAGTTTAAGCTTTATTTGAAGCAATTACCATTCTTGGAAAGAATAGCTGACTTTCGTTAGATTAAACAAGCTATGTTCGAATGCAATTGACTTTCATTTTATTCAATAAGCTTTATTGGAATCAAGCTAGCTTTGTTTTACTGCAATTGAGTGGAATCTTAATGATTAAGCTTAAGCTTTATTTGAACTAATTACCATTTTTGGTTAAGAAGTTGACTTTCGGTTGATTAAACAAGCTATGTTTGAATGCAATTGACTTTTATTTGATTCAATAAGCTTTATTCAAATAAAATTAGCTTTGTTTGAATGCAATTGAGTTGAATCTTAATGATTAAGCTTAAGCTTTATTTGAAACAATTACCATTTTTCGAAAGAAGTTGACTTTCATTTGATTAAACAAGCTATGTTTGAATGTAATTGACTTTTATTTGATTCAATAAGTTTTATCCGAATCAAATTAGCTTTGTTTGAATGCAATTGACTGGAATCTTAATGATTAAGCTGAAGTTTTATTTTAACCAATTACCATTTTTGGAAAGAAGTTGACTTTCATTTTATTAAACAATCTATTTTTGAATGCAATTGACTTTCAGTTGATACAATAGGCTTTATTCGAATCAAATTAGCTTTGTTTGAATGCAATTGAGTGGAATCTTAGTGATTAAGTTTAACCTTTAATTCAAACAATTATCATTTTTGCAAAGAATAGTTGGCTTTCATTTCATTAAACAACTTATTTTTAAATGCAATTGACTTTCATTTGATACAATAGGCTTTATTGGAATCAAATTATCTATATTTGAACGCAATTGAGTGGAATCTTAATGATTAAGTTTAAGCTTTATTTGAAGCAATTACCATTTTGGAAAGAATAGCTGACTTTCGTTAGATTAAACAAGCTATGTTCGAATGCAATTGACTTTCATTTTATTCAATAAGCTATATTCGAATCAAGTTAGCTTTGTTTTAATGCAATTGAGTGGAATCTTAATGATTAAGCTTAAGCTTTATTTGAACTAATTACCATTTTTGGTTAAGAAGTTGACTTTCGGTTGATTAAACAAGCTAAGTTTGAATGCAATTGACTTTTATTTGATTCAATAAGCTTTATTCAAATAAAATTAGCTTTGTTTGAATGCAATTGAGTGGAATCTTAATGATTAAGCTTAAGCTTTATTTGAAACAATTACCATTTTTCGAAAGAAGTTGACTTTCATTTGATTAAACAAGCTATGTTTGAATGTAATTGACTTTTATTTGATTCAATAAGTTTTATCCGAATCATATTAGCTTTGTTTGAATGCAATTGAGGGGAATCTTACTGAATAAACTGAAGTTTTATTTGAACCAATTACCATTTTTGGTAAGAAGTTGACTTTTATTTTATTAAACAATCTATTTTTGAATGCAATTGACTTTCATTTGATACAATAGGCTTTATTCGAATCAAATTGGCTTTGTTTGAATGCAATTGAGTGGAATCTTAGTGATTAAGTTTAACCTTTATTTCAAACAATTATCATTTTTGCAAAGAATAGTTGGCTTTCATTTCATTAAACAACGTATTTTTAAATGCAATTGACTTTCATTTGATACAATAGGCTTTATTGGAATCAAATTATCTATATTTGAACACAATTGAGTGGAATCTTACTGATTAAGTTTAAGCTTTATTTGAAGCAATTACCATTCTTGGAAAGAATAGCTGACTTTCGTTAGATTAAACAAGCTATGTTCAACGCAATTGAATTTCATTTTATTCAATAAGCTTTATTCGAATCAAGTTAGCTTTGTTTTACTGCAATTGAGTGGAATCTTAATGATTAAGCTTAAGCTTTATTTGAACTAATTACCATTTTTGGTTAAGAAGTTGACTTTCGGTTGATTAAACAAGCTATGTTTGAATGCAATTGATTTTTATTTGATTCAATAAGCTTTATTCAAATAAAATTAGCTTTGTTTGAATGCAATTGAGTGGAATCTTAATGATTAAGCTTTAGCTTTATTTGAAACAATTACCTTTTTTCGAAGGAAGTTGACTTTCATTTGATTAAACAAGCTATGTTTGAATGTAATTGACTTTTATTTGATTCAATAAGTTTTATCCGAATCAAATTAGCTTTGTTTGAATGCAATTGAGTGGAATCTTAATGATTAAGCTGAAGTTTTATTTGAACCAATTACCATTTTTGGAAAGAAGTTGACTTTCATTTTATTAAACAGTCTATTTTTGAATGCAATTGACTTTCATTTGATACAATAAGCTTTATTCGAATCAAATTAGCTTTGTTTGAATGCAATTGAGTGGAATCTTAGTGATCAAGTTTAACCTTTATTTCAAACAATTATCATTTTTGCAAAGAATAGTTGGCTTTCATTTCATTAAACAACTTATTTTTAAATGCAGTTGACTTTCATTTGATACAATAGGCTTTATTGGAATCAAATTATCTATATTTGAACGCAATTGAGTAGAATCTTAATGATTAAGACTTACAAGATTCAATCAAGAACTCATAAAGACTCATCAAGAACTCATAAAGAACTCATTCAAGATTCAAGATCTTCAATCAAGAACTCAATCAAGATTCAAGATCTTCAACCAAGAACTCATCCAATCATACCAAATTACACGCATAACATCACAAAAATCAACATAAACTTATCCAAAATTCATCAAACTTAAACACACTAATCATGATCATATAACAATGTATAACTAATCATAAAATCACGAAAATCATCACTAAAACATCATGTAAACACATAAAAATCAGATTGTATAATCATACATAAAATCATGAATAAACATCAACAAACATCCTAAACATGCATTTAATTCATACTATAAACATAGTATACCAATTAAGTTGAGTTAGTATGTTACCTTATGGAAGATCACACACAAATTCAACACAAATTACAACCCGGAACTTGATTCACACGAACCAAACAACACGGCTGCACCACACGGCCTCTCACGGTGCACCACGGTTACAAGCACCACCACGGACCGCCTTGCACGGCCACTGCACCACGCACACACGGCCCATGAACACCACTGCCACGGACCCACTGCACGGCACCCACGAGCACTGCACGGCTTCACGGTTCCACGCACGAACCCCAACCCAAATCAACCCGAAACAATGAATCTTGTTTGAAATAAATGTGTTTAGGCTTATGTTTGGTCACCTAAAGATCAATGAACTTTGAATCTTTAAGTTTTGGGCTAGGAAAAATGATGAACAATTGATGGGTATCAATTGATCAAAATGGCGTGTGGAATAGGCAAGGGAGGGAGGTTTTGGTGCTTTGAATTTGATGGCAAGTGTATTAGATGGCAAATGAGCAAAATCATCTTAAGGCTCACTAATCCCCTCTATTTATAGAAGTGGGAGTAGTGTGAACACAAAGCAAGTGGCAAGCCTTGCCATACTTGCTCAAAAACCGGCCAAGGGTAAGAAATGGGCCTCAAAATGGGCTCTCGTGATCCATTGGGCTAATTTGCGAAAACCGCATAATTAATCATGCCCAAATCGATTTCACCCAAAATTTTAAATAATTAATTAGAAAATTAAATAAATAAAATTCTAATTAATTAAATAATAATTAACATAAATAATAAAAACTAAGAAATAAACATTTCGATTAAATCGAAATTATTCATATAAAATTAAAATAAATAGTTCAAAAATAAATTTGAACTAGCACATAACAAACATAAATACACATAAATACCGGCAAAAATACCGATAAAATCTGGGTCATTACAGTTTGAATGCAATTGACTTTTATTTGATTCAATAAGCTTTATTCAAATCAAATTAGTTTTGTTTGAATGCAATTGAGTGGAATCTTAATGATTAAGCTTAAGCTTTATTTGAAACAATTACCATTTTTCGAAAGAAGTTGACTTTCATTTGATTAAACAAGCTATGTTTGAATGTAATTGAGTTTTATTTGATTCAATAAGTTTTATTCGAATCAAATTAGCTTTGTTTGAATGCAATTGAGTGGAATCTTAATGATTAAGTTTAAGTTTTATTTGAAGCAATTACCATTTTTGGAAAGAATAGTTGACTTTCAATTGATTAAATAAGCTTTATTCGAATCAAATTAGCTTTGTTTGAATGTAATTGAGTGGAATCTTAATGATTAAGCTTAAGCTTTATTTAAACCCATTACCATTTTTGGTTAAGAAGTTGACTTTCGGTTGATTAAACAAGCTATCTTTGAATGCAATTGACTTTTAATTGACTCAATAAGCTTTATTCAAATCAAATTAGCTTTGTTTGAATGAAATTGAGTGGAATCTTAATGATTAAGCTTAAGCTATATTTGAAACAATTACCATTTTTCGAAAGAAGTTGACTTTCATTTGATTAAACAAGCTATGTTTCAATGTCATTGACTTTTATTTGATTCAATAAGTTTTATTCGAATCAAATTAGCCTTGTTTGAATGCAATTGAGTGGAATCTTAATGATTAAGCTGAAGTTTTATTTGAACCAATTACCATTTTTGGAAAGAAGTTGACTTTCATTTTATTAAACAATCTATTTTTGAATGCAATTGACTTACATTTGATACAATAGGCTTTATTCGAATCAAATTAGCTTTGTTTGAATGCAATTGAGTGGAATCTTAGTGATTAAGTTTGACCTTTATTTCCAACAATTATCATTTTTGCAAAGAATAGTTGGCTTTCATTTCATTAAACAACTTATTTTTAAATGCAATTGACTTTCATTTGATACAATAGGCTTTATTGGAATCAAATTATCTATATTTGAATGCAATTGAGTGGAATCTTACTCATTAAGTTTAAGCTTTATTTGAAGCAATTAACATTTTTGGAAAGAATAGCTGACTTTCGTCAGTTTAAAGAAGCTATGTTCGAATGCAATTGACTTTCATTTTATTCAATAATCTTTATTCGAATCAAGTTAGCTTTTTTTTAATGCAATGGAGTGGAATCTTAATGATTAAGCTTATGCTTTATTTGAAGTAATTACCATTTTTGGTTAAGAAGTTGACTTTCGGTTGATTAAACAAGCTATGTTTGAATGCAATTGACTTTTATTTGATTCAATAAGCTTTATTCAAATCAAATTAGCTTTGTTTGAATGCAATTGAGTGGAATCTTAATGATTAAGCTTAAGCTTTATTTGAACTAATTACCATTTTTGGTTAGAAATTGACTTTCATTTGATTAAACAAGCTATGTTTGAATGTAATTGACTTGTATTTGATTCAATAAGTTTTATTCGAATCAAATTAGCATTGTTTGAATGCAATTGAGTAGAATCTTAATGATTAAGCTGAAGTTTTATTTGAACCAATTACCATTTTTGGAAAGAAGTTGACTTTCATTTTATTAAACAATCTATTTTTGAATGCAATTGACTTACATTTGATACAATAGGCTTTATTCGAATCAAATTAGCTTTGTTTGAATGCAATTTAGTGGAATCTTAGTGATTATGTTTAACGTTTATTTCAAACAATTATCATTTTTGCAAAGAATAGTTGGCTTTCATTTCATTAAACAACCTATGTTTAAATTCTATTGACTATCATTTGATACAATAGGCTTTATTTGAATCAAATTAGCTATATTTGAATGCAATTGAGTGGAATCTTAATGATTAAGTTTAAGCTTTATTTGAAGCAATTACCATTTTTGGCAAGAATAGTTGAATTTCATTTGATTAAAGAAGCTATGTTTGAATGCAATTGACTTTCATTTGATTAAATAAGCTTTATTCGAATCGAATTAGCTTTGTTTGAATGCAATTGAGTGGAATCTTAATGATTAAGCTTAAGCTTTATTTGAACCCATTACCATTTGTGCTTAAGACGTTGACTTTCGGTTGATTAAACAAGCTATGTTTGAATGCAATTGACTTTTATTTGATTCAATAAGTTTTATTCGATCAAATTAGCTTTGTTTGAATGCAATTGAGTGGAATCTTAATGATTAAGTTGAAGTTTTATTTGAACCAATTACCATTTTTGGAAAGAAGTTGACTTTCATTTTATTAAACAAAATATTTTTGAATGCAATTGACTTTCATTTGATACAATAGGCTTTATTCGAATTAAATTAGCTTTGTTTGAATGCAATTGAGTGGAATCTTAGTGATTAAGTTTAACCTTTATTTCAAACAATTATCATTTCTGCAAAGAATAGTTGGCTTTCATTTGATTAAACAACCTATGTTTAAATGCAATTGACTTTCATTTGATACAATAGGTTTTATTTGAATCACATTAGCTATATTTGAATGCAATTGAGTGGAATCTTAATGATTAAGTTCAAACTTTGTTTGAAGCATTTACTATTTTTGGAAAGAATAGCTGACTTTGGATAGATTAAACTAGCTATGTTCGAATGCAATTAACTTTCATTTTATTCAATAAGCTTTATTCGAATCAAGTTAGCTTTGTTTTAATGCAATTGAGTGGAATCTTAATGATTAAGCTTAAGCTTTATTTGAACTAATTACCATTTTTGGTTAAGAAGTTGACTTTCGGTTGATTAAACAAGCTATGTTTGAATGCAATTGACTTTGATTTGATTCAATAAGCTTTATTCAAATAAAATTAGCTTTGTTTGAATGCAATTGAGTGGAATCTTAATGATTAAGCTTAAGCTATATTTGAAACAATTACCATTTTTCGAAAGAAATTGACTTTCATTTGATTAAACAAGCTATTTTTGAATGTAATTGGCTTTTATTTGATTCAATAAGTTTTATTCGAATCAAATTAGCTTTGTTTGAATGCAATTGAGTGGAATCTTAATGATTAAGCTGAAGTTTTATTTGAACCAATTACCATTTTTGGAAAGAAGTTAACTTTCATTTTATTAAACAATCTATTTTTGAATGCAATTGACTTTCATTTGATACAATAGGCTTTATTCGAATCAAATTAGCTTTGTTTGAATGCAATTGAGTGGAATCTTAGTGATTAAGTTTAACCTTTATTTCAAACAATTATCATTTTTGCAAAGAATAGTTGGCTTTCATTTCATTAAACAACCTAAATTAGCTTTGTTTGAATGCAATTGAGTCGAATCTTAGTGATTAAGCTTAACCTTTATTTCAAACAATTATAATTTTTGGAAAGAATAGTTGACTTTCAGTTGATTAAACAACCTATGTTTGAATGCAATTGACTTTCATTTTATACCATAGGCTTTATTCGAATCAAATTAGCTTTATTTGAATGCAATTGAGTGTAATCTTAATGATTAAGTTTAAGCTTTATTTGAATTAATTACCATTTTTGGAAGGAATAGCTGATTTTCGTTAGATTAAACAACCTATGTTTGAATGCAATTGACTTTCATTTGATTCAACAAGCTTTATTCAAATCAAATTAGCTTTGTTTGAATGCAATTGAGTGGAATCTTAATGATTAAACTTAAGCTTTATTTGAATCAATTACCATTTTTGGAAAGAATATGTGACTTTCATTTGATTAAACAAGCTATGTTCGAATGCAATTAACTTTCATTTTATTAAATAAGCTTTATTCGAATCAAATTAGCATTGTTTGAATACAATTGAGTGGAATCTTAATGATTAAGCTTAAGCTTTATTTGAAACAATTACCAATTTTTGAAACAAGTTGACTTTCAATTGATTTAATAAGCTATGTATTAATGCAATTTACTTTCATTTTATTCAATAAGCTTTATTCAAATAAAGTTAGCTTTGTTTGAATGCAATTGAGTGGAATCTTAGCGATTAAGCTTAAGATTTATTTGAAACAATTACCATTTTTGGAAAGAATAGTTGACTTTCATTTGATTAAACAAGCTATGTTTGAATGCAATTGGCTTTCCTTTGATTCAATAATCTTTATTCGAATCAAATTAGCTTTGTTTGAATGCACTTGAGTGGAATCTTAATGACTAAGCTGAATCTTTATTTGAACCAATTACCATTTTTGGAAAGAAGTTGACTTTCCTTTGATTATACAAGCTATGTTTGAATGCAATTGACTTTCATTGGATACAATAGACTTTATTCGAATCAAATTAGCTTTATTTGAATGCAATTAAGTGGAATCTTAATGATTAAGTTTAAGCTTTATTTGAATTAATTACCATTTTTGGAAAGAATAGCTGACTTTCGTTAGATTAAACAACCTATGTTTGAATGCAATTAACTTTCATTTGATTCAACAAGCTTTATTAAAATCAAATTAGCTTTGTTTGAATGCAATTGAGTGGAATCTTAATGATTAAGCTTAAGCTTTATTTGAATCAATTACCATTTTTGTAAAGAATAGTTGACTTTCATTTGATTAAACAAGCTATGTTCGAATACAATTAACTTTCATTTGATTAAATAAGCTTTATTTGAATCAAATTAGCTTTGTTTGAATGCAATTGAGTAGAATCTTAATAATTAAGCTTAAGCTTTATTTGAAATAATTACCATTTTTGGAAAGAAGTTGACTTTCATTTGATTAAACAAGCTATGTTTGAATGTTTATTGACTTTTATTTGATTCAATACGTTTTATCCGAATCAAATTGACTTTGTTTGAATGCAATTGAAGGGAATCTTAATTGTTTCGGGTATTTATAGTTTTAAGGAGAGCTAACTAATTTTATGCTACAAACTTGACCCAGAACCACAATAGTGAAAGCAATTAAAATGAGATAAATGCAAAGTAAATAATTAAATGGCAAAAGATAATAATCACTTAATTAGCTGCTAATCAGGTTTGATTAGGGTTAATCGACAATTACAACTATGTATAGTCAAATCAGCCAATTCTTGGAATTTGTGTTATAATCATTACTTTATTACATTTATACAAGCATCTCTTTCTACCCTTTGGTAAGTGACCAATGTGGGATATCAAACATACATATGGTCTTATCTATTTTGGTGTTTTTGCCTAAGCCCCAAGTCTGAGACTGAACCTGGCACGGGTCTTCGTAGGAAAGTGCCACGTGGACCAATAGGGTGCTGCCACGTGGACCAATAGGGTGCTGCCATGTGGACCGGTGGTAGCCCCTGTAATTGAGGCCTTTGAAGATTCTTCTTTTGGGCTGGAGTCTTGGGCTCTTTCTTGGGCTGGAGTCTTGGGCCCTTTGTCCTTTGATTTGGACCAATTAAATTGGCAGTAAAATTTGCCCCTCAAAAGGAGGAAATTAGTCCAAATTTTCCCCTTTTGAACGGTTTTATCCCAATTAAAACCCTTAATCCGTTTCTTGGGGGGAAAATAAAGAAAGTTTTTGAATTTTGAAATGATTGGGGGTCTATAAATACCCCCTAATCATTTTCATAATTCATTTTCCAAAACTTGAGATTCTAGAGAAGGTAGAACACGACTCTTTGAGCAAAAAACACTAAACTTGGAACTTCCTTGTGGATTTGGATTAAACGACAGGATTGTGGCAAGAACTTGGTTGATTCTCTGAAGAACTTTGACTTGATCCGAAGTTGTTTGCAGGTGTTTTTCTTCTATTCCCCTCAAGCCGAGTCATCAAGCTTATAGTCAGGCATTCATCTCTTCCTTCTTCCTTTTCTTTGTATTTTGTCTTTTGCGTTCGGCCTTCTAAACCTGATAGTATGGCTGAATCCTCAAATAGCAAGGAATCCAGGGTATCCGGATCCGTCTTCTCCTGGTCGAGCTATAAGACCCATTCTCTGAATATTCCTCCCTCTGTACCTATGCAGGGTACTATGGCGAGGTTGAAACAGACAATGCGATACAGCCCTTCTCCAGAGGATTCGGTTGGGACACCTACTCAGGAAGGTCATGAGGAAGAGGCGACCAGCCAAGAACCTTTAGGTTCTGAGCGGCCAGAGGTCGATATAACCGAGTCCAAAGTGGGCGTGGAGGAGGGGACAGACGTTCCCGGATCTTCTAAAAAGAGGGCAGACAAGTTTTATGACCCAAGTATGTGTGGGATGCTTAAGGTCTGCCATGACTTATATGAGTCTGATTTACTTCGGACGCGTAAAACCTTTATTAAGGCGAGGGGTTTGAGCTTATTGTGCCCGAGCCCGAGGCCACCGTGAGGTCATTGCCTGAGAGCGCCTTCCCGGTGTACGAGGCCGTTTTTGAGCTTGGCCTTCGTTTCCCACTCCAACCATTCATAATGGAAGTTCTGGATGGCTATGATATCGGTATATGGCAGCTCACTCCCAATTCTTGGGCAAACATTTTTGGGTATATGGCTACCTGTGAACTGAGAGGTTATAGAATGTCTTTTGGCATTTTCTCTCACATGCACCACTTAACAAGGCTGAAAACAGCTGTGATGCCTGGTACATTCTTGGTACCCGGCCTTCTTACCAAATGACTGTCACTAAGAATAATAAGTGGAGGAACTGGAGGAATAGGTTCCTTTATGT
Organism: Salicornia ramosissima; assembly: GCA_951394345.1. Lineage (NCBI taxonomy): Eukaryota > Viridiplantae > Streptophyta > Magnoliopsida > Caryophyllales > Amaranthaceae > Salicornia > Salicornia ramosissima. The sequence goes on from OX596237.1 coordinate 31,377,738, forward strand.
AAAGTCTGATGACGAAGAGCTTGCCAAGAGGCTGAGCCGTATGAATACCGACCCTTATCTCTGTGGCCGAGATGTAGACTTGCCTCCAACCCACTATGAGGATGATGTGGTACTCAGAGGGGACCACTTCAAAACAAAAGTTGTTTATACAACTGGCAAAAAATGTCAGTTCCCGGTGCTTTGGGTGCCGGACTGGACATTTTTTAAGGATCCTAATTTTTTGTCCGCCGCTGGCTTGAGCCAGGCCATTGATAGAGGTAGCTTTCCCTTATTTGTTTTCCTGTCTGTTATCTTGCTTTTTATCTAACTCTGTATATATTTTTTTGTTTTTTTTTTGTTTTTTTTTTAGAGAGAGCTATGTCGAAGCTTACCAAAGAGAAGACAGGAGAAGTCACTGGCGACGACTATCTCGACGAAATGTATCACGCCAAGTCTAAGGCTTGGTCAGAGAGAAAAGAAGAAGTAAAGGTATATAATTACATATTCTCTTTTACATGTGCCGAGTAGGTCATTTTTTCTTCATGGTTTGCAATACCCTCACTCACCCCATATTCCTTTTATTCAATAGTTATAAGAGCCGAGGAGGCTTTTTTTTGGAAGTTGTTTGCATCATCCCCCCTCGGCTCTTTTGGAGGCCGAGAGGGGGTGTTGTAACTAACTTCAAACTTTTGCCCCACTCGGTCACTACTTGTGACAAGGGGGTCTTACATGGAATGTTGTTTGCAACATCCCCCCTCGGCTCTTTTGGAGGCCGAGAGGGGGTGTTGTGATTAACTTTAAACTTTTGCCCCACTCGGTCACTACTTGTGACGAGGGGGTCTTACATGGAATGTCGTTTGCAACATCCCCCCTCGGCTCTTTTGGAGGCCGAGAGGGGGTGTTGTAAATAACTTCAAACTTTTGCCCCACTCGGCCACTACTAGTGACGAGGGGGTCTTACATGGAATGTCGTTTGCAACATCCCCATCGGCTCTTTTGGAGGCCGAGAGGGGGTGTTGTAAATAATTTCAAACTTTTGCCCCACTCGGCCACTACTTGTGACGAGGGGGTCTTACATGGAATGTTGTTTGCAACATTCCCCCTCGGCTCTTTTGGAGGCCGAGAGGGGGTGTTGTAAATAACTTCAAACTTTTGCCCCACTCGGCCACTATTTGTGACGAGGGGGTCTTACATGGAATGTTGTTTGCAACATCCCCCCTCGGCTCTTTTGGAAGCTGATGTGAAAACAAGTTGAGGAACTTGTTCCCAAAGGATCCGGTTACAAGTGGAATTTAAGAATGAAACTTAGGAAGGACGAATGTCAATTATCAATGTAGTTTTAGGGGAACTCTCACCCTTAACTTGAGGATATAACAATGAGGAACACTCACTCACTTGTTTGGGGCAGAAGCGTTTAGGGAACTCTCACCTAACCAACAACTACAAGTCTTAGTTTTAGGAACTCTCACTAAAACGAAAACTCTTCAAATTGAGAAACACTCAAACTTGGAAAACAACTCGACTTTACTTAGTCAAATTCGACATACACTTGTGTATTTTGGACAAATTTCTGAATGTCTTTCATTGATCATTTTTATGCTATTTATAGATAGCTTTTACATCCAACAATTGTCTATTACAATAAAACACATAAATTGCAATAAATGGAAACATAAGACTGAAATTAAAACTGAAATAAAAACAGAATTAAAAGAGATTAATCATGGACTACAACCGTCCAACTAACCCTATTACATGCCATTACTAAGCTTAATAAAAATAGCTTAAAACAAGGAGTGAAAACCGGCCAGCCATGATGAGCTCCAAAGTTGTTCAAAATCCTCATTCAAGCCACCCTTGATTCACGCCTATGCTTTAACTCCCATTCAATCAGCCTTTATTCAGTAGAAACAACAAATTAAACACTAATAATACTCCTTAATTAAGATTAAAAAACCAGCCTTAAAATCCCCTTAAAACACGCCCCAAGTTGAGCTCAGATTTAACTCCAACAATTGATTGCCATTTACTCCCTTATAGCCGTGCACCCCCATGCATCATGCACGACCATTACCCTTCATTTAGGTAGCTACTTACACTTAGCAATGAGCACCCATTAGGAGATGTAAACGGACCATGTAAGCCAAACCCTAACGGACCAAAATCAGAACAAGACTTGGACAAGATTAATTCCTTTGTACTTGACTTTAGGACTTGAGCATTCGAACTATCAACCTCTTGACCATTTGGGTCATCCTCCCCTTCCTCGAAAGGAATTGCCCTCAATTCGTCATCATCATAGTACGGTGCTAGGTCTCCAACATTGAAAGTGCTTGAGACTCCATACTTTCCTCCCAAGTCAACCTTGTATGCATTGTCATTGATTTTTTTAACCACCTCAAATGGACCCTCGGCTCTTGGCATGAGCTTGTTCTTTCTTTGGTTAGGAAATCTTTCTTTCCTCATGTAAATCCATACTAAGTCACCAACTTCAAATGTTCTCACGTTTTTGACCCTCTTATTGGCTTGCTTCTTGTAAACTTCATTTGCCTTCTCAATGTTCTTTCTCACCTCCTTATGGACTTTGATCATAAATTCAGCTTGCTCCTTGGCACCTCCATGGACGAACTTGTCTTGTGGTAGAGCAATGAGATCAATTGGAATATAGGGATTCGAGCCATATACCACTTCAAAAGGAGAATATTTTGTAGTAGTACTAGGAGTTCGATTGTAAGCAAACTCGGCATGAGCTAACTTGACATCCCAATCTTTTGTACTCTTACTTACCAAGGACCTAAGCAACGACCCAAGCACCCTATTCACCACCTCGATTTGGCCATCAGTTTGGGGGTGATGCGAGGTAGAAAATAGTAACTTAGTTCCCATCAAACGCCACAAAGATTTCCAAAAATGACTTAGAAATTTTGTGTCTCGATCAGAAACAATGGTTCGTGGGACACCATGGAATCAAACAATTCCATCAAAGTACAACTTAGCCACCTTCATAGCATCTTCAGTCTTGTGACAAGGAACAAAATGAGCCATCTTTGAGAAACGATCAACCACCACCATTATGGAGTCCTTACCTCTTTGAGTTCTAGGTAAAGCCACAATAAAGTCCATGCTTAAGTCTTCCCAAGGCCTTTCTGGAATTGGCAATGGCTTGTAAAGACCCTTATGAAACACCATTTTTGATCTTTGACAAGTAGAACAACGACCTACAACATGGTGGACAGTAGATAACATGTTAGGCCAATAAAAATGAGCTTGAAGAAGCTCCACGGTCTTTTGAACTCCGACATGACCAGCTAGACCACCTCCATGGGCTTCATGAATCAACAAGTTCTGAATTGGACATTTAGGAATACATAATCTATTTCCCTTAAAAAGAAAACCGTTTTGTAAGGAAAACAAATCATAAACTCCATTCACGCATTTCTCCAAGATGGTTTTGAGTTCACCATCTTCCTTGTAGTACTCCTTGATCAACTCAAACCCAAGAACTTTAGCTTACACGACCCCAAGTAAAGTGTGCCTTCTAGATAAGGCATCCGCAACAACATTCGCTTTCCCACTTTTGTATTTTGATGAAAAATTGAATGTTTGCAAGAATTCCACCCACTTAGCATGCCTTGAATTCAGCTTCTTTTGCCCATGAATGAACCTCAAGGACTCATGATCAGAATGTAGTATGAATGGTTGTGACCTCAAATAATGGGACCAATGATCTAGAGCCCTCACCATGGCATAGAACTCTTTGTCATAGGTGGAATAGTTCAATTTGCCTTGGCTCAACTTCTCACTAAAGTAGGCAATAGGACGCCCTTCTTGGATCAACACGGCACCAACCCCCTTCCCACTTGCATCACATTCAACTTCAAATGGTTTTGAAAAATCTGGAAGTGCTAGGATAGGTGTGTTGCACATCTTCTCTTTGACATATTCAAACGCTTTTTGAGCTTGGGAAGTCCACTCGAATGAACCCTTCTTTGTGCATTCGGTTATAGGAGCCATGAGAGTGCTAAAATTGCGAATGAACCTCCTATAAAAGGAAGCTAATCCATGGAAGGACCGGACCTCCGTGAGTGTTTTGGGACTAGGCCATGATTGAATAGCCTCAATCTTGCTAGGATCAACCTTCACTCCATCACCTGAAATTATATAACCAAGAAAAGTGACCTCATATAGCATAAAATTACATTTTTCGAGTTTTCCATACAATTTTTGTTTTCTTAAAACAGTGAAAACTTCATACAAATGCATCAAATGTTCATCTCCATTTTTGCTATAAATTAAAATATCATCAAGGTACACCACCACGAATTTGCCAAGAAACGGTCTCAACACTTCATTCATCAATCTCATAAAAGTGCTAGGTGCGTTGGTGAGTCCAAATGGCATCACGAGCCACTCATACAACCCTTGCTTGGTCTTGAAAGCGGTCTTCCATTCATCCCCTTCTCTCATTCGAATTTGATGGTAACCACTCCTCAAATCAACTTTTGAAAAGATGCTTGAACCACTCAATTCATCAAGCATGTCATCGAGCCTTGGAATTGGAAACCTGTACTTGATAGTAATGTTATTAACAGCCCTACTATCAATACACATACGCCAAGTACCATCTTTTTTAGGAACCAAAAGAGCAGGCATGGCACAAGGACTCATAGACTCACGCACATACCCCATACTCATCAACTCCTCTATTTGTCTTTGCAACTCCTTAGTCTCCAAAGGATTACACCTATAGGCCGGTTTGTTAGGCAAAGGAGCACCAGGAATAAGATCAATTTGATGTTCAATGCCTCTTAAAGGTGGCAACCCATTAGGTAATTCATCCGGAAAAACATCTTCAAAGTTTTTAATCAATTGAGCCAATTTAGGGTTTTGGTTTTCAAATTTTTCATGGACTTCTTTAGAATACAACAAATAACCCTCACTCTCACCATCAATCTCCCTCTCAAATTCCTTAAGGGTAAGTAAGGACACTTCTTTTGATTGTTTAATATTTTGAGAAAACCGTGGGGGTGGTAAAGGGTGTAATTTTTTTTGTTTTCCTTGGTGAGTTATAGTGTAAGTATTATGATACCCATCATGGACAGATTTTCGATCAGTTTGCCATGGCCTATCAAGTAAAATATGACACGCATCCATTGACACAACATCACATAATTGAGAATCATGATAAGACCTAATGGAAAAACTAACCATACTTTGTTTTCTAACCCCCGTGCTAGAAGTAGAATCTAACCAACTCAACTTGTAGGGATGTGGGTGATGTGTAGTCGTAAGCCCAAGTTTGGTTACCAAAGTCTTGGAAACCGTGTTTGCTTCACTACCACTATCAATAATCAAATCACATACCTTGCCTTCAACCTTGCACTTGGTGATGAAAATATGTTGTCTTTGAGGTGCTATGGGCTCCTCGACATGGGCTTGTAACGCCCTCCTCACTACTAGGCTTTGTCTATTCTCCTCTTCTGGAAAGCATTGATGTTCCTCCTCTTTTTCTATAATAGGATTCACGTCCTCCACTTCTTCAACATCGAAGTCCTCCCAATTGATAGTTTGATTGGCAATAAACTTCACCTCTTGCATGGTCAATGCCCTTGTGTTAGGACAATCTTTCTTGAAATGACCCCTTCCTCCGCATTTGTAACACACAATGTCACTAAGCTTAAAATCCTTCTTGTTGTCTTTCTTAGGTGGCTCATTGGTTTTGACAAGAGAAGAACCATCCTTGATAGGGAAGGTTGGTTTTCGTGTCACTTGAGGAATATAGGCAGATTTCTTCTTCTTCCTCTTTGAATCAAATTGTACCACGAGTTTGCAAGCTTCAACAAAAGTTAGGTTAGTGTAACCTTCAAGCTTCTCTTGCAATTCTTGGTCCAAACCAGCTATGAAACGCCCCATCTTGAGCTCTTCATTCTCCGTGACTTCACATACTATAGCAAGTCTATCAAACTCCTTGATGTAGTCTTCAGCAGAACCACCATTTTGTTGTAAAGTGCTCCACTTCACATATTGACTTTGCTTGTAATTATGAGGAATAAAACGATCCCTCATTCTTTTTTTCAGTTTGCTCCAAGTAGAAATGGAAGCCTTTCCCCTAAGGGTACGCCCCCTTTGCTCACCTTGCAACCAACTATCACCATAGCCTTTCAATTTCACCTTGGCTATTTTGTATTTCTGTTCCTCCTCTTGAACATCTTTGTACTCAAAGTACCTTTCCAAGGATTTCTCCCATTCTAAGTACTTTTCTGGATCAAGTGTGCCATCAAAGGCAACAATATCCACCTTGAGACTTCTATCTTCCCTCCTAGGTGGAGGATCATCTTGTTGGTCTCTTCGGTCTTGCTCGGCCATGAGCCTTGCCATTAAGGCAGCAAGGTTCCCTTGTAGATTGGCATTAGTCTCGGCCAACCTCTCTTGACTAGCAATGGATCGATTGAGAGCTTCTAAAGCTACTCTTAGATCTTGATTCTCGGCCATGGTTTGTAGTTGTTCGACCCCTTTTGGAAGAATTTGAGAAAACTCTCCCCCTACCTGGCGCGCCAAATGATGTGAAAACAAGTTGAGGAACTTGTTCCCAAAGGATCCGGTTACAAGTGGAATTTAAGAATGAAACTTAGGAAGGACGAATGTCAATTATCAATGTAGTGTTAGGGGAACTCTCACCCTTAACTTGAGGATATAACAATGAGGAACACTCACTCACTTGTTTGGGGCAGAAGCGTTTAGGGAACTCTCACCTAACCAACAACTACAAGTCTTAGTTTTAGGAACTCTCACTAAAACGAAAACTCTTCAAATTGAGAAACACTCAAACTTGGAAAACAACTCGACTTTACTTAGTCAAATTCGACATACACTTGTGTATTTTGGACAAATTTCTGAATGTCTTTCATTGATCATTTTTATGCTATTTATAGATAGCTTTTACATCCAACAATTGTCTATTACAATAAAACACATAAATTGCAATAAATGGAAACATAAGACTGAAATTAAAACTGAAATAAAAACAGAATTAAAAGAGATTAATCATGGACTACAACCGTCCAACTAACCCTATTACATGCCATTACTAAGCTTAATAAAAATAGCTTAAAACAAGGAGTGAAAACCGGCCAGCCATGATGAGCTCCAAAGTTGTTCAAAATCCTCATTCAAGCCACCCTTGATTCACGCCTATGCTTTAACTCCCATTCAATCAGCCTTTATTCAGTAGAAACAACAAATTAAACACTAATAATACTCCTTAATTAAGATTAAAAAACCAGCCTTAAAATCCCCTTAAAACACGCCCCAAGTTGAGCTCAGATTTAACTCCAACAATTGATTGCCATTTACTCCCTTATAGCCGTGCACCCCCATGCATCATGCACGACCATTACCCTTCATTTAGGTAGCTACTTACACTTAGCAACGAGCACCCATTAGGAGATGTAAACGGACCATGTAAGCCAAACCCTAACGGACCAAAATCAGAACAAGACTTGGACAAGATTAATTCCTTTGTACTTGACTTTAGGACTTGAGCATTCGAACTATCAACCTTTTGACCATTTGGGTCAGAAGCCGAGAGAGGGTGTTGTAAACAACTTCAAACTTTTGCCCCACTCGGCCACTACTTGTGACGAGTGGGTCTGTTGTTTATCTTAGAGAATTCGGCTAAGGTGTGCAAATTTTTGCAGGCAAGCGGTGCCTCATCTAAGGGGACCAAGAGGAAGGGTGCCAACATTTCAGGCACCCAGAAAAAGAGTAAGGCTCCCCTGCTTCCTACTGGTAAAGGGAAGCAGGAGATGACTTCTGACGAGCTCAAGGAGCTCGATAAAAAATTTACCCCCATTCTGGGGAAGGGACCGACTGCTGCAATGTCGGTCTATGAACCAGGGGTTAAGGATACCCCCGGCGTCATGGCCCCTCCAGACGCTCTTGCCGACATCCCTCAATCGGTTTCTAAGAATATTCCGCCATCCATCAGGGATTTGGCGAATAAGATGGGAGGTAAATACTTCTCTCATCGAGTTAGAACTCTTCGGTCTGTGTCAGGTAAAACTATCTCGTCTTCACCTTCTCATCCAGACTCAATAGTGCTTCCCATTTCTGACCCTTCAGGAGGGCCTACTGAAGAGGAGGCCGAGAGCATGCCTGGCGGCTCTTACCTTCCCGGCTACTCCGGGAAGGAGAAGCTGGAGATTGTCCGGGGGATGCTCAAAGGAGCTCCCAAGGAGGTGGCCACAATATGAAGGGCTTTCACGATGGGCACATCATGCCCATCTTATACAACCTGGCCGAGGTATGCTTTAAGTATTTCATTATTTTTTGCGTTAAGTTAACTTTTGCTTGAAGCTAATATTCTTATTTCAGGCCATGCTGAGACTGGATGGCGCTAGGCAGTGGCGCACCGCCATGGTAGACGAAGTTAAACAGTCTAGGGTCGAGGTTAGGGAAACAAAAGACGCTGCTATGTTCACTACACTTCGACAAGACCAACTAACCGGTGCTACTGTGGAATCACAGGCTGACACAATCGTCAATCTCAAGGCCGAGTGTGCCAATCATCTGACCAAGATCAATGCCCTCATCGCCGAGCGCGATGAGCTGAAGAAGGAGAAGGAGAAGCTGGAGAAGCAAGCTAAGAAGGCGAGCTCTTCTGCCAAGGCGGCCCTTACTGAGGCCGAGGCCAAGGTCACCCAGCTCCAGGCAGAGAAGAAAGAATTGGAGGAAGAAGTTTCCTCCTCCAAAAAGGGTTTAGTGCAGAGAATCTTGGAGGCCGAGCGAGCTTACAAGAACAAAGTGGCCGAGGCCTGGGAAGTGGCCTATGCTGGCTCGTCCTTTGGCCATCTCAGTCGTGCCATAGACTGGGTGGATATGAAAGGCCTGGTCGAGGCGGTTGGTCGCTCCCCTCCTCCCTACCCGTCTGATATTGAATACGACGGAGGAGAAGAGGAGGAAGGGGAGAACCAGGGCCAAGATGATGACGATGATGGGGCCGAGACCTGAAGAAATAATTTTAGTTTAGATTTAATTTTAATTTTTAGTTTTTAGTTTTTGTAGGCGGCTGGTCCGCCATAGTTTGTAATAGTTATAAAGATTAATAAACGAAGTTTTCTTTTCATCATTTCTCGACTTTTGAGTTTATTTCAGTAACTTCATTTATTTCTAGTAGTGTATTATGCCCCTGAGCAATGCAGTCGGTTTAGAAAGTCTGAGTGATTGCTCGGCAATTTATCTTGGCAATTGTGATTTGCCAAATAAGTTGGAGGGCAATCAATCAGATACCTGATTGCCCTTAAACCGAGTGTATTGCTCAATGTGACCGTTACACGTTTCAGGGCTCGTCCCACCTTGATTGGGTTAGCTTTTGACTGGGGAGGCAATTATAAAATGATTAAATTGCCACGTGGAATTTTAATTTATAAAAAATGAATCTTTGTTTTGGGCCTAAAGTGGTTAGGCAAAAGTGGTTAAAGATTTTTGTATAGCACAAACTGATTTTGGGCCCCCAACCTGTTGCAAGAAACATTAAATGCGTCTGACTAGGTATAGGGGTAAAATTGAAGAAGTGGAAATTATGAAATTTCTATAAATACCACCAGCTTTGCTTTCATTTTCACAACTCAAATCGCAAATTCTTGAGAGAGAAAGAAGAAAGAGAGTCTGAGAAAATAATTTCAACGTTTTAAGTGAAAGAAAAATGTCTAGCCAATGGTTACCCAAAGAAAAAGATAACCGTGGCAAACTCCCTTGGCCATCGAAGGAGGGGAGCAGCAGCAAGCTACCCAAGGAAAAGGATATGGCTGCCACGAATGAAGAAGACTTCCATAAGTATACATGGAAGGTGACGTGGGATGAGACCGAAGGGTGCTGGGATGAGGTCGCAGTGCGTTCCCCCAGTAGTGAGGGATCGGCTCGTAGAGGTAAGCTCCCCAGGGAGAAGAACGAGGGCTTAATAGACGAGGAGCACTTACTGAATATGCAATATGAGGCTCGGTTGAATCAATGGGAGGAAATAAAGAAAAGGAGTCCTCATGATGGCGAGGGCTCCATGCGCCCCAAGGAACCCCAAGTGGTTATTAAACAGGGGTTGACTGAGGAGGAGTACCGGGCGCGTGTTGAGGATGCCTGGTATAAAGCGTACCCATACAAAGACTTCGGGTACCTCAGTGATTGGCTCGACTGGGTTGACCTCAAGCTCTGGTGTGAGGAAACCGGCCGGCCTTGTCCTTCTACTCCCGTGATACCCGACCCTGATGAGAGTGACTAGGGTATTGGCGTCTGTCAGTATTTATTATCATTTATTTATTGTATCAAGGCAAGTATTTGCCCCCCTTTTGTAATCGGACTTATTATATATGAAATATCCTATTTTATTTAAGTCGTCTATTTTATGATTTGTGCCATGACTCGTGCTTTGTCTAGCCGAGACACCCCTTTGGTAAGCAAAATTAGATTTTCCAAGGGCTCGACTCACTAAAGCCGAGGCCTCCCTAGGCGATTTTTATAGATTGATTGGGTGCTCGTCCTAGTTGTGCTCGAGACACCCTTTTGCGATTCATCTTAATCTATCGGATGGCTCGTCCTGAATGTGGTCGAGACACCCTTTTGTGATTAGTCTTAATTTACTGGGTGACTCGTCCTGAATGTGGTCGAGGCACCCTTTCGTGATTCATCTTAATCTATCGGGTGACTCGTCCTGAATGTGGTCGAGTCACCCTCTAGTGAATCACTTTAGTTCATCGAGAAACCCGTTTTTGTTGGAAATGACTTAGGGGGCAAGGGTGGCCACCCTTCATCCTGGTGAAACTTGTCACTATTGGCCTCGTTTTTTGAGGGCAATATAGGGGGTAAGAGCTTAGTGCTTAGAGTAGCACTAAGGGCATTCGGTCTTATGTTTTATAAACAAAGTGATGGACACTAGCCTTAAAAGTTTTCACTTGAAAAGTGATGGGGCCTTTTTGGGACCATGTCCTGCCCTTTTTTCATTAATATGGAAGTTTGATTACAGCGCTTCGACTCTTAAGTCGTACATTGTTATTTACAATCTAGAAGTAATACTTTCTCAGGTGGTCTATATTCCATGACCGTGGCACAGCTTTGCCTTGTATCGTCTCGAGCCGGTAAGTTCCATCGTGAACTGCCTCCGTGACTTTGTACGGACCTTCCCAACTTGGGGTAAGTTTACCTTCTTCATTAGCTCGGCCTTGGGACTCCATCTTTCTCAACACATAGTCTCCAATTCTCAAGGGGCGATTCTTGACTTTTTTGTTGTATTCCCGAGCCATCCTCAGCTTGTAAACCTCTTGTCGGAGTAAAGCATTACCCCTTGTTTCTGGTAGAAACTCCAAATTTAGCTTCATTGCTTCCCAGTTTGCATTCTCATCATAGAGCATGACCCGAAGTGTGGGTTCGTACATCTCAATAGGAAGAACTGCCTCTGCCCCATACACCATCATGAAGGGAGTTTCACCTGTTGAAGACTTGCTCGTAGTCCGAATTGACCAAAGCACTTTGGGAAGTTCATCGGCCCACAGACCCTTGGCCTTTTCAAGCTTCTTCTTGATTCCATCTGAGATTATTTTGTTGAAAGACTCAACTTGGCCATTTGTTTGAGGGCGTCCAACTGATGTAAAGCAGTGTGCGATTCCTTGATCTCGCAACCAACCTTTGAGCTGTGGAGTCTCGAACTGTGGACCCTTATCAAACACCATAGCCTGTGGCACACCAAACCTGGTGATTATGTTCTTCCAGATGAAGCACTTGACATCATTTGTCTTGATACCTTTAACGGCCTCGGCTTCAACCCATTTAGAGAAGTAATCAACAGCTACAAACACATAGCGACGTTGACCCGTTGCTTGAGTATAAGGGCCGAGTATATCCATTCCCCATTTGGCAAAGGGGAGAAGACTGGTAATGGGGACTAATTCATTGGAAGGGCGATGTATAAGTTTGGCGAATCTTTGGCACTTATCACATTTCCTTACTCTCCACATGGCATCTTCCTTCAGCGTGGGCCAATAATAACCAGTTCGAATTGCCTTCTCTGCCAATGCTCGTCCCCCAATGTGGGAACTACATAATCCTTGATGCAGGTCATCCAAAACGTCCTGCCCTTGCTCGAGCGTGATGCACTTTAGGAATGGCTTAGAATATGACTTCTTATATAACTTCCCATTGAAGACTTCGAACCAGGCGGCCCTTGCTCGATGGCCTTAGCCTCTTTCTTATCAGTTGGCAAGGCGCCATTTATCTTATAATCAAGGATGGATTCCATCCATGTACTGCTCCGATCTAATGTCAGAACTTGTTGTTCATCTATGCTTCTTCTTTCTTTTACCTCCCAAAAGAGAGTCCTTGGGGTTTCATTGATTGCCGAGGAGGCCAGCTTAGACAAGGCATCGGCTTGACTGTTATCCGACCTAGGCACATGCTGAACCACGAGTGCCTTGAGGGGGGCACTAATTTCCTTAATCATCTGCAAGTACCTTTTCATGGCTGGTTCTCGGGCTTCGTAGTCTCCATTAACCTGGCTCACAACTAGCTGTGAATCAGACGAGGCCTCTATTTCTTCTGCCCCTGCAGCAATACACATTCTTAGACCGGTAAGGAGAGCTTCGTACTCTGCCTCATTATTGGAGGCCTGGAACTTGAAATGGAGAGCATATTCATACACATCCCCCTCTGGTGAGAAACACAAGATGCTAGCGCCACAACCATTTTGAGTTGAGGATCCGTCAACAAACAATTTCCAACCTTGGGGACCTTTTTCTGTCTGGCCATCTGGCCTAGTCATTTCTACAACAAAGTCTGCTAGGGCTTAGCCCTTGATTGCCTTCCTTGATTCAAAAGAAATATCAAAAGCATTGAGTTCTACCGCCCATCTCAACATACGGCCGGAGGACTCAAGCTTAGTGAAGGGTTGCTTCAGTGGCTGATTAGTGTAAACCACAAGAGGATGCGCCTTGAAATAAGGCCGGAGTTTTGTGGAGGCCATATACAATGCGAGCCCACACTTCTCTATAAGAGAATATCGTAGCTCGGCGTTCCTTAAGATGTGGCTTACAAAGTACACCGGGTGTTGGACTCCTTCTCGGACTGCTACCAGCATCGCACTTAAACAGAATTCTGAAACAGCAAGATACATATACAAAACCTCACCTGGGATTGGGCTTATCAGCCTAGGTAAGGTGTGCATATGTTCTTTCAGTTTGGTAAGAGCCAGTTCGGCTTCTTCAGTCCATTCAAACTTAGACTTTTTCTTTATAGCATCAAAAAAGAAGTGACATTTATCCCCTGACCGGGACAGGAATCGGCCAAGAGCAGCCAAACATCCGGTCAGCCTTTGTGTATCCTTGATTGTTCTAGGGGAAGTCATGTCACTTACTGCCTTTACTTTGTCGGGATTAGCCTCAATGCCCCGCTGATCAATCATGAAACCTAGGAACTTCCCTGATGCCACCCCGAAGACGCACTTCTTTGGGTTCAACTTCATGTTATATTTTCTAAGGGAATCAAATGTTTCCTTTAGATCGGCCAGGTGATCAAGCGGCTCTTTGCTCTTGACAATTATGTCATCTATGTAAGCTTCCAGGTTTCGCCCTAACTGGTGTTGGAACACCATGTTTACCAACCTTTGAAAGGTGGCAGGGGCATTTTTTAACCCGAAAGGCATCACAGTGTAGCAATATAGTCCTTGTGAAGTGATGAAGGCCGTTTTCTCTTGGTCATCCGGGTGCATCGGGATTTGATGGAAGCCTGAGTTGGCATCCATAAAACTCATAAGGGCATGCCCAGCTGTGGAATCGACCAATTGGTCGATCTTGGGTAGAGGAAATCCATCCTTGGGGCAAGCTCGATTTAGGTCAGTGTAGTCGACACACATTCTCCATCCCTTGTTAGGTTTGGGGACCAAGACTACATTGGCCACCCACTCGGGGTAGTAACAAGGACGAATAAACCGAGCCTCCAACAGTTTTTTCACCTCCTCTGCAGCGGCTTTATCCCGAAGTTCTCCATGATTTCTCTTCTTCTGCCTGACTGGTTTCGAGCCTGGTAGTACATTCAGCTCATGGCGTACAACGTTCGGGTCAATACCCGACATTTCCTGAACCGTGAAAGCGAACACATCCTGATACTCCTTTAGGAGCGCTTCCAACCTCTGGCTCTGATCTTCATCCAGAGTAGAGCCTATTTGCACAACTCGATCAAGGCGATCTGCATTTAGTATAACTTCACGAAATTCCCCCATAGGCTGAGGTCGCAATTCATCTGGGTTGGGTGACCCAATCATACAAACTTCTTGGTGCGGCCCTTCTGCCTCTGTCTTTCTCTTCTTGGACGATGGTTGGACCTTATTTTGTTGGTCTAGTGTGGGTGAGGACTTTATAGTGGTGAGATAGCATTCTCGCGCAGTCTGTTGATCACCATATAACGCCCCCACACTTCCATCGTTACATACAAATTTCATCAACATGAGGTGTGGCACAATAATGGCTTTTGACACGTTCAATGTGGGCCGGACAATAATAATGTTATAGGCAGTCAGCTCTTTGACCACTAGAAACTTTACAAACATATGACGCGGCATCTCTTTTGTTCCCATTCGGATGGGCAAGGTAACAATGCCTACGGGGTGTATGACACCTCCTCCGAACCCAATGATAGGATGGTTAATGGGTTGGAGAGCATTGTCTGGAAACCTTAGTTTCTCTAAGCAAGCAAAGCTGATAATATCTGCCGAGCTGCCTGTATCTATCAAGATCCTCCTGACTTTCAGATTGGCTACCTTGAATTCGACGACCAAGGGGTCGTCATGAGGAGTTTGAATGATTGGCCGGTCTTTCTCGCCGATCATTATTTCTGGCAATTTGTCTTTTGTTTCTTCTGTAGTCATAACCTGAGAAAGGCTACGAAGGTGACCCTTCGCACCTCTGATGGTAGGGCCTCCTGAAGCGAAGCCTCCCGAGATCATGGCTACAACCGCGGTATCCGTTTCCTCTTCTTCCCCGGTCTTCTGGGGAGTCCTTCGCTGGAACTTATATTTGGACTTCACAATGTAGGGTTCTAACATACCCTTAGCAGCCAACTTGTCTAACAACCGCTTCAAGTTGAAGCACTCATCTGTATCATGACTGTAACGACCCGACTCGCTTAAATCGGCGCGGAAGAAACCGACGAGTCAAGTAGTTATAAAACTAAAACTCAACACTTAGAAAATAAACTAATACCTCAAAATATTATTATTAAACCAAGGATGTACAATAACCCACAATCTTGTACAAAAACTAAATCCAAAAGTCAAATGTACTAAAACAAAGGTAAAGTGCAACTCTAACCACATGCTAGAGTCTTATACAACAAATGCAATATCATACGTCTGAAACAACGTCTATAGAATCTAATACTATGAAACAACTGTAATAAACAACAACAAAGCACACAAAGCGCCGCTCGCCCAACCCCAAAGCTAAGCAAGAGCATCATCGTCAGATGTACCTGAAAAACACAACATAATCCACCATCAGTGGCGAGTAACATAACTGACTCACCCTAACGGGAATACACAAGCACATAGCAATAATCAAATAACATCACACGTAAAATCCTCGAAGACACGAGACAACCTCAAGCTCGTAATCCAAACTCGACTAAACACTCTACATCATCATACCACACCACCATACGACATCACTATACCAATTCTAACTCAGGTGCAATCATTCTAGTTCTAGACCGGACTATGCTCGTACGGAAGCATCTTACGCAACCGAACTTCTACTATGTCAGGACCGGGCATAAGCCATACACCCAAATCCCACGAACCCATTCCATACTTGGAAATTCGTGTCCCTAATCCCCAAATCATTCTGAGCGTACTAGGAATAACATAGTGAGACTCCAAAACTATTCCGATACCGCGGACGGAATAGGGGCAACGTCTTAACCCAAAAACTAAGCATAAGCCATACACATAGTCAAGGGCGTCTAGAAAAGAAGTCAAGCAATCCATAATACCATCATTATCTTTTCATCATATCATCATAATTAATTAAAGACAAGAATAAGCCATACTCTTGAATTTAACAACTAAATCATCGAAGTTAACCCAAGAATTGCCTATAGCCATACTCTTGAGACTAACCAAACATCATATCATCAACCTTTAACTCAATCTTTGATCAACGTATCCCAAATCTTTAACTTTCAAGACTCTTTCAACCTCTTTCTTTAACTTTCAAGACTCTTAAAGAACTCATCAAACCTCAACAAGAACTCTAAGAACTCAATCAAGAACCTTAAAGAACTCATCTATTACTTAAAGAACTCATAAAGAAACCATTCAAGATTCAAGAACTTCAATCAAGAACTCATACAACTCAAACTACACGCATGAAACATCATCATCGACCACACGGCATTCTTCACGATTTTAATCAAAATTCAACAAATTTAAACCCAATCACCATGCTTTCCAAAATATCATAAATCAATCTTAAAACATGAAAATCCACCATTAAAACATCATTAAAAATACTTCAAAATCAGATTAAAGAAACAACTTCAAAACCATGAACAATCATCATCAAATCAACCAAACATGCATTTAATCAAAGCTATAAACATAGTATTACCAATTAAGTTGAGTTAGTATGTTACCTTATTGAAGATTACACACAAATCAACACACATTAATCATACAAGAACTTGCTGCCCGGAACGTCTTCTTGCACGGCCATCAACACGGTTACATTGCACACGAACATGGCAACCAAGAAGCCACCACGTAGCCACCACGCCACTGCCCAGCCAGCACGGTTCTGCCCAGTCAGCACGGTTCTGCCCAGGCTGCACCTACTGCCACACGGCCACCTGCACCTCTCTACACGGCTGCCCCAAATCAGCACCACGTCCAGCCCCTGTCCAGACACGAACCAGCCACGAACCAACCTCGAACCAGCCACGAACCAGCCATGATTCATCCACACGGCTTCCTAGCACGAGTACCCACGAACATCCACACAAACCATGCCCAAAACCATACCAAACTAGCAATCTTGAATGAAACGGTTGAGGTTTAGAATATGATTTAGTACTTAAAGATCAAAGGATACATAATCTTTAAGTTTGGTTTAGAAAAGATGATGAACAATGATGAGTGTTCATCTAATCAAAAATGGTGTGAGGTTGATGGAGAAATGAAGGGAGGATTTGCCTTTGAAAAGAGATGGCAAAGGATGGCAAAATGAGCAAATGAATCCTCATGCCTTACTACCACTTCTATTTATAGAAGTTAAGTGAGGTGTGAACATGAAGCAAGTGGCAAAATTTGCCATCAAACAAGGAGGGAAAAAACGGTTGGGCTTACTAAATGGGCTCAAATTGATCACTTGGGCCTTTTTGCACTAATTCATGACTAATCATGATTATTTTGCACTTGGCCCAAAAATAATTAATTAATTAGAAAATTAAATAATAAAATTCTAATTAATTAAAATAAAAATCAAATAAAGAAATAATAAACCATTAATTAAAATGGTTACACTCAAGCATTAAAAATAGTCTAAAATAAATTTTAGACCATGCACCGCAACAAAAATAATTACAATAAAGTAATTACGAGACTAGCCCAAAATCTGGGGCGTTACAATCTCCCCTCCTTAAAAGAATTTCGTCCCGAAATTCAAGCAAAGGAGATTATTCACCATCAGTAATCCGGGCTCGACACACAAAAAGTCAGACGAAATCTGACAGAACTTTCGGCTTCCACCAACGATCAACCGATCCTCGCGACTTGATGCTTCAGCCACTCAACTCGACTTGCCTGCACGATCGAGAAGCGTTCGTCGAAGTCCCGAACAAACTCCAACACTCTTCGACGCACCACTCAAGACCTCGGGACCCTCCTCGTTGCTTGGAAGGTCAAGATAGATGCAAGTCTATCCTTTACTCCAACGACGAACCCAGACTTACGAACTTCGGTCACATACTCAAGTTACTCCCCTCGACTACAGACTTAACTCTTAGAGGTGTAAAAACAATCAAATGACCGAAAACTGGTATATGGGTTATGATCGATTGATCAAATTTGAAATGCAGGTACAATCGGTCGATTAGGGTAAAAGTAGAAAAACAATCAGTTGTCTTGGACGATCGAATAAAATTCCAAAACAAACAATTAATTTCAAAATTCCATATCAGGTTTAGAATATCTGGATTAGAATGCGGGGATCGAAACAATGCCCACCTTTGAATGACAAGAATAACAAGGACGTGAATAAATGCCTGATATGAATATCGAATACTATATACGAAGATTAAAGAACGTCTCAATGAAGTATATCGATTCACGAGAAGTAGGATAACTATGATTACAAAATAATAAATATATACATATACACATATATATATATATAGGGATACAATAGAAATAATGATACGAAGGTGTGTAAATGGCATAAATTATCCATCGATAAATCCTAGTGATGATGGATGATATTAACAACAACAATGGCCAAAAACACGGTGGATGACACAAGGTGAAATGATGTTAAATACGGGGTTGGCCAACATGAATAACGTTAATGATTTATGATGGCCTCAATTAGATATGATGATGATAACATCGAAGATGGATGATCACAGATGACAATAACGATTATGATTGACGATAACGATGACATGAATGATGATAATGGATTACGACGCTCATGACCAAGGGTTAAGAACTTATGACGTCGAATAAGGGAATGACAATCAATATAATAAATTGTCCTGAATGATGATGAAGGCATCATGAACAATAAAGAATTGACTAGAACAAGGTAATAACAATATTGTTAACAATTAGAAGTAACAATGAATAGATAGTGCTACTTAAGTTAACAATGAGAGTACTCACAAAAATAAGTTTAACATCGGAAATAAGGTTAATCGTAAATCAATTGTAAGGGTGATCAAATAGGTTTAGTTCAATTAGATTCTGGTCGAATACGGTAGGTCAAGCGGTTTCCTGACCACAATTACACCCCTATAAGTTCTAGTCTGGTCTACCTTAACACCTTCCTTTGTTGAGTACGTGACCCAGAAATACAAATTCGCGAAGACAAAGCTCCCACCTGGAGATATTCGCGAATCATCTTCTGCTCCATAATATCCTTAGTGCCATACGGAGATGATCTGCAAGCTCAGACTCGTCTCTCGCTTAGACTAAGATATTATCGAAGAAGACTACGACGCACTTATCGAGTAAGTGATGAAAAGTCCGGTTCATCCGATCCATGAACACGGGTAAAGCGTAAACGAAACTGACAACATCACTTCAAAACCCGTAGTAGTCGTATTCGTACGAAGAAGCGGTCTTCGAAATGTCCCCATATCGCCCTTCTGGCAAAGCTTCCTCATCTTCAAAGCTGAGATTACTTCCACTCCTTTCTTAAGGACGAACCCAGAGTAGATAACTCGGTTGCCCTGAGATCCTCGGAATGTCACTGACCGATCTTGGCAACGAATGATCGCTCGATACCTTGACAGCCAGTCCATGCCAATAATGACATCGAACTCCATCAGCGGGAAATTCTTCAAATTGGTTGTCGCCTGCTTCACCAGCTAACACGATAGGCAAACCTCGGAACTCGAGCTGACAAACAAGATCCTCTCCAGAAGAGAGTTATAAATGGACTAACGGAAAACCGAGACTCCATCGAACTGGACCTCTGCTACTGCCTTGGTCATACAACGGACTCGATCCTTCATTGGAGACTTACCCAATGTCGAAAGCTCCTCTCCTGCCGATAAAACATGCCATAGGCGTGTCGTCACATCGCTTCCCTGGGTGGAAGTTCTTGCGCAACTTCTATACCTCGAACCGTCGAAATCCTAATGCGATCAAGCGGTCGGAGGGGGGGGTACTGCTAAGAGCACTAAATCGAGCTTCCCAAAGGATAGCAACATCCTCGGGGTCGGGGTCTTCTTCTAGCTGGCATCCTCCTCGATAACAGACGCCTGAAAGTCGAGTGCTACCTCTTAAGCTTGCCGTAACGACTTTGCTCCACTGCTGATCATACGAATGCGAAACCTCGTATCCAACTCCTTGACGTAACGCTTGTCCCACTCCTCCTCGGATGGAACGACTGACGTAGCGAACATTGATAACTCGGCGAAACTATCGGGGTACGCCTGAACTGTTATCTTACCCTGCATAAGAGTAAGAGACTCCTCTGGTTTCCGTCACCGCAACTCGTCGGGGTAGAACCTCTTCTGGCCTCAGCTACGAACTCGTACCACGATATCGAATGCGGGGTAAGCGTGCGTTCCTAGCTATGCTCCACCAGTTATCGACATCTCCTCGCGAGTGATAGGCGACGAACTGATCCTTCTCGTGCTCGGACAAAACGTAACGTTGAAGAGCTTCCTACCTCGTGGATTCAACTCCTCAACATCGTAGGGCCGACAACCCATCGAAAGTCGGTGGTCGAAGATGAGCGATACGATCGAACGTCGACTGCGATCCTGATAGTTGTCAACTAAAATGCGCTAGCGTATAAATCGCTTCCTCGAGCGCTCGTAATCTCTGTCGTCCCGAACTCGACCGGCGAGGTGTGAACACGTCGAACCGTAATACGTTAAGGACACAAATAAACACACCATGTTAATCAAAATCACACTTAAGTCAAGAATACACACAAAAGAGGATAGGAAAAAGAGTCTTATCCCGGATTATTCTACCCGTCACTCTTCTCCCAACACATAATCCTAGAATTTGGTTTATACACTCGGGAAAATAAAGCTCTCAACTCCCGGTTTTAACTCAAATCCTAGAAACTTCACTTAAACCTATTCGGCTCTGATACCAACTGTAACGACCCGACTCGCTTAAATCGGCGCGGAAGAAACCGACGAGTCAAGTAGTTATAAAACTAAAACTCAACACTTAGAAAATAAACTAATACCTCAAAATATTATTATTAAACCAAGGATGTACAATAACCCACAATCTTGTACAAAAACTAAATCCAAAAGTCAAATGTACTAAAACAAAGGTAAAGTGCAACTCTAACCACATGCTAGAGTCTTATACAACAAATGCAATATCATACGTCTGAAACAACGTCTATAGAATCTAATACTATGAAACAACTGTAATAAACAACAACAAAGCACACAAAGCGCCGCTCGCCCAACCCCAAAGCTAAGCAAGAGCATCATCGTCAGATGTACCTGAAAAACACAACATAATCCACCATCAGTGGCGAGTAACATAACTGACTCACCCTAACGGGAATACACAAGCACATAGCAATAATCAAATAACATCACACGTAAAATCCTCGAAGACACGAGACAACCTCAAGCTCGTAATCCAAACTCGACTAAACACTCTACATCATCATACCACACCACCATACGACATCACTATACCAATTCTAACTCAGGTGCAATCATTCTAGTTCTAGACCGGACTATGCTCGTACGGAAGCATCTTACGCAACCGAACTTCTACTATGTCAGGACCGGGCATAAGCCATACACCCAAATCCCACGAACCCATTCCATACTTGGAAATTCGTGTCCCTAATCCCCAAATCATTCTGAGCGTACTAGGAATAACATAGTGAGACTCCAAAACTATTCCGATACCGCGGACGGAATAGGGGCAACGTCTTAACCCAAAAACTAAGCATAAGCCATACACATAGTCAAGGGCGTCTAGAAAAGAAGTCAAGCAATCCATAATACCATCATTATCTTTTCATCATATCATCATAATTAATTAAAGACAAGAATAAGCCATACTCTTGAATTTAACAACTAAATCATCGAAGTTAACCCAAGAATTGCCTATAGCCATACTCTTGAGACTAACCAAACATCATATCATCAACCTTTAACTCAATCTTTGATCAACGTATCCCAAATCTTTAACTTTCAAGACTCTTTCAACCTCTTTCTTTAACTTTCAAGACTCTTAAAGAACTCATCAAACCTCAACAAGAACTCTAAGAACTCAATCAAGAACCTTAAAGAACTCATCTATTACTTAAAGAACTCATAAAGAAACCATTCAAGATTCAAGAACTTCAATCAAGAACTCATACAACTCAAACTACACGCATGAAACATCATCATCGACCACACGGCATTCTTCACGATTTTAATCAAAATTCAACAAATTTAAACCCAATCACCATGCTTTCCAAAATATCATAAATCAATCTTAAAACATGAAAATCCACCATTAAAACATCATTAAAAATACTTCAAAATCATATTAAAGAAACAACTTCAAAACCATGAACAATCATCATCAAATCAACCAAACATGCATTTAATCAAAGCTATAAACATAGTATTACCAATTAAGTTGAGTTAGTATGTTACCTTATTGAAGATTACACACAAATCAACACACATTAATCATACAAGAACTTGCTGCCCGGAACGTCTTCTTGCACGGCCATCAACACGGTTACATTGCACACGAACATGGCAACCAAGAAGCCACCACGTAGCCACCACGCCACTGCCCAGCCAGCACGGTTCTGCCCAGTCAGCACGGTTCTGCCCAGGCTGCACCTACTGCCACACGGCCACCTGCACCTCTCTACACGGCTGCCCCAAATCAGCACCACGTCCAGCCCCTGTCCAGACACGAACCAGCCACGAACCAACCTCGAACCAGCCACGAACCAGCCATGATTCATCCACACGGCTTCCTAGCACGAGTACCCACGAACATCCACACAAACCATGCCCAAAACCATACCAAACTAGCAATCTTGAATGAAACGGTTGAGGTTTAGAATATGATTTAGTACTTAAAGATCAAAGGATACATAATCTTTAAGTTTGGTTTAGAAAAGATGATGAACAATGATGAGTGTTCATCTAATCAAAAATGGTGTGAGGTTGATGGAGAAATGAAGGGAGGATTTGCCTTTGAAAAGAGATGGCAAAGGATGGCAAAATGAGCAAATGAATCCTCATGCCTTACTACCACTTCTATTTATAGAAGTTAAGTGAGGTGTGAACATGAAGCAAGTGGCAAAATTTGCCATCAAACAAGGAGGGAAAAAACGGTTGGGCTTACTAAATGGGCTCAAATTGATCACTTGGGCCTTTTTGCACTAATTCATGACTAATCATGATTATTTTGCACTTGGCCCAAAAATAATTAATTAATTAGAAAATTAAATAATAAAATTCTAATTAATTAAAATAAAAATCAAATAAAGAAATAATAAACCATTAATTAAAATGGTTACACTCAAGCATTAAAAATAGTCTAAAATAAATTTTAGACCATGCACCGCAACAAAAATAATTACAATAAAGTAATTACGAGACTAGCCCAAAATCTGGGGCGTTACAATGACCCACATCCTTGTGGTACTGACAATACTTGTCAGAGTTTCTGTATTTGGACGGGCCTCGCAGCGGCTGAGGCGCATCGAAGTTGAACTTATCTTTTTAATCTCCATTAAAATGGCATGGGGCTTTTTGTTATACTCATAGGCCGCCTCGTAAGTACGGCTTTTCTTGGGAGCCTTTTGCTCCTTATGAGTGCCCTCAACCGTCCAAACTTCTCTCTTTCGGTCGTCCTTCTTCTGACTCGTCTCCCCTTGCTTCTGTGCATTCTTGGTTTCCGGCTTGGTAGCTGAGCAAATCTCAGTGGCATGGATATAAGACTCAGCCTCCATAAGGATTTCTGGCAGAGATTGCACCTTTTTTCTCACCATCTCGAACTTGAATCTTGACTGGTGAAGCTGGTAGGCCTTTTATGTCGTTTAAAATAAAAGACTTATCAAAAGTAAATTTCTCCTACTCTCCAATTACAACTAGTGTAAAGGGCAAGTAAGGTTCGTATCCACAGAGAACGGATTTATGTTGATTTAATTGTGTTAATATATATTTGGATTATTAAAGGGGAGAATCACTAATTCCTTAGTGATATTGGTAACAAGGGGGGGGAAATTGGAGATTTTAGTGATAAAATAAACTAACAACTAATTGATTACGGGAAAATTCTAGTTTTAAAGAATCTTAGGATTCGGTTACAACGACTCTGACTCGGCTAATTGAATTAGACTCTCAATTACCAAACCATTTCAATACTCAATTAATTATTGACAAGAGTAAACTCTTGTAGTCCCCTTAATTAGCTACACAAGATAAATCGTAAATTGCCTAAAACCCTTAATGTTCAAAGAACACGCAGTGAACAAAAGCTTTAAGAACGGAGACACAATAAGAACGCAATTGTTTAGAGAATACGCAATAAACAATTAACGTTTAAACAAGCTCTACTAAATTGTTCACAATAAGAATACGCTTAAGCATGAACAAGATAGTTGCTACTCGAGGTTGAACACAATAATCGATTGTGTTCAAACCCTAGTAATGATTTTGTAAAATATAATAACAAGACAAAGATCAAGCTAAAACATTCAACAAAACCAATAACAATTCATATAAGAGCAAGTAAATAATTGAAGTAAAGAAATAGTTTAGAGTTAGAGAATCCTCACAAGGAGCCTTTTGGAATCATTGAAACCAATCCCAAGAACAAGTTTAAGCTACCATTTGCATTGATGAACAAATATTCTTCATTGATTCCATGATTAAATATCAAAATTACAAACTAAAGATTTAATAGTTTTTATGTAATCTAAGGAGAAACTAGAGAGAATTTAAGCTAAGGAACTATTTGAACATGAAAAACTAGATTTTTTTACAATGAGAATCCACTTTTCTATTTATACTAAACTAAATTATAACCTAGAAATCAAGTGGATGAAGCCGCGTGCAGAACAGAGCAGACGGGCGCTGGCAGCGCCCTCGAAGGCGCGGGGCGCGCCCCTCCTTGGAAGAACTACTGTAACATGGGCGCTGGCAGCGCCCCATAGGCGCGGGGCGCGCCCCTCCTTGGAAGTAATGTTCTGTGGAATGGGCGCTGGCAGCGCCCTCAAAGGCGCGGGGAGCGCTCCCCTGTGAAATGCTACTGTGAGATGGGCGCGGGGAGCGCCCCATAGGCGCGGGGAGCGCCTCCCTTTGGCAAGCTACTGTGATATGGGCGCGGGCAGCGCCCCATAGGCGCGGGGAGCGCCTTCTTCTTTGGCCACTTGCTCTATTTTTCCTTGATCATACAGGCGCTGGGGGCGCCCTACATTCTTCAAGACTTTATCACACTTTTTCCAAGTCCCGAATAAGTCTCAGTCTTCCCAAATACAGACAAAATATGGAAAGAAACACGAGCCTGAAACAACAAAAATAAACTAAGTCCTAAAAAGCAATTAAATTATGAAATGCAATATTAAATTAAGTTTCAAGACATAAACTTTCGTTTAAGCTTAAAGTTAATTAATATCACAAAACACGTTCTAAACTATTACAAACTATACATCAAAATGAGCTAATTGATTAATACAAACTGAACACATCAAATACCCCCACACTTAGTCTTTACTCGACCTCGAGTAAATCAAAAGAGAGTAATAACGAGTTATAAGCCAAAAGTTCGCCAAAACAACTAAACTCCAACAAAAATCCCTAATGAACTTGTTCTAAATCAAAACATAATAAAATTATAATTTGAGCTAAAACAATTTATGAGAAGGAAAAAATAAACCAAAAGTGAACTTAATGAATTCAAAATACAAACAAAAATTCTGGCACGGTTCACACTACTTACAAAAATCAAAAATGGGGAAAGAAAGAACAAAAAGTGTTCTTACCAAAGTATTCCGGAAGATGAGATTATCCGGTCTTCAATCCAAAAAGCAAGGAACTCCTCTCTTTTCTTGTTCTCTCATTTTGCCTAGGAGCCCTTTCGGGTTTTCATCCTAGCTTTCTCATTCATTTTTTTTTAATTTTTTTTTTATATTTTTTTTATTATATTTTCTTTTTTTTTCTTTTTTTTTTTTTTTTAGCTCTTGTTTTACATAGGTTGCCCTTTCGGGTTTTCAACCTATCGAGCTTTCTCTCTCTCTTTTTTTTTTTTTTTTTTAAACAAAATTATATACAAGTGAACGTACCCCCACATTTGAGTGACACAATGTCCTCATTGTGGGTTTACATTCACCATCTTGACAAGCATTGGAGGACCGCCCGGTAAAAGTGGATCCCGGAGGCCTCCTCCTCCTCTCCTCCCTTTGTTGCCTTTCCCGCTCAATTTATGCGGTTGGGTCAACATAAGGGGTACCATGAAGATGCATGGTGTGCATCGCTGTAATCATGGAAGACATGGGGTACATCACGTCCTCCATCCGGTGTACCTCGTGCCGAAGGGCACCTACTTCGACTTGCAAAGAGTCGAACCGCTGATTGAGGAGATTAATCCCCGACTGATCAGAAGAAGCAGGGTTCAGCTCGTGCATATGTATTCCACCTCGTGCCCGAGGTCTGCGGTTCACCATGTTTGCATCACCATCATCATCATCATTTTCATCATCATTTTCATCATCATTTTCATCATCATCATCTTCTTCTTCTTCCTCTTCATCTCCCTCATCATACTCCTCCTCACTGTCACTCTCCTGCCACTCCGGGTTAGTAGGTGGAGGATCCGGAAATTCAACCCCAAACACATTTTTCAAGTTTTGTTTGAAGGCTAGATCGGGGGGGCAGAAAAAATGAGCCGCCCGAGTACATCCCCTGATGGAAGTACGCTGCGGCTGAGGCAAATTCATGTAGGCCTCATGTCCCGGTCCAAAACGCCAGACGAACGACCGAGGAGTATCACTCTGATCAGATATGTAAATAAAACTCCGGGTTTGCAGAACCCAATAGGTAAGCAAATCCTCAGGGTCACTCCCGACCCGTCCATCAGGGTATTCGATTTCCTTCTTACTCTTCCCCTTCTTGCGCTCAAGATACTCATATATCAAGGTCACCATACCTCCCATAGCTATTTTTCCTTTCTTGCTCTCGTCTACCAAATCGAGGCAAGCATCAACCCACAATGCCCCCCAATGCGGGTGATCATTTCCCTCGGGAGTCATGGCCCAAAGGGCCTTAAGAGTGGTTAAAGGAAGCTTGTTGGCCTCCGCCCGACAAAAAATGGGCATAGCTATGAAGAATGCAACAAAACGGAGAGCCGGATGAGGTATGGAGCTGATTAGGGTGTTTCGATCAAATTTAAGGAAACGAGTGATCCCTCTATAGAACTCTTGAGCGTTGAAACCCGTAGGTCTGGAAAAGTTACCAATAGGAGTGGACTCCCACCCAAAAACCTCCTCAAGTTCATCATAGAACAATGTATGCGTTTCATCATTGAGGTTAAAGGTTATGAAGCGGGACTCCTCACCCCTGGGCTTGTTGGGGTCATTATCCTTTTTCAGGGTGGCAAGGAATTCAAACGTGAAGGAGTAGTATGTGTGGGCATGTTCGTTTAGGAAGCCGTCCAAGCCAACTCTTCCTAACAACCTTGTCACAGGTCGGAGAATCCCGAGCCTTTTGAGAGTTCTGTGACAAGCGAAAGCGGTGGCTTGGACGCTGCGTTTTCTTAGCCGGGTAAAAATGGTTTTCTGTGTGGGGGTGAGTCTTTTTAGGTTGAAGAAAGATGTGGAAGGAGAGGCTACATTCTTCCTTTTTCTTGAACCGGAAGTTGAGGCCATTTCGAGTGAGATTTTTTTTTTTTTTTCTTTTTTTTTTTCAGAGAATGGTTGGGGAGAGCTGGCTTAGGTTAAGCCAAAACACTGCCGAAATACCTAAACACAATCAGAACACAAAACCATTAGTGTGAGTGAAAAATTTCATTGATGAAATTGTGATTTGAGTGATAACACAAGAAGTGAACTTCGAATGTTATCATACTTCACAACAACAATAATGCAATTCAACGAAGAAAAATTGTTTAAAAACAAATTCTTACTACACTAAATTCATTTAGGGAACAACATCACCACTCTTGAAAACAAATTTCATTGAATCAAACCACTCAAAACCTCCAAAAATACACTAGCTTGGCAAAGATTACTTCAACCATGGCAAGCACAAAATCAGAAATTCAACCTCAAGCTCAACAAAATATTAACACTTCAACATAGCATTGCCAAACTCAAGGACAACAACACACTACATCACAAAACCAAGTACCAACTTGCATAGGTGTGTGTTCAAAACACTCAAGTAAGGAGATTTCTACTTCAAAATAAACCTCAAAACATCACAAATTCATGAATTAAAGTATAAAATAAGATTCACAAATTTCAAGCAACAAAAATGAAGTAAAAAGAAGTGAGAAATATACCCCACACGCGCGCCCTACACACAGCCAAAAGGAGAGAAAACGAAACCCTAAAACGCACACCACGGAAGAAAGAGAGAGAAAAATCGAATGAGATGTGAAAATTTTTTCGAATTTGGCACAAATTGAGAAGATTTGAGAGGAGAAATGAGCAAAAATGGAGGTCTTTGTTGAGGTTAGGGTTTAGAGGGAGAGAGAGAGCCCGCGCCTTAGTGAACAAAAGGATGAGAAATGAAAACTGAAATGGGAATTAACACATTAAAAAAAAACACGAACTGGCTACTGAGGGTAGGGCGCTGGCAGCACCCTCGATGGCGCGGGGCGCGCTAAGATGGCGCTGGCAGCGCCTCATAGTCAGTAGCATTTCACCCAATAGGCGCGGGTAGCGCCTTTAAGGGCGCGGGGAGCGCCATTAAGTCAGTAGCATTTCTCAAAATAGGCGCGGGTAGCGCCTTTAAGGGCGCGGGGAGCGCCATATGCTCAGAGGCCACTGATCTGTAGGCGCTGGCAGCGCCCACGTAGGCGCTGGGCGCGCCATACCTGATACCCTAGTACTTCAGCAAAATCCTTATATATTTATTATTTATATATAAAAATTTATTATTATCATTATTATTTAATTAATTTTAATTTAATTTTTTTTTTTTTTAAATTATTTACAAGACACTCACTAAGCCTCTTGTTCTTGTTCAACTCCTTTGGGAACTTAACACCGGTTCATCAAAAGGTTAACAAGAACAATCAAAAATACTTTGGTATCGAGGAAAATAACTCATTAGATTGAATCGTTCCCTCTAAACCAAAGGAACACTACAAAAGCAATAAAAAGCAATAAAGTCGGGGTGTCTCCCGAAAGCTCCATTTATTTAACGTCGTTGGCACGACCCGGCAACCGGCTCATTCATACACCGGCTCATCCAAATCAACCTCCTCCCCCCTAGTTTGGACAAAGGCTTCAAAATAAGGTTTGAGCCTTTGGCCATTAACTTTAAAAATTTTGGAGGTGTCGGTGGATTGGATTTCCACGGCCCCATGGGGAAAAACCTTCATAACAACGAAAGGTCCAACCCAACGGGATCGAAGCTTTCCCGGAAACAACTTAAGTCGAGATTGGTACAGAAGCACCTTCTGACCTGCCTCAAATTCCTTCCGGGAAATGGATTTGTCATGCCAAGCTTTAGTTTTAGCTTTGTAAATCATGGCATTCTCATAGGAATCGTTCCGGATTTCCTCGAGTTCATTTAATTGGAGTTTACGGTGCAACCCCGACTCATCTAAGTTCATATTGAAGCTCTTGACAGCCCAATATGCCTTATGCTCTAATTCAACCGGTAAGTGGCATGCCTTACCATAAACCAAACGGAAAGGAGACATGCCAATTGGTGTCTTATAGGCCGTACGATATGCCCATAAGGCATCGTCCAGTCTTAGACTCCAATCTTTCCGATTAGGGTTCACCGTTTTCTCCAGAATGGATTTTATTTCACGATTGGAAACCTCGGCCTGCCCATTTGTTTGAGGGTGATAAGCAGTCGAGGTTCGATGAGTAACACCATACTTTTTCAAAAGTGCCCCAATCGTGCGATTACAAAAGTGGGTTCCTTTGTCACTTATCAAGGCTCGGGGAACGCCGAACCTTGAAAAGATGTTCGATTTTAGGAAATCGGAAACCACTTTTGAATCATCGGTTCGAGTGGGTTTTGCCTCAACCCATTTCGACACGTAATCCACCGCAACCAGAATGTACAAGTAACCAAATGAGGTGGGAAATGGTCCCATGAAATCGATACCCCAAACATCGAAAAGTTCACAAAAACTGGTCGGATGTTGAAGCATTTCATTCCGTTGGGACATATTACCAACTCTTTGGCACTTGTCACATGATTGCACGAAATGGTATGCATCCCGATTTATACTTTGCCAATATAAACCGGAGTCCAAAACCTTTCGTGCTGTCCTTTTTGGACCAAAGTGTCCACCAAATGGTGAAGAATGACATAATTGTAAAATTGGAATACCTCATTTTCCGGAATACACCTTCGGATTATCAAATCCGCACAATGTTTCCATAAGTAGGGATCATCCCAAACATAGTGTTTGGCGTCATTCCTCAACCTGTTTTGTTGAGCCTTGGTGAACTGCGGAGGAAACATGTCAGTAACCAAATAATTCACTATATAAGCATACCAAGGCAAGAATTCCTTGAGGGAATACAAACACTCATCAGGAAATTCCTCCCGAATAGGCTCAAACAGTGATCTCTCCGTAGAACACTCTCTCTCTATTGGTGGGACTATTCGACTTAGATGGTCAGCTACCACATTTTCAGACCCTTTTTTATCCCGGACCTCTAAGTCAAACTCACTTAGCAGCAGAATCCACCTTATTAATCTCGGCTTGGCCTCCTTCTTCGCCATTAAGTGACGAAGAGCCGCATGATCGGTATAAACAATGACTTTAGTACCGAGTAAATAAGGTCTGAATTTTTCTACAGAGAACACAACGGCTAAAAGTTCTTTTTCAGTGGTGGTGTAGTTCCGTTGTGCCTCATTAAGGGTCATGGACGCATAATAAATAGCATGAGGTACTCGTCCTACCCTTTGACCTAAAACTGCCCCGACGGAATAGTCGCTGGCATCACACATGATCTCAAAGGGTAGAGACCAATCAGGGGGTCGAATAATGGGAGCCGAAACAAGTTGCTCCTTCAAGGTGTTAAATGCCCTTTTACATTCATTATCAAAGTCAAAATCCACATCCTTTTGAAGAAGTTTACAAAGTGGGGATGTGATTTTTGAAAAATCTTTGATGAACCTTCTATAGAATCCGGCATGACCCAGGAAAGACCGGATGTCTCGAATGTTGGTTGGAAAGGGTAAGGATTGAATGATATCAATCTTTGCCTTATCAACCTTCAAACCCTCATTCGACACAACGTGGCCTAACACTATGCCTTGTCGGACCATGAAATGACACTTTTCAGAGTTTAACACCAAATTTTTATCAATGCAACGTTTTAAAACCAGAATAAGATGTGTCAAACAAGTGTCAAAAGAGTCCCCATGGATTGTGAAATCATCCATGAAAACCTCTACAAATTTTTCTACATATTCAGAAAAGATGCTCATCATGCATCTTTGGAATGTGGCCGGGGCATTGCAAAGCCCGAATGGCATGCGCCTATAAGCAAACGTACCAAAAGGGCACGTGAAAGTGGTCTTATCCTGATCCTCAGGCGCTATAGCCACCTGGAAGTACCCCGAGTACCCGTCTAAAAAACAGTAGTAAGAGTGGCTGGCAAGCCTTTCTAACATTTGGTCCAAAAAGGGTAAAGGGAAGTAATCCTTCCTAGTTACCGCATTCAACTTGCGGTAATCAATGCAAACACGCCACCCATTTTGGATGCGTGTAGGAACTAAGTCACCATCCCTGTTCTCTACCACAGTCACTCCAGATTTCTTTGGAACAACTTGAGTCGGACTTACCCATTTACTGTCAGATATGGGGTAAATCATACCTGCCTTGAGTAGTTTCAGAATCTCTTCCTTAACTACCTCCATCATTGGTGGGTTAAGTCACCGTTGTGGTTGGCGAACAGGTTTTGCTTCTTCTTCGAGCAAAATCCGGTGCATACAAGTCGTTGGACTTATGCCCTTGATGTCGGCAATGGTCCAACCAATAGCTTCCTTGTGCTCAACTAGCACTTGGAAAAGCCTTTTCTCCTCATCCTCGGTGAGCTTGCTAGAGATGATTACCGGTAATGTTTCCTTGGATCCAATAAAAACATATTTGAGATCATCAGGCAATGTCTTAAGCTCAACTGCAGGTGCCTGCAAAACAGATGGCACAAGCTTGTCCAAAGGACCAAGTGAGGTAATCGAATTATCAGCAGTTATAGAAAGGGGTGAACTATCACACTGTGCCAAATCGCACAAGGTGTCTTGCACACTAGCACTTAACACAAATTCACTATCAGTTTCACCCAATGCATTTTCTACCGAAACTAACAGATCATCTTCTCCATCTATGTCAAAGATACCCTGTGTCATTGTATCAAAGACATCAACGGAAAAACAGGAATGACCCTCAGGAGGGAATTTCATGGAGTTATATATATTAAATTCCAGACACTCTCCATCAAACTCCATAGTTAATGACCCGGTGTGAACATCGATTTAGCCCGAGCAGTTTTCAAAAAGGGACGTCCTAGCAAGATTGGGGTGGCACTGCCATCATGGTCCATATCTAAGACGTAAAAATCAGCGGGAAAAATCATTTGCCCAACCTTGACCAATACATCCTCCACTATTCCCTTTGGATAAGCGTTGGACCTATCGGCCAATTGGATCACGACACTCGTTGGCTTTAGATCGCCAAGCTTTAAAGCTTTAAACAATGAAAAAGGAATCACATTAATTGATGCCCCTAAATCTAGCATGGCGTTACTAAAAATGATATCACCAATAGTGCAAGGTATAGTGAACATGCCCGGGTCACCACACTTGGGAGGTAACTTTTTTTGGAAAATGGCCGAGATATGTTCACTCACCTTCACCTTTTGGTGCCCTTTAAGCTTATTTTTCCTTCTACTAGTGCAAAGTTCTTTTAAAAACTTTGCATAGCGAGGGATTTGTTTAATTGCATCGAAAAGGGGGATATTTACTTCACATTTACGAAAAGTCTCATAAATATCCTTATCACACTCCTTGGTGCGAGTGTCTATCATTGCTTTTGGGAATGGGGGTTCCGGTAAGTACGGAGATGAAGATGGACAAGGTGTCTCCACTTGAGGTGATGGTGGTGTAAGAGAAGGCAAATTGCTTTGTTCTTCGTTTACTACCACCTCACCCTCAAGCTCTCTCGCGCTCACTTGGAGCTCCTTCCCACTCCTTAGAGTGATAGCACTAGCATTAGACTTGGGGTTAAGCTCTGTTTGGGATGGAAGCTTCCCCGAATCTAACTTACCCTCTAACCTAGACACAACACCCGACACTTGGCCCATTTGTCTTTCCAAGTTCTTAATACTCGATCTAGTTTCATCTTGGAATTGGACCATGTTACTTTGCATCCCCGACACATTTTTGGTCAACATATTTAACATCTCCTCCGTAGAGGAGTTGTTCGAATTAGAATTTTGACCTTGTGACCATTGGGTTTTTGGGGCCTTTGGTACTGTTGTTGGGGTGGTCTATTATATTGGTTATTTTGGCTATTTGGATGTTGGTAGGGTTGGTTATTTGGAGTTTGATAGGATTGTTGTTGAGGTGCTTGTGGGTTGCCATATTTAAAGTTGGGGTGATCTTTCCAACCCGAGTTATACGTAGAAGAGTATGGATCATACCTTCTAGCATTAGCTTGATTTGGAAAACCCATGGCCTTAGCCTCCTCACCTTGCTCCTCATTAGATTGAGGGCAAAACTCGGTAGGGTGGTCATTGGCACAAATCCCACAAGATTTTACTTCATGTGATCTATTATTTTTCACCATGAAGTCCCTCATCATAGAGGTGAGAGCCTCGAGTTTCCCATCAGTTCTAGAAGATCCAGCCCTTGAATTTTCAAAATTGGACATTCGAGCACTAGCCCTTCTACTGAACTGACGAGTACCCTCTGCAGATTCTTCGATAAGCGCTCTTGCGGCTGAGGGGGTTTTATTGAACATAGACCCTCCACTAGCCGCATTGATCATGCGCTTATCGTCGTCTTGCATACCATTATATATGTAGATTATTAAGTCTTGCTCCGAATATCCATGGTAGGGACATCGGGCGCAAAGTTGCTTGAACCTCTCCCAATACTCGTAAAGGTTCTCATCTAGGCCCTGTTCAATGGTGGAAATTTCCTTCCTCATAGTACTAGACTTTGAGGCCGGAAAATATTTTTCCAAGAACCGCCTTTTTAATTCATTCCAGGATGTAATACAACCTGGAGGCAAATAATACAACCAATCACTTGCGGCATCCTTCAAAGAGAAATGGAATGCACGCAATTTTATTTGTTCTTCCGTAACTCCACTTGGTTTCATGCTTGCGCACACCACGTGAAATTCCGAAAGATGTCGGTTAGGGTCTTCACCCCCTAAACCGTGAAAACTTGGCAATGCATGGATTAGACCGGATTTCAACTCAAAGTTTGCACCTTGAGGCAATTCGGGCAAATCGATGCATAGTGGTTGTTGGTCCATGTTTGGAGTGGTTAGCTCCTTCAAGGTTTTTTCAGGAACCGGTGGCATAATGCCCACTTCTAAATCAAGATCGAAAGGTAGAACACGGAACTGGTCACGTATCTCCCTTCTGGATCTAAGTAGGGTTAGTTCTAACTCGGGATCGTATTGTAGGGGTTCGTTGTTCGTGGAGCGAGTTGCTACCATAAACAACCAATCAAAACAATAAAAGTCCTTAGGTAGAGTTAATTTAAAAACTTAACACAAATCAAAACAACACCGCTCCCCGGCAACGGCGCCAAAATTTGGTAGGCCTTTTATGTCGTTTAAAATAAAAGACTTATCAAAAGTAAATTTCTCCTACTCTCCAATTACAACTAGTGTAAAGGGCAAGTAAGGTTCGTATCCACAGAGAACGGATTTATGTTGATTTAATTGTGTTAATATATATTTGGATTATTAAAGGGGAGAATCACTAATTCCTTAGTGATATTGGTAACAAGGGGGGGAAATTGGAGATTTTAGTGATAAAATAAACTAACAACTAATTGATTACGGGAAAATTCTAGTTTTAAAGAATCTTAGGATTCGGTTACAACGACTCTGACTCGGCTAATTGAATTAGACTCTCAATTACCAAACCATTTCAATACTCAATTAATTATTGACAAGAGTAAACTCTTGTAGTCCCCTTAATTAGCTAGACAAGATAAATCGTAAATTGCCTAAAACCCTTAATGTTCAAAGAACACGCAGTGAACAAAAGCTTTAAGAACGGAGACACAATAAGAACGCAATTGTTTAGAGAATACGCAATAAACAATTAACGTTTAAACAAGCTCTACTAAATTGTTCACAATAAGAATACGCTTAAGCATGAACAAGATAGTTGCTACTCGAGGTTGAACACAATAATCGATTGTGTTCAAACCCTAGTAATGATTTTGTAAAATATAATAACAAGACAAAGATCAAGCTAAAACATTCAACAAAACCAATAACAATTCATATAAGAGCAAGTAAATAATTGAAGTAAAGAAATAGTTTAGAGTTAGAGAATCCTCACAAGGAGCCTTTTGGAATCATTGAAACCAATCCCAAGAACAAGTTTAAGCTACCATTTGCATTGATGAACAAATATTCTTCATTGATTCCATGATTAAATATCAAAATTACAAACTAAAGATTTAATAGTTTTTATGTAATCTAAGGAGAAACTAGAGAGAATTTAAGCTAAGGAACTATTTGAACATGAAAAACTAGATTTTTTTACAATGAGAATCCACTTTTCTATTTATACTAAACTAAATTATAACCTAGAAATCAAGTGGATGAAGCCGCGTGCAGAACAGAGCAGACGGGCGCTGGCAGCGCCCTCGAAGGCGCGGGGCGCGCCCCTCCTTGGAAGAACTACTGTAACATGGGCGCTGGCAGCGCCCCATAGGCGCGGGGCGCGCCCCTCCTTGGAAGTAATGTTCTGTGGAATGGGCGCTGGCAGCGCCCTCAAAGGCGCAGGGAGCGCTCCCCTGTGAAATGCTACTGTGAGACCCCATAGGCGCGGGGAGCGCCCCATAGGCGCGGGGAGCGCCTCCCTTTGGCAAGCTACTGTGATATGGGCGCGGGCAGCGCCCCATAGGCGCGGGGAGCGCCTTCTTCTTTGGCCACTTGCTCTATTTTTCCTTGATCATACAGGCGCTGGGGGCGCCCTACATTCTTCAAGACTTTATCACACTTTTTCCAAGTCCCGAATAAGTCTCAGTCTTCCCAAATACAGACAAAATATGGAAAGAAACACGAGCCTGAAACAACAAAAATAAACTAAGTCCTAAAAAGCAATTAAATTATGAAATGCAATATTAAATTAAGTTTCAAGACATAAACTTTCGTTTAAGCTTAAAGTTAATTAATATCACAAAACACGTTCTAAACTATTACAAACTATACATCAAAATGAGCTAATTGATTAATACAAACTGAACACATCAGAAGCCCTTTGACGAAGTTGTCAAAAGCTACACCTTTTGGAAGGCCAGGTATTTGCAGCATCTCCAGATTAAACCGCTTTACATATGATCTCAGGGACTCGTTAGGCTCCTATATGATCTTGCCAAGATGCATGCTGGTCTTCCTTTCCTGCTTGTTTTCCATGAAGTGGTGTGCAAAGACCATGCTAAGCTCGGTGAAGTTTTGGATGCAGTGATTCGGCAGGCTGCTGAACCATTTTTGAGCTACTCCTTTCAAAGTAGCGGGGAAGTACATGCACCAGGTCGCATCATCAACTGACTGGGCATACATCAAATGTTTGTACGTGGCCAGGTGGTCATCTGGATCCGTCGTACCATCATATGGTTTAATATGAAGTGCCTTGACTTTAGAGGCCCTTGGGGCTGTCAAGATAGCGACGGAGAAGGGAGAATTCCATGTTATCCCACCATGGGGATGTGACAGATGTGGTTGTTGGAACTGAGAAGCTAGAGGCACATCTTCTCTGTGTGGCTCGGCCTTGAACGAGCCCTTCAGAACTAGAGTCAGTGTTTGCACATTTGTTGTACGAGTCATGGTCCGCATAGAGTCTCGGTAGGTGGTATCCTTCAAAGTGGGAGTTGACGCAGTGTCGGAAACGTTAATGTGGGAGTGCTGCTGAGATTGCTGCCGTTTTGCCTTCAGATACTCTCGGGCATCTCTAAAGGCCTAATTAGACTCGCTTATCAGGGGCTCCCTCCTAGGTAGTGGAGGAGCTTTGGTTGTCTTCACCCGTTGGGTGATATTCTTCCAATCAATCTTCGTTGATTTAGAAGTCTTCTTCTTGGTGCTTCCCGAAGCCATTTTCTTCCCTGAGTCCCCCTTGGGGCCGGCCGGACCCTTGGTCGGCCTCGAAGGCCCGGCGTCTCCTGCAATTGAGTAGAATCTTAATGATTAAGCTTAAGCTTTATTTGAAACAATTTCCATTTTTGGAAAGAAGTTGACTTTCATTTGATTAAACAAGATATGTTTGAATGCTAATTGACTTTTATTTGATTCAATACGTTTTATCCGAATCAAATGGACTTTGTTTGAATGCAATTGAAGGGAATCTTAATGACTAAGCTGAAACTTTATTTGAACCAATTGTCATTTTTGGAAAGAAATTGACTTTCATTTGATTAAACAAGCTATGTTTGAATGTAATTGACTTTCCTTTGATTCAATAAGCTTTATTCGAATCAAATTAGTTTTGTATGAATACAATTGAGTGGAATCTTAATGATTAAGCTTAAGCTTTATTTAAAACAATTACCAATTTTTGAAATAAGTTGACTTTCATTTGATTTAATAAGCTATGTTTTAATGCAATTTACTTGCATTTGATTCAATAAGCTTTATTCAAATAAAATTAGCTTTGTTTGAATGCAATTGAGTGGAATCTTAGTGACTAAGCTTAAGATTTATTTGAACCAATTACCATTTTTGGAAAGAATAGTTGACTTTCATTTGATTAAACAAGCTATGTTTGAATGCAATTGACTTTCATTTGATACAATAGGCTTTATTTGAATCAAATTAGCTTTATTTGAATGCAATTGAGTGGAATCTTAATGATTAAGTTTAAGCTTTATTTGAAGCAATTACCATTGGAAAGAATAGCTGACTTTCGTTAGATTAAACAAGCTATGTTCGAATGCAATTAACTTTCATTTGATTCAATAAGCTTTATTCGAATCAAGTTAGCTTTGTTTTAATGCAATTGAGTGGAATCTTAATGATTAAGCTTAAGCTTTATTTAACTAATTACCATTTTTGGTTAAGAAGTTGACTTTCGGTTGATTAAACAAGATATGTTTTAATGCAATTGACTTTTATTGGATTCAATAAGCTTTATTCAAATCAAATTAGCTTTGTTTGAATGCAATTGAGTGGAATCTTAATGATTAAGCTTATGCTTTATTTGAAACAATTACCATTTTTTGAAAGAAGTTGACTTTCATTTGACTAAACAAGCTATGTTTGAATGTAATTGACTTTTATTTGATTTAATAAGTTTTATTCGAATCAAATTAGCTTTGTTTGAATGCAATTGAGTGGAATCTTAATGATTAAGCTTAAGCTTTATTTGAACCAATTACCATTTTTGGAAAGAAGTTGTGTTGTGATCCGGCCTCCTAACTCCTTGGTTCAGAATGGCAAGGTAATCACCATGGTTCGAAATGTCATTCATGACATGGTTGGGTTAACTATCCAACCAACTCAAGTCCTATTTGTCTTTGTTTATTAAAAAATTTCCGTTTGGCTTTGTGTTTAGTAGGGTTCGATCCTTGTTAGTATAAATCGAACCCCTTTTGATTTGTTTAAGTTATTTTAAATTCAGTCAAGTAGTTAGTTAATTAAGGCTAGCAATAAACAAAGCAATGTGTCATTGGAAGCTTCAAGAAGCCGGCTGCCAAGGGGATTCAAAGCTAGGTCATCAAGGCAATTAAGAGAGCACTTAAGAGGAGACCAAGCCTTCATGAAGGCATTAAAAAGGGGCTTGAAAATCGGCTGCAAGCATGCCCCCTCTTGATCAGATTTTGTTATCTTTAGGATAAGTTTATCTTTACTTATCCTTTAGATTACAAATCCAACTTAAATTCTGATTTTGTAGATAAGCTTTGTTATCTTCTTTTGTACCACGAATTCTGATTTTTTAGGATAGGTTTAGATTTCCTAATTATCCTTAGCTTATCCTAAAATTGTAATTATAAATAGTGGCTTGAACCTCAATGAAAAATCAGAACTTTGAATCAACAAAAACTTGAATTGTCTTTGGTATTTTTCTCTAAAAATCCGAAACACAACTCCCTCCTTTGCTTGCCTAATTATTGGCTCAATTAGGCTGTGATCTTAGGAACCAAACTTGTCGAAATTGGTGGTGAATTTCTGTATCCAAGTTCAACGAGTTTTGCCCAAGTTTCGAAGTTGGTGGTGATATTCTGTATCCATCTTTGATCTTGAACTATCCCTCACTTTAGTGGCTAGAACCTTGTAATCTTCTTGTGCTACAACAAGGTTACAACAAGTTGAGTTTCATTTGATTAAACAAGCTATGTTTGAATGTTAATTGACTTTTATTTGATTCAATAAGTTTTCTCCGAATCAAATTGGCTTTGTTTGAATGCAATTGAGTAGACTCTTAATGACTAAGCTGAAGCTTATTTGAACCAATTACTATTTCTGGAAAGAAATTGACTTTCATTTGATTAAACAAGCTGTGTTTGAATGTAATTGACTTTCATTTGATTCAATAAGCTTTATTCGAATCAAATTCGCTTTGTATGAATGCAATTGAGTGGAATCTTAATGATTAAGCTTAAGCTTTATTTGAAACAATTACCAATTTTTGAAACAAGTTGACTTTCATTTGATTTAATAAGCTATGTTTTAATGCAATTTACTTTCATTTGATTCAATAAGCTTTATTCATATAAAATTAGCTTTGTTTGAATGCAATTGAGTGGAATCTTAATGATTAAGCTGGAGCTTTATTTGAACCAATTACCATTTTTGGAAAGAATAGTTGACTTTCATTTGATTAAACAAGCTAAGTTTGAATGCAATTGACTTTCCTTTGATTCAATAAGGTTTATTCGAATCAAATTAGCTTTGTTTGAATGGAATTGAGTGGAATCTTAATGATTAAGCTTAAACTTTATTTGAAGCAATTGCCATTTTTGGAAATAATAGCTGACTTTCATTTAATTAAGCAAGTTATGTTTCAATGCAATTTTATACCATAGGCTTTATTCGAATTAAATTAGCTTTATTTGAATACAATTGAGTGGAATCTTAATGATTAAGCTTAAGCTTTATTTGAAACAATTACCATTTTTCGAAAGAAGTTGACTTTCATTTGATTAAGCAAGTTATGTTTGAATGCAATTGATTTTTATTTGATTCAATAAGCTTTATTCAAATCAAATTAGCTTTGTATGAATGCAATTAAGTGGAATCTTAATGATTAAGTTTAAGCTTTATTTGAAGCAATTTCCGTTTTTGGAAAGAATAGTTGACTTTCATTTGATTAAAGAAGCTATGTTTGAATGCAATTGACTTTCATTTGATTCAATACGCTTTATTCGAATCAAATTAGCTTTGTTTGAATGCACTTGAGTGGAATCTTAATGACTAATGAATCTTTATTTGAACCAATTACCATTTTTGGAAAGAAGTTGACTTTCATTTGATTATACAAGCTATGTTTGAATGCAATTGACTTTCATTTGATACAATAGGCTTTATTCTAATCAAATTAGCTTTATTTGAATGCAATTAAGTGGAATTTTTTTTTTTTGGTAAATAAAGAAATTTTATTACCAAAAGGAATAAAAGTACAGACCCCCAAAACACCACAGAACTACACAAATCCCAGATGCTAACGCCTCACAATAAGACCATGACCACCTTCTAGGAAGGGTCCCAATGCCTCAACAAATCACTGGCAGCATACAGGGGGATAACACAACTAAATACACTTACACCACTAACAACCTTCTACCTGCTTCATCACAACGACAAGCAGCTAAGAAAATAACCTCCCTAATAATGCTATCAATAGACCTTGCACTCCCTTTAAAAATTACATTATTTCTGTAAAGCCAGATAACATATACAGCCTCAGTAAAAACAACAGCTAAGGTCTTAGCCTTACTTCTGCCCCGCTTCATAATGAAGCACAACCACCTTACCAGATCCGAGAAAGAAAAGAGCCGGGTTCTTGGCTTCACCACATCTAGCAACCTCCACCAAACTTGCATAGAAAAACTGCAATCGGAAAACAAATGGGAAATAGACTCCACAGCTAAACCACACAAAGCACAGTTCGGATCATCTACATGACCCCAATTGAAAAGCCTATCCCTAGTCAACAAACCATCATGAAGAGCTAACCAAAGAATAAAGATACTCTTTGGGGAAGCTCCATTATGATACACAAGACTCCTCCAAGGAACCATCTGCACCTGAGGGCGAAGAAGCCTATAAACATATTTGATTTTAAAAGCCCCATGATGAAGAACCTGACTCCACCCCCCAAGCTGATCTATCATAGCACGACAATTTAACACCTTTTTCAACACCCACGAACACTTAGCAGGGGTAGGAGAATCCCACCATTCCCCTCTTCTGAAGTAATAATTATGCACCCATTTCACCCAAAGAGAGTCTGCCTTACTAGCCAGGTCCCAAAGCAACATCGAAACAGCTGTTTTGTTCCAATCCGCAAGAGCTAACATATTCCAACCACCACTGACCTTAGGGAGACATACCTGCTTCCATAAGAAAGCCCGAAAAACCGCCTCAATATCTAAGAGGATCTTCTTAGGAAGCATGAAGATCTGCGCCCAATAGGTCTGAATGCCAAAAAGAACACTTTTGATCAATTGAAGCCGCCTCGCATAAGAAAGATGCCTCGAAGCCCAACTTCTAACTCTACAAGTAACCCGAGTCACCAAAGGAGAGCATTGAGCCACCGTCAGCTTCATAGAAGAAAGAGGAAATCCAAGATATCTAAAAGGTAACACCCCCTGGGAGACCCCAACCAGAGTCCTCAAAGACTCCTGCTCAAGAGAAGGAATGCCACCAAAAAAAATCTCAGTCTTATCAAGATTAGCAAAAAGACCAGAAGCCGCTGAAAATTAAGTGGAATCTTAATGATTAAGTTTAAGCTTTATTTGAATTAATTACCATTTTTGGAAAGAATAGCCGACTTTCGTTAGATTAAACAACCTATGTTTGAATGCAATTGACTTTCATTTGATTCAACAAGCTTTATTCAAATCAAATTAGCTTTGTTTGAAAGCAATTGAGTGTAATCTTAATGATTAAGCTTAAGCTTTATTTGAATCAATTACCATTTTTGGAAAGAATAGTTGAATTTCATTTGATTAAATAAACTATGTTCGAATGCAGTTGACTTTCATTTGATTAAATAAGCTTTATTCGAATCAAATTATCTTTGTTTGAATGCAATTGAGTGGAACCTTAATGATTAAGCTTAAGCTTTATTTGAACCCATTACCATTTTTGGTTAAGAAGTTGACTTTCGGTTGATTAAACAAGCTATGTTTGATTGTAATTGACTTTGCTTTGATTCAATAAGCTTTATTCGAATCAAATTAGCTTTGTATGAATACAATTGAGTGGAATCTTAATGATTAAGCTTAAGCTTTATTTGAAACAATTACCAATTTTTGAAATAAGTTGACTTTCATTTGATTTAATAAGCTATGTTTTAATGCAATTCACTTTCCTTTGATTCAATAAGCTTTATTCAAATAAAATTAGCATTGTTTGAATGCAATTGAGTGGAATCTTAGTGATTAAGCTTAAGATTTATTTGAACAATTACCATTTTTGGAAAGAATAGTTGACTTTCATTTGATTAAACAAGCTATGTTTGAATGCAATTGACTTTCATTTCATACAATAGGCTTTATTTGAATCAAATTAGCTTTATTTGAATGCAATTGAGTGGAATCTTAATAATTAAGTTTAAGCTTTATTTGAAGTAATTACCATTGGAAAGAATAGCTGACTTTCGTTAGATTAAGCAAGCTATGTTCGAATGCAATTAACTTTCATCTAATTCAATAATCTGTATTTAAATCAAATTAGCTTTGTTTGAATGCAATTGAGTGGAATCTTAGTGATTAAGCTTAAGCTTTATTTGAACTAATTACCATTTTTGGTTAAGAAGTTGAATTTCGGTTGATT
Organism: Salicornia ramosissima; assembly: GCA_951394345.1. Lineage (NCBI taxonomy): Eukaryota > Viridiplantae > Streptophyta > Magnoliopsida > Caryophyllales > Amaranthaceae > Salicornia > Salicornia ramosissima. Next base: position 31,420,855 of record OX596237.1, read on the forward strand.
AAACAAGCTATGTTTGAATGCAGTTGACTTTTATTTGATTCAATATGCTTTATTCAAATCAAATTAGCCTTGTTTGAATGTAAATGAGTGGAATCTTAATGATTAAGCTTAAGCTTTATTTGAACCAATTACCATTTTTGGAAAGAAGTTGACTTTCATTTGATTAAACAAGTTATGTTTAAATGCAATTGACTTTTCTTTGATTCAATAAGCTTTATTCGAATCAAATTAGCTTTGTTTGAATGCAATTGAGTGGAATCTTAATGATTAAGCTTAAGCTTTATTTGAACCAATTACCATTTTTGGAAAGAAGTTGACTTTCATTTGATTAAACAAGTTATGTTTAAATGCAATTGACTTTTCTTTGATTCAATAAGCTTTATTCGAATCAAATTAGCTTTGTTTGAATGCAATTGAGTGGAATCTTAATGATTAAGCTTAAGCTTTATTTGAAGCAATTGCCATTTTTGGAAATAATAATTGACTTTCATTAATTAAACAAGTTATGTTTCAATGCAATTGACTTTTTATTTTATACCATAGGCTTTATTCGAATCAAATTAGCTTTATTTGAATGCAATTGAGTGGAATCTTAATAATTAAGTTCAAGCTTTATATGAAGCAATTACCATTTTTGGAAAGAATAGTTGACTTTCATTTGATTAAAGAAGCTATGTTTGAATGCAATTGACTTGCATTTGATTCAATACGCTTTATTCGAATCAAATTAGCTTTGTTTGAATGCACTTGTGTGGAATCTTAATGACTAAGCTGAAGCTTTGTTTGAACCAATTACCATTTTTGGAAAGAAGTTGACTTTCATTTAATTATACAAGCTATGTTTGAATGCAATTGACTTTCATTTGATACAATAGGCTTTATTCGAATCAAATTTACTTTATTTGAATGCAATTAAGTGTGATCTTAATGATTAAGCTTAAGCTTTATTTGAACCAAATACCATTTTTGGAAAGAATAGCTGACGTTCGTTAGATTAAACAACCTATGTTTGAATGCAATTGACTTTCATTTGATTCAACAAGCTTTATTCAAATCAAATTATCTTTGTTTCAATGCCATTGACTGGAATCTTAATGATTAAGCTTAAGCTTTATTTGAAACAATTACCATTTTTCGAAAGAAGTTGACTTTCATTTGATTAAGCAAGCTATATTTGAATGCAATTGATTTTTATTTGATTCAATAAGCTTTCTTCAAATCAAATTAGCTTTGTATGAATGCAATTGAGTGGAATCTTAATGATTAAGCTTGAGCTTTATTTGAAACAATTACCATTGTTCGAAAGAAGTTGACTTTCATTTGATTAAACCAGCTATGTTTGAATGTAATTGACTTTTATTTGATTCAATAAGTTTTATTCGAATCAAATTATCTTTGTTTGAATGCAATTGAGTGGAATCTTAATGATTAAGCTTAAGCTTTATTTGAACCAATTACCATTTTTGAAAAGAAGTTGACTTTCATTTGATTAAACAAGCTATTTTTGAATATAATTGAATTTAATTTGATTCAATAAGCTTTATTCGAATCAAATTAACTTTGTTTGAATGTAATTGAGTGGAATCTTAATAATTAAGCTTAAACTTTATTTGAAACAATTACCAATTTTTGAAACAAGTTGACTTTCATTAGATTTAATAAGCTATGTTTTAATTCAATTTACTTTCATTTGATTCAATAAGCTTTATTCAAATAAAATTAGCTTTGTTTGAATGCAATTAAATGGAATCTTAGTGATTAAGCTTAAGATTTATTTGAATTAATTACCATTTTTGGAAAGAATAGCTGACTTTCGTTAAATTAAAATACCTATGTTTGAATGCAATTGACTTTCCTTTGATTCAATAAGCTTTATTCGAATCAAATTAGCTTTGTTTGAATGCACTTGAGTGGAATCTTAATGATTAAGCTTAAGCTTCATTTGAAGCAATTGCCATTTTTGGAAATAATAGTTGACTTTCATTAATTAAACAAGTTATGTTTCAATGCAATTGACTTTCATCTGATTCAATAAGCTTTATTCAAATCAAATTAGCTTTGTTTGAATGCAATTGAGTGGAATCTTAGTGGTTAAGCTTAACCTATATTTCAAACAATTATCATTTTAAGAAAGAATAGTTGACTTTCATTTGATTAAACAACCTATGTTTGAATGCAATTGACTTTTGATTTTATACCATAGGCTTTATTCGAATCAAATTAGCTTTATTTGAATGCAATTGAGTGGAATCTTAATAATTAAGTTTAAGCTTTATATGATGCAATTACCATTTTTGGAAAGAATAGTTGACTTTCATTTGATTAAAGAAGCTATGTTTGAATGCAATTGACTTCCATTTGATTCAATACGCTTTAGTCGAATCAAATTAGCTTTCTTTGAATGCACATGAGTGGAATCTTAATGACTAAGCTGAAGCTTTGTTTGAACTAATTACCATTATTGGAAAGAAGTTGACTTTCATTTAATTATACAAGCTATGTTTGAATGCAATTGACTTTCATTTGATACAATAGGCTTTATTCGAATCAAATTCACTTTATTTGAATGCAATTAAGTGTGATCTTAATGATTAAGCTTAAGCTTTATTTGAATTAGTTACTATTTTTGGAAAGAATAGCTGACGTTCGTTAGATTAAACAACCTATGTTTGAATGCAATTGACTTTCATTTGATTCAACAAGCTTTATTCAAATCAAATTATCTTTGTTTCAATGCCATTGACTGGAATCTTAATGATTAAGCTTAAGCTTTATTTGAAACAATTACCATTTTTCCAAAGAAGTTGACTTTCATTTGATTAAGCAAGCTATATTTGAATGCAATTGATTTTTATTTGATTCAATAAGCTTTCTTCAAATCAAATTAGCTTTGTATGAATGCAATTGAGTGGAATCTTAATGATTAAGCTTGAGCTTTATTTGAAACAATTACCATTGTTCGAAAGAAGTTGACTTTCATTTGATTAAACCAGCTATGTTTGAATGTAATTGACTTTTATTTGATTCAATAAGTTTTATTCGAATCAAATTATCTTTGTTTGAATGCAATTGAGTGGAATCTTAATGATTAAGCTTAAGCTTTATTTGAACCAATTACCATTTTTGAAAAGAAGTTGACTTTCATTTGATTAAACAAGCTATTTTTGAATATAATTGAATTTAATTTGATTCAATAAGCTTTATTCGAATCAAATTAACTTTGTTTGAATGCAATTGAGTGGAATCTTAATGATTAAGCTTAAACTTTATTTGAAACAATTACCAATTTTTGAAACAAGTTGACTTTCATTAGATTTAATAAGCTATGTTTTAATGCAATTTACTTTCATTTGATTCAATAAGCTTTATTCAAATAAAATTAGCTTTGTTTGAATGCAATTAAATGGAATCTTAGTGATTAAGCTTAAGATTTATTTGAATTAATTACCATTTTTGGAAAGAATAGCTGACTTTCGTTAAATTAAAAGACCTATGTTTGAATGCAATTGACTTTCCTTTGATTCAATAAGCTTTATTCGAATCAAATTAGCTTTGTTTGAATGCAATTGAGTGGAATCTTAATGATTAAGCTTAAGCTTCATTTGAAGCAATTGCCATTTTTGGAAATAATAGTTGACTTTCATTAATTAAACAAGTTATGTTTCAATGCAATTGACTTTCATCTAATTCAATAAGCTTTATTCAAATCAAATTAGCTTTGTTTTAATGCAATTGAGTGGAATCTTAGTGATTAAGCTTAACCTATATTTCAAACAATTATCATTTTAAGAAAGAATAGTTGACTTTCATTTGATTAAACAACCTATGTTTGAATGCAATTGACTTTTGATTTTATACCATAGGCTTTATTCGAATCAAATTAGCTTTATTTGAATGCAATTGAGTGGAATCTTAATAATTAAGTTTAAGCTTTATATGAAGCAATTACCATTTTTGGAAAGAATAGTTGACTTTCATTTGATTAAAGAAGCTATGTTTGAATGCAATTGACTTCCATTTGATTCAATACGCTTTAGTCGAATCAAATTAGCTTTCTTTGAATGCACATGAGTGGAATCTTAATGACTAAGCTGAAGCTTTGTTTGAACTAATTACCATTTTTGGAAAGAAGTTGACTTTCATTTGATACAATAGGCTTTATTCGAATCAAATTCACTTTATTTGAATGCAATTAAGTGTGATCTTAATGATTAAGCTTAAGCTTTATTTGAATTAGTTACTATTTTTGGAAAGAATAGCTGACGTTCGTTAGATTAAACAACCTATGTTTGAATGCAATTGACTTTCATTTGATTCAACAAGCTTTATTCAAATCAAATTATCTTTGTTTCAATGCCATTGACTGGAATCTTTATGATTAAGCTTAAGCTTTATTTGAAACAATTACCATTTTTCCAAAGAAGTTGACTTTCATTTGATTAAGCAAGCTATATTTGAATGCAATTGATTTTTATTTGATTCAATAAGCTTTCTTCAAATCAAATTAGCTTTGTATGAATGCAATTGAGTGGAATCTTAATGATTAAGCTTGAGCTTTATTTGAAACAATTACCATTTTTCGAAAGAAGTTGACTTTCATTTGATTAAACCAGCTATGTTTGAATGTAATTGACTTTTATTTGATTCAATAAGTTTTATTCGAATCAAATTATCTTTGTTTGAATGCAATTGAGTGGAATCTTAATGATTAAGCTTAAGCTTTATTTGAACCAATTACCATTTTTGAAAAGAAGTTGACTTTCATTTGATTAAACAAGCTATTTTTGAATATAATTGAATTTAATTTGATTCAATAAGCTTTATTCGAATCAAATTAACTTTGTTTGAATGCAATTGAGTGGAATCTTAATGATTAAGCTTAAACTTTATTTGAAACAATTACCAATTTTTGAAACAAGTTGACTTTCATTAGATTTAATAAGCTATGTTTTAATGCAATTTACTTTCATTTGATTCAATAAGCTTTATTCAAATAAAATTAGCTTTGTTTGAATGCAATTAAATGGAATCTTAGTGATTAAGCTTAAGATTTATTTGAATTAATTACCATTTTTGGAAAGAATAGCTGACTTTCGTTAAATTAAAAGACCTATGTTTGAATGCAATTGACTTTCCGTTGATTCAATAAGCTTTATTCGAATCAAATTAGCTTTGTTTGAATGCAATTGAGTGGAATCTTAATGATTAAGCTTAAGCTTCATTTGAAGCAATTGCCATTTTTGGAAATAATAGTTGACTTTCATTAATTAAACAAGTTATGTTTCAATGCAATTGACTTTCATCTGATTCAATAAGCTTTATTCAAATCAAATTAGCTTTGTTTGAATGCAATTGAGTGGAATCTTAGTGGTTAAGCTTAACCTATATTTCAAACAATTATCATTTTAAGAAAGAATAGTTGACTTTCATTTGATTAAACAACCTATGTTTGAATGCAATTGACTTTTGATTTTATACCATAGGCTTTGTTCGAATCAAATTAGCTTTATTTGAATGCAATTGAGTGGAATCTTAATAATTAAGTTTAAGCTTTATATGAAGCAATTACCATTTTTGGAAAGAATAGTTGACTTTCATTTGATTAAAGAAGCTATGTTTGAATGCAATTGACTTCCATTTGATTCAATACGCTTTAGTCGAATAAAATTAGCTTTCTTTGAATGCACATGAGTGGAATCTTAATGACTAAGCTGAAGCTTTGTTTGAACTAATTACCATTTTTGGAAAGAAGTTGACTTTCATTTAATTATACAAGCTATGTTTGAATGCAATTGACTTTCATTTGATACAATAGGCTTTATTCGAATCAAATTCACTTTATTTGAATGCAATTAAGTGTGGTCTTAATGATTAAGCTTAAGCTTTATTTGAATTAGTTACTATTTTTGGAAAGAATAGCTGGCGTTCGTTAGATTAAACAACCTATGTTTGAATGCAATTGACTTTCATTTGATTCAACAAGCTTTATTCAAATCAAATTATCTTTGTTTCAATGCCATTGACTGGAATCTTAATGATTAAGCTTAAGCTTTATTTGAAACAATTACCATTTTTCCAAAGAAGTTGACTTTCATTTGATTAAGCAAGCTATATTTGAATGCAATTGATTTTTATTTGATTCAATAAGCTTTCTTCAAATCAAATTAGCTTTGTATGAATGCAATTGAGTGGAATCTTAATGATTAAGCTTGAGCTTTATTTGAAACAATTACCATTTTTCGAAAGAAGTTGACTTTCATTTGATTAAACCAGCTATGTTTGAATGTAATTGACTTTTATTTGATTCAATAAGTTTTATTCGAATCAAATTATCTTTGTTTGAATGCAATTGAGTGGAATCTTAATGATTAAGCTTAAGCTTTATTTGAACCAATTACCATTTTTGAAAAGAAGTTGACTTTCATTTGATTAAACAAGCTATTTTTGAATATAATTGAATTTAATTTGATTCAATAAGCTTTATTCGAATCAAATTAACTTTGTTTGAATGCAATTGAGTGGAATCTTAATGATTAAGCTTAAACTTTATTTGAAACAATTACCAATTTTTGAAACAAGTTGACTTTCATTAGATTTAATAAGCTATGTTTTAATGCAATTTACTTTCATTTGATTCAATAAGCTTTATTCAAATAAAATTAGCTTTGTTTGAATGCAATTAAATGGAATCTTAGTGATTAAGCTTAAGATTTATTTGAATTAATTACCATTTTTGGAAAGAATAGCTGACTTTCGTTAAATTAAAAGACCTATGTTTGAATGCAATTGACTTTCCGTTGATTCAATAAGCTTTATTCGAATCAAATTAGCTTTGTTTGAATGCAATTGAGTGGAATCTTAATGATTAAGCTTAAGCTTCATTTGAAGCAATTGCCATTTTTGGAAATAATAGTTGACTTTCATTAATTAAACAAGTTATGTTTCAATGCAATTGACTTTCATCTAATTCAATAAGCTTTATTCAAATCAAATTAGCTTTGTTTTAATGCAATTGAGTGGAATCTTAGTGATTAAGCTTAACCTATATTTCAAACAATTATCATTTTAAGAAAGAATAGTTGACTTTCATTTGATTAAACAACCTATGTTTGAATGCAATTGACTTTTGATTTTATACCATAGGCTTTATTCGAATCAAATTAGCTTTATTTGAATGCAATTGAGTGGAATCTTAATAATTAAGTTTAAGCTTTATATGAAGCAATTACCATTTTTGGAAAGAATAGTTGACTTTCATTTGATTAAAGAAGCTATGTTTGAATGCAATTGACTTCCATTTGATTCAATACGCTTTAGTCGAATCAAATTAGCTTTCTTTGAATGCACATGAGTGGAATCTTAATGACTAAGCTGAAGCTTTGTTTGAACTAATTACCATTTTTGGAAAGAAGTTGACTTTCATTTGATGCAATAGGCTTTATTCGAATCAAATTCACTTTATTTGAATGCAATTAAGTGTGATCTTAATGATTAAGCTTAAGCTTTATTTGAATTAGTTACTATTTTTGGAAAGAATAGCTGACGTTCGTTAGATTAAACAACCTATGTTTGAATGCAATTGACCTTCATTTGATTCAACAAGCTTTATTCAAATCAAATTATCTTTGTTTCAATGCCATTGACTGGAATCTTTATGATTAAGCTTAAGCTTTATTTGAAACAATTACCATTTTTCCAAAGAAGTTGACTTTCATTTGATTAAGCAAGCTATATTTGAATGCAATTGATTTTTATTTGATTCAATAAGCTTTCTTCAAATCAAATTAGCTTTGTATGAATGCAATTGAGTGGAATCTTAATGATTAAGCTTGAGCTTTATTTGAAACAATTACCATTTTTCGAAAGAAGTTGACTTTCATTTGATTAAACCAGCTATGTTTGAATGTAATTGACTTTTATTTGATTCAATAAGTTTTATTCGAATCAAATTATCTTTGTTTGAATGCAATTGAGTGGAATCTTAATGATTAAGCTTAAGCTTTATTTGAACCAATTACCATTTTTGAAAAGAAGTTGACTTTCATTTGATTAAACAAGCTATTTTTGAATATAATTGAATTTAATTTGATTCAATAAGCTTTATTCGAATCAAATTAACTTTGTTTGAATGCAATTGAGTGGAATCTTAATGATTAAGCTTAAACTTTATTTGAAACAATTACCAATTTTTGAAACAAGTTGACTTTCATTAGATTTAATAAGCTATGTTTTAATGCAATTTACTTTCATTTGATTCAATAAGCTTTATTCAAATAAAATTAGCTTTGTTTGAATGCAATTAAATGGAATCTTAGTGATTAAGCTTAAGATTTATTTGAATTAATTACCATTTTTGGAAAGAATAGCTGACTTTCGTTAAATTAAAAGACCTATGTTTGAATGCAATTGACTTTCCGTTGATTCAATAAGCTTTATTCGAATCAAATTAGCTTTGTTTGAATGCAATTGAGTGGAATCTTAATGATTAAGCTTAAGCTTCATTTGAAGCAATTGCCATTTTTGGAAATAATAGTTGACTTTCATTAATTAAACAAGTTATGTTTCAATGCAATTGACTTTCATCTGATTCAATAAGCTTTATTCAAATCAAATTAGCTTTGTTTGAATGCAATTGAGTGGAATCTTAGTGGTTAAGCTTAACCTATATTTCAAACAATTATCATTTTAAGAAAGAATAGTTGACTTTCATTTGATTAAACAACCTATGTTTGAATGCAATTGACTTTTGATTTTATACCATAGGCTTTATTCGAATCAAATTAGCTTTATTTGAATGCAATTGAGTGGAATCTTAATAATTAAGTTTAAGCTTTATATGAAGCAATTACCATTTTTGGAAAGAATAGTTGACTTTCATTTGATTAAAGAAGCTATGTTTGAATGCAATTGACTTCCATTTGATTCAATACGCTTTAGTCGAATAAAATTAGCTTTCTTTGAATGCACATGAGTGGAATCTTAATGACTAAGCTGAAGCTTTGTTTGAACTAATTACCATTTTTGGAAAGAAGTTGACTTTCATTTAATTATACAAGCTATGTTTGAATGCAATTGACTTTCATTTGATACAATAGGCTTTATTCGAATCAAATTCACTTTATTTGAATGCAATTAAGTGTGGTCTTAATGATTAAGCTTAAGCTTTATTTGAATTAGTTACTATTTTTGGAAAGAATAGCTGGCGTTCGTTAGATTAAACAACCTATGTTTGAATGCAATTGACTTTCATTTGATTCAACAAGCTTTATTCAAATCAAATTATCTTTGTTTCAATGCCATTGACTGGAATCTTAATGATTAAGCTTAAGCTTTATTTGAAACAATTACCATTTTTCCAAAGAAGTTGACTTTCATTTGATTAAGCAAGCTATATTTGAATGCAATTGATTTTTATTTGATTCAATAAGCTTTCTTCAAATCAAATTAGCTTTGTATGAATGCAATTGAGTGGAATCTTAATGATTAAGCTTGAGCTTTATTTGAAACAATTACCATTTTTCGAAAGAAGTTGACTTTCATTTGATTAAACCAGCTATGTTTGAATGTAATTGACTTTTATTTGATTCAATAAGTTTTATTCGAATCAAATTATCTTTGTTTGAATGCAATTGAGTGGAATCTTAATGATTAAGCTTAAGCTTTATTTGAACCAATTACCATTTTTGAAAAGAAGTTGACTTTCATTTGATTAAACAAGCTATTTTTGAATATAATTGAATTTAATTTGATTCAATAAGCTTTATTCGAATCAAATTAACTTTGTTTGAATGCAATTGAGTGGAATCTTAATGATTAAGCTTAAACTTTATTTGAAACAATTACCAATTTTTGAAACAAGTTGACTTTCATTAGATTTAATAAGCTATGTTTTAATGCAATTTACTTTCATTTGATTCAATAAGCTTTATTCAAATAAAATTAGCTTTGTTTGAATGCAATTAAATGGAATCTTAGTGATTAAGCTTAAGATTTATTTGAATTAATTACCATTTTTGGAAAGAATAGCTGACTTTCGTTAAATTAAAAGACCTATGTTTGAATGCAATTGACTTTCCTTTGATTCAATAAGCTTTATTCGAATCAAATTAGCTTTGTTTGAATGCAATTGAGTGGAATCTTAATGATTAAGCTTAAGCTTCATTTGAAGCAATTGCCATTTTTGGAAATAATAGTTGACTTTCATTAATTAAACAAGTTATGTTTCAATGCAATTGACTTTCATCTAATTCAATAAGCTTTATTCAAATCAAATTAGCTTTGTTTTAATGCAATTGAGTGGAATCTTAGTGATTAAGCTTAACCTATATTTCAAACAATTATCATTTTAAGAAAGAATAGTTGACTTTCATTTGATTAAACAACCTATGTTTGAATGCAATTGACTTTTGATTTTATACCATAGGCTTTATTCGAATCAAATTAGCTTTATTTGAATGCAATTGAGTGGAATCTTAATAATTAAGTTTAAGCTTTATATGAAGCAATTACCATTTTTGGAAAGAATAGTTGACTTTCATTTGATTAAAGAAGCTATGTTTGAATGCAATTGACTTCCATTTGATTCAATACGCTTTAGTCGAATCAAATTAGCTTTCTTTGAATGCACATGAGTGGAATCTTAATGACTAAGCTGAAGCTTTGTTTGAACTAATTACCATTTTTGGAAAGAAGTTGACTTTCATTTGATGCAATAGGCTTTATTCGAATCAAATTCACTTTATTTGAATGCAATTAAGTGTGATCTTAATGATTAAGCTTAAGCTTTATTTGAATTAGTTACTATTTTTGGAAAGAATAGCTGACGTTCGTTAGATTAAACAACCTATGTTTGAATGCAATTGACCTTCATTTGATTCAACAAGCTTTATTCAAATCAAATTATCTTTGTTTCAATGCCATTGACTGGAATCTTTATGATTAAGCTTAAGCTTTATTTGAAACAATTACCATTTTTCCAAAGAAGTTGACTTTCATTTGATTAAGCAAGCTATATTTGAATGCAATTGATTTTTATTTGATTCAATAAGCTTTCTTCAAATCAAATTAGCTTTGTATGAATGCAATTGAGTGGAATCTTAATGATTAAGCTTGAGCTTTATTTGAAACAATTACCATTTTTCGAAAGAAGTTGACTTTCATTTGATTAAACCAGCTATGTTTGAATGTAATTGACTTTTATTTGATTCAATAAGTTTTATTCGAATCAAATTATCTTTGTTTGAATGCAATTGAGTGGAATCTTAATGATTAAGCTTAAGCTTTATTTGAACCAATTACCATTTTTGAAAAGAAGTTGACTTTCATTTGATTAAACAAGCTATTTTTGAATATAATTGAATTTAATTTGATTCAATAAGCTTTATTCGAATCAAATTAACTTTGTTTGAATGCAATTGAGTGGAATCTTAATGATTAAGCTTAAACTTTATTTGAAACAATTACCAATTTTTGAAACAAGTTGACTTTCATTAGATTTAATAAGCTATGTTTTAATGCAATTTACTTTCATTTGATTCAATAAGCTTTATTCAAATAAAATTAGCTTTGTTTGAATGCAATTAAATGGAATCTTAGTGATTAAGCTTAAGATTTATTTGAATTAATTACCATTTTTGGAAAGAATAGCTGACTTTCGTTAAATTAAAAGACCTATGTTTGAATGCAATTGACTTTCCTTTGATTCAATAAGCTTTATTCGAATCAAATTAGCTTTGTTTGAATGCAATTGAGTGGAATCTTAATGATTAAGCTTAAGCTTCATTTGAAGCAATTGCCATTTTTGGAAATAATAGTTGACTTTCATTAATTAAACAAGTTATGTTTCAATGCAATTGACTTTCATCTAATTCAATAAGCTTTATTCAAATCAAATTAGCTTTGTTTTAATGCAATTGAGTGGAATCTTAGTGATTAAGCTTAACCTATATTTCAAACAATTATCATTTTAAGAAAGAATAGTTGACTTTCATTTGATTAAACAACCTATGTTTGAATGCAATTGACTTTTGATTTTATACCATAGGCTTTATTCGAATCAAATTAGCTTTATTTGAATGCAATTGAGTGGAATCTTAATAATTAAGTTTAAGCTTTATATGAAGCAATTACCATTTTTGGAAAGAATAGTTGACTTTCATTTGATTAAAGAAGCTATGTTTGAATGCAATTGACTTCCATTTGATTCAATACGCTTTAGTCGAATCAAATTAGCTTTCTTTGAATGCACATGAGTGGAATCTTAATGACTAAGCTGAAGCTTTGTTTGAACTAATTACCATTTTTGGAAAGAAGTTGACTTTCATTTGATACAATAGGCTTTATTCGAATCAAATTCACTTTATTTGAATGCAATTAAGTGTGATCTTAATGATTAAGCTTAAGCTTTATTTGAATTAGTTACTATTTTTGGAAAGAATAGCTGACGTTCGTTAGATTAAACAACCTATGTTTGAATGCAATTGACCTTCATTTGATTCAACAAGCTTTATTCAAATCAAATTATCTTTGTTTCAATGCCATTGACTGGAATCTTTATGATTAAGCTTAAGCTTTATTTGAAACAATTACCATTTTTCCAAAGAAGTTGACTTTCATTTGATTAAGCAAGCTATATTTGAATGCAATTGATTTTTATTTGATTCAATAAGCTTTCTTCAAATCAAATTAGCTTTGTATGAATGCAATTGAGTGGAATCTTAATGATTAAGCTTGAGCTTTATTTGAAACAATTACCATTTTTCGAAAGAAGTTGACTTTCATTTGATTAAACCAGCTATGTTTGAATGTAATTGACTTTTATTTGATTCAATAAGTTTTATTCGAATCAAATTATCTTTGTTTGAATGCAATTGAGTGGAATCTTAATGATTAAGCTTAAGCTTTATTTGAACCAATTACCATTTTTGAAAAGAAGTTGACTTTCATTTGATTAAACAAGCTATTTTTGAATATAATTGAATTTAATTTGATTCAATAAGCTTTATTCGAATCAAATTAACTTTGTTTGAATGCAATTGAGTGGAATCTTAATGATTAAGCTTAAACTTTATTTGAAACAATTACCAATTTTTGAAACAAGTTGACTTTCATTAGATTTAATAAGCTATGTTTTAATGCAATTTACTTTCATTTGATTCAATAAGCTTTATTCAAATAAAATTAGCTTTGTTTGAATGCAATTAAATGGAATCTTAGAGATTAAGCTTAAGATTTATTTGAATTAATTACCATTTTTGGAAAGAATAGCTGACTTTCGTTAAATTAAAAGACCTATGTTTGAATGCAATTGACTTTCCGTTGATTCAATAAGCTTTATTCGAATCAAATTAGCTTTGTTTGAATGCAATTGAGTGGAATCTTAATGATTAAGCTTAAGCTTCATTTGAAGCAATTGCCATTTTTGGAAATAATAGTTGACTTTCATTAATTAAACAAGTTATGTTTCAATGCAATTGACTTTCATCTGATTCAATAAGCTTTATTCAAATCAAATTAGCTTTGTTTGAATGCAATTGAGTGGAATCTTAGTGGTTAAGCTTAACCTATATTTCAAACAATTATCATTTTAAGAAAGAATAGTTGACTTTCATTTGATTAAACAACCTATGTTTGAATGCAATTGACTTTTGATTTTATACCATAGGCTTTATTCGAATCAAATTAGCTTTATTTGAATGCAATTGAGTGGAATCTTAATAATTAAGTTTAAGCTTTATATGAAGCAATTACCATTTTTGGAAAGAATAGTTGACTTTCATTTGATTAAAGAAGCTATGTTTGAATGCAATTGACTTCCATTTGATTCAATACGCTTTAGTCGAATAAAATTAGCTTTCTTTGAATGCACATGAGTGGAATCTTAATGACTAAGCTGAAGCTTTGTTTGAACTAATTACCATTTTTGGAAAGAAGTTGACTTTCATTTAATTATACAAGCTATGTTTGAATGCAATTGACTTTCATTTGATACAATAGGCTTTATTCGAATCAAATTCACTTTATTTGAATGCAATTAAGTGTGGTCTTAATGATTAAGCTTAAGCTTTATTTGAATTAGTTACTATTTTTGGAAAGAATAGCTGGCGTTCGTTAGATTAAACAACCTATGTTTGAATGCAATTGACTTTCATTTGATTCAACAAGCTTTATTCAAATCAAATTATCTTTGTTTCAATGCCATTGACTGGAATCTTAATGATTAAGCTTAAGCTTTATTTGAAACAATTACCATTTTTCCAAAGAAGTTGACTTTCATTTGATTAAGCAAGCTATATTTGAATGCAATTGATTTTTATTTGATTCAATAAGCTTTCTTCAAATCAAATTAGCTTTGTATGAATGCAATTGAGTGGAATCTTAATGATTAAGCTTGAGCTTTATTTGAAACAATTACCATTTTTCGAAAGAAGTTGACTTTCATTTGATTAAACCAGCTATGTTTGAATGTAATTGACTTTTATTTGATTCAATAAGTTTTATTCGAATCAAATTATCTTTGTTTGAATGCAATTGAGTGGAATCTTAATGATTAAGCTTAAGCTTTATTTGAACCAATTACCATTTTTGAAAAGAAGTTGACTTTCATTTGATTAAACAAGCTATTTTTGAATATAATTGAATTTAATTTGATTCAATAAGCTTTATTCGAATCAAATTAACTTTGTTTGAATGCAATTGAGTGGAATCTTAATGATTAAGCTTAAACTTTATTTGAAACAATTACCAATTTTTGAAACAAGTTGACTTTCATTAGATTTAATAAGCTATGTTTTAATGCAATTTACTTTCATTTGATTCAATAAGCTTTATTCAAATAAAATTAGCTTTGTTTGAATGCAATTAAATGGAATCTTAGTGATTAAGCTTAAGATTTATTTGAATTAATTACCATTTTTGGAAAGAATAGCTGACTTTCGTTAAATTAAAAGACCTATGTTTGAATGCAATTGACTTTCCTTTGATTCAATAAGCTTTATTCGAATCAAATTAGCTTTGTTTGAATGCAATTGAGTGGAATCTTAATGATTAAGCTTAAGCTTCATTTGAAGCAATTGCCATTTTTGGAAATAATAGTTGACTTTCATTAATTAAACAAGTTATGTTTCAATGCAATTGACTTTCATCTAATTCAATAAGCTTTATTCAAATCAAATTAGCTTTGTTTTAATGCAATTGAGTGGAATCTTAGTGATTAAGCTTAACCTATATTTCAAACAATTATCATTTTAAGAAAGAATAGTTGACTTTCATTTGATTAAACAACCTATGTTTGAATGCAATTGACTTTTGATTTTATACCATAGGCTTTATTCGAATCAAATTAGCTTTATTTGAATGCAATTGAGTGGAATCTTAATAATTAAGTTTAAGCTTTATATGAAGCAATTACCATTTTTGGAAAGAATAGTTGACTTTCATTTGATTAAAGAAGCTATGTTTGAATGCAATTGACTTCCATTTGATTCAATACGCTTTAGTCGAATCAAATTAGCTTTCTTTGAATGCACATGAGTGGAATCTTAATGACTAAGCTGAAGCTTTGTTTGAACTAATTACCATTTTTGGAAAGAAGTTGACTTTCATTTGATGCAATAGGCTTTATTCGAATCAAATTCACTTTATTTGAATGCAATTAAGTGTGATCTTAATGATTAAGCTTAAGCTTTATTTGAATTAGTTACTATTTTTGGAAAGAATAGCTGACGTTCGTTAGATTAAACAACCTATGTTTGAATGCAATTGACCTTCATTTGATTCAACAAGCTTTATTCAAATCAAATTATCTTTGTTTCAATGCCATTGACTGGAATCTTTATGATTAAGCTTAAGCTTTATTTGAAACAATTACCATTTTTCCAAAGAAGTTGACTTTCATTTGATTAAGCAAGCTATATTTGAATGCAATTGATTTTTATTTGATTCAATAAGCTTTCTTCAAATCAAATTAGCTTTGTATGAATGCAATTGAGTGGAATCTTAATGATTAAGCTTGAGCTTTATTTGAAACAATTACCATTTTTCGAAAGAAGTTGACTTTCATTTGATTAAACCAGCTATGTTTGAATGTAATTGACTTTTATTTGATTCAATAAGTTTTATTCGAATCAAATTATCTTTGTTTGAATGCAATTGAGTGGAATCTTAATGATTAAGCTTAAGCTTTATTTGAACCAATTACCATTTTTGAAAAGAAGTTGACTTTCATTTGATTAAACAAGCTATTTTTGAATATAATTGAATTTAATTTGATTCAATAAGCTTTATTCGAATCAAATTAACTTTGTTTGAATGCAATTGAGTGGAATCTTAATGATTAAGCTTAAACTTTATTTGAAACAATTACCAATTTTTGAAACAAGTTGACTTTCATTAGATTTAATAAGCTATGTTTTAATGCAATTTACTTTCATTTGATTCAATAAGCTTTATTCAAATAAAATTAGCTTTGTTTGAATGCAATTAAATGGAATCTTAGTGATTAAGCTTAAGATTTATTTGAATTAATTACCATTTTTGGAAAGAATAGCTGACTTTCGTTAAATTAAAAGACCTATGTTTGAATGCAATTGACTTTCCGTTGATTCAATAAGCTTTATTCGAATCAAATTAGCTTTGTTTGAATGCAATTGAGTGGAATCTTAATGATTAAGCTTAAGCTTCATTTGAAGCAATTGCCATTTTTGGAAATAATAGTTGACTTTCATTAATTAAACAAGTTATGTTTCAATGCAATTGACTTTCATCTGATTCAATAAGCTTTATTCAAATCAAATTAGCTTTGTTTGAATGCAATTGAGTGGAATCTTAGTGGTTAAGCTTAACCTATATTTCAAACAATTATCATTTTAAGAAAGAATAGTTGACTTTCATTTGATTAAACAACCTATGTTTGAATGCAATTGACTTTTGATTTTATACCATAGGCTTTATTCGAATCAAATTAGCTTTATTTGAATGCAATTGAGTGGAATCTTAATAATTAAGTTTAAGCTTTATATGAAGCAATTACCATTTTTGGAAAGAATAGTTGACTTTCATTTGATTAAAGAAGCTATGTTTGAATGCAATTGACTTCCATTTGATTCAATACGCTTTAGTCGAATAAAATTAGCTTTCTTTGAATGCACATGAGTGGAATCTTAATGACTAAGCTGAAGCTTTGTTTGAACTAATTACCATTTTTGGAAAGAAGTTGACTTTCATTTAATTATACAAGCTATGTTTGAATGCAATTGACTTTCATTTGATACAATAGGCTTTATTCGAATCAAATTCACTTTATTTGAATGCAATTAAGTGTGGTCTTAATGATTAAGCTTAAGCTTTATTTGAATTAGTTACTATTTTTGGAAAGAATAGCTGGCGTTCGTTAGATTAAACAACCTATGTTTGAATGCAATTGACTTTCATTTGATTCAACAAGCTTTATTCAAATCAAATTATCTTTGTTTCAATGCCATTGACTGGAATCTTAATGATTAAGCTTAAGCTTTATTTGAAACAATTACCATTTTTCCAAAGAAGTTGACTTTCATTTGATTAAGCAAGCTATATTTGAATGCAATTGATTTTTATTTGATTCAATAAGCTTTCTTCAAATCAAATTAGCTTTGTATGAATGCAATTGAGTGGAATCTTAATGATTAAGCTTGAGCTTTATTTGAAACAATTACCATTTTTCGAAAGAAGTTGACTTTCATTTGATTAAACCAGCTATGTTTGAATGTAATTGACTTTTATTTGATTCAATAAGTTTTATTCGAATCAAATTATCTTTGTTTGAATGCAATTGAGTGGAATCTTAATGATTAAGCTTAAGCTTTATTTGAACCAATTACCATTTTTGAAAAGAAGTTGACTTTCATTTGATTAAACAAGCTATTTTTGAATATAATTGAATTTAATTTGATTCAATAAGCTTTATTCGAATCAAATTAACTTTGTTTGAATGCAATTGAGTGGAATCTTAATGATTAAGCTTAAACTTTATTTGAAACAATTACCAATTTTTGAAACAAGTTGACTTTCATTAGATTTAATAAGCTATGTTTTAATGCAATTTACTTTCATTTGATTCAATAAGCTTTATTCAAATAAAATTAGCTTTGTTTGAATGCAATTAAATGGAATCTTAGTGATTAAGCTTAAGATTTATTTGAATTAATTACCATTTTTGGAAAGAATAGCTGACTTTCGTTAAATTAAAAGACCTATGTTTGAATGCAATTGACTTTCCTTTGATTCAATAAGCTTTATTCGAATCAAATTAGCTTTGTTTGAATGCAATTGAGTGGAATCTTAATGATTAAGCTTAAGCTTCATTTGAAGCAATTGCCATTTTTGGAAATAATAGTTGACTTTCATTAATTAAACAAGTTATGTTTCAATGCAATTGACTTTCATCTAATTCAATAAGCTTTATTCAAATCAAATTAGCTTTGTTTTAATGCAATTGAGTGGAATCTTAGTGATTAAGCTTAACCTATATTTCAAACAATTATCATTTTAAGAAAGAATAGTTGACTTTCATTTGATTAAACAACCTATGTTTGAATGCAATTGACTTTTGATTTTATACCATAGGCTTTATTCGAATCAAATTAGCTTTATTTGAATGCAATTGAGTGGAATCTTAATAATTAAGTTTAAGCTTTATATGAAGCAATTACCATTTTTGGAAAGAATAGTTGACTTTCATTTGATTAAAGAAGCTATGTTTGAATGCAATTGACTTCCATTTGATTCAATACGCTTTAGTCGAATCAAATTAGCTTTCTTTGAATGCACATGAGTGGAATCTTAATGACTAAGCTGAAGCTTTGTTTGAACTAATTACCATTTTTGGAAAGAAGTTGACTTTCATTTGATACAATAGGCTTTATTCGAATCAAATTCACTTTATTTGAATGCAATTAAGTGTGATCTTAATGATTAAGCTTAAGCTTTATTTGAATTAGTTACTATTTTTGGAAAGAATAGCTGACGTTCGTTAGATTAAACAACCTATGTTTGAATGCAATTGACCTTCATTTGATTCAACAAGCTTTATTCAAATCAAATTATCTTTGTTTCAATGCCATTGACTGGAATCTTTATGATTAAGCTTAAGCTTTATTTGAAACAATTACCATTTTTCCAAAGAAGTTGACTTTCATTTGATTAAGCAAGCTATATTTGAATGCAATTGATTTTTATTTGATTCAATAAGCTTTCTTCAAATCAAATTAGCTTTGTATGAATGCAATTGAGTGGAATCTTAATGATTAAGCTTGAGCTTTATTTGAAACAATTACCATTTTTCGAAAGAAGTTGACTTTCATTTGATTAAACCAGCTATGTTTGAATGTAATTGACTTTTATTTGATTCAATAAGTTTTATTCGAATCAAATTATCTTTGTTTGAATGCAATTGAGTGGAATCTTAATGATTAAGCTTAAGCTTTATTTGAACCAATTACCATTTTTGAAAAGAAGTTGACTTTCATTTGATTAAACAAGCTATTTTTGAATATAATTGAATTTAATTTGATTCAATAAGCTTTATTCGAATCAAATTAACTTTGTTTGAATGCAATTGAGTGGAATCTTAATGATTAAGCTTAAACTTTATTTGAAACAATTACCAATTTTTGAAACAAGTTGACTTTCATTAGATTTAATAAGCTATGTTTTAATGCAATTTACTTTCATTTGATTCAATAAGCTTTATTCAAATAAAATTAGCTTTGTTTGAATGCAATTAAATGGAATCTTAGTGATTAAGCTTAAGATTTATTTGAATTAATTACCATTTTTGGAAAGAATAGCTGACTTTCGTTAAATTAAAAGACCTATGTTTGAATGCAATTGACTTTCCGTTGATTCAATAAGCTTTATTCGAATCAAATTAGCTTTGTTTGAATGCAATTGAGTGGAATCTTAATGATTAAGCTTAAGCTTCATTTGAAGCAATTGCCATTTTTGGAAATAATAGTTGACTTTCATTAATTAAACAAGTTATGTTTCAATGCATTTGACTTTCATCTGATTCAATAAGCTTTATTCAAATCAAATTAGCTTTGTTTGAATGCAATTGAGTGGAATCTTAGTGGTTAAGCTTAACCTATATTTCAAACAATTATCATTTTAAGAAAGAATAGTTGACTTTCATTTGATTAAACAACCTATGTTTGAATGCAATTGACTTTTGATTTTATACCATAGGCTTTATTCGAATCAAATTAGCTTTATTTGAATGCAATTGAGTGGAATCTTAATAATTAAGTTTAAGCTTTATATGAAGCAATTACCATTTTTGGAAAGAATAGTTGACTTTCATTTGATTAAAGAAGCTATGTTTGAATGCAATTGACTTCCATTTGATTCAATACGCTTTAGTCGAATAAAATTAGCTTTCTTTGAATGCACATGAGTGGAATCTTAATGACTAAGCTGAAGCTTTGTTTGAACTAATTACCATTTTTGGAAAGAAGTTGACTTTCATTTAATTATACAAGCTATGTTTGAATGCAATTGACTTTCATTTGATACAATAGGCTTTATTCGAATCAAATTCACTTTATTTGAATGCAATTAAGTGTGGTCTTAATGATTAAGCTTAAGCTTTATTTGAATTAGTTACTATTTTTGGAAAGAATAGCTGGCGTTCGTTAGATTAAACAACCTATGTTTGAATGCAATTGACTTTCATTTGATTCAACAAGCTTTATTCAAATCAAATTATCTTTGTTTCAATGCCATTGACTGGAATCTTAATGATTAAGCTTAAGCTTTATTTGAAACAATTACCATTTTTCCAAAGAAGTTGACTTTCATTTGATTAAGCAAGCTATATTTGAATGCAATTGATTTTTATTTGATTCAATAAGCTTTCTTCAAATCAAATTAGCTTTGTATGAATGCAATTGAGTGGAATCTTAATGATTAAGCTTGAGCTTTATTTGAAACAATTACCATTTTTCGAAAGAAGTTGACTTTCATTTGATTAAACCAGCTATGTTTGAATGTAATTGACTTTTATTTGATTCAATAAGTTTTATTCGAATCAAATTATCTTTGTTTGAATGCAATTGAGTGGAATCTTAATGATTAAGCTTAAGCTTTATTTGAACCAATTACCATTTTTGAAAAGAAGTTGACTTTCATTTGATTAAACAAGCTATTTTTGAATATAATTGAATTTAATTTGATTCAATAAGCTTTATTCGAATCAAATTAACTTTGTTTGAATGCAATTGAGTGGAATCTTAATGATTAAGCTTAAACTTTATTTGAAACAATTACCAATTTTTGAAACAAGTTGACTTTCATTAGATTTAATAAGCTATGTTTTAATGCAATTTACTTTCATTTGATTCAATAAGCTTTATTCAAATAAAATTAGCTTTGTTTGAATGCAATTAAATGGAATCTTAGTGATTAAGCTTAAGATTTATTTGAATTAATTACCATTTTTGGAAAGAATAGCTGACTTTCGTTAAATTAAAAGACCTATGTTTGAATGCAATTGACTTTCCTTTGATTCAATAAGCTTTATTCGAATCAAATTAGCTTTGTTTGAATGCAATTGAGTGGAATCTTAATGATTAAGCTTAAGCTTCATTTGAAGCAATTGCCATTTTTGGAAATAATAGTTGACTTTCATTAATTAAACAAGTTATGTTTCAATGCAATTGACTTTCATCTGATTCAATAAGCTTTATTCAAATCAAATTAGCTTTGTTTGAATGCAATTGAGTGGAATCTTAGTGATTAAGCTTAACCTATATTTCAAACAATTATCATTTTAAGAAAGAATAGTTGACTTTCATTTGATTAAACAACCTATGTTTGAATGCAATTGACTTTTGATTTTATACCATAGGCTTTATTCGAATCAAATTAGCTTTATTTGAATGCAATTGAGTGGAATCTTAATAATTAAGTTTAAGCTTTATATGAAGCAATTACCATTTTTGGAAAGAATAGTTGACTTTCATTTGATTAAAGAAGCTATGTTTGAATGCAATTGACTTCCATTTGATTCAATACGCTTTAGTCGAATAAAATTAGCTTTCTTTGAATGCACATGAGTGGAATCTTAATGACTAAGCTAAAGCTTTGTTTGAACTAATTACCATTTTTGGAAAGAAGTTGACTTTCATTTAATTATACAAGCTATGTTTGAATGCAATTGACTTTCATTTGATACAATAGGCTTTATTCGAATCAAATTCACTTTATTTGAATGCAATTAAGTGTGATCTTAATGATTAAGCTTAAGCTTTATTTGAATTAGTTACTATTTTTGGAAAGAATAGCTGACGTTCGTTAGATTAAACAACCTATGTTTGAATGCAATTGACTTTTATTTGATTCAACAAGCTTTATTCAAATCAAATTATCTTTGTTTCAATGCCATTGACTGGAATCTTAATGATTAAGCTTAAGCTTTATTTGAAACAATTACCATTTTTCGAAAGAAGTTGACTTTCATTTGATTAAGCAAGCTATGTTTGAATGCAATTCATTTTTATTTGATTCAATAAGCTTTATTCAAATCAAATTAGCTTTGTATGAATGCAATTGAGTGGAATCTTAATGATTAAGCTTGAGCTTTATTTGAAAAAAATACCATTTTTCGAAAGAACTTGACCTTCATTTGATTAAACAAGCTATGTTTGAATGTAATTGACATTTATTTTATTCAATAAGTTTTATTCGAATGAAATTAGCTTTGTTTGAATGCAATTGAGTGGAATCTTAATTATTAAGCTTAAGCTTTATGTGAACCAATTACCATTTTTCGAAAGAATTTGACTTTCATTTGATTAAACAAGATATGTTCGAATGCAATTGTCTTTCCTTTGATTCAATAAGCTTTATTCAAATCAAATTAGCTTTGTTTGAATGCAATTGAGTGGAATCTTAATGATTAAGCTTAAGCTTTATTTGGAACAATTACCATTTTTCGAAAGAAGTTGACTGTCATTTGATTAAGCAAGCTATGTTTGAATGCAATTGATTTTTATTTGATTCAATAAGCTTTATTCAAATCAAATTAGCTTTGTATGAATGCAATTGAGTGGAATCTTAATGATTAAGCTTGAGCTTTAATTGAAACAATTACCGTTTTTCGAAAGAAGTTGACTTTCATTTGATTAAACAAGCTATATTTGAATGTAATTGACTTTTATTTGATTCAACAAGTTTTATTCGAATCAAATTACCTTTGTTTGAATGCAATTGAGTGGAATCTTAATGATTAAGCTTAAGCTTTATTTGAACCAATTACCATTTTTGGAAAGAAGTTGACTTTCATTTGATTAAACAAGCTATGTTTAAATGCAATTGACTTTTCTTTGATTCAATAAGCTTTATTCGAATCAAATTATCTTTGTTTGAATGCAATTGAGTGGAATCTTAATGATTAAGCTTAAGCTTTATTTGAAGCAATTGCCATTTTTGGAAATAATAGTTGACTTTCATATAATTAAACAAGTTATGTTTCAATGCAATTAAATTTTATCTAATTCAATAAGCTTTATTCAAATCAAATTAGCTTTGTTTGAATGCAATTGAGTGGAATATTAGTGATTAAGCTTAACCTTTATTTCAAACAATTATCATTTTTGAAAAGAATAGTTGACTTTCATTTGATTAAACAACCTATGTTTGAATGCAATTGACTTTTGATTTTATACCATAGGCTTTATTCAAATCAAATTATCTTTGTTTCAATGCCATTGAGTGGAATCTTAATGATTATGTTTAAGCTTTATTTGAAGCAATTACCATTTTTGGAAAGAATAGTTGACTTTCATTTGATTAAAGAAGTTATGTTTGAATGCAATTGACTTTAATTTGATTCAATATGCTTTATTCGAATCAAATTAGCTTTGTTTGAATGCACTTGAGTGGAATCTTAATGACTAAGCTGAAGCTTTGTTTGAACCAATTACCAGTTTTGGAAAGAAGTTGACTTTCATTTCATTATACAAGCTATGTTTGAATGCAATTGACTTTCATTTGATACAATAGGCTTTATTCGAATCAAATTAGCTTTATTTGAATGCAATTAAGTGGAATCTTAATGATTAAGTTTAAGCTTTATTTGAATTAGTTACTATTTTTGGAAAGAATAGCTGACGTTCGTTAGATTAAACAACCTATGTTTGAATGCAATTGACTTTCATTTGATTCAACAAGTTTTATTCAAGTCAAATTATCTTTGTTTCAATGCCATTGAGTGGAATCTTAATGATTAAGCTTAAACTTTATTTGAAACAATTACCATTTTTCGAAAGAAGTTGACTTTCATTTGATTAAGCAAACTATGTTTGAATGCAATTGATTTTTATTTGATTCAATAAGCTTTATTCAAATCAAATTAGCTTTGTATGAATGCAATTCAGTGGAATCTTAATGATTAAGCTTGAGCTTTATTTGAAACAATTACCATTTTTCGAAAGAAGTTGACTTTCATTTGATTAAACAAGCTATGTTTGAATGTAATTGACTTTTATTTGATTCAATAAGTTTTATTCGAATCAAATTAGCTTTGTTTGAATGCAATTGAGTGGAATCATAATGATTAAGCTTAAGCTTTATTAGAACCAATTACCATATTTGGAAAGAAGTTTACTTTCATTAGATTAAACAAGCTACGTTTGAATGCAATTGACTTTCCTTTGATTCAATAAGCTTTATTCAAATCAAACTAGCTTTGTTTGAATGCAATTGAGTGGAATCTTAATGGTTTAGCTTAAGCTTTATTTGAAACAATTACCATTTTTCGAAAGAAGTTGACTTTCATTTGATTAAGCAAGCTATGTTTGAACGCAATTGATTTTTATTTGATTCAATAAGCTTTATTCAAATCAAATTAGCTTTGTATGAATGCAATTGAGTGGAATCTTGATGATTAAGCTTGAGCTTTATTTGAAACAAATACCATTTTTTGAAAGAAGTTGACTTTCATTTGATTAAACAAGCTATGTTTGAATGTAATTGACTTTTATTTGATTCAATAAGTTTTATTCGAATCAAATTAGCTTTGTTTGAATGCAATTGAGTGGAATCTTAATGATTAAGCTTAAGCTTTATTTGAACCAATTACCATTTTTGGAAAGAAGTTAACTTTCATATGATTAAACAAGCTATGTTTAAATGCAATTGACTTTTCTTTGATTCAATAAGCTTTATTCGAATCAAATTAGCTTTGTTTGAATGCAATTGAGTGGAATCTTAATGATTAAGCTTGTGCTTTATTTGAAGCAATTGCCATTTTTGGAAATAATAGTTGACTTTCATTTAATTAAACAAGTTATGTTTCAATGCAATTGACTTTCATCTGATTCAATAAGCTTTATTCAAATCAAATTAGCTTTGGTTGAATGCAATTGAATGGAACCTTAGTGATTAAGCTTAACCTTTATTTCAAACAATTATCATTTTTGGAAAGAATAGTTGACTTTAATTTGATTAAACAACCTATGTTTGAATGCAATTGACTTTTGATTTTATACCATAGGCTTGATTTGAATCAAATTAGCTTTATTTGAATGCAATTGAGTGGAATCTTAATGATTATGTTTAAGCTTTATTTGAAGCAATTACCATTTTTGGAAAGAATAGTTGACTTTCATTTGATTAAAGAAGCCATGTTTGAATGCAATTGACATTCATTTGATTCAATACGCTTTATTCGAATCAAATTAGCTTTGTTTGAATGCACTTGAGTGGAATCTTCGTGATTAAGCTTAACCTTTATTTCAAACAATTATCTTTTTTGGAAAAATAGTTGACTTGAATTTGATTAAACAACCTATGTTTGAATGCAATTGACTTTTGATTTTATACCATAGGCTTTATTTGAATCAAATTACCTTTATTTGAATGCAATTGAGTGGAATCTTAATGATTATGTTTAAGCTTTATTTGAAGCAATTACCATTTTTGGAAAGAATTGTTGACTTTCATTTGATTAAAGAAGCTATATTTGAATGCAATTGACTTTCATTTGATTCAATACGCTTTATTCGAATCAAATTAGCTTTGTTTGAATGCACTTGAGTGGAATCTTAATGACTAAGCTGAAGCTTTGTATGAACCAATTACCCGTTTTGGAAAGAAGTTGACTTTCATTTCCTTATACAAGCTATGTTTGAATGCAATTGACTTTCATTTGATACAATAGGCTTTATTCGAATCAAATTAGCTTTATTTGAATGCAATTAAATGGAAGCTGAATGATTAAGTTTAAGCTTTATTTGAATTAGTTACTATTTTTGGAAAGAATAGCTGGCGTTCGTTAGATTAAACAACCTATGTTTGAATGCAATTGACTTTCATTTGATTCAACAAGCTTTATTCAAATCAAATTATTTTTGTTTGAATGCAATTGAGTGGAATCTTAATGATTAAGCTTAAGCTTTATTTGAAACAATTCCCATTTTTGGAAAGAAGTTGACTTTCATTTGATTAAACAAGCTATGTTTAAATGCAATTCACTTTTCTTTGATTCAATAAGCTTTATTCGAATCAAATTAGCTTTGTTTGAATGCACTTGAGTGGAATCTTAATGATTAAGCTTAAGCTTTATTTGAAGAAATTGCCATTTTTGGAAATAATAGTTTACTTTCATTGAACTAAACAAGTTATGTTTCAATGCAATTGACTTTCATCTGATTCAATAAGCTTTATTCAAATCAAATTAGCTTTGTTTGAATGCAATTGAGTGGAATCTTCGTGATTAAGCTTAACCTTTATTTCAAACAATTATCTTTTTTGGAAAAATAGTTGACTTGAATTTGATTAAACAACCTATGTTTGAATGCAATTGACTTTTGATTTTATACCATAGGCTTTATTTGAATCAAATTACCTTTATTTGAATGCAATTGAGTGGAATCTTAATGATTATGTTTAAGCTTTATTTGAAGCAATTACCATTTTTGGAAAGAATTGTTGACTTTCATTTGATTAAAGAAGCTATATTTGAATGCAATTGACTTTCATTTGATTCAATACGCTTTATTCGAATCAAATTAGCTTTGTTTGAATGCACTTGAGTGGAATCTTAATGACTAAGCTGAAGCTTTGTATGAACCAATTACCAGTTTTGGAAAGAAGTTGACTTTCATTTCCTTATACAAGCTATGTTTGAATGCAATTGACTTTCATTTGATACAATAGGCTTTATTCGAATCAAATTAGCTTTATTTGAATGCAATTAAATGGAAGCTGAATGATTAAGTTTAAGCTTTATTTGAATTAGTTACTATTTTTGGAAAGAATAGCTGGCGTTCGTTAGATTAAACAACCTATGTTTGAATGCAATTGACTTTCATTTGATTCAACAAGCTTTATTCAAATCAAATTATTTTTGTTTGAATGCAATTGAGTGGAATCTTAATGATTAAGCTTAAGCTTTATTTGAACCAATTACCATTTTTGGAAAGAAGTTGACTTTCATTTGATTAAACAAGCTATGTTTAAATGCAATTCACTTTTCTTTGATTCAATAAGCTTTATTCGAATCAAATTAGCTTTGTTTGAATGCACTTGAGTGGAATCTTAATGATTAAGCTTAAGCTTTATTTGAAGAAATTGCCATTTTTGGAAATAATAGTTTACTTTCATTGAACTAAACAAGTTATGTTTCAATGCAATTGACTTTCATCTGATTCAATAAGCTTTATTCAAATCAAATTAGCTTTGTTTGAATGCAATTGAGTGGAATCTTCGTGATTAAGCTTAACCTTTATTTCAAACAATTATCTTTTTTGGAAAAATAGTTGACTTGAATTTGATTAAACAACCTATGTTTGAATGCAATTGACTTTTGATTTTATACCATAGGCTTTATTTGAATCAAATTACCTTTATTTGAATGCAATTGAGTGGAATCTTAATGATTATGTTTAAGCTTTATTTGAAGCAATTACCATTTTTGGAAAGAATTGTTGACTTTCATTTGATTAAAGAAGCTATATTTGAATGCAATTGACTTTCATTTGATTCAATACGCTTTATTCGAATCAAATTAGCTTTGTTTGAATGCACTTGAGTGGAATCTTAATGACTAAGCTGAAGCTTTGTATGAACCAATTACCAGTTTTGGAAAGAAGTTGACTTTCATTTCCTTATACAAGCTATGTTTGAATGCAATTGACTTTCATTTGATACAATAGGCTTTATTCGAATCAAATTAGCTTTATTTGAATGCAATTAAATGGAAGCTGAATGATTAAGTTTAAGCTTTATTTGAATTAGTTACTATTTTTGGAAAGAATAGCTGGCGTTCGTTAGATTAAACAACCTATGTTTGAATGCAATTGACTTTCATTTGATTCAACAAGCTTTATTCAAATCAAATTATTTTTGTTTGAATGCAATTGAGTGGAATCTTAATGATTAAGCTTAAGCTTTATTTGAACCAATTACCATTTTTGGAAAGAAGTTGACTTTCATTTGATTAAACAAGCTATGTTTAAATGCAATTCACTTTTCTTTGATTCAATAAGCTTTATTCGAATCAAATTAGCTTTGTTTGAATGCACTTGAGTGGAATCTTAATGATTAAGCTTAAGCTTTATTTGAAGAAATTGCCATTTTTGGAAATAATAGTTTACTTTCATTGAACTAAACAAGTTATGTTTCAATGCAATTGACTTTCATCTGATTCAATAAGCTTTATTCAAATCAAATTAGCTTTGTTTGAATGCAATTGAGTGGAATCTTCGTGATTAAGCTTAACCTTTATTTCAAACAATTATCTTTTTTGGAAAAATAGTTGACTTGAATTTGATTAAACAACCTATGTTTGAATGCAATTGACTTTTGATTTTATACCATAGGCTTTATTTGAATCAAATTACCTTTATTTGAATGCAATTGAGTGGAATCTTAATGATTATGTTTAAGCTTTATTTGAAGCAATTACCATTTTTGGAAAGAATTGTTGACTTTCATTTGATTAAAGAAGCTATATTTGAATGCAATTGACTTTCATTTGATTCAATACGCTTTATTCGAATCAAATTAGCTTTGTTTGAATGCACTTGAGTGGAATCTTAATGACTAAGCTGAAGCTTTGTATGAACCAATTACCAGTTTTGGAAAGAAGTTGACTTTCATTTCCTTATACAAGCTATGTTTGAATGCAATTGACTTTCATTTGATACAATAGGCTTTATTCGAATCAAATTAGCTTTATTTGAATGCAATTGAGTGGAATCTTAATGATTAAGCTTAAGCTTTATTTGAACCAATTACCATTTTTGGAAAGAAGTTGACTTTCATTAGATTAAAAAAGCTATGTTTGAATGCTATTGACTTTCCTTTGATTCAATAAGCTTTATTCAAATCAAATTAGCTTTGTTTGAATGCAATTGAGTGGAATCTTAATGATTAAGCTTAAGCTTTATTTGAAACAATTACCATTTTTCGAAAGAAGTTGACTTTCATTTGATTAAGCAAGCTATGTTTGAATGCAATTGATTTTTATTTGATTCAATAAGCTTTATTCAAATCAAATTAGCTTTGTATGAATGCAATTGAGTGGAATCTTAATGATTAAGCTTAAGCTTTAATTGAAACAATTACCATTTTTCGAAAGAAGTTGACTTTCATTTGATTAAACAAGCTATGTTTGAATGTAATTGACTTTTATTTTATTCAATAAGTTTTATTCGAATCAAATTACCTTTGTTTGAATGCAATTGAGTGGAATCTTAATGATTAAGCTTAAGCTTTATTTGAACCAATTACCATTTTTGGAAAGAAGTTGACTTTCATTTGATTAAACAAGCTATGTTTAAATGCAATTCACTTTTCTTTGATTCAATAAGCTTTATTCGAATCAAATTAGCTTTGTTTGAATGCACTTGAGTGGAATCTTAATGATTAAGCTTAAGCTTTATTTGAAGCAATTGCCATTTTTGGAAATAATAGTTTACTTTCATTGAACTAAACAAGTTATGTTTCAATGCAATTGACTTTCATCTGATTCAATAAGCTTTATTCAAATCAAATTAGCTTTGTTTGAATGCAATTGAGTGGAATCTTAATGATTAAGCTTAACCTTTATTTCAAACAATTATCATTTTTGGAAAGAAAAGTTGACTTTCATTTGATTAAACAACCTATGTTTGAATGCAATTGACTTTTGATTTTATACCATAGGCTTTATTTGAATCAAATTAGCTTTATTTGAATGCAATTGAATGGAATCTTAATGATTATGTTTAAGCTATATTTGAAGCAATTACCATTTTTGGAAAGAATAGTTGACTTTCATTTGATTAAAGAAGCTATGTTTGAATGCATTTGACTTTCATTTGATTCAATACGCTTTATTCGAATCAAATTAGCTTTGTTTGAATGCACTTGAGTGGAATCTTAATGACTAAGCTAAAGCTTTGTTTGAACCAATTACCAATTTTGGAAAGAAGTTGACTTTCATTTGATTAAACAAGCTATGTTTGAATGTAATTGACTTTTAGTTGATTCAATAAGTTTTATTCGAATCAAATTAGCTTTATTTGAATGCAATTGAGTGGAATCTTAATGATTAAGCTTAAGCTTTATTTGAACCAATTACCATTTTTGGAAAGAAGTTGACTTTCATTAGATTAAAAAAGCTATGTTTGAATGCTATTGACTTTCCTTTGATTCAATAAGCTTTATTCAAATCAAATTAGCTTTGTTTGAATGCAATTGAGTGGAATCTTAATGATTAAGCTTAAGCTTTATTTGAAACAATTACCATTTTTCGAAAGAAGTTGACTTTCATTTGATTAAGCAAGCTATGTTTGAATGCAATTGATTTTTATTTGATTCAATAAGCTTTATTCAAATCAAATTAGCTTTGTATGAATGCAATTGAGTGGAATCTTAATGATTAAGCTTAAGCTTTAATTGAAACAATTACCATTTTTCGAAAGAAGTTGACTTTCATTTGATTAAACAAGCTATGTTTGAATGTAATTGACTTTTATTTTATTCAATAAGTTTTATTCGAATCAAATTACCTTTGTTTGAATGCAATTGAGTGGAATCTTAATGATTAAGCTTAACCTTTATTTGAACCAATTACCATTTTTGGAAAGAAGTTGACTTTCATTTGATTAAACAAGCTATGTTTAAATGCAATTGACTTTTCTTTGATTCAATAAGCTTTATTCGAATCAAATTAGCTTTTTTTGAATGCAATTGAGTGGAATCATAATGATTAAGCTTAAGCTTTATTTGAAGCAATTGCCATTTTTGGAAATAATAGTTGACTTTCATTTAATTAAACAAGTTATGTTTCAATGCAATTGACTTTCATCTGATTCAATAAGCTTTATTCAAATTAAATTAGCTTTGTTTGAATGCAATTGAGTGGAATCTTAGTGATTAAGCTTAACCTTTATTTCAAACAATTATCATTTTTGGAAAGAATAGTTGACTTTCATTTGATTAAACAACCTATGTTTGAATGCAATTGACTTTTGATTTTATACAGGCTTTATTTGAATCAAATTAGCTTTATTTGAATGCAATTGAGTGGAATCTTAATGATTATGTTTAAGCTTTATTTGAAGCAATTACCATTTTTGGAAAGAATAGTTGACTTTCATTTGATTAAAGAAGTTATGTTTGAATGCAATTGACTTTCATTTGATTCAATACGCTTTATTCGAATCAAATTAGCTTTGTTTGAATGCACTTGAGTGCAATCTTTATGACTAAGCTGAAGCTTTGTTTGAACCAATTACCAGTTTTGGAAAGAAGTTGACTTTCATTTCATTATACAAGCTATGCTTGAATGCAATTGACTTTCATTTGATACAATAGGCTTTATTCGAATCAAATTATCTTTATTTGAATGCAATTAAGTGGAATCTTAATGATTAAGTTTAAGCTTTATTTGAATTAGTTACTATTTTTGGAAACAATAGCTGGCGTTCGTTAGATTAAACAACCTATGTTTGAATGCAATTGACTTTCATTTGATTCAACAAGCTTTATTCAAATAAAATTATCTTTGTTTAAATGCAATTGAGTGGAATCTTAATGATTAAGCTTAAGCTTTATTTGAAACAATTACCATTTTTCGAAAGAAGTTGACTTTCATTTGATTAAGCAAGCTATGTTTGAATGCAATTGATTTTTATTTGATTCAATAAGCTTTATTCAAATCAAATTAGCTTTGTATGAATGCAATTGAGTGGAATCTTAATGATTAAGCTTAAGCTTTAATTGAAACAATTACCATTTTTCGAAAGAAGTTGACTTTCATTTGATTAAACAAGCTATGTTTGAATGTAATTGACTTTTATTTTATTCAATAAGTTTTATTCGAATCAAATTACCTTTGTTTGAATGCAATTGAGTGGAATCTTAATGATTAAGCTTAAGCTTTATTTGAACCAATTACCATTTTTGGAAAGAAGTTGACTTTCATTTGATTAAACAAGCTATGTTTAAATGCAATTGACTTTTCTTTGATTCAATAAGCTTTATTCGAATCAAATTAGCTTTTTTTGAATGCAATTGAATGGAATCATAATGATTAAGCTTAAGCTTTATTTGAAGCAATTGCCATTTTTGGAAATAATAGTTGATGTTATTCCCGTAGGAACACTGCAAGAGGGGGGGTGAATTGCTGTGTGGAACTTATAGCACAGATTTTCGTCAGAATTGAAAACCTAAAGGAACTTTGAGAAAAACGAAATGTAAAGAGTCAAATTTCAACGAGAAAAACTTCCTGGCCCACGGAAGAAAAACTCCACTTTTATATAAAGGCCTTGTAAACTATTACAACCCTAATTTCTCTCTGGACCTCGTGATTTCCTGTAGGAACTTACGATTCTATTCTCTTTCTCTCTTTCTTTTTCTTTCTCTTTCTCACGACTCTTTCTTCTCTGTTTTCTCTAAGTTCTCACACACTTCTCTTCTCTTTTCTCTCAATTACAACTCAAATAATAGCTCTAGTATATTGAAATGCAAGTAAAACTGAATTGGAACTTAGGAACTTTTGACACAAACTCTAAGTAATGTAAATCTGAAAGTGAGCTCTCTTGTTGTGTGTTTTACTAAATCAGAATTGTATATGTGTATATATAGAAAGAATAGTTATAAAATTGCTTAAAGAAGAAGCCTAAATAACCACCCATAACCCCATATACACGTCCACCACTCTCACTCACACACCACTAACTTTGACTAACTTAAACAACCCACTAACTTAATTAATAACCTAAAAATCAGAAATAATAAGTTAAATAAAAAAATAGATGAATTAATTAATTAAAAATAAAAACTAAAAACCGGTTTTTTCTTTTTTAATTTTTCCGTAAAAAAAAATCTCTTTTTTTAAAAAATCTCAAACTTTAAATTAATTTTTAAAACCAGAAATGAATTAATAAAATAAAAGGAAATCAGAATTAAAAAACAACTAACCTAATCCTAAAATAAAGGACACCAAGTTGACTACTAACTAATTCAAAAACACCTACCCACTATTCCTAAAAATTGGGCTGCACTAATCCAGTCAGTTTTTGACTGTTTTAAACTGATTAAAACAGTCAAGGAGTGATGTAAACAGTCCCTAAAAATTAGCAACTGTCGTGGACTAAAGTAACTAACAGATTCGACACAAGTTCCTCTGGGAACATGACCTAGAGTTCCTCTGACAGACACGACTAAGTTCCAACCAGACTTAAATGCATTAATATACTTACATTTATCCTAGAACATTACATTATAATATTCATGGATGATTCTCTTCTCTTCAACAAGTAATTCGTTGGAATACTTGAAGTTCTTCTCATAACCGGCAGCATAAACCGGCAGCTTGTTAAGTAAAACCGGCAGCATAAACCGGCAGCTTGTTAGGTAAAACCGGCAGCATAAACCGGCAGCATGTGAAGTCCAAGACCGGCAGCTTTGAACCCT
Organism: Salicornia ramosissima; assembly: GCA_951394345.1. Lineage (NCBI taxonomy): Eukaryota > Viridiplantae > Streptophyta > Magnoliopsida > Caryophyllales > Amaranthaceae > Salicornia > Salicornia ramosissima. The sequence continues at coordinate 31,454,800 of OX596237.1, forward strand.
AAAACCGGCAGTCGTAAAATCCATGATGGCATCTTAAAGACGGCAGCTTCAAGATGGCAGCCACATCTTCAAAACTGGCAGCCTATTGACAGCACCATCTTTGATTCATGATTCGAACCTCTACTTGAATCTTCAATGCTTATTTATCTTCAAGATCTAAAATTCTCCAAGAACTCAAAGATACTTATTAGTAATTAAGTTTGAGGTTTATGTCATCATCAAAACATAAAAGAAATATGTCAACAATTTCCCCCTTTTTGATGATGACAAACCCAAGCAAACTTAATTTAAAACTAAACCAAATATACTCGTTGAAAAAGGATTTTTTAATTTTTTGTGTTTTTTCCAAATTTATAAAACATAAAAACATTCAATTAAATATTTTGGAATTTTCAATTTTTAAAATTAAACTAATTAAGAACTAACGTATACTACCCAAGTTATATACATCTTAACTCCACATGGAATCAAGAAAGTTAGTTAACTATTCACAAGTTAGTAAATTATTCACAAGTTAGGAACTTCATTTCATATGAGAATAAGATGAAAAATAAGACGAAAAAGAATAAAGTTAGTTTGCCAATTATATTATTCTTCCCCCTTTTGGCATCATCAAAATCAAAATCAGCACGCCGCAAACATTTTTCATCACAGCACCATTAAACCAGTAATGGCAGATACCTGATCTCTAGAATAAGAAAACAACTCAAGTAGCAATCTAGCAATATTAGTCATCATAATAGCATCAAGGATGAAAGTGCAAAATAGAGCATAGATATGTTCCAAGGATAAAAGAAAAATAGAAAGAAAGTAGCTACTACCCGACTACTAAGACGCAAAAAAAAAAGAAAGGAAAATGTCAAAACGAAAACAGAAAGAAACCTAAACCATGTTTAAAATATTACAACCATATCGAAATTGTTTGAATGAAAGAGAAAAGAACAAGATCAATCGCTGTCCGGAGGAGCATCACTATAAAGTCCAGCAATGTGGCCCAGAGAAGTTCCTTTAGGAACAGCAGAGGAAGTTTCAGCAGGTTTAGGAGCACGAGATCGGACAGGAATTCCCATAGGAACAGATGCTGAGTTCTGAAGAGACGCAAGTCGTGACATAACCTCGACATGATTCTGATCAGTAGATGCCCGTAGCTCAGCTACCTCGTGGCGAGAGGCGGTGGCTCGTTCTTCCAAGACTTCGATTCTTTCCCTAAAATGTTGAATCTCCTTTAAAATATGAAGGAGAATGTTTTCCGTGTTAGCATCCATGGTCTCAGGCCCATCATCCTTGAGCTCCTCATCATCAACCAAATTTACATGTGGAATGTCACCCGGAACCTTAGGTTTGGATGAAATTCGCCTACTTTTACGCACCGGCTCTTTCACTCCAACTGTGTGTTTCCCTTCACCCATGACCTCCGCTGCTTTGGCTTTCCTTTTAGCCTCATTTGCTTGTTTAATGTCCGAAAGAGTGGTCGTACACCCATCTAATACCCCCAAATGCCAACCCGCAAGTGTAGTTCCTTGAATGAATTGTTCTTTCTTTAATCTTAACTTCCCATACCCCTCAAGTGGCACATTAAAGTACTTAAAAATTTTAGTCATGAAATTTCCATATCCCACTTTCTTGCCACTTGGGATAGTATCAAGCATGTGGGAAATCATTAAACTAGGGAAGTTGATAGGGATATCATTGGACAAGCAATACATCAAAGAACAATCATGCAAATTGGCCTCATTTCTTTTATATGACCGTGGCACTAAGGTCCTCCAAACAAGATTAAACAATACTTTGTGAAAAGGCATAAGAGAATTAAGCTCAATCTTGTTTTTCTTAGAATCACCATTTAAACTTAACAATATTTCCGATTTATCTACCCCATTAATCTTCAAATTGTAAGGTCCCTTAAAATATTTATCAAATCCAACATTTGGAACCTCAAAGACATTAGCCAAGACATCAACATCGAACTCAATATCAACCCCATTCACATGACTCTTAATAACCCTTTGTTGTGAGTCAAAATTCTCACAAAATTCTTGCATTGCTTCTGGATACATAAACTCTATATAATCACTAAGCATTTTATCCCAATTTTGAAATTGAAAAACATGCAAAAGTTGGTCATACCCATTTTTAGAACACCATTCACGGTTGAGAACGAGGACGGGAACGAAGTGACTAGCCAATTGGTCGAGTTCCTTGGGGATATCATTGCTAACTTCTCCCATCTCCAAGCTTTCAAGAAATGAAGGTCCTTCGTCCTCTTTTCGTGGTCTTTTTTTCGAAGTTAGGGTTTGGGATTGTGGAATTTTGGGAGGAGATTGGTGAGTGGGGGATGCATTTGAGTTTTTGGTTGATTGGGTGTTGGAAGTATGAGAAGCCATTGTTGAAGAGGAGTGTAGAATAAGAAATTTTGGGGAAGAAGAAGGAGGGGTGCCGTGTTTGAGGAGAGAGGAAAGAGAGTTGGGTGTAATTGGGAAGTTTGAAATTGGTAGAGGTATGTTGAGGGGGTTAGTGGGTAGAAACCCACGTGTGGAGTTCCCCCCCCTTTTTTTTTTTTTTTTTGTTTTTAATTTGAAATATGGATATATATACATAAACATGGTGACACTCTAATTGGACTTACTTAATGGGTAGTTTTCTTTGGCTACAAAAGAAAAATAATTTATGGAAAATAAAATTAATTTGTGGAAAAAATAAATTAATTGGTGGAAAATAAAATGAAAATAAATTAATTTGAGGAATAAATTAATTTATATAAAAAAGAGGAAAGAAAGAAAATAAGTATTATCGGAACATATTAATGCACACATTTAATTTATCATCCAAATAGCAATCATGAAAATAAGAGTAATATTGATAGACATTTACGAGTATAAATCTCAAATTCCATCAGGAACATGCTTTCGCACCATAATTGTAATGAAAATTATTCTAGGAACTTTAATAATTGAGTTGACGTACCTGGAGGAACTTCTTAGCAAATTACTTTAATTTGATCATCCCAAGTTCCATCCGCAATTTCTCATATCTTTCTCTATTCAATGGCTTAGTTAATATGTCAGCAATTTGATCTTCAGTTTGACAAAATTCAAGTTTTATCAGACCTTTTTCTACATTGTCCTTTAGAAAATGATGACGTATGTGAATGTGTTTCACACGTGAATGGTGAACTGGATCTTTTGATATACAAATGGCACTAGTATTATCACAATATATAGGAATACAATTATAATTAATACCAAAGTCCCTTAGTTGTTGTTTTATCCAAAGCAGTTGTGAACAACATGCAGCAGCTGCTACATATTCGGCTTCTGCAGTGGATAGAGAAACTGTGTTTTGCTTCTTGGAACTCCAAGAAACTAAACACGTTCCAAGGAACTGAACCATACCTGAAGTGCTTTTCCTATTCACCAAATCACCGGCATAATCCGCATCAGCAAATCCCTTGAGTTCAAACGTGTCATTATGAGGATAGAACAGTGTTAGATCATCAGTTCCTTTCAAATATCTCAATATCCTCTTGACTGCAGTGAGATGTGACTCCTTTGGATTTGCTTGGAACCTAGCACATACACCAACACTAAAAGAAATATCTGGTCTACTAGCAGTTAGATACAATAAGGAACCTATCATGCCTCTATATTGCTTTTCACTCACACTAGTTCCTTTGGGATCTTCATCCAATCTGGTGTTAGTTCCCATAGGAGTGTGATTTATTTTGGATGTTTCCATCCCAAATTTCTTTAGAAGTTCCTTTATGTATTTTTGTTGATGAATATAAATTCCCTTTTCAGTTTGCTTTATTTGCAAACCAAGAAAGAAATTTAACTCACCCATCATACTCATCTCGAATTCCTTGCTCATTAAATTTGCAAATTCCTGACACAAAGATTCGTTAGTAGCACCAAATATTATATCATCTACATAGATTTGGACAATGAGAAGATCAGTTCCTTTGGATTTTAGAAATAAAGTCTTATCAACTTTTCCTCTTTTAAATTCATTTTCCAAAAGGAACTTGGACAACCTCTCATACCATGCTCTAGGAGCTTGCTTCAACCCATAAAGAGCTTTGTCAAGCTTATAGATATGGTTAGGAAATTTAGAGTTTTCAAAACCAGGAGGCTGTTCCACATATACTTCCTCATTTAAAAATCCATTTAAAAAGGCACATTTAACATCCATTTGATATAATTTAAAACCCATGAAAGAAGCAATAGCAATTAAAATTCTAATAGCTTCTAACCTTGCTACCGGAGCAAATGTTTCTTCATAATCTATTCCCTCTTGTTGATTGTATCCTTTTACAACTAACCTGGCCTTGTTCTTGACGATCGTGCCATGTTCATCTAGCTTGTTCCTGAACACCCACTTCAATCCAATTACCTTTTGGTGTTCGGGCTTTGGTTCAAGGTGCCATACCTTGTTCCTTTCAAACTGATTGAGTTCTTCCTGCATGGCTAGTATCCAATCTGCGTCCTCAAGTGCTTCTATGTGATTTCGAGGCTCAATGATGGATAGGAACACACTATGGGCACAGAAGTTCCTGATTTGAGTTCTGGTCTGAGTTCCTTTCCCTATATCACTTATGATAAGATCAAGAGGGTGGTACTTCTGATATTTCCAAGGTTTTGGTTCAAAGTCTCTGATTGGAACTGGTCTTTCTACAGTCTCTTCAGGAACTCTGATCTCTTCTTCTAAGTTCCCCTCAGTCTCTGGAACTTCCCCCTGAGTTCCTTCAGGAACTGGCTCTTCTTGTCTTTCAAGATGAGGTCGTTCTTCTTGGATATTTGCTCTTTCTTCATTATTGGATGTTAACTCTTCTTCATCTGGATCCTTTCTAACCAAGCCTATCTCTAAGTCCTCAAGTTCCTGCAAAAAGTTAGTATCACTATTTACATAAGGGTTAGTTTCATCAAATAAAATATGTACACTTTCCTCGACACTTAATGTCCTCTTGTTATAAACTCTATATGCTTTACTATCAGTGGCATATCCTAGGAACACGGCTTCATCACTTCTCTCATCGAACTTCCCTAAGTTCCTTTTACCATTATTGTGCACGAAGCACTTACAACCAAAAGATCTCAAGTGAGAAATGTTAGGTTTTCTTCCGTTCATTAGTTCATAGGGAGTTTTGTTTGTGATGGGTCTTAACATGATTCTATTGATTATATAACATGCCGTATTGACGGCTTCAGCCCAGAAGTTCCTAGGTAATCCACTTGCAATAAGCATTGTTCTTGCCATGTCTTCTAAAGTCCTGTTTTTCCTCTCCACAACACCGTTTTGCTGTGGTGTCCTAGGAGCGGAAAAGTTATGATCCATGCCATTTTCCCTGCAAAACTCATCAAACTTTTGATTTTTAAATTCAGTTCCATGGTCAGATCGTAAGTGAATTAGTTGACAACCACTCGACTTTTGTATCTTCTTAGCAAAGCAAACAAATTCTTCAAAAGTCTCATCTTTGCTATGAAGGAACATTGTCCAAGTAAATCTTGAGTAATCATCAACTATGACTAAGACATACAATTTTCCACTTCTACTTTGGACTCTCATGGGCCCACACAAATCCATGTGAATAAGTTCCAATGGTTTTGTGGTGCTCACGAGCTTTTTGCTTTTAAAGGAACTTCTAACATGCTTGCCTTTAGCACATGCATCACACAATTTTTCACATTGGAACTTGATGTTTGGTAAACCAACAACTAGTTCTTTTGTTCTCAATTTATCCAGTAGAGAAAGGCTAGCATGTCCCATTCGTTTATGCCAAAGTAATGGATCATCCTCAATGACACTAAGACAAGTAAGAGTAGTTTTAGGAATTGCTTCGAGGTTTACCGTGTATGTGTTCCCATTGCGTTTCCCTTCAAGAATAATTTTATTAGTGTCATTGTTGATGATTCTACAACACTCATTAGTAAAGTGTACAGAGTTTCCTTTATCACAAAATTGTGAAATACTAAACAAGTTATGCTTCAAACCATCTACAAGAAAGACATTATCTATGCTATGGGAACTTGACTTACCTACCTTACCTACGGCAATAATATTACCTTTCTGATTGTCACCGAATGTCACAGTTCCCCCTGAGTAGGCTACTAGTGAGAGAAAGTTTGATTTGTCTCCGGTCATGTGCTTGGAACATCCACTGTCGAGGTACCATGTGGTGTTCCCCCTCACTAGTTCCTTCTCGTCGAGTTCCTGTGGGAACTCTGGCACATCAGATCTTGCCATTAAACACAATTGGGCCGTTTCCTCTTTAGGCTGTTCCTCCACCTCTTCTTCTGATTCAGAATCACCCCATGCTGCTATCATCGCTTTTCGAACATCATTTTTGGAAAACGAAGGCTTGTAGTATTTTTCTTTGTTGTAATCCTTCTTTTCCTTAAATGATTCCTTCCCTTTGGACTTTGTTTTCTCATTTTCCCATTGTGGACATTCCTTGATGAAGTGATCAGTGGAGCCGCACTTGTGACATCCAAAGTCCCTTTTGGAACTCGTCAGTTTCTTTCCAGAGTTCCTGAAGGAACTTCGGTTTCTGTTGAAGGCTCTTTTGAATCTTCTAACGAGCATAGCAGTCTCGTCATCTTCTTCAGTATCACTTTCTTCTGCCTTCAATGCTAACCCTTTGTTCTTAGAACCTTCTCCGCTGGTTCCCAGGTGTAATTCATGAGTTAGCAAGGAACCCGCCAATTGTTCAATGTTGAACTTTGTCATGTCCTTTGATTCCATAAGTGCTGTTACTTTAGATCTCCATCTATCGTCTTGTGGTAGACTTCTTAAGATCTTTCTAACCTGTTCATCAATGGGTATTTCTCTTCCAAGGGAAACAAGCTCATTTATGATGTTAGTAAAACGAGTAAGCATATCTTGAATAGATTCCTTAGGCATCATCTCGAACCTTTCATATTTAGAGATCAATAAATCAATTTTAGACCTTTTAACTTCATTAGTACCTTCGTGAGTTATTTGTAGTAAATCCCAAATTTGTTTTGCACTCTTGCACCCCATAATACGATTATGTTCATGGGGTCCAAGACCACAGTGAAGCAATTTTATGGCTTTTGCATTAATTTCCATTTTTTCAAAGTCTTCACGTTCATATTCAGAAATTTCCTTAGGGACTACCTCATTATTAGCATTAGTTTTGGTTACCTGATAGTCACCGACTTCCACGACTCTCCATACCTGATAATTTTCGGCTTTGATGTAGATCTCCATGCGATTTTTCCAGTATGCATAAAATTTTCCATTAAACATGGGAGGTCTCTGAGATGAGTACCCTTCTTCCAATTTTTCGCAAGTGTTCATACTGCCCGGATCTCTCGTCAAGGTGTCTTGAACGGTCTGAGTTCCTGCTCTGATACCAATTGTTATTCCCGTAGGAACACTGCAAGAGGGGGGGTGAATTGCTGTGTGGAACTTATAGCACAGATTTTCGTCAGAATTGAAAACCTAAAGGAACTTTGAGAAAAACGAAATGTAAAGAGTCAAATTTCAACGAGAAAAACTTCCTGGCCCACGGAAGAAAAACTCCACTTTTATATAAAGGCCTTGTAAACTATTACAACCCTAATTTCTCTCTGGACCTCGTGAGTTCCTGTAGGAACTTACGATTCTATTCTCTTTCTCTCTTTCTTTTTCTTTCTCTTTCTCACGACTCTTTCTTCTCTGTTTTCTCTAAGTTCTCACACACTTCTCTTCTCTTTTCTCTCAATTACAACTCAAATAATAGCTCTAGTATATTGAAATGCATGTAAAACTGAATTGGAACTTAGGAACTTTTGACACAAACTCTAAGTAATGTAAATCTGAAAGTGAGCTCTCTTGTTGTGTGTTTTACTAAATCAGAATTGTATATGTGTATATATAGAAAGAATAGTTATAAAATTGCTTAAAGAAGAAGCCTAAATAACCACCCATAACCCCATATACACGTCCACCACTCTCACTCACACACCACTAACTTTGACTAACTTAAACAACCCACTAACTTAATTAATAACCTAAAAAACAGAAATAATAAGTTAAATAAAAAAATAGATGAATTAATTAATTAAAAATAAAAACTAAAAACCGGTTTTTTCTTTTTTAATTTTTCCGTAAAAAAAAATCTCTTTTTTTAAAAAATGTCAAACTTTAAATTAATTTTTAAAACCAGAAATGAATTAATAAAATAAAAGGAAATCAGAATTAAAAAACAACTAACCTAATCCTAAAATAAAGGACACCAAGTTGACTACTAACTAATTCAAAAACACCTACCCACTATTCCTAAAAATTGGGCTGCACTAATCCAGTCAGTTTTTGACTGTTTTAAACTGATTAAAACAGTCAAGGAGTGATGTAAACAGTCCCTAAAAATTAGCAACTGTCGTGGACTAAAGTAACTAACAGATTCGACACAAGTTCCTCTGGGAACATGACCTAGAGTTCCTCTGACAGACACGACTAAGTTCCAACCAGACTTAAATGCATTAATATACTTACATTTATCCTAGAACATTACATTATAATATTCATGGATGATTCTCTTCTCTTCAACAAGTAATTCGTTGGAATACTTGAAGTTCTTCTCATAACCGGCAGCTTGTTAAGTAAAACCGGCAGCATAAACCGGCAGCTTGTTAGGTAAAACCGGTAGCATAAACCGGCAGCATGTGAAGTCCAAGACCGGCAGCTTTGAACCCTAAAACCGGCAGTCGTAAAATCCATGATGGCATCTTAAAGACGGCAGCTTCAAGATGGCAGCCACATCTTCAAAACTGGCAGCCTATTGACAGCACCATCTTTGATTCATGATTCGAACCTCTACTTGAATCTTCAATGCTTATTTATCTTCAAGATCTAAAATTCTCCAAGAACTCAAAGATACTTATTAGTAATTAAGTTTGAGGTTTATGTCATCATCAAAACATAAAAGAAATATGTCAACAGTTGACTTTCATTTAATTAAACAAGTTATGTTTCAATGCAATTGACTTTCATCTGATTCAATAAGCTTTATTCAAATCAAATTAGCTTTGTTTGAATGCAATTGAGTAGAATCTTAGTGATTAAGCTTAACCTTTATTTCAAATAATTATCATTTCTGGAAAGAATAGTTGACTTTCATTTGATTAAACAACCTATGTTTGAATGCAATTGACTTTTGATTTTATACAATAGGCTTTATTTGAATCAAATTAGCTTTATTTGAATGCAATTGATTGGAATCTTAATGATTATGTTTAAGCTTTATTTGAAGCAATTACCATTTTTGGAAAGAATAGTCGACTTTCATTTGATTAAAGAAGTTATGTTTGAATGCAATTGACTTTCATTTGATTCAATACGCTTTATTCGAATCAAATTAGCTTTGTTTGAATGCAATTGAGTGGAATCTTAATGATTAAGCTTAAGCTTTATTTGAAGCAATTGCCATTTTTGGAAATAATAGTTGACTTTCATTTAATTAAACAAGTTATGTTTCAATGCAATTGACTTTCATCCGATTCAATATGCTTTATTCAAATCAAATTAGCTTTGTTTGAATGCAATTGAGTGGAATCTTAGTGATTAAGCTTAACCTTTATTTCAAACAATTATCATTTTTGGAAAGAATAGTTGACTTTCATTTTATTAAACAACCTATGTTTGAATGCAATTGACTTTTGATTTTATACCATAGGCTTTATTTGAATCAAATTAGCTTTATTTGAATGCAATTGAGTGGAATCTTAATGATTATGTTTAAGCTTTATTTGAAGCAATTACCATTTTTGGAAAGAATAGTTGACTTTCATTTGATTAAAGAAGTTATGTTTGAATGCAATTGACTTTCATTTGATTCAATACGCTTTATTCGAATCAAATTAGCTTTGTTTGAATGCACTTGAGTGGAATCTTAATGACTAACCTGAAGCTTCGTTTGAACCAATTACCATTTTTGGAAAGAAGTTGACTTTCATTTCATTATACAAGCTATGTTTGAATGCAATTGACTTTCATTTGATACAATAGGCTTTATTCGAATCAAATTAGCTTTATTTGAATGCAATTAAGTGGAATCTTAATGATTAAGTTTAAGCTTTATTTGAATTAGTTACTATTTTTGGAAAGAATAGCTGACGTTCGTTAGATTAAACAACCTATGTTTGAATGCAATTGACTTTCATTTGATTCAACAAACTTTATTCAAATCAAATTATCTTTGTTTGAATGCAATTGAGTGGAATCTTAATGATTAAGCTTAAGCTTTATTTGAAACAATTACCATTTTTCGAAAAAAGTTGACTTTCATTTGATTAAGCAAGCTATGTTTGAATGCAATTGATTTTTATTTGATTCAATAAGCTTTATTCAAATCAAATTAGCTTTGTATGAATGCAATTGAGTGGAATCTTAATGATTAAGCTTGAGCTTTATTTGAAACAATTACCATTTTTCGAAAGAAGTTGACTTTAATTTGATTAAACAAGCTATGTTTGAATGTAATTGACTTTTATTTGATTCAATAAGTTTTATTCGAATCAAATTACCTTTGTTTGAATGCAATTGAGTGGAATCTTAATGATTAAGCTTAAGCTTTATTTGAACCAATTACCATTTTTGGAAAGAAGTTGACTTTCATTTGATTAAACAAGCTATGTTTAAATGCAATTGACTTTTCTTTGATTCAATAAGCTTTATTCGAATCAAATTAGCTTTGTTTGAATGCAATTGAGTGGAATCTTAATGATTAAAAGCTTTATTTGAAGCAATTGCCATTTTTGGAAATAATAGCTGACTTTCATTTAATTAAACAAGTTATGTTTCAATGCATTTGACTTTCATCTGATTCAATAAGCTTTATTCAAATCAAATTAGCTTTGTTTGAATGCAATTGAGTGGAATCTTAGTGATTAAGCTTAACCTTTATTTCAAACAATTATCATTTTTGGAAAGAATAGTTGACTTTCATTTGATTAAACAACCTATGTTTGAATGCAATTGACTTTTGATTTTATGCCATAGGCTTTATTTGAATCAAATTAGCTTTATTTGAATGCAATTGAGTGGAATCTTAATGATTATGTTTAAGCTTTATTTGAAGCAATTACCATTTTTGGAAAAAATAGTTGACTTTCATTTGATTAAAGAAGTTATGTTTGAATGCAATTGACTTTCATTTGATTCAATACGCTTTATTCGAATCAAATTAGCTTTGTTTGAATGCACTTGAGTGGAATCTTAATGACTAAGCTGGAGCTTTGTTTGAACCAATTACCATTTTCCGAAAGAAGTTGACTTTCATTTCATTATACAAGCTATGTTTGAATGCAATTGACTTTCATTTGATACAATAGGCTTTATTCGAATCAAATTAGCTTTATTTGAATGCAAGTAAGTGGAATCTTAATGATTAAGTTTAAGCTTTATTTTAATTAGTTACTATTTTTGGAAACAATAGCTGGCGTTCGTTAGATTAAACAACCTATGTTTGAGTGCAATTGACTTTCATTTGATTCAACAAGCTTTATTCAAATCAAATTATCTTTGTTTGAATGCAATTGAGTGGAATCTTAATGATTAAGCTTAAGCTTTATTTGAAACAATTACCATTTTTCAAAAGAAGTTGACTTTCATTCGATTAAGCAAGCTATGTTCGAATGCAATTGATTTTTATTTGATTCAATAAGCTTTATTCAAATAAAATTAGCTTTGGATGAATGCAATTGAGTGGAATCTTAATGATTAAGCTTGAGCTTTATTTGAAACAATTACCATTTTTCGAAAGAAGTTGACTTTCATTTGATTAAACAAGCTATGTTTGAATGTAATTGACTTTTATTTGATTCAATACGTTTTATACGAATCAAATTGGCTTTGTTTGAATGCAATTGAGTGGAATCTTAATGACAAAGCTGAAGCTTTATTTGAACCAATTACCATTTTTGGAAGGAAATTAACTTTCATTTGATTAGACAAGCTATGTTTGAATGTAATTAAATTTCATTTGATTCAATAAGCTTTATTCGAAACAAATTAGCTTTGTTTGAATGCAATTGAGTGGAATCTTAATGATTAAGCTTAAACTTTATTTGAAACAATTACCAATTTTTGAAACAAGTTGACTTTCATTTGATTTAATTAGGTATGTTTTAATGCAATTTACTTTCATTTGATTCAATAAGCTTTATTCAAATAAAATTTGAGTGGAATCTTAGTGCTTAACCTTAAGATTTATTTGAACCAATTACCATTTTTGGAAAGAATAGTTGACTTTCAATTGATTGAATAAGTTATGTTTAAATGTAATTGACTTTCCTTTGATTCAATACGCTTTATTCGAACCAAATTAGCTTTGTTTGAATGCACTTGAGTGGAATCTTAATGACTAAGCTTAAGCTTTATTTGAATGAATTGCCATTTTTGGAAATAATAGTTGACTTTCATTTAATTAAACAAGTTATGTTTCAATGCAATTGTCTTTCATCTGATTCAATAAGCTTTATTCAAATCAAATTAGCTTTATTTGAATGCAATTGAGTTGAATCTTAGTCATTAAGCTTAATCTTTATTTGAACAATTACCATTTTTCGAAAGAAGTTGACTTTCATTTGATTAAACAAGCTATGTTTGAATGTAATTGACTTTTATTTGATTCAATAAGTTTTATTCGAATCAAATTAGCTTTGTTTGAATGCAATTGAGTGGAATCTTAATGATTAAGCTTAAGCTTTATTTGAACCAATTACCATTTTTGGAAAGAAGTTGACTTTCATTTGATTAAACAAGCTATGTTTGAATGTTAATTGACTTTTATTTGATTCAATACGTTTTATTCGAATCAAATTGGCTTTTGATGAATGCAATTGAGTGGAATCTTAATGACAAAGCTGAAGCTTTATTTGAACCAATTACCATTTTTGGAAAGAAATTGACTTTCATTTGATTAAACAAGCTATGTTTTAATGTAATTAAATTTCATTTGATTCAATAAGCTTTATTCGAATCAAATTGGTTTTGTTTGAATGCAATTGAGTGGAATCTTAATGATTAAGCTTAAATTTTATTTGAAACAATTACCAATTTTTGAAACTAATTGACTTTAATTTGATTTAATAAGCTATGTTTCAATGCAATTTACTTTCATTTGATTCAATAAGCTTTATTCAAATAAAATTAGCTTTGTTTGAATGCAATTGAGTGGAATCTTAGTGATTAAGCTTAAGATTTATTTGAACCTATTACCATTTTTGAAAAGAATAGTTGACTTTCATTTGATTAAACAAGCTATGTTTAAATGCAATTGATTTTCCTTTGATTCAATAAGTTTTATTCGAATCAAATTAGCTTTGTTTGAATGCAATTGAGTGGAATCTTAATGATTAAGCTTAAACTTTATTTGAAGCAATTGCCATTTTTGGAAATAATAGTTGACTTTCATTTAATTAAACAAGTTATGTTTCAATGTAATTGACTTTCATCTGATTCAATATGCTTTATTCAAATCAAATTAGCTTTGTTTGAATGCAATTGAGTGGAATCTTAGTGATTAAGCTTAACCTTTATTTCAAACAATTATCATTTTTGGAAAGAATAGTTGACTTTCATTTAATTAAACAAGCTATGTTCGAATGCAATTAACTTTCATTTGATTAAATAAGCTTTATTCGAATCAAATTAGCTTTTTTTGAATGCAATTGAGTAGAATCTTAATGATTAAGCTTAAGCTTTATTTGAACCCATTACCATTTTTGGTTAAGAAGTTGACTTTCGGTTGATTAAACAAGCTATATTTGAATGCAATTGACTTTCCTTTGATTCAATAAGCTTTATTCAAATCAAATTAGCTTTGTTTGAATGCAATTGAGTGGAATCTTAATGATTAAGCTTAAGCTTTATTTGAAACAATTACCATTTTTCGAAAGAAGTTGACTTTCATTTGATTAAGCAAGCTATGTTTGAATGCAATTGATTTTTATTTGATTCAATAAGCTTTATTCAAATCAAATTAGCTTTGTATGAATGCAATTGAGTGGAATCTTAATGATTAAGCTTGAGCTTTATTTGAAACAATTACCATTTTTCGAAAGAAGTTGTCTTTCATTTGATTAAACAAGCTATGTTTGAATGTAATTGACTTTTATTTGATTCAATAAGTTTTATTCGAATCAAATTAGCTTTGTTTGAATGCAATTGAGTGGAATCTTAATGATTAAGCTTAAACTTTATTTGGAACAATTACCAATTTTTGAAACAAGTTGACTTTCATTTGATTTAATTAACTATGTTTTAATGCAATTTACTTTCATTTGATTCAATAAGCTTTATTCAAATAAAATTAGCTTTGTTTGAATGCAATTGAGTGGAGTCTTAGTGATTAACCTTAAGATTTATTTGAACCAATTAACATTTTTGGAATGAATAGTTGACTTTCATTTGATTAAACAAGCTATGTTTAAATGCAATTGACTTTCATTTGATTCAATAAGCTTTTTTCGAATCAAATTAGCTTTGTTTGAATGCAATTGAGTGGAATCTTAATGATTAAGCTTAAGTTTTATTTGAACCAATTACCATTTTTGGAAAGAATTGTTCACTTTCATTTGATTGAAAAAAGTATATATGTGAACAATGAGTAATCTGATTAAGCTTAAGTTTGTGAACAATGAGTAATCTGATTCTTCCAAGAAGGGTCTAGGTTGTGTTCAAAATTGATGTTATGATTTAAAGCATCATCAAGATTAATTTATGATCTTTCTATTACTTATTGAATCAAATGTAAGTCAATTGCATTCAAACATAGCTTGCTTAATCAATTGAATGTCAACTATTCTTTCTAAAAATGGTAATTGTTTCAAATAAAGCTTAATCTTAATCATTTAGATTCCACTCAATTGTATTCAAACAAATTTAACTTGATTTGAATAAAGATTATTGAATCAAAAGAAAGTTAATTGCATTCAAATAAAGGTTATTGAATTAAATGAAAGTTAACTTCTTTCAAAAATTAGTAATTGTTTCAAATAAAGCGTAAGCTTTATGATTAAGGTTCCACTCAATTGCATTAAATCAAAGCTAATTTGATTCGAATCAAGCTAATTGAATCAAATGAAAGTCAATTGCATTAAAACATAGATTGTTTAATCAAATGAAAGTCAACTATTGCTTCCAAAAATGGTAATTGTTTCAAATAAAGCTTCAGCTTCATCATTAAGATTCCTCTCAATTGTATTCAAACAAAGCTAATTTGATTCAAATAAAGCGTATTGAATCAAATGAAAGTCAATTGCCTTCAAGTATAGCTTTTTTAATCAAATGAAAGTCAACTATTCTTTACAAAAATGGTAATTGGTTCAAATAAAGCTTAAACTTAATCATTAAGATTCCACTCAATTGCATTCAAATAAAGCTAATTTGATTTGAATAAAGCTTATTGAATCAATTGAAAGTCAATTGCATTCAAACATAACATGTTTAATCAAATAAAACTCAGTTAATTCTTTCCAAAAATGGTAATTGTTTAAAATAAAGCTTAAGCTTAATCATTAAGATTCCACTCAATTGCATTCAAACAAAGCTAATTTCATTCAAATAAAGCTTATTGAATCAAATTAAAGTCAATTGCATTCATGCATAGCTTGTTTAATCAAATGAAAGTCAACTTCTTTCGAAAAATGGTAATTGGTTCAAATAAAGCTTAAGCACAATCATTAAGACTCGTCTCAATTGCATTCAAACAAAGCTAATTTGATTCAAATAAAGTTTATTGAATTAAATGAAAGTCAATTGCATTCAAACATAGCTTGTTTAATCAAATGAAACTCAGTTAATTCTTTTCAAAAATGGTAATTGTTTAAAATAAAGCTTAAGCTTAATAATTAAGATTCCACTCAATTGCATTCAAACAAAGCTAATTTGATTTGAATAAAGCTTATTGAGTCAAATGGAAGTCAATTGCATTCAAATGTAGCTTGTTTAATCAAATGAAAGTCAACTATTCCATCCAAAAATGGTAATTGTTTTAAATAAAGCTTAAGCTTAATCATTAATATTTCACTCAATTGCATTCAAACAAAGCTAATTTGATTCGAATAAAGCTTATTGTATCAAATGAAAGTCAATTGCATTCAAACATAGATTCTTTAATTAAATGAAAGTCAGTTAATTCTTTCCAAAAATGATAATTGTTTAAAATAAAGCTTAAGCTTAATCATTAAGATTCCATTCAATCAAAGCTAATTTGATTCGAATATAGCTTATTGAATCAAATGAAAGTCAATTGCATTCAAGCATAACTTGCTTAATCAAATGAAAGTCAACTATTCTTTCCAAAAATAGTAATTGTTTCGAATAAAGCTTAAGCTTAATCATTAAGATTCCACTCAATTGCATTTAAACAAATTTAACTTGATTGAATAAAGATTATTGAATCAAAAGAAAGTCAATTGCATTCAAACATTTTCTATAAATATATATTCATTTTGATATACTTTGTCACATGAAAATTTTACCTTTTGATTATTATAGATATTTGATAACCGGTTTTGTTAATTGTTTTGTAATGGCAAGATGAAAGGGGAAAGTTTGTTTATGATTATGTGAATGAGTGTGAATTTTACAAATATTTCAAATTCTCAGGAAAAAAACCTTCAATTTTTTAATGTTACATCCTAAATATCATCGCATGCAAAGCGTGCACATAAGGCTAGTTTATTTATTGTGCGCTGGTAGTCTTAGTGGTTATGTTAGGAAGTTTTTTTTTTTTAAAAAAAAATTATAAATTCAAGTACTCCTTCCGTAACATAAAACTTTAAAAAATTATATGTCGTTTCATTGGATTGTATTTCTCATGGAAATACAAATTCCTAGGAAATAACCAAATACCTTTGTGTTTGGTTGGCATGAAATAACAAAAGCACAGGAAATTGAAATTCCAAGGGAAATAGAATTTCCCATAAAGTGTAGGAAATTAATAACCTACCTCTACTTGGTAAATGAAAATTCATGTATTAATTTCAATTTTCTATGGTCAACCAAACACAAATAGCAATTTCCTAGGAAGTTGATAAGGGAATTTATTTCCCATGAAATAATACTTCCCGTGTTCAACCAAACGAGCTTTTAGTTTTGCACGTATTTTGAGGAAGCAATTTAAGGATGTAAACGAAAGAATTAGTCAAAATAATTTTAATATTAGTAACTTACAATCACATTCTTGCTTATATTAAAACCATTTTGACTAATTCAATCGTTTACACCCTTAAACTGCTTCCTCAAAATGCGTACAAAATCAATTGTTGAAAGTTTTATGTTACGGAGGGAGTAGGTTTAATGTGAGGCCTAAATTGGGAGTTTGAATGTCTCTCATTAAAACCTACTCTTAGATTATAATATAAATATAAATTTGCCAGCTTAGTAGCCCAAATCATAGTACCTTCGTCATGGTACACGTGTGCACCTACTTGTAATTGCATCGTAGTATTCCTGAGGCCTAATGTTTCATATCTTTGCATCGCAACATTAAAAAAAGTGCCATTTTCTTACAGGACTTCTTAATGCCGGATCGGATGTCAAAATTCAGCAGTGTAATATTCCTCGTGATATCATTCTCAACATTAATTGCTACAAAGAAACTTGAACAAAGCAATTAATGTATGTGTTCACTGTTCAGGCTTGAGAAAAACAGACATACAACCTCTTTAATTTTAGCTCAATCAGTTGGTTCAGTACTGAAATCCAAACAGCTCCTATTATCCTACATCCATAAAACAAGTAATTGACGTTGGACTAAAAACAAAGAAATACTCTTGAAGCAAATCAAAGTTAAATCTTCCAAAACGCCCTCCTTCCTGCATCAACCTTTAATTCTATACCAATTCATTACCACTCTTGAAACAAGTCCTTCACATGAAATCTCATACGCCTTGCGATACAATTGACTTTTGCTATGCAGCTAGAATGAATCCCTGATCAGTGAATGACAGGCTTCAGAGGATGACCCCTTATCTGTGACAGCTCAATATGCGCATCCAAGTCTTCATCCAGCTCACCAATAATACTTCTGTTGATGCAAAATTAGGATTAAGTTACTATGTGAATAAACTACAAGTACCATGACACACTAAATTTCTTAGGGACAGAGCAGGAAACCCAATTTAGTAGGGCTCGAGCCTCGTTTGATATTGTTGTGATTTTTTTTTTTGGTTTTTTTTTTTTTTTTGTTTTTGATAGTAATATTAATATGATATTTTAAATAAGGAACCAAAAATTAGTTAAACCTATTAAGACTAACATAATTTTGAAAAGGAAAAATTAGAAATAGCCCCCTAACCTTTTCACGTTTTTAATAATTACTCCCTTATTTTATTTTATTTTAAATTTAACTCCCTAACATTTAATTTTGTTAAGCAAATCACCCACAAATCACCCAAATCCGTTAAATCTAACAATGGCGACTAGAGGTGTCAATTTTCGACCCGACCTGAAAAATCCGAACCTTAAATAGCGGGTTTTGACAAAATTTTTAAGATTTTTGACCCGTTTAAACCCGTCTTCTAACCCTGCTAAAACCCGTCAATTTTTAACCCGACCCAGTTCAACCCGGTGGGTTTAACATTTTTTAGTATTTTTATGATTTTTTGATAATTTCTATAACATTAGACTATTAAACATTTACTATCAAATTTCTAAATTGTCATTTTGATCGTTTATTTGTACAAAATGATTCTAAAAGACGCTATTTATTAATTCTTGTTATATGAGATACAAATTTAAACATTTTTTTTTATAAATGAGGTTATAAATACTAGATTTAGAACACAAAATAACACTACGGTTATAAATCTCTAAACTCGCTGGGTCAACCCGAACCCGGAGGATCTAGATCACAAATAATATATCTAAAACCCGAACCCAATAACAATCCGCTTTGAGTAACCCGAAACTGGCACTAAGTTAGAATAACCTGACCCGACCTATTTCACACATCTAGTGGCGACTATTTTTTTACTAATCAAACCCTCACCTTTCTCCCTAATCATTCCTTCATCATCATCTTCATTTCACCACCCTAACCACCACCACCAACACCACCATTTCTCTCTCCTTTGACCATGCCACCACCACCAACACTTCATCATCCTCCTCTCCCAATTCCACTCTTTCTCGCTCATTTGGCCCTCCTAAAAGACCTAAATTTCTCTCTCTCTCTCTTCAATTCCACTGCAACTCAACCAATCAATTAGCTCCTTCAGATTAATCTTGATTTCCTCCGATCTATGGTGGTTTGATTTGAACTTCTATTGATCTCGAAAGGGTCAAATTGGTAGTAGGATGGTTCAAATTGGTACTGGGGAGGGTTGAATTGGTGGTGGATGGTCCGAATTGGTAGTGTGGTGGGTTGAGTTGGTGGTCGGATGGTTCAAATTTGTAGTTGGGTGGGCTAAATTGCTGGTGGGGTGGTTTGAATCAGGGTGAGGTGGGTTCGATTTGGTTGGGGTCGGTTTGGCTTGGGTTTGGTGGTTGTGGTAGAGTGGTAAAGGTTCGGGTAAAGGGGTGGTGGTGGCGGCGGCAGGGGGTGGTCAGAGGAGAGAGAAAGAAAATGGAGGTGATGCTGGTGCTGGTGGCAGGGGATGAGCAAAGTAGAGATAAAGACAATAGAGGAGGAGGTGGAGGTGGTGGTGGTGGTGGTGGCAAGGGGGTTAGTCAGAGGAGAGAGAAAGAAGATGGAGATAATGTATTAATGATAAAGATAAGTGTATTGATAATCCATCTTAGTGTGTTAATTATATTTTGAGTTGATAATTAACAAATCAAAGGTAATATTCCGTAAAAATTTAACGGAATATTTTAATCTGGGGTTATTTGCTCAACGGAGCTAAATGTTACGGGGTTAAATTTAAAAATATAAAAATAAGGGGGTAATTGCTAAAAACGTGAAAAGGTTAGGGGTTATTTCTAATTTTTCCTTTTAAAAAAACGGACAATAGAAAATTGCAAACCACTTTTTGAGTTGTTTCTGGTTTCTTGTTTCTGGTTTTTGGTTTTTAGTTTTAAAAAAAAAAACTCAAAACTCAAAACATTACCGAATAAGAATCAATTAAAAGCTTCATAAAGGATATCATACATGTTGTCACCCCTGATGATGTATAAACCCAATACAATTTGTTGAACTCCTTCCTGAAACCCAGAATAAGACGCATGATTAATTTAAAATAGATTTCATCTATGACAAGATATCAATGCTATTTCTTAATGTGAGAGCGCCGAGAGCCAGGAGGAAAAGAGATATGATAAAAAAAAAAAAATAAAAAAACATTAGTCAACGAAGAAACATGAGAAAAAACCACAAATATATATACTAAAAAAATATGATTGGGTGGCTTGATTATATACACAGTTGCATACAGTAGGAGAGTTTAGATCCTCTAGATTTCAAAGATTTAGAGTTAGGAACAGTTGAGCAAAATCAGCAAATAAGACTAAATGCATTGATCAAAAAACAAAAACAAAAACAAAAAAAAAAACCCTTATTTTTCCCCTCCCCAAAATTCAACTATTCTTTGCCAATTCTACCATAACTTCACCATTTTGCAATCTAGAGGATCTACATCCATGGGAGGAGTACAGAATTTTATGAAGCATAAAGTAAGGCCAGAAGAACAAATAACACAAACTTCCAATAATTTTTCTATACTCCACATGCAAAATTTTATGAGATACACCATACACCCCATATGCAAAAATATATTTTTCTCACTTCATTGGTGAACTATATACAGGATTTATTACTTGACAGCACAAATGGACATGGTAAGAGAAATAAAGTATGCATTATAGCTAAATACTGAACTCCTATCCTTTCTTTTGAACTTGTTGGAAACAATTACTTACATTTAACTCATTGCCTAACAGGGCAGTCTTAAGTATAATTATTTAGTAGTATTATTAGGAATCATGGTTTCGCGTTCATAGCAGAAACAGATTTTAGGAACTTCAAATAATTAAGTTCCCCTAATCCCCCTGAATTGACTAATTAACATAACAAAGTTGGCAGATACAGACACAGGGTTTGCACAATGTCAACATCAAAAAATTTACTGCCGTAACTTTTTAGTTGTAAAAATTTGACATAAAGAAGAGAGTCATGCAAGATAATTGTTGCAAATAAAAAGTTATGGAGGTATTATATATTCAGTAACTGACTAGTGACTATGTTGAGCCAATTGACCAGATAGGTATATAAAAAAACACACTTTTTCCACGTTGGTATAAAAATTAACAAAAATGACAAATTAGTATAAAAGTTAGTTTCTTATGACAAATGGGTATAAAAAGTTAGTTTCGTGTGACACTTAAGCCTAATGTCTTCTTCAAGTTGTGTATAAGCTACAATTTTATTAAGGCGTTGTTAATTGTCACCCCATGATTACTTATATAATAAAATTGTACCTTATACACATACTCGAAGAAAACATTAGGCTCAAATGTCACACGAAGCTAACTTTTTATAATCATTTGTCATACGAAGCTAACTTCTATACTAATTTGGCTTTTTTGTCATTTTTTATACCAATGTGACAACTGACAAAAAGGTATTTCTTTATATACCTATTCGGTCAATTGGCCGACTATGTTGTTCATTATGTCAAAAACAAAAATAATAGATAATTTGAATAATAAAAGAGGGGGGGGGGATTTAATCATACCTTGGTAGAAAAAACCCTCTCATGTGATTCATCGAGAATTATATTTGTTGCTTGGTCAAAACCTTTTAGGATTCCCTGTATCATTATGCATCCATTAATAATAGAAAGATGTCTACTTTCAAAAGTAATAAAAGGCAACTCAAGTCTAATTTAGTTAAGTTAGGTAGCATGTAAACTCACCACAATGTTGCGTCCATCATTGGTGATAATTGAAATCATTTCTGCAGGGGAAGGAGAGGAAAAAATAAGCTGTCAACATACAGCAGAGCAGACATGACAGCTTAGGTATCTTTCAGATACTAATGTTGCAGAAACAATTGCTTCAACAATTTATGCCCATGGTATCACTCAGATATTCATTCCACACAGAGCTTCTGTTCATTGAAACTGACTGTAATGTAAACAAAACAAAACAGAGATTGAGACCACTTACGGTCCACAAGAGGCTCAAGTCCAGGTCCAGTAGCCATTACAAACTCCCAAGGCCAACAATTAGCTCAAATTGAACACACTGCAGCAGCAGATTTGAAAGGATTAACAATGACCAGAAAAAAGGGAAACATCATGCACTAGGGTAAATAAGTAAGGGTGTATATGTGAACGTGAAAGCAAGTTCAATAAGTGATTTTTGTCATCAATTTCTTTTCATAATTTCTCTAGAAGTCTTCATTTATAACATATCATAGATAAAAAAACAGATGCACCAGTAATAAACCCATCGACCACTAGGACTGCATGACTTTCTTCTGCTAACACATGTTCTTTACATTACAATCAATCCAGTTTGTCTCGGTCAAAACTGCAATCTCTACCAAATTCTTAGCTTAATGCCATAATATGAAATTACCAATCTTAGACCCTTTTCTTTTGGATTTCATTTCTGAAATTTCAGTTCAGTTCAGGTTCGAATGAGCCTATGATTTAGTTCAGATTAATATAAGCCAACCAATTAATTCAGTTCAAAAGAACATACCCTTAGTTCACTTATCCACGAAGATGTATTGAAAACCCCAAAAAAATAAAGGTATCCAATACATTAAAATCACATCACTTTGTAACTGATAAAACATTAAAACCCCAAGTCCCTCACCTATTAGCTCACATAAGATAAGCCAATTAGCATCATGAGATGTACAAAATATTTAATAATAAGGAAAATCTTAACTAATGTGGCAATGAGCATCAAAATAAAATGCTCTCAGTCCCTTGTACTTGTGCCTCCTCCACCGAGGCAGGCCCGTCCTGACCCAGGGCAAGAGGGGCCGCTGCCTGGACCAAGGAAGAAAACCTCTATTTTCGTAGAGTCACTCTAACATAGCCTTACCAGTTATTATAACCAAAACTCTACAGCAAATTATCAACAAAATTCGATTGGAAATTCTCCTTCCGCTTAAAACTCTAGCAATAAATTACCGAGTATGATATATTCAATAACCCAACCTAGAAGAACTTGTATAATTCATTTTCCATGATTCTACGAGAAAAAATATAAAAAAATCTTACCTCAAAAGCTCGGCTTTGATGGAGGAAATACACCACAGATACCATGCCTCAAAGTGGCGGAACCAGGACTTAAAAAATGGGGGTACGGAGCCGAACAATCGAACATTAAGATAAAATCTTTATAAAACAATTACAACAATAAACATTGTTTAATACTTAAACTTTTACATAAGAAATTCCAAAATGTAGTTTTACATTAGAAAGTACCAACAAAAAAAAAAATTATAATTATAATTGCATCATTCGAGCCTTCATACTTTGAAATTGATTAATGATATCTCCATCAGGAACATGTAAAAACACATCTTTCTCAATAAAAGTTACTAAAACACACTAAAGTACTAAACTAAAAAAACATTTCCAATGTTCAAAATACACAAACACAAAACACAGCCAAATTACATAATATAGAAAATTAGAAATAAAAACAACATAAACAAATTATCAATTAAACACATCACAAACAATGAAAATTATGAAACAAACAATTAACCAACTCAATTAAACAAACAATTAAACAAACAACCAAATGTCCAAATTAGTGAATTACAGAATACAGAAGCTGAGAAACATACCGTGATACCGTCAGGACTCAGGCTCAGGCTGTCTGCGGTCAGGCCGTCGGGCGTAAAGGAATCAAAGGCAGTGGAGGACAGGCCAAGCGGCAAGCCGGCGAGGGAGAGGGCTGGCTGGCTGAGGGCGCGAGACTGTCGTGAGTGTCGTCTATTCGTCTAAGGCCTCTAACCTCTGGGTGAGTGAGTGACTGCCTCTGCCTGACTGGGCGAGCAGCGAGGGCGGTGGCCGCGGTGCCTAGGTCGGACGTGGAGCACAGGGCTGACAGGAGCAATGGCCAATGGGAGTGAGTAGTGAGAGAATATGAAACTAGGGTTTGTGTTTTGACCGTAATGACCGAGTATATGGGCCTTGGGCTTCAATTCTTTCCCTTTAGAGCGCTGAACTTTTAAAAAAAAAAACAAATTTTACTGACCACCAAGTCGACGGCAATTTCTTTGGCGGTCCATAAATTTTTATCGAACTTGGTTTTTTCTGAAAAAAAATGGGGGTACATATGGGTGATTCTGAGCAGACATGTTCGCGAACAGTTCGGGCTCGGCTCGGTCAAAGTTCGGTCAAAGTTCGGCTCGGACCTAGCTCGGCTCGAGAGTCAAACGAGCGGCTCGAAAAGCTCGTGAACAAGCTCGATTAATTATATTTATAAAATATAATAAATAATTATTTGTACAAATATATTGCATTATTTTTTTTGAATAAAATATAGGAAAAATTACATAGAATAAGCCAACATTTGCACCATCTTCTCAAAATAAGCCAACCTTTGTGTATTTCCAAAATAAGTCAACCTTGTGCCACTTTAATCTAAAACTAAGTCAGGCAAATTATTAACCTGTTGTAACAGGTTGCTTCCGGTTTTATGACCGTTGGAACCATCACACCTCTTCTTCTCTCTTATTTCTATTTAACCCTAATCCCCATCTTCTTCCTTCTTCATCTTCTTCCATCCCTCTGTTTTTTTTCTCTCCATTTCTGTCGATTTTCCTCCATTTTTAATATTTTTTCCTCAATTTTTCTCCTCCATTTTGTGACAATGTTTGTTAGAAATTTAGATGCTTCCTTAATCCTGCCTTTAAATCTAACCCAGGAATTAGATTAAAAAAAAACCCCAACAGATGCATAATCGCCATCATTTTTGGCATTAGCAATGATATCAAAATAACAAAGTTCATCAACATCAACTTCATAGGTTCTCCCACTCCCACTTAAGTAAATCAATTCCCCAGTACTGGCTTGAACAAACTTACCATCATGGAAATAACTCAGTGTCACTGTCATCTTACCTAATTAATTCAAATGAAACATCCATCAATCATAACACTTCAAACACTACTTCAAACATCCCTCAATCACAACACTTAGCTTCAAACAACACTTCAAATAAATTCAAAATTAATACCTACATACATGCATTCTGTTATTTTAAATAAATTCAAAATTCAACATTTAGAATGTAACTCAATTAATTATTTCAAACAATACATACATAATTCTTCAAAAACGCAGTAATTCAAACTACAAATTCAGACCTAAATTCTTCAGAATTATTTCCCTATTCTAATAAACCCCAACAAAAAAAACTACATGAATTCAAACCTAAATTTAGCATTCAAACTAGAATTATTGAAAAATGGATTTCTAACCTGAGAGGACGAAATTCTTCAAAATCGCAAGCCACTCCAACGAAGCTATTGAAATTCAATCTTCTAAGCTCAGACAATCTCCTACATTCAATCTCCAATGGCGTTTTTTCGATTTTTTTGGGTTAATGGAGTTATGTTAATGGAGTTTTTTTTTGGGAGAAGAAAGAGAGTAAATGAGAAGGAAGAGAGTAAATGAGAAGGAAGAATAAAGGGTTGACAGTAGGTGAGAGAGAGAGTAATTTAATTTCTTTTTTTCCCCTCCATCAACTTAAGTGACCTACTAAACCGTTTTTGTGTAATTAAACTTAGTTTTAGATTAAAGTGGCACAAGGTTGACTTATTTTGGAAATACGCAAAGGTTGGCTTATTTTGAGAAGATGGAGCAAAGGTTGGCTTATTCTATGTAATTTTTTCTAAAATATATTGCATTATTAAAAATGAAAATTAAAACATGTTAGTATGTTACATTATTTAACATTGAACTTGAACACATAGTTAAAAAAATGCCCATAACCTAAGCCCATAAATCTAAATATTCAATTTTTTCAAACTCAAACTACTCTACCCTACTACTGCTATCTAAACTCTCAATCTCCTTATCAAAAAAAATATATATACTTTCAGTCTCTCACTCACTCAGACCTAAACGCTAAAACAAAAAACTTAACTCTCATTTTCATAATTCTTTCTGAAATTCTTCGATTCATTGTAATTCTTCCTTTCATTTTGATAATTCTTCACTTTTTTCTTCAATTTCACACCTCTAATTACTGATTTTTTCCTCTTCTTTTTTTTTGCTCTTGAAGCTCTAGTTTACGATTTAGGGGTTTTGGAAACCCTATTTCGTTGACGTCTCTGCCCCTTTTGTACCTGTGATGCTTTGATTCTTTTCTTTTAATTGTTTTAAGTGTAATTGTTTTCCTTGTTTTACCCCGTGTTATTCAAGTTGTTGCTTCTATGGGGTTATGACTCTTTAGTGTACATATTTGTAAAAATTTCGTTTAGGTTAGTGTAGGGGTCATATTTACCGGCCGCTTACGTCTCACGGGTTGTTTTGAATGCTCTTTAACGCCACATGTGAATGTGGTCTAGTAGGAGTCGCCATCGTGCGTTTATACGATCCATGGACACCGAAGAAGTACCAATGCCAGGAGCAATTAGCCCCATATGGTCGTGCACTAGAGTATGGGTTTGGGGACAGGTTACGAGCCAATCGTGCATTGGACCCGCCCGCCTGTAAGCGGTCTCTACTAGGTCTCTTTTTGTGGTTGTATTATTAATAATCCCGAATACATGGATATCTCAGTTTTATATCCTAAAGAGCGCATATTACTAGGTGGGTTTGAATTATTTACAAATCAGAACTAATTTTATTATGACCACTTTGAATTAAGTCAGTGTTAAAAGTCCTAAAAATAATAAATCAAATAAATCATGAAATAAACACAAGACGACGATAAATAAAATAGATCTATGATTGTAAAAATATAAAATAAAGGAGATAAAAAAATACAAAATTAGAACAATTGCATGTGAATTGATTGTGAAATCGAACTTTTATGTACGATCTATTATAATGCATAAGTGAATTGTTAATCACAATGCATATATTTAGATTATATTAAAAACTAATGAAATAATCAAGAATTAATTATAAAATGGTGATTAAAAAGAAAATCAAGTTGTTATGAAAGTTGTGAAGAATTATGAAAAAAAAGTAATTATAAAGTGTTGAACATTCATATGTATGTTCAACTAGAAATTTCATTATTTGTTATGAATTTATCCATTATCATCGCTTATCTCCATTTTAATCACCATTTAATTAATCAAATAATTAAATTCAACAAAATAATGAAAGGTTAAGAGAGTAGAGACTTCAGAATAGTGTACCTTGTAATACCTTGATCAAGACAACTAAGGGATAATCAACAACGATGAATGCAAGTGTGTTGTTTAAAGTTGATTGAGTTGGTGTTTTGTGATGTGTTTGATGATGTTTTGAGGGTTGTTTGATGTGGTATAAGGGTATGAAGTTGAAGTATGCAATGCATGGGTGGGATCGATGTTGTTGGCGTATGCTAAAATGCTTGGAAGGACTCGTATTTATAGGCCAAAAGTTGCAACGAAGCCCCGGGGAGGACCAGATCTGCGCAGACACAGCCCACCTGCGTCTAGATGCAGGCCACCTGAGTCTAGGCGCAACACCCTGCGTCCAGGCGCAGTTCTGGCTACTTCCGGGTCTTCCGTTTGACGATTTTGGCGATTTTGCGCGCGATTTCCAGGATTATAATTCGATTATGATGTGATTACGATTGACTTCTGTAGTATTTGACATTCCAGAATATTCCGGGATGTCCCGGAATGTTCTAGAATGTTCTAGAATGTTCCGGGGTGTTCCAAGACGTTATAGAATGTTCTAGAAGCCTCCAGAAGCTCTAAAAATTACAGAAAAATTATGAAAAAATCATGAAAAATTATAAAAAATATGAAAAACTCTAATATGATTTGCGGGACAATTTTCAACATTTGAAAATGATGAAAATGCCCCTAAGCATGCAAAAATCCTTAAAAAATCTAAAAAAACTCTAAAATATGATAAAAACTATAGAAAAATATAAATAAATTATAAAATTATTTTTATGATTTTAAAAATTTCGTATGATGAAAAAAAGTAATTTTTTCATTTTTTTATGAATATAAAATATTGAAAAATGCATGGAAAAATATTTAAAAAATACCTAAAGATGGTGAAAAATTATGCATAAATTCCGTAATCACCGCGAAACCTAATAATTGCTTCCAAGAAAGTTTAAGCACGATTAGGCGACTATTTGAGGTGTATTATGCATTTTCATCGTCAATTTCCCTTAGTTGGACCTTATGACAATATGGTACATTCATCATTAGTCTCTAGGGGAGACACATTTAGGTGTCTACCACAACAAGAGAATGACGCTCCGCCGACCGACTTTTACCGACCGTTAACGGTCGGTAAATAGGTTTACCGACCGCTTCCGGTCGGTAAAAGTAGGTCGGTGGAAATTTAGTCGGTAAATTTTTTTTCCGACCGGTAATACTTCGGTTGATAATACCGACCGCCAGTCGGTCGGTAAAAGGCTCCCACAGCCTTGTTTTTTTCGTGCTAAATAACTTACTGACCGTTTGTCGGTCGGTATATTAATTTTCGCGGTTTTTTTATTTGAATAATTGCCATTTTCGCGGTTATTTTCTTTTTCAAATACCGACCGTTTGTAACTCGGTAAATTGTTGTGCCTATTTTTTCCCCTTTCACTAAATATCAAAAAGGCTTTAAAAAAGAAATAAATTATATATTAATGAAAAACAGATTAAAATTACGAAATAAAATTTTTATATTATTTATATAAATAATTCGTAATACACAAGAGTAACACATATTACAGTTTCAAAAAACGTAAACAATAATAAACCGAAATCTAACAAACAACTGCACTACGAAGGCTCCAAAACCGCCAGAAACGTATGTGCGATCGTCGGGAAATGGAAGACGGATCGCCGAATTGCCTCATGAAAGCGTCAATCGATCTGCGCCTTCAACTGCTCGAGGTACTCCGCTTGCTTCTTCTGATCCTCCGCTTGCTTCTTCAGATCCTCCTCCAGACGGCGCTGATGCTCCTCTCAGCGGCGGTCTCGCTCCTCTAACTCCATCCTGGCGCGCTCGGACTCCTCCAAACGCTCGGACATCTTTGCCAGTTGAGCGGAAACCGATGGAGAGTAGGCAGATCCAGCGTGCCGCTGTGAGGCTCTCTCATAATAAAGAGAACCTCCTTCTTTGCCGAACCCTAGAACCTCGCCCTTCCGGAAGCCACCAACCGTCTCAAAGAAACCTGGTTGGGATCCGTCTCCGAGCCACTAGCCTGAGACTCCGAAAGGTTCTGGGTATATTGTTCCTGCAAATTATGGAGTTAGTTCAAACAATTTCAAATAAAAGAAAAATAAAGTTGATATGCAAATTTTGTTGCATTTTAAGCGCGTTTTTTGGCATTTTCGCTCCTAACTTGTCACATGTCTATCGATTACTAGATTTCAAACCTTATACACGTCCCTATAAAACACTATTATGCTTACTAGGTGCTGATCGCATTGGTTATAATGCCACAACACCATTTTGAGCAAACACTTGTCATTTTAGGCCATTTTAGGATTTTTTTTTGGCATTTTTGCTCCTAACTTGTCACATGTCTATCAATTGCTAGATTTCAAACCTTATACACGTCCTATAACACACTATTATGCTTAATAGGGGTGGATCGCGTTAGTTATAATGCCACGACACCATTTTAGGCAAACATTTGTCATTTTAGGGGTTTTTTTAGGCAATTTCGCTTCTAACTTGTAACATGTCTATCGATTCCTATATTTCAAACCTTATACACGTCCTATAACACACTACTATGCTTACTAGGGGCTGATCGCGTTGGTTATAACGCCACAATACCATTTTAGGCAAACAGTTGTCATTTTAGGCCATTTTAGGGTTTTTTTTTTGGCATTTTCGCTCCTAACTTGTCACATGTCAATCTATTTCTAGATTTCAAACCTTATACACGTCCTATAGAACACTATTATGCTTACTAGGGGCTGATCGCGTTGGTTATAATGCTACAACACCATTTTAGGCAAACACTAGTCATTTTAGGCTATTTTAGGGTTTTTTTTGGCATTTTCGCTCCTAACTTGTCACATGTCTATTGATTCCTAGATTTCAAACCTCATACACGTGCTATAACACACTATTATGCTTACTAAGGGCTGATCGCGTTGTTTATAATGCCACAACACCATTTTAGGCAAACATTTGTCATTTTAGGCCATTTTAGTGGTTTTTTTGGCATTTTCGCTCCTAACTTGTTACATGTCTATCGATTCCTAGATTTCAAACCTTATACACGTCCTATAACACATTATTATGCTTACAAGGGGCTGATTGCATTGGTTATAATGCCACAACACCATTTTAGGCAAACACTTATCATTTTAGGCTATTTTAGGGGTTTTTTGGCATTTTCGCTCCTAACGTGTCACATGTCTATCGATTGCTAGATTTCAAACCTTATACACGTCCTATAACACACTATTATGCTTACTAGGGGCTGATCGCATTGTTTATAACGCCACAACACAAATTTAGGCAAACACTTGTCATTTTAGGCCATTTTAGGGTTTTTTTTGGCATTTTTGCTCCTAACTTATCATATATCTATAACCTTATACACGTCCTATAACACTCTATTATGCTTACTAGGGGCTGATCGCGTTGGTTATAACGCCACAACACCATTTTAGGCAAACAAGTGACAGTTTAGGCCATATTATGCTCTAAACAACATATCCTAAGTAATAAAAAAAGCAATCCTATTCGTACTCATCGACTTATAGGCCGAAATTCCGCTCTAAACATCAAATGCAAATCATAAAAAAGCAATCCTATTCGTACTCTTCGGCTTTGAACCCGAAATTCGGCTTTAAACATCAAATGCATAGTAAAGAAGAAAGCATTACCATCACTTCCTTGGCCTTCTGGCTAATCGGAGCCGGATCCTTCCCTGGTTGTTTCTTGAAGTGAGTATCAAGGAAGAGATCCGCATTTTCAGGCAACTTCCCTCCTTACGCCTTAGTCAACACAAACAGATGTGCGTAAGGGTAGGTGATATAAAAAAATGTTAACGAACGAGCATTTACAATACTTGAATGAAATAGTAAACTAACCAATTGCTTAGCTCGCTGAATGGTGGAGACAGATCCCGTGCAGTGAGAGGTCGAGGTGCGGCCACTAGCGTCGCTGGCTCTCCTGTTTGCCTTTGCTCAAGCCGACCTCTCCTTGAATTTGTTGTCATTGAGCCTGCCCTTCATTGCCTTGTACATCTCATCACCAAGCCAATTGGGTCGGTCTTTCCGCTTGTGCACTGTGTCGTTGAATATGTCCTTCAACCGTAATGCAACCTTGGTCTCATATGCATCCCGCACTGTGCCCTCGAGCTTAGGCCTCCAACTATACTGTTTCTACATTAGACAAAAGACAATGAAATATGTTAATGTAAGAGATTATATTAAAAAAAAAATATTTGTATGAAATTACAGAGTTCGTCTTTCTCACCTTCCATATGTCCCACCAATGTACTTTGGTCGCCTGATCTACCTCAGTGTAGTTCTTCCAAGGTTGATGGAAGTAGGAATTAATGACGTGTGTTATAGATCGAACAACACTGCCCTTGTCAAACCTTGCACACGAAACATAGTAAGATTAAACAACATATGAATATTACTTAATTTCAATAGTCAAAACATTAAAAAATTACACCAAAACTCACCATAGACCATCCGGGTCCAATTCTCGAACCCCATCTATGGACGTAGAAGCTTCGCCCTGATCCTTGTCGCCACCCTCAACCTCGGGTTCTCGTGTCGGAGTAGTCTCAGGCGGAGGAGTAGAGTAAGACAAAGGAGTGAGCTGAGGCAGAGATGGAGTAGTCTCAGAAGGAGGAGTAGGATCAAAGGGAGACGATGTAGGTTGAGACATAGCAGCCTGAGACACAGATGCCTGAGGACGAAGAGGACGATGTTGAGGCCAAAGCGGTGGTGGTGGCGGTAATGTAAACTGAGGAGCCTGGAACCGTGGAGCCTGGAATGATGGAGCGTTAAACTGGAGCTGAGGAGCTGCCCCGTGATCCAGGAGACGAGGCTGAGAAGAAAAGGAAGGTGAAATCACCGACCGTCTCCTAGACGACTCAACACGACGATGAAGGTCAGTAGGACGCAATATCGGCGAAGACCCAGTAGGACGAAAAGTCCCAGTAGGCTGAATCGAAGACTGAGCGGGAGAATGCTGGCGGGGCTGGGAGTTCTGGCTCTGAGCCTCCGACTCAGACAGGGACCTAGATGTGTCTTTCGGACCACCACGCCGTTTTGATGACATGTTTCTGCATAAAGTAGTGAGTAAATTATTCAGACGGTTAATAGTTATTGAAAGAAATCACAATCACAAATACAATGAGTATGAAAAAAAATGACAAACACTACAAATACAATTACAGAAATTAATCAAATTATAATGACACACAACACAAATAGAATGAAACCATCAATTAAAAAATAAAATTACAAAAAATAGAATTACAAAAAAAAAAAAAAATTAAACAAGCTTGATAGTAATGTTATGCTCCTACTCACT
The DNA here is from genome assembly GCA_951394345.1 of Salicornia ramosissima. Taxonomy (NCBI): domain Eukaryota; kingdom Viridiplantae; phylum Streptophyta; class Magnoliopsida; order Caryophyllales; family Amaranthaceae; genus Salicornia; species Salicornia ramosissima. Next base: position 31,487,415 of record OX596237.1, read on the forward strand.
CTTAAATCTTACAGTCTGCATGAAAGATAAGTATCTCAACATTAAAGAACTTGAGAAGGTTGTAGAACACTAAATAAAACAAGCAATTTCCAAATATACACACAAATTACCAGCACATGCTCAAATTACATTAAAAGACTAAAGGCATAAATACAAATGAATTGAACAAACAAATACAGCCATACATGGCTTTCCCCCACCATCTAGTTGCAATTAGATGTCATTCTCATTCATACTTAAATCTCCAAAATGCTGTTACATAATAACAAGGATACACCCATTCCTTACCCCACTCCCACTGATTCCTTCATTATTCTCTATTGCAAATCTTCTTACTATCCTATCTCCCTCAATTCCACCACAATAAGACAAACATGACAAAAAACTCACAACACATCATCAAAAGCTAAGTATGAACACAATAAGACAATTGGACATATATAAACATTGAACAACTCCTCTTTAACCCATTCATGTAATCACAAGATATAATGCAACTCTACTTGCTAACTTCCTTTGGAGACACGAAAGGATTCTGGGAATAGGCTAGTGATGAAGGGGTTTTTGGGCTCTTTCACCAAACAAATAAAACCTCCGTTGTAGTATAAGTGGGGGTGTCGAACACGGGGAACAAGTCGTGAATTGTGTTGCACGATTTAGGTCGATTGAGGATCTTGGATTTGTTGTTGGAAATGGAAGCTAAAACTATTGCAGAAAATAAATGAGAAAGATAATAAACTAAGGTCTAGGGTTGTCGGATTCGGGTTCAATTGATTTTGGGGGAATTACTTCAAAAAGTCTAAAGAACGAACTAAATTAAGGAAGGTGAATTAAACTCTAATAAAGTACCTAAACCTCCTCCCGGAGTGATTTAGGAGTTGACGCATGAATATAACAATAACGACTTCTCCCGAAGGGACATTATCATTACATTCAATGATCACAATTATACCAAGGTTTCACTAGAAGTAAATTCCTAGTTCGACTACCAATTCCCGTTGTAATAGTCTCACTAACAACGTACCTAAAGTAGATTCCTAGCTCGACCACCGACTCCGGTTGTAATGGCCTCACTAGCAACATTGGGCAAGAAAAATCAAAGCATAATTAACTCATAGACAAAGCCCTATTATACTTCGAAAATACCAATAAATCAAATATGGCCTTTAGCTAATCTCTAAGCTCATTGACACCAACATTAACACCCAATTTCAAGTCATGAACCCATCACCTTCAAACCCTAGAAATTAACTACTCACTAAACATGAACAAGAGCATTACACTAATAAACAAGCATAAAATCATGAAATTAAACACTAAATCTACCAACAAGCAAGAAAATAAACCAAGCAAACTTGAAATTGCATAATTTAAACACTATTCTAATTGAAAACATGAAATAAACAAGAATTAAAGCAAAGAAAAACTAGAACAACCAAAGTAAATGGGAGATTTAAAACTTATTGAATTGGTGAGCAAATTCGTTGGATTGGCCTTGTCACTTGAAAATCCTTCAAAATATTTAATCTTCATCATCAAAACCTCAAAATCAAGAGCTAAAACTAGATCTAAAACTATGGAAACAAGAATTGAACATAAACTCTAACTATGGGAAGAGGAAGAGAGGTTCTCTCTCTCCTCAAACCCTAACCTAAATCTGATTTTTGAGACATAAAACTAATCTAAAGTGTTGTTCTTATGTTTAGGGACCTTAGAATATATATATATATACAAGAGGGGGAAGCAATGAGCTAAGCACAAAAGAGGCACGAGCCCAAAACAAGACAGCACGAGCAACCATGAACAAGCTGAGAAAATAGAGCTGCAGCAGCCTGCTCGGGCACGGACGCGTGGAGAGGGTGGCGCTGGTGCGTAGTTGGCGGCGCAGGCGTGATGATGGTGGTGGCACGGCCGCGAGTGAGACCTCGAGCAGGCTTGGGTGTTGCTTTCTTTGAGGGCTGTCGCGAGTGATGGTCATTTAGCGTGGGCGCGCCTGGGTCTCTGTCCGCGACCATCACTTGACCCAAATGCTTCTAACTTTTGCTCGGGTTTCTTGGTACGGGTCGGGACGCCTCCCGAGACATCGGGCCTCGGGCCCAATAAGCCTTTAAAATTACAAAAATGCCCTTTTAGGGGTACTTTGCCTTGTCTTGTGGTCTTGGCTTTGGGGCATGCTTCTGTAAGCTTCTTGGAACCTCTCACGACCCTTTACGGCTTTCGAGAATCGCTTGGAAACCCGCAAAACACCTGCATTAAAGAACAAAAGTCATAAGTAACACAAAATAGCTCAATTATTGACAAAAACAACTATAAATCGACATTATTCAACGAAAGCTCAAAATAAACTGAAACTAAGCTAAAAAAGCGTAAAACATGGAATACTAAGCCTAAAAAGTGCAGAAAACAAGCGAAAAGAGCCGGGATAATAGGTCCTAAAATAGATTGATCAGCTAGTCGAACCTAGGAAGTCTGTTCCCCACTTGTTGATAATGATGATTATAATAATAGAGTTTTCTTTTTGAGCTTCTTATAGTAATACATAAGGGCTACATATAATATTTTCCATCAATATATATTAATCTGTAAACTTTACACCCGGGTGCATAATATAAACTATGCACCTACAGTTAAACCAAAACATTAACGTTTTGCATTCAAAATATTTATGTTATGCATTTAAAACATTCATTAAAAAAATAAATAAATTAGAACACCTACAGTTAAATTATATGTATTGCATTTTATAGATTATCTCCATTATCATTCATCATTAATCATTATCTTAATTTAATAATAAAATTAAACTGGTTCCTCATTTAAAGGTTACTTCCACAATTTGGGGCGTAGAATTCCAATATTTGCTTCTAATGCTGCCATTTCTATCATTCTCTAACCCTTTTTAGTTTTATTAAAAAAAAAACTAAATAGTTATTTTTGTTAACACAACTGCTTGATTTTTATAGGAATTCAAAATATATAACAAATATATGACAAGTAATTTACCATATTATATATATATATATATATATATATATATATATATATATATATATATATATATATATATATATATATAAGTAGGCTCATGTGAGAAATGTAGTTTTGGTGAGAAGGGTGAGAAATAACTACAACCCTTTGATCAACAAATGAATGGCTAAGATTAAATTGGATTTTCCCTCTTTACTCTTTCTATTGTTTGGAGTCAATGTATCTATGACATAAAATTAATGTATTTTTACTCAATGTATTTATAGCATATTTTGAATGTACCTATAGTTGTTAATCAATGTACTTCTAGGTTATAGTTGATGTATTTATCTCTTTCCACATTTCTCACGATAAGAAATTTCTCACCGGAACCCAACCCTATATATATATAATTAAACAAACAAATCAAATTATCAATTAAACAAATGACAAACAAACAATCAAACATTCAGAATTTCAAGAATTCAAGCAACCCATACCCAATCTGAAGAAAAAAAAACAGAAATGGAGAATGTGAAGCATACCAAATGAGAGGAGGGCGAGAGGGAGGGCGAGGCTGAACCGTCGAGCGTTAGTCGTCAGTCAAAGAAGACGTCGTGCGTCGTGCGTGGAGGGCGAGAGGGAGGGCGAGGCTAGCGCTGAACCATGCATGGAGGGCGAGCAGTCATGCGTGGAGGGCCGAGAGGGCGAGCAGTCGTGCGTGGAGGGCGAGGAAGTTGGCCGGACGCCGATCGCCGGTCGTGCGTGGAAGGCGTGGAGGGATTGGGTGAAGTTAGGGTTTGGGTTTTTGGGGGGGTTTTTTGGGGAGTGATTTGATCGAGTTTTTTGGGGTTTGTTTGAGTCGGGAAGGATATCATAACCCGACTCAGTTTAACACGTGGGAAAAAGTATTACCGACCATTACAGTGGTCGGTAGCGGTCAGTAATACTTTTTCTTACCGTAAGACGGTCGGTACAAAATTCCCGACTATTTTTAGTCGGCAATGGTCGGTAATTTTCGACTAGATAACTTTCGGTCGGTAAAATCGGTCAGGCGAATCAGAATTTCTTGTTGTGTATAGAAGCTCCCACTTTGACTGAGTCTGGAGAGTAAGCATAAACTCGTAAGATGAAAGTCAAAGTATTCCTATCGGGATAGAGGATAGCTCAAGACGTCCTGCGACCTTGAGTCACCTTTTTTAACGCTGGTATCTGCAAAATAAATGTTAGTTTTACCTGTAACCGCGCCCCATGCGGTTTAATCCCTTAGAAGCGTCTGGATCCTCGGGATGATGGCATATGAAGTGTCTGGTTCCTCCGGATGTGCTTGGATCTTTCGGAACTATTCCCTTGCGTAAGCATAAACCCTTGGGACAATGATGAAAAGTCGTATAGGTGTGATCGGTCAAAAGTAAGCATAAACACTTGAAAAGGTGTGCGAGAGTAAGCATAAGCTCGCAAGAAAATATGTTTAGGGTGGACAAAGACCTATTGTGTGCCAAGAGTAAGCATAAACTCTTGGTAGAAAATGTGACGAGTCAAGAGTAAGCATAAACTCTTGATAAAAAGTTATGATGTGTGCTTGGGTTAACATAAACTCGTGAGAATGATAATGTGCTAAGTTGGCATAAACTCTTAGAGAAAGAAACAGGAGTAAGAGTAAAATCTTGAGAGAAGGTTGATCGGGTCCCAGGGGTCGTTACTTCCTAGTTCCGGTCAAAGTATAAAAACCCTATTCCCTATCTATCCTAAATGGGTAGTATAATGGAGTAAGGGGTCGAATCCACAGAGAGGTAGGTGATCGGGATTGTTTCTAGGCCAATCTTGCTATTTGAGGGTCTCTTTTTGGGGTTTTTTTTGGGTAGATTGGGATTTATAAACAATGAAACTAACCAAATTAGACTACAACTACATCTACAAGTAAAGTCACTAGGGAAGGGGGAAAACACGATATTCCAAAAATTAAGCACGAAGCAACCACATAACAAGCATAAAATCAATTGTTTCAAGCAAGGAGATTAGTTAATGGAAGTGGGCTTAGATTTCTCAGCCGACCCACTTACATAACATCTCAATCTACACCAAACCAAACACCATGGATCGAGTCGCTCGGTAGACTAGATCTCTCATTCTCTACCTCGCTCACAATCGGGTTCGAAATACCCTAGACCTTTTCTAACATATTGTCTCTAACCTCATGCTTAGATTTCTCAACCACACTTGGTTAGTCCAATATTCTATCCTAGAAGTTGGCCAAACTCCTAATCTAGCATTTTAATCCATGTTAGAAAACAAGCATCAACAAATAATTTCACACCAAACTAACAATTACTCCATGTTCAATAATCAAAATACCATAATTTTCCCCCTCCCCTAGCTAGAAATCTAGTCTAGGAGAGGGATGTTCATACTAACAAAAGCCATAAATAAAGCAAGCATAATAGAAGAAGTAGAGAAACTAATAGACATGGAAGATAACAACTAGACTTGCAAATACTAATTCAAAGATTTAAACTTAAAATCTCAAAAACAATGAATAAGAAACTATAGCTAATGATAAATAATAACTCAACAAATAATGACATACAAATGATGAACAAATAACAAAGAAAGAAAGATTGAGAGATATTACCAAACTAGAAGATTAGATAAATAGATTGATTGCAAATGGAGAAGAGATTGTTGAAGATCACAAGCTAAAAGTATCAAAACTCTAGTGTTTCTCTCTCTAAAATTTCTGAGAAATATGCTAAGTGTAATGATAGTTTCGTGCCTCCCCAAACCTAGAAGAGTTGGGGTATATATATATTACATGAGAGAGAACAAATGGACGTGTTGAAACTGGGCCAAGGGAGCGGACGCTCCATGGGTTGGAGCGGACGCTCCATGCAAGGGGAGCGGACGCTCCATGGGTTGGAGCGGACGCTCCATGCATGGGCGAGCGGACGCTCCATGGGTTGGAGCGGACGCTCTGGAACCTCCTAGCAGCTAATGCCTTTCTGATCATGGGCCGAGCGTCCGCTCTAAATTAGAGAGCGTCCGCTCTGACATGTCAGAGCGGCCGCTCTCATATTTAGAGCGTCCGCTCTGAGAAGACTGCGCAAAGAGCTGATCTTGTAAGGCTCATAACTTTTGATGTAGATCTCTGATTGGAGCGTGTAATATACCGTTGGAAAGCTCTTGAACTCTAGTTTCCAACACAATAGGCCCCGCATCCAAAAGATTTCCAGAAAAGAATTTATGCCCAAAATAGTGGAGGGTGGTCAAAACCGGCTTCGAATCCTTTGGCGTGGACCTAAAACAACTCATGTTAAATATCAAAGCACTTGTATTCCCATTTCCTCTCAAAAATGCATAGAAAATACCCAAAAATGAAACGAGACCCAAATCTTGGTAACATGTAACGAGCGGAGGAAAAACCAATTAAAAATGCACAAATATGGGCAAAACAAAGAATAAAAAGGATGAAAAATGACCTATAAGATGGTGCACAAATGCACCGATGAAAATCCCCCCAACTAACCCTTTGCTCGCCCTCGAGCAAAGTCAAATTGATTCCCGAACCACAGGATAACAACACCAAGTAATGGAAAATAACAACCTAATCAAACACAGCATATTTACACTAACTCACTGTCGTAGGAATCACGGTCATTTTTAGCGTAAATGACAAGCCATTTAAACCTCAAAGTCGTCAATGAGGACGAGTGATGCTCTCGTAAGGGTTTCCAAAGAGTTTAACCCATAACTCTTCCAACAATAGATCAAGGCAGAGGTTAACGAAAAGTCGAAAACAAAGAAAAGAAAAATAAAAGGAAGAAAAATGAAACAAAAATCCCTAGTCGGACTTGTAAATGGATCAAGGATCAATGAATGCAAACCTTTCTAAGCACTAGCGGAAAACATGCTCAAAAGTGTCTAAGTTAAGGTGGATAGTCAAATAAAACATGCTACATAGAAGAACTAGAGAGAAACAATCCCCTTTTCGCTCTACAACCAAACAATCACAAGCTAAGCTAGTTTCATCTCCACCCTTTGAGGTAGCTCCTCATGACTCCCCGAAGGAGCCGGAAGAACAAAAAGGAGTAACAATTTAGGCTACCCGACATCTCATCATAACAAAGCCGCTCAATATGCTTGAACCATGACTTCCTCCACCGACTATAACTCAACTCTCTAGGATCAAGAGGGCTTAAGGGTTGTAATGTAGGGCTAGGGTAAGGTAGGAATGAATTTGGCTTGTGGTGCTCAAAACTTAAATAGTGAAGCAAATAAGTGCCAATGAGCAACAAATAGCAAACAAACTCCTAATACGCCATACACATACACACAAAATCCCCCAAGCTTATTCAAAGAAATAAACAAAATTTGAAAAATTTTACAAGATTTTTCGCAATATTCCTCCTCCCCCAAGCTTAAATGACACAATGTCCTCATTGTGAAAGAGAAAGGAATAAATGCTTGCCTTTTTTTTCTTTTTTTTTCACTTTTTTTTTTTCAATTTTTTTTTTTCAATTATTTAACACGACCTTGCCTTTTTCAACTTAGGTCGGCTTTTGCTTGCAACTATGCAAATCAACACGTTTGCGATTAGCAAACCTCCTTACTTCTCCACAAATTTCCGATACAAACCACAATGCTCCAATTGCTGCACTATACCTAAAAGGATATAAGACAAAACAAGGGGCATACAAGGCTAGTAATGTGGCTAGAAGAAAGGAAAGGCCAAGCTCAAAAGGTTCCAAATGATAAATGCAAAGCAAAAAACTAGAAAAATGAAAGAAGCAAGACAAATAAAACAAAAAAAGGAAATGAAAAAGGAAAAAAAAATGGAACATAACTAGGAAAATGAATGCCTCTGTCCTCCCCTAGAGTAGCTCGGTCGCGGTCTCGGCGAGTCATGAATCAAGTTCTTGATCAAGCTAAGTTATGACAAGGATCCTATCGCCACTCAAACAAAATAATGTTGAAGGCTTGAAAGATTTGACATTTCCTCACATGTTAAGGGTAGCGGATTGCAAATACTACCTCCAGGGATTCAACTAGCTAGCAAAGCATCACCAATCATTCCACAACCCAAGAGTTTAAGTTTCATGAACTCTAAAGCTCTAAAACCTAGCACATAATAGTTGAAAATCAACCCCAACATCTCAAACCATGTGGACCGCTAACAATTAGGAAGGAATGCATTCAATGTCCAAGACTCTAAAGTGATCAAGTCCAAACTAAAAACAAGACCAAAAATACACTTTGCCTTGAAAAGAAAAGAAAAAGAAATGGAAAAAAAAGGAAAAACAAAATAAGAAAACTATACAAAAGTGAGAAAACAAAATCCAAGCATGAATGACTCTCAAATAAGCAATCAAGAATCAAACAAATAAATAAATCGAGGCCCAACGCCATCGATATCCAAATGTCCTCAAGGGCTTAAAAGCCAAAATTAAAAGCCAAACATCCTCGAACAATCATCTCCTCCTAAACCTAACCCTAAAACTAAGCAAACAAGGGAAATAAAAGAGGAGAGTTTGGAAAGATCTCACCAAAGCAGGCTTCATCAATTTCTTACTTCAATTTGTCTCAAAAGGCTCTTTAAGTTCCTCAAACCTACATACACATGAGACAAGTCCAAACTTCCAAAATAAAAGCATTAATAACATAATGAAAATGAAAGATCAAAAGGTCCTCCCCCCCTCCCCCCAATTCGAATGAAGCATTGTCCTCAATGCTTCAAACAAGTTCAAAGGGAGGGAGGGAGGGAAAGGAAAATAAGAGGAAAAGAGAAAATAAGAAAAATAAAACTATTTACAAAGGGAGACCATTTAATCTAGTAAATAAGATTGCAACGATCTCAAAAGCTTGTCATGTGCAACCGCACACGACTCAATGAGTATCACATAGGCAAGAGTATACAATAGAGTAGGCACAAAGTGAATCAATACTCTATGCCTAAATGATGAAGAAAAAGCAAAATGAGAAAATTTACAAGGAAAAATGAAAAAATAAGAAGAAAAATCAAAACAAAAAGAAGAATCAAAAGAAAAGGAGGAAAAATTGTCACTACTATACAACTTTGCTACAATGGTATCAACAAGAGAATCTTGGGGGTCATGAGTGGTAAGAGGATCCTCAAGTGGTGGACAAGTGACATAGTGAGGAAGAGAAATAGGGAAAGAAGGAACAAGATCAAGACTCTTGGAGAAAGGGGCATGAGTGGATAGAACAGGCGTCATGTCCTCGCAAAAACTCTCACTCACATCACAAGAACTCATAACAAGAGCACTCCTATCCAAAGCTTCTTCACCTAAAGATTCATCTCTCAACTCATCACCTACATCATCTACATCCACAAATAAAGGGTTGTGATAATCACGAGTTTCATAAGCATCCTCAAAGAGGGGGTTTTCAATCTCTAAGCCAAACTCATCATCATCACTATCACTAGAGTCACCATCTTCACTTTCAATACCATCTAAGTCATCAATTGATTGAGGTGGGTTAGGAAGAGACTGAATAATGGAGTCAATGGGAGAGGGGGAGGCAAAAAGAGAATCTAGGGATTCACAAACTTCCTCAAAAGCAACCTCTTCCTCTTCATGAATTGGACTCACCAAACCTAGGCATGGCTCATCATCATCACTACTCCAAAATCCATCATCAACAAGCACAATTTTCTCCCTCAAAACATTTTCTTTCTCTACATAGGGAGAACCACCATCAAAATCATTCGAGGACTTAGATGCATAAATACATTTTCCATAACCTCTCTCCTTGTCTATCCTCATTAACTCACGTATCACATCCTCACACTCTTGGTCGGTCATAGAGGGTATTGGATCACACTCCTTCACTAACCCATTGCTCTCATCCTCACATTCAAGAGGGGTAAGGGTGTAGCAAACATCTACTCTAGATTCAACATGTTCAACACATTCAATGCTACTACACATTAGTTCCTCTAAGTGATTCATGGCATCAAGAGTAGGATTCACATCATAGACTTGAGAATGCATCACATAATTTAAATTAGGGGATGAATTAGCATGCGGGGGAGAGGAATGATCATCAACACACATGTTCCTCCTTTCTAACTTCATGTCATCGCAAAAGGATTTTATGCAATCTAAGATAAGTTGTGTATCAAAACTTGGAGCATGCACCTCATTACAATTTTGACTTAGAGAAGAAGAATCATGATATGACAAGTGAGGAGAAGCATTGTAAGCACAAGGGACATCATTGTAATTCATGCAATCATTAGGTGGGGATGAAAATTCATAACCAAACTGCATAGAATCACAACTAGGAGAGGGGGTAGGAGGCATACCATAGTTGGTTTGAACTTGTTGTGGGTTTGTGCCCATATCCCACTCATATGAGTCTTGAGCTAAACATTTGAAGTAGTCAAAAGCATCATCCCAAGAAAGTGCTTGAAACCCTCCATTATGCCTATACTCAACCAAATTGAGAGTGAAATCGTTCAACCCAGCGTAAAGTACTTCACATAATCCACGTGTCCCACCAAAATACTTGTTGGGAAATACTTCACGCACCCTATCGAAAAACCTCCAAAATGGCTCATTCTCAAATTGCGGAGGAATTGAGAAACTAGCCATTCTTGAAAATGAGTCTCAAGATATGTTACTTGTAAAACCAAAGCTAAGCAAAGGGTTAGCAATGACAAGAGAGAATAAAAGGAAGAGTAAAATAAAAGAAAAATAGTAATCACAATAAAAGAAAAATCAAAATCAAACTAGAAAATGAAAGCAATAACTGAAATCGCAAAAATAACTCAAAAAAAATTCCAATCAAGTCGCACCTCCCCGGCAGCGGCGCCAAAATTTGATCGGGTCCCAGGGGTCGTTACTTCCTAGGTCCGGTCAAAGTATAAAAACCCTATTCCCTATCTATCCTAAATGGGTAGTATAATGGAGTAAGGGGTCGAATCCACAGAGAGGTAGGTGATCGGGATTGTTTCTAGGCCAATCTTGCTATTTGAGGGTCTCTTTTTGGGGTTTTTTTTTGGGTAGATTGGGATTTATAAACAATGAAACTAACCAAATTAGACTACAACTACATCTACAAGTAAAGTCACTAGGGAAGGGGGAAAACACGATATTCCAAAAATTAAGCACGAAGCAACCACATAACAAGCATAAAATCAATTGTTTCAAGCAAGGAGATTAGTTAATGTAAGTGGGCTTAGATTTCTCAGCCGACCCACTTACATAACATCTCAATCTAGACCAAACCAAACACCATGGATCGAGTCGCTCGGTAGACTAGATCTCTCATTCTCTACCTCGCTCACAATCGGGTTCGAAATACCCTAGACCTTTTCTAACATATTGTCTCTAACCTCATGCTTAGATTTCTCAACCACACTTGGTTAGTCCAATATTCTATCCTAGAAGTTGGCCAAACTCCTAATCTAGCATTTTAATCCATGTTAGAAAACAAGCATCAACAAATAATTTCACACCAAACTAACAATTACTCCATGTTCAATAATCAAAATACCATCATTTTCCCCCTCCCCTAGCTAGAAATCTAGTCTAGGAGAGGGATGTTCATACTAACAAAAGCCATAAATAAAGCAAGCATAATAGAAGAAGTAGAGAAACTAATAGACATGGAAGATAACAACTAGACTTGCAAATACTAATTCAAAGATTTAAACTTAAAATCTCAAAAGCAATGAATAAGAAACTATAGCTAATAATAAATAATAACTCAACAAATAATGACATACAAATGATGAACAAATAACAAAGAAAGAAAGATTGAGAGATATTACCAAACTAGAAGATTAGATAAATAGATTGATTGCAAATGGAGAAGAGATTGTTGAAGATCACAAGCTAAAAGTATCAAAACTCTAGTGTTTCTCTCTCTAAAATTTCTGAGAAATATGCTAAGTGTAATGATAATTTCGTGCCTCCCCAAACCTAGAAGAGTTGGGGTATATATATATTACATGAGAGAGAACAAATGGACGTGTTGAAACTGGGCCAAGGGAGCGGACACTCCATGGGTTGGAGCGGACGCTCCATGCAAGGGGAGCGGACGCTCCATGGGTTGGAGCGGACGCTCCATGCATGGGCGAGCGGACGCTCCATGGGTTGGAGCGGACGCTTTGGAACCTCCCAGCAGCTAATGCCTTTCTGATCATGGGCCGAGCGTCCGCTCTAAATTAGAGAGCGTCCGCTCTGACATGTCAGAGCGACCGCTCTCATATTTAGAGCGTCCGCTCTGAGAAGACTGCGCAAAGAGCTGATCTTGTAAGGCTCATAACTTTTGATGTAGATCTCTGATTGGAGCGTGTAATATACCGTTGGAAAGCTCTTGAACTCTAGTTTCCAACACAATAGGCCCCGCATCCAAAAGATTTCCAGAAAAGAATTTATGCCCAAATAGTGGAGGGTGGTCAAAACCGGCTTCGAATCCTTTGGCGTGGACCTAAAACAACTCATGTTAAATATCAAAGCACTTGTATTCCCATTTCCTCTCAAAAATGCATAGAAAATACCCAAAACTGAAACGAGACCCAAATCTTGGTAACATGTAACGAGCGGAGGAAAAACCAATTAAAAATGCACAAATATGGGCAAAACAAAGAATAAAAAGGATGAAAAATGACCTATAAGATGGTGCACAAATGCACCGATCAAAGGTATGAGGGTAAGCAAAAACCCATGAGCAAGGATGATGTGATAAGAGTAAGCATAAACTCTTAGTAAGTATAAACTCTTGATAGAAGGTATGAGGGTAAGCATAAACCCTAAGAAAAGTGATGTGTTAAGAATAAACATAAACTATTAGGAGAAGAATCAAGAGTAAGTATAAACTCTTGAGAGAAGGTATGAGGGTAAGCATAAACCCATAAGTAAAGCGAAGTGGATTAAGGGTAGGCATAAACCCTTAGAGGTATTAGGGTAAGTATAAACCCACAAGAAAAGAAAGTGAATTAAGGGTAGGCATAAACCCTTAGAGGAATTTTTGTGAGCCTAGGGTAAATATAAACCCGTGAGAAAAGTAAGTGAATTAAGGGTAGGCATAAACCCTTAGAGAAATTTTTGTGAGCTAGGGTAAGTATAAACCCTGTGAGAAAAGTAATTGAATTAGGGGTAGGCATAAACCCTTAGAAGAACTTTTGTAAGATTAGGGTAAGCATAAACCCTGTGAGAAAAGTGCTTGTGAGTGATGTCGTTGAGGTGGAAAAAAATGTGTAAGGAAAAACATATACGTCTGATGATGAGAAGCCCCCACTTTGACTGAATCTGGAGAGGCAAATGTTCTCGTAAGACGAAAGTCAATGTATTATGGCTGGGGAATTAAGGGTGTTGAGGTGATTTTTGGGTCACAATAATGTAAATGTATTTTATGGGTTGAGAGCTAGTTCAAATCCACGTGAATGTGCTCGTTGATCTGCACAAAGAACAAACGTGAGCTACCCCCGGAGGTGTTCCGGGGAAAGACTCTCCGACGCTCAAGTTAGTAAAGTGTAAGAAAGTAGAGAGAGAAAGTGAAGGAGAAGTTTGAGGTGTGTTTGATATTTTTTGGATACCTTTGCATGTGCATGCTCATGGAATATTTATAGTACCATGAGAACGTAGGAGGAAACTCCCCCTGGTAGGTTGAATTGGACCTGGTAGGCTAGGCTGGACCTAGTCAGTAACCTTGGACCTGGTAGGCGTTCCTTGAACCTGGTAGATTGGATCTGGACCAGGCTACTGTTCCCTGGACCTGGTAGACGTGATCTTGACCAGGTGGGTCCTTGAGCATGGATTTAGGTGATCAGGTCCTCTGTACAGACTTTGGCTTGCATCTGGGCCTGATCCTTTTTATGGGCTTTCCTTGTGACGTGCCTCTTTCATGTGTTGATGGCTGGATTGGGCCTTATCTTTTTAAGTGGCTGGCCCAATAAATAATGGGTGCATTTTGCCCCATCTATTCGCCCCCAAGTCCATAAAAATTGAGTAGGAATTTTTATGGATTTTGTCGAGTCGGCCCTGGCCCTAGTAGCAGGACCTTAGGAACAGTCTTCTTCTTCTTTTGAATTTGAAGAGTTTTTTTTTTTGACAGTTGAGAAACGTGGAGCAGCAGTTATGGCAACTTTAATTGAGCCACTCACCAACGTGCTTAGTGGGCTGGAGAGGAGCAGTGTAGTATTTAAGAGAGGAATTGAAGAATTTTCGAAATTTCATCTAGAAATCTATTCACTTTCACTTTCTCTTTACTTTCTCTCTCTTTCCCAAATTCTCAAAATCTTTCATCTTCCTTCCATTTAGTTCCTTCGAAACTCAACCTTCTTTCTCAAAAATGGCAGAGCAACCTTCAAATTCTGATTTCTCCTTGACCCTGAACGAGCCAGGGGATGACATTTTTGAGGAGGGCCCAGATGTAAGCTGCGATGCCATTATCGCGGAGCAGCTTCAAGAGATGGAAAGGGAACTCCTTGAGGAACCTGAACAGGGGAGGGCCCTAGTCGTGAGGAACGAGGACCACAGGGTCCAGATCAGAATTGGGGGTCTAGTGGACAGGGACCATTATTTGGACACTGAGGGGCGTTGGACCACGGTGAGGTGGGAGGACCCCGAGGCTCTTTCTGGAGTTATGCACATCAGGCCTTCCACAACATTTAATTTCTTGGGAAGATACATCAAGCTAGCCTAGTGACTAGGGCCAACATTTTGGCCCTAGCCCCTGGCCTGGATTGGTACCAATTCTCTGCTACTTCTTCTGATTCTTGTGCCTGGGATCCTGAACTAGGTCACATCCCTGTCTTTCTCGCCCATCTGAACTCTGGAGTCAGATTCCCTCTACACCCTTTCATATTTGAGGTGCTGGAGGTCTGGAACGTGTGCTTGTCGCAGTTGGTGCCCAACGCCATACAGAGGCTGATTGGGTTCATCTGGGTATGTGAATTCAGGGGTTTTCCTCTGAGTTCCAGGGCTTATAGGACCATGTATAGGCTCAATCCATACAGGGGGTCAAATGTGCCCAAAGGCTGGTGGACAGTGGAGGTCCTGAGGTAGGACAACGAAACCTATGCTACCACCTATCCCAAGCCCAGGGAGATGGGGCATTGGTATTATGAGTTCTTGTGGTTGGGGTCCCGTTGGAGAGCAGTAACCCCAATGTATACCTGCCCCGGACTGAGTGGACCAGGCCTCGGAACACGGAGTGGCTTGGCTACGAGACGCTGACTGCTGCCGAGCAGGCTGTGGTTAGGGAGTTTGCTGCTTACCCCTCCTCCAGCAGCACTGGGAGCGCCACGCCTGTTGTTTGGCTTCCCCATCTGGACCTGATCAGGAATGAGGCCTATTTGGCCTTGTGCAACCTCATCTGCAAGATGACTAGAGGTACTTTCTTTTAACCATTTTTTGTTGCATGGTCTCTATAACGACCCGGATTTTTCGGGCCGTAAAATTTCGTGAGAAATTAAGCCTTAAAGCCCAATATCCTAAATTGGGCCAACAGACTTAATTTGATAATTGATGAAGCTAGTCCAAAACCCTTTTCTTGACCCTCTTGGCCGGCCATATTAAACCATTTCCTAAAATTGTTTTATTCATTGCTCAATCTATATTATTATTTCATATCTATTTTGACCCAACCTAAAAACCTAATTTTTATCCTCCTATTTTCTCTTCTAAATTTTAGGAACTACACCCTACTCTTCCTCACCCTAGCCGGCCACCCTAAGTATAATTCCTCCCTTTAATTCTTTCCTAATCTAACTCCTAATCTCTAGTAAACCCTTACATAAAAAGAACCCCTTTTTAACCCTTAATTATTATTGATCAAAACAACAAAACAATCATCCTATTCCCTCTCAATAAACTCACGGTTTCCCCTTTGTAACCCTCCCAAATAATCAACTTCCATCCCTTCTAAATCCATCTAAAGGTAACTAGCTTTTTCACTTGGTACTAGGACTAAACAATATAGGATAAATAGATTAAGTAGATTATGATGAATGGATGTACATGTATGTTTGGCCGAATAGATTAGGATGTAATTTATTGCTTTCTTATTTGCCTTACTTTAATCTTGACAATCTTTATATAATCATGTTATGTTTTTCGGTGATTGATGTTATTAAACAATCTTGATGCAAGTTAACAAGTTCTTAGATTAAATCTTTTAGTCATCTTATGCGTATGGTTGGTTGTAGTAGTCAAAGCTTGGGTATTATTTTGTTTACTGCCATATGTTGATGAATCTTTGAATAATCATGCTTACCCAAACTTTAACTCATAATCTAGAATTAATCTCGGTATAATATATGAAGTCTTCGCATCATTGTTTTCTAGCTTTATGCGGAATAAGCTTAGATTTACAAACTCGAGTTTTGATGGAATTTATGGATAAATGTTGTTAAAGCATAAATATTTAATCCTTTAAATTCTTGAAGTGTACTAGAAGTATAAAAATTGCATTTTTATTTTATGCGCACCAACGGGTCTTTCTACCAAGATTGAATCTTTATGTTATAGCCTTATTGAACCTTGAATTCTTGGTATAAATTATGAATTTTCATGATTGTATTATGCAAATTGATGAAGTTATTCTTGGCCTTGATTTTGTTATTGATAGCCGTATAAGATTGATAAGGTTAGATTATTGTTTTCTTGATTTCTTGATTAATTGCCATGCTAGTTTTAATCTTTGTCAACCTTCTATGGAAATATTGGATCTTGGCATGAATCTTGAAGTGGTGCTATTTATTCGCTAGATTGAATTGTTATGATATTTCTTCTATCTTAGTATCATCATAGCCGAATACCATAAGCTTGTGTTGGAGTTTTTAATCTTGATATCTTGTTTGTAGTGGTATAAAAATAATAATAACCTTTGTAATTGCTATCATGTTGACCATGCGTTGCCTAGCCTATAACGTCACATAAATTGCTTGCAAGTTTGTTGCTTATGATTCATCAAATTGTTATGATGTGTATATGACGTGTAATATAAAGCTTGAAGTTATGTTGTGTGAGTCATGCGTGACTTGTGGTACTTGTGTAGTTCGAGTTGGGTCATATGTTGCTTTGATTTTGGGTCGTGTCATTTATCGCTTTGAGTCAGT
Organism: Salicornia ramosissima; assembly: GCA_951394345.1. NCBI lineage: Eukaryota > Viridiplantae > Streptophyta > Magnoliopsida > Caryophyllales > Amaranthaceae > Salicornia > Salicornia ramosissima. The sequence continues at coordinate 31,504,471 of OX596237.1, forward strand.
CGTGTTGTATCGGTTCATCTGTGATGAATCGTGTCGGGGACTTGTTTGTTTTATCGGCCTTGCGCCGTGTCGTATCGGTTCATCTCTGATGAATCGTGTCGGGGACTTGTTTATTGTATCGGCCTTGCGCTGTGTCGTATCGGTTCATCTGTGATGAATCGTGTTGGGGATTTTACTTGTTATATCGGCTTCGGTCGTGTCGATTAATTCTTGTTGTTGCTGTTGATTAATGAATCGAATGTTGTATTTAAGAATTTCGTATCTGAACTTGTCTTTGATGAAGTCTTCCGCTGTTTGTGTTCTCTGTTGTATGATTCTGTTATTGAATGTTGTCTCGTATGTTCGGGTTGATTCGTGTTTCTATTTGATTTAATATTTTATGTTGTTTGGTTCCACTGCTAAGTAGAACAGTCTAGTTACTCGCCACTGACGGTGGACCCCCAATTTTTATTTTGCAGGTGAGCAGGATAGAACTTAGGGTTGGGTTAAGTGCTTGGCAAGCGTATTAGGCAACCGTCGTTTCCTGTTATTTTTTTTTTCCTGTTTTAGTAGTTTTAGAGTTGTAATAAAGGACCTGTCAATTCCATTGTTTTTGGAATGACTTTAAAGTTTAATTAATAAAATGATTAAGTTTAGAGCGTGCGCTGTGATTCTTTAATTTATTATTAAAAGTATTTAGTTATTGTCGACTCGTGTTGTTGTTTTCTCCAAAAACAACGTTGCCAAAATACAGGTCATTACAGTTGGTACCAGAGCTAAACCTTAGGATTACTTCATCATAAGTAACCCGAAAGATTGTGCGCTTTATGATTCCGAGAGTTAACATAGTTAGCTTTGCCATGAAAACTTAGTGAGAGTTGACTCGGGTAGAGCCATGGGATTGGATAAGAATGATTTTGTTCATTAGTTTTCTTAGGTCCTTGTGTTTTTATGTATTTATTCCTAATTAATGTTATTCTTTTGCAGGATGTCGACCCCTAACCAAATGGTTAACTCCCGCAACAGGCGCCGAGCCTTAGAGGATTCCATCCTCACCTTGGCCTAAAGGAGTGTCCAACCGATGAGTGGTCAGACGTCATTTGACAGAATTGCACGTCTCCGACCTCCGGTGTATGATGGGGCAGCCGATCCAGTGATTCTTGAAAATTGGATATATACGCGAAATGAGAAAACTCTTTAATGCCATGGCGTGCTCAGAACAAGAGAAGGTGCCTATCGCGTCATATTATTTGAAGGGCGAAGCAGACAACTGGTGGAGCACAGTGAGAGCTAACCCCGGGACAGAATTGGCAATGAACTGGCAGGAGTTCATTGAGAAGCTTCAAGAACGATTCTACCCAGACGAGCTACGCTGGCAGAAGCAGGAGGAATTCCTGACGCTGACTCAAGGAAGCATGTCCGTGCAAGCCTATACGGACAAGTTCGCTGAATTGTCGCGGTTCGCAATGGCTGTGATACCCTCGGAGGCTGAAAGGGTGAAGCGATACATTAAGAAGATGGATCCGCGCATTCGGGTTCATGTGATAAGCAGTGGAGCGTCAACCTTCCAAAGAGCGTACGAGGTAGCATTGGAGATTTACGCATCTTTTGCCGAAGAAGAAGCAGAAAAGAAAAGGGCGTCCCCAGCTCCTATTTCGGCCGCAGCCAAGAGACCTCGCCTTGAAGATGACGAGAACCCAAGTCCATATAATCAATTGACCCAAGAACGAGACCCAAGGATCTGTAGTGGATGCAGGAAGGGAGTTCATCCCGGAAGAAGGTGCGATGGTAGGTCGATCGTGTGTTATAGATGTGGACAAACTGGCCACAAGTCAATGTTTTGCCCGATGAATAAAGCCGCAGACTCAGAAGACAAGGCCCCAGTGCGGAATCGCGTTTTCTGCATGACACAAGAAGAAGCTGCAGCCCGACTCGAGAACGATGCAGGTAGTTCCTTTAGCTCAATTTGCTGCAGTTATTGTTTTCATGCTTATATGAGCCTCCTTATGAAATTTCGAGGACTTTCTTAAGGAGGGGAGACTGTAACGACCCGGATTTTTTGGGCCGTAAAATTTCGTGAGAAATTAAGCCTTAAAGCCCAATATCCTAAATTGGGCCAACAGACTTAATTTGATAATTGATGAAGCTAGTCCAAAACCCTTTTCTTGACCCTCTTGGCCGACCATATTAAACCATATCCTAAAATTGTTTTATTTATTTCTCAATCTATATTATTATTTCATATCTATTTTGACCCAACCTAAAAACCTAATTTTTATCCTCCTATTTCCTCTTCTAAATTTTAGGAACTAAACCCTACTCTTCCTCACCCTTGCCGGCCACCCTAAGTATAATTCCTCCCTTTAATTCTTTCCTAATCTAACTCCTAATCTCTAGTAAATCCTTACATAAAAAGAACCCCTTTTTAACCCTTAATTATTATTGATCAAAATAACAAAACAATCATCCTATTCCCTCTCAATAAACTCACGGTTTCCCCTTTGTAACCCTCCCAAATAGTCAACTTCCATCCCTTCCAAATCCATCTAAAGGTAATTAGCTTTTTCACTTGGTACTAGGACTAAACAATATAGGATAAATAGATTAAGTAGATTATGATGAATGGATGTACATGTATGTTTGGCCGAATAGATTAGGATGTAATTTATTGCTTTCTTATTTGCCTTACTTTAATCTTGACAATCTTTATATAATCATGTTATGTTTTTCGGTGATTGATGTTATTAAACAATCTTGATGCAAGTTAACAAGTTCTTAGATTAAATCTTTTAGTCATCTTATGCGTATGGTTGGTTGTAGTAGTCAAAAGCTTGGGTATTATTTTGTTTACTGCCATATGTTGGTGAATCTTTGAATAATCATGCTTACCCAAACTTTAACTCATAATCTAGAATTAATCTCGTTAAAATATATGAAGTCTTCGAATCATTGTTTTCTAGCTTTTGGGGAGTCCAGGAGCCCTTGAGGCTGAGAAGGAGGAGGAGAGTCCAGGAGGAAGTTGGACTTCGTACTGCCATGGCCATCCATGAGGATGACCTGGCTCAAGGGGACCTAGGCTCTCCTACTGGTGGGGATGAGTTCCTTTTGGGGAGCCATCCATCTGATAGGGCAGGGCTTTCTAGCATGTCCTCTTACTCCCAGATTTTAAATTGGAGTGGGAGGTCTGCTGAGATGGCTGGCCCTAACAGTTCTGTTACCCCTGCCCCCAATGGAGCCATCCACCAAGTGCCTCCACAACTGATAATTAAGCAACCACAACAACAGCAGCAATCCCAACAACAACAACAACAACAGCAACAGCAACAGAAACAACAGCAGCAGCAGAGCAAACAACAACACCACCAACACATGACACACTTCCATCCTACAACCTCCCAACAGAGCTGGCAGCCCTATTCAGCTCAGAGTTCCCTGTTCCTGAGGAGGGGAGATTTGATGCTGCTCCTGGTTTATCCTCTGATAGATACATCAGGGGGATTTTGCATCGTGCTTTGGGTCCCCAGGACAGGCCCTCCAGCTCCGTGGCAGACCTTGGGATTACCCTGAGATGGGTGATTGGTCTGGTATGAAGATTTCTTGCTTTCCTTTTATTTTGATCAGTCTGCTGTGCTTTTTGTCTGAAACTTGTAAATTGTTGTCTCCTTGCAGGTGGTGAAATATCGGCTTATGGCCAGTGAGCTCTTGACATTTTTCCTGCCTTATCTGACCTACGCAGGGGATAAGATACGTGGCCTGCAGGATGAGTTTCTCTCCGCCAAGCAGAAGTATCTGGCCCTCCTTAGTGAGCAGACCCAGGCCTTTGAGGCCTTCCATGAGAAAATTGTTGACACTGAGAAGGCCAGGGATGAGGCTTTGGATCAGCTGAAAGAGGCTCAGGAGCAACTTGCAGGGGCTAGGGAGCAGATAGAGCAGGCCAGAGTCCAGGCTGTTGAAGAGAAAATCCAGGCTGACCAGACCAGGGAGGGCCTTCAAACCAGGGTTGAGGACCTGGAGGAGGCTGGTAGGAGCAAAGATGAGGAGCTGGTGGAGCTTGAGGAGAACAATCATGCCCAGGATGAGGAGGTTCAAGCCCTTAGGGCCAGCACAGAGAAAATGAGGACTCAGCTGGGAGAGCTTGAGGAGGAATTGGAGTCCAGGGCACCACTGACTAGGACTGACCAGGAGTTCACTGATTATTTCTTTGATGTCTGGTTGTCTGCTTTCAGGTGTGTCAAGCATAGATACCCAGATGTGGACTGGGAGGTGGTGGAGGAGAGCTACAGAGCTGGCCAGGGTTCAATGCCCCTGGCTGGTGAAGTGCTTCCTTCCTCCATCCAGGAGTACTTGAACCCTTTAACACCTGAAAGAGGCTCAACCAGCACCCGAGGATGCTCCAACTCCTTCCCTTGCTCAACCAGCTGTTGCAGAGGAACCTGCCCAGCCTGAAGTCCAAGCTGCTGATCCTGCTGTTGCCCAATCTGCACAAGGGGATACCCACCACAGTGCAGCTCACAGTTCAAATGTCCCCACTACTGAGGTGGAGGTTGGTTATGGTGCTGGCGACCAGGACATGTTAGCTCTTGAGGGTGATCAGAGTGCTCTTGGACACCAGGATAGCAGGGGGTCTCCCTCTGCCTAGGAAGTTTGGCGATCACCTGGTAACTAGGGGAGTGCCTCTTCCTGTTCTAGCACATTTGGTCATGCTTTTGGTTGACCTGTTCGATCTGGAGCATGTTGGTGGTGTCCTCTTGTGCCCTCTAAGCTCTTTTTGTTTTTCTCTTTAAATTGTCTTCATTTATTGTAAGAACAATTTCTTTTGGCCTCTGCTTGGGCATATTTGAGCCAGGTGGTCGTCGACCTTGTTTGTATCAGATTTGTGTAGTGTTTCTAATACTCATTTTACCATTCACCAGGGGGTGGATGTGTTTTACTTTGCTTTTGAATGTTTGGTTGATATTTGACTGTTATAAATATGTGGTTTTTGCAAGAATTTTTGTCTCTGTAAATATTTATATGTGCTATATATGTTGTGTATACTCTCTGCCCCCCCTGGTTGGAAGGTGACAAAGTGACATTCTGACCAGATACAAGTTACAGGAATTTCTAACAGGTGGTTGAGTAAGTTGATTTGCTTTGCAAATTTTTGTGCTTACTGCTCTTTGTGAATGCATGTATTTTTGTATGACCAGGGGCCAAATAAACACATGGACTGGCCAGGGTATTTGGGTAAGTGTGTTTGCTGGGCAAACTCTTTGCACTACCCTACCCAGGACCAGGTCATTTGAAGCATATCCCTTTGTATGACCTGAGGCCAAATAGGCATATGGACTGGCCAGGGCATTTGGGTAAGTATGTTTGACACGAAAACTCTTTGCACTACCCTACCCAGGACTAGGTCGTTTAGAGACATATCCCTTTATATGACCTGTGGTCAAATAGGCATATGGACTGGACAGGACGTTTGGGTAAGTGTGTTTGTTGGGCAAAGTCTTTGCACTACCCTACCCAGGACCAGATTGTTTAAGGCATGAACTTTTGTATGACTTTGAGTCAAAGAAGTGCATGGACTGGGCTAGGAATGAGGCCAGGTGTGCTCGCTGAGCAAGCCTTTTTCACCTGCCCCCACCAGACCAGAATTTTTGTTGCATGCATTCTTGGCCTTAGGCCAACAAATACATGGACTGGGCTAGGAATGGAACCAGGTGTGCTTGCTGAGCAAGCCTTTTTCACCTGCCCCACCAGACCAGGACTTTTTGGTATTCCCTTGAACAATGAGTTGTAGCAACAAACTTGAATTTTCATTGATATTTGAATTTTGTTTGTACATGTTTACAATGGTTCTTTAGAAATAATAATTAGGAAAAAATTCTAAGCATAGTATTTCTTGAGCTGATCAGCATTCCATATGCTGGGCAGTTGATTTCCTTCCACGTCCATGAGGCGAAATGTTGACATGGATAACTCTTCATAAACTTGGTAAGCACCCTCCCAGGTTGCTGATAACTTCCCATGAATTTTATCTTTTTGAGCATTTGCAGCTTTTCTTAAGACCAGGTCACCTGTTTTGATTGGCCTATTCTTAACCTTTCTGTTGTAGTACCTGCTTATCCTGTTCTGATAAGCAGCTAGCCTGATTGCAGCTTCTTCTCTGACCTCATTCGGTAGGTCCAAGTTCTCAGAGAGGACCTGGTCATTGGTTTTAGCTTCATAGAGGTGAACTCTTAGAGAGCTGCTTCCTAGCTCCACAGGGAGCAGGGATTCAGTTCCAAAGACAAGATTAAATGGTGTCCTGCCTGTGGATTCTTTGGAAGTGGTCCTCAGTGACCATAGTGTGCTGGGGAGTTCTCGTAACCACCTTCCTTTTTTTGTCGCCCAGCCTCTTTTTCAGGGCATTCAGGATCTGTTTATTGGCTGCTTCAGCTTGGCCATTGGACTGAGGATGACATACTGTAGAGTAGGCAAATTTGATGTGGAACTGGGTAAGGTAATCTCTGAGAGGCTCGTTGTCGAACTGCTTCCTATGATAAAAAACCATGCACCTGGGCACTCCATACCTGGTTATAATGCTCTTCCAGATGAACTGCCTGACATTGTCCTCTGTGATAGTGGTCAAACCTTCTGCTTCTATCCATTTGCTGAAGTAGTCAATACTTACTATCAGCCATCTCTTCCCCCCCGGGCAGTGGGGAAAGGACCTAGCAGGTCCATGCCCCATTGAGCAAACGGAATAGGGTTGAGGATGGGACAGAGGTCGTTTGCTGGCTGTGATATGGTGGGTGAGAACTTTTGGCACTTTGAACATTTCTTGACCAGGGCCCTTGCATCTGCTAACATGGTTGGCCAATAATACCCAGCTCTAAGGGCTTTGTGGGCCAGGGTTCTGCCTCCCATGTGGTGTCCACAAATGCCCTCATGAACCTCTCTGAGGACGTAGTTTCCTTCATCTATGTCAACACATTTTAGCAGGGGCTGATCTGTGCTCTTAGGTTGGCAAAGGTTTCTTGTAGATCCTTGACATGATCAGCTGCATGTACGCTTTTGACGATGGAGTCATCAATGTACACTTCAAGGTTCCTACCTCTTTGGTCTTTGAAGACCCTGTCCACCATTCTTTGATATGTTGCCCCCGCATTCTTCAAGCCGAATGGCATCATGACATAGTTGAACACTTCACAGCTAGTGATGAAAGTTGTCTTGTGCTTGTTTGCAGGGTGCATGAAAATTTGGTGGTATCCGGAGTAGGCATCCATGAAGGTCAGCATGGCATGTCCACTGGTTGAGTCTACCAGCTATTCTATCCTGGGCAGAGGATAGAAATCTTTAGGGCAGGCCCTGTTCAGATCTGTGAAGTCTACACACATTCTCCATGTTCCATTGGACTTCTTGACCATGACCAGATTGGCTAGCCATTCAGGGTATGCACAGGGCTCAATGAAGCCTGCCTTGATCAGCTTGTTGACCTCTGCCTTGACAGTCTTGTTTTTATCAGCAGAGAAGTCCCTTCTCTTTTGCTTGATAGGCTTTGCCTCTAGCAAGACACTCAGGTGATGGGAGATTAGACCAGGGTCTATACCAGGCATGTCACTGGCCTCATAGGCAAAGATATCACAGTTTGTTCTAAGCAGGGTGATCAGATTACACCTCTCTTCTCTATTCATCTCTGTCCCTATGATGACAGTTTTGCCTGCTCCCTCCTCCAACTGAATCTCTTCTGTGGCTTGACCAGGTTGAATGGCATGGTCCTTGATTTGCTCTTCAGTTGGCCTGGCCTCTGGGTCCAGGTGTGGGTCTATCTCCATTGATGTGCTGGTAGTGTCGTGACTGGTGGTAAAATTTTTGTTTGGTTGAGGCTGCTCTTCCCCTATCAGGCGAACTTTGTTAGGGCTGTTTTTGACTAGCTCAGATAATTCCTAAGCCAACCTTTTGGTCCTGGCCACCTCCTCAGGCCTAGATTGCCTTATTTGGGTCAGGTTGCAGCTTCTGGCAGCCTCTTGAGATCCCCTGATGGTGGCTACCCCCCAGCATCAGTCACATACTTAAAGCATAGGTGGAAAGTGGATACTACACCTTTAAATTGGTCCATGAAAGTTCTGCCCAGAATGGCATTGTATGGTGAAGGTGCATCTATCACATGGAATCTCACCATGCAAATTCTTTCAAAATCCTCCTGTCCCAGCTTGACAGGTAGGTTGATTTCTCCCCTGGGCACTATTGACTCACCCATGAAGCCTGATATTGGACCAGGGGAGGGGACTAACATGTTATCCTTCAAGTCGATCTTGTGGAAGCACGCAACATACAAAATGTTGATGGAGCTGCCTCCATCGATCAGGGCTCTTCTCACCAGGCTGTGAGAAATTTGAACTGAGCAGATCAGGGGGTCGTTGTGAGGATAAGATACTCCCTCGCAATCCCTTGGTTCGAATGAGATGGTGGGCAAAACTGACGGCCTACTGTTTGGCAGGTCTCTGACCTGGCTCGCAGGTCTGCCTGTAAGGAGCTGCTGGAAGGTTGGTCTCCAAAGATGACCGCTATGATGTTGTAGGGTGTCTCTGGGGCCTTTTTCTTCTTTGGCTCCTGGTCACGTTTTTTCTCGTGAGCAGGGCCTCCTTTTTCTCGAGCAGCCTTCCAGTCCTTGTATTGTTTGAAGTACCCTCTACTAATCAGGTCTTCAATGTTGTTACGTAGGGTCCTGCACTTTTCTGTGGCATGACCAGGGCAGTCGTGGAAATCACAGTATAGGTCCCTCTCTCGACCAACTGTCTTCATGGGTGGTGGTCTACGCCACTTGTCTTCATTCTTGTGGGCAACATAAATCTCTGCCACTGATACGGTCAGGGGGGTGTAGGAGTCAAAGGTTGGGAAATCATTTTTCCTTGAGTCCCTTTGCTCCTTTTTCCCCTTATCTCCCTTCTTTTCTTCCTGTCCTCTTTTTTCACTAGGGGGAGCTCTCAGAGCTTTGTTGAACTCCTCTGCCCTAATGAACTTATCGGACTCCTGCATTGCCTCTGTGACCAGGTGAGGGTGGAGGTATTTTCCCTGACCAGGTGGTCTCTGTAGGACCCTGGTTGTAGGCCATGTTTTAAGGCCATCATTACTATGTCCGTTTTGAGGGGAGACACAGCAATGGCCTCCCTGCTGAATCTAGCCAAGTATTCTCACAGGCTTTCCTCCCTGCTCTGCTTGACACTCATGAGCTCCATTGAGCTCTTTTCTCTTCTTCGTCCACTGATGAAATGGCTAGTGAACTATTCAGTGAGTTGGGTGAAGTCGTAGATGGTACCTGGTGGCAGACTCTAGAACCAGGATTGGGCCAGACCTGTCAAGGTGGTAGGGAAATATTTGCACCAGGTAGCGTCTGTGTAAGGGCCCAGGTACATATGGCCTTCATAAAGCTGAATGTGGTCGTTGGGGCCCCTTGTCCCGTCATATTTGATATGACCAGGTAGCTTCACCCTTTGAGAAGATTCGAAGATGACTGAAGCATGGAACGGTGACTTCGTGGGGGTTCTTATTTCTGGCCTTGGTGGCCGACCTGCTCTGAGACTCGTGGATGGTCCTGGAGTCCTATGCTAGATAGGCTCCAGACCTGATCTAGCTGCTGAGGTTGGGCCCAACCGATCCCTGACAGGTATTGGCTCTCCCACCCTGTCCTGGATAGAGGTTGGTGCACCCAGCCTTTGATGTACGGCCGTTCTCACGCCTAGCCTATCGTATACTGTGGTCCGGTAGGAAGACCCCGTGTTAGCTTCCTCCCGGACAGTGGTACGAGGCGACGGAGACCGCTAACGACGGTGCTTCGTCTCGTGAGCAGTTGGTGGTCTTCTTACCACCTCACGGGTTGCCTGGACAGTTTCGTCTTGCACCCTTGTTTTATTCGAAGTTGAGAACCAACTTGGGTGGTCCCGAGCCTCCCTTGTCGTATCCAAATCACTTTCTTCCCACCCCCCGGAAGAGATGTAGGTGGGGTGGATCTATGTTTGTTGGTTGAAATATTTTTACTACCCGACCCACGTGAGTAGTTTAGCTTCCTACGCACGCGAGTTTGTTTTGCGTCGTCTTTGGATGGAAATTTTGAAGTAGATGGCCTTTTCGTGTCGATGGAGGAGGATGGTCGCGACGGGGCTACTGAGTAGTCCTCGTATGAGGGCTCATCCTCATCCTCCGATCGTTTGGTTGCACTAGGCTCGCTTATTTCTGTTTCCTCCTTTAGCAGAGACGCTGCCCGAAGTATTCGAAAAGCTTCCTCTACCTGAGAGGGCGTTGGCATTGCACTTGCACTACGATTACTTCGTGTCACATGAGGCGTGTGCACACTGCCACTTTTCTTTTGGCTCGAACGTTGTGGACGTTTGCTCGGACGGTCACCGGAGTCACCGTGCTCAGACATGATTCAAGGATGTTTGGAGGTGGAAAAATGAACTGAATATGGCACTCGAACCCTCCTTCTAGCGCCAAATTGTTGAGGTGATTTTTGGGTCACAACAATGTAAATGTATTTTATGGGCCGAGAGCTAGTTCAAATCCACGTGAATGTGCTCGTTGATCTGCACAAAGAACAAACGTGAGCTACCCCCGAAGGTCTTCCGGGGAAAGACTCTCCGACGCTCAAGTCAGTAAAGTGTATGAATGTAGAGAGAGAAACTGAGGGAGAAGTTTGAGGTGTGTTTGATATGTTTTGGATACCTTTGCATGTGCATGCTCATGGAATATTTATAGTACCATGAGAACGTAGGAGGAAACTGCTCCTGGTAGGTTGAATTGGACCTGGTAGGCTAGGCTGGACCTGGTCAGAAACCTTGGACCTGGTAGGTGTTCCTTGAACCTGGTAGATTGGATCTGGACCATGCTACTGTTCCCTGGACCTGGTAGACGTGATCTTCACCAGGTGGGTGCTTGAGCGTGGATTTAGGTGATCAGGTCCTCTGTACAGACTTTGGCTTGCATCTGGGCCTAATCCTTTTTATGGGATTTCCTTGTGGCGTGCCTCTTTCATGTGTTGATGGCTGGATTGGGCCTTAGTTTTTTAAGTGGTTGGCCCAATAACTAATGGGTGCATTTTGCCCCATCAAAGGGTAAACCCTTAGAGGGAATAGGATAAGCATAAATCCATGAGAAAAGTAAGTGAATTAAGGGTAGGCATAAACCCTTAGAGTGATATTTGTGAGCTTAGGGTAAGCATAATCCCTGTGAGAAAAGTACCTGTGAGTGAGGAAGTGTGTCTCTGATGAGAAGCCCCCACTTTGACTGACTCGCAAGACAAAAGGCAAAGTATTATGGTTGGGGCGAGGCAATATCATATATGGGCTGCATAAGTAAAGATATCAAGGAAAATTTTACATAGCCATATAGGCATGCATGCATGGGTGCATTACCACGAAAGTTATTCAAGACAATAATCGCGTATGGAGATTCCAGGTATCAACAAAGATGGGCTCTAGCCTTATGTGCTTTGTGCTATGTGATGTGCGGATGTACAATGTGCGTGATTCTTATGCATGTATATGAATGTATGCATGAAATAATTATGATATGCGATATTCTTATGGTGCATGATGCATGATGTGATTGGTGTTCATGAAATGTAATGCATGTGGAATGATATGTTTATGTATGTCAAGGCAATGAATGACCAAGGGGATCCGTTGATAGTACGATAATCCCCTAAAATGGGGAAGGAGAGATCTTAAGCCCCAATCAATCAAAGACAAAACTTTTGATCATAAGCAAGCCCCCAGCCTGTGGGGAAGGCTATATTTGAGGTGGAGTAGGTGAATAGGTAGGATAGCACTAATGTGGGTAAGGCTATATATATTTGTGGTGAATAGGTAGGGTAGCATGAATGAGGGATGATGGATAAGGCTTTTGTGAGTCTCAAGTTTGTGGTGGAGTAGATGGATAGGTAAGCCCCTAGCCTATAGGGTTAGAATGGATAAAGGATCAAGGTTAAAACTGTCTTGTGGATTGCATGAAGAGGCCAAAGCATTGAGGAAAGAGGCTACCTCAAGTCGTGAACTTGAGTTAGATTTCGCGCAAGATAAAGATTGCCCATTTGATGAAGCTATGCATGGGGTATGCCGCACCCAAATAGAAGAAAACAAGAGTCAAATCAAAGTGATGACCTTAAGAAGAGTTAGGGAAAGCCCACAGGCTGTGTGAAAGAGAAAGGTTGTCTGTGCAAAAAAATAAAGGCTAAAAAATTTGTGACTGAAGGGTGATGATGTAGGGAATTGATGTGTTTGGCTGAATTAATGTTGGTTCAAACTCGAGCCTATGTCGGGTGGTGAACTAAAAAAATCGCGCTTAAAACTCCAAGTTAATTGAAGGAGTGGACCTCAAAAATTCATATATTAATTGGGTCGAACCTCGGGAAGAGGCTTCCTACGTATCCTCATGGAATCAGACCATAGTACTTCTTGTTGATTATTTGGACAATGACTCATGTGAGAGAGCTTTTATAGTTGTAGTGTTTGGCTAGGGTTAAGGGTTAAGAAAGAAAAGGGAAAGAAGACTCAAAGTTCCCCAAATGTTGCCCCCCTACTGGTGCATATATGTGCCTTGACTTTTTTTTTTGTCTCTTTTTTTTTTGAGAGCTGAATGCCGGTACTTGGATTTTGACTTTGGTTGTGTTTGAGTTTGACTCGGCTTTCAGAACTAGGTTTGTTGTGTGTCGAGTATGGATCTTATTTCTTATTTCTTTTTTTTTGTTTTGTTTTGTTTGGCACATGTCTTTTGCTACGCACCACTTGATCCTATGGGTAAGGTAGATGTGGGTAAGGAAGGAAATTATAAAAAAATCATGAAAAATTATAAAAAATATTAAAAACTCTAATATGATTTGCGGGACAATTTTCAACATTCGGAAATGACAAAAATGCCCCTAAGTATGCAAAAATCCTTAAAAAATCTAAAAAAAGCTCTAAAATATGATAAAAACTATAGAAAAATATGAATAAATTATAAAATTATTTTTATGATTTTGAAAATGTCGTATGATGCAAAAAGTAACTTTTTTTTTATTTTTTTTATGAATATAAAATATTGAAAAATGCATGGAAAAATATAAAAAAAATTACCTAAAATGGTGAAAAATTATGAATCAATCCCGTAATCACCGCAAAACCTAATAATTGCTTCCAAGGAAGTTCAAGCATAGTTAGGCGACTGTTTGAGGTGTATTATGCATTTTCATCGTCAATTCCCCTTAGTTGGACCTTATGACAATATGATACTTTCATCATTAGTCTCTACATTGGGGAGACACATATAGGTGTCTACAATTAGTTTTTGTAGATTAGATTCTTGGAATTTGGTTGAGTTTCATAACTAGGAAGAATAATGTCCTCAGCTGGTATTGTTGTTAGTAGAATTAGGGCTGACGAGATCACGAGCCTGAGCCGAGCTCGAACTACGATTTTTTTCACGAGCTCCAGAGGAGCTTCGAAATCCCAAGCTCGTCGAGCTCACGAGCCGAGCTGAGCCGAGCCAAAAACATAATCGAGCCAAGTCGAACCTAGGGGTGTTCGGTCTCGGTTCGTTTGATAAGCACCCCTAGGGTACAACTTTACCTGATTGTTCCTTATTGGATCCGCCCCTGACGTCTCACAGTTCGACAAAGATAGAACACGGTGAACGAAACACAGATTTTAGAGAGATGAATCAATTGTTTTGGGTTGTAATTAAAAGACAAAATTCGGGCAATCCTTCATATATTTTGTTTACTAATTTGGTTTGGTTTATCCGGCCAATTGACCAAATTGTTTTTGTTTTTTTTTTTTTTAAGTGACACCTAGTGACAATTTGGTAAAAAAACAAAAAAAAAGGTGTGACAAATTGGTAAAAACATTTTGCTAAAAATTGGTAAATTTTTTTGCCACAAATTGGCTTAATTCTCGTCATAAGTTCTTTTTTTTTTTTACTAAGTCGTCGCCAAAATTATTATTTTTTTTGCCAATTTGTCATCCGAAGCTAATTTTTTACTAATTTGTCACCCGACTCTAAGTTTTTTTACCAATTTGTCGCAAGATTATTTTCTTACCAAATTGTCGTTAGGTGTCACTTTATTTTACCAATTTCGTCAATTGGTCGGTTTATCCTTTGGTGAGTAACTCACCATATATATATATTTTTTAAATAAATAGATTGGCCTACACAATTTTTTAATATGAAAAAAAAATTAAGTTGCCGTTAAATTTCATAATTAATGACCCAAATATCAAAATTTTAATTGGCATTGAATCTCATAAAAGATACAAATTAAAATTAATATATATCATTTGTATTCTAATCAATCATATACACTATTTATAATATGATCTATCCATACAATATATTAAAAGACGTTACTTATATCGCATTGCGCCACGTAGGCGTCAAGTCATTAGTTCATGTGAGTGATGTGACATTATCTAATGCTCATGTGCCACATAAGCATGTCACTTATTTTAACAAAATAATTGTGCTTAGAATAAGATTCGAACATATCACCTCTTATATCTATATCTATAACTATAAAAAAGTGAGAGTTCATTTATTGTTCATATGAACAGTGGCATCACATGCCAAAATGTTCCCTCCCTCTGCTTCGCTTCCCACCCCCCATCTAATCCCTCTTCTAAAGTCAACTCTGCTTCTAGCTGGCCCTAGCCGTATGCGCCCAAACCAAATATAATTCTCTTACTTTCCGATACAAATAAATGTAGTAGGAAAGCAAGGTTTGTATCCACAGGGAACAAGGGTCACTAAAATGTACTTGAATTAAACTAAAATGAAATAAACTAAGATAGTGAAAAGGGGGGGTTTATAAAATTGCTAAGCTAATGATTGAACTAATTAAGAAACTCAATAAAAAAATGGAATTGATTAATAATAAAAAGTTCAACAATCGGTGAATTAGAAATCAAAGAAGAAGGTCTTGGCTCCAATTTATATCCACTTCCAACTAGAGTATCGATCATCGAAAACAACTCAAAATCTATAGTCTTGATCACCTAATGTGAAGAATAAATCTTCTAATCTCCTTATGATTAGCTAAGTAGTAAAATTTCCAATAATATAAAACCCTTATTCAAAGACAACCTAGAAGATCGGCTTCTAAGTTCAATCCGAGAATAGCATTAAGAGAAGAGAACAATAAGATCGTTTATGTTAAAAAAAACTTTTAGCATATAACAACACACTTGAATTCTTAAGGAGAAATAAGGATGTAGCACATCCAAACCAAACCCTAACTTGCTACTAATTGTCAAGGGATTTCCTTAGCAAGGCAAATCACAAATCTAGCAATAATTCATTAACACAACAATACTAGTAGTACTCCTAGCAAGCTATGCAACAAACCAATATAACATGAATAGCATGTGATAATCAAGTAAGGGTAGAAATTCTCACAATACAATAGAGGAAGTGTAACAACCCCGTCCTTGTAGACAGAGAATCTCAGCGGAAGATAGAACATTGGACGGGAGTGCCACTAAATTCTAAGTCCGACAAAGTAATGATCAAAGACCTCTATGAAAGAAACTTCTAAGGAAAACCTGAATCAACTAATAAACTTGTTAAATTCATAATTTTAGGAAATACGAACCATAAAGAAAACCAAATACAGTAATCCAAACAGTCCAAAGGTTCAAACTTAGAGGTACATCCAGAAATTAACTTAAATAGAAAATTATTAATTTAAAAGTCTTCCTTAAACTAGTTGCGTTATAGAAATCCAGGGTGGCTAGAACAACGGGAAGGACCCTAACTTCGAGTCTCACACACCTAGCCCAAGCAGTTATAATTCTGCAGTCATTCAGCTTCTGAAAAAAAATGATAACAACTCCACAGTCAGTGGCGAGTAACTAACAGTTCTCCCCAACATAGTAAACACAAGCTTAGAACCATAGATCAGGCAACCAAATTAATATCATCAAGCAGCAAGATACAACAACACTAATTAATTTAAGATAACCATTTACTTACAATAATTACGTCCATAGTCCTCCTGCAAAATCAGTTACATTCAACACAAATGCCACAACCAACATAGACATAAACCATAACGTGAGATAATTAGCAACATTTAAGAAGACGACTAAACCACAACTAGAACCCCATTCACAAACAAGCTATATGAGTAAAATTACTTCCAACTACCCAACTTAAAACACATGATTGGAGATGGGACGAACACTAATGGTATAAGTAGATGCCCAAAATATGGACTTACACTACCGACCCAAGATACTATAAGTAGATGCCCAAAATATTGACTTACACTATCAACCCCAAGATATGTTAAGTAAATGCCTAAAATATGGACTTACACTACCAATCCTAAAATACGTTAAGTAGATGCCCAAAATATGGACTTACACTACCAACGATCAACACGTATGATTGTGATTGTAGATGGAATGATCGCTAGTGGAAATCCCGCAGTACCACTTCCTAAGGTATGCCAGGTTGATGTCCAAAACATGGACTTACACTACCAATCCTAAAATACGTTAAGTAGATGCCCAAAATATGGACTTACACTACCAACGATCAACACACAGTTGATGTGTCTAAGAATGGCCAAACTCCCGGTGCTGGATGGATGCCCAAAATATAGACTTACACCTCCAGTACTCACGGACGACAACAATTAACTCAGGTAAATATTGTTCTTGGTCCACGCAGTCCAAGGAACAAAAACTGATCCGACCATTGAATCCCGCAGCCTAATGGCTGCAACTAACAATCAAAGGTAACTCTGACATGGTCATAATCTACGGACGACAAATTATATCGTTTCTATTGACAACATTCTTACCCAACACTCGTCACACATCCATACTTAGTCCAAAATAAATTCCAACAATATTAATTTAATTACTCCAAGAAGAATATGCGTCTAAAACCTACGCAAGAGTAATTACCAAAATGCCATTCAACCAAATTTACACCCAAACAACTCTTATTGATTAGCAATCACTAAAACCATAATTAAGAGTCAAAACTCATCAACAAAACATGTCCGAAAATTAAGCCCTCTAAAGTTTCTGTCCAGAATGTTTAAGAATGAAAATCAACTACCAAAACATGTCCGAAAATTGTTAAACTTTCACAATTAATTCTATACTTCACCAAGGACATAACCAAGCTTATAACAAGCCTAAAATAAAATTAAAAACATGCTAAACACTCTAATATGTCACACGTCCAGAAGCTATATATTTCAGAAATATAATTGCAAAATGTCCACAAGTTATACAATAGTTATTCAATTAATTCCAAGTTCAACAATTTTATAACTAGGCATAAACAACACCAAAAATTATGCAAATTTAACCATAAATTCCAATATAATCAAGGGTTAATTACATGAGGATATCACTAAAAATTTGGGCAGCAATTCGCCCCTTTTTAGGACTAAAATAATTTACCGAAATAATTCATAAAAATTATTCTACAACAAATTACTTGATAGATTATAAACATAAATTAAAAGTCATAATTTTATACCCAAAACTCATGAAAAATCAGCCTAGCAAGGCCCCATAACTACACGAAAAATTGCATGCAACAATTTCATAAAATAATTCTCTATACAATTACCATAATTAATTAATTAAACATGCAATTGCAAATAATTATCCTATGAGATTCATACATTAAAATAGAATAAAAACAACTCTAATATATGCCAAAATACATGAAAAATCAGAATTAAAAACAAGTAGAAACATGCATGCAAAAACCGATTTTAAGGCAAATTAACATATAATTTGTTCTAGTTTGTTTTATTAATCTTCCTTACATATTTTAAAACTAAATTATATCATCCTAAACTATGTGATTACTAGATTAGAGATAGTGTTAGTTACCTTGAAATTTAATGGAAGGTAGTGCACAAAATTGCCCCAAAAATGCTCCAAAGACCACCAAAGTATGCCCAACACTTAGCCAAATTTTTGAGAAAAAGCCTATGTGAGTTATGGAGATTAAGAGGGGTGTACAAACTGAAAAAAGACAGCCCTCCACCTCCTTTGGCCAGCCGTATAAAAGGGGGAAAAAATGGGCACTTGGAAGGCTTAGAGCATGGCATTCTCATGCATGTTGTAATGACCCAGATTTTTATTGGTATTTTTGCCGGTAATTATGTGTATTTATGTATGTTGTTGTGTTAGTTCAAATTTATTTTGAACTATTTATTTTATTTTATGTGAATAATTTCGATTTAACTCGAAATATTTATTTTCAGTTTTTATTATTCATGTTAATTATTATTTAATTGATTAGAATTTCATTATTTAATTTTCTAATTAATTATCTAATATTTTGGGCCAAATCGATTATCGCATGATTGGTCATGCGGTTTTTGCAAATTAGCCCAATTGATCACGAGAGCCCATTTTAGGCCCATTTTTCCCTTGTTGGCCGGTTTTCTAGTGGCATGGCAAGGCTTGCCACTTGCCTCATGTTCACACCTTAACTAACTCTATAAATAGGAGAGTTAGTAAGGCCCCTTGCCCATTTTGCCATCCTTGCCATTTTATGCATTTGCCATCAAAAGTTTAAACACAAAAAAAAAACTCCCTCCACTACTCCCTTGCTTCACGCCATTTTTGGGTGATTGAAGCCATCAAATTGTTCATCCATCTTTCTAATCCTAATT
This sequence comes from Salicornia ramosissima, assembly GCA_951394345.1. Classification (NCBI taxonomy): domain Eukaryota; kingdom Viridiplantae; phylum Streptophyta; class Magnoliopsida; order Caryophyllales; family Amaranthaceae; genus Salicornia; species Salicornia ramosissima. Next base: position 31,523,096 of record OX596237.1, read on the forward strand.
TTAAAGATTCAACTTCTATTGATCTTTAAGTGCCTAAACACAATCCTAAACACGTGCATTTCATTCAAGATCACTAGTTCGGGTTGGTTTTGGGTCTTGTTCGTGTTCGTGATCAAGTGGGTTGGACCGTGTGGGTGACCGTGTGTGGGGCCGTGCAGTGGCAGCCGTGCAGTGGTGGTGCCGTGACCGTGCGGTGGTGTTCGTGCTTGGACAGCAGGCCGTGTGCAGCAGCCGTGCAAAGGGGTTTGTGGTGTTCGTGGTGGCTCGTGGTGCCGTGTGGACAGCCGTGTGTGGACTGTTTGTGTGCCGTGTTTTGTGCTATTTTCCGGGCTGCTTTTGTGTGTTGAATTGTGTGTAATCTTCAATAAGGTAACATACTTTCTCAACCTTTTTGGTATACTATGTTTATAGTATAGATTAAATGCATGTTTGGGTTGATTGTTGATGAATATCCATGATTTCATGTATGATTTCTAAATCTGATTTTTATGGTGTTTTGATGATGATTTTTCATGATATTATGATTGATTATATATTGATTTATGATCATGAATATTATGTTAAAGTTGGATGAATTTTGGATGAGTAAAAGTTGGATTTTCGATTGATTGATGATGATTATGCGTGTAGTTTAGTTGAGTTTGGATGAGTTCTTGATTGAGTTCTTGAATCTTGATTGAGTTCTTGATTGAAGATCTTGAATCTTGAATGAGTTCTTTATGAGTTCTTTATGAGTTCTTGATGAGTCTTTACGAGTTCTTGGTTGAATCTTGAAAGTTAAAGAAAATGGTCTAAATGATAAAGAAAGTTAAAGAAAGTGTCTAATATGATTAAAAGATGATTATTGAATGTTGGATTATGATTGGTTAGACTCAAGATTAAGGCTAGAGGCAGTTCTTGAGAATAACTTCGATGATTTAACTAGTTAATTTCGAGAATCAAGGCTAGAGGCAATTCTTGAACTTAATTTAGTTATGTTGGGATATAAAATGAATAAGATGATTAAAATGATTAAAGGATTTAATTAATTAATTAGCTTGATTTCATTTTTAGACGCCTGATACTTTGAGTAAGATTCATTGTATTTGGGTTAAGACGTTGCCCCTATTCCATCCGCGGTATTGGGATAGTTGGAGTCATACTATGTGATCTTTGTGAATTTCCAGTAAGATTGGTTTCACGGGACATGGATTTCCAGTAAGATTGGTTTCATGGGGTTCGGGAGTAAGATTCTCAAACCCGAGCATAGTAGAAAGTTCGAATGCGTAAGATGCGTTCGTACGAGCACAGTCCGGTCTAGAATATGAATGATTGCGCCAAAGATAGTTGATTAGGATGGTTTGAGTCGAGTTCACGTTGGGTTGATCTTGCACTTGATTTATTGACCTGATATTGATTATTTGATTTGTTCTATGTACATGTGTATTCCCATTAGGGTGAGTCAGTTATGTTACTCGCCACTGATGGTGGACTGTTGTATATTTTCAGGTATTTCTGATGACGATACTCTTGCTTAGCTTTGGGTTGGGCGAGCGACGTTCTTATTTCTGCTATCTGTTGTATTTACTATTACTGTTGTTTTTAGATAGTATTGCAGTATTGTATGGACTCTTTTACGTTGCTTATAACTCTGACATGTAGTTGGAGTTTACTCGTATGCTTAGTATTTTTAGTTTGACTTTTGGGACTAGTCATGTACAAACTTGTGGGTATTTGTACTCTTATGGTTTAATACTAATAATTGAGGAATTAGTTTTTAATTCTTAGGTAATTTGAGTTGTAGTTTATAACAATTCGACTCGTCGGTTTCTTCCGCGCCGATTTAAGCGAGTCGGGTCGTTACACATGTACAAGTGTTTTTGGTTGTCATGCAACCAATAAAAAAATAAGGAAGCCACATGGCTTAGCTTGGGCCGGCCATGGTGATGTACAAGCTACACATTTTGGTCGGTCCAAGTATCCTTATAATCCGAGCACAAAAATCGCTAATTAAAAAAAAAAATCGATACGTAATAATTCGAGTGTTCACACTAACACATAATGAAAAATAATGTGTTAAATACGTAATTACATTATGTATGGAAAATAATAATGAAAATAAAAAAAAAACATAAAATTTTTCAAACCATATAAAATATATATATATATAAATATTTTAAGGAAATGAATAAAAATAATAATAATAGTTTTATTTGGAAGTAGAAATAAAAGAAAGAGCATATTTATCAAATAAATAATTAAATAAACATAAGAGAATGATAGAAAATTATATACATATATATATTTAAAGGCACGAAATTTAGGGGTATTACAGGAAGCTTCAATAAATCTTCACCAAGATAAATTTAAGCTACAAACATCATAGAAACCAAAATATACAAAGCTTGAAGCTCTTCAAATGTGTAAAAATTGTGAGACGTAGTGTAGAGAGGAAGGAGATGTGTAAATAATTCTAAGTGTGAAAGTAGGATATATATATTCCCTTCTTACCCTCTCTTCTATCCTTTTACTGCCCCCAAGGGACGTGCCTCAACATTATCAAATCAAAAACAAAAGAAACAAGCCAACTTGCAAGAGAAAAAAAACAAAAGCAGCGTCCACCGTCAAGGGTCGCGACTCGCGACCAAATCTCGTGACTCGCGAGAAGGCTTTACCTCCTCTTTGTTCTTGCTCTGCTCTGATTTTGGATCAAGGAGGAAAACCCCCAGCATGCAACTCGCGAGGGATTTCGCGACTTGCGAGCAGGGCTTGATAGCTCAGACTAAAACAACCATATCTTCCTCGTTTCTCATCCAAATTGAGCTTATGACCAGTCGTTGGAAAGCTCTTGAAGAAAGATATCACCTACAATTTAAATCATACAAAAAAAATGAATAGACCGAAAGTTATACACATTTGAAGTTAGTCGACAACATTCTCAATGTCTCTTTGACCGTCATTATACACCATGGCTTTTGCGAAGCTCTTCTTCTTCAATTCTTCATCAAAAACTCATTAAAATCTTCTACCACTTCAAGGGCAATGAACCAAAGCCTAACAAAAATAGAAGAGCAACATAGAAAAACAAACTAATTCCTAAATAGCAATAAAAATCGTAAAATACACTACAACTTTACGTTTCAAGTAAAACTTTCGTTTAAACTTGAAAGTAACAAAATGTGCAAATTTACGCTAAACTAATTACATAAATGAACTATAATGGAGTTACATAACTCGTACTAACTCAACACATCAAATACCCCCACACTTAGGCTTTACTCGTCCTCGAGTAAATAAAATGAGATAGTAAAAAAGTGTCATAGACCAAAATTTTGCAAAGTTACAACTCCTAACAAAAAGTCCTAATGAGTTGTTTTCATACCAAACCAAAACCCATAACTACAAGCATTAGACTCATGGTTTTGTACCAAAACAAACTTAAAATCAAACACAAACACAAGCTAATGAACCGCTAAGAATGAAAACATACCAAACAAGGTTCATCAACCTCAGAAATGAACAAAAATGAAAGAAAAAGGACAAGCACAAGTGTTCTCACCAAATCAAACTTCAATAACCCAGTTTTTTCTCTCTATTCTTTTTCTCTCAATTTATTTTTCATCTCATTTTTTTTTTCAAAGCACACAACTCACTCGCTCAATTAACCTTAAATGTTGCATAGGTTGTCCTCCCGGGTTTTCAACCTATCAAAGGCCCCCATTTTTTCCGAGTTGCCCGCCCTTGCGAGTTTTCAACTCAGCGGGATTTTTTATTCTCTTTTTTTTTTTTTTTTTTGTCAAGCAAAAAGAAATATGTACAAGGATGGATTTCCTACCCCCACACTTAAAATTGACATTGTCCTCAATGTTTACGGGTTAGGAAAGAGTAGAAATCCCCAAGCTCAAGTGTTATTTAGTAAATAACACCTCAATGGCCGCAAAAACTTGTCATGCGCAACCGCCCAAAATTCAGAATTTACCAAGTTGGTAAAGAAGAACAGTAAAGAAGAAAAAAGGGTTAAAGCAATGCTAAAGTGAGACAGGGGGCGGTTGGAAAAGGAATGAAAAGAAACAAAAGAAGAAACAAGAAAATGACAAGTGGAAACAGGGAAATTAAAATGAAAAGAAGAAAAAGAAGAAGGAAAAATGTCACCATCACAAGCTTTCACTTCCTTCGTGGCTTGGACAAGGGAATGAGGAGGACCAAAATATGTGGAACTCCTCAAGAAGAGGGGCATGAATAAAATGAGGTAGAAACAAGGGGAATGAAGGTATGAGATCATGTTTTTTGGAAAAACACACATGAGGGAGTACAATGGAAGAAGTTTCCCCATAAGACACCTCATGTGTCTCAACAGACATTAGAGCTTCAATTGTCTCATCCAATACTTCATCATCCAAAGTGTTCTTTTCTATCACATCACCATCCACACAAGATATACTCATCTCTTTAATTTCAAGGATGGTATCCTCATCCTCAATGTAAGCAATGTTAGGTATCGGTTGAGACCCCATTTGAATTGGGAGCTCACTCAATTCCCATATGCTCTCTACCCTGGTAACGAGCCCCGAAACTTGGCCCGATTGCTTTTCCAAGTTTTTGATGTTGAAATAAGTTTCTTCTTGAAACTGAACCATATTATGTTGCATCTCCAAGACATTTTTTGTTAACAAGTGAAGCATTTCCTCGGTTGAGGAGCTTGAATGCAAACCTTGGCTCGGAGATGGTCCTTGGTAAGGTAATTGGGTGGGTCTATTGTAATGTGGAGGTTGGTTATTTTGTGGGTGGTGGGGTGGGTTGTCATTTTGTTGGTTTTCATCAGTAAAATTCTTATGACCCTCCCAACCCAAATTGAGAGTGATAGAATGTGGGTTATATCTTGTTGAGCACCCTAGGTTTTGGAATCCCATAGCTCTATCCCATTCATGTGTGTCTTGAGATAGCCAATGGTAATAGTCCCAAACTTCACCATAAGATAAAGATCGAAATGCCCCATTGAACATATGCTCAACTACAACTCTTGTTGAATAATTCAACCCTTCATAAATCGCCTCACAAATCTCCCACAACTCACAATCACAAGGGACTAGAAGTGGATCCTCCAAACGAATGAAATACCTCCAAAAGGCCTCATCCTCAAATTGGGGTACATAGAAACTATCCATTTAAAGGATACCACTCATATGCAAGATTAAATTGAGCAAAAGATTGGCAATGACATAGAAAAAGAAAAGAGCAAAAGAAAGAAAACAGAAGAACAAAAGAAATCACTCAAGTTTAACACCCAATACACAAGTAACTCAGAGTTTCTCGGCAACGGCGCCAAAATTTGGTAGGCCCTTGTCATATTCAACCTAAAAACCTCTACATTAGACACTTAAAGGGGTACACGTGTGATTACTAATGGAAATCTTTGTAAATATTAGTAAACCTTCGCTAAAAACCATTTGTACCCATTTACACATCTAATGTAACCCATGCGACTGCTAATGTACCCCTTTAAACCATTTTCTGTCTGGTTTTCAACCATCTTTTGGTTTTTAGCCAATCCTTCCTCTCTCTCTCTCTCTCTATATATATATATATATAGGATCTCGTAAAACTACTTTATAAGCTGAAAACCTAAAAACTACGAATCCTGACCATTCATTAAGCATATCCTTTCTCAGCCGTTGATCTACATAAGAATTTTCAGTTGCTTAAAAATCCATTCTTTCTCCTCTAGAAGAGCAAATCGTGTATTCTCTCTCTCTCCCTAAAAAATCAAAGTTCAGTTCTTCATCTTCTTTGATAAATTAACGCAAACTATCGCACATTGATCTGTAGAAACTCAAACATTCTTACTTTTTCTCATCTGTCACCTTTTTTTTTCTTTTCAGGTATACATTTAACTTTTTTGAATTCTGATGGTTAATTGTATTCGTAGATATTTTTTGCTCAATTGCATGTTGATCTTGATGTTCGATTTGTTCTTTTTTTTTTGTTGCTTGATTTTTCATCCTTCATGTTTGAATTTTTTGCTTTTTTGTCAAATTTCCAGTGTTTTTTAGCCGAATTTGCAGTTATTTATTATTTTCGAATTTTATTAAATTTTGCTGCTTTTTCGCAATTGCATGTTCATTTAGAGGCTTGATGATGTGATTATGAAGATCCAACATATTGTTCTTTTAATTTGTTGATTTATGGTAAAAGAGAAAAATCTGCAATTGATTGTATTGGATGTGTATTTCAATTCATTGTTTACTAATCTATTATTTGTAGAAAGCTTAGAGTGCTCTTTGTTTGCATGATTATTTTCGATTTTGCATTTGTTAGTGATTATGTTCTAATCATAGGTCATAATTTTACATGATGCTTTTCAGATTTGAATTTCTTAGTGATGGTATAAGTAAACTGGTTCATTTTATGAATATAAATGAAGATGATAATTGATAAGGTACATTGGTTCAATATTTTGGATATCAAATTATTAAATGTATCTCTTGTTTATAGGATGTACCATTTTATGCTCAAAATGTATCCCCTATTTGATCCAGTTGATGGAGCTAAAAACTAGATACAACCTAGAACTTATCCCCCTTACTTAGAACTAAATTTTGGCTCTGACCCAACCTTTCCCTGTTTTGTCCAATCATAGATACTTCTACTTATTATTTGATTTCTTTAGGCACCTTGTTTCACTGTAAATTTATTATTTGTAGAGGTACGATTACTCATTTGGGCTCTTTTATGCATTGGTAGTTAAAAAGATAATGTTTATGTAAGTTGTTTCAAAGGAGATGATTTACTTAGTAATTATGTTTGTTGTCACCACACTGTAGGTCATCATTAGCTGATGTGCAATGTTGCATAATAAACTTAAGATGCTTAATGTATGGTTGACCTCATTCATAAGATAAAAATAATCATGTTTATGTAAGTTCTAAAGGCTAGTGCACAAAACCTTTCAGACATATTTACATAGGAATTAACTAACTGAAGGAATTCAATTATGTGGGTTTTGAATTGGATTTTCCAGGGTATATATACATGAAGTACAAAAGCATGTGTGGTTGTCAAAATAGCTAACAATAGCTAAACCTAAGGACAATATATATGCTTTAGGAAGAAAGCCAAAGAGTAAGTTTGAGTACTAACAATAATATATAAGCAAAGCTATTCTAAGGCTTAAAATAAGGAAATTAATATTTACAAAATATATACTAAAATACATTCTATCACTAACTGTATGATATTGCTGTAACATTCCTAATTTATACGGATTCAAAATATGCTTTTTATTGCTACTTTCCTGCTTATTTCTTAATATCTCCTTTTTGTTATTCATTAAGTACACTCTCACAATCAAGTTGAATATTTATATGATACATTTTGTAACATAGGGGTACATATAAATCTAAGAGGGTACATGATATTTATTAAGTACACTATCACAATCAATTAAGTTGGATATTTAAGTGGTACAATTTGCAACACAAGGGGTACATATAAATTTAAAATGGTGCATGTTATTGACAGTCATGCATTCAGACAACATTTAAACAACTAATCTTAGAATTTATATGGAAAATTTTGCAAAGAAAGGGGCACATATAAATCCAAGAGGGTACATGTTATTCATTAAGTAAATTGTCATAATCTAGCTTAATACTTATATGGTATATTTTGCAAGTTGTGAGAAATAGTTGTACAGTTAAATACTAGGAATATTGATTTGAATTCTCTACCATGTTAGATGTTTTGTGTTTGTGATGAATGTCGTTGACATATTTATTGCTTTGGTTATTAGCTGAGTACTACTATTCTTTTGACTACAAAGAATGTTTTGTTATCAAAAGAAATAAGCTTTAAGCCACCTTATACAAAATATGTCTCTACACGCTGGTATAGAAGCTTTCTGTTGCTTCTTTGTGTTGCTTGGGGTGTGTCTGAAATAAATAATGTGTCATTTTCAAGTATAGGGCTCCTTAATTTCTACTCAAGTCCACTTATACTTTTGTTGTTGGTAAGTGAAATCATTGCTTTGTGCTTGCTGGACCTTTGTAATTGTAGAATTCAAAATTATGTTGGTTTTTTTTTTTTTTTTTTTTTTTTTTTTTTATAAATATCCAAATATTATTCATACATGCTATCTTAAAGCATCTTATATTATTCATATAAACCTATTAGCTCAACTGGTAGTGCATTGTGCAAATGCACAAAGATGTAGGTTCAAATCCTACATAGCTATATAAGGAGCTATTTAATCATATAGAGCACTAAGAGTCATATGATTACATGTAAAATAGAAAAGGGTGCATTTGGTTTTTAAAGACTATAATGAAAATTTTTCTTTAAAAATAATTTTCACTTTATATATATCCATGTAACCTATGTAGGATTCGAACCTACACCTTATGCAAGTGCACAATGCTCTTCCAATTGAGCTAATATGTTTTTATAATTAATTAACTATTGAAAAAATTGTTGAATAATTAGCAAATACATCTTGTATCATCACTACTACAAAAAACTTCATTTACGACCAAAATTTACGACCACACGCGTTTCTGGTCGTAAATAATAAGCATTTACGACGAGATTTACAACTGGTTGTAAATAGTATAAATCATCTACGACGAGGCAGAATTCTCATTGTAAAAGCCAATTTCTCGTCGTGAAAAAATAATAATTACAACTAGGTTATAACATGGTCATTCGAAATTTAAACAATCCGCTTCCATTTTCATTTCAATTATAATTTCATTTCACTCTTTTAATTTCATTTCATTACATTACCCCATCTCCCAAAATTTTACACACACTCCCTCCATTTCCCCTTCACTGAAATCCACCTCCTCCCTCACTTCATTCTCATTGTCGTTCTAACCTCTTCATTCTTCGTCGTCCTGTTGCCATTCAGTGGGGGCAGTTTGCGGGTTAGAAGGGGGGTTCAGTGGGGATGGGTTCGAAAAGGGGCGATATCGGTGGGGGTTGTTGGGCTTTGAGGTGGGCTGGGTTTTGCGGTGGGGGAGGGGGGGTTGTGGGTTCGAAGAGGTGGTTGGGGGATTTGAGGAGGGGTGAGTTCGAGATTGGGGGTTGGGGGTGTGATTTGATGATGATTAATTTTAATTTTAATTTTGTTTGATTTTTTTTGCAACTGATTTGATTATGATGAATACTAATTGATGATGATGAATTTTCATATTTTTCAGGTGGTGCGGCGATTTAGTGGTGGAAGCGTTGCAGTGGTAGAGGTTGTGTTGTCTTACAATAGTTGCAGCGGTGCAGTTGTGGCGACAGTGCAGTGGTGGAGGTGGTGTGTTGCAAAGGTGGTTTAGTTTTTGGAACAAATTAAAACAAGTGTTAGATTGTAAATTTTAAATGAAAAAATTTTAATTTGTTCCATTTTCAAGTCTTAGATTGTAATGTAAATTGTATTAACTTGTACTCACTTTCATTATAAATGAAAAAATTCTTTTGATTGATTTAATTCTCATATATATTGTTTAACTTAAAATCTTAAATTTAAAATCTTAAATTTAAATTCTTTTTGTTTAAATTAAATTGAAATAAAAAAACAAACAAATTATAATACATTTTTAATGGATTGGATGCTTTAGAAGAAAATGAGCAACTCTAAATATTTTTCTAATTTCTTTTTATTTATTTATTTATTTAGCAATTACGACGAGATTTCTGGTCGTAAATGATAAGTATATAATTTTTTATCTAGCAACTACGACCAGGAAACTGGTCGTAAATGATCACTATTTGCGATGAGATCTAAATCTCGTCGCAAAAGTGCTTTTACAACGAGTCACTTAAACTGGTCGTAAATGACATTTTTTATTTGCGACGGAGCCTTTTACGACGAGTGACGACCACACGCGTTTCTCGTCGTAAAAGGCTTTTAACAACGAGATTTGAGCTTTTAGCAACCAAAAGCCGGTCGTTAAAAGCAGTTTTTGTTGTATTGATACTTGTTGCACCAAATAATCACTCAAAAATGACACAATGTTGAGACACCATCCCCCATTATGTTACTAGAGAAACAAACGATACTAAGAGATATAGAGAATAATTATACCAATTGAAATAACTAAAACAAAAATCACAAATACACATAAGAGAAATATCATATCACTCCAATTTAGCATTATCAGATCACTCTAATTTAGCAATGCCAACCCCTAAGCACAATATGATTTACAAGGGAAAGTAAAAAATGAATATTAGTGGCTAATATCAGCAAGATAATGGCTGAATTACTTGTTCAAACATCATAACTTCAGTTAGCAACACTGTTTAAATCATCCATAGTATAAGGGAAAAACAAGAAATGAAGTGAATGTTTTATATTTATATGGTACATTTTGTAAAATAAGGGGTACATATAAATCTTAAAGGGTACATGTTATTCATTAAGTACACTATCAAAAATTAAATTGAATATTTATATGGTACATATTACAACAAAAGGGGTACATATAAATCTAAGAAGGTACATCTTATTCATTAAGTACACTATCAAGTTGAATGTTTACAATTTTATATGGCGCATTTTGCAAACATAAGACTTACATATAAATCTATAATAATGGTACATATAAATCTAAAAGGGTACATATTATTCATTAAGTATATATATTGTCATAATCAAAATTAATATTTATTTGGTAAATTTTGCAACACAAGGGGTACATATAAATCTAAGAGGGCACATGTTATTCATTCACACTCTCATACATTCAAGCAACATTTAAACAACCAAACTGACGATTTATATGGCACATTTTGCAAAATCAAGTTGAATATTTATATAGTACATTTTGCAAAATAAGGGGTACATATAAATCTAAAAGGATACACATAAATCTAAAAGTATACACATAAATCTAAAAGGGTACATGTTATTCATTCATATTCTCATGCATTTAGACGACATTTAAACAATTAAGATATAGATTTACTCGAAAATCACTGACTAAACCTCTGGATTCACTCATGGTGAATAAAAAATCATTAAAAAACAAAACTTGCTAAAACCCTAAAAACAACTTCGTCAATATTAGTATTTGTTTCTTTTTAGATTCAATTCAATAATTGAAATATTTGATTACTTACTTTTAAATTTCTTCCTTTTTCTTGCATAATGAAGATGCATACTTTGTCCTTCAATTGAAAGTTGTTTTTTTTTTAATACTCAGCACCCTTCCTTTTCGATTCAATAATGATTGAACGATGAAGAATAACTAAAAATTTCTTGCTTTTGGAGAGTGCTAAAATTGTTTTTTGTGACAAACCGTGACTCTCATAATAGAAAGAAAGTATATCTTTTTTTATGGTGATAGAGTACAGAGAAAGTGAAGATAGGAAAAGCATGAAGACGTTGCTAAGATTCAACGAAAGTGTACCTTTTTTATTTTTATATGATTATTTTTAACCCCTGATCTAAATATGACGGTCAACAATATATATATATATATATATATAAGTAACGAGGAGGTATGATGTCCTCTAAGAAAAGTCTATTTTACCCCTAAAGTTTTCTATAAATTTAAGTATCATCACTAATAATTATTGAGGAAAGTTATTTCTTAGAATAAAATATTATAAAATATATAATCCGTAAAAACAAATTAAAATATAGTAAAATTTATATATTTGAACTCTCTACAAATAGGCATCTATATTGATATAGTTTGTCTCATAAAAATTTTGTCTTTTAATTGTAGTAGAAATTAAAGAGCATCTTGAATGAATTTGTTCTTTTGTTCATTTTTTAGGGTGAAAGATAAAATTTTGTTTATGTTTATGTGGATGATTGAGAATTTGACGAATAATAAACAATTCTCTAATCTATAATCTTCCTAAACAACTATTGTCCATATTCAATCTTTTTATACATCTCTAAATTTAAAAAATAGTTAGGAGTAGGAAAATAATCTTAAGTCATAAGTATTTAAACATACTAAAATATAAAATTTTCTTATCCATGCCTATATATATAAGTTTGGGTTCCGGTGAAAAATTTCTTATTGTGAGAAACGTGAGAAGAGAAAAATACATCAACGATGACCTAGAGGTACATTGACCACCAACTATTGGTACATTCACCATACCCTATAAATACATTGAGTAAAAATACATTAACTTTATACCACAAATGCATTGACTCTAAACTATAGAAGGAGTAAAGAGGGAAAATCAAATTTAATCTTAGCCATTCATTTGTTGATCAAAGAGTTGAGATTGCTTCTCACCCTTCTCTCACCAAAATTACATTTCTCACTTGAGCCTACTTATATATATATAGCCAAGGGGGGAGCCATGGTGTCCCCCCTATAAATGTCTTCTTTACCCCTAGCAAGTTTTAGAAATTCAAATAATATTACCATTAAAACTTGTGACATTAATAAGGAAAGTTTTTAATTAAAAGAAAAGGAATTTTAAAAATGAAAAATATTATTAAATCTATAATTCAAAAAATAAAATATAAACATAAAAATTTATACTTTTGAATTCTTTACGAATAGACATCCATATCGATATAGATTTCTTACAAAAATTTTAGGGCTTTCTTTTATCGCAAAATGGATGTTAACTTATAAAAATTTTGATTTTAATTTTTGACTACCCTTTGATATTTAAATCTAAAATATCATGCACGCATAGCGTGCATAAAAAGCTTATATATGTAGGGTCAGGATCTCGCGAGAAGTCCTTTTTAGAAAAAAATGGTTGTTTAGGTGAGAATATATCCAAAGCGTCGATTCAGTGAGATCTAATGGTTAGATTTTAATGGGCTAATTTTTTTAATTAAAAAAAATTAGTTAACTAACCCTATTTGTGAGGGGATAAATGAAACAAAAAAAACTAAAATTTATTTATTTATTTTTTATCGAAACAACTATTCAATTTATTTTTTTATATAAAAAAAACTTAAATTTATTTTTATCCAAAAAAAATAAAATAAAATTTGGAACGTGTTATATTATTATCCTCTCATATAGTCAATTAGTCATATAAAATTTAGAACATAAAATATAAAATTTAGAATACATTTAATAAAATTAAGAACAATAAATAATTTAGATTATTAAAAAAAATTACACGTCAAAACCCAACAAATTGTTAGCTAAAAACAAGGAGCTAATAATAGAAAAAACGTGATATATTAATCATCATTTTTTTAAAATATCAAAATTTGAAAAACTAATTGAAAAACAAATTAATGTGATGTTTGGTAAAAACTGAAAATGTTAACTATAATATTTTTTATAAATCAATTAATTTTTTTTTGTTTTTTATGGGTTCCGTAGATCAACTTCAATACAAAATATTGAGAATGTTTTGAATTAATATTCAATTGTTCAAGTATATATTTTATTTTTTATTTTTGTATAAAAGGTCAATAAGTGTATTATAATTTTATCATTTATTCTTCAAAAAAAATTGTATCATTTTATTTATTATTTAAAAATATGTTTAATCAATTTCAAAGTTATTGTATACAGTTTTGAAAATTTCTTAAAAATTAACAACATGACTAGTATAATTCAGGACATCAATCTTAAAATTTAGAACATGATTTATAAATTTTTTAATATTTCATCTACATAAAATAAAAAAACATTAAACTACTTTAAAATAAGGCTTTTTAATATTGTAATCACACATACACATTTGAATATGATGACTTTGTAACATCGTTTTTTAAATTTAGAATATGGTGTATAAAAATTAGAACAAAGCTTATAAAATTTTAGAACATGACTCGTAAAATTTTGAACATATTAAGATGTACTTCCGAACAAAAAAATGAAGTAGAATTTTAGATAAAAAAAAAACCTGATTTTATATATAAAAAAATATATATATTTAAAAAAAAGCAGGAAAAAAACGTAACAGATTTTTTTATAAAAAAAAGATTTTTGTATAAAAAAATAAATAAATAAGCAGATTTTTTTAAAAAATAAAAATATATTATTTAAAATTAAAGTAACAATTTTTTTTAAAAAAGTTTTTTTTGAACAAAAAAATTAGAAATATACTAATCAAATGAAATTACTAATTTGCCCTTACTAAAAAAACAATAATAAAACATCAGCCCTTAAATCTAAAATTGTCAACGGTGCAAATGTTTTCTCACATAAAAGCCCTTCTCATCTAAAGCACCCCTTCTCACACGATCCTATTTCCTATGTATATATAGAAGTAGGCTCATGTGAGAAATGTAGTTTTGGTGAGAAGGGTGAGAAGCAATCTCAACCCTTTGATCAACAAATTAATGGCTAAGATTAAATTTGAATTTCCCTCCTTACTCCTTCTATAGTTAAGAGTCAATGTATCTATGGCATAAAGTCAATGTATTTTAGTATATGTTGAATGTACCTATAGTTGGTGGTCAATGTACCTCTAGGTATTAGTTAATGTATTTATCTCTTCTCACATTTCTCACGATAAGAAATTTCTCACTGGAACCCAACCCTATATATATATATATAGGAAAAGGATCATGTAAAAACTAGACTATAAGTTGAAAACCAAAATTTTTAATCTGAACCATTGATTCATTTTAATCAACGATTAGAATTTAATATGTATTGATTTTAATATGTATTATTTGATTTTGATATGTACCCCCAAACTTAATATGTACACTCATATTTTAATATGTACCCCTTGATTCTTATATTTACCCTTTGAATTTAGTATGTACCACCCAATCTCGCCCCACAAAACACCCACCCTCGCCCCACAAACCACCCATCCTACGAAAACCTTGTTGAACCATGTTTGATTTGAATGATGACAAACCAATTCTCTATAATTGATGGATGTGTATGATTAGGTATAAACTGTTTGAATCAAGTGAAGATACATCAAGGCAAGATTTAGAGTGAAGAACATCAAAGCCTTGAGATACATGAAGATCAGAAGCCAAGAGCTTGGAGCCTTTAATTTTTGTACATTAGGAACTTCTTGTAAAAATGAACTTAGGTAAGTAAGGCTGAGGTATAAATGAAAAGAAGCAAGAAGGGTTGAAGTTTATGTCCAGTAAAGAGAACAGTAAAAAAACATTCCTCTTTATCAGACATAAACTTAGTAATGCTGAGACCACTGTGAAAAAAGACCTCAATATTACACACATGCACTGAAGTAATCAGTCTTAATATTTTATCAGCAAAATGTTTTGAAATTCAAATGACTAAGGCCTTGTTCTTTTGGACTTAAAAGCTACAGTAATCAGATCAGATCAGACATTATTATTATTATTTCGAGCATTGTTTTTCCGCTCGACATTTTCCGACGACGGTTTTCGGAGTGACTTTTTCAGCGTTGATTATTCGGCCGACTTTTCCGGTGGTGATTATTCGACCGACTTTTCCGGCGACGATTTTCAAGCCGAGTTTTTCGGTGACGATTTTCAGGACGACTTTTCCGACGACGGTTTTCGGACTGACTTTTTCCGACGGTGATTATTTGGCTGACTTTTCCGGCGACGATTTTCAGGCCGCGTTTTTTGGCGACGGTTATCGGGACGACTTGTCCGACGACGGTTTTTGGAATGACTTTTCCGGCGATGATTATTCGGTCGAATTTTTTGGTGACGGTTTTGGAGTCAGATTGAATGAAGGGTTTGAAAAGAATGAAAAGTAAAATACTGAAGAGGTGAAATGAAATGAGCTGGAGGCTTTGGGCTCATTAAATTTTTGTCCCTAATAAAAAAAATATAAATAAAAATATAAATATAAGTATATGTATAAGTATAAGTATAAGTATAAGTATAAGTATAAGTATAAATATAAATATAAATATAAATATAAATATAAATATAAATATAAATATAAATATAAAAATATAAGTATAAGTATAAGTATAAGTATAAGTATAAGTATAAGTATAAATATAAATATAAGTATAAGTATAAATATAAATATAAATATAAATATAAATATAAATATAAATATAAATATAAATATAAATAAAAATAAAATCATATCAGAAAAAACTCAAATCAGATCAGATCAGATTAGACAAACTCAAAACAAATCAGATCATATCGGATCCGATTAGATCAGACCAGATCAGTCCTAAAGAATAGAGCCTAATACTGATTACTTAGGATTTGGAATATTTGCTAAAATAAAATATTAAATCAGCTCAATTAATGCAAATGTACCACTTTGGATTTTAGCATACCTTGCACTAACCCACTACAAGTAGTGGAAGGGAACAAAGTTTGATTTAGTACTATTGTACTTTTGTCAGCTGATTTGCTTGTACTATTTAAGCAAATCTCCCATGCACAATTAGGAAAATGGTTTTCATTTGCAAAAAGGCCAACTCTTGGAAAACCCTAAAAACCCTCTTGCTCTCAAAAAGAAAAGAAGCCATATTTCCAGAAGTTCATCCTTAGAGCAAAAATATCTCCATATTCATCTTCAAGAGATAAATTACGGAAAAATTTGGTAATTGCATTTGAACCACTTAGAGGAAAGTGGTTGGTGAGTGTTCTGTGAGCACCGAGTGAACTGTTAGAGTTAACACTTAGGGAATTGCTTGTTACATAGTTGTAGCATTCATTTGAGTGTGTAACCTTCGTTATTCTTCAGAGTTGAATAATAATATTGGTGAGAGAGTGGAGGACGTAGGCTTATTGAGAAGTCGAACCTCGCTAAATTCTTGTGTCTCTACTCTTTATTTCATTGTTCTTTCGTTGTTCCCAGAAATTGATAAACAAACTTGAAAATGATTTGAAAAACACACATACTCAATTCAACTCCCCTTCTTGAGTATCCATTGAACTTACAATTGGTATCAGAGTCTAACTTCTTAAAGGGTTAACTACCTAGAGGAGCAAGAAGATGAATACTCAAGTGGATCCAGACTTCCCAAGTTACGATACAAACTACTCATGGTGGAAAAATTGCATGAAGAATATTATCATTGGAATCGACTATGTGTGCTGGATGATTGTTAAAAATAGAACCACGAATATTCTCAAGAAGAATCAAGAAGGGTTCATGGTTTCAAAGTCTGAGACAGAATATACAAGTGATGAGTAGAAAAGGTTGGAAAAGAATGCCAAGGTTATGTCACTTGTCCAACAAGGAATTGCAGATGTGAGGTAAATCGAATCCTAGCTTGTTCATCTGCAAAAGAAATTTGGGATACTTTGGAACTTGCCTATGAGGGTAACTCGGAAGTGAGAAGGTCAAAAATTGACATGCTCATGTCAAAATACGAGGTTTTTGAGATGACTAGGGAAGAAAACATTAAGGATATGCTTACAAGGTTTATGACCATTGTAAATGAATTGAAGTCATTAGGGAAGACCTTCTCGAGTGAGGAGTTGGTGAGAAAAATGTTGAGAAGCCTGTCAGGGAAGTGGATGCCCAAGGTTACAGCCATTCAAGAGGCAAAAGATCTAACCACACTATCTTTGTAACAACTTATTGGTTCCTTAATGAGACATGAGATGTTGGTAGATTCAAAGGCTTAAACCACTTCGAAGAACAAGGAACTTGTTCTTAAGGCAGAAGAATTAGAGGAAGATGAGGATGACATCAGTCTCATGGCTAGAAGATTTCAAAAATAACTGAGGACTAATTCTAAGGGTAAGTTTTGAAAAGGAAGAAACAGCTCTGGACAATTCAGGAAAACCAGTTCCGACGTTGGTTGCTTCAAGTGTAGTGAACTAGGCACAGAATAAAGGAGTTTCCAATTTGAAAAATGCTAAGGGGAAGCCTAGAGTTCAGACTGAGAAGAAGGTTTTCAAGAGGGCTATGCTTGCTGCTGTTTGGGGAGATTCAGAATCTGAAGATGAGGAAGATATCAAGTGTAGAAAAAGAAAATCTAAGTTCAATTGGAAGGTTTACTTCTTACTTCCAGTAGGGATGGATAAGAGCATTTGATTTGAATTTAAAACTCTCTTAGGCATAAATTTGGACCATCTCTAACAAGGTCTAAACCTTGTGTATGTTGCTACAAAAGATACTAGAACTTCATTTGTCCCTATTCCCCCTTTTGGCATCATTAAATTACAAAACATATACATAGCATATAACAACACACTTGAATTCTTAAGGAGAAATAAGGATGTAGCACATCCAAACCATACCCTAACTTGCTACTAATTGACAAGGGATTTCCTTAGCAAGGTAAATCACAAATCTAGCAATAATTCATTAACACAATAATACTAGTAGTACTCCTAGCAAGCTATGCAACAAACCAATATATTCAAACATGAAAAGCAGGTGATAATCAAGTATAAATAAAGAATAGAAATTCTCATAATACAATAGAGAAAGCTTCAGTAAATCTTCACCAAGATAAAGTTTAAGCTACAAGCTTCATAGAAACCAAAATATACAAAGGTTTGAAGCTCATCAAATGTGTAAAAATGGTGAAAAGTAGTGTAGAGAGGAAGGAGATGTGTAAATAATTCTAAGTGTGAAAGTAGTATATATATTCCCTTCTTACCCTCTCTCCTATCCTTTTACTACCCCCAAGGGACGTGCCTCAACATTATCCAATCAAAAATAAAAGAAACAAGCCAACTTGCAAGAGAAGAAAAACAAAAGCAACGTCCACCGTCAAGGGTCGCGACTGGGGACCAAATCTCGCGACTCGCGAGAAGCCTCTGCCTCCTCTTTGTTCTTGCTCTGCTCTGATTTTGGATCAAGGAGGAAAATCCCCCAGTTCGCGACTCGCGAGAGATTTCGCAACTCGCGAGCAGGGCCTGACAGCTCAGACTAAAACAACCATATCTCCCTCGTTTCTCATCCAAATTGAGCTTATGATCAGTCGTTGGATATCTCTTGAACAAAGCCATCACCTCCAACTTGAATCATACAAAAAGCATAGACTGAAAGTTATACACAATTGAAGTTAGTCGAGAACATTATCAATGGTTCTTTGACCATCATTATACACCATGGCTTTTGCGAAGCTCTTCTTCTTCTTCAATTCTTCACCAAAAACTCGTTAAAATCTTCTACCAATTCAAGGGCAATGAGCCAAAGCCTAACAAAAATAGAAGAGCCACATAAAAAAAAAAACTAATTCCTAAAAAGCAATAAAAATCGTAAAATGCACTACAACTTTTCATTTCAAGTAAAACTTTCGTTTAAACTTGAAAGTAACAAAATGTGCAAATTTACGCTAAACTAATTACATAAATGAACTATATTGGTGTTACATAACTCGTACTAACTCGACACATCAAATACCCCCACACTTAGGTTTTACTCGTCCTCGAGTAAATAAAATGAGATAGTAAAAAAGTGTCATAGACCAAAATTTTGCAAAGATACAACTCCTAACAAAAAGTCCTAATGAGTTGTTTTCATACAAAACCAAAACACATAACTACAACCATTAGAATCATGGTTTTGTACTAAAACAAACTCAAAATGAAACACAAACACAAGCTAATGAACTGCTAAGAACGAAAACAAACCAAACAAGGTTCATCAACCTCATAAATGAACAAATATGAAAGAAAAAGGACAAGAACAAGTGTTTACACCAAATCAAACTTCAATAACCTAATAATTTCTCTCTATTCTTTTTCTCTCAATTTATTTTTCATCTCATTTTTTTTCAAAGCTCGCAACTCACCCTCTCAATTAGCCTTAAATGTTGTATAGGTTGCCCTCCCGGGTTTTCAACCTATCAAAGGCCCCCATTTTTCCCGAGTTGCCCGCCCTTGCGGGTTTTCAACTCAGCAGGATTTTTTATTCTCTTTTTTGTATTTTTTTTGTTAAGCAAAAAGAAATATATATAAGGATCAAAATGAGGAGGATCAAAATATCTGGAAAACTCCTCAAGAAGAGGGGCATGAATAAAATGAGGTAGAAACAAGGGGAATGAAGGTATGAGATCATGTTTTTAGGAAAAACACACATGAGGGAGTACAATGGAAGAAGTTTCCCCACAAGACACCTCACGTGTCTCAACAGACATTAGAGCTTCAATTATCTCATCGAACACTTCATCATACAAAGTGTTCTTTTCTATCACATCACCATCCACACAAGATGTAATCATCTCTTTAATTTCAAGGATGATATCCTCATCCTCAAAGTAAGCAATGTTAGGTTTCGGTTGAGACCCCATTTGAATTGGGAGCTCACTCGATTCCCATATGCTCTCTACCCTGGTAACGAGCCCCGAAACTTGGCTCGATTGCCTTTCCAAGTTTTTGATGTTGAACCAAGTTTCTTCTTGAAACTGAACCATATTATGTTGCTTCTCCAAGACATTTTTTGTTGACAAGTGAAGCATTTCCTCGATTGAGGAGCTTGAATGCAAACCTTGGCTCGGAGATGGTCCTTGGTAAGGTAATTGGGTGGGTCTAATTGTAATGTGGAGGTTGGTTATTTTGTGGGTGGTGGGGTGGGTTGTCGTTTTGTTGGTTGTCATCAGTAAAATTCAAATGACCCTCCCAACCCGGATTGAGAGTGATAGAGTGTGGGTTATATCTTGTTGAGCACCTTAGGTTTTGGAATCCCATAGCTCTATCCCATTCATGTGTGTCTTGAGATAGCCAATGATAATAGTCCCAAGCTTCACCATAAGATAAAGATCAGAATGCCCCATTGAACATATCCTCAACTACAACTCTTGTTGAATAATTCAACTCTTCATAAATCGCCTCACAAATCTCCCACAACTCACAATCACAAGGGACTAGAAGTGGATCCTGCAAATGAATGAAATACCTCCAAAAGGCCTCATCCTCAAATTGGGGTACATAGAAACTAGCCATTTAAAGGATACCACTCATATGCAATATTAAATTGAGCAAAAGATTGGCAATAACATAGAAAAAGAAAAGAACAAAAGAAAGAAAACAGAAGAAGAAAAGAAATCACTCAACTTTAACACCCAATACACAAGTAACTCAGAGTTCCCCGACAACGGCGCCAAAATTTGGCAAGCCCTTGTTGTATGCGCCCAAACCAAATATAATTCTCTTACTTTCTGATACAAATAAATGTAGTAGGAAATCAAGGTTCGTATCCATAGGGAGCAAGGGTCACTAAAATGTACTTGAGTTAAACTAAAATGAAATAAACTAAGATAGTGAAAATAGGGGGTTTATAAAATTGTTAAGCTAATGATTGAACTAATTAAGAAACTCAATAAAACAATGGAATTGATTAATAATAAAAAGTTCAACAATCGGTGAATTAGAAATCAAAGAAGAAGGTCTTGGCTCCGATTTATATCCACTTCCGACTAGAGTATCGATCATCGAAAACAACTCAAAATCTATAGTCTTGATCAGCTAATGTGAAGAATAAATCTTCTAATCTCCTTATGATTAGCTAATTGTAAAATTTCCAATACTACAAAACCCTTATGCAAAGACAACCTAGAAGATTGGCTTCTAAGTTCAATCCGAGAATAGCATTAAGAGAAGAGAACAATAAGATCGTTTATGTTAAAAAAGCTTTTAGCATATAACAACACACTTGAATTCTTAAGGAGAAATAAGGATGTAGGACATCAAAACTAAACCCTAACTTGCTACTAATTGACAAGGGATTCCCTTAGCAAGGCAAATAAAAAATCTAGCAATAATTCATTAACACAACAATACTAGTAGTACTCCTAGCAAGCTATGAAACAAACCAATATATTCAAACATGAAAACCAAGTGATAATCAGGTATAAATAAAGAGTAGAAATTCTCACAATACAATTGAGGAAGCTTCAATAAATCTTCACCAAGATAAAGTTTAAGCTGCAAGATTCATAGAAACCAAAATATACAAAGCTTTGAAGCTCATCAAATGTGTAAAAATGGTGAGAAGTAGTGTAGAGAGGAAGGAGATGTGTAATAATTCTAAGTGTGAAAGTAGGATATATATTCCCTTCTTACCCTCTCTCCTATCCTTTTACTACCCCCAAGGGACGTGCCTCAACATTATCCAATCAAAAATAAAAGAAACAAGCCAACTTGCAAGAGAAGAAAAACAAAAGCAACGTCAACCGTCAAGGGTCGCGACTCACGACCAAATCTCGTGACTCGCAAGAAGCCTCTGCCTCCTCTTTGTTCTTGCTCTGCTCTGATTTTGGATCAAGGAGGAAAATCCCCCAGGTCGCGACTCTCGAGGGATTTCGCGACTCACGAGCAGGGCCTGACAGCTCAGACTAAAACAACCAGATCTCCCTTGTTTCTCAACTAAATTGAGCTTATGACCAGTTGTTAGAAAGATCTTGAAGAAAGCTATCACCTCCAACTTGAATCATACAAAAGCAATGCATAGACTAAAATTTATACACATTTGAAGTTAGTCGAAAACATTCTCAATGTCTCTTTGATTGTCATTATACACCATGGCTTTTGCGAAGCTCTTCTTCTTCAATTCTTCACCAAAAACTCGTTAAAATCTTCTACCACTTCATGGGCAATGAAACAAAGCCTAACAAAAATAGAAGAGCAACATAGAAAAACAAACTAATTCCTAAAAAGCAATAAAAATCGTAAAATTCACTACAACTTTACATTTCAAGTAAAACTTTCGTTTAAGCTTGAAAGTAACAAAATGTGCAAATTTAAGCTAAACTAATTACATAAATAAATGAACTATAATGGAGTTACATAACTCGTACTAACTCGACACATCAGATTCATTTCCTAGCCCCCCCATCTAATCCCTCTTCTAAAGTCAGCTTGCTTGGTCAATTGCATGCATCAACCTCATCAATCTTCGGTTCTCCTTTTCGATCTAGGGTTATTTCAGCGATTCACGTCCATCTCGCTTTTCAATTTTCTTTGATTTTCTCACTTTTAGGGTTTCGATGTTTGTGGGTGTTTTTTTTACATAAGGTTGAATTTAGGGGATTTTTGAGGTCGAATTGTGATAACATTTTTTCATCACATCCTTTACCCTGCGTTTCTCCTCCATCTCCAGTTCTACTTTTCGATCCAAGGTTTTTCAGCAATTGACCGCCATCTTACTTTTCGATCGCTATTGTGATTGCCATCGCCATTGATCCCATTGTTGTTGCTGATGCAACATCTGCCTTAATCATCTATGCTTCGGTAAGGTCGTAATTTTTATTTTGGCTTGAGGTCAATTTGATTTTGATTTTCTTTTCTAGGGTTTCTATAAGGTCGTATGTTTGATTTTGGCTTGAGGTCAATTTTATTTTGATTTTCTTTTCTAGGGTTTCTGTAAGGTCGTATTTTTGATTTTGGCTTGAGGTCATTTTGATTTTCTTTTCTACGCTTTCTAGTATTCTGTTTCACTTTTGAAGTGTTGCTTTCGTTTAGTTCGTAATATTATTGATTTTTTCTTTTCTAGGGTTTCCCATGTTTTATTCTTGATGATTATTGATTATTTTTTACTCTAAGTTTCGCTTTTGAAGTCCTCCTTTTGTTTTGTTCATTAATCGAATTTTGAGTCTAGGCTGCTACCTGCTAGGGTTTATGTTATTGCTGAGATTTTTTTCCCACTGTGTTATTATTTTTTTTTTTTAGAGCATTGCTTCTTTTTTTTTTAAACTCTGTTTTTGCTTTTGAAGTCTTGCTTTTGTTTTGTTAGTTAATCAAATTCTGAATCTAGGCTGCTAGGGTTTATGTTACTGCTGGGTTTTTTTTTTCCCACTGTGTTTTTATTTTATTTTTTTTAATATCTTCGATCTCTTTGAAATTTTGCTTCTAACATTTTTAAGGTGTAATATGTATTTGTTTGTTTTGATTCTTGTTATCACGATCTACTTCCTTTCATTCTTCCTATATCAAATATGGTGATGGTAATCCACCTTTTGTCTTGACTTGGATAAAATCTGATGTTTTATTCTTGATGATTGTTGAGTATTTTTGCTCCTAAGTTTGCTTTCTTGTTCTATTGTAGATTCTTGTTTTGTTTTCTAAATTGGTTGTTGTTTACTTTGTTATAACCTACGATTTATTTCATTATATTTTATTTTTGGGATTATGGAGGTGTCATTTGTTTCCCTTACATTATCATATCTTTGCAAATGTGTGTGTGTGTGTTTTTTATTTTATTTTAACTTTTAGTTGGAATATGGATTCTAGCATATTTAATGTGTAATTTTTTATTTTTATTTTTTGTTTCATTGTTGTTGCAGAAGTTAGACTGATTATGCCCATAATAAAATAGAAGGTCCAATCTGCTTGAAGAAGTTCCTTTTATACACGGTATGTATGCTCTTTTAATTGATTTGGTCAAGCATGGAATTGATAATTAAAATATCTGAAAGATTATATCAAATGTTATTTAGCTTGGTTGGCTCTAATTTTTATGCCTAAGTCTATGATTTGTTTGGTTATTAGTTTTCACTTTTGCAATTTTGACGTTTATTTTTGTTGAAAATAAGTATTTATTCTTAATTTTTCGATATGGTGAGTGTAGTCACAACAGGACTTGGTTTAAAGAAAAAATTGGGATTGTATGTGGAGTGAGTTTAGGAACTTGCTCTTCAAAGTATGAGGTAATTTTCTTGCAAGTTGACTTCATTAGTGGTAGATAATTGTGGCAAGTTTAGAACTTAATGTTGTGTCATAACACAAATTAAATGTCTTAAAAGAAGTCCACATGTTTAGCTCGATTTGATTTTTGTTTTCTAGTTTGTCTAATTGATTTTATATTATGAGAGAAAAGTTAGGCTTGAATTACTCTTTGACATGATCTTTGTTGTTTCCTAATGGTTTCACATAAGAATTAGGGTTTCATTATTATGTTTGTAACGACCCATATTTTTAGCAACGACGTTAGCGGTGGTAACGTCGTCAACAGGCAATTACCAATCAATTCAACAATGGAAAATATAACTACAACTCATGGTAAAATAATAATCTTTATTATTATTATGAATCCCAAAGACAAAATAGTAAACTAATCCAAAATCAAAGTCCACAAGAAATAAATCTAACTACTAAAAACAAGAAAGAAACAGGAGCCTAGATCGCTCGTCAAACACTCATCCCGTCTCTAAACTCTATCCTGCTCACCTGCAAAATAGAATTGGGAGTCCACCGTTAGTGGCGAGTAACTAGACTGTCCTACTTAGAAGTAGGACCATATTACATAAAACAATAGATTAGAATACAGGGAGCCAAACATTACAACAACGATCAAAGCAGACATACAATACAATCATCAAAGTTACATAGCGGAAACAACATAAGCATAATCATTCAAGATTCACATCATGACTCAATCAATCACGACATCTCAAGATCAATTCACAAATCAATGACAAGACTCCGCTTGGTCTACAACCGATAACATGAACAACAAATAAACAAACTTGCCCCGCTCAGTTCATCACCGATGAACCGATAGACCCGCTCAGTTTATCACAGATAAACAGATAGACACAACTCGCTCGGTCTTCAACCGATAGATATGACCCGCTCGATCTTCAACTGATAGACACGACCCGTTCGGTCTTCAACCGATAGACACGACACGACTCTGACCATCAAACAATCACACAAAACTTGCCCCGCTCAGTTCATCACCAATCAACCGATAGACCCGCTCAATTTATCACAGATAAACCGATAGACTCAACTCGCTCGGTCTTCAATCGATAAACTCAACAAGACTCAACAAAGATTCAAAGGACGTCATTCAATATCATCACACGAGATCATCATGCATCATCACGCATCATCAAGACAACAAATCATTATACCAACATTCAACGACAATTTCATCGACCATATAATTAAAACACAGTGATCAGACAACACACACTAACTGGGTTTGTTGAGATTCAAACTTGGTCCAAGAGACACGAACCACACGGTTCTCAAGGGCAAGGTTCGAATGCCACACGCAGAACACCATACGACAAGAATCATAATTCAAGGTTCAAGCAACAATTCATACAACAAACGATAAGATTCATCAAAACAAAAATGTTCAAACTTCAAGGATCATGATCAAGAAATTCCAAGAACAAAATAAAGATCCAATCTTGTTGTTCTAGGACTAAGTTGGCGAGTGGTAACAAAATAAAAGGTTAAAACTTTAAAATGTTAAAACGTAAAAAGTGATCAAGAACTTCATGAAACGTACTTTCAAAACAAGATTTAATGACTAACGAAATAAAAATTAAACCTTTAGAACATTAGCATCATACACATGATCAAGAAACCAAGTACGGTTCAAGAATTTATCAACATGCACGAAAATTCACGTGAAAGACAAGCAATAACGAAAACCACTTAAAACGGTTCATCAAGATTTATAAGATTGGACATAGAATGACATAAAAATCCATGCTTTGGTTCATTCACTTCACTCGCCTAAAACAAGGACAAAGAACGATTCAAGAATTTTATAAACTTGCAAAAATTCATTGAAGATTCATAAATTAAGATCACTTCATAGCATGACATGAAAACAGTCAATCAAGATCCAATTATAACAAGAAAGAACATGAAAACAATCATCCATAACACACGGCTATCTCACGCATAGAATCAATATAAATCAACAACTTCCTAACCTATTATCCTATGCAATCTAATCATGTTCATAAGTAGAAGAGCTAGTTACCTATTGAATAAGACACACAAAATACACGCCCAAGAACAAGAGTCACACCTTTCACCACGCACGGCCACGAGCCAAGCAATTCGTCCAACCAAGTGATTCTTGGTTCAAGTTTGATGATGGTTTGAAGGCTTGAACAAACTTTAATGGATGAATTTGATTGATGAAGGAAAAGATTAAAATTGGATGGGTGTTATAAGGGAATGCCGTGTGATATGTGAGAGGAAGAGAGGTTTTGCTTTGAGTTTTTTTATTGTTAATGAAATAGGGAGAAATGGTGGACTTTTGGGGTTTGTATAGGATAGGCTTTACTAGATTTTAGGAATTGGTTTAGAAGTGAAGATAAGGGAAAAAATAGAAGGGAGGGCTGGCTAGGAGGAGCTTTTGGCAAGTAATGGGCTTGCTTCTCAAATACTAAATTAAGTCTTTTGGCCCAATTTAGAATGTTTGGGCATTAAGGCTTAATGTCACACGAAATTTTACGGCCTAAAAATCCGGGTCGTTACAATCTCCCCTCCTTAAGAAAATTTCGTCCTTGAAATTTCATAAGGACGCACAGATAAACACATAAACAACAATCACAACATGCCATGCTAGAATTAATACCTGTGATGTCCTCGGGTTGAGTTGCTGCTTCCTCCTGGGTCATGCAGAAGACACGATTGCGCACGGGGACCTTGTGAGTAGAGTCAGTCCCTTTCTTCTTCGGGCAGAAAAATGACTTCTGACTCAATTACCCACACTTGTAGCACACTATGGGGGGACCATCATATCTCTTGCCCGGGTGCAAAACCTTCTTGCAACCATTGCATATCTTCAGGCTCTGTTCTTTAACGGGTTGGTCGGTCTGCTTGGGATCGTTGTCAACTTCATATCGTGGCCTCTTTGCTGCAGGTGGAGAAAAGTACTCCTGCGACCTCTTCTTTGCTTCGTCTTCCTCTACTATTGATGTGTGGATCTCCAGTGCTACTTCATAAGCTCGTTGAAAAGTCGTAGCACCGCTGCTGATCACGTGGACGCGAATACGGGGGTCCATCTTCTTTATGTATCCCTTCACCCTCTCGGCTTCAGATGGGATGACTGTAGTAGTGAACCGAGACAACTCTGTAAACTTGTCCGTATAAGCTTGTACTGACATGCTCCCTTTGGTGAGAGTCCGGAACTCCTCATGCTTTTGCCACCTCAACTCGTCCGGGTAGAGCCGTTCTTGAATCTTCTCGGTGAAGTCTCGCCAGTTCTTAGCAACCTCCGTCTCGGGGTTAGCCCTTATGGTACTCCACCAATTGTCTGCCTCACCCTTGAGGTAATAGGCGACTATCGGCACCCAATCTGTCTCTGAACACCCTATGGCGTCAAAGAGCTTCCTCATCTCTTGTATCCAATTCTCCAACACAACCGGGTCAGTTGTACCCTCGTAGGTCGGGGGACCATGATGAGCAATTCGTTCAAACGAAGACTGTTGATTGTGTGGTTGCACGCTCCGCTGCGCCAAAGTGAGGATTGCATCCTCTAATGAGAGACAACGGTTTTGGGAAACGACAAATCGTGCTGGAGACACCATACTATAAAAGAGTAACCAAGTTAGGAAAGTTTAGCACAACGACACAAGAAACCTAGGAAACTAAAGAATAAAATCATTCTTAGCCTAAGTCACTACCCAAAGTTACTCACACTATTGTTTCAGGGTTTTGTGATCTAAATTACACTCTTGATTATATAAAGCGCTCAACTCGCAGTTAAATTATGAAGAAGTAAACTCAACGGTTAACCTAGAGCTCTGGTACCAACTATAACGACCCGTATTTTTAGCAACGACGTTAGCGATGGTAACTTCATAAACAGACAATTACCAATCTACTCAACAACGGAAAATATAACTAAAACTCAAGGTAAAATAATAATCTTTATTATTATTATGAATCCAAAAGACAAAATAGTAAAATAATCCAAATCAAAGTTCTCTAACAAAAAATAAATCTAACTACTAAAAACAGGAAAGAAACAGGAGCCTAGATCGCTCGTCAAACGCTCATCCCGTCTCTAAACTCTATCCTGCTCACCTGCAAAATAGAATTGGGGGTCCACCGTCAGTGGCGAGTAACTAGATTGTCCTACTTAGAAGTAGGACCACATTACATAAAACAATAAATTAGAACACAGGAAGCCAAACATTACAACGACGATTAAAGCAAACATACAATACAATCATCAAAGTTACATAGCGGAAACAACATAACCATAATCATTCAACATTCACATCATAACTCAATCAATCACGACATCTCAAGATCAATTCACAAATCAATGACAAGACTCTGCTCAGTTCACCACCGATGAACCGATAGACATGACCCGCTCGGTCTTCAACCGTTAGACACGACCCGCTCGGTCTTCAACCGATAGACACGACACGACTCTGACCATTAAACAATCACACGAAACTTGCCCCGCTCAGTTCATCACAGATGAACCGATAGACCCGCTTAGTTTATCACAGATAAACCGATAGACTCAACTGGCTCGGTCTTCAACCGATAGACTCAATAAGACTCAACAAAGATTCAAAGGACGCCATTCAATATCGTCACACGAGCTCATGATGCATCATCACGCATCATCAAGACAACAAATCATTATACCAACATTCAACGACAAGTTCATCGACAATACAATTAAAACACAGTGATCCGGCAACACACACTGACTGGGTCTATTGAGATTGGAACTTGGCCCAAGAGACACGAACCACACAGTTCTCAAGGGCAAGGTTCGAATGCCACATGTAGAACAGCAAACGACAAGAAATCATAATTCAAGGTTCAAACAACAATTCATACAACAAACGATAAGATTAATCAAATAACGAAAATGTTCAAACTTCAAAGATGATCAAGAAATTCCAAGAACAAAATAAAGATCAAATCTTGGTCTTCTAGGACCAAGTTGGCGAGTGGTAACAAAATAAAAGGTTAAAACTTTAAAATGTTAAAACGTAAAAAGTGATCAAGAACTTCAAGAAACGTACTTTCAAAACATGATTTAATGATTAACGAAATAAAAATCAAACCTTTAGAACACTAGCATCATACGCATTATTAAGAAACCAAGCACAGTTCAAGAGTTTATCAACATGCACCAAAATTCACGTGAAAGAAAAGCAAGGTTCAATAACAAAAACAACTTATAACGGTTCATCAAGATTCATAAGATTGGACATAGAATGACATAAAAATCCATGCTTTGGTTCATTCACTTCACTCGCATAAAACAAGGACAAAGAACGATTCAAGAATTTTATAAACTTGCATAAATTCGATCAAGATTCATAAATTAAGATCACTTGATAGCATGACATGAAAACAGTCAATCAAGATCCAATTATAACAAGAAAGAACATGAAAATAATCATACATAACACACGGCTATCTCATGTATAGAATCAATATAAATTAACAACTTCCTAACCTATTATACTATGCAATATAATCCTATTCCTAAGTAGAAGAGCTAATTACCTATTGAATAAGACACACAAAATACATGCCCAAGAACACGAGTCACACCCGTCACCACGCACGGCCACGAGCCAAGAAATTTGTCCAACCAAGTGATTCTTGGTTTAAGCTTGATGATGGTTTGAAGGCTGGAACAAACTTTAATGGATGAATTTGATTGATGAAGGAAAAGATGAAAATTGGATGGGTGTTATAAGGGATTGTCGTGTGATATATGAGAGGAAGTGAGGTTTTGCTTTGAGTTTTTTATTGTTAATGAAATAGGGAGAAAGGGTGGACTTTTGGGGTTTATATAGGATATGCTTTACTAGATGTTAGCACTTGGTTTAGAAGTGAAGATAAGGGAAAAAATAGAAGGGAGGGCCAGCTAGGAGGAGCTCTTGGCAAGTAATGAGCTTGCTTCTCAAATACTAAATTAAGTCTTTTGGCCCAATTTAGAATGTTTGGGCTTTAAGCCTTAATTTCACACGTAATTTTATTGCCCAAAAATCCGGGTCGTTACAATGTTTTACAATCATATACATCCCCTTTTAAAAATGCACTTCTTAGATGTGTTAATGGTCTTATCTTCGCAGGCATTGGAGGATTAGCAAATGTAGTGAGTTTCTCTACTTCAAAAGTTATCATTCTTCATTATTATGCTTCTCTATCTTACATTTAAAGTTTTATTTAAGATTGTGGATAAATTTTCTCAACCTCTTTGAATCTCTGTTTTTTTTTTTTTGTACACACATTAGGTGTTTGATCATTTGTTTCAATTAAAAAATTTATCTCATCTTTTTAACTCAATACATTATTTTATAAATCAAGTTGTTTATATGCTGCAGAGGTATTTAGGGAATGATTTCAAAGGCCAGAGCAAAAAAAACACTCAAGATTAGCGTTTGAAATGGTTTAATCATTTCTACCTTATAATTATTTTTCTTTCAATCTTTGTTTTGATGAGTTTGCGTTTCATCTTGATCAAAATATTGAATTTTAAATATTAGAGCATAATGTTATAAGCTTTTGTTCAATTGTATCGATTTTTTTAAAAAACTAATTTTTTTAGTATTGTTGGACACTAATTTTTTAGAAAGATGGAAATAGAGATTATAGACGACTTTAAGCTATACAAAAGAAAGTCTCTCAAAGATGGTTGTTTTCTTAGTGGATGATCTTGAAATAGGTGAAAGGAAAATTTTTTGCTTCTTGTGGACTATTTCTAGTTATGTTTGGTTATTAATATACAATAAAATGGGATGGTGTTTTACAAAAAGAAGGGGATAGATTGTAGACAATATTAGGCTAAAGAAAAGAAAGACCTTGTGTTCCGGGCCTTCCCAGATGGTCAAACCCGTATTAGTGGGCCCAAAATCCTAGGCCCAGTTATAATAGGGCTCGGGACACATCAGATATTCTACGACGACTGAGATAGTGTCACGTGTCAGCGGACTTAATAAAACCTTGACCAGGTTACTGCTACGTGTCATGGGCCAGGCCCACGCATCAACCCAGCTAACTTGGTGAAACCCTAACCGGGGAACGTAATGCCTATATAAGGATCAGTCCAATCATTCCAAAGGTACGCAATTCATAGCTCACAAAACTCAAAGTACTCTGATTCCTTACTCCCGATATCTGACTTAAGCATCGGAGGGGTGTTCCCGGGTTCCACCCCTCGGGTTAGCAACCTTTGACTGTTTTGCAGGTCACAACCTCATCAAGGAGCATCTAGAGTCCACATCATCACACCAGAAAATCGTTGACTATTCACGAGAAGTTCCAGAACAGGAACAGATTGGCGTCGTCTGTGGGGACAAGAACAAAAGACATGGCTAACACCAAAGCAAAGGCAACTCGATCCAATCAGCCTGAAGAAAATCCCCGTGAATCGCCTAACCGGCCAGATGCACTTGTCACTGACGATAATTCATCCAATCGGGCGAGTGACCGTCATCGTCGCGAAGAACAGATGGTCTCTCAAAAAGATTTCGAAGACATCCTAACTGTGACGACCCGACTCGCTCAGATTGGCGCGGAAGAAACCGACGAGTCGAATAGTCAAAACTAACAACTAAAATACTCCAAAATTCAAAACAAAACCTCAAGATATTATTATATAAACCCAAAAGTACAAATACCCACAAGTTTGTACATTACTAAACCAAAAGTCAAACTACAACCACTAACAAACGTAACTCCAAACACATGTCAGAGTTTAAATCAAAAGTATACAAAAGTCACTACTAAAGATCAACACTATCCAAAATCATAAAACAACGAAAATACAACTAAATCAAAATAGCGGCGCTCGCCCAACCCAAAGCTAAGCAAGAACCTCATCATCAGAATTACCTGAAAAGTAAACAACAGTCCACCGTCAGTGGCGAGTAACATAACTGACTCACCCTAACGGGAATACACAAGAACATAGCATAAATCAAATATCCAAACCAAAACATCAATCATGCGAAAATCATCCGGAATATACAGACTCGACTCAACCAACTTATCCAAACTTATCTTTGGCGCAATCATTCATAAACTAGACCGGACTACGCTCGTACGAACGCCTCTTACGCGATCGAACTTTCCAACTATGCCAGGATTGAGTGTAACGACCCGGAATTTTGGGCCAGAAAATTTCGCGGTTATTAATTATATTTATTTAATTCTAGTCCAAAAAGGCCCATTATATTTTGGACTGTTTAATTTGTATTTCCTATTCTTATTTCCAAATTGGGCCAAAGACCCAATTTTTCTTTCTTTTTCTACTTGGCCGGCTCCCCTTTTTTTTATTTGGGCCAAGTATTGTTTTTATTTATTTAAATTGGTTAATTAATTATTTGATTTAATTAAATTAGTTTTTAAAGCCCTAAACTAATTCAACCTAGCCTAGTCATACCTAACTAAGACCACTCCACCTCCCTATTCTTTCTCCTTCTTCACGGCAGCTTCATTAGTAGCATTAGGGGTTTTTTTTTATTTCTTTTCCTTCCTCTCTTCTATAAATAGGACCATTATCATTTAGTTAGTCCTATTTTTGCAATTGTTCCTAAACCCTAAAATACATTTTCTCTCTTCCCCTTCTTCCTCTTCTCAAAAACAGTGAGCCATCATTTTCCCTTGGAATTTTAATAGCGAATCCAGGTAACTATGCTCTCCTCTTTAATCTATGGGTAGAAAAACACATAGTTAATTAGGATTCATATCATGAAAATTGTAGGAAATTTAATATTGTTTTACTTGGATATGTCGAGCATGAAGCATGAATTTCTTGATTGATTTTTATGTATTTTCATGATTTTATGTATGATCTTGTATGAATTTATTTACCAATCAAATCTTGTTATTTCTTGATGAATTTTTCATGGTATCTTGTTTACTGTTTGATTATTAACCATGTTTTATTTCGTGGCAAAATTCGTCCGTTTATTATTTATAAAAATTTAATCTTTCAAACCGGTAAAACTGTCCAGAATAGGTTTACGAATTTATTAGTGTACTTAATCAATTCGGAATGCTACGAAATTTTATATGGAAGTCAGTGATAATGTTTTACAGCTTTTGTTAAATTTTCGTAACTTTTAAAGATCGTTTGATATGGCATAAAATTCTGAAACCGAATTCAGCCTAATCTGACTGGTTAGTTATAAAATCACTTAAAAATAGTAAAAGATGTTATTTTTAGACGAAATTTATGCACGTTAATCCTTGAACCCATATTTAGCTCCCATAAAAATTTACAGATTTTTAGAGATCTTTAGATGGTCGTTTTTAATTTAATTCTTTAAAAATCAGATTGTATAAATTAGGGCAATTGAATTATTAAAATATGCTATTACTAATTATTGAATTTTCGAGTGACCTAAGTATTAAAAAGGGAACTAAAAATATGATTTTTATGATGAATCTTGATAGTATTGAATTATATTTATTAATCTTGAATTAAAAATTAAATCTTGTTATTATCTTCTAATTGTCGAGTGTATAGAAATTAAAAGAAGGGTTAAAAATATTATTTTTATGTTAATCTTGATGAATGTTGTTGAAAAATATGATTTTTATCTTATTTTGGTAATTTTTGTAATTATATTGATTAATTAAATTAATTCTAGAAAATAGTTAATTATTGTTATATTTTTTTTAATAATGCCGTGTAGAATTGATGAATTAGTCAATTTTTTGATTAAATTTGATTATTGTTAATTCAGGGAATAATTAATAATAAAAGTTACGGACAAAATAATTATCAGGGATAAGTTGTAAAGTGAAGGGATAGATAATATGACTATTATTATTACTATAAGTATTCGGCTATTACAATTATTAATAATAATATCTACAAGTTAGTATATGATATTAAGGTTAGTATCCGAAAGGATAGGATTATAAGTATATGATAGTATATTATAAGATTTGAAGTTGCATAAGATACTACTAGGGATAAGAAAGGAAACAGAGTAATAGCTATACATGTTATGTTTCGGTCTCTGGCTAGGAAAGACTTGGTATTTAAGGTGGCCAATATACGTGCCGCACCTCTCTTTCCTGGGACTCCGAACATTTCATTTCCTATTACGGTCACCTAGTATTATCCTAATATATGATATGATTAAATTAATTGAAGATATAAGATACAATATGGACACCCACCTGTATGATACACGAGTCATTAGTGGGTTAAGTCAGAACCACTACTCAATGGGACGAACACATGAGTTCCCCCGAGTAGTTTGACCTTAGAACATGTAGTCGTCTGGTAACCGTATCTGCGAGTCGCTACCAGGAAGTTATGGCCATAGCTTAGACTTAGCGGTGAAACACGGGATCCGCTATGGGATTGGGTACACGAGCTCCTCCCGGCATGTTCTAGGGAGTTATGGTGAAACACGAGATCCATAACGAGTTATTAGTGACCGGTCCAACAAAGATATTATATTAGGATCATACGATTTGATGAGATGAAATCATAAGATGAAGATAAGATGATTTCTAAGAATTGATGATAAGATAGATTATGATCTAATATGATAAGAAAGACATGATATGATATGATTAAGATAAGATTTATGATGAAGGGAATGTGATTATGATTAAGATTTGTTAATGATATAATTTAAGAAGGGTTAAGTATAAGTTAATGATTGGGATAATTTAAGATGTATAGTATAAAGTATAAGTTTAGCATATTGTAAGTCTTCCGCTGTGTATTTCGGTATTTATGAGCATGTACGTGTATGTATAATTATACGGATGTGGAATGTATTTGGTATGTATTCTAACCGTATTTGCAGGGTTGAATGTACGTATTTTTATACGTAATTATACGTATTCTAACTGTATTTCTGCAGGGGTATTTATACGTATTTTATACGTATCTGTATACGTATTTTATACGTACCTTTATACGTATTATTATACGTACGTTTATATGGAATTTGTGTATCTTTGTGTAAAGCATGTATTAAATCTTTTACAGTTTTTATGGTATTTTCTATGATATTATGTGTTTGGTGGTCCCTCGATTAAATGGGACAGCCTAGTTACTCGCCACTGACGGTGGACCCCCCCCTCAGTTTCAGGTGATGTTGCAGCAGATTAGAGCGGGCTTCGCCGGATGGGCTTGAGTGTTCTAGCATTTATTCTAAGTTTTCTAGTTTATCCAGAACTACTTAAACATTTACTTAGTTTATTCTACGATCCCAGCATGTTGGGACAGTATTTCCAAACTTATGATGTAATAATGAATATTGGATTTATTATGGTTTCTAGGAGTTATTTTAATAAAAGTCAATTCTTCCATTTATTTCATTTGATATATTGTTAATATGATTAAGTAATGATCCGAATGTCGACTTCCCTTCGTAAATCGACAAGCTAAAAAGTCGGGTCGTTACATTGAGAATCTTACTCCCAAATCCTATGAAACCAATCTTACTGGAAATCCATGTCAAAGACGACATAGTGGTAATCACTATACCAATACCGCGGTCAGGATAGGGGCAACGTCTTAACCCAAGCCTTAGAATCTTACTCTAAGTTTCAGGCGTCTAGATACGAAATCAAGCTAAATCTTACATTCTTTAACTTTAATCCGAAGTTTACCCACTTAGTTACTTCTTAAGTTGCATCTTACGCCTTGACTTAAGAAAATAACGCGTAAACCAATCATCTTACAACATCTTAACGTTTTCTTTAACTCTTTCTTTAACTTTCTTTACTTTCTTTAACTTAAAAGACTTAATCAAGAACTTATCAACACTCATCAAGAACTCAAAGAACTTTGATGGCAAGAGAATAAGATGGCAAATGTGTTTAAGTGGGTAATTGAGCAAAAGGATCATCAAGCCTTACTGACTCATCTATATATAGAGTTAGTTAAGGTGTGAACACAAGGCAAGTGGCAAAACTTGCCATGCACAAGGAGGGGGCCGGTTTTTGGCTTGCAACATGGGCCAAAATTGGGCTCTCGTGATCAATTGGGCTAACTTACAAAAATCGCATGACTAAACATGCTTAATCCGTTTTAGCCCAAAAATAATAAATAATTAATTAGAAAATTAAATAATAAAATTCTAATTAATTAAACAATAATTAAAATAAATAATAACTAATCAAAATAAAATATTTCGAATTAAATCGAAATTATTCACATAAAACAAAATAAATAGTTCAAAACTAAATTTGAACTATACATAGCATCACCCAAATACACATAACATCCGGCAGAAATACCAATAAAATCAGGGTCGTTCCTCAAAAGTCAGATTCGGCTCAAGCGTGGCCGACTCCACTGGAATAATGTGGGTAGGATCATGTACATATTTCCTTAGCTGGGAAACATGGAATACGTCATGCACACTAGATAAACTAGGTGGTAAAGCCAATCGGTACGCCACCTCCCCAACTCGTTCCAGTATCTCGTAAGGTCCCACATATTTCGGTCGGAGTTTCCCCCTCTGACCGAAGCGTGCCACTCCTTTGAACGGTGAAACCTTAAGCAAGACTTTGTCACCTACCTTGAAAGCCAGCGGTCCACATCGATTATCGGCATAGGATTTCTGACGACTCTGAGCGGCCTGCATCTTAGACCGGATGACTCGGACCTTCTCGATAGTATCGCATACCATCTCAGGTCCCAAAGCCACAGAATCGCTAATATCATTCCAACAGATAGGACTCCGACATTTCCTGCCATACAGGGCCTCGTACGGAGCCATCTCGATGCTGGAGTGATAGCTATTGTTATAGGAGAACTCTATTAAACAGAGCATACGTACCCAAGAATGATGGTACTCCAGAGTACATGCTCGGAGCATATCCTCCAAAGTCTGGATGGTCCTCTCAGTCTGACCATCGGTCGCCGCATGAAAAGCGGTGCTCAACTTCAGCTTCGTCCCAAAGGCTTCCTGAACTGATTTCCAGAAACGACATAGGAATCTCGGATCCCGATCAGAAATAATCTCCCTCGGAACTCCGTGAAGTCGGATAATATCCTGAGTATACGCCTCTGCTAGACGCTCCATAGACCAGGTCATCTTCATCGGAATGAACCTAGCGACCTTGGTCAACCTATCCACTATGACCCAAATAGCATTTAAACCATTGCAGGTGGGTAAGCTAACCACAAAGTCCATAGATACCGACTCAAATTTCCAGGTCGGAATAGGTAGTGGCTGCAACAGACCTCCTGGTCTCTGATGCTCGATCTTAACCTTCTGACAGACTAAACACCGAGCTACGAACTCTGCTATGTCCTTCTTCATCTTAGGCCACCAGAATTGGCCCTTGAGGTCCTAGTATAACTTGTTACCTCCAGGATGAACAGAGTAGGGCAAGTTATGTGCCTCAGACATAATTCTGTTCCTAAGATCAGAACAGTCTGGTACACACCACCTCCCTCGGAATCGCAGACTACCATCGGAAGGGATCTCGAAACCTACGGCTTTGCCCTGCCGCAGAGCCTCTCGAATCCTAGCTAATTGTGGGTCGTTCTGCTGACCCTCGCACAACTCCTGAATCAAATCAGGTTCGGCACTCATAGATGTCAGACGAAGTCTGACGGAACTACGGCTTCTACTGAAGCTCAAGCGATGCTTACGACTCAGTGCATCCGCAACTAAGTTCGCCTTGCCCTCGCAATAGTTAAGCGTCAGGTCGTAGTCCTTAATCAGCTCAAGCCACCGTCTCTGCCTCATATTGAGGTCTTTCTGAGTAAAGATGTACTTGAGGCTCTTGTGATCCGTGAATACTCTACACAAACCGCCATAGAGATAGTGCCTCCAGATTTTGAGCGCGAACACTACAGCCGCTAACTCCAAGTCATGCGTAGGATAGTTGCGTTCGTGCACCTTCAATTGTCTCGATGCGTGAGTGATGACTTTCCCGCTTTGCATGAGCACACATCCTAGGCCACTCTTCGAAGCATCACTATAGACCTCGAATTCTTCCTCATCGTTCGGAAGGGTAAGAATAGGAGCAGAGACTAATCTCTGTTTCAATTGCTGAAATGCTTGCTCGCAAGCCTCCGTCCAAGCGAATCTGTAATGACCCGACTCGCTTAAATCGGCGCAATCAATCATGTTCTAGACCGGACTGTGCTCGTACGAACGCATCTTACGCATTCGAACTTTCTACTATGCTCGGATTTGAGAATCTTACTCCCAAACCCCATGAAACCAATCTTACTGGAAATCCATGTCCCGTGAAACCATTCTTACTGGAAATTCACAAAGATCGCATAGTATGACTCCAATTATCCCAATACCGCGGATGGAATAAGGGCAACGTCTTAACCCAAATACAATGAATCTTACTCAAAGTATCAGGCGTCTAAAAATGAAATCAAGCTAATCTTTAATTAAATCTTTTAATCATCTTAATCATATTATTCATTTAATTATCTCAACTTAACTAAATTACAATCAAGAATTGCCTCTAGCCTTGATTCTCGAATTTAACTAGTTAAATAATCGAAGTTATTCTCAAGAACTGCCTCTAGCCTTAATCTTGAGTCTAACCAATCATAATCCAACATTCAATAATCATTCTTTAATCACTTTAGACACTTTCTTTAACTTTCTTTATCATTTAAACCTCTTTCTTTAACTTTCAAGATTCAACCAAGAACTCGTAAAGACTCATCAAGAACTCATAAAGAACTCAAAGAACTCATAAAGAACTCATAAAGAACTCATTCAAGATTCAAGATCTTCAACCAAGAACTCATTCAAGATTCAAGAACTTCAACCAAGTACTCATTCAAACTCCATACATCACACGCATATCATCATCATCAAATCTTTCGAAAACTCAACTTTATACTTAACCAAAACTTATCAAACTTTAACACATTAATCATGATCATAAAATAACATAGAATCAATCATAAAATCATAAAATTCATCATCAAAATATCATGAAAACTACATAAAAATCAGATTATAAATCATACATAAAATCACGCATAATCATCACTAATCAACCCATACATGCATTTAATCTATACTATAAACATAGTATACCAAAAAGGTTGAGAAAGCATGTTACCTTATTGAAGATTACACACAATTCAACACACAAATGCAGCCCGGAAAATAGCACAAAACACGGCACACAAACAGCCCACACACGGCTGTCCACACGGCACCACGACGGCACACTTGCACGGTCCCCTTTGCACGAACTGCACGGCTGCACCACGCACACACGGCCACCCTAGCACGACCACCACACGAGCCTGCTGCCACGGACCAACTGCACGGCCCCCACGAGCAATGCACACGAACACGAACCCAAAACCAAACCCGAACAAGAAATCTTGATTGAAACTAATGTGTTTAGGATTGTGTTTAGGCACTTAAAGATCAATAGAAGTTGAATCTTTAAGATTGGGATTAAAAAGATGGATGAACAATTTGATGATGATCAATGCCAAAAATGGCGTGTAACTTAGAGCAAATGGGTGGAATTTATGTTTAAACTTTTGATGGCAAGTGCATAAAAGGGCAAGGATGGCAAAATGGGCAAGGGGCCTTACTAACTCCTCTATATATAGAGTTAGTTAAGGTGTGAACACAAGGCAAGTGGCAAGCCTTGCCATGCCTTAGGAAAACCGGCCAACAAAGGGAAAATGGGCCTAAAATGGGCTCTCGTGATCGATTGGGCTAATTTGCAAAAACCGCATGACTAATCATGCAATAATCGATTTGGCCCAAAATATTAGATTACTAATTAGAAAATTAAATAATAAAATTCTAATCAATTAAATAATAATTAACATAAATAATAAAAACTGAAAATAAATATTTCGAGTTAAAATCGAAATTATTCACGTAAAATAAAATAAATAGTTCAAAATAAATTTGAACTAACACCAAAAATGCACATAAACACACATAATTATCGGCAAAAATACCAATAAAATCTGGGTCATTACAGAATCGGTCCTCCTTCTGTAGGAGACTAGACATCGGCCTAGCAATTTTGGAGAAGTCCTGGACGAATTGTCGATAGTATCCGGCCAATCCCAGAAAACTACGAATCTCCGCCACGTTTCTCGGGCTACTCCAGTCCACTACGGCCTTAATCTTAGCCGGGTCTACCTTAATGCCATCCTTACTAATCACGTGACCCAGAAATGCTATTTCGCGAAGCCAGAACTCACACTTGGAGAGTTTCGCGAACCACCTATGACTACGCAATATCTCAAGTACCATCCGGAAATGTTCCATATGCTCAGACTCATCTCTCGAATAGACTAAGATATCGTCTATAAACACTACGGCACATTTATCGAGTAAGTGGTGAAACGTCCGGTTCATCTGGTCCATGAACACGCCAGGCGCATTAGAGAGGCCAAAGGGCATCACCTCGAACTCGTAGTGGCCGTATCGAGTACGAAAAGCAGTTTTCGGAATGTCTTCTTTCTTGACTGGAATCTTGATGATATCCAGATCGAAGATCTATCTTCGAAAACACTCCTGCTCCTCGCAACTGATCGAACAGGTCCTCAATCCTAGGCAGCGGGTACTTATTCTTGATAGTTACCCGATTCAACTCTCGATAGTCTATGCACAGGCGCATACTACCATCTTTCTTCTTCACGAAGAGCACAGGTGCTCCCCACGGAGAAACGCTCGGCCTAATGAAGCCTTTATCGATCAAGTCCTGGAGTTGCGTTTTTAACTCTTGCAACTCTGATGGTGCCATCCGGTACATTGCCTTTGAAATCGGCGCTGTCCCGGGTACTAAGTCGATATGAAACTCGACATCGCGCTCGGGTGGAACTCCTGGTAGCTCATCAGGAAATACATCTCTGAAATCCCTCGCTACAGGTATATCGTCCAACAGACGCTCCTCAGTCAAGTCCCTTACCTGACATAGGTACACCATATCGCCCTTCTGGCGATGCTTCCTCATTTTCAAGGCAGAGATTACCTTTACTCCTTTCTTAAGGACGAACCAAGAGTAGGTAACTCGGTTGCCCTGAAGTCCTCGGAATGTCACTGACTGATCTCGGCAACGAATGATCGCTCGATACCTCGACAGCCAGTCCATACCAAGTATGACGTCGAACTCCATCCGCGGGAACTCCTTCAGATCGGCCGTCGCTTGCTCCCCAGCTATCACGATAGGCACTCCTTGGAACTCGCGATGACACACAAAATCCTCTCCAGAAGGGAGAGTAATAACTGAACTAACAGGAAAGCTGCCACGAAGATTAGACCTCGAGGCAAAACTACTAGCCACAAAAGAGACAGTAGCACCAGAATCAAACAAAACTAAAGCTAACATACCAGAAACAAGAAATCTACCTGATACGACGTCAGGCTGAACCTCGGCCTCCACCTCGGTCATACAGTAGACTTGGTTCTTCACCGGAGTCTTCGTCGGTGCTGGAAGCTGCTTAACCTTAGAGTCTGGCTTCCTCTCGGAGCATACTGACGCCTTATGGCCTTCCTTCCTGCAGATATAACATGCTATGGGCGAACCATCACACCGCTTCCCTGGATGGAAGTCTCGGCCGCATCCTCTGCACTTCGAGCCATCGAAACCCTTATGCGAACTCGTGGTCGGAGGGGTACTGCTAGGTGCACTAAATCGGGGCTTCTTAAATGAAGCTGTCGTCGCCGGAACCGGAGCTCTCTTCTTGCTCGAATCCTCCTCAGTCGTCAAAGCCTGAATCTCGAGTGCTACCTCGTAGGCCTGCTGAAACGTCGTCGCTCCACTACTGATCACGTGAACGCGAATCCTCGGATCCAGCTTTTTGATGTAGCGCTTGACCCGATCCTTCTCCGACGGAACCACAGACGTAGCAAACCTCGACAACTCCGTAAATCTATCGGTGTACGCCTGGACAGTCATCTTACCCTGTGTAAGTGTAAGAAACTCCTCCTGTTTCTGCCACCGCAACTCATCGGGGTAGAAACGCTCCTGGATCTTATCAACGAATTCGATCCACGACATCGAATGCAACGGCAAGTACGCGTCCTTAGCTAACGTCCACCAGTTATCGGCCTCTCCACGCAAGTAATATGCGGCGATCTGCACCTTCTCGTGCTCGGGAAAAAACGTCGCGTCGAAGAGCTTCCCCATCTCGCGGATCCAGCTCTCCAGAGTAGTGGGGTCGGCAACCCCGTCGTAAGTCGGAGGTCGATGACGTGCGATACGATCGAACGTCGACTGCATACTCGGCGTATGACGACTATGGTGCGCCAACGTAAGGATCGCCTCCTCGAGTGCCCGCAACCTCTGTCGTCCAGTACTCAACCGGCAAGGTGTAGACATGCTGCAACGCATCACAACAAAAAGACATACCAAGAATACAAGGTCAGTCATATACCCCACCATAGTCAAGTATACAAAAATAAAGAGAGAAAAAGAAAATAGAAAAGATCTTATCCCGGTCTTTCTACCCAACTCTTCTCCCTTTACTTAACCTAGATTTGGTTTTCTCACTCGGGAATAGTAAAGCTCTCAACTCCCGGGTTTAACTCAAATCCTAAAAATTCACTTAAAACCTATTCGGCTCTGATACCAACTGTGACGACCCGACTCGCTCAGATCGGCGCGGAAGAAACCGACGAGTCGAATAGTCAAAACTAACAACTAAAATACTCCAAAATTCAAAACAAAACCTCAAGATATTATTATTATAACCCAAAACTAAAAATACCCACAAGTTTGTACATTACTAAACCAAAAGTCAAACTACAACCACTAACAAACGTAACTCCAAACACATGTCAGAGTTTAAATCAAAAGTATACAAAAGTCACTACTAAAGATCAACACTATCCAAAATCATAAAACAACGAAAATACAACTAAATCAAAATAGCGGCGCTCGCCCAACCCAAAGCTAAGCAAGAACCTCATCATCAGAATTATCTGAAAAGTAAACAACAGTCCACCGTCAGTGGCGAGTAACATAACTGACTCACCCTAACGAGAATACACAAGAACATAGCATAAATCAAATATCCAAACCAAAACATCAATCATGCGAAAATCATCCAGAATATACAGACTCGACTCAACCAACTTATCCAAACTTATCTTTGGCGCAATCATTCATAAACTAGACCG
Source organism: Salicornia ramosissima (assembly GCA_951394345.1). NCBI lineage: Eukaryota > Viridiplantae > Streptophyta > Magnoliopsida > Caryophyllales > Amaranthaceae > Salicornia > Salicornia ramosissima. Next base: position 31,566,704 of record OX596237.1, read on the forward strand.
GACTACGCTCGTACGAACGCCTCTTACGCGATCGAACTTTCCAACTATGCCAGGATTGAGAATCTTACTCCCAAATCCTATGAAACCAATCTTACTGGAAATCCATGTCAAAGACGACATAGTGGTAATCACTATCCCAATACCGCGGTCAGGATAAGGGCAACGTCTTAACCCAAGCCTTAGAATCTTACTCTAAGTTTCAGGCGTCTAGATACGAAATCAAGCTAAATCTTACATTCTTTAACTTTAATCCGAAGTTTACCCACTTAGTTACTTCTTAAGTTGCATCTTACGCCTTGACTTAAGAAAATAACGCGTAAACCAATCATCTTACAACATCTTAACGTTTTCTTTAACTCTTTCTTTAACTTTCTTTACTTTCTTTAACTTAAAAGACTTAATCAAGAACTTATCAAGACTCATCAAGAACTCATCAAGAACTCAAAGAACTCAACCAAGATTCATAAAGAACTCATCCAAGATTCAAGATCTTCAACCAAGAACTCAATCAAGATTCAAGAACTTCAATCAACAACTCATCCAACTTACATAAACCACACGCATGAATCAAAATATAACCATGAAATTACCAACTTACTAGCATCCAAAATTCATCATACTTTAACATAATCAACATGAACTTAATACCAACATAACCAATCATAAAACTAACATATTCAATCACCAAAATCATCATAAACCGCATCAAAATCAGATTTACAACCATACATGAAATCATGATCAAACTTCAACATAAACTAATCTTAATCATTTAATTCATACTATGAATCATAGTACAACAATTAAGTTGAGAAAGCATGTTACCTTATCGAAGATTAACACACAAATCAATACAAAAATTGCTGCCCGGAACGAGACACACACGGCCAAGCAACACGGCAACCACACGCACACACGGCCTGCACCACCACGGACCACCTTGGCACGGCTGCCCACTTCACGAACACACGACACCACCACTTGCACGGCTGCCCACTGCATGGCTCCACACGAACCACCACCCTTGCACGGCTTCAACACGGCACCCACACGGTCACCACTCGAACACCCACACGAACATGAACACGATCAAACCCAAACCCGAACTAACGATCTTGAATGCGAACCAAGAGATTTAGATTGTGTTTTGATACTTAAAGATCAATAGGATATGAATCTTTAAGTTTTGGGCTTAAGAAATTGATGAACAAATGTGATGGATGATTAGCCAAAAATGGCGTGTGGAATGGGAGCCAATGGAGGGAGTTTTGTGTCTTAAACTTTGATGGCAAGAGAATAAGATGGCAAATGTGTTTAAGTGGGTAATTGAGCAAAAGGATCATCAAGCCTTACTAACTCATCTATATATAGAGTTAGTTAAGGTGTGAACACAAGGCAAGTGGCAAAACTTGCCATGCACAAGGAGGGGGCCAGTTTTTGGCTTGCAACATGGGCCAAAATTGGGCTCTCATGATCAATTGGCTAACTTACAAAAACCGCATGACTAAACATGCTTAATCCGTTTTAGCCCAAAAATAATAAATAATTAATTAGAAAATTAAATAATAAAATTCTAATTAATTAAATAATAATTAAAATAAATAATAACTAATCAAAATAAAATATTTCGAATTAAATCAAAATTATTCACATAAAACAAAATAAATAGTTCAAAACTAAATTTGAACTATACATAGCATCCCCCAAATACACATAACATCCGGCAGAAATACCAATAAAATCAGGGTCGTTACACTAACAGCGATGAACAACAAATTCCAAAAGAGCTTACAAGAGTTGAAAGACAGCATACTTGCGCTCGTCGGGCAACAAAGGCCTCCAATCCAGGCAGCAGCTCCATCAAGGGGCCCCGTCCCTAGCCGGGTGACAGGGCGCGTTCGCAAAGAGGATCCCAGCCTAGGGATGCTCGAGAAATTACCAACTCTAGGCGCGAAGATGCTCGTAACGTCGAGACGCGTCGGACACGAACTGCTTTGCATGCTAGGGAGATCATTGACAATAGAAGCACACAAGGCCAGCCAAGGAGGTCATCCGAGAGATCTCATCATACCACTGCTAGAAATCCGGGGTCAGTTGTTATCCCTGACCGGGAAGAGGGCATACGACGCTTCCCAGTGGTTGAGCCAGAGCGACCAACGGGAACGCTCACCTTCAAAACTCCATTCAGCCAAAGGATTATGTATACCACTGACACAAAGAAGGTGAAAGCCCCAACCATCGAGCCTTTCTCAGGAACTACTGATCCTGCTGACCACATTGTTGCCTACAAAGCTCAAATGGCAGTACAAATGAGTTGTGAGGCAAGCTGGTGCCGATACTTCCCTACTACCCTCAAGGGTCTGGCCTTGACGTGGTTCATAGAGCTCCTATCGGGTCTCATCAGTAGCTTCGCCATCTTGGAAGCCATGTTCCTTAGTCACTTCATGGCTGGAAAGAAACAAAGAAAGACAAGCATCCACCTCATGGCTTGTCAACAAGGGGAACATGAACTATTGGGAAACTACCTCAAGCGCTTCAATGCTGATCTCCTTCAAATACCCAACGTTGAAGATTCAGTGGCCTATGCAGCGTTCATGTCTAGTTTAAAACGCGGAAAGTTCAAGTTTTCCTTATTGGAAAATGAAGTTTCCTCGTATACTGACGCGATGGACAGAGCACGGAAGTATGTGCAAGCATCAAACATCAACAACCCTGTTGAGAAGTCTGAGAAAAAGGATGGAAAAAGGAAAGGGCCCCATCGAGGTGAAGGTCCTAACCGGACGTCCAACTCGAGGAAAGATGGTCGTGATGGTGGTATGGATCCTAGATACAACACCAATAGGCGAGAAATCTTCTTGGACATTAAAAACCAAGATATTCTCCCCAAGCCATTGCCTATTCACACACCCATCGGCAGGAGGAATCTCAAGCTTTGGTGCGAATATCATCATGATTGTAGTCACACCACAAAGGACTCTAGAGAATTAAAGAAAGCTCTCGAAAAGCTAGCAGACCAAGGAAAACTAAACTCTTATCTCTGGAATGATGGAGGGGAAAAAGGCAAAAGCGTAGTCATAGCACTGAGTCTGATGGAATTATTAATGTCATATCATAGCTCCCTACCGAAGTTAGTGTTTGCAATAAGGACCCTAACAGGGTCGAGTTTCTTTTATTATCCTCACTGGAGTTATTTTTCGTTTGTAATAAGACCAAAGCATGGTCGAGTTTCTTCTTGTTGTCATGGAAATAACATTCGCAATAATAAAACCCCAACAGGGTCGAGTTTTGTTCATTAACTTATAAAGCGCTAACAGGGTTGAGTTCAATGTTATTATTTTGATTCTTAATAAAATGAAACCCTAACCGGGATGATAAGCCCTACTCAATGTAGGAACCCATCGAGGAGTATGGGGAAGGCCAGACAGGTACCTCATCGAGTGTCTGGGGCTCATTAGCCCCAGGGTCCTTGATAGCGTCACCTTGGCTAACACTAAGCCCTACTCAACGTAGGCACCCATCGAGGAGTATGGGGAGGCTGGACAGGTACCTCATCAAGTAGTTAGGGCTCATTAGCCCCAGGGTCATTGATAGCGTCACCTTAGGCTAACACAAGCCCTATTCAACATAGGCATCCATTAAAGGAGATGGAGTGGCTAGACAGGCATTCAAAGTCTCAAGGGCTCATTATCCCCTTAGCTTTAGAATAGCTTCTTAGGCCAATGAATAAGCCCTACCCAGAGTAGGCACCCGTTAAGGCAAATGGGGGGCTGGACAGGTATCAACCATGTCATGGGGCTCATTAGCCCCTAAGAGTAAGTTGTTCATCTTAGGGATAAGCCGTGTTCAACATAGGCATCCATCAAGGAAGATGGGGGGCTGGACAAGTATCAACCATGTCATGGGGCTTATTAGCCCCCAAGACTCTGTTGATCATCTTAGGCCAAAGCCCCACTCAATTTGGGTACCCATCAAAGGAGGTGGGCAATCAAAACACATTTCTCCTAATTACTTCCATCACACTCGAGGTAAGAGGAAGACCCTCGAGGTTATCAGGGCCATCCTTTCCTTGTACCTCTATCACGGTCGAGGTAAAGAGGACCCTCGAGGTCACTAGGAAGGCTTTGTCCAATAAGGTTTATCATGTTCGCCCTCGAGGTAGAAAGGACTCTCGAGGTAAAAAGTATCAACCCATGGGGCTCATTAGCCCCTAAGACCTAGTTGATCATCTCAAGCCAAAGCCCCATTCAGCATGTGTAATAACCCAAAATTTTAGGCTATTTTAAATTTTATTTAATTAATTAATTATTTAATTAATTAGCTGACTAATCATTTATTAATGGGTCAATTAACAATCTAACTTGATAGCAAGCCCAATTACAAACCTTGGCCCAAATTCTCTACAAAGATTTACTAGGTAAAACCCCCTTGAGCCGACCCTCCCTTCTAATTCTTTATTAATTCAATTTATTTACTAAATTATTAAACTAGATATCTAAAATTGACTTCATCCTAAAAATCTAGTTTTTATACTAACTACCTACTAAAATTTAGGGAAAATATCACCCTTATTTTGGGACTAGGATAGCCGGCTATCAAGAGGGAAAAGGGAAGAGAGAAAACAACTTATATAACTTTGATTCCTAAAAACTTTAATCAGAAAGAAAGAAACCAAAAATCACAAACTATCTCCAAAATTCTATTCTACCTCAAAGATTGGAGCAAGAACCCTAAAAAGAACAATAAAGAGCCGTGTGACCTTGGTGTGCCATTCGAACATTACACTTCAAGAATAGGTAATTAGTTTGTTTTATTTAATGAATAGAATAGTTTAGTGATATAATTCTTAGAATAGGGTTAGAACTACATAGAATTGCTTAGAATTGTGTTGAACATATTATGAATCCATTGTTGTTATGCTATAGTAATTGTCGAGTGGCTCTAAAATTATTACGATGATATCTTGTTAGATTAATTACTTGTTCTATCATGATCCATGCTTGTTCTATGATTCTTGCTTATTAGAATTAATGAAAATAATTATTGAATGAGGTTATATGATGATTGAATGTTAGCCATGTATCACCCTCATGGTTCGAATATTTTCATGCCCAAAATATGATCTTTTAATTATAATCTTGATCTATTACTAGTCTTTAATGATAATCTTGAATTAATTATTAATCTAGTATAATTCTTGAATTAGAAAAAAACTTAATCTTGATCATATACCTAAGGTGCCGTGTGATGATTCTTGAACTAGCAACATGGATTCGAAAATCTTGAATGTAATTAAAGTATCGATTTTTATTTAATTAATCTAGTATCATGAATTTAAATCTTGATATACACATTGAATTTAGAAAGAAAGAGATAATTATGCTTATTTATTGAAAATGCCGTGTGGTTTATTTCAATAAAAGGGATTGATTTTAACTTGTTTTCTTGATAAAAGAATAGACTTTAATCTTGATCAAGATATTATTAAATTAATTAATTAATCTAGTAATTTGTGTGATTAAAACTTGAATTATTGATGTTGAATATTTGGAATTTTCGAATGAGTATAGGGAAATAAAAGACTAGATTTTTATGATTCTAATTATTAAAAGACCAGATTCTGATTATGGTTTTGGAATTATTTTAATTAATTTTAACTTGTAATTTATATCTATTATTGGATGAGTTGTATGATTTGTGATAATGAAATTATTGGATTAGTGCCTTGAAGGAGCCGTGTGGTTAGGTGAGTAATGGGTAAGTCTCGGTTACTATTTCTTGTGTATGAACGAGATACAATGTTGAGTTATGATTATTGCATGAATTTATGTATGTATATGTTGAATTGATTAACGTTGTTGCATGGGAATTTTCGAGTGAATGATTGATTAAACCTGTCGAGTATTTGAGTCTTGAACTAGAGCTTTGAGTCAAGTTAAGGTTGGACTAGAATTGATTAAAGGTTAAGGTTGAGTCAATTAAAGTGAAAGTGTGAACTGGAGTATTGAACTTGAAATGATCAAAGCTATGAAGTGACCGCCTACCTAGTGGCTAAAGTGCCATGAACATAGGTTTAGTCGAAGCCACTGCCCCTTCTGCAGTTTTGGGGCAGTTCTGGATCCCAGTGATCGGGAAAATGATCCCTCGTGGTTGACCGGCATGAGACAAGGAAAGTTGGGGAAGAGTTAAGGTTTCCCCTACAAGCATATGACTGTGTCACGGATTAGTACCGGAAAAGAACTAGAACTTGAAAGTCTAATGGAGTCTAGAAGTCTAGAATTGGAATAAGCTTGTTAGAGAGTCTTGATAGTTTTTTTTATGATGATTTGATTCCGCTGCGCACTTGAATTTGAATATCTTTGATTAATATATCTGTTGAACTGTTGATTGTTCTGTGACTTATTCTGATTATTATGTCACTAATTGTGTTCTACTGATTAAGTAGAACAATCTAATTACTCACCACTGACTGTGGACCCCCAAAATCTTTTTTACAGGTACAAGAGGAAGAATGATTAGGGTATACGCAAGGGCTGGGTTGTGAGCAAGCGAGAAACTTAGCATTTTTATACCTTTTCCTAGCCTTTGTATTAAGTATTTTTAATGAATTTTAGTAGTTTTGTAGTTAATAAAGGACTAAGAAGTCCCAGTTGTAAAGGACATTAAATTGATTTTCTTGGTTAGTTTTATAATTTCTTTAATAATTGAATAAGATCAGAGCTTCCACTATTAATAAATAAACTCGAATCATGAACTTATAATAATCGTTGATTCGTATTGTTGTTTCCCTCCGAAAATAACGCAGATAAAATACGGGTCGTTACAGCATGGGCACCTACTATGGAAAGTGGAAGCATTTTCTTCTCAAGGTACATCCCTCACAGTCGAGGTAAGGGAAGACCCTCAAGGTACAAGGAAGCCTTGAAAAGATCAACACTTAGAAAATTTCATGGAAGTTCATGTAAAGAAGTTCCTAATAACGATCGTGGAAAGTATGATCACAGTCGAGGTAAGAGGACACTCGAGCTCATAAAAGACTTCCCTAACTTTTACCCTCACCGCGACCCAGGTGACAATGGTCGAGGAAGGTTACCATGTTTCGCTTGATATCCAACGTCCAAAGTTTCCCGTTGCACACCAAGCGTGGGGCTAATAGATCAACAATTGCATAGGGAATACATCACACTCGAGGTAGAAGAAAGATACTCGAGGTAAAGGGAAGCCTGGAAAAGAAACACTTAGACATTTCAAAATATTTCATGTAGAAAGTCCTTAATGGTTGCGGAAAGGACGACAACAGTCGAGGTGAGATGACCCTCGAGTTCAAAGGAACCCCCAAGCATTTCCATACCACGACCGAGGTCACCACGATCGCAGAATGCTAAAAGGGTACCATACTTAGAATAATTTCAACAATAAAGGTCAAGTGAAGTGATCCCCTCACGGTCGCGCAGAATACTATCATGGTCGCGGAATAGCTTCGCCTCAATCACCTCATTGATCATTCAAGAGAATTCTCTGACTACATCTATCACAGTCGAGGTGAAGCGGACCCTCGAGGTTTCTAAGAGGGGTCACCAAACTTTACCTCTACCGCGACCAAGGGGACTACGGTCGCGGAGGATGGAAATGGTACTAACACTCAGAAGAAGGCTTTTGGAATTTATATGGGGAAATTCTTAACGGTCGTGGAAAGTATACTCACAGTCGAGGTAGGAGGAACCTCGAGTTCAAAAGGTGGTTCCAAGTTTATTACCTCGACCAAGGTAACCACGGTTGTGGAATGCTAGCAAAACCACAACACTTAGAATTTTCTCGTAAATTCATGAAGAGTCCATCACAACAGGTGGTGACCCCATGGTGGTGGTAAAAACTCTAGGGCTGAGGTAACCACACCCAAGTACTCCAGCAGGTGGCCATAGCCTCGTTTGGTCGAGGTAAACACCCCTCGATCAAGGTAAACATCCCTCGATCGAGGCAAACATCCCTCGATCGAGGCAAGCACCCCTCGATCGAGGTAGACATCCCATGATCAAGGGGAAATGCAAACCTTGTTGATCTATGGTTAGGTTGAGCACATTAAAGTGAAGCTACCCTAGGGTCGAGGAGCACTCCATCTCGGTCGAGGAGCACGCCATCTTCAAGTCAACCACAACGAACCTCATACATCACGTCTGTCTTACATGAATTTTTAGAGGACCCTCGAGGCGAATCTAGGGGCATTACTAATAAGCCCATGGTTGAGGGATTCCACTATGGTTGAGGTAATCATCAGCTAGCACATTTGCATGTTGGTCGAGGCATGCCCCACTTGGTAGAGGGGTATGGTCGAAGTAGCCAAGGGGCATGTTGGTCGAGGGGTATGGTCGAGGTAGCTAGCAAAGCGTGTTAGCTGAATCTATGGGTGAGGGGACACCCTCACGGTTGAGGTGCCCCTCAGTCGAGGTGCACTATACCAAGGCCCAATCCCATATGGTCGAGGTAAGCCTCAGGCACCAAAAGGATCACACGGTCGAGGCAACCATGGCAATAGCTACGCGTCACGACGATCGAGGAGTCCTCACTCCTGGTATCAACATGGTCGAGGTGGACGTTAGGCAGGCCACAAAGCATGTTGGTCGAGGGGTGTCCCTCACGGTCGAGGGGACCCTCGATCGAGGTGTTGTCCCTCGAGGCACACCCAAGGACCACGCTGCATTGCAATAGAGTATGTTGGTCGAGAAAACCCCATCACGGACGAGGACCATGATTGAGGTAGCAAGTGAGACATCTTGGAGAAGTTGTGGGTCGAGGAAGCATCGTCACGGTTGAGGTGCCCCTCGATCGAGATGCCTTCAGGAAGCATCCTCACGGTCGAGGTTGTACCGGGGTCTAAGTTGATGTACCGACTTAAAATGCCCATAAATCCTTTGTTTCAAGTCGGAATTGTTCTTATGACCCACCGTTAGAAAGCTCTTTTAATCTAGTTTCCAATGTCTCTAAAATCTCTTGAATCCGATATTCGTAGCTCGCGTTATGTCCAAAATAGTGAGAGGTGGTCATCCTACCTCAAGGAGTCCTCAACGGTCAAGGTAACACATTCATGGTCGAGGGGACTCCCTCATCATCGAGGGTCATCCACCATGGTCGAGGTGACCAACCTTGAGGCACATCCATGGGTCTCGAGGCATGTTGGTCGAGGTAGCATATGGGTCGAGCATGTTGATTGAGGAAAGGTCCATAGGGTCGAGGTTGTACCGGGGTCTGATTTGATGCACAGACTTCGAATGCCCATAACTCCTTCGTTTCAAGTCGTAATTGAGCTTATGACCCACCGTTGGAAAGCTCTTTGAATCTAGTTTCCAATGCTGCTGGAATATCTTGAATGAGATATTCATAGATAGAGTTATGTCCAAAATAGTGAGAGGTGGTCATCCTACCTCGAGGAGTCCTCAACGGTCGAGGACACCCCACGGTCGAGGTAACACATTCATGGTCGAGGGGAATCCCTCACCATCGAGGGTCATCCACCATGATCGAGGTGACCAACCTCGAGGGACAGCCATGGGTCCTGTTGTAGCTCACTTTTCGAGATATTCCGCTCGACATCCAACGTCCAAAGTTTCCCGTTCCACGTCAAGCGTGGGGTAATTGTTCCGGGCCCATCCAAATGGTCAAACCCGTATTAGTGGGCCCAAAATCCTAGGCCCAGTTATAATAGGGTTAGGGACACATAAGATATTCTACGACGAATGAGATAGTGCCACGTGTCAGCGGACTTAGTAAAACCTTGACCAGGTTACTGCTACGTGTCGTGGGCCAGGCCCACGCATCAACCCAGCTAACTTGGTGAAACCCTAACCGGGGAACCTAATGCCTATATAAGGATCAGTCCAATCATTCCATAGGTACACAATTCATAGCTCACAAAACTCAAAGTACTCTGATTCCTTACTCCCGATATCTGACTTAAGCATCGGAGGGGCGTTCCCGGGTTCCACCCCCCCGGGTTAGCAACCTTTGACTGTTTTGCAGGTCACAACCCCATCAAGGAGCATCCAGAGTCCACATCATCACACTAGAAAATCTTTGACTAATCACGAGAAGTTCCAGAATAGGAACACCTTGAATTTATATTAACTTCTTTACAGCAGGCTTAACAAAATGCTACAAAATGAATTATTAAATTATTTAGTTATATATCTAAGTTATAATTAGAGTTAGCTTATGATATGACTTATTTAGAAGGATATCAGGTATTCAACCATGAAGATTGAAGGATATCATGTATTCAACCATGAAGATTAAAGGATATCATGATTAATAGTGCAAGAATTATTCTTTTTTCCCCCTTTTTCATCATTTCCTCCCTTCTGTTTAATTCTTTGCATGTGTGTCAATGATGATTTGTTGAATCTGCTCCCATTGGAATAATTTTCTGGTTCAATTAATACATTTTATTATCATATAATTTAAGAATATGTGGTTGAATGTGCTACACCACTGTCTTCTATTAAGGGAGAAGTGCGCCTGTAGTAGACTAGCAGGGAGGGAGAAATTGGGCTGACAATGGGCTGCTGCAAAGGGGAAGAGTGGGCTAGATGGGGTTTGTTTTTGAGGGGGAAAGAAGGGTTGTAGTAGGTAGTTGATTCGTTAATCTTGTGTTAATGTTGTATAAAATAGGCTGAAGTTTCTGAACATTCAAATGAAGAAATTAGGCTAGAATTCTTGTTAAAATGCTATGACTATTTTGGCGATGGTGGGTATTGTCACTCCTATTTTGAGGCAATATAAGTGATAATGTGTTGTTTATGATTGTTTTCTAGCTACCCCATCGTCTGAGCAACAGCCAGATGTAATTGCATAATCCAAGGTAAGCCCTTCAGCAAGAAGAATTCACCAAAATTGTCTAAGTTGTTGAAAACCATGTTGATATAGAATCTTATGCTAAAACAATATATATCGCATTGGATCTTTTAATCAGATTTAAAGTCGTCCAAATAGGAATAGCAATAATGGATCATTGAAGTAAGCTCGGTAAGGTGTAAAATAAATGTTATTTCGCAACATGTTTTTCTCATGCTATAAAATATTCAAAACAATCAGAATTATGGTGTTTTTTTTTGTTTGATTTTCCTGCCTTTTGTTTTTAATTTGGTTTAGGAGGTTCAACTATCAGGTCTATTTGGATTTTGAATCATCAATGGCAAATGATCCTGCACAGAATGTTGTCAAAAATCTTCAGGTGGTTTTTTTTAAGAAATATGGAACAGGGAACACATGTTTCTATTCTTCAAATGTGCATTATTTGCAAGCTCAAGCTGAGGTGAAAGACTAAAAAATTTTGTGAATAGATTTTGAGCTTGCATATATAGTTCTTGGTTAACTTTTTTTTTTTTTACAGGTGGTTCTTGGTTAACTTAGAAATATATGTTAATTGTATGTATCATATATTATTATACATATATGGACTGTTATAACAGCTGGGTGACAAAGTCATACACCCTTAAAAGTCATCATGCAGTACCAAACAATTATGTAAGCCTACATTATTGGAGCTGACACAAGTCATTGTGTCTTTTATTTGGATGCATTTGGTGCATGTCACTATACACTATGCACTCTTTATGTTTTATAACTATTTGACTTTTCTTTTATATTGCATCATTAGTTATTTAAGGTTAGTTTGGAAGTATTAGTCACATGGTAGTTATGTCATGCAAAATATATCTTGCAACAATATAATAGTTTCTATAAATGTCTCGACAACAATCCTCTATTTATTGCATATAATTACTCCTAAAAATGTTGCTTAAATATGTAATCGATACATCAAAGTGTTGAACAATAATATGTTGGACACGTCCCAGGACGACTATCACGATAAATGAATGAGAGTGGTAACTCAACAAATAATTTGTATTACAAAAATTGTTTATGTAACAATACATGTAGTTCTTGTCCTATAATTATTATATTTTTTTTTAAAAAAAAATTCTTTATATGTTTAAACAATTATCAAGGTATATATTAACATCCCTCCATATTATAGATATATTACTTGAATGTCTCATTATCTAAGGTTTATTATAATTTTTTCTCCAAAAATAAGTATTCATCATATGCTTAAACCAACACTGATATACATATCACAATTCAAACCATTTACATTTCTAGAATGTCTTTTTTCAAACTATCTGACACTTCCACAATCCACTAATAATTATTGTTTGGTGCTTCAATGTATTATCTTCAAAGCAGTTTCCATCCATTTTCTCAAGGTAATTAGTTTACTCAATGTTTCCAACATGCATTGTCACCCACCACTATCCGCTGTGAAAATAAAAAATATTTTTTTATAAAAATTGATTCAAAATAGCCAAAAATCCACCTAAAGTAACATTTTAATCACCATATATATATATATTGTTCGGCTACAACTTAGCACCTATTACTCATATTCGTAGCATACATAACTTTGCTAAATATTTACTTTTTACGACAATTTGCATAAAGAATAGTCAAACAGTTACTCGTTACATCAAAGTGATACTTTTAAACGTTCAATAATATAGTGTTGGACACGGCGCGCAACGCGCGCCGTGGACAACTAGTAATTGAAAATGATATACATATGGCTTGTTTACTTTAGCTGAATATAGCTGAATTGAACTAAACAGAACTGAATTGAACTGAACGAATACAACTGAAAGTAATATTTTATAAGAGAAGGAAATTGAGAGCTGAAATGAACTGAACTGAATTGAACTTAATAGAGCTGAACTGAACTGAACTAAAATGAATTGAAGCTGAAGTAAACAAGCCCTTACTATCTCAAATAGCTTTTATTTTTATTTTCTTTAAAAATCCACATAATATTATACATTCCTTTCATTTATTAAAGTTCATTAGAAGTTATATTTTTTTAAACTTTTTCACAAGAGGGGAAATAAATACATATCAAATAAAATAAAATAAAAAGAAACCCGGAGCAATTTTCGGGCCGATACACTAGTTATAAATTAATAGTTGTAAACTATATAATTAAATGTTTCTCCTCATTCTAAAGCACAATTTGAAAATTATTTATGCACGCATCGTGTGCACCAAATGCTACAATAATATATATATATATATATATATATATATATATATATATATATATATATATATATATAAGTCACGAGGAGGTATGATGTCCTTTAAGAAAAGTCTATTTTACCCCTAAAGTTTTCTATAAGTTTAAGTATCATCACTAATAATTATTAAGGAAATTTTTTTTAGTAGAATAAAATATTACAAAATACATAATCCGTAAAAACAAATTAAAATATAGTAAAATTTATATATTTGAACTCTCTACAAATAGGCATCTATATTGATATAGTTTGTCTCATAAAAATTTTGTCTTTTAATTGTAGTAGAAATTAAAGAGCATCTTGAATGAATTTGTTCTTTTGTTCATTTTTTAGGGTGAAAGATAAAATTTTGTTTTTGTTTATGTGGATGATTGAGAATTTGACGAATAGTGAACAATTATCTAATCTATAACCTTCCTAAACAACTATTTTTCATATTCAATCTTTTTATACATCTCCAAATTTAAACAATAGTTAGGAGCAGGCAAATAATCTTAAGTCATAAGTATTTAAAAATACTAAAATATAAAATTTTCTTATCCATGCCTATATATATAGGGTCGGGATCATGTGAGAAAGGTTCTTTAAGTGAGAAGGCTTGTTTATGTGAGAAAAAAAAACATCAGTGTTGATTTATTTTGATCTAAAGGCTAAGATTTTATGGATTTTTTTATTTAAAACAATTTTTTAAAAAAACCCTAAAATTTCTCCCCTCCCTTCCTAATACGTAGGATTAGGATTTTTTTCTTTATGACTTTCTAAAAAAACATTTTTTTTTTGTTTTGAATATTTTTATTTTTAAAATATCAATTTTAAGGATTTTTTTTCCTAGATTTGTTGTATTTTTTTAAAAAAAAAGATTCGAGCGTAATTTAGAGTATGACTAATGAAATTTAGCACGTAGTTCCTAAAATTTATAACATGGCTATAAACTTTAGAGCATATACATATATAACTCAATATTCAATTAAAAAATAGAAATTTAAATTTTTTATTAAAATTTTTTATAATTTTAAGGCTTAATTTTAAAAAAAAGTTGTAATTTGCTTTTTTTTAATAAATATTTCAAGTTCATATAATCAACATTAGATCAAAATAAATCAACGCTCTAGTTCTATCTTATATTATTTGGAAACTATATTATAAAAATTTAGAACATGACCAGTACAATTCAGAATATGAATCATAAAATTTAGAATATGACTTAAATTTTAATATTTCATATACTTTTTTTTATCAATAGTTCACATACTTAAAACAAACCCAACAATAAACTGGCATTTTCTGCATACATACACATATTAGAACATGACTTATAAAATTTTAAACATGGGTTGTTAAATTTAGAACAAAGCATTTAAAAGTTAGAACAAAGCTTATAAATTTTGAACATGGTTTATAAAATTTTGAACATGGCCTAGAGGTACATTGACCACCAATTATAGGGTTGGGTTGGGTTTGAAATTTTGAACATGGTTTATATATATATAAAGCATCTAAAATTATAAGCGGTGCAGATGTTTTCTCACATAAAAGTCCATCTCACCTAAAGCACCCTTTCTCACACGATCCTATTATATATATATAGGGTTGGGTTTCGGTGTGAAATTTCTTATCGTGAGAAACGTGAGAAGAGAAAAATACATAAACGATGACCTAGAGGTACATTGACCACCAATTATAGGTACATTCACCATACCCTATAAATACATTGAGTAAAAATATATTAACTTTATACCACAAATATATTGACTCTAAACTATAGAAGGAGTAAAGATGGAAAATCAAAGGGTTGAGATTGCTTCTCACCCTTCTCACCAAAACTACATTTCTCACTTGAGCCTACTTCTATATATATACTAGCCTTGCATGCACGCTTTGCGTGCCATGATTTTTAAATGTATCTACATTATAGTGGCTATCAAATTTCTACAGTACAATAATCGAAATATAAAATTTTTATGTGACAAACTATATCAATATGGATATCTACTTATGGAGAATTCAAAAATATAAATTTGGGTATTTTATTTCATTTTTACGAAATTTATATTTTGTAATATTTTCATTTTAAAATTTTCAAAAAATGAAATAACTTTCCATAATAATTATGAGTGATGTTATTGATTTATTTCAAAATTTTCAAGGGGTAATACAAACTTTTCCAGGGGGGGCACCATGACTCCCACCTGGCTTATATAATAGAGATATCTATTATATAAGCCAAGGAGGGAGCTATGGTGTCCCCCAATAAATGTCTTCTTTACACCTAGCAAGTTTTAGAAATTCAAATAATATTACCATTAAAACTTGTGACATTAATAAGGAAAGTTTTTAATTAAAAGAAAAGGAATTTTAAAAATGACAAATATTATTAAATCTATAATTCAAAAAATAAAATATAAACATAAAAAATTTATACTTTTGAATTCTTTACGAATAGACATCCATATCGGTATAGATTTATTACAAAAATTTTAGGGCTTTCTTTTATCGCAAAATGGATGTCAACTTATAAAAAATTTGATTTTAATTTTTTGACTACCCTTTGATATTTAAATCTAAAATATCATGCACGCATAGCATGCACAAAAAGCTTATATTTATAGGGTCAGGATCACATGAGAAGACCTCTTTAAGTGGAAATGGTTGTTTAGGTGAGAATATATATATATATATCCAGAGCGTCGATTCAGTGAAATTTAATGGTTAGATTTTAATGATCTAATTTTTTTAATTAAAAAAATTTAGGTAACTAACCCCTATTTGTGACGGGATAAATGAAACAAAAAAATAAAAAATAAAAAAAGTTATTTACTTTTTATCAAAACAACTATTCAATTTACTTTTTATAAAAAAAAAAACATAAATTTATTTTTTATCCAAAAAACTAATAAAATTTGGAACGTATTATATTAATATCCTCTCATATAGTCAATTAGTCATATAAAATTTAGAACATTAAATATAAAATTTAGAATACGGTTAATAAAATTAAGAACAATAAATAAGTTAGATTATTAAAAAAAATTACACGTCAAAACCTAACAAATTGTTAGCTGAAAACAAGGAGCTAATAATAGAAAAAACGTGATATATTAATCATCATTTTCTTAAAATATCAAAATTTGAAAAACAAATGTAAACAAAAGTTAACGTAATGTTTGGTAAAAACAGAAAATGTTAACAATAATGTTTTTTATAAATCAATAAATTTTTTTTTTTTTTTACGGGTTCCGTAGATCAATTTCAATACAATATATTGAGAATATTTTGAAATAATATTCAATTGTTCAAGTATATTTTTTATTTTTTATTTTTGTATAAAAGGTCAATAAGTGTATTATAATTGTATCATTTATTCTTTAGAAAAAATTTGTATCATTTTATTTATTTATTTAAAAATAAGTTTATTCAATTTCAAACTTATTGTATACAGTTTTGAAAATGTCTTAAAAATTTACAACATGACTAGTATAATTCAGGACATCAATCTTAAAATTTAGAACATGATTTATAAATTTTTTAATATTTCATCTACTTAAAATAAAAAAAACAATAAACTACTTTAAAATATGGCTTTTTAATATTTTAATCACACATACACATTAGAATATGATGACTTTGTAACATGGTTTTTTAAATTTAGAACATGGTGTATAAAAGTTAGAACAAAGCTTATAAAATTTTAGAACATGACTCGTAAAATTTTGAATATATTAAGATATACTTCCGAACAAAAAAATGAAGTAGAATTTTAGATTAAAAAAACAGGGTTTTATATATAAAAAAAATATATATATTTAAAAAAACTAAAAAAGCAGGAAAAAAAAAGTAACAGATTTTTTTATATAAAAAACAGATTTTTGTATAAAAAAATAAATAAATAAGCCAATTTTTTTAAAAAAATAAAAATATATGATTTAAAATAAAAGTAACACTTTTTTTTTCAAAAAAAAGATTTTTTTTTTAACAAAAAAAATTAGAAATATACTAATCAAATTAAATTACCAATTTGCCCTTACTAAAAAAAACAATGATAAAACATCAGCCCTTAGGTCTAAAATTGTCAGCGGTGCAGATGTTTTTTCACATAAAAGCCCTTCTCATCTAAAGCACCCCTTCTCACACAATCCTATTTCCTATATATATAGATAGATAGATAGATAGATATAGGAAAAGGATCATGTGAAAACTAGAATCTAAGTTGAAAATTAAAAACTTTAAATCTGAACCATTGATTCATTTTAATCAACAATTAGAATTTAATATGTATTGATTTTAATATGTATTATTTGATTTTGATATGTACCCCCAAAACTTAATATGTAAACTCATATTTTAATATGTACCCCTTGATTCTTATATGTACCCCTTGAATTTAGTATGTACCACCCAATATTGCCCCACAAAACACCCACCCTCGCCCCACGAATCACCCATCCTACGAAAACCTTGTTGAACCATGTTTGATTTTAATGATGACAAACCAGTTCTCTATACTTGATGGATGTGTATAAAAAGTTTGAATCAAGTGAAGATACATCAAGGCAAGATTTAGAGTGAAGAACATCAGAGCCTTGAGATTCATGAAGATCAGAAGCCAAGAGCTTGGAGCCTTTAATTTTTTGTACATTAGGAACTTCTTGTAAAAATGAACTTAGGTAAGTAAGGTTGAGGTATAAATGAAAAGAAGCAAGAAAGGTTGAAGTTTATGTCCAGTAAAGAGAACAGTCAAAGAACAGTAATCTTTATCAGACATAAACTTAGTAATGCTGAGACCACTGTGAAAACAGACCTCAATATTACACACATGCACTTAAGTAACCAGTCTTGATATTTTAGCACCAAAATATTTTGAAATTCAAATGACTAATACTGATTACTTAGGATTTGGAATATTTGCTAAAATAAAATATTAAATCAGCTCATTTAATGCAAATGTACCACTTTGGACTTTAGCCTACCTTCCACTAACCCACTACAAGTAGTGGAAGGGAACAAAGTCTGATTTCGAACTATTGTACTTTTTTCTGCTGATTTGCTTGTACTATTTAAGCAAATCTCCCATGCACAATTAGGAAAACGGCTTTCGTTTGCAAAAAGGCCAACTCTTGGAAAACCATAAAATCCCTCTTGCTCTCAAAAAGAAAAGAAGCCACATTTCCAGAAGTTCATTCTTAGAGCAAAAATATCTCCATATTCATCTTCAAGAGATAACTTACGGAAAAATTTGGTAATTGTATTTCAACCACTTAGAGGGAAGTGGTTGGGGAGTGTTCTGTGAGCACTGAGTGAACTGTTAGAGTTAACAACAATCAGTGAGTACCTACAACTCACAATCCCAATCAGTTCAAAGCACATACACAAGTTTTAGAGTTATACAGACTAGTGCCACTTTGCATGGAAAATGGTCTAAAAAGTGGTCAAAACCAAAGACAAGTAAAATGTTCAAGGAAACAGAATTATGAAGAGTTTAGTGAATAGCTTAGCAAGGTAGGGGGTTAAATCAAGAAGAATCGGAGTAAGTAATCTCATCAGAACTCTCAGTTGAGTCCTCATCATCATCTTCAATACTCCTCCTTCTTCTTCTTCTTGGCAGCTGCAATGCTAGGAACTGCTCTCTTGTTGGTATTGGGCTTAGTGCTTGAAGAGGAAGCAAGCTTGTCATCATGGCTATCCAGCCTTGCAAAAAATATTCTTGAGAGACCCATCCAGTGAAGTACAAAGAGCATTTACACTGGCCATCATCTGCTGCAACAACTCTCCATGGGTTTGGACTTGGTTGGACAATACCACAGTAGCTTCATCAGACTTGGAGTCGGTTCCCCTCCTAATCCCACTTGTTCCTTCTTCATCCTTGATCTTTAGAATCCCATCCTCGAAATTCATACCCTTCTGTCCTAAAATCTGATTGGTGAGGACATACAACTTCTTGACTTCACCACAGAGAGGAGCACTTATATCCTTAAAAACCAAGGTGAGCCAAGCACCATAATGAAGGAAATGGTTTGACCTTTCGAGGATGCTCAACATGTGTGCAGTCATTAGAACAGGGAGACTAAGCTTAATTTTCTCATAAAGACAGTATATGATCACAACATCCATCTTCCAAACATCCATCCTGCCTTGAGCCCTAGGGAGTACTTTTTTGGAAGCCACAGTTTGAAACAGTCTCATTACTGGCTCTTTCAGTTGGCTAATCACATAGCCTGAGCTCTCAGATGGAGAACCAATAAAGAGGGTGGTCTGTATATGTTTTGTATTGACCTCTGGAATGGTAGGCCAATTGTCCTTAGAGTACTCACGGAATCCTTCCATAGGCACCCCTAGTACCTCCCCTAGTTTCTTCTTGGACAAAGTAATGCATTAGGCATTTTAGCCTATTAAGATCGTGCATTTGGCGTTACAAATGCAGTCGTTACAAATATAAGCCTTAAAGGCACGATCCAAATAGTGATTATTTGGATGGTGCCTTTGAATGCACGATCCAAATAGTCAGACTATTTGGATTGTGCCTTTTAAGTGTTTATTTGCATCTTGCCTTCAAAGGCACGATCCAAATAGTAACGCACGATCCAAATAGTTCGACTATTTGCATCGTGCCTTGAAAGGAACGATCCAAATAGATGGTTATTTGTATCTTGCATTTAAAAAGCACGATCTAAATATGTGTTTATTTGTATCATACATTGGAAAGGCACGATGCAATTAGGAAAATATGTAACCAAATTTTATTATAATAAAATATATTCAATTAATATTTAATAGGAAAAATTGCCAAAAATAAGCCAACCTTTGGGCGATCTTCCATAAATAAGTCAACCTTTTGAAAATCCATAAATAAGTTAACCTTGTTATCATTTAAGCCAAAAATAGGTCAAATGATTATTTAATATGTTAATTTCTATTACAGGATTGGCTAAAAAGCAAACGATGGTTGAAAACCAGACAGAAAATGGTTTAAAGGGGTACATTAGCAGTCTCAGGGGGTACATTAGATGTTTAAAGGGGTACAAATGGTTTTTAGCGAAAGTTACAAATATTTACAAAGAGTGCCATTAGTAATCACACGTGTACCCCTTTAAGTGTCTAATGTAGTGATTTTTAGGTTGAAAACGTTTTGTACAAGGAAAATAAATCAGTGTAAAAAATAATTTGTCGCTGATTTTTTGTTAATAAAAAAATGAAATAAATAAATAAAAAATTTACATATGTACAAGGAAAATAAACGAAAAGTAAGACTCTCAGGAAACGTACCACTTCTCGTTCGAAGATTTTTCCTTGAGTGTTAAGTTGGACAGAACTTTGCCTTAGTATAAAAAATTGATGAAAAAGTAAACTAATTTGTTAAAATATAAAAGAATTTTTGAAAGAATGGAGTATTATGAAGTAATAAGAGTATAGATCAGAGTTGTAGTAAGAAGTATGAGGAAAAGGAAAAAATCCGTCCCTTGAAATGAAAAAAATTGGGGGTTTTATAGAAAAAAAGATGTCAGCGCTTCATTTTCGATCACGCTGATAAGTCAGCGCGTACCCATAAATAACGCTATCAGGTCAGCGCAATTTATTATCTTACGCTAATATCTTCAGCGCGAATCTTTTATTTACGCTCATATTATAGCAAAGAAATCAATTAATGAGGAAATAAATCATTGAAGATCAAAGATTTGCGCTATATAATCAGCGAATTATCTTTTGACGCGCTAGCACATTCAGCGTATGAAATAAATCAACGCTGACAGATCAGCGTATCCTAATTAGAGGCGCTGATTTGTCAGCGTATCCTAATTAAAACCGCTGGTTAGTGAGCGATAAAATATTTGTCTCAAAATTTCCAAACGCCGTAACTTTTGATCTGTAACTCCGAATAGGACATGTAATATATCGTTTTGAAGCTCTTTCAGTCTACTATATGAATGCAATATAATTTTGAAATACTTTTTGGTTGAAAATAAAAAATATTTTAATAAGGCTTAATAATGTCCAGTAACACACAATTAGTCAATCCTCTAGATAAGTGAGTTTATTAATATCATCATCGAGTCTTTCTTCGGGACAAGGGACTAAATCTGGTGTCAACAGTCTTCGATCAAACGACTGTTCCTTCAGCTCAGTTCCCAAATTACGACCCTCTAGTGGTCGATGTAAATATTGCCAACTCCTTAGTCAAAAGAGTGCTCATTGATCGTGGTAGCTCAGCCGACATCATCACACTCGACTGCCTGACCAAATTAGGCATTCCGACTAATGAGTTGACACGAGTCCATCATCCCTTGGTTGGATTCGGCGGTTAGACTACTGACTCCAAAGGAACGATCAAGCACCCGGTCAAATTGGACAGAAGGACGAAGGAAAGAATCTGATTGTGGATTTCATAGTAGTGGACGTGCCTTTACCATACATTGTCATCCTTAGAAGGCCCCTTCTCAACCGAGTCAAGGCGGCAATATCCACCTATCAACTACTTTTGCAGTATGAGACGGACACTGGATCCGTCGGAAGAATATGGAGATCAACACTCAGCTCGGGAATGTTATGTCAACAGCTTCAAGAAACCGAGCCAAAAGGTCGGGCAAAAATGAAAAGAGCCAACCGTGACGGGGGCAAACAACAATATCTCAGAGAAAAAAATGTTTGTCACGGACTCACCGAAAGGTTACTTCCGACCACAACCAACAGAGGAGAATGAAGAAGTAACTATCGGGCGTGAAGGAGAAACGATCAGGGTAGGAAAAGCTCTCGGCCATAAACAAAGAGAAGAAGTAGTCTTGATACTCAGAGAATACCGAGACGTGTTTGCCTTCTCAATCAAGGAAATGCCTGGTATCAACCCTTCAGTCTTGCAACATGAGCTGAACATCAAAGAGGGATACAGACCTATCAAGCAGAAGCTCTGACACCAAGGCCAAGAAAGAACATTGGCTGCAGCCGCCGAGGTCAAAAAATTACTAGAAGCCGGATTCATCCGGGAATGTAAGTACACCGATTGCTTGCTAACGTGGTTCTAGTCAAAAAGCCCAAAAAAACTTGACGAATGTGTGTGGACTTCACCGATCTCAACAAAGCTTGCCCCAAGGACGATTATCCTTTGCCAAAGATCGACAAGTTAGTTTATTCCACGGCGGGGCATGCTCTATTCAGCTTCATGGATGCCAAAGCGGGATATCATCAGATCCCCTTCGCAGAAAAAGACCAGCCACACACAACATTCATCACCAACCAAGGGGTCTACTGCTACAATGTCATGCCCTTCGGTCTGATGAATGCCGGAGCCACATACCAACGTTTGGTCAGCAAGGTGTTTGAAAAACAGATTGGAAAAAACGTTGAAGTATACGTGGACGACATGATCATCAAAAGTAAGCTGGCCTCAGATCATGTGCAGGACATGAGGGAGACTTTGGAGACACTTGGGAAGTTCAGCATGAAACTAAATCCCAAGAAATTGTGTGTCTTCGGCGTCAAAGGAGGAAAATGCCTCGGATCCTTACTAGACGAAAGAGGAATGGAGGCCAATCCTGATAAAATCAAGGGCATTCAAGACATGCAGTCAACAAGGACAGTCAAGGAAGTGCAAAGATTGATTGGCTGCATCGCAGCGCTCGGTCGCTACCTGTCTCGGTCAGCCGATAAGAGCTTGCCCTTCTTTCAAGCATTGAAAAGAACAACATTCAGCTAGAATGCTGAGGCTGAAGAAGCCTTTGAGAGGCTAAAGGAACATCTCTCTCAGATTCTAAAGCTAGTATCTCCCTTACCAGGAGAAGTATTGTTCCTGTACCTAGCCATCTCCGATTACGCGCTCAGCGCGATTTTAGTGGCTGAAAGAGAACATGTTCAGTACCCAGTCTACTTCATCAGCCATGCATACCAAGGAGCACAATCAAAATACTCTAAGATCGAAAATATGGTCTTTACACTAGTCATGGCTAGCAGGAAATTGAAGCCATACTTTCAGGCTCATCAAATCAAAGTCCAAACCCGACAACCCATCCAGAAGGCAATAGAAGGAAGGAACAACTCCACTAGGATGTCAGATTGGGCCAATCAACTCTCAGATTTTGGCCTACAATATGAGCCTCGCCGAGCCATCAAAGCCCAGGCTTTAGCTGATTTCATCGTGGAATGCACCAACAGACCATCCACTCAGGACAAACCCTTATTAATTCTAGCCCTTTGCACAGAACTGGCCGATTCCGGAGCCTGGCTCCTTTTATTGGATGCCTGACTGGACCGTGACGAAAGAATTGCAAAATAAGAACTTTCCATTTTTTGCGCAGTTCGTGCGCAAGAAAAATCTTCACCCGCGCGCAGCCCGAAATTTAGTATTTTCCCAATTAATTCTTGCCCGCTGCCTAAAACTGGCCGATTCCAAAGCTTGGAGTGTTTTTTTGGATGCCTGACTGGACCGTGATGACAGAATATCAAAATAAGAACTTTCGATTTTTTGTGCAGTTCGTGCGCAACAAAATCCTCACCCGCGCGCCGCCCGAAATTTAGTATTTCCCCATTAATTCTAGCCCGTTGCCCAGAACTGGCTGATTCCGGAGCCTAGCGCGTTTTTTTGGATGCCTAACTGGACCGTGACGAAAGAATAGCCAAATAAGAACATTTCAATTTTTTGTGTAGCTCGTGCGCAAGAAAATCCTCACCCGCGTGCTGCTCAAAATTTAGTATTTTCGCCATTAATTCTAGCCTGTTGCCCAGAACTGGCCGACTCCGGTGCCTGACGCGTTTTTTTGGATGCCTGACTCGACCGTGACGAAATAATCGCAAAATAAGAACTTTCCATTTTTTGTGCAATTCATGCGCAAGAAAATCCTCACCCACGCGCCACTTGACATTTAGTATTTTCCCCATTAATTCAAGCCCGTTGCCTAGAACTGGCCGATTCCGTAGCTTGGCGCATTTTTTGGATGCCTGACTGGACCGTGACGAATGAATTGCAAAATAAGAACTTTCGATTTTTTATGCAGTTCGTGGGCAAGAAAATCCTCACCCGCGCGCCGCCCGAAATTTAGTATTTTCCCCATTAATTCTAGCCCGTTGCCCAGAATTGGCCGATTCCGGAGCCTGGAGCGTTTTTTTGGATTCCTGACTGGACCGTGACGAAAGAATTGCAAAATAAGAACTTTCGATTTTTTGTGCAGTTCGTGCGCAAGAAAATCCTCACCCGCGCACCGCTCAAAATTTAGTATTTTCCCCATTAATTCTAGCCCGTTGCCCAGAAGTGGCCGATTCCGGAGCCTGACACATTTTTTTGGATGCCTGACTCGACCGTGACGAAAGAATCGCAAAACAAGAACTTACGATTTTTTGTGCAATTCGTGCACAAAAAATCCTCTCCAGCGCGCCACTCGACAGTTAGTATTTTCCCCATTAATTCTAGCCCGTTGCCAAGAACTGGCCGATTCCAGAGCTTGGCGAGTTTTTTTGAATGCCTGACTGGACCGTGATGAAAGAATTGCAAAATAAGAACTTTCGATATTTTGTGTAGTTCGTGGGCAAGAAAATCCTCACCCACGTGCCCCCCGAAATTTAGTATTTCC
Source organism: Salicornia ramosissima (assembly GCA_951394345.1). Classification (NCBI taxonomy): domain Eukaryota; kingdom Viridiplantae; phylum Streptophyta; class Magnoliopsida; order Caryophyllales; family Amaranthaceae; genus Salicornia; species Salicornia ramosissima. Next base: position 31,591,368 of record OX596237.1, read on the forward strand.
CCATTAATTCTAGCCCGTTGCCCAAAACTGGCTGATTCCGGAGCCAAGCGCGTTTTTTTGGATGCCTAACTGGACCGTGACGAAAGAATAGCCAAATAAGAACATTTCAATTTTTTGTGTAGCTCGTGCGCAAGAAAATCCTCACCCGCGTGCTGCTCAAAATTTAGTTTTCGCCATTAATTCTAGCCTGTTGCCCAGAACTGGCCGATTCCGGAGCCTGACGCGTTTTTTTGGATGCCTGACTCGACCGTGACGAAAGAATCGCAAAATAAGAACTTTCCAATTTTTGTGCAATTCATGCGCAAGAAAATCCTCACCCACGCGCCACTTGACATTTAGTATTTTCCCCATTAATTCAAGCCCGTTGCCTAGAACTGGTCGATTCCGTAGCTTGGCGCATTTTTTTTGATGCCTGACTGGACCGTGACGAATGAATTGCAAAATAAGAACTTTCGATTTTTTATGCAGTTCGTGGGCAAGAAAATGCTCACCCGCGCGCCGCCCGAAATTTAGTATTTTCCCCATTAATTCTAGCCCGTTGTCCAGAATTGGCCGATTCCGGAGCCTGGAGCGTTTTTTTGGATTCCTGACTGGACCATGACGAAAGAATTGCAAAATAAGAACTTTCGATTTTTTGTGCAGTTCGTGCGCAAGAAAAACCTCACCCGCGCACCGCTCAAAATTTAGTGTTTTCCCCATTAATTCTAGCCCGTTGCCCAGAAGTGGCCGATTCCGGAGCTTGACGCATTTTTTTGGATGTCTGACTCGACCGTGACGAAAGAATCGCAAAACAAGAACTTACGATTTTTTGTGCAATTCGTGCACAAAAAATCCTTTCCAGCGCGCCACTCGACAGTTAGTATTTTCCCCATTAATTCTAGCCCGTTGCCAAGAACTGGCCGATTCCAGAGCCTGGCGAGGTTTTTTGAATGCCTGACTGGACCGTGATGAAAGAATTGCAAAATAAGAACTTTCGATATTTTGTGTAGTTCGTGGGCAAGAAAATCCTCACCCACGTGCCCCCCGAAATTTAGTATTTCCCCATTAATTCTAGCCCGTTGCCCAAAACTGGCTGATTCCGGAGCCTACCGCGTTTTTTTGGATGCCTAACTGGACCGTGACGAAAGAATAGCCAAATAAGAACATTTCAATTTTTTGTGTAGCTCGTGCGCAAGAAAATCCTCACCCGCGTGCTGCTCAAAATTTAGTATTTTCGCCATTAATTCTAGCCTGTTGCCCAGAACTGGCCGATTCCGGAGCCTGACGCGTTTTTTAGGATGCCTGACTCGACCTTGACGAAAGAATCGCAAAATAAGAACTTTCCAATTTTTGTGCAATTCATGCGCAAGAAAATCCTCACCCACGCGCCACTTGACATTTAGTATTTTCCCCATTAATTCAAGCCCGTTGCCTAGAACTGGCCGATTCCGTAGCTTGGCGCATTTTTTTGGATGCCTGACTGGACCGTGACGAATGAATTGCAAAATAAGAACTTTCGATTTTTTATGCAGTTCGTGGGCAAGAAAATGCTCACCCGCGCGCCGCCCGAAATTTAGTATTTTCCCCATTAATTCTAGCCCGTTGCCCGGAATTGGCCGATTCCGGAGCCTGGAGCGTTTTTTTAGATTCCTGACTGGACTGTGACGAAAGAATTGCAAAATAAGAACTTTCGATTTTTTGTGCAGTTCGTGCGCAAGAAAAACCTCACTCGCGCACCGCTCAAAATTTAGTATTTTCCCCATTAATTCTAGCCCGTTGCCCAGAAGTGGCCGATTCCGGAGCCTGACGCATTTTTTTGGATGCCTGACTCGACCGTGACGAAAGAATCGCAAAACAAAAACTTATGATTTTTTGTGCAATTCGTGCACAAAAAATCCTCTCCAGCGCGCCACTCGACAGTTAGTATTTTCCCTATTAATTCTAGCCCGTTGCCAAGAACTGGCCGATTCTAGAGCCTGGCGAGTTTTTTTGAATGCCTCACCGTGATGAAAGAATTGCAAAATAAGAACTTTCGATATTTTGTGTAGTTCGTGGGCAAGAAAATCCTCACCCACGTGCCCCCCGAAATTTAGTATTTCCCCATTAATTCTAGCCCGTTGCCCAAAACTGGCTGATTCCGGAGCCTAGCGCGTTTTTTTGGATGCCTAACTGGACCGTGACGAAAGAACAGCCAAATAAGAACATTTCAATTTTTTTTGTAGCTCGTGCGCAAGAAAATCCTCACCCGCGTGCTGCTCAAAATTTAGTATTTTTGCCATTAATTCTAGCCTGTTGCCCAGAACTCGCCGATTCCAGAGCCTGACGCGTTTTTTTGGATGCCTGACTCGACCTTGACGAAAGAATCGCAAAATAAGAACTTTCCAATTTTTGTGCAATTCATGCGCAAGAAAATCCTGACCCACGTGCCACTTGACATTTAGTATTTTCCCCATTAATTCAAGCCCGTTGCCTAGAACTGGCCGATTCCGTAGCTTGGCGCATTTTTTTGGATGCCTGACTGCACCGTGACGAATGAATTGCAAAATAAGAACTTTCGATTTTTTATGCAGTTCGTGGGCAAGAAAATGCTCACCCGCGCGCCGCCCGAAATTTAGTATTTTCCCCATTAATTCTAGCCCGTTGCCCAGAATTGGCCGATTCCGGAGCCTGGAGCGTTTTTTTGGATTCCTGACTGGACCGTGACGAAAGAATTGCAAAATAAGAACTTTTGATTTTTTGTGCAGTTCGTGCGCAAGAAAAACCTCACCCGCGCACCGCTCAAAATTTAGTATTTTCCCCATTAATTCCAGCCCGTTGCCCAGAAGTGGCCGATTCCGGAGCCTGACGCATTTTTTTGGATGCTTGACTCGACCGTGACGAAAGAATCGCAAAACAAAAACTTACGATTTTTTGTGCAATTCATGCACAAAAAATCCTCTCCAGCGCGCCACTCGACAGTTAGTATTTTCCCCATTAATTCTAGCCCGTTGCCAAGAACTGGCCGATTCCAGAGCCTGGCGAGTTTTTTTGAATGCCTGACTGGACCGTGACGAAAGAATTGCAGAATAAGAACTTTCGATATTTTGTGTAGTTCGTGGGCAAGAAAATCCTCACCCACGTGCCCCCCGAAATTTAGTATTTTCCCCATTAATTCTAGCTCGTTGCCCAGAACTGGCCGATTCCGGAGCCTGGCGCATTTTTTTGGACGCCTGACTCGACCGTGATGAAAGATTCGAAAAATAGGAACCATCCACTCAGGACAACCCCCTACTAATTTTAGCCCGTTGCCCAGAACTGGTCGATTACGGAGCCTAGCCTGTAGCGTTTTTTTTATTCCTGACTGGACTGTGACGAAAGAATTGCAAAATAAGAACTTTCGATTTTTTATGCAGTTCGTGCGCAAGAAAATCCTCATCCGCGCGCCGCCCGAAATTTAATATTTTCCCCATTAATTCTAGCCCTTTGCCCAAAACTGGTTGATTCCGGAGCCTGGCACGTTTTTTTGGATGCCTAAACTCGACCTTTACGAAAGAATTGCAAAATAAGAACTTTCGATTTTTTGTGCCGTTCATGGGCAAGAAAATCCTCACACGCGAGCCGCCCGAAATTTAGTATTTTCCCCATTAATTCTAGCCCGTTGCCCAAAACTGGCAGATTATGGAGCCTGACGCAATTTTTTGGATGTGTGACTGGACCGTGACGAAAGAATTGCAAAATAAGAACTTTCGATTTTTTGTACAGTTCGTGCGCAAGAAAATCCTCACCCGCGCGCCGCCTGAAATTTAGTATGTTCTCCATTAATTCTAGCCTGTTGCCCAGAACTGGCTGATTCCGGAGCCTAGCGCGCTTTTCTGGATGCCTGACTGGACCGTGACGAAAGAATAGCAAAATAAGAACTTTCGATTTTTTGTGCAGTTTGTGCGCAAGATACTCCTCACCAGCGCGCCTCTAAAAATTTAGTATTTTCCCCATTAATTCTAGCCCAGAAATAGTCGATTCCGGAGCCTGGCGCGTTATTTTTGGATGCCTGACTGGACCGTGACGAAAGAATTGCAAAATAAGAACTTTCGATTTTTTGTGCAGTTCGTGCGCAAGAAAATCCTCACCAGCGCGCAGCCCAAAATTTAATATTTTCCCCATTAATTCTAGCCCGTTGCCTAGAACTGGCTGATTCCGGAGCCTGGTGCGTTTTTTTGGATGCCTAAACTGGACCTTTACGAAAGAATTGCAAAATAACAACTTTCGAGTTTTTGTGCCATTCGTGTGCAAGAAAATCCTCACCCGCGCGCCGCCCGATATTTAGTATTTTCCCCATTAATTCTAGCCTGTTGCCCAAAACTGGCAGATTCCGGAGCCTGAAGCAATTTTATGGATGTGTGTCTGGACCGTGACAAAAGAATTGCTAAATAAGAACTTTCGATTTTTTCTACAGTTCGTGCGCAACAAAATCCTCACCCGCGCGCTGCCTGAAATTTAGTATGTTCCCCATTAATTCTAGCATGTTGCCCAGAACTGGCCGATTCCGGAGCCTGGCGCGCTTTTCTAGATGCCTGACTGGACCGTGACGAAAGAATCGCAAAATAAGAACTTTCGATTTTTTGTGCAGTTTGTGCGCAAGATACTCCTCACCCGCACGCCTCTAAAAATTTAGTATTTTCCCCATTAATTCTAGTCCAGAAATAGCCGATTCCGGAGCCTGGCGCGTTATTTTTGGATGCCTGACTGGACCGTGACGAATGAATTGCAAAATAAGAACTTTCGATTTTTTGTGCAGTTCGTGCGCAAGAAAATCCTCACCCGCGCGCCTGCTGAAATTTAGTATTTTCCCCATTAATTCTAGCCCGTTGCCCAGAACTGGCCGATTCCATAGCCTGTCGCGCTTTTTCGGATGTGTGACTAGACCGTGACGAAAGAATCGCAAAATAAGAACTTTCGATTTTTTTGTGCAGTTCGTGCGCCAAAAAAAGCCTCACCCGCGCGCCGCGCGAAATTTAATATTTTCCCCATTAATTCTAGCCCGTTGCCCAGAACTGGCTGATTCCGGAGCCTGGCGCGTTTTTTTGGATGCCTAAACTGGACCTTTACCAAATAATTGCAAAATAAGAACTTTCGACTTTTTGTGCCATTCGTGCGCAAGAAAATCTTCACCCGCGCACCGCCCGAAATTTAGTATTTTCCCCATTAATTCTAGCCCGTTGCCCAAAACTAGCAGATTCCGGAGCCTGACGCAATTTTTTGGATGTGTGACTGGACCGTGACGAAAGAATTGCAAAATAAAAACTTTCGATTTTTTGTACAGTTTGTGCGCAAGAAAATCCTCACCCGTGCGCCGCGTGAAATTTAGTATGTTCCCCATTAATTATAGCCTGTTGCCCAGAACTGGTCGATTCCGGAGCCTGGCGCGCTTTTCTGGATGCCGGACTGGACCGTGACGAAAGAATAGCAAAATAAGAACTTTTGATTTTTTGTGCAGTTCGTACGCAAGATAATCCTTACCCGCGCGGCTCTCAAACTTTAGTATTTTCCCAATTAATTCTAGCCCGTTGCCCAGAACTGGCCGATTCCGGAGCCTGGCGCATTTTTTTGGATGCCTAAACTGGACCGTGACGAAAGAATTGCAAAATAAGTGCTTTCGATTTTTTGTGCAGTTCGTGCGCAAGAAAATCCTCACCCGTGTGCCTCTCGAAATTTAGTATTTTCCCTATTAATTCTAGCCCGTTGCCCAGAACTGGCCGATTCCGGAGCCTGGCTCGTTTTATTGGATGCCTAACTTGACTGTGACGAAAGAATTGCAAAATAAGAACTTTCGGTTTCTTGCGCAGTTCGTGCGCAAGAAAAATCTTCACCTGCGCTCCGCCCGAAATTTAGTATTTTCCCAATTAATTCTTGCCCGTTGCCTAAAACTGGCCGATTCCAGAGCTTGGAGCGTTTTTTTGGATTCCTGACTGGACCGTGACGAAAGAATATCAAAATAAGAACTTTCGATTTTTTCTGCAGTTCGTGCGCAAGAAATTCCTCATCCGCGCGCCGCCCAAAATTTAGTATATTCCCCATGAATTCTAGCCCGTTGCCCCGAACTGGCACATTCCGAAGCCTGGCGCATTTTTTTGGATGCCTGACTGGACCGTGATGAAAGAATTGCATAATACGAACTTTTCCCTTAATTTAGTATTATTCCCATTAGTTCTAGCTCGTTGCCCATAACTGCCTGATTCCGGAGCCTGGCGCGTTTTTTTGGATGCCTGACTAGACCATGACGAAAGAATTGCAAAATAAGAACATTCGATTTTTTGTGCAGTTCATGCGTAAGAGAATCCTGACCCGCGTTCCAACTGAAATTTAGTATATTCCCCATTAATTCTAGCCCGTTGTCCTGAACAGGCCGATTCCGGAGACTGGCGCTTTTTTTGGATGCCTGACTGGACCGTGACGAAAGAATTGTAAAATAAGAACTTTTGATATTTTGCACAGTTCGTCTGCAAGAAAATCCTCACCCGCGCGCCGCTTGAAATTTAGTATTTTCCCCATTAATTCTAGCCCGTTGCCCAGAACTGGCCGATTCCGGAACCTGACGCGTTTTTTTGGATGCCTTACTGGACCGTGACGAAAGCTTCACATAATAAGAACTTTCGATTTTTTGTGCAGTTCGTGCTCAAGAAAATCCTCACCTTCGCCACTCGACATTTAGTATTTTCCACATTAATTCTAGCCCGTTGCCAAGAACTGGCCGATTCCGGAGCCTGCCGTGTTTTTTTGGATGCTTGACTAGACCGTGACGAAAGAATAACAAAATAAGAACTTTCGTTTTTTTGTGCAGTTCGTGCGCAAGATAATCCTCACCCGTGTCCCGCCTTAAATTTAGTATATTCCCCATTAATTCTAGCACGTTACCCAGAACAGGCCGATTCCGGAGACTGGCGCATTTTTTTGGATGCCTGACTGGACCGTGACGAAAGAATTGCAAAATAAGAACTTTTGATATTTTGCACTGTTCGTCCGCAACAAAATCCTCACATGCACGCCTTACCAAATTTAGTATTTTCCCCATTAATTCTAGCCCATTGCCCAGAACTGGCCGATTCCGGATCCTGTCGCATTTTTTTGGATTCCTTACTGGACCGTGACGAAAGAATTGCAAAATAAGAACTTTCGATTTTTTGCGCAGTTCGTGCGCAAGAAAAATCTTCACCCGCGCGCCGCCCGAAATTTAGTATTTTCTTAATTAATTCTTGCCCGTTGCCTAAAACTGCCCGATTCTGGAGCTTGGAGCGTTATTTTTTATGCATGACTGGACCGTGATGAAAGAATATCAAAATAAGAACTTTCGATTTTTTGTGCAGTTCGTGCGCAAGAAATTCCTCACCAGCGCGCGTCACAAAATTTAGTATATTCCCCATTAATTCTAGCCCGTTGCCCCGAACTGGCCGATTCCGGAGCCTGGCGCATTTTTTTGGATGCCTGACTGGACCGTGATGAATGAATTGCCTAATAAAATCTTTTGATTTTTTGTGCAGTTCGTGCGCTAGAAAATTAATACCCGCGCACAGTCCTCAATTTAGTATTTTTCCCATTAATTCTAGCCCGTTACCCAGAACTGGCTGATTTCGGAGCCTGGTGCGTTTTTTTGGATGTCTGACTGGACCGTGACGAAAGAATTGCAAAATAAGAACTTTCGATTTTTTGTACGGTTCGTGCGCACGAGAATCCTCACCCGAGTACCGCCTGAAATTTAGTATATTCCCCATTAATTCTAGCGCGTTGCCCAGAACAGGCAGATTCCGGAGACTAGCGCATTTTTTTGGATGCCTGACTGGACCTTGATGAAAAAATTGCAAAATAAGAACTTTCGATATTTTGCACCGTTCGTCCGCAAGAAAATCCTCACATGCGCGCCGCACGAAATTTAATATTTTCCCCATTATATCTAGTCCGGTTCCCAGAAATGGCCGATTCCGGAGCCTGGCGCGTTTTTTTGGATGCCTGACTCTACCGTGACGAAAGATTCGCAAAATAAGAACTTTCGATTTTTTGTGCAGTTCGGGCTCAAGAAAGTCCTCACCTGCGCGCCACTCGACATTTAGTATTTTCCCCATTAATTCTAGCCCGTTGCCCAGAACTGGCCGATTTCGGAGCCTGGCGCGTTTTTTTGGATGCCTGACTCGACCATGACGAAAGAATAGCAAAATAAGAACTTTCGATTTTTTATGCAGTTCGTGCGCAAGATAATACTCACCCGCGCGCCTCTCAAAATTTAGTATTTACCCCATTAATTCTAGCCCGTTGCCCAGAACTGGTCGATTCCGGAGCCTGGCGCATTTTTTTGGATGCCTGACTGGACTGTGACGAAAGAATTGCAAGATAAGAGCTTTCGATTTTTTGTGCAGTTCGTGCGCAAGATAATCCTCACCCGCGCGCCTCTCAAAATTTAGTATTTTCCCCATTAATTCTAGTCCGTTGCCCAAAACTGGCCGATTCCGTAGCCTGGCGCGTTTTTTTGGATGCCTGACTGGACCGTGATGAAAGAATTGCAAAATAAGAACTTTCGATTTTTTGTGCAGTAAGGGGGCAAGAAAATCTTCTCCCGTGCGCCGCCTGAAATTTAGTATTTTCCCCATTAATTCTAGCGCGTTGCCCAGAATTCGCTGATTGTGGAGCCTGACGCGTTTTTCTGGATGTTTGACTGGACCATGACGAAAAAATTGCAAAATAAGAACTTTCGATTTTTTGTACAGTTCGTGCGCAAGAAAATCCTTACATGCGCGCCGCCCGAAATTTAGTATTTTCCCCATTAATTCTAGCCCATTGCCCAGAACTGGCCGATTCCGGATCGTGTCGCATTTTTTTGGATTCCTTACTGGACCGTGACAAAAGAATTGCAAAATAAGAACTTTCGATTTTTTGCGTAGTTCGTGCGCAAGAAAAATCTTCACCCGCGCGCCACCCGGAATTTAGTATTTTCTCAATTAATTCTTGCCCGTTGCCTAAAACTGGCGGATTCCGGAGCTTGGAGCGTTTTTTTTCTGCCTGACTGGACCGTGACGAAAGAATATCAAAATAAGAACTTTCGATTTTTTGTGCAGTTCGTGCGCAAGAAATTCCTCACCCGCGCGCCTCCCAAAATTTAGTATATTCCCCATTAATTCTAGCCCGTTGCCCCGAACTAGCCGATTCCGGAGCCTGGCGCATTTTTTTGGATGCCTGACTAGACCGTGATGAAAGAATTGCCTAATAAAAACTTTTGATTTTTTGAGCAGTTCGTGCGCAAGAAAATCAATACCTGCGCACAGCTCTCAATTTAGTATATTTCCCATTAATTCTAGCCCGTTGCCCAGAACTGGCTGATTCCGGAGCCTGGTGCATTTTTTTGGATGTCTGACTGGACCGTGACGAAAGAATTGCAAAATAAGAACTTTCGATCTTTTGTACAGTTCGTGCGCAAGAGAATCCTCACCCGAGTACCGCCTGAAATTTAGTATATTCCCCATTAATTCTAGCCCGTTGCCCAGAACGGGCCGATTCCGGAGACTGGCGCATTTTTTTGGATGCCTGACTGGACCTTGACGAAAAAATTGCAAAACAAGTACTTTCGATATTTTGCACAGTTCGTCCGCAAGAAAATCCTCACATGCGCGCCGCACGAAATTTAATATTTTCCCCATTAATTCTAGTCCGGTTCCCAGAAATGGCCGATTCCGGAGCCTGGCGCGTTTTTTTGGATGCCTGACTGGACCGTGACGAAAGATTCGCAAAATAAGAACTTTCGATTTTTTGTGCAGTTCGGGCTCAAGAAAGTCCTCACCTGCGCGCCACTCGACATTTAGTATTTTCCCCATTAATTCTAGCCCGTTTCCCAGAACTGGCCGATTTCGGAGCCTGGCGCGTTTTTTTGGATGCCTGACTGGACCATGACGAAAGAATAGCAAAATAAGAACTTTCGATTTTTTGTGCAGTTCGTGCGCAAGATAATACTCACCCGCGCGCCTCTCAAAATTTAGTATTTACCCCATTAATTCTAGCCCGTTGCCCAGAACTGGTCGATTCCGGAGCCTGGCGCATTTTTTTGGATGCCTGACTGGACCGTCACGAAAGAATTGCAAAATAAGACCTTTCGATTTTTTGTGCAATTCGTGCGCAAGATAATCCTCACCCGCGCGCCTCTCAAAATTTAGTATTTTCCCCATTAATTCTAGTCCGTTGCCCAAAACTGGCCGATTCCGTAGCCTGGCGCGTTTTTTTGGATGCCTGACTGGACCGTGACGAAAGAATTGCAAAATAAGAACTTTCGATTTTTTGTGCAGTTCGTGGGCAAGAAAATCTTCTCCCGTGCGCCGCCTGAAATTTAGTATTTTCCCCATTAATTCTAGCGCATTGCCCAGAACTCGCTGATTCTGGAGCCTGACACGTTTTTCTGGATGTCTGACTGGACCATGACGAAAGAATAACAAAATAAGAACTTTCGATTTTTTGTACAGTTCGTGCGCAAGAAAATCCTTACATGCGCGCCGCCCGAAATTTAGTATTTTCCCCATTAATTCTAGCCCATTGTCCAGAACTGGCCGATTCCGGATCCTGTCCCATTTTTTTGGATTCCTCACTAGACCGTGACGAAAGAATTGCAAAATAAGAACTTTCGATTTTTTGCGCAATTCGTGCGCAAGAAAAATCTTCACCCGCGCGCCGCCCGGAATTTAGTATTTTCTTAATTAATTCTTGCCCGTTGCCTAAAACTGGCTGATTCTGGAGCTTGGAGCGTTATTTTTTATGCATGACTGGACCGTGATGAAAGAATATCAAAATAAGAACTTTCAATTTTTTGTGCAGTTCGTGCGCAAGAAATTCCTCACCCGCGCGCATCACAAAATTTAGTATATTCCCCATTAATTCTAGCCCGTTTCCCCGAACTGGCCGATTCCGGAGCCTGGCGCATTTTTTTGGATGCCTGACTGGACCGTGATGAATGAATTGCCTAATAAAATCTTTTGATTTTTTGTGCAGTTCGTGCGCTAGAAAATTAATACCCGCGCACAGTCCTCAATTTAGTATTTTTCCCATTAATTCTAGCCCGTTACCCAGAACTGGCTGATTTCGGAGCCTGGTGCGTTTTTTTGGATGTCTGACTGGACCGTGACGAAAGAATTGCAAAATAAGAACTTTCGATTTTTTGTACGGTTCGTGCGCACGAGAATCCTCACCCGAGTACCGCCTGAAATTTAGTATATTCCCCATTAATTCTAGCGCGTTGCCCAGAACAGGCAGATTCCGGAGACTGGCGCATTTTTTTGGATGCCTGACTGGACCTTGATGAAAAAATTGCAAAATAAGAACTTTCGATATTTTGCAGCGTTCGTCCGCAAGAAAATCCTCACATGCGCGCCGCACGAAATTTAATATTTTCCCCATTAATTCTAGTCCGGTTCCCAGAAATGGCCGATTCCGGAGCCTGGCGCGTTTTTTTGGATGCCTGACTGGACCGTGACGAAAGATTCGCAAAATAAGAACTTTCGATTTTTTGTGCAGTTCGGGCTCAAGAAAGTCCTCACCTGCGCGCCACTCGACATTTAGTATTTTCCCCATTAATTCTAGCCCGTTGCCCAGAACTGGCCGATTCCGGAGCCTGGCGCGTTTTTTTGCATGCCTGACTAGACCGTGACGAAAGAATAGCAAAATAAGAACTTTCGATTTTTTGTGCAGTGCGTGCGCAAGTTAATCCTCACCCGCGCGCCTCTCAAAATTTAGCATTTACCCCATTAATTCTAGCACATTGCCCTGAACTGGCCGATTCCGGAGCCTGGCGCGTTTTTGTGGATGCCTGACTGGACCGTGACGAAAGAATTGGAAAATAAGAACTTTCGATTTTTTGTGCAGTTCGTGCGCAAGATAATCCTCACCCGCGCGCCTCTCAAAATTTAGTATTTTCCCCATTAATTCTAGCCCGTTTCCCAGAACTGGCCGATCCCGTAGCCTGGCGCGTTTTTTTGGATGCCTGACTGGACCGTGACGAAAGATTCGTAAAATAAGAACTTTCGATTTTTTGTGTCGTTCGTGCGCAAGAAAATCCTCACCCGTCCGCCACCTGAAATTGTTTTTTCCCCATTAATTCTAGCCCGTTGCCCAGAAGTGGCCGATTCCATAGCCAGGCGCATTTTTTTGAATGTTTGACTGGACCATGACGAAAGAATCGTAAAATAAGGACTTTCGATTTTTTGTGCACCTCCAGCGTAAGACAATGCTCACTTACGCGCCATAGAAAATTTAGTATTTTCCCAAGTAATTCTAGCCCGTTGCCCAAAACTGGCCGATTCCGGAGCCTGGCGCATTATTTTTGGATGTCTGATTGGACCGTGATGAAAGAATTGCAAAATCAGAATTTTCGAGTTTTTGTGCAGTTTGTGCACAAGAAAATCCTCACCCGCGCGCCGCCCGAAATTTAGTATTTTCCCCATTAATTTTAGCCCATTGCCCAGAACTGGCCGATTCCGGTGCCTGGCTCGTTATTTTGGATGCCTCAACTGGACCGTTACGAAAGAATTGCAAAATAAAAACTTTCGATTTTTTGCGCAGTTCGTGCGCAAGAAAAATCTTCACCCGCGCGCCGCCCGGAATTTAGTACTTTCTTAATTAATTCTTGCCCGTTGCCTAAAACTGGCCGATTCTGGAGCTTGGAGCGTTTTTTTTACGCCGGACTGGACCGTGACGAAAGAATATCAAAATAAGAACTTTCGATTTTTTGTGCAGTTTGTGCGCAAGAAATTCCACATCCGCGCGCCGCCCAAAATTTAGTATATTCCCCATTAATGCTTGCCCGTTGCCCCGAACTGGCCGATTTCGGAGCCTGGCTCATTTTTTTGGATGCCTGAGTGGACCGTGATGAAAGAATTGCATAATAAAAACTTTTGATTTTTTGTGCAGTTCGTGCGCAAGAAAATCAATACCCGCGCACAACCCGCAATTTAGTATTTTTCCCATTAATTCTAGCCTTTTTCCCAGAACTGGCTGATTCCGGAGCCAGGCGCGTTTTTTTGGATGCCTGACTGGACCGTGACGAAAGATTCGCAAAATAAGAACTTTCGATTTTTTGTGGAGTTCGTGCTCAAGAAAATCCTCACCCACGCGCTTCTCAAAATTTAGTATTTTCCCCATTAATTCTAGCCCGTTGCCCAGAATAGCCCGATTCCGGAGACTGGCGCGTTTGTTTGGATGCCTCACTGGATCGTAACGAAAGAATTGCAAAATAAGAACTTTCGATATTTTGCACAGTTCGTCCGCAAGAAAATCCTCACATGCGCGCCGCACGAAATTTGACTGGAGCGTCTCGACTGGAGCCTGACTGGAGCGTGGGTGGCCGATTTCATGCGTTCGGCCAGGCACGTTTTTTTGGATGCCTGACTGGAGCGTGACGAAAGAATTGCAAAATAAGAGCTTTCGATTTTATGTGTAGTTCGTGCGCAAGAAAATCCTCACATGCGCAACGCCCGAAATTTAGTATTTTCCCCATTAAGTCTAGCTCGTTGCCCAGAACTGGCCGATTCCGGAGCCTGGCGCGTTTTTTTTGGATGCCTGACTGCACCGTGACGAAAGAATAACAAAATAAGAACTTTCGATTTTTTGTGCAGTTCGTGCGCAAGAAAATCCTACCTGCAAGCCGGTCGAAATTTAGTATTTCCCCATTAATTCTAGTCCTTTGCCCTGAACTGGCCGATTCCGGAGCCTGGCGTGTTTTTTAGGATGCCTGACTAGACCGTGACGAAAGAATCGCAAAATAAGAACTTTCGATTTTTTGTGCAATCCGTGCGCAAGAAAATCCTCACCCGCGCGCCGCTTGAATAGTTCCTTCCTTTTTCACAATGAGGGCATTATGTCATTCAAGCTTGGGGGGAGGAATAGTTCGAGAAAAAAATAAATTAATTTGATGTATAATTTTTATTTATTTATTTATTTTTTCTTTTTTTCATTTTTCATATAGTTTTTTGAATAAGCTTGGGGGTTTTTGGTGTATGTGTTCGAATTTGAGGAGTTCGTTTGCTATTTGATGCTCATTTGTACTTATTGGTTCACTATTTAGGTTTGAGCACCACAAGCCAAATTGATTCCTACCCTATCCCTAGCCTTACATTACAACCCTAAAGCCCTCTTGATCCTAGATAGTTGAGTCCTTTTCGGTCGAGGAAGTCATGTTTCAAGCATATTGAGCGGTTTGCTATGATGAGATGTCGGGTAGCCTAAATTGTTTCTCCTTTTTGTTTTTCTGACTCCTTCGTGGAGTTATGAGAAGCTACCTTTATGGGTGGAGACGACACTAGCTTAGCATGTGGATGCTTGGTTGTTGAGCAAAAGGGGAATGTTCCTCTCTAGTTCTCCAATCTAGCATGTCTTATTTGACTATCCACCCTTAACATCTTTGAGCATGTTTTCCGTTAGTGCTTAGAAAGGTTCGCATTCATTGATCCTCGGTCCTTTAACAAGTCCAACTAGTTGTTTTTGATTTGTTTTGTTTTCTTTTCATTTTCTTTTATTTTTGTTTTTCTTTTCTTTTGTTTCTTGTGAACCTTTGCCTTGGTTTATTTTTGAAAGAGTTATGGGTTAAACTCTTTGGAAACCCTTACGAGAGCATACTCGTCCTCCTTGGCGACTTTGAGCTTTAAATGGCTTGTTGTTTTTGCTAAAAACAACCGTGATTCCTACGAAAATGAGTTAGTGTGAATTATTAGTGTTTTGTTTTCTTTTCTAGTTTTACCTCCTATCAAGCTCTTCCATCACTTCTAGCTTAAGTTTTGCTCGGGACAAGCAAAAGCTAAGCTTGGGGGAGTTTGATAAGTGGTATTTTGGTAGTTATTTTCTTAGTTTTTACTAGTTTATTTTCTTATTTTATTTAGCTATCGTTAGCATTTTTAGCCTAGTTAGTAGCAATGAAAAAAGTTCTCAGCGGGCACTGGAAATCCATGAGCGCCCGCTGGGATGAATTCTGGAATTTGGTGAAATGAGGCAGTAGCATTTGATGGTGCTTCAGCGCCCGCTGATTGACCTTCAGCGCCCGCTGATTGACCTTCAGCGCCCGCTGATCATGGAGCTGATGGCATATATTGAGCACAAAGAGAAGACAGCGGCCGCTGACCATTTTTCAGCGCCCGCTGTCCCCCTCCCCTGCTTTGAGGCAGTAGCTCTCCAAGCATTGGCAGCGGCCGCTGACCCCAAGTCAGCGCCCGCTGACCATTTTCCCTAGCAGGCTAAAGGCACGTGAAAGTAGGCCTCAGTGGCCGCTGATCCCATTTCAGCGCCCGCTGACGTGCTACTGCACGTTTTATTTAGCGATTTTGGTCTGTTTTTGCTCGAATTTTTGGGGGTTGTATATATACCCCCTCTTCCCATTTCATCAAATAGCTCATGTTAGAAGCTCAAATTAGGGTTTAGGTTAGTTTTAATGCTTTGTTCTTCATTTCTCTTGTAATTTATACTTCATTTTGTTCGTAATTTATGCAAAGTTCTTGTTTTTCTTCTTCTCTTCTTGCTTGTTCTTCATCTCCATCTCAAGGTATTTTATAGCTTTCATTTATTGCTTTGATTTCTTCCCTTTTTGTTGTTTAATTGTTGGTTTTAGTTATTTATGTTTGTTTCTTGTTGATTTAGTTGGTAGTTTATTTAGGTTTTAATGTTAGTTTAGTTCTAGGTTTTAATTGTTAATTTTTTTTGTTCATAGTTTTAGGTTTAATTATGTTTTTAGTTTTAGTTTTAATTATGTTTTTATTAATTATGTGTGAGTAGTTAATTCCTAGGGTTTGAGTGAAACTTCTCAAATCCTCCATGATTGTGGCTTAGTTGTTTCTTGGCTTTGGTTATGATAATGTTGGTACCTTAGGATTCGGTTATGTTGAGTCTTGTGTCTAGCTAACATAGGATTCATTGAAGAATCCCCACCGAAGGACCGAAAGGTGAACGTGGGTGATGACTTCCTTTGCCCGATTGATGGAAGCAAAACGAAAGTTGGGCCTTCGATCAAGGGAAAGTTACCGGTCTTTGTGATTTTTTGTGCAGTTCGTGCGCAAGAATATCCTCATCCGTACTCCGCCCGAAATTTATTCTTTTCCCCATTAATTCTAGCCCGTTGCCCAGAACTGGCCGATTCCGGAGCCTGGTGCGTTTTTTTTAATGTTTGCCTGGACTGTGACGAAAGAATCGTAAAATAAGGACAATCGATTTTTTGTGCAGCTCGTGCGCAAGAAAATCCTCACCTGCGCGCCACCGAAAATTTAGTATTTTCCCAATTAATTCTAGCCCGTTGCCCAGAAATGGCCGATTCCGGAGCCTGGCGCATTTTTTTTGGATGCCTGACTGGACCGTGACGAAAGAATTGCAAAATAGGATCTTTCGATTTTTTGTGTAGTTCGTGCGCAATATAATCCTAACTCGCCAGCCGCACGAAATTTAGTATTTTCCCCATTAATTCTAGCCCATTACCCAGAACTGGACGATTCCGTAGCCTGGCGCGTTTTTTTGAATGTTTGACTGGACCGTGACGAAAGAATTGCAAAATAAGGACTTTCGATAGTTTGTGCAGCTCGTGGGCAAGAAAATCCTCACCAGTGCACCACCGAAAATTTAGTATTTTCCCAATTATTTCTAACCCGTTGCCCAGCACTGGCCGATTCCGGAGCGTGGCGCATTTTTTTTGGATGTCTGACTGGACCGTGACGAAAGAATTGCAGAATAAGAACTTTCGATTTTTTGTGCAGTTAGTGCGCAAGAAAATCCTCACCCGCGCGCCGCCCGAAATTTAGTATTTTCCCCATTAATTCTTGTCCCGTTGCCCAGAACTGGCCGATTCCGGTGTCTGGCGCGTTTGTTTGGATGTCTGACTGGACCGTGACGAAAGAATCGCAAAATAGGAAATTTCGATTTTTTGAGCAATTTGTGCGCAAGAAAATCCTCACCCACGTCCACTCGACATTTAGTATTTTCCCCATTAATTATAGCTCGTTGCCCAGAACTGGCCAATTCCGGAGCCTGGCGTATTTTTTAGGATGCCTGACTGGACCTTGACAAAAGAATTGCAAAATAAGAACTTTCGATTTTTTGTGCAATCCGTGCGCAAGAAATTCCTCACCCGCGCGTCGCCCGAAATTTAGTATTTTCCCCATTAATTCTAGCCCGTTGCCCAGAACTGGCTCATTCCGGATTCTGACGCATTTTTTTGGATGTCTGACTGGACCGTGACGAAAGAATTGCAGGATAAGAACTTTCGATTTTTTGTGCATTTCGCGCGCAAGAAAAACCTCACCCGTGCGCCGCCCTAAATTTAGTATTTTCCCCATTAATTCTAGCCCGTTGCCCATATCTGGCCGATTCCGGAGCCTGGCGCGTTTTTTGTATGCCTGACTGAAGCGTGACGAAAGAATTGCAAAATAAGAACTTTCGATTTTTTGTGTAGTTCGTGCGCAAGAAAATCCTCACATGCGGGCCACCCGAAATTTAGTGTTTTCCCCATTAATTCTAGCTCGTTGCCCAGAACTGGCCGATTCTGAAGCCTGACGCGCTTTTTTGGAAGCCTGACTCGACCGTGACAAAAGAATTGCAAAATAAGAACTTTCGATTTTTTGTGCATTCCGTGCGCAAGAAAATCCTCACCCGTGCGCCGAAAAAAATTTAGTATTTTCCCCATTAATTCTAGCCCGTAGCCCAGAACTGGCTTATTCCGGATTCTGACGCATTTTTTTGGATGTCTGACTGGACCGTGACGAAAGAATTGCAGAATAAGAACTTTCGATTTTTTGTGCAGTTCGTGCGCAAGAAAAACCTCACCCGCGCGCTGCCCTAAATTTCGTATTTTCCCCATTAATTCTAGCCCGTTGCCCAGATCGCGCCGATTCCGGAGCCTGGCTCGTTTTTTTGGATGCCTGTCTTGACCGTGATAAAAGAATTGCAAAATAAGAACTTTCGATTTTTTGTACAGTTCGTGCGCAAGAACAATCTCACCCGCGCGCCGCCCTAAATGTAGTATTTTCCCTATTAATTCTAGCTCGTTGCCCAGAACTGGCCGATTCCATAGCCTGGCTCGTTTTTTTGGATGCCTGACCGGACCGTGACGAAATAAAAGCAAAATAAGAACTTTTGAATTTTTGAGTAGTTCGTGCGCAAGAAAATCCTCACCCGCGCTCAGCCCAAAATTTAGTATTTTCCCCATTAATTCAAGCCCGTTGCCCAGAACAGGCCGATTCCGGAGTCTGGCGCGTTTTTTTTGATACTTGAGTGGACCGTAACGAAAGAATAGCAAAATAAGGACTATCGATTTTTAGTGCAGCTCGTGCGCAAGAAAATCCTTACCTGCGCGTCACCGAAAATTTAATATTTTCCCAATTATTTCTTGCTCGTTCCCCAAAACTGGCCGATTCCGGAGCCTGGCGCGAGTTTCTAGATCCCTGACTTGACCGTGACGAAAGAATCGCAAAAAAAGAAATTTTGATTTTTTGTGCAGTTCGTGCGCAAGAAAATCCTCACCCGCGCGCCGCTCGAAATTTAGTATTATCCCCATTAATTCTAGCCCGTTGCCCAGAACTAGCTGATTCCGGAACCTGGCGCGTTTTTTTGGATGCCTGATTGGACCGTGACGAAAGAATTGCAAATTAAGAACTTTCGATATTTTTTGCAGTTCGTGCGCAAGAAAA
Source organism: Salicornia ramosissima (assembly GCA_951394345.1). Lineage (NCBI taxonomy): Eukaryota > Viridiplantae > Streptophyta > Magnoliopsida > Caryophyllales > Amaranthaceae > Salicornia > Salicornia ramosissima. Next base: position 31,610,003 of record OX596237.1, read on the forward strand.
TCCTCACCCGCGCGCCGTCCGAAATTTAGTACTTTCCCTATTAATTCTAGCCTGTTGCCCAGAACTGGCTGATTCCGGAGGCTGTCGCGTTTTTTTAGATGTCTGACTGGACCGTGAAGAAAGAATTGAAAAAATAAGAACTTTCGATTTTTTGTGCAGTTCGTGCGCAAGAAAATCTTCACCCGCGTGCCGCCCGAAATTTAGTATTTTCCCAATTAATTTTAGTCCTTTGCCCAAAACTGGCCGATTCCGTTGCTTTGAGCGTTTTTTTGGATGCCTGACTGGACTGTGACGAAAGAATTGCAAAATAAGAACTTTCAATTTTTTGTGCAGTACGTGCACAAGAAAATCATCACCCGCGCTCCGCCCGAAATTTAGTATTTTCCCCATTAATTCTAGCCTGTTGCCCAGAATTGTCCGATTCCGAAGCCTGGCGCGTTTTTTTGGATGCCTGACTGGACCGTGACGAATGAATTGCAAAATAAGAACTTTTGATTTTTTGTGCAGTTCGTTCACAAGAAAATCCTCACCCGCACACCGCCTGAAATTTAGTATTTTCCCCATTAATTCTAGCCCGTTGCCCAGAACTGGCCGATTCCGGAGTTTGGAGCGTTTTTTTGGATGCCTGACTGGACCGTGATGAAAGAATTGCAAAATAAGAACTTTCGATTTTTTGTGCAGTTCGTGCGCAAGAAAAGCCTCACCTGCGCGCCGCTCAAAAGTTAGTATTTTCCCCATTAATTCTAGCCCGTTTCCCAGAACTGGCCGATTCTGTAGCCTGGCGCGATTTTTTGAATTTTTGACTGGACTGGGACGAAAGAATCGTAAAATAAGGACTTTCTTTTTTTTTTTTTGTGCAGCTCGTGCGCAAGAAAATTTTCACCTGCGCGCCACCGAAAATTTAGTATTTTCCCAATTAATTCTTTACCGTTGCCTAGAACTGGCCGATTTCGGAGCCTGGCGCATTTTTGTTGGATGTCTGACTGGACCGTGAAGAAAGAATTGCAAAATAAGAACTTTTGATTTTTTGTGCAGTTTGTGGGCAAGAAAATCCTCACCCGCGCGCCGCCTGAAATTTAGTATTTTCCCCATTAATTCTAGCCCGTTGCCCAGAACTGGCCGATTCCGGGGCCTGACGTGTTTTTTTTGGATGTCTGACTGGACCGTGACAAAAGAATTGCAAAATAAGAACTTTCGATTTTTTGTGCAGTTCGTGCGCAAGAAAAGCCTCACCTGCGCGCCGCTCAAAAGTTAGTATTTTCCCCATTAATTCTAGCCCGTTTCCCAGAACTGGCCGATTCTGTAGCCTGGCGCGATTTTTTGAATGTTTGACTGGACTGGGACGAAAGAATCGTAAAATAAGGACTTTCTTTTTTTTTTTTTTTTTTGTGCAGCTCGTGCGCAAGAAAATTCTCACCTGCGCGCCACCGAAAATTTAGTATTTTCCCAATTAATTCTTGACCGTTGCCTAGAACTGGCCGATTTCGGAGCCTGGCGCATTTTTGTTGGATGTCTGACTGGACCGTGAAGAAAGAATTGCAAAATAAGAACTTTTGATTTTTTGTGCAGTTTGTGGGCAAGAAAATCCTCACCCGCGCGCCGCCTGAAATTTAGTATTTTCCCCATTAATTCTAGCCCGTTGCCCAGAACTGGCCGATTCCGGGGCCTGACGTGTTTTTTTTGGATGTCTGACTGGACCGTGACAAAAGAATTGCAAAATAAGAACTTTCGATTTTTTGTGCAGTTCGTGCGCAAGAAAATCCTCATCCGCGCTCTGCCCGAAGTTTAGTCTTTTCCCCATTAATTCTAGCCCGTTGCCCAGAACTGGCCGATTCCGGAGCCTGGCGTGTTTTTTTGAATGTTTGACTGGACCGTGACGAAAGAATCGTAAAATAAGGACTTTTGATTTTTTGTGCAGCTTGTGCACAAGAAAATCCTCACGTGCTCGCCACCGAAAATTTAGTATTTTCCCAATTAATTGTAGCCCGTTGCCCAGAACTGGCCGATTCCGGAGCCTGACACATTTTTTTTGGATGTTTGACTGGACCGTGAGGAAATAATTGCAAAATAAGATCTTTCGATTTTTTATGCAGTTCGTGCGCAAGAAAACCCTCACCCCCGTGCCGCTCGAAATTTAGTATTTTCCCTATTAATTGTAACCCGTTGCCTAGAACTGGCGGATTCCGTAGCCTGGCGCGTTTTTTTGAATGTTTGACTGGACCGTGACGAAATAATCGTAAAATAAGGACTTTCGATTTTTTTTGTGCAGCTCGTGCGGAAGAAAGGAGAGAGGGTGAGAAGGGTGAATCATATCACACTTTCACACTTAGAATTATTTACACATCTTCTTCCTCTCTACATAACTCTTCACCATTTTTACACTTTTGATGAGCTTCAAAGCTTTGTATATTTTGGTTTCTATGAAGCTTGTAGCTTAAACATTATCTTCGTGAAGATTTATTGAGGCTTCCTCTATTGTATTGTGAGAAATTCTACTATTTATTTATACTTGATTATCACTTGTTTTTCATGTTTGAATATGTTGGTTTGTTGCATAGCTTGCTAGGAGTACTACTAGTATTGTTGTGTTGATGAATTATTGCTAGATTTGTGATTTGCCTTACTAAAGAAATCTTTTGTCAATTAGTAGCAAGTTAGGGTTTGGTTTGGATGTGCTACATCCTTATTTCTCCTTAAGAATTCAAGTGTGTTGTTATATGTTAAAAGCTTTTTTGACATAAACGATCTTATTGTTCTCTTCTCTTAATGCTATTCTCGGATTGAACTTAGAAGCCGATCTTCTAGGTTGTCTTTGAATAAGGGTTTTGTAGTATTGGAAATTTTACTACTTAGCTAATCATAAGGAGATTAATTAGAAGATTTATTCTTCACATTAGGTGGTCAAGATTATAGATTTTGAGTTGTTTTCAATGATTGATACTCTAGTCGGAAGTGGATATTAATCGGAGCTAAGACCTCCTTCTTTGTTTATTAATTAACTGATTGTTGAACGTATTTATTCTAAATCAATTCCATTGTTTTTATTGAGTTTCTTAATTAGTTTAATCATTTGTTTAACAATTTTATAAACCCCCTCCTTTTACCATTTTAGTTTATTTCATTTTAGTTTAATTCAAGCACATTTTAGTGACCCTAGTTCCCTGTGGATACGAACCTTGTTTCCCTACTACATTTATTTGTATTAGAAAGTTAGAGAATTATATTTGGTTTTGGCGCATACGACAAGGGCCTGCCAGTGGTCTTTTTCACCACACATGTCACAAGAAAGAGCAGGCTGAGATTCGGAACTTGAGGCGGCGAAATGAGCTTTCTCAAGTCTCCGAGTTAAGAAATCCAGGCGAGCATTCACATCGTCAAGATTTTGATCGGATCGAGATGTTGTCTTGGGAACAACACGTCTCGACCCACCCCATGAAAACTGCTTAGCTACCTCCTGGATCATAGGCCTAACTTCAGAAAAAGGAACTTTCATCAACCGACCACTAGTACCGGAGTCCAAATGACCCCTAGAAACAGGATTGAGGCCATCATAGAATGTCATGTAAGCAATGCCATCACTGTAACCATGGTGAGGGCATGAGCATAGGAGTTCTTTAAAACGCTCCCATGCCTCACCGAGAGTTTCATCCTCCTCTTGAGAAAAACCCGAGATTTTTCTCCTCATTTCCGAAGTTTTCTTCGGAGGACAATATTTTTCAAGGAATGCCCTGGTGATGGCATCCCAAGTAGTCAAAGATCCCTCGGGGAGCGAGCGAATCCAGTGTTTTGCCTTATCAGTTAAAGAAAATTGGAACATGTGCATCCGTATGAACTCTGTTGAACATTGTTGTGCTTAATTGTGGAACACAGTTCCAAGAAGTTATCAAGATGAGAAAAAGGACACTCGGTCGAGTTTCCCCAAAATTGTGAATCTTTCACCATCCTGATGAGATGTGGTGAAAATTCATGGTGATTTGCAGCCGTAGCGGGAAAAGCAATCCCGCTACGCAATTCGAAGGATTTCGAGTGGCGGAAATCCCTCATCGTATGTTCGAGGTGGTGGCGTATCAGCCATAACTGAAGAAAACAGAATAAGAACTATCCGATGACTTTGAATGCAACTCAGATTCGAGTTGCTCGATGTTATGCGCACTACTAGACTTTCTCAGATCCCTCAAGTAATGGTAGATTCATGGGATTAGTGGGATGACGGGTAAGCTACGAGTCCTGCGTTTCATAAACGGCTAAACAAACACGTTAGCAATAACAATTCACACAATCAAGTAGCAAGTGAATTAACAGAAGACAAAGTCCCATCAAACTCAAGTAAATCTATAGCATGAAATTTCGTTATTCCCCGACAACGACGCCAAAATTTGATAGGCCGTCTTTGAGCCTACCAAAAGTAAATTTCCTAACTCGGACTTACTAATGCTAGTAAGGGCAAGTAAGGGTCGAACCCTAGAGAATAATGTTTGCTGACTAAAGACAATGAGCATAGACAAGCTAAGTCGAAATTGGATTATAAGATTCACTACAAGAAAAGTGATTTTGGGCGTCAAAAATAGTCGTGGCCCAAAGTGTCAAAAACGCCGCCCATATTATGTGCCACAAAACCAAAACCGACACGACGAGTGTCGCCCAAACTGCGTGGCACAAACAATGGGCCGTAAAAGTTTAATTTTTGTTGCCTAAGAGTCCATGTTTGGGCTTCAACAAATTTATTGTTGCCCTTGCTATGGGCGACATATTACACATTTTCGTCGCCCAAATGTGGACTTATGTGCTACAGAAAAAATTTTGATGCCCGTAGTATAGGCGACAAAATAGATTATTTTCGTAACCCAAAATATGCGTTTTGTGCAATATAATTAGTTATTTAATCCAAATAACTAGTAGTTTAGGCCACAAAATTTTGTATGTTTGTCGCCCAAAGACTAAATGTTTGGGCCACAAATTTATATATTTTCGGCACCTAAAATGAAATGTTGGGCCATAATTTATTTTTATTTTGTTAGACAAAAGATATAATCCATACAATGTAGGAATCCGCTGCTTTTTCGATGTATGACCCAAGTCATGTTTGGGATTCATGTGCTCCATTCATTGTTCACCATCACACCATTCATACATTAAAAAAAGTTAACTAGTATTTTTTTTTAACATTTACATATAGATCATTCCCAAAAACTTAGACTGAATCTAATTCAACATTTACATAGATCTAACTAACAAGTCAATTAAACAATATTTTCAAGGGAGTTATCCAAAATATACAAAATGAAGTAATATGATGTATCTATATCGAATCATAACCCTCCCGCGATACAAAATAGCACCGGTGTAATGTAGCCCAAAAAACCCAATCTTAATCATCTCCTATATTAATATATACCTGCCAATAATGTAAAAAATATATCAGTAAGATTCAAGCTTGGAATACTTGCAATTATTCAAATTAAAAAACCTGATGCCAAAGAATTGAAAAAAAAATGGGATGGCAACAACAAAAAAAAATAGATAGCTACAACACCAAAAAAAATATAAAGAAAATTAGATGGCTACAAGTATTGAAACTTTTTGGTATATACTCAAGATGAGGTATGCTATTCTTTTACAAGCATAACCTTCCATTAAGCACAAAAAGGTTGGCACTAAAAGGCTGCACTTCCCTAAAAAATACATAGCATTACTCAACACATCCTAAACTAGACTTAGCATAACAAACCACATCAGAAACTATACCTAAACGACTAGTAAACCACGACTGCCAAAAATGCCATCCCCCAAACTACTCAACATTGCCAAAACAACCTATTGTATCATTGTATCAAGCAAAAACTGATAGCAGTCATAGGCCATAATAGCTTGCTCTAAACTAGGCACAACCTGCCATTCTGTCATACCTCAGCCATAGGCCCATAGCAGCTTGCTCTGAACTATGCACCCTACACATCACAGAAAAACCTACTACACTACCATACACCACTCTACGCCACAAAATAGACTTTAAATGAAGACAACATAACTACTTAAATCAGCCCCAAGTAATGCATATATATATATATGGAAAAATAACATATTGAAATAAGGAAAGAGTAAAAACCTGCACCGCATACTGTCATGCTGATTGGCGCATCATTGCTATCAATTCTGCCATCATCTCTTCTCTCATCTTCTTTTCTCTTTCAATGCTTTCTTGTTTTAGCTTGTTTTCTCTTTCAATGCTTTCTTGTTTTAGCTTGTTTTCTCTTTCAATGCTTTCTTGTTTTAGTTTGTTTTCTCTTTCAATGCTTTCTTGTTTCAAGCGTTCAATTTCAGCACGCAATGAAGATTCTCTCTCATAAGAAGCTTGTTGGATTTGTTCAATTTCACCTCTAACATCATTGGAAGCAACCCTTGCCTTTTTTGGTGGTTTTGGTCCAGCTCCTAACCCTCTAATGTATCCACTACATTCTTTGAACACCATGGGAAAGGCTTCTTGGGGTGTTAGATTGTCAACGCCATGTTCTTCAACTTGCTTTTCATGTAATTCCTTCAAAGCTTTAAGATTAGCTTCTGCGTCAGGTTCCAGCAATCTAGTTGAGGCATGCCTATAAGTGCAAATGAAATTTTAGCAACATATAACCAAGATTAAAGAGGAAACAAGACAATACAATTGAATTTAAGATAGTACCTATGGGTCTTCTCATACAGTCTTACATAGATAGGATCTTGTTGTTGTAAACAACCTTCGGAGGATTCCCTTTCATGAGCTTCTCCATTATCTTCTTGAGATTGAGTGACTTGAACTTGTGGAGGATCATTCATCTAGATCCGGCCATTAGATGGATATGTAAAATAAGTGTAAAGGCTTAGCATGCAGATATAAAGTACAGAGAGCATACATTTAGGAAGTACAATTATGAATGAATTTTTACCAATTCATCATAGATTCTTGCAGTAGACTTTGCTCCATTACAATGCTTTATAGTTTGCTTTGATTTATTCCTCCTATTCTTGTCGCTTATGCGCTACAATAGAGAAAAAACAGTGTTAGAGCTTGTATTCAAATAATAATATTAAAATTACATAGTTAACTAATATTAACCTTTTGTTTTGGGTCATTCCAGTAGTCAACAACCAACCAATCCCATTTAGCTCGATCTATTTCATCGGGCTTATTCCTCTTTGCTTGCACAATTGAGTAACCAGTGAAATATCTTTCTTTCAACCGATAACGCCAACCACGATAAAGAGCTGCACATTGAGAGTTTACAACTTTTTTCACATCTAGTTCACCAACAACTCGTGGCAAATTCCACTCCCCCTATAAAAAGAACTTTATTAATTACAAAATATCAACATGACACAAGAAATAAAACAATTTCTACATGTCTATAACAAATAAAAAACTAAGAGGGAAAGTCACCTGAATTTTGTCAAATAACCTCTCTTGCGCAGAGTCTTCCATTTTTTTCCAACTTCTACAAATACATGAAGAAAAGCATTAGTTATTTTCAATGAGTTCATATAGAATTAGACAAAATTATGTATAAAATATGCGTATGAAATGTTATTGGCAAACCTAGAATTTAGCGGACAAAATTCTTTCACCCATCTGCTACAATCGCTAATGAATGGAGCAACTTTAGTCCCAACTACACGTAACATTGCTTCAGAGATTTTTGCATAAGGTTTTTCATTTGGATGTTTCTCCCTCCAACGTCGTGACTTTAAACCTCTACTTGGCCCTCGTTTTGGCAGACCTGTGATTAGCCCACTAAAAGTTTTTAAAATAGTATAGGATTTCAAAATTACATGTTTGACACAATAATCATGACTACACATAAGAAGGCTTAGCATTAGACCTGCTCTTTTAGCTTGTTGCAATCTACGATTTTGTCGATAAGAGAGCCTAGAACCTTCAACTTCGTAGTTGTTTGTTATAGCGTCCAAGTTAGACAATTCATTTGTAACCCTATATAATTTTAAAAAATTAAACAACACAATAGGATTCACTTTTATCTAAAAGAAATTATAACAACACCATAGAGTCATTTACATACCTTAAAGTCATTTAAATACCATACCATAAAAGTCAACAAATTTTAATCACTTGCATTAGAAAAATCACTATCAAATTGAACCTCCTCTAAGTCTTTATCTAGCGAAGCTACACTTGAATTTGTATCAGAGAACACCTCTGCAAGGTCATCTTCCTCACTTGCTTCATCATCCTCATCTTCTTCCACATCCTCATTTCCATTTCCTTGGTCAATATTAGTATCAACCAAAATAGGCTCGACATCATCCCTAGGAAGATTATTTTCACCATTATCATGCTCCCCTGCTTCTACTATATTGGCTTCTTCAAACTCCACATTTTCCCATAATGACTCATCATCAACAATGTCTTCATCATTTGGAAAATCAAAATAGTTACGAGGTTTGGTTTTGATCACCATTCTCCATTGTGGTTCATTATGAGTCATCACATAAAAGACTTATTCAATTTGAGATGATAATGCAAATGGCTCGTTTGTTTTTAGATTACAGGTCACATTGACAAGAGTTGAACCAAACTTATCATTTTGAATCCCTCTCCTTTCATCAAAGACATCAAACCACTTACACCTAAATAATACAACCCTTGGACTACTACGGTCTTTTAAAGAGTCATACTCTAACACAAGAACCTTCTCTAACATGCCATAAAAGTCTCTTTCTCCGCTTTCTAAATCCCCTCTTACCATGACACCACTGTTTTGAGTTTTGCGCTTACTCTGTCGCTTTTTTGTATGAAACCTAAACCCGTTTGTAATATACCCTTCATACGTAATAACTCCCTTCATTGGACCTCGTGCTAAGCATAACAACTCTTCATTTATCCTTTCATCTCCCTCGTTCCAAAGGTGAGAGATCTACAAGCGCGTATTTATTAGAGACAATATTAGAAGTATAAATAATTTCTAAGAAAAAAATCATTTAGTTTTAGTGTTGTTTTTCTTACTCTATTTTCAAACCACTCGCAGAAATCTATCCTGTGGCCACCACTTGCAGATTCATACTCTCTGGCCATTTGAAATTTATAAATATACTTTAATTAATAATTAAACATATTTTTGAAATAGCTATAGTTCTATTAGTGTACTTACTCTAAGAATGGTTGTGCCTCCTTACAATTTTTCAACACATAATCTTGAGCAATTTTCCAATCATCAAAACTCAATTGATCTATATTAGACTTTCCCAATGGCTTTCCCTTATGAGTGAACACAGATAATGAGTGTAACTCATTACTTTCATTTTCCTCATTTCGATCGGGGCGATGAAATGGCGTCTCAACCTTATTCAAATATCTTGAAATAAGAGTCGAGCATTCCCTTGCTATCCATGACTCTGCAATTGAACCTTCTGGCCGAGATTTGTTGCGCACAAAAGATTGAAAAATGCACATCAACCTAGTAAAAATCAACTCATCATCAATATTTTCAACAAATTAAATGTTAACATTAACTTTGTGTGTTAAAATAATATATATGTATACCTCTCAAAAGCATACATCCAATGATAATGCACCGGGCCCCCCAATTTTGCTTCAGTAGCCAAGTGTACACAAAGATGCACCATAATATCAAAGAATGCTGGAACAAAAATGCGCTCAAGTTTACACAATGTCACAGCTATATTCTTCTCCATTTGCTCCAATACATCAACCTTTAAAGTCTTAGAACATAATTGTTTAAAATATGCACTAAGTTCACTAAGAGGTTCTAGTACTTTCTCATCCAAAACCCCTCGAAAAACCGGGACAAGAAGATCTTGCATAAATACGTGGTTATCATGACTTTTCATGCCCAAGATCTTTCCGTCATGTAAAGAAACACACCTTGTAATGTTGGATGAGTATCCATCAGGAACTGCCAAATTAGCCAATAAAGTGACAACTTTCCTCCTTTCACTTAGTGTTAAGTTAAATGGTGCTATAGGAACTTGATATTGATTGTTTCCCACCAACTTAGCCCTTAACTTTGTGTGCATATTCATCTTCACCAAATCAAGTCGAGCATTTAACGAATCTTTGTTTTTTCTAGGTAAGTCAAGTAATGTCCCTAATATATTGTCACAAACATTTTTTTCGATATGCATCACATCCAAATTATGCCTAACCAAAAGGTGTCTCCAATATGGCAATTAAAAAAAAATACTCCTTTTCTTCCATTGGTGAACCAAATATTGTGTTCCTCTCTTGCGTTTACGATTGTCACTCTTACCAAACGTCACAATTTTCTATTCCACTTAACTGCTCCAGTACATCATGTCCTGAAAGAGGCTCAGGAGGAGGGCGTCGTTCAACTTTTCCATTAAAAGAACTTTTGTTAACCCTCCAATTATGGTCAGGATCCAAAAATTTACGATGACACATGTAACAAAACTTGTGCCCTGCATCTAGGTATTCTGAGCTTGTGTCTTTGTGACAATTTGGGCAAGCAAAACGCCCATAGGTGCTCCAACCAGAAAGATTAGCATATGCAGGAAAGTCAGAAATAGTCCAAAGCAATGCAGCATGCAAATCAAATGTTTCCTTCTTCGATGAATCATAAGTTTTTATCCCAAACTCCCATAATTGTTTCAGCTCCTCAATCAAAGGTTGAAGAAAGACATCAATATCATTCCCAGGAGCTTTAGGCCCCGGAATTAACAAAGGCATTATCACATTATAACTTTTCATACACATCCATGGAGGCAAATTATATACTACCACAAAAACTGGCCAAGTGCTATGCCTTGTACTTAAATGACCCCCTGGGTTAAACCCATCAGTGGCTAAACCTAGCCTAATATTACGTGCATCTTCTTTAAAATTAGGATACAAATCATCAAAAGCCTTCCAAGCTTTTGCGTCAGCTGGATGTTTCAACACTCCTTCTTCTTCAACACGACCATCCTTATGCCATCACATATGATGCGCTAATTTGGAACATGCAAACATCCTTTGTAACCTTGGTATCAAAGGAAAATGACGCAATACTAGTTGTGGTTCTCGACCCACCTTGAGTAATTCTTCACTATCAACATGCAAATCACCAACACAATCACCATGTCTCCTTTCCTTCCATCTACTAGCTCCACATTTAGGACATTTATCTTTTCCTTCATTCTCTTTCGAATACAAAATACAATGATTAATGCATGCATCAATCTTAACATAGTCCAACCCCAATGTTTTGGTATATTTTTTTGCTTGGTAAGAATTTTTAGGGAAGGCTTCATCATAGTTAAAAGCCCGATGCAATGCTTGTAACAACAAAGAAAATGACTTGTCAGTCCAATTGTTGCTCACTTTAATGTGAAGTAATGTGACAAGAAACTCTAATCTCTTAAATGTCTGGCATCCGGGATATAATTATGACTCCAAGTCTTGCAATAGTTTATCAAACTCCTTAGGTAACTCGTTATCAAAACCATGGTCAAATTCCCCATCTAGCATATTGTCATTGATATCATCAATGGGGATGCTTGAATCACAATGTGTCCTTAAAGCATCAAAAAGAAAAGTACCTAAATCTTCACCAACAAACTCATCATCACTCTCATCATTGTGATCATCTTCATTGATCAACATCTCATTTTCACACCCTTCAACTGCATTCACATGTTCTACCATCTCTCCATGATGTACCCAAGGATTATAATCTCTGATAATTCCCTTTGTTATTAAATGACATTTCATTGTATCTCTATCATGGAAGAGTTGAAAGTTGCAATTTAAACATGGACATCTTAACTTAGTTCCACCCTCCCTTCCATTGAATGCAAATTTTAAAAACGATTCGACTCCAGCGATATATAGGGGCTTTCTTCTATCATTAAAACTTGTATGTTTCATCCATAATCGATCCATATACAACCTTCAACAATATCAACTCACTTGAATGATTTATATATATTTGTATATATATATATATATAATCGAAGTGTATATATATATGGGTTTATTCAATAAGAAAGCACACGGAATAGATTTAGAACAAAATTATTCATAGGTCCTTATAGTTCACGTAGACTTAGTTCAATGATAATAGATTTTGAATAATAATGATTAAAATATGTACAGTTAACTAAATCAGAAATAGCTGATTTTGGATTAAAAAAATTCATACCTCATAGTTTCAAGGGACCCACTTCCAGCTGCCATTACGACGAAAGCTATAGAATTGACTGAGGAATAACAACTTATTAATTAACAGTGGTGTTAATCTATGCTATAAGAAATAAAATACTATGTGACAATTCTACTACGTAGGGATATCTTAATGACATTATTAAAGAAACTATAATAAAGGACTAACTTCAAAATTTTAGTTTTTACACTATATCTTTTTCTTTAGATATAGCAAGGTTATACTAATTGAAATTATATAGTTATTCATGTCTAACTAAAAAGCTAGGTAGCTTTGTTTCCCTAAAAACAAAAAAACAAAAAAAAAAACATAAGGAACTTTGTTGTTCCAAATTTATGGATTACCAAAAACGCATCTCTAAAATTGAATGACAAGCCATTTGTTGTTCCAAATCTATGAATTTCTACACATGCAGTGATAGAGATACAAGAAATTCTAAAAGCAATAGCAGCAATCATAAAATAACAAAAAACTGGTTATATAAATAAATAAAAACAAAAACCTTTAATTAAATAAATAAAGAAGAAGCAACAACATCAGACATTCAGAAGCAATGTTTAATTAAATTTTTAAAAAATGGCAGCAAAGTTTAATTGAAAAAAAACAACAACAAGGTTTAAATAAATCAAAAGCAGTCCAATATCATACAACAGGAACTAATTAAATAATAAAAAAGCAGCAAAGTTTAGCACAGCAGTAGCAACACCTATTCAACAACACCCATTGAAGTAGCACAATTGCACGCAACACGCAGTCATTCATCCAACAACAACAACACAAATCCCACAACAACACCATTCATATCCAACATTGATATCTAATCTGTAAAATTGAATGAAGAACAATGATACTTCGAAACAAGGAAAAAACCCAATTAAATCAACTTGGCAAAAAAAAAAATGAATTTCGGGTTCATAAACAGAGATAAAGACATGAACGAAATTGTAAAAAAAAAGATGAATAAACCCTAAATTGCAAGAAACAAAAACGAAACACTTAAGGACTAGAAATTTCGTTTTTGATTTAGTAAGCCCAGAAAAAAAGAAAAAAACTATTCAATTTAGGGTTCATAGACATGAAGGAAATTGCCCCAAAAAAAAAACAGAAAATAAGAATTGTGTTAACATTGAATGATACCTGAACAAGCTGAGTGAATTGCTCAAAACCAGAGTGAATAATGAAGCATGTTTGACGAAGGAGAACAGGAGAAGTGAATTGCTCAAATGCAGAGTGAATAATGAAGTATGTTATACGAAGAAGGAGAAATGGAGAAGTGAACAAGTTGAGTATTTTTTTAAGTTTTCTACAGATATTTCACATTTGGCGGAAACCCAAATTTTGTTCATGAAAATTTCTTTGGGCTACAAAAGAAATAAAAATGTGGCCCAAAATTCAATTTTTGTGCCACAAAAATAGTTTATTGTAGCCCAATATATAATTTGTGCAACACTACTGAATTTCGTCGCCCATACGCATATTTGGGCGACGCTTATAACAATTGGTCGCCAAAGTACATATTTGGGCGTTAAAAGAAACTAGACGCCCATTCAGAATTATGGGCTACAAAATTGCTTTCGACGCCCAAAATTTATTCAATTCGACGCCCAAAATCACTTTTCTTGTAGTGATTGGAAGTCAAATAACTACAAAACACTAAAGTAGGGGTCTAAAACAAGGAAATAAATACTATGGTTAGGGGATTAATGACTCGATACCACCATGAATTATGGATCGGTCAAAACTGAGACTTAGGTCGTGGTTAAAGGGGAGGTCATTCTATAATCACACTACTCTTTCGAGCTAGTGTGATGACCGGGAAGACGCATACTACTTACTTTCATAATAGACACACCTAACAAGTCATAAGCACAAATCACGAAGACCGGTAACTTTCCCTTGATCGAAGGCCCAACTTCCGTGGTGCTTCCATCAATCGGGCAAAGGGAGTCATCACCCACGTTCACCTTTCGGCCCTTAGGTGGGGATTCTCCTATGAATCTAATGTTAGCTAAACATGAGGCTCAACATCAAAGAACCTTCGGTACCGACATTAACACAACCATTACCAAGAATTGACTAAAACATAAACATGGAGGATTTTGAGAGGTTTTAGCAATGAAACTACTCACACATGGCTAGAATAATAATGGAAAACATAATGAACTTATTAAAATCAACACCAAGCATGAAAGTAAGAACAAACTATGAATTTAAGCAATATTCAATCATAAAACATCAAAACAATAATTAAAAAGTGTAAATAATAAAGAAAAGAGTAGAGAAATGTAGAAGCTTCAATATCAATAAGTAGCACAATAAGTTGATCAATGTAATTTCCCAACCAAAAGTATAAACTTCAACAATTACACTAAGCCTGAAAATGATGAACTATGGAAATTTAGGAGAGAGAAGAGAGAAAACTAAGAAACTAGGTTAAAACTATTCTGAAAATATAATTTATGTAATTTTCCCTACAAAAAGGGAGTATAAAGGTATTTATACCTCTCCCAAAAATTAAAACAAAAGAGCTAAAAAAAACGTACCGATGCATTTCAGCGGGCGCTAAGGCGATGACAGCGCCCGCTGACACCTATAATACTAGGCTTGCAGGCTGGGAAGAGTTATGGCAGCAGGTGCTGAGTTGGGGTCAGCGGCCGCTGTGAATCTTTGGGATGCTACTGCCTCAAAACAGCGGAGGGGGATAGCGGGCGCTGAGTTGGGGTCAGCGGCCGCTGTTCTTCTCTTTGCACATGGTAAGGGGCCTAAGGACTTGGCAGCTTCAAAATCAGTGGCCGCTGGGAATCCATAACATGCTATTGACTTTTTTTCATCAAAAAAATTCTTCGAACCAAGCTCACCCCAGCGGATGCTGAGGGATTCCCAGCGCCCGCTGAGGCCTTTTTAGCTCCAACAATGGCAAATGACTTGTGGTTTTCCTCGAGGTTCCCGCCTCACTTCCTCGGGTTCCGAAATGGACTCGGGACCTGCAAAAGGGGAAGAAAAAGCAGAAACAAAGCAAAATAGAGGAAATCACATAGAAAAAGGGAGAGGAGACTACCGAAACAAAACTAAACTAAAAAGCCCAAAAATGCTAACAAAAACTAAATAAAAATAGAATATAAATAAATAAAAGCTAAGTAAAATACTAACTAAATACAAAATATCAAAGATATTCAAAGAAGACTTTCTAGACTTGGAAGAGCATAAAGATAAATTAGGTTTTAAATTGAGCCTTTTAAGTCTTCATGTAATGTTTGTGTGTATGTTTGATAAACTACTATATATGCCTTTGTGTGTTAAAATAGTAATATGGATATTAGAACCAAATGTTATAATATTCATAAGACTGTGAAATAGGGTAACAGGTCTAAGGACCAGATTACTCTTTTGATGTCAAGATTCGAAAGAAATAGGGTTTTTCTTAAATGGTCTTAAAAGGGTTTTTAGGTTTTTAAACACCTCATTGACAGCTAGTAAATTCTAATTAATTATGACACCACGTGAGAAGATTGGAAAATCTTTTGAGCATAACAAACCTTCTTGAAAGGTTGTTGTGAATAGAAGAGATTGTTTCCCGCCTTTCAAAGGGTTTTTGAAAACTGATTTTCCCTCTCCTTGTGATGGGTTTTTCAATCAGTTTTTGGGTCTATAAATAGTTGACATTTACATCTCATTAAAGTAGTGATTGAACACACTAATCATAAATTTCTCTCCTGAAAAATATTGAGCAAAAAAACCATCGAGAGATAAAAACACACAAGGCATAATACTTTTTATCAAACACAAACATAATCAAACACGAATGAGACCACATTCTGAGTTGAGTGTGGGAATTGGGTTCCAAGAGTTTGGAACGAATTGAGTGTGCAATCTTGTTATTCTGAGTTGAATCAATAAGATGCATAGGGTAGGAGGATGTATGTAACGACCCAGATTTATTGGTATTCCTGTCGTTGATTTATTTGTGTATTTATGTTATTTTATGTATGGTCCAAAATTTATTTGGACTATTTATTTTTATTTTATTTAAATAATTCAATTATTTCTATTTTTGGTTGTGTTATTATTTATTTTATTATTAATTTAATTAATTAGAATTTCATTATTTAATTTTCTAATTAGTTAATTAATTTTTGGGCCAAATGCAAATTAGGCATGACTAGTCATGCATGAGTGTAATTAGCCCAAATGATCACAAAAGCCCAATTAGGCCTTGTTATAACCGGCCCCCTATGATTAGTGGCCTAATTTGCCACTTGCTTCATGTTCACACCTTAAACCACTTCTATAAATAGAAGGGTTAGTAAGACTTAAGAGTTCATTTGCCATCTTAAACACCTTTGATCATCTTTTGCCACAATCAAAAGCCAAACACAAACACTCCCCTTTTGCCTTAAGTCCCACACGCCATTTTTGGCTTATGAACACCCAACCATTGTTCATCATTCAATCATTTCCAAAACTTAAAGATTAAGTTGCTATTGATCTTTAAGTAACTTTAAACACAACAATCTCTATATTTTTCAATCAAGACTTCTAGTTCGGGTTTGGTTTTGGGGTTTGTTCGATTGGATCCGTGTTCGTGAAGTGGTCCGTGTGGTTCGTGGTGGCCGTGCAGTGGCAGCCGTGCCGTGTTGAAGACGGTGGTGCAAGCCGTGGTGGTGCCGTTCAAAGCCGTGGTGGTGCCGTGTTCGTGTAAGCCGTGTGTGTGCTCGTGGTGAGGCCGTGTTGTGCGTGTGATAGGGCCGTGTATTTTGGTTTCTAGGCAGCAAGTTTTGTGTGTTAATTTGCTTGATATTCAATAAGGTAACATACTTTCTTACCTTAATTTGAATACTATAGTTATAGGGTTGATTAAATGATCATGTTGGATGAATTATTGATGAATGTATGCTATGTTGTGCGTGATTTTTAAGGGTTGATTTGGTTATTGATTTCATGATAATTTGTTAAGTTTTCATGCATGTTTGATGGGATTTTTGTGTGACTTGAGTTTGAAGTTGAGTTCTTGATGAGTTCTTGATGGGATCTTGATGAGTTCTTCGAGTTCTTTTTGAGTTCTTGGTTGAATCTTGAAATTTTGAAGTGAGTCATGTAATCTTTAAGTGTTAAAGTTTATTAATGTTTATTGAAGTTTTATTTTAAGATAAGTAAAGTTTAACCGAGTTTTCTAAACAAAGTTAAAGAAAGGTTTAAAGAAAGTTAAAGATTAGATAAAGTTTGATTAAAGAAGTAGTAATTGTTTATGGTTAGACTCAAGAAAAGGCGAAATAAGCGATCTTGAGAATAACAAAGATGTAATGGATGTAAAGATTAGCTTAAGTTTACTTTTAGACGCCTAACCTTAGAGTAAGATTCTAAGACTTGGGTTAAGACGTTGCCCCTATCCTAACCGCGGTATTGGGATAGTGTATACTTGCTATGTTGTCTTTTGATATGAATTTCCGTAAGATGGGGTTCATGGGTTTGGGAGTAAGATTCTCATTCCTGGCATAGTAGGAAAGTTCGTTCGTGTAAGATGCGTTCGTACGTGCATAGTCCTGTCTAAAATGTAAATGGTAGCGATAATCTTATGTTGATATGTTTAGTCTGATGTGATGTTTGATTTGTTCTATGATTATGTGTATCCATGTTAGGGTGGGACTGCTATGTTACTCGCTACTGACAGTGGATTGTCCTTAATTTTTCAGGTAACTCTGATGATGACGATGTTGCTTATCTTTGGGTTGGGCGAGTGCCGTTGTTTTCCTATCTTAGATTGTATTTTGTTTCTAGTTTGGACGTTTAATTTATGTATTCCGTATATTCTGACTCTGACAGTATTTGAAGTTACTTACTAGTATTGATTACTTTTGGATTTAGTATTGTACAAACTTGTGGGTGTTGTACTTTTGGGATTTAGTAATAATATTTCGAGGCTTTATTTTCAATTTTAAGTAAGTTTGTTTGTTAGATCGACAATTCGACTCGTCGGTTTCTTTCGCGCCGGTTTAAGCGAGTCGGGTCGTCACAATTTAGGCCTAGAGTTTGGCCGAACCTCGTTAAATTTGGTGTTATTGTTTTTATTGCATTCAAAACATATTCGTTGCAGGAACCATCATAACTGGTTCTAATTCAAGAAACAAGAAAATTTAAATTCGTAATCATTACACCAAATACTCAATTCACCCCCCCTCTTGAGTATATTTAACCTTTCAATTGGTATCAGAGCCTCGGCTCCTCGCAAGGGTAACACCTAGAGGAGTAGATCATGAATTCTCAAGAAATGAATGCAATAGGGTACGACAACAAAACCCCCAAATTCAATGGCAAAAAATTATGCCTGGTGGAAGAATAGATTGAAGAACATAATCATTGTGATTGATTATGAATGCTAGTTGTTGTGAAGAATGGCCGTCTAACTGTGACTGAGAAAGATGCTGATGGAAACACTGTGCAAAAGAAAGAAAGTGATTACACGTCTATTGATTTGAAGAAAATGGAGAAGAATGCCAAGGCTATGTCCATCTTACAACAAGCAATTGCAGAAAATGAGACAAATCGAATCTCTGCTTGTGTAAGTGCAAAAGAAATATGGGATACCCTCGAACTTGCTTATGAGGGAACCAACGAGGTAAAAAAGATCCAAAATAGATTTAATTATTTCAAAGTACGAATTATTTGCTATGAACAAAAATGAGAAAATAAATGATTGTTTTGGTAGATCTATGTTCATAGTAAAAGATTTGAAATCTCTTGGTAAAAGTTTTTCTGATGAGGATCTTGTGAGAAAAATATAGCGTAGTTTAACAGTCAATGGACAGCCAAGCTAACAGCTTTGTATGAGGCCAAAGATCTTTCCACACTAAGTTTGGAACAACTTATTGGTTCCCTTATGACCCATGAGATGTTTATTGATTCAAAGTCTGAAAAAGAACCAGTCAAGAGTTTTGCACCGAATGGAACAGTAGAAGAAGAGGAAGATGATGATATAGCCATGATGGCTAAGAGGTTTGAAAAAAAACTTCAGGGTTCAGAGAAAGAATCTTAGAGGTAAAAATTTGAAGAAAACTAACTCTTCTACCGTGGGTTGTTTCAAATGTAGAGACATGGGACACTTTATCAGTGAATGTCCAAAATGGAAAGATAAACAGTCCAAGAAGATTATTGACAAAAAGGCATTCAAGAATGCCATGTTTGCATCCATGTGGGGTAACTCTGACTCTGGTTCTGATCATGAGGAAGGGGAACCCCAAGATTGTAAAAAATGCATGGTTGATGTGGCAAGACCAGGAGGAAACAATACATCTTCAGGAACCAGTGGGAGAACTAGATCGAAAGATAACTGCTTCATGGAAAAGGATGATATTCCCCAAGTACATAAGGTAAATCTTGTTTAGGTTCGTGGAGATATGCATGAATACGATAGAGATAATATGCTTGAATGTATTGATACTTTGGTAGATGAATGCTATAGACTAGATGAGAGTTGCACAACTTAATTACAAATCAAAGTTTAAAGATAAACATGAGGAGTGTAGAATTGCTATTACTAGTTGTGAACACCAAGATATGGTGTGTCGTCAACTAACAGATCAAGTGGCTGACCTTGAGGATGAACTTGGTAAGTGTAGGTTGGAACTGGAAACAGCTAAATTCTCTGCACTAGACAAGGATGAGGATTGTCCTAGTGATGGTGAGGAGAACACATCTGCCTGGTTCCCCTGCAACTTATCTACCTTGAGTAAACTACCTGATTTGTTAGAGATTAAGGGTAAGTCAAAACTTTGAGTAGACCTGACCTCCTAAAAGATTATAATTTAATTTTGGAAGATTTAGAGGATCTACACAAACTGTTTCTTCTTTGAATACTTAAACTATGATTGATGAATATGAAGGTAAGATCTGTGATCTAACTGTAGAGATTTTTCAGTTAAAACAAGAACAACAAACAGTAATTGTTGACCTGCCAAATGAGTACATGGTTTCAAAACTTAATACTGATCTTGAAAACTTGAAGAAGGAATTCACCTTCATGAATGAGAAAAATGAATTTCTTCTTAAAACTCTTGAAACCAGGGACAAAGAGCTTCAAAATAGTCAAAAGCATTTGGACAAATTACTGAGTGCTAAAATGTCCTTGAACCATCTTACCTCCTTAACATGAAATAGTGGTATAGCTGGTCTTAGTTATTCCAGCAGAAGAACCAAGGCTAACTGGCACCCTAGAGAGAACTCTTGGATCAAAGAATTCAAGAAAGGTAAGCATGTTCTTACTAAGGACATGCATGTGTGTTTTCATTGTGGCATGAATGAGCACAATATTCACACTTGCCCAGCTAGGAAGAAGATTGTTGAAAAGAACACTAAACATGCTAAACTGGTTTGGATTGAGAAGAACCAATTTGGACCAACTGTTTGTGGAAGGGGACCCAAAAAGGTTTGGGTTCCCAAAGCTAAACATTGATTGCGTTTTGCAGGCTAAAGTGAAAGGACGTACCCAGTGGTATTTAGACAGTGGCTGCTCAAGACATATGTCATGAGATAAAAAGCAATTCCTTTCACTAATAGCCTTTAATGGTGGAAGTGTTACCTTTGGGGATAACAGTAAGGGAACGATTACTGGTACAGGTAAAGCAGGTAATTCACTTTCATATGCAATTAATGATGTTTAATATGTTGATGGCTTGCAACATAATCTTTAGAGCATTTCTCAACTATGTGACATGGAAAACAGGGTGATATTTCAAGCTAACTTTTGTCATGTACTTAACTCTCAAACAGGTGAACTTGTTTTTGAAGGAACCAGGAAAGATAACATTTATGTTACTTACTTGGATACAATTCCCAAACACAAGTCCATTTGCTTGAAAGCTGTTTCCCATGATAATCAATGGATTTGGCATAAAAGATTTGGACATGCTAGCTTGACACTCCTGAACAAACTAAAGTCACAAGACTTAGTTGCTGGTTTACCTAACATTAAGTATGAAGATGATACAATTTGTTCTGAATGTGCCAAGGGGAAACATGTCAAGTCTTCTTTTGAACCCAAAAGCGTCATTAGTATTAATAGACCCTTCGAGCTTGTACACAATGATTTGTGTGGTCCCATGAGAGTATAAAGTCGAAGAGGTCATAGGTTTGTCTGTGTTATTGTTGATGATTTTTCCAGGTACGCTTGGGTTATACTCCTACACTCAAAGGATGTAACATACGATGAGTTTGTAACACTGGTAAAACAAATAGAGAACCAATTGAATCTGAAACTGTTTCCAGTAAGATCAGATCATGGCACGGAGTTTGAGAATGCTAGTTTCATTGATTACTGTAGGGGTCTTTTTTACCGGGCCGCCTACGTCACGAGTCGTTTGAATGCTCGTTAACGCCGTACGTGAATACGGACTAGTAGGAGTCGCCATCGTGTGTTTTATACGGTCCACGGACACCGAAGAAGTACCGAAAGCAAGGAGCAATCAGCCCCATATGGTCGTGCACCAGAGTATGGGTTCAGGGATAGGTTACGGGCCAATCGTGCATTGGGCCCGCCCACCTGTAAGCGGTCTCTACTAGGTCTCTTTTTGTGGTCAAATTATTATTAATCCCGAATACAAAAATATCTCCGTTTTACCCTAAGGAACGCATATTACTAGGTGGGTTTGAATATATTACAAGTCATGACTAATTAATGTGACCACTTCGCATTAAGTCATTATTAAAATTCCTAAAAAAAATAAATCAAATAAAATATGAATAAAAAAATAAGAAAAGAAATAAAAAATATAAAATATAAAAAAGATAAATATGTGCAGATTCAAAGTGTGTTCCAGGAAAAGTGGTTCATTGTGCAATTGGGTTAGTAATAATATACAATTATGATGATTAATGACAATGATTGCGATAACGATTATAAGAAAAATATATACAACTTTATACATGATTAATATGATTATTCAAGATGACTTCCGATACTTAAAATCAATTATGACATTAATTGTCAATTTTATTATTCGTTGGTCCAGATCCATATCTTTGATAATATGAATTAATCAAGATTTATAAAAAAATTAAATATCAACAGATCTATAAAAATGTAGCGGTCGTTTTATGACACGGAATTTAAATGACAAAAGCCATGTTATATAGATCGCGTTTTGAATCGAATGTGATCAAAATTAAAACATTATTATCCTAAATTAAGAATTAATATGAGAGCCAAATTTAATATATTGTTATGAAAAATACATGAATGAATCAGAGATCATTACACATTCATATTGCATAAAACCACAGATCATAGTCAATGTGATTATAAAATGACAATCGATAACGTTATGATGAAATTTATTAAAGTATCAGAATTCATATGAATAATCCGTATTATTTGTAATATTAACCATTATCATAAATTATGTCATTAATCATCATATATAAATGAAAAAGAATCTAAGTAGAGACTTCAGAAAAGGTGTACCTTGTAATGCCTTTTAATCAAAACAACCAAGGGTAGTTGATGACGATGAATGCAATATGCTTGTTTGAAGTTGATTGAGTTGGTGTTTTGTGATGTGTTTAATGATGTTTTGGGGAGTTTTTGATGGGATATGAGTGTTTAGAGTTGGAGTATGCAATGCAGAAGAAGGCTAGGAGTTGTTGGTGTTAGCGTATCTTGAAAGGGTTGGAAGGACGTATATTTATAGGCCAGAAGGAGCAAAAATTGACCCCGGAGGACATCAGACCTGCGCCTAGGCGCAGGTCCAGTAACATGGCATGCGTCTAGACGCAGGTCAGTATTGGTGACCTGCGTCTAGGCGCAGGTCCTGTAATATGGACCTGTGATCCGGGTTGATTTTTTTGCTTATTTTTTGCTCGTGATTTTCAGGATTACGATCCGATTTTATTCGATTAAGGAAATATTTTGTAATATGTTGATATTCCAGAATATTCAGGGATGTTCCAGGATGTCCCGAAATGTTCTAGAATGTGCCGGAATGCCCAGAACGTTCCGGAATGTTCTAGATTTCTCTAGATGCTCCAAAAAAATTACAGATAAATTATTAAAAATTATGACAAAAATGAAAAGTATAAAAAACACTAATATGCTTTGCGGAACAATTTTCAACATTCGGAAATGAAGAAAATGCCCCTAAGCATGCAAAAATCCTAAAAAATCCATAAAAGGATCTAAAAATATGATAAAAATATAGAAAAATATGAATAAATCATTAAAATATTTTGTGATGCAAAAAGACATTTTTTTTATTTTTTTATGAATATAAAACATTGAAAAATGCATGAAAAATATAAAAAATATCTAAAAATGAAGAAAAAATACGAAAAAATACGAATAAATCCCGTAATCATCGCAAATCCTAACATTTCCTTCCAAGGCTCTTTAACCACGGTCTAGGCAATTGGTTGAGGTATATTGTGCATTTTTATCGTCAATTTCCCTTAGTTGTATCTTATGGCAATATGGTACGTTCATCATTAGTCTCTACATTGGGGAGACATATTTAGGTGTCTATAGGAGCCCCCACTTTGACTAAGTCTGGAGAGTAAGCATAAACTCGCAAGACGAAAGTCAAAGTATTCCTGTCGAGACGAAGGATAACTCAAGACGTTCTGCGACCTTGAGTCACCCTTTTTAACGCCGGTACCTGCAAAACAAATGTTAGTTTTACTTGTAACCGCGCCCCATGCGGTTTAATTCCTTAGAAGCGCTTGGATCCTCGGGATGATGGTGAACAAAATGTCTGGTTCCTCCGAATATGCTTGGATCCTTCAGAACTATTCCCTTGGGTAAGCATAAACCCTTGGGACAATGAAGGGAAGTCGCATAGGCGGGAGCAATCAAGTATAAGCATAAACTCTTGAAAAGGTGAGCGTGAGTAAGCATAAACTCGCGAAAAAAATATGTTTAGGGTAGACATAAACCCGTTGTGTGCCAAAAGTAAGCATAAACTCTATGTAGAAAATATGACGAGTTAAGAGTAAGCATAAACTCTTGTGAGAAAGTATGATGTGTGTTTGGGTTAACATAAACCCGTGAGAATGATAATGTGCTAAGAGTAGGCATAAACTCTTAGAGGAAGAAAACAAGAGTAAGAATAAATTCTTGAGAGATGAGGGTAAGCATAAACCCATGAGCAAGGATGATGTGTTAAGAGTAAGCATAAACTCTTATGAGGGGAATCAAGAGTAAGTATAAACTCTGGAGATCAGAGAAGGTATGAGGGTAAGCATAAACCCTAAGCGAAGTGATGTGTTAAGAGTAAGCATAAACTCTTAGGAGAAGAATCAAGAGTAAGTATAAACTCTTGAGAGGAGGTATGAGGGTAAGCATAAACCCATAAGCAAAGCGAAGTGGATAAGGGTAGGCATAAACCCTTAGAGGTATTTTTGTGAGCTCAGGGTTAGTATAAACCCGTGAGAAAAGTAGGTGAATTAAGGGTAGGCATAAACCCTTAGATGAACTTTTGTAAGATTAGGGTAAGCATAAACCCTGTGAGGAAAGTGCTTGTGAGTGATGTCGTTAAGGTGGGAAAATGTGTACGGAAAAACATATACGTCTGATGATGAGAAGCCCTCGCTTTGATTGAGTCTAGAGAGACGAATGTTCTCGAAATACGAAATTCAAAGTATTCTGGTTGGGAAATTAAGGGTAAACCCTTAGAGGGAATAGGGTAAGCATAAACCCGTGAGAAAGGTAAGTGAATTAAGGGTAAGCATAAACCCTTAGAGGAATTTTTGTGAGATTAAGGTAAGCATAAACCCTGTGAGAAAAGTATTTGAATTAAGGGTAGGCATAAACCCTTAGAGTGATATTCGAGAGCTTAAGGTAAGCATAAACCCTGTGAGAAAATTACTTGTGAGTGAGGGAAAAGGAAGTGTGTGTCTGGTGAGAAGCCCCCACTTTGACTGAGTCTAGAGAGACGAATGTTCTCGCAAGACGAGAGTCAAAGTATTCTTCTTGAGGAATTAAGGGTAAACCCTTAGAGGAATTAGGGTAAGCATAAACCCGTTAAAAAAGATGATGAGGCCGTTGAGGCGGAAAAAATGTACAAGGAGGTGTGTGTATGATGAGTAGGCCCCACTTTGACTGAGTCTGGAGAGACGAATGTTCTCGCAAGACGAAAGTCAAAGTATTATGGTTGGGGCGAGAAAATAGCATGTGTGGGCTGCATGAGCAAAGATATCAAGGAAAAACTGTACATAGCCATATAGGCATATATGGGTTCATGACCAAGTTAATCAAGACAACAATCACATATAGTGATTCAAGGATTCAACAAAGATGGGCTCTAGCCTTGTGTGCTTTGTGCTCTGTGCTCTGTGATGTGCGTATGTACAATGTGCATGATGTTCATGAATGTACGTATGAAATGATTATAATGCCCGATATGCTTGTGGTGCATGATGCATGATGTGATTGGTGTTCGTGCAATATGGTGCATGTAGGATGCTATGTTATGTATGACAAGGAAATGAATGACCAAGGGGATCGACCAATAGTATAGTAATTAAAAATGTGGATGGAGCAGTCTTAATCCCCCAATCAATAAAAGGTAGAGCCTTCGATCATAAGCAAGCCCCCGGCCCGTTGAGAAAGCTATATTTGTGGTGAAGTAGCTGAATAGGTAGGGTAGCATGAATGAGAGATGATGGATAAGGCTTTTTGTGAATCTCAGGTTTGTGGTAGAGTAGATAGATGGATAGGTAAGCCCCCAGCCTATAGGGTAAGGATGGATGAAAGATCATTGTTAAAGCTATTTTGTGGATTTCATGAAAAGGCCAGAGCATTGAGAAAAAAGGCTAGCTCAAGTCATGAACTTGAGTTAGATATGGATTGCCCAATTGATGAAGGTATGTCGCGCCCTAATAGAAGAACACAAGAGTCAAATCAAAGCTATGAGCTTAAGAAGAGTCAGAGAAAGCCCCCAGGGTGTGGAAAAGAGAAAGGCTGTCGGTGCAAGAAAAAGAAAGGCTAAAAATTTGTGACTGAAGGATGATGATGTAGGGAATTGATGTGGTTGGCTAAATTAATGTTGGTTCAAACTCGAGCCTATTACGGGTGGTGAACTAAGAATTTGTGCTTAAAACCCCAAGTTAATTGAAGGAGTGGACCTCAAAAATTCAGATATTAATTAGGTCGAACCTCGAGAAGAGGCTTCCTACGTATCCTTATGGAATCAGAATATCGTAGTTCTTAATGATTATTCGGGCAATGCCTCATTTGAGAGGGCTATTGTGGTTGGCTAGGGTTGAGGGTCAAGAAAGAAAAGGGAAAGAAGGCTCAAAGTTCCCTAAATGTTGCCCCCCAAATAGTGCATAGATGTGCCTTGACTTTTTTTTTTATAATAATTTTTTGTTGCTGCTGTTTTTGTTGTTGTTGAACTTTGAATTTGATTGAAATTGAATCTTTGACTCGACTTTCAGAACTATGTTTGTTGCATGTCGAGTATGAATTTTATTTCTTTTTCTTTTTTTTGCTTTTTTTTTTGTTTGGCACATGTCTTTTCCAACGCACTACTTGATCCCATGGGTGAGGTAGATGTGGGTAAGGAAGTAGGATTGTATGTGCTTGAGGCTCAAAGGGTTGCAAGGGATTGAATGAATACAGGTGATGGGAAAGGGTAGATGATTGTTGTGGAGTTTAAGAAAAGAAGGCCTCTCGGGCAATGTCCATTTATTATGCTCAATTTTATTGATTATGAAAATTTGAGGTCATGAATTATGTTAGAGTTTGAAGCACAAATTAAAATGGAGGTTAGTAATGAATGAAAAAAATGAGAATTTTATTTATATCAATGAAATTAAAAGGCTATAAATGGAAAGAAAAATCCTAATGACATAGGCTCGAAAAAGAAAGAAAAGAAATACAAATGTCTAGGTGGAGGGACTCTCTGACTCAACCTAAAGAAACAACCCTAACTGACTCTTGACTGGGAGTGGGGTGTGCTGAGGGTGCTAGTGCTCATCGAGTTCTGTTGTGCTTGATGTGTCACCCTTTAGCAGATCATCCTCTATGTCTACTCCGATGCAATAGACCTTTTGGAAGGTGGTGAGGCCTAAGTACTTGAGGTGGTCCTGGTACTTTGGTTGTAGACTGGAGATGAAGGCCTTGACCATTTCTGGTTCAGCAGGAGTAGTGACAATTTGGGCTGCAACTTGCTTCCATCTTGTCAAATAAGCAGTGAATCCTTCTTTCTCACCTTTCCTCAAGATTTCAAGTTCTCTTGTCGAAGTCTGGGCCTGGATGTTCCCCTTGTAACGGGTCGTGAAGGCATGCACAATGTCTTCCCATGTAGATGTGTCCTTCTCAGAAAGAGAGTGGAACCACTTCTGGCAAACTGGTTTAAGTAAGAGTGGAAAGACTGTAAGGAATAGTGCTGGTTCAATACCCTTAAGGGCCATGGTGGCTCGAAATCCTTTGAGGTGATATCGAGGATCATCTGTGGCCTTGAACTTTGGAAAGTGCTTGAGTATTCCTTAGGGAGCTTAGAGGAAGGGTTGGGGTCAATAGCAAGGGTTTCTTGGTGGAAGGCGGGGTCTCTTGTTTTCTGGACATGCTCAGCTAGGTTCTTTATCATGGATGAGCTTGGGGTTTTTTCTAGATCGTTGACCTTGGCCTGGAGCCCTTCGAGTACAACGGTCAATTCGTCGAAACGCTTAGCGAGCTGTTTGAGTTGGTCCTCTTGAGTGGTCATTTGTGGTGTTTGGGTTGTGGGCTAAAGATATAGGCTTGAGCGATGTAAGTTTTGGATATGGGCTTGAGTGATGGGCTTGAGTAATGTAGGATTGGAATATGGGCTTGAGTGATGTAGGCTTAAGATATGGGCTTAAATGATGTGGGCTGGGTATGGGCTTAAGTCTTTTGGGTTTGGATGAGTTTGAGTGAGGCTGGGGTGGTGTTTAAATGAGGTGAGTTAAGGTTGGATTGGGCTTGAGGCTTACTCGGACCTCAGCTATGCTTTGTGTCGACTTGGAACTGTTTAGACCGCTCTGAACTAAAAAGAACCAAAAATTTTAGTGAACCCCTTGATCATTGTGATATGGATGCAAATGCAGATGTATATGCATGTCCTAATTGTATGGTCATCTTCCCTAAAATGCATGAATGCAAGGTGCCTTTACAATTTTCCTTTTTTTTTTGATTTTTTTGAATTTTTTTTATATATATATTTTTTTAAAGGGGCACCAAAAGACATGAAATATGCAATGTATGTGAATGGAAATGCCTAAATGAGGATTGGGCCTAATTAAGCCCATATAAGGGACCGAATAAGGTTTTGGGCCGAAACCTAAGATCAAAGCCTATATGGACTACATGCAAGGACACTAAGGCCCAACATTGTGAACTATATGAAATAAAAAGATGACAATGACTATATGAAATGTGAGTGAATAGTGAAAAAAATACATGGCTAGAGCCCATAAAAAAATGCACACATAATCAAATAAGCATACTAGCATGATACAATATGTACAGTCTCTAAAAGGTCAGTCTTGGGTGATCACGAGGTACCATGGCTAAAGAGAAACTGAACCGCTCTAGCCATTCTTCATGTTGAATGACACGCGATTAACAGTTCTCTTATTATGATCTCATCGGGCATAAGGATCACACGCCATGGCTGGGATGGGCCGGTCATGATTATTGAGGTCGGGCACCACAATTAACCATAACCAAACCCCTGGGGTCGGTCTCGAGCATAGAACATGCTCATATGAGAAAAGGTCCTATGGTGTGACACCTATTCGTAAGGCTACATACAATATGCCTAAAAAAATTCGGGAATGATAATAATAAGACCACGAGACTTTTCAAGTTTGTCCACACCACTGAGGAGTGATATTCTCCAGCGGAGTCGCCAAATTGTAGGGGTCGTTTTTTTTACCCGGCCGCCTACGTTACGAGTCGTTTGAATGCTCGTTAACGCCATACGTGAATACGGACTAGTAAGAGTCGCTACCGCTCGTTTTATACGGTCCACAGACACCGAAGAAGTACCGAAAGCCAGGAGCAATCAGCCCCATATGGTCGTGCACCAGAGTATAGGTTTAGGGACAGGTTACGGGCCAATCGTGCATTGGGCCCACCCGCCTGTAAGCGGTCTCTACTAGGTCTCTTTTTGTGGTCAAATTATTATTAATCCCGAATACAAAAATATCTCAGTTTTACCCTAAGGAACGCATATTACTAGGTGGGTTTGAATATATTACAAGTCATGACTAATTAATGTGACCACTTCGCATTAAGTCATTATTAAAAGTCCTAAAAAAAATAAATCAAATAAAATATGAATAAAAACATAATAAAAGAAATAAAAAATACAAAATACAAAAAAGATAAATATGTGTAGGTTCAAAGTGTGTTCCAGGAAAATTGGTTCAATGTGCAATTGGGTTAGTAATAATATACAATTATGATGATTAATGACAATGATTACGATAACAATTATAAGAAAAATATATATAACTTTATACATGATTAATATGATTATTCAAGATGACTTCCGATACTTAAAAATCAATTATGACATTAATTGTCAACTTTATTATCCGTTGGTCCAGATCCATATCTTCGATAATATGAATTAATCAAGATTTATAAAAAAAAATTAAATATCAACAGATCTATAAAAATGTAGCGATCGTTTTATGATACGGAATTTAAATGACAAATGCCATGTTATATAGATCGCGTTTTGAATCGAATGTGATCAAAATTAAAACATTATTATCCTGAATTAAGAATTAATATGAGAGTCAAATTTAATATATGGTTATGCAAAATACATGAATGAATCAGAGATCATTACACATTCATATTGCATTAAACCACAGATCATAGTTAATGAGATTAGAAAATGACAATCGATAATGTTATGATGAAATTGATTAAAGTATCAGAATTCATATGAATAATCCGTATTATTTGTTATATTAACCATTATCATAAATCATGTCATTAATCATCATATATAAATGAAAAAGAATCTAAGTAGAGACTTCAGAAAAGTTGTACCTTGTAATGCCTTTTAATCAAAACAACCAAGGGTAGTTGATGATGATGAATGCAATATGCTTGTTTGAAGTTGATTGAGTTGGTGTTTTGTGATGTGTTTAATGATGTTTTGGGGAGTGTTTGATGCGATATGAGTGTTTAGAGTTGGAGTATGCAATGCAGAAGAAGGCTAGGAGTTGTTGGTGTTGGCGTATCTTGAAAGGGTTGGAAGGACGTGTATTTATAGGCCAGAAGGAGCAAAAATCGACTCCGGAGGACACCAGACCTGCGCCTAGGCGTAGGTCCTGTAACATGACCTGCGTCTAGGCGCAGGTCCTGTAATATGGACATGCGTCTAGGCGCAGGTCCTGGTCAGATCCGGGTTGATTTTTTTGCTTGATTTTGAGCGTGATTTTCAGGATTACGATCCGATTTTATTCCATTACGAAAATATTTTGTAATATTTTGATATTCCGGAATATTCTGGGATGTCTCGGGATGTTCCGGGATGTCCCGAAATGTTCTAGAATGTGCCGGAATGTGTCGGAATGCCCAGAATGTTTCGGAATGTTCTAGATTCCTCCAGAAACTGCAAAAAAATTACAGAAAAATTATTAAAAATTATGAAAAAAATTAAAAGTATAAAAACACTAATATGCTTTGCGGAACAATTTTCAACATTCGGAAATGATGAAAATGCCCCTGAGCATGCAAAAATCCTAAAAAATCCATAAAAAACTCTAGAAATATGATAAAAATATAGAAAAATATGAATAAATTATTAAAATATTTTGAGATGTAAAAAGACATTTTTATTATTTTTTATGAATATAAAAAATTGAAAAATGCATGCAAAAATATAAAAAATGAAGAAAAATGAAGAAAAAATACGAATAAATCTTATAATCATCGCAAAACCTAACATTTGTTTCCAAGGCACTTTAAACACGGTTTAGGAAATTGGTTGAAGTATATTGTGCATTTTCATCGTCAATCTCCCTTAGTTGTATCTTATGGCAATATGGTACGTTCATCATTAGTCTTTACATTGGGGAGACACATTTATGTGTCTAAAATTACTGCAGGGAACATGGGGTAAGTCACAACTTCACTGTTCCTAAAACACTACAACAAAATGGTGTGCTGGAAAGGAAGAACATAACTCTTGAGGAGATGGCAAGGAACATGTTTATTGAGAGTGGTCTCCCTTAGAGTTTCTGGGGAGAAGATGTGAACAGTGCTTGTTATATACTTAATGGAGCTCTCATTAGACTTAATTTGAATAAAACTCCTTATGAACGCACTCCTAAAGGGAAGAAAACTCAATATTGCACACTTTCGTGTTTTTGGATGCAAATGTTTTGTGCATAATAATGGGAAGGATCAGCTTGATAAATTTGACCCTAGGAGTGATGAGGCAGTTCTCTTAGGATATTCCCCTCAAAGTAAAGCATATAAGTTGTTCAATAAGATGACCTTGTATGTTGAGGAGATAGTCCATGTGATATTTAATGAGTTTAACATGTCTTCTAAGATTGCACAGGTAGAACCAGGTGAAGTCATTGGCCTAATTGATTTTACAAGGAACCAGAATGCTGATGACATAGTGGAGATACATGAAGAACCATGTCCACCTGCTGAACTTCCACACACAAATGGTGAAGGACATGGAGGAGATCCAAATGAGCATTCTTAAGGGGAATCAGGACATGTTGGTTCCTCTCAAGAAAATCATGTAAGGGACTTAGGGGGAACAAGTGAGAAAAATAAAGAAAATCCCCCTGAGCATGCATCCTGATGTATCTGGTACTCTTAATTCTATAAACTCAAAGGTGCAAGCTGGTTCCAATAAAAATCAAGGTGCACAAAATGAATTGTGTTTGAAAAATTATAGATATCTATCTTCTCATCCCACTGATCAAATTTTGAGTGACATTAATAGAAGGATTTAAACAAGGAGTAGTATCTACAAAAACTTTTGTGCACATTCTTCTTTCATGTCTAGCATAGAACCAATTGACTATAAAATGGCTTTGACTGATCCAGATTGGGTAATAGCTATGCAAGATGAAATAAATCAATTTGAAAGAAATCATGTATGGCATCTTGAGCCAAGACCCCTGGATAGGTCAGTCATTGGTACTCGTTGGGTATTCAGAAATAAATTGGATGACCTTGGTACCATAATCTGAATCAAAGCAAGACTTGTAGTGCAGGGTTATAATCAACAAGAAGGAATTGATTATGATGAAACCTTTGCACCTGTTGCTAGATTAGAGCCGATTAGAATCTTGATTGCATTTGTTGCTCACATGAATATTAAGTTGTTTCAGATGGATGTCAAGACGGCCTTCTTGAATGGTTATTTGAAGGAAGAGGTATTTGTTGAGCAACCACCTGGTTTTGAGTATAGTATGTTTCCCCAATATGTATACAAGTTAGACAAAGCACTTTATGGATTAAAACAAGCTCCAAGAGCTTAGTATAAGAGGTTGTCTAATTTCCTTATGGAAAATGAATACAAGAGGGGAACAGTTGATAAAACATTATTTATCAAAACTAGGGGGAATCATTTGTTAGTAGTACAAATTTATGTTGCTGATATTTTGTTTGGTGCTACTAATTAGATGCTATGTGAAGAGTTTGCTAGTCTTATGCAGAGTAAATTTGAGATGAGCATGATAGGAGAATTGGGATTCTTCCCTGGTCTGCAGATTAAGCAAGTTGATGATAGGATAATGATCCATCAACAAAAGTACTTAAGATAGTTGCGGAAAAAAATATGGCATGGAGAATTGTAAGGCCTGTGAGACACCTTTTCCCACTTCTACAAAACTTGATGCTAATACAAAACGGAAGGATGTTGAGGCTTCACTGTATAGAGGGATGATTGGTTCTCTTTTGTACCTAACAGCTAGTAGATCTGATATAGTGTTCTCTGTGGGATTATGTGCAAGATTTTAAAGTAATCCCAAGGAGTCACACTTGAAGGCTGTTAGGAGAATACTTAGGTATTTAGTAGGAACAGATGATCTGTGTCTGTGGTACCCCAAAGGAATCACTTGTGAACTCATTGGGTACACACACTAGTGGAAAAAAGGTGATTTGTTGCGGTTAAAAAGGGGGTTTTTGCTACAGTTATGAATCGCAACACATCAAGGGTAATTTCTTATTTGCTGCGGTTCAACCACAACAAAAACAATCTATTTGATGCGGTTCAATCGCAATGGTTTTATTACACAACCGCAACAAATAACACGTTTTTTGCAGCTATTTTGTTCCACAGCCGCAACAAATATAAAGTTTTTGTAATAGTTTCAAGAAATAACCGCAGCAAATGGGTGTTATTTTTGGGCTTTTTTTTGTGTTTTTGGAATTAATATTAACAATAAAGAAATCATAGTAAATTAGAATGTTTTGGAATAAAAATTGTCTTTAACAATAAAATATATAGGTACTAATGGAATACATACAACTGAATTTTACCAAATGTGCAAGAATACAATAAATTACTAAATTATCATAAGAAATAAATACTAAATTTTGAATTTTAATAAATTACTAGAGTTGAGAAACTATATGTGTGCATAAGTATCGATCACAAACAATGTGTGTACAAAAATTTGGCAAGCTTGTCACGAACCTCGCCAATTTCTGCATGTGGTGAATGACCATTATTGAACCGATGATGTTGTGGATAAAACCTAATAAAAAAAATTATATTAACCATCGTCGGATTATATAATTAACTTAGTTTGGTGAGCTCGAAAAATAAATACACATACACATATATATATAACATACACACACATAGAGAGATAAAATACATTGATATATATTTTTAAGGTTCATAAACGTCTAATAACATTCAAGTAAACATTCTATGACTTGCATGATTTCCGGCAAAGCTAAATAGTTTAGGAACAAAAACGAGCCAAATAGGTCATTTTTGGCTCGTTTTGGGTGTTTTCAATCCCATCTTCGCACTAATCAGCATAGTTCATGTTTTTAAGGTTCATACACATACTACAACATTCAAGTACACATTCTATGACTTACTTGCGTGATTTCGGGCAAAGTTAGAGTGTTTAGGAACAAAATGAGCCAAATAGGTCACTTTTGGCTCGTTTTAGGTGTTTTCAATCCCATCTTCGCACTAATCAACGTAGCTCATGTTTTACGGTTCATACACGTCCTATAAAATTCAAATAAACATTTTATGACTTATTTGTGTGATTTCGGGCAATGTTAGAGAGTATAGGAACAAAAACAAGCCAAATAGGTCATTTTTGGCTTATTTTGGGTGTTTTCAATCTCATCTTTGAACTAATCAACCTCGATCATGTTTTTAAGGTTCATACATGTCCTATAACATTCGAGTAATCATTCTATTACTTGCGTGATTTCAGGCAAAGTTACAAAGTTTAGGAACAAAAACGAGCCAAATATATCATTTTTGGCTCGTTTTGGGTGTTTTCAATCCCATCTTTGCACTAATCAACCTACCTCATGTTTTTAAGGTTCATACATGCCCCATAACATTCAAGTAAACATTCTATCACTTACTTGCGTGATTTCGGGCAAACTTATAGAGTTTAGGAAAAAAAAGAGCCAAATAGGTCATTTTTGGCTCGTTTTGGGTGTTTTCAATCCCATCTTCGTACTAATCAACATAGATCATGTTTTTAAGGTTCATACATGTCCTATAACATTCAAGTAAACATTCTATGACTTACTTACGTGATTTCGAGCAAAGTTAGAGAGTTTAGGAACACAAACAAGCCAAATAGGTGATTTTTGGCTCGTTTTGGGTGTTTTCATTCCCATTTCGCACCAACCAACTTATTTCATGTTTTTAAGGGTCATTCACGTCCTATAACATCAAAATAAACATTATATGACTTACTTGTATGATTTTGGTCAAAGTTAGAGCGTTTAGGAACAAAAACGAACGAAATAGGTGATTTTTTGCTCGTTTTGGGTGTTTTCCTTCCCATCTTCACACCAACTAACCTAATTCATGTTTTTAAGGTTCATTCATGTCCAATAACATCAAAGTAAACATTCTATGACTTACTTGCATGATTTCAGACAAAGTTAGAGCGTTTAGGAACAAAAACGACCCAAATAGGTGACTTTTTGGCTCGTTTTGGGTGTTTTTGTTCCCATCTTTTCACTAATCAACCTAGTTCATGTTTTTAATATTTATTTAAGTCCTATAACATTGATTTAAACATTCTATGACTTATTTTGCACAATTTCGGGCAAAGTTAGAGTTTTGGAACAAAAACAAGCCAAATAGGTGATTTTTGGCTAGTTTTGGGTGTTTTCGCTCCCAGCTTCACATCAACCATCCTATTTCATGTTTTTAAGGTTCATTCACATCTTATAACATAAAAGTAAAAAATATATGACTTACTTGCGTGATTTCGGACAAAGTTAGAGTGTTTAGGAACAAAAACGAGCCAAATAGGTGATATTTGGCTCATTTTGAGTTTTTTGTTCCATTCTTCGCATTAATCAACCTAGTTCAAGTTTTAAATGTTCATTCACATCCTATAACATAGAGTTAAACATTGTATGACTTATTTGTATGATTTTGGGCAACGTTATAAAGTTTTGGAACAAAAGCAAGCCAAATAGGTTATTTTTGGCTCGTTTTTGGTGTTTTTGTTCCCATCTTGTCACCGATCAACCTAGTGTAATTTTTAAGGTTTATACTTGTCCTAAAACATTCATTTAAACATCCTAGGGTTTATTCTATACTACGATAATAAGCACATTGTGATTGCATTTGTAATTAGCCTAGTGATTGCGCCCCATCTAGGGTCGAAACCTCTCTCGATAGCCTACGTAGAGCACGTCGACATGAGCATTGCAATTGAACTGTACTTGTGATCAGCTTTTTGATTGCGCCCCATCTAGGGTCGTCACCTATCTAAAAGGCCTACGCAAAGTACGTTAGCATACACAAGTGAATTTGTGATTAGTCTTGTGATTGTGCCCCACCTAGGGTCATTACCTCCTTAGACGACCTATGCAGAGCAAGTCATCATGCATATTAAGTTCTCAAGCTTGAAAGGATACAGACTATGTAAAGGGTAATAATGTAACACCCGACATTTTAGCAACGACGTTATTAGTGATAACGTCCTAAACAGGCAGTTACCAATCGATTTATGTTACAAAAATATAGCTAAATTCGTGGAAGTAACACTTTTATTAATAATAATGGAATCCCAAATTACAAAATATTAAATAAACCAAAAATTCTAATCCTAAAAACTGGGAATTAAACTAATTGCAAAAGCAGGAAAAATAAACAGGGGTCTAGACGCTCAACAACTTATCCCGCTTCTAACCTCTAACTTGCTATCATGCAAAATAAAAATTGGGGGTCCCCCATCAGTGACGAGTAACTAGATTGTCCTACTTAGAAGTAGGACCACATTATAAAGAAGAACAGGGTTAGAACACATGAACGACAACAAACACAGGATACAAGTTCAATCAACAGAGTTAGCAGCGGAAAACTTAACAATCATCAATAGCAATATCATTCACGTCAATCTAGAACAGGCACTATCGAGTACAAAACACATAAACACAAGTTCAATGACAAGACAACGCTCGGTCTACAACCGATAACAAGACTAACAACAAAGGACTTGCCCCGCACGATTCATCACTGATGAACCGATAGACCCGCACGGTTTAACACTAATAAACCGATAGACGCACGATCTTCAACCGTTCGACACGACTCTGGCACAAAATCAAACACACAAGACTTGCCCCACACGATTCATCACCGATGAACCGATAGACCCGCACGGTTTATCACCGATAAACCAATAGACGCGCAATCTTCAACCGCTCAATACGACACGACTCGAAAAGACTCGAAAGACTCCATACAAGATCATCACACGAATCAAGTTCTTTCACACGCATCATTAAAACATCGAATCATCATACCAATATTCATCAACAAGTTCAATAATTCATACAACACATATCATAAGAAAACGTCTTCACTAGAACTTAAGTAATCAAACACAAACTTATAGCTTTTAACAGAAGAATACCCAAGTCGAAACATTTAACGTTCCACTCCTTAGATTAATTTTTAGATCAATTATAAAGGATTAGCCCAAATAAACTCTACAAGTAATTTAAATAATTAAATTACACAAACCGTCTAATTCTGATTTTACCGAATAAAATTATAGATGGACCAGTTAATGAATTCGTTTATTCTGGAAATTATTACTATCATCTAAAATAATTTCAAGGGTTAAAACACAAGAATTTCGTACAAAAATAAGTTCTTTTACTATTTTTAAGGAAATTAATAACCAGATTTCCAGATTTATTTAAAGTTGGTTCCTGAATTTTCTGACTTACCAAAAGAACTTCAAAAATTACGAAATATTAACAAAGATTACACTACCCTATTCTGGATATTCACCTAAATTTTCGTTGCAATCGGACTTGTTTAAATGGGTTAATAAATTCGAAAACAATTTCTGGATAGATTTAACCGTTTAACAGATTCAATCATTTTGAAGCCCAAAAGTACGATTTTAGCCATGAAATAATTATAATATCAAGCTTATCTAGTAAAGAATTTATCATAAATTTTTTATCAAGAAAAAACATGATTAGATCAAGAATTAAATTCATACACTTATAAATTATTCAAGAAACATAATAAAAAATTTATGCTTTAACAATTTAATGATGCATTCAAAAATCAAAATCCAATTATTCTATGTAATCTAATCTTATTCCTAAGTAGAAGAGCTAGTTACCTATCGAAGCAAGTCACACAAAACCACGCCTAAGACCCGCGGGAAAAGAAAGAGGATAAAAGAAAAGGTTTTGTTTTGAGTTTGATTAGTATAATGAAATAGGTTTACAAAGGGTGGGCTTTTAGAATATAAATAGGGTAGGATTTACTAGATAATAAGAGTACTAGTTTTTAGGAGATAAAAATAGAGTTTTTAGGTTTTAAACAAAATAGATGTAATTAGATAATTAAGATAAATAAATAAATCAAATTAAATAAAGGAAAGGGCCGGCTAGGAGGAGGTAGAATAGGAGTTTGTTTCCTAAAATTTAGTGAGGTGGTTAGGGAAATAAAAATAGGATTTTTGGTTAGAACAAATTAAAAATAGATACGTTTTTCTAATTATGGAGAATAAATAAAAGAAATTAAATAACAAAATTATGGAGATGGGCCGTGGGGTTTGGCTAGGAGTAGAGTGATTGGGCCTTGATCCAATTAATAAAAATTAAGTCTTTGGGTCCAGATCGGAAGATTCAGACATAAAGGCTTAATTTTACACGAAATTTTACGGCCCAAAAATCCGGGTCGTTACAACTAAAGCATCATAGAATGCACAAAACTATGCTCCTTTTTCCATATATACCAAATAAATCAAATCTTGATAATAAATAATCAATATGTAAAATAAGTTTAGAATACCATTACCAAGTTATCAAAATTGCCAAATCCGCAAATGAGCAACACCTGATCTTCAACCCCCATTAGACAAAACCAATCCCCCACAAACATATCCTGACAAATTGCAGAAAACACACATAACAGCTCAAAAGAACTCAAAGGTTATTCAACGATTCACCACTATAAGCAACCTCATAATTAATATGTATAAAATTTGAAGTAGAAAAAGTCATGCTACCCCAATCCAAAACGTTTCATATTCATATTAAAAATTATAAGTATCTCAAATTAAAAATTTCTCATTTTCATATATTAAAAATTACAAGTGTCTCTCATATTAAAAAAGTCTCA
Source organism: Salicornia ramosissima (assembly GCA_951394345.1). Classification (NCBI taxonomy): domain Eukaryota; kingdom Viridiplantae; phylum Streptophyta; class Magnoliopsida; order Caryophyllales; family Amaranthaceae; genus Salicornia; species Salicornia ramosissima. The sequence continues at coordinate 31,648,980 of OX596237.1, forward strand.
TATTCACATTCATATTCATACTCATATTCAAAGTCAAAATAGCATATGATATAAACTTAGAAACAAGGACCTAGCTACTTACCATATTTACACTAAAGATAAGTCTAATGAAATAAAGTTGATACTTAATACAATCTTCTATCTTCTATCTATCTATCTATCTATCTATCTATCTATCTATCTATACTAATAAAACTCTTACCACTATTTCCCTCCTAATCTCACATTTCTCTTTCTCTCTATAATACAATCTTCTATCTTCTATCTATCTATCTATCTATCTATCTATCTATACTAATAAAACTCTTACCACTATTTCCCTCCTAATCTCACATTTCTCTTTCTCTCTCTATTTAATACCATAATTAATACACTAATCAATTAATACACTAATTAATAAATAAATAAAATCCTAAATAAATATCTTTTTAAACTAAAATCTATACATAAATTCTATTTTATTTATCTAAACTTAACTATAACTAAAATAAAAACCAATGTACACATGACACTTAGAGGTTTATTGTTTTTCCGGCATCCCACCTAAAAGTGTCATATCTAACTCTACACATCAGCTTTAATTTTCATTTTTTTTTTTAATTGGACTTGAGTTAGTTGTTATTTGAAATAATGTACCATTGTAGGTTTATTCTGTGGGATATGCAAAACTTTTCTTAAAAAACGAGAAATCAATTTGTGCAAATCATCTATAACTATAACTAAAATAAAAACTAATGTACACATGGAAATTTGAGATTTATTGTTTTCCTGGCTAAAACTCTCATATCTAACTCCACAGATTAACTTTAATCTCCCGTTATTTTTTTTCCATTGGGACTTGAGTTGATATTTAAAGCAATGTACCATTGGTTCCTTCCACTGATTTCATTGTCCTTTTGTTTAAAAGGATTTCATTGTTTTGGCAACAACTTATTCATAATTTTTTTTACAATAACATACATTTAATCAACTTTTTAAAATTAAGGATAAAAAATATTATATCAATTCTGCTATAAAGCTAATATTTTACATTATACGCAGACACATACATACGACTCTTCTAGAAAAATAGAAATAAAACAAAGATATGTAAGCATCATATCATGATTTTCTAATACTATTTCATAATTTGAAGTTGGAAAAAGCTAATATTTATTTTATAGTAGTAAATGGTTTAGTATAAACGCTACAAGAATTTTAATTAAATTATATTATCTATTAAATGACAAGATTTTTAGGGAAAAATTGAAAATTGAAAATTTTATATTCGTGCAACCCCACGGGTACTATCTAGTAAAATATATAAAGTTTACCTACTTAAAAAACAAAGCTCGCCTAATCACATAATAATTTCATGAAGTTAACATAATTGACGTATATCATCAACAAGCATGGATTAATTTTGTATATTATGTTTATACTCTATTTATTCTTGAATCCACATACTTTTTGTATACTATGTTTATCATCTAATCTTCTTTCCATGTTTCTAAAAGGCCATTATATATGATCCTTTAAGTTTACACATGAATTCAAAATATTAAAATGATACAAACAAGATGGGCGTACCAAGTGTACAATGCCATAATTTTCATAAATTTGTGTAACATCTAAAAGATGAGCAGAAGGCTTGATAATGTTATTAGTAGGATGCGTGATAATGTCATGTAGTCAAGTTAACCTTAAAACACCTAAATCAATCAAACAAATTATCCTAAAGCTACATGAGGCAATGACCAAAGTTAGTTAAAAAATACAACATATAAAAATTATGACCCCTAACTCAAATGAACAGATAAACTTATTGAGAGCAGCGACAACAATAGTGTGAAGAGAAGTGTGGGAATTCCGGCGAGATTACTGGACGAATTTAGGTTCGAATTTAGGCGACATTTTAGGCGAGCAAGTTCGAATTGCAGGCTCGAATTCAGGCATATACATTTAAGATCTGAGATTTTCAGGCTCGAATTTAGGTTCGAAATGCAAAGAACTTCGGTTTTGTTTTACAAAAAAATTACAACAATTTTTAATTAGAAATGAAAACCCTAAAATCGAAAAAAGGGAAAAAAAATACCTCAACCTAACATTCGTGGGTTCATCAAGAAACGACGACGATAATACAACCAGAGAAGGGGGTATGGGTTCCGTTGGTGGACGGAAAACGTAGCAGTAGCGACTGCAACATGTTTCGAGGGAGAAGAAGCAGTCGCGACAGCAGCATGCGCCGAGAGAGAAGAAGCAGCAGGCGTCAGCGGTGCGGTGGCTGGTCTTCACGGTAGAGTGGTGCAGAACGGCCGCCGTAGTTGGCGTTGGACTCTAGTGTTTTGGTTCTCATTTATGGTAGAGTGAGTGAGTGTTTTTTTTTTTTTAAATGTTGTTGTTCTCCTCATCTCGTGACTCGTGAGTGTGTGATATGAGGAGATTAGTTTTTATTATTTTTTTAACTTATTTGTTGCGGTTATTAGGGGTAAAAGAAAATAAGGCGTAGAAAAGATATTACAACTCATTTGCTGCGGTTATTAAGATAATTCTGATTAACCTCAGCAAATAAGGCGTAACAAAATGTTTTTTTGTACTAGTGACAGATGCAAATTATGCTGGTTTCCTAGTTGATAGAAAGAGCATGTCAGGTATGGCCCACTTTCTTGGCTCTTGTCTTATTTCATGGGGTTCTAAAAAGCAAAACACGGTTGCCCTATCCACAACAAGAGTCTAAATACATTGCTGCAACTTCATGTTGTTCCTAGCTATTGTGGATAAGGAACCAGTTAAAAGATTTTGGTGTTGATTGTAAATGTGTTCTTATATTTTGTGACAACACAAGTGCTATTAATATTTCAAAGAATCTAGTGCAACACTCCAGAACTAAGCACATTGAGATAAGGCAAGTGGAGATGTTATTTTACAAAAGTGAGGATCAATTAGCTAACATCTTACAAAACCTTTAGGAAGAGAATCCTTTTGTAGGTCAAGAGTCATGTTAGGTCTAGTTAGATTTAGGTAATTTGGCTTCTTCTGTTTCCCTCAATGATTGGTTAGAATAAGTGTTCCCCTGTGTGAATTTTATGTATATATATTTTTGTGAATTTCTACAGGTGATCATGTAGATGCTTAATTAAGATGAAAATCTTAAAAGGCATTGTTCTGAAATAAAAAAAATGGTGAAATTGGGCTAAGTTACTAGAAGTGATTGGTTTCAGAAGAGAAACAACATGGGAGAACAGCAATCGACATAGATGTGTTTTTTATAAAATTCAATTTTTCTAAAAATTCAAAATATAAAATATTTTCTTGCTTACATGAAGTATTTTATTTGCAATTATAATTTTGTGCTAGGGTAAAAATATTAAAATGCCTAATTTTCGAGTGTAATAACCCGGATTTTTAGCATATAAATTAATACATTTATTTTTATATTCTATGCCGTAATATGCAAACATACGAAAATAATGAATTTTATAACGTATTCCGATTTATTTTTATATTTAAATTCAATTCAATAAATATCGTTTTATCTCGTAGTTAAAAAAAAAAATTTGAAAATGATTTTATATTTCTATTCGTTTAGGGCTGACTTTTATTAAAGAAAAAAAATAATAAAAGAGATTTTTGAGTGGTTGCAGGCCCATAGGAAAAATTTACAACAGTTCTTTTATATAGCCCTAGAGTTCATTTAAACTCTAAAAGCTGTCAAAAGGAAAAACAAAACAAGTTTCTCTCTCCTTTCTTCACCCTCACTTCCGTCGAACTTAAGGTAAAAAGGAAAAAAAAAAACTTTTCTTTATTTTTTTTAATTTCTTTGTTCTAAAATCTATCCATGTTTAATATTGTTTAGTATAATGATTCTTGAATGATTTTAGCATAAATTTGGTAAGACATAGATTCTGATTTTGTTGTTGAATCAATTGGGTTATATTTTGGGATTTCTTTTGTGCATAATTTAGACATTATTTGGACTTTAAATCTTGGAGTGGTACATGTATTAGTGTATAATTTGAGATTCTATATGGGGTATTAGGAATTGAATTAAAGAAAAAAAAAAAAAAAAAAAATTTCAAAGCCATTGAAATGGCAGTAGGTTCGAAGAGGAAGAAGAGAAAAGGGGAAAGGAAAAAGAAAGAAAAAGAAAAAGGGAAAAAAAAATTAATTAAATAATTTTTTTTTTAAAGAAAAAAAAAATTCTTTCACGTGAAGGTTGGCTGGTTCTGCCGAGTGAAGGGAAAAAAATTTTTAGGATAAAATAAAATAATAATATATATTTTGGTTTTGGGTCTTGTTTAAATCTTGCGTTGGGTATATTAGGGATTAATCGTAATGTTTTACGACTTAAAAATAATATTTCGATCTTTAAGGAATGTTTTAAACGAAAAATAATATTCTGGAATTTTTATTCAAAATATCATATGTACGGTTTTCGTGATGTTTTTGGGTACAAACGTATTCTGCGCATTGTATGAACTTGGTATGCGAATTTTGAGACTTCGAACGTTGGTTTTATGGATTTAAAAACGTTTTATGTTGCTGTTTTTTTTTCGGACAAAAGTTCAGTTCTAAAGGTTTTATCATTAGTAGTGTATAAGGGTTCCCGGGAATATAACAACTTGTCGGTTTTTATTAGAACGTTAAAATTTGTCTTTTGGTACATATTAAGCACGTTCAAATCAATTAATAAAGGCTGAAATTTTACCAAACACGCTTAAAGTATTATTTTAGTTATCTACCTCACCGGTTCTCAGATATTTTAAGTAGAGGGTACACCAATATAAGTTGTGTATATAAATTTTTGTTAGAAGCTGAAAATTGTATTAATTATGCCCCTTAGGTAAATTCTATGTTTGGGGGAAAATTAATTGGTCCCTTGTTTGATTGTAGGAGATTTTGAATTTCGTGAATTCGAGTAGCCGTGGCTAGTAGGACCTATTATACCAGGTACGCGTGTGCACAAAACTTATCCCTGATATAGCAGCATGATTAGGGGATTGTGTGACTATGATGAAATGTCGTGCATGTATATGTATTGATGCATGTAGCTTGAAAAAAAAAGGGGTTGTTTGTCTATATAATTCTCCATGTTGTGAAAAACTATCAAGTAGTGTGAATTCCCCAGTGTGGGTTGTTGTTTATGATTATGGAAAAGAAAGGATATATATGTTGCAAGTTAGGTAAGGGGTTTATGATAACTCACCTGTTGAGTCTAGAGGTATTTCTACTCGCTCCCTCTGGGAGATTGAGACCTGGTAGTATTTTGTTTTACTCGCTCCCTCTGGGAGTTTGAGACTCGGTAGTATTTTTACTTGCTCCCTCTGGGAGAATGAGACTCGGTAGAAAGATTGACTAAATAAAATTTGTTATGTGATCACCTAGACCTAGAGGATTTAAAAACGGAAAGTATATTGCGTGTTGCATTGATGTTGAGCAATGTCTTGTGTGGGGTGAGTCTTCACAACTACTAATTAAATATGATAAACCACGTAAAGTGAAAGAGGATTCACACCAAAACTCTTGGAACGTATACACCTTGAGTATGAACACATGGGGGAAGCTAAATAGCTTCCTACGAGGGGTACAAGACGTTGTTCACCCTTGTTTATTTTTATTATTTTGGCCTGGGATCCCGGGATTGAGTGGAGAGTGTTCTTGGATTTCTAGTTGTTTTGAGTTTATTTATTTTGACTAACCACTACGAATTATTTGTTTGGTTTTGGACGGGCCGTAAGGTTCCAATTTGTAATAAGTAAATTTTCACATCTAGATTTCCGTGATGGATTTATCTTGGTTTTTAATAAAATGTCGAGGACTGTATACTCGACTAGTTTAAACATTCCAAATTTTTATTTTCCGCTGTGCAACTTTGAAAACAAATGCCGTAATCGTTTGAACATGATGGCGGTAATACTTTGGGTTTTCCTTGCAGGTTTACTTTTATTGATACTAAATAGTTTTAAGGGAGGTTCGAAATAGGGAAAATTCCAGGGTATTACATCGAGTTAGTGGAGATAATTAAGAAAGTTATTTGAATTCCTTAAAATTCAAATTTGCAAATATTTATTTCTCTCACACGATCTCTCTAACTAGCTCCACTTCTTTCTCTTTATACATCACTTCAACTTTTTTAAATACTAACCGTTATTGCAGTTGTCATTCATCATCATCATCGTCTTTAACCTCTCTCTTTCCTCAATTCAAAATTCAAACTCTCTGAAGCTCATTCAAAGTTCGAAAATGGTGAATAAAGGTGTTGATACTCAAATTAAAGGTAGAAAAAGCGGTGGTTCTGATCCACCAACGCCTAAGACGAGTAGTTCTATTACTGAGAAACCTACCTCCGACACACCAAAACCTCCAACGCCTAAACCAACTTCTCCGAAACCAAAACCAACTTCTCCAAAACCTGTTTCTTCTGAAACCACTCCAACATAATCTCCATCACCAAAGAAACCACCAACACCACCTACAGAAACACCCCCATCACCTAAAGATGTCGAAACACCACAAAAAGAACAAACACCACCATCATCTCCTAAACCCATAACTTCTCAAGAAAACCTTCAAACCCCAAAATTCGATGAAGCTACCTCTGTTCTTGAACCAAAGATTTCTGAACCAAACCCTGCTACTACTCAGGGGGAACCATAGGAAAAAAGTCTGAAAGATATCTTCAGTGTTTTTTTTGAAGAACAATAGGAAGATGTAGTTGTGACTGGCACGAGGAAAGGGTCACCTTTTGTGTCAACAAGGGGAAGAAGAAGGTTCACGAGATCAGCTCTTAAAACTAAGGAAAAACCAGAGCAGTCTGAGGTCGTGTCTACTGGTTCTGTCAGAGGAACCAAGAGAAAGGGAGTACCATCTAGACTTCCTCGTGCTATAGTTTCTTCTTTGTCTGTGTTGTTGAGTGTTCCTAGAGATGGATTTGATAAGTACTTAGGGGAGGGATGGCCTGCATTGATAGGGGTCATTGTTGAAGAAATTTATGAGTTTCTGTTTGGGGGCTAGGTTGACAAAGAAATCAACCTGTAAGACTGTAAATCTTCATGAACCACTTATATTGGTTCTTCATTCTTTGTGCAACAAATTAATAATTCCTAGGGCTCAAGGTAGAGGGTTAGTTAGATTCATGGAAATAATACTTATGTACTTGATTATGAAAAGAGTTAAGATCAACATACCTGCCATTATCCTAGCCCACATGATGCATTGTTCTCAATCCTCTCACCATTCTTTACCCTATGGATCTTTGGTCATCTCTGTCCTTACACAACACCAAGTTAATCTTGCTGGCCTAGAGAGGTGGTTCCCATCCAAGTGTTTACCAAAACAATTCTGAAGCAGAATGGCTTGGTTGTGGACACTCCTAAACTGAATATTAGAGAGGAACTAGAGGAGGAGGATACTAAGCCTGCTAAGAAGAAGAAGAAGGTTTCAGGAACTAGCTCAGATGTCGATTTGATGAAGCGTCTAGATGATCAGGATGAAACGTTGAACAAAATGATGGACTTGATGTAAAGTTTCACCTCAAGCTACAAGAGGAAAGTCTCTTCTCTGGAAAAGAACATGGCTACAGTCAAGACAAAACATCCTGATGCTTCTGGTTCTGCTAAGGGAACCACATATGATGCTGAGATGGAAGACGATGCTAATTCTTCTGAGAGCAAGAAGGCCGATTCTGAGGATGATGAGGAAGACGAGGATGAGAATGAGGATGAGGATGAGAATGATGATCAAGAATGATGATGAAGTCTTTTTCTTTTGTTGCCCCCACCCATATTATAAACTTATTTTATAACTATTTCTGCTGAACTGTTTCCCCCAATCCCTAAATTTGGTTTGTAGGTTTTTTGGATTATGTTCTTTTAACTTTGCTATTTTAATTTGGAAACATTCAATTCTTATGGTTTACGGATTATGAGTAGCCTAACTAACTCTGTTTTTGTAGCATGGTTATCTGAATAATGGCTTAAATCATTATGTGGATGGAAACAAATTCTTCTGCATAATTTTTATGCTTGAAGATACTTTTTAATGATGCCAAAAGGGGGAAAATAGTAGAAGTTGAAGCCTTAGTCTAATTAGTTTAGATTGAGTCAGTAAAAGAAAAAAAAGAGTGTTTAGAGTATTTTTTTAGTAGCTTAGAATCGGATAGTTTAAATTTCTGCAATTTTGCTTTTTAGGAAACAGTTGAATTAGTTAGCTGTTTTCGTTTTGAGTTTGAGTGAGTGCTCTGAGTGGTTCTGCACTTGGAGTGTTGTGATTGGAATTCTCTGTTTCTAACTTATTGTTTGCAGGAAATTTCAATTGTTCACTTAGGTTTGTCATCATACAAAAGGGGGAATTTGTTGAGAATTTGTTCAGACCCCTTTTGGTATTGAGTGATGACAAACACTGAAAAAACATTGACAGCGAACACTTGTGTTTTACAGGAGCTATGTAGTTAGTCAGAACCAACTATGAGCTGCTTCCTTTTATATATTGTATTGATTGAGTTTATTCTTGATTGATAACATATGTGTACTACAGGGAATAAGTATTTGAGCTTTATAGTGTATATTGATTTGGAACCAGTTGAAGTGTTCCCTGGACTGTCTGAAATAGTCACATATTTTACTTGTTATGTCCTTACCATGTTGGTTGTGCAGCAAATATAAATATTCCAAGGGTTAAAGTCCAGATTCAAGATGGAAGGTATTCAAAGAAGACTTTCGACTTTAGAGACTTAGAAGCGCATGAAGATAGATTAGGTTTTAAATTGAGCATTTTAAGTCTTCAAGTAATGTTTGTGTGTATGTTTGATAAACTACTATAAATGCCTTTGTGTGTTAAAATAGTAATATGGATATTAGAACCAAAGGTTATAATATTAATAAGACTATGAAATAAGGTAACAGGTCTAAGACCAGATTACTCTATGAGTTGTTGTCAGTTTTCGAAAGAAATAGGGTTTTTCTTAAATGGTCTTAAAAGGGTTTTTAGGTTTTTAAACACCTTATTAACAATTATTAAATGCTAATTAATTATGACACCCATGTGAAAAGATTGGAAAATCTTTGAGCATAACAAACCTTCTTGAAAGGTTATTGTGAATAGAAGAGACTGTTTCCCGCCTTTTCAAAGGGTTTTTGAAAACTGATTTTCCCTCTCCTTGTGATGGGTTTTTCAATTAGTTTCAGTGTAACGACTCGTATTTTACCAAAGTTGATTTCATAGAAATCAACAAGTCATGTCAAAAATGTTCATAATATACTTGCTGGACATGCAAGCTTCCAGCAAAATGTACCTGGGTCCTAAAGAAAATCATGAAATGTAGAGACATAGTAGATCAAATAGGGGGTTGGGACAAAATCGTATATGATGGCAACATGAGAATCAAAACACTCTATAACTTGTTGAGACCCCAAGTCACTATGGTCCCATGGAGAAGGCTAATATGCAATAACAAAGCAACTCCAAAGAGCATTTTCATATTCTGGCTAGCTGTGCAGAACAGACTAGCCACTACTGACAAGCTCATCACATGGAAAATCCCCTGTGATCCAACTTATAGGCTTTGTGGGGATGAGGCTGAAACAGTCAGCCACCTATTTTTTGAGTGCAAAGTGAGTAGAGACATATGGTGCAAGGTTCTCAATGTTCTTCACATTCAAGCACCAAACACGAACTTTGAAGACACCCTCTCCTGGATTCTGAAATGCAGCAGGAAGTCCACTATAAAAGCTCAGGTTCTTACTATGTGCTTCACTGAGACAATACATACAATCTGGCTTCACAGGAACAATACCATCTTTGGCAACATATGCAAACCCATTGACTTGTTGGTTAGGGAGATAATTCTGAAAGTGGCTCTCAGAAGCAATGAAGCAGGCAAGCAAATGCTCATCATGCAACCTGGAACTGGTGCCTGATCTACAAGTTCTACGATTAGGTTCTATCTTTGTTTTTGTAAGGCTAATGCTTCTCTTATGTAAGGAATGATTGTAAGTAGGCCATTTGCTTATATATGACCTAATATAATCTTGCCTCCCTTTTGGTTTCTTTTATTCTGGCAGGGTCTGTCCTGACCTGGAATTAGAAGTAGGTGTACGTAGGTAGGATCAAATAGTTTGTATTTGATCTAGTCTCAACCTAGGTGTCAACTTGGGTTGAAACTTTTGGATGCATAGTTCACCTTTTCTTGGTATATATATACTTATTTACCAAAAAAAAAAAGAGTCATCCCAAAGTTCTACAATTGCCACAAAATAATACTACATAGACTAGTAAAATTGAAATACAGAATTAAATCTTTTACCAACTACATTCACACTCGCAAGCCCAAGAATCCCGACCCATGCTATCAACTCCATCTTACTCTTCGTCATTACATGTAGAAGGGAATGAGGGGTCCATAGTCATTGGGGAGTAATTAGAATGTTCTACTTATTAGTAGAACTCAACCAATTCAATCATATAATCATGTGGAACAAGCAACAATATCAATCGAACAAACCAATAATCATGGCAATCATTATAACTTAATCAGTCATTCAATTAGTAATCAGTCAACGCAGCGGAAATCAATCATTCTTACCCAATACTCCTAAATCGAAACGCATTCTCAATCGGGTTCAACTTAGACTCTAGTTTTCTTACAATCTTATACTTCTTAATCAGTTCTTATCGCTAATCCATTACACAGTCTATGCTCGTAAGGGATCCGTGGTCACCCCAACTTTCCTAGAATATGCCGACGAGGACTCATGTATCCTCACCGTAGCCCCTCAGTAGCAGCTCGTGTACCACTACCTCGGCGACAACATAACCTATGATCCAGAATTGTCACCATTCCGCAGCGGGACAGTGGCTCAACTATACTCGTTTTTGTGGCTCGTGTACCACTAGACGAGCGGTCACTTCATAGTTATTCAATTATCTTTTTAATCTTTAATCTTATCTTATCTTCACTTTAACTCATCATCATCATCATCTTATCGTATCATCTTTCATCATAATCATATAATCATTCTTTATTATTATCATCTTATTCTTATTCTTTTCTCTTATCTTTTGGTCATCTTAACTTTACTTCAAACGACTTCTAGATTTAAGACTCTATCTTAACTCTAGACTTCAACATTAATAACCGTCTAAACTTGACAACATGTGGTCCAATCACTCGAACAAACTTGGCATCACGCACATATTTCAACAACGATTATAGTTCAAACTTGATCATATTATAACAATTAATTCATAACATTCATAGAATTCAACAATTAAATTCGAAAATATACAATAGTCAAATAGAAATTAAAACTTGGCACGAAATCCATAATTCACTCGACATTTTCAAGCAACAAACAACAAATATACAATCTTTCATCAACAATTAATCAAATAATTAAATAGTTAACAAATCTAGTTTTAAAATCAAAATAAATTATAATTAATTCAGAAAAGTCCAAGTTTTAATCTTTAAATTAAAATAATTCATAAAAATCAATCATTTAATATAAATAATTCTACATTTTTGAAAGGAATTTACAAAATTGAATTAAACCAATGATTAATTATTTCAGATATAAATTAGCAATTTAAATTAAATAAATTAAAATTCATCAAAATTCATACTTGTTTTAACAACCAAGAAAGTCGAACCAACCTAATGTTTACCAAAATATCACTCAAAAATTTAATAACATAAATTCAAGATTTGAATTCTTTACTTCAAGATTAAAAATTATTAATAAAAGATTTCAAGAAAAATTATACTAGTTAGAATATAGAGTGAATAAAAATAACATAAAAAGATCAACACTACAAGAAAATTGATTTTTGGCAACGAAAGAATTTGTTGCTAAAGATAACTTTAGCAACAACTTCTCATTTTTGGCAACAATTTAACTTTGTTATGGGAGATCCCGTTGCTAAAGGTATTTGCAACGAAAATCGCTTGTTGCCAAAAATGCATTATTTGCAACAAAACTTTTGTTGCAAAAGATAGCTTGTTGCAAAAGATAGCTTGTTGCAATAACTCAGACTTGCCTCTTCACCTGAAGCTTATTTTTTGCAACAAAATTTGTTGTTACTAAAAATAAAAAATTTCAGCAACAATACACTTTGTTGTTAAAAACCATTTTCTGCCACGACATGTTCGTTGCAAAAGACTACATGAATAACATTATGACAAACTTGAGTCATTATTTTTCTGCAACAAAATTGGTTGTTACCAATAATAACTGATTTATAGCAACAACTGATTGCGTTGTCAAAAATTAATGTACCATAATGGTTTTTTTTTTTTTTTGTTATGCATCGTAATACCGTATTGTAAATTTGGGAAATTCTAATAATATACAACTAAAAACAAAAATCCATTTAATATAAACACTCATTACAAAATAGCCATAATACATTGGCTTGATTCATATATTCATAATGTATCCAAAAATGTATTACATAGCTTTCTAACAAAATATACCAAGAGATAACATGACCATTTCTTGTCCAAAAAATTAGGCCATATACCAAAGTTTTGCCTTAATGGTTGTATAAAAAATTGCTAGATAAACTTGTTAGCTCCACATGATATCTTCTTTCCCCAAAAGCATGAAATTCTCTTGATATTATATTCTTCATTGTTCATCATCTTCATAACCAGAATTCAACCTAAAAAAATCACAAAAAGGGAGCATGAAATTCTCTTGGTATTTTAAACCAATCATATTTCAGTAACTTTTTGGCAAAGAGTGACACAACAAATATGCCAAGGTAGCTAACTCTACTTACACGTCAACATTAGTTTCATTATGGCATAGTGAATGAAAAATATAGAGCTCTAATGCCTTGGATGATGTACAATGTGAGATTAATAATAATATTTTTATCTTTTCTCAAAAAAAAAAATTAAAAGTTTAAACTAAACTTTAGAGACTCATGATCATATCTTCAAATCGCTTTTCCATAGCTTCCATGTAGATTCTTTGTTGTTCCTTGTACTCATCCATAGCCTTCTTGCTTGCATCCAACTCACTTTCTAATTGACTAATCTGATCTTGTTGCTTTTCCATAATTTGTTGTTGTTCTTCTTGTTGTTTTTTTAAAAGATTTTGCTGTTCTTCTTGCAATTTAGCTTTTGCTGAAGTTCTATAACCAGCTCCTTTTCCTCGAATGTACCCGGACTTGGGACCAAGTACATGAAGGAGGATTTCTTCTTGTGTTTGAGGACGTGCATGATCACCTTCTGGTTCTTTGTCCTTGTCCTTCACAAGTTGATGTATTTGTGCCTGAAAAGAGTATAAGCTGTTATGGTTATAATGTAGATATTTTTGGTAAAATTTCGGCAGAGTGTCCCCTAAAATTGGAACAATCCAAATCTTGAAAAAGTACTATAAACCTGCTTATAATCATAAAAGCCTTTAAAGGCCATCGTCCCCCATTCTAGGGGTAATAAACAGCTACATCCCAGCATCCTAAAAAAATCTACAATCAGAAACTAAAAATTACTTACATGTATCTCTTTGGAGCGCCCATCATTAACCCACTTCAGTACCCCTTCACCATCTAAATTAGTATGCTCAGCTAGCCAAACAACATCAGGATCAGGCAACACATTACCATTGCTCTCAGTCTACACAAGCGAAATATATAATCAGCATAATACGAAATAAAAAAGGCAGCGAGGAAACATTACTAACATATTATTGTAAAAAGAGATGATAATCAACATGCAAGAACTAGGCAACGAGGAAACTTTACCAATATATGCTCCACTTCTGCAAAAGATAAGTTTCCGGTGGTGTGTTTAGTCCACTTGTCAGACAATCGATTCTTGCTATTTTGTCTACTACGTTTCTATAATCCGAACTTATAATTAGATGTGTTAATTGAGAATAGAAATGTACAAAGCATATTAAATAAGTAGAGAAGAAATAGGTAAAATAAGATAGTTGTTGAGGTAAAACGTAAACACTCACCTTGAACTTTTCATCATTAAACTTAGCACAACAAGCTTTCCAACTTTCCATAGGTAAGTCATCAGGAGGATTCTCTAAACGCTCTTCTAAAGTATTTCCACACTCTTTATAGTATGAATGCAAGCGAGACTTCCAATAACGATATAAGCGTTGCATTACATCAGTTGCAAAAGCTTCAAGTCGAAGTGATTGAGCGGATGAGTCTTTGATGTTGAACTTGTTCTGAAATTATATAATAAAAAATGTTACTTTCTTATGATCGATATAAGATGTAAAGATATATACTACTTAACAATTTTTTTAATGGATTACCTTCACTTGTAACCACATTGAATTACCATATTTGGCAAACACTTTAGTCCAATCTCCGGCATCCATAAAGGCCATTGTTCTGACAACATAGCCACAAAAGTTTACCATTGGCCTTGCATTTGGTCCAACAGCTTGGAGAACAAAATCAGGTATCTTAACGTCAAGTTTGAACAAGCCACCCTTAGTCTTCTTTTCAAGTGCTAAACTCCTATATTTACCTCTCTGTCCCCTTTTCCTTTTAGCACTTGTAGTAGAAGCTACAATATAAGGTGATAATAATAAATAAAAAAAAAAACATGTTTAAAGTGGCTTCAAGTAGTATCAATAATAATTAGAGCCATAAAAAAGGGAAAGAAAGAGGTATTTAGCGATTTAATACCTTGACTACTATGAGGATCATTTTGTTGGTTTTCTTCTCTTGCTAGCCTATTTTCATGCATGTATTTCGTTCTCACCTTCTTAGCTTGATTTTCTTGTACAATATTTGCATGAATTGGAGTTGCATCTGCTGCCTCGTGAGCATTTAAGCAAATTCGAAGTCTGCTAGCCAATTTACTCCCATATTTCTGTTTTTTTGGTCCTAAAGCTCACATGACATAAGGGGAAAAAGGTCAAAATAATAAAGAAATAATTATGCACCAATGATTTAACGATAACCAGTGAATAGGTTATGATACCTGGCTCTACTTGAGGTTGCAAGCTATTCTCTTCAAGACCTGGGCTATTAGTGGTAGATCCAATTTCAGGAATATTAATGTCATCACAAGATAAGTTGTGAATTTGTTCAGCATCGACAACATCTGAGGGCCTTCCATTTCCCGTTCCAACTCTCTTTCTAATGTTAGGCTGACCTGGTCCTCCCATACCTGTAATAATGGAAGTAACTCATTAACACGATTGAAAACAATAAAATTAAAACAATGAATGTTCATTCTCTTATAAGTTGTTGTACATATAAGAATTTGAAAATATATCAAGCAGCAAAATAATTTATTAGCGTTAAAATAGTCTATATTAAACAAACCATCATTAAAAACAAAAACAACTTTCATTCATAATCAAGTGACCACAGGTGACATAATGAACATTAAATTAGTTCAGACTTCAACATCATCATTAACAATAAAATCATCTAAATCATTGTCTCTTTTCTTTCTCTTCTTTTGTTTTCTATTTTGCTGTTCTTGAATGTTCTGTAGTTCTTTAGTAACCCATTTGACAACTTCTATGCCTTTCTCCACAATATAATGATTGGTGGCCAAACAAAGTTGTTCTCCAAAGCTTCCATGTTCAGGTGGTGTTGTCCGGACACATGAACCCCTAGTGTGTTCCTGCTGCACAGCTTCATTGTTGACGTCTTCCAGCGCATTCTCATCGATGTTACTTTCAGGAATGTTATACAAGTCACGAGGCTCTGTCTTAATCACAACAAGCCAATTTTTGTCTCTGGGTTCGGGCACGTAAAACACTTGCTCTACTTGTGACTCTAACACAAAAGGCTCATTTGTGGCTAACGACAAATCCTTAGAGAGACTTGTTATTCCATAGTCGTCTATCTTATATCCTGTACCTTGATGTTGAACATCATACCAATGACACTTGAACACAAATACACCTTTTCCACCAGGATATTGCAACTCGTAAACATCTTTAAGAACACCATAGTACTTTTTGGATGATTCATCATCCCCTCGAACCGTAACCCCACTATTCTGGGTTTTTCGAGTTTCTTGCCTATCAATGGTGTGGAACCGAAATCCATTGACAATATATCCACTGTAACGACGCACAGTACGCAATGGGCCACAAACAAAGTGATATATGTCCTCAGAAATAGAGCCTTCTTTATACATAAGTTCCACCTATTCATAGAAAGTGTAGATCAAATTAATGTTCTACATAGACAAAGAAGAATATGTAACAAAACAAAATGAGTATATAACATACACGCTTTCGAACCCAATCTGAAAATTGAGCTTTATGTCTCCTCTCTATGCTCCTAGGTGCTGGATTTTCATTGGCTAGTTCCTCCTTGTGCTCACTAAAATGCTCTTAAAATTAGGTTCATCAACATTTTAAGAGATAAAAATTTCTCTTAAAATAATTAAGTTGAACTTACTTGACAAGTGGAAGTATCTCATCACAGTTATGAAGTGCATACGAATGGACTTGTTCATACTCCTCCAATTCAAGATGGAAAGGAGTAGGTTTTCCTAAAGGACGTCCATTTGGGTTGAAGATGTCCAGGTCACTCATTCCGGACACATCATCATGACCATCATCATTTCTAGATTGGCGATTAAACTTTGTAGTCATATCGTCCATATACCTAGAACAGAAGGTCAAGCATTCTTCGGCCAAGTAGCCTCTTGCTATTGAACCTTCTGGATGTGCTTTATTACGAACGTACGATTTCAACGTGCGCAAGTACCTTAGAAAAAATTAAATTCACAATAACTTAGTGAATGTTTAGTGAATGAAACAAATTAAATTCACAATAACTTAGAAAAAATTGAAAACAACTTAGTATATATCGTTATTTACCTCTCTATGGGATACATCCAACGATACCTTACAGGGCCTCCTATCTTTGCTTCAGCCACCAAATGAATAACTAGGTGCAGCATGACAGTGAAGAAGGACGGTGGAAAAATCATCTCCAACTTGCATAATGTGTAAGGAATTTGTTTTTCTAGCTCATCAAGATCCTTCACATTTAAGGTTTTGGAGCACAAGTTTCGAAAGAAAGAACTCAACTCAATCAATGGTTCACAGACATTTTTCGGAAGGAGTCCACGAATAGCAATCGGAAGAAGTTGTTCCAAAAATACATGATGGTCATGGCTTTTCATACACGACATCTTTTGACCATTATCTTTTACACATCGAGAGATGTTTGAACAATACCCATCCGGTGTTTTCATACTTTGAAACATCTCACAAAATGATGATTTTGCATCACCTCTTAATGTATAGCATGCTAAAGGCATGCGCACTTTATCTTTATCAACAACAAGATGCAAATCTTGCCTTATACCCAATTTTGCTAAATCTAACCGAGCTTTCAAAGTGTCCTTAGTCTTACCCTTTATATTCAATAATGTCCCTATGATGTTCTCAGAAACATTCTTCTCAATGTGCATAACATCTAAGTTATGACGCAATTTCAATTTTCTCCAATAAGGCAATTGAAAGAATATGCTTTCTTTCCTCCATCCGTAGAAACTATTTGATTCGTCCCATCTCCTCTTTGAACCAGCCTTGCCAAAAGGAACTTGGGTAAAATAGCTACATTGCTTTAAGACATCATCACCAGACAACGGAATGGGAGCAGACCCCTTTTCAATAGTTCCATCAAAGGCCTTTTTGTTTTTTCTCCACCTATGAGTCATTGGCAACCAACGTCTAGTCCTAATATATGCCGTCTTACCTTTTATGCTTGTATACCCAGATTCTTTATGACAACTTGGACAAGCAAAATTTCCTTTTGTGCTCCAACCGGACAAGTCGGCATAAGCTGGAAAATCACTTATAGTCCACAAAAGGCTTGCATGCATTACAAAATTTTGCTTGACATGTGCATCATATGTTTCAGCCCCAACGTCCCATAATTCCTTTAACTCTTCTATCAACGGTTGAAGATAGACATCCAAATCCATTCCTGGGGAATTAGGACCATCAATAAGAAGAGATAAAAAGATGTATGGAGGCTTCATACACATCCAAGGAGGCAAATTGTAAGGGGTTAGGACAACTGGCCAAATGCTATGACTTGTCCCACTAAAATTGTTGAATGGTTGGAAACCATCCGCTGCTAAACCAAGTCTAACACTTCTAGGATCATCAGCAAATGATTTGAACTCCTTATCAAAATCCTTCCATGCAGGAGAATCTGCTGGATGTTGCATTATTTTCTCATCGTTCTTTCTTTCCTCTTTATGCCAACGCATTTCTTTTGCTGTCTTGGTTGACATAAATAACCTTTGTAATCTCGGTTTTATGGGAAAATAACGTAGAAGCTTGTGAGGGATTTTCTTCCCCGTTGTCTTCCACCTAGGACTCTGACATTTTGGGCACTCTTGTGCATCAGCATATTCACGCCAATAGATGATGCAATCATTTGGGCAGGCGTCAATTTTTATGTAATCAAGGCCCAAATCACTAATAATTTTGCGACATGCATCGAAAGAGTCAGGCAAGTTGGAACCCAAGGTCTCATTTTGAAATTTCAACAATTGAGTGAAGGAAGTGTCAGTCCAATGATTCAAACACTTTAGATGCAACAATTTCATAATGTAAACTAACTTGGAGACTTTTGACCCATCAACAACTAATGGATCTTTATAGTCCTGTAAGAGGCGATAGAATCGAGCAGCCTCCCCTGATGGTTCTTGAACTTCCTCACTATGTTCAACATCATCTCTATTAAGATTTTCAAGTAAGCCCATACCAGCAACTTGGCATCCTACTTCTAACATATCAAGCATCTCATCATCATCATCATTAGTAGCGTCATTATCAAGTGGAGGATCAAGTGTTTCCCCATGTTTATCCCAAATGATGTAGCTTTCCAAAAACCCATTTTTCAACAAATCAAATCGAACTTGACTTCTAGTTTTATAGTGCACGTTTGCACATCTACAACAAGGACATCTAATTTTGGCTCCAATCCGGTTGCCCTCATGTTCAAAACTAGAATTGTTAAAAGCAAATTCCAAAAAGTTGTCTATCCCTTGCAAATATTGTGGAGCAGCTCGATCCTTTAATTTCATCCATTCCTTATCCATGAATGACTCCTAACTTCCAATATTAAGCTCAAAGTGATTAAAACTATACTCAAACATGCTCAAAACTAAACTAAAACAGATATAATTTACATGACTTGCCATGGATTTAACAATATTTAAAATAAAATGCAGCAAAACAAAATGATAAAAAAAATTCATATAATAAAAAATTGAAGTAGCAAGAACTTGCAAGCCTAGTAACAACACACCCCTTAGTCTCCAACACAAAATAACAACACTAAAAAGAGTAAAATAGTAGCACAACGACCATAGGCGGACCTATGTTGGAGCATAGGGTGCATATGTTACCAATGAATATATGAAAAAAAAAAACCAATATATAGTATTCAATAGCAAAACAGCCATAGTGCATATGTTGTTGTTTTTCCTTCTTGCTTTTTCCTCCTTTATCCCAAATTCTAAATAAGTCATATGGTTTCAAACATTTCTTGATTAACCTAAACAAACATAGGTTGTTTATCTTTTCCAAAACTCATTTCAATCTTGAGAGTTAACAATGCGAGTTTTTATAAAGTAGGAACTAGAAAGCATGCTTAATTTTTGAATCTTTATCTTTGAATCATCTCTTGTGTTTTCAAGGTAAGACTTGATTAAATTTGGAGATGTCTGTAATCGGTCTAATATGTGAGAGTTAACAATGCGCGTTGTAAAGAAGACTCTAACCCCACTTATATACTTGTGTTGTTGCATACAACTGATTGCTGTTACATTATGGTGATGGCTAAGAAACAGTCCTTTTTCCACCAACAGCTAAAACGGATTGTTGGGACTTGGGACACTTATATATATATATATATATATATATATATATATATATATATACACACACAATTTCTACCAAAACCCTAGCAAACAAGCAAACAATAAAGCATAAATAAACCTAAACATCTGAATATATATACAATTACTAAAAAATAAATAAAACCATAAACAATGCTGAATTGAACCATAATCACATTTCATTACCAAAGCATTCCAATCACATTCAATTGCAAATTATCACCAAAATAAAAGGCAAAATTGAGATTGAATTGAAGCAGCAAACCTACTGGGAAAACGAACCTGCTCCAGTGGGTTGCTGGGTCGCTCGGTTGCTGGGTCGTTGGGTGATGCTTGTTCAGTGGGTCGCTGGGTGTTGCTGGGTCGCGGGGTCGCTGGGTGATGCTGGGTCGCGGGGTCGCTGGGTTGCTGCTCCAGTGGGTCACCTTCTTGCTGCTGGTTGCCGTTGGTTGCCGTCGACCGCCGGTGAACAGAGAGGGAGGGTTTTTGTCTGGTGCGGGGGTTTGACTGGGTGAGAGAGAGAGGAGTTGAGTGAGAGATGTCGACCACCGCCGTTGGTTACTGCGCCTGCTTGCTGCGCTGGGCGGCGTCCGGTCGCCGTCGTTTGGCCGTAGCCGCTGGTGTGGTGCGCAGATCTGGCTGGGTGAGAGAGAGAGAGGAACGAAGGTGTGGTGCTGAAATGGCTGGGTTTCAATTGAAAATTATACCCTGCTATCTATTCACTGTTATGTAACTTCATTTTTATTTTTTTAAATGTTTTTAGCAACAAAATATTTTGTTGCTAAAAAGAAATACTTTTAGGTAACAATTTAATTTTGTGGTTGTAAATAACTTTATATATAGTCACAAAACTTTTGGTGCCAAAGTTATGCCTTTTATTTTTTTTAAGTATGTAGAATTAATTTTTAATTTTTCAAGTGTTTTTGGCAACAAAATATTTCGTTGCTAAAAAGAAAAACTTTAAGGTAACAATTTAACTTTGTTGTTATAAACAACTCTATATATAGTCACAAAACGTTTGTTGCCAAAGTTATGCCTTTTTTTCAATTGTTCCCGCCCTTTCAAAGTTTGTGGAGGGAAAGTGAAAAGTTATTAATAGCAACAATCTTTTGCAACAACATATTTTTTTTGTTGCGAAAAAGCATTTTTTGTAACGAAATTAACTGTTGTTGCCAAAAATTTGTTGCTAAAAATAAATTTTCTTGTAGTGCAAATCTTTATTGAACAAAAATCTTTCGAAAAATTCAAGAAAGGATCATGATCAAATCGCTTTTGGTCCAAACAATAATTCATCATAAACATTAGCAAGAAAATCACAAACATGCATAGAATTAAATTAAGAACATAAAACAAACTATCCTATAACTCATAGAATACTCGGCCAAAACAAGAACATGATAAACATTAATTTTCATCAATTCAATCCTATTCAAAAGGAGTTCTAAACTAACTACATGATTAATCTAATCCTAATAATAAGTAAAGCATCTAATTACCTATTGAACAATGAACAAACAACAAAAGAACAAGCAAGGTCTCCCTTAGGTTCGGTCGTAAGGATGTTCGAATAGGCCTCAAACTTTCTTCGGTTTCTTGGTTCAATCTTGAGCTTCAATGGATGAGTGCAAAGTGTTGATGCAATTTGGCAAGGTATAACAATTATAAATTTTGAGAGAATTAAGTGGGTGATTTCTTGAGGGTGCTGTGTGTTTTTATGGGGTAGGGGGGTGTTGTTCCAAACTTGTTATATTTGTAGAGGTAGCATAGATTAAAGGAGGTACTAATAATTAGGAGGATAATAGGAGTGGGTAGGATAAGGGTCAAACAATATTGACTTAGTAACAAAAGGGGGAAGCCGTGTGGAAGTGAAGGGGGACACGATCTTGGGCTTCGGCCCAAGTGACAAAATCTGAACGAGTTTGGGCTTATCACAGAAATAGTTAATCAAGTTTATAGATAAAAAGGGTAAAGAGGCTTGCTTGAACCCAAACGAAAGCAACAACTAAGCATAACACATAAAGTAATAACGAAATTTTTTATCCCAAAATTCTGGGTTATTACAGTCACCCCTCCTTAAGAAAATTTCGTCCTCGAAATTTGCAAAAGCAAGCACGAAAAAGAAAATAACGAAAGAAAAGAACAGAGTTAGAAGCTTACCCTGAGTAAACAGCTCGGGGTTCTTCTCTCGCTTGGAAGACTCGCTCTCCCAAGTGGCTTCTTCGTACTGCTCACTTCTCCATAGTACATCCGCTCTCCAAAGCGGAACTACCTTTCGCCTCAACATCCGCTCCTGTCGGTCCAGTATTTGTACTGGTACCTCCTCGAAGGATAGGTTGGGCTCGATTGCCGCTGATTCCACGGGAATTACATGCGAAGGATCACTCACATATTTACGCAACTGCGATATATGAAATACATCGTGAACCTTCGATAACTCCAGAGGTAAGGCAAGACAATAGGATACCTCACCAACTCTTTCCAGAATCTTGTACGGGCCAATATACTTCGGTCGGAGCTTTCCTTTTTGCCCAAAACGAGTTACCCCTTTCATTGGCGACACTTTCAAAAGAACTTTGTCGCCCTCCTGCATTTCTAGGGTCTTCCTCCTGCGATCTGCGTAGGACTTCTATCTGCTCTACGCTGCTTGAAGCTTCGCTCGGATCACCTTAATTTTCTCCACGGTGTCTTTAATAAGATTTGGGCAAATAACTAGGGCATCACTGATGTTGCTCCAACAGGTCGGACTACGACACTTATGCCCATACAGTGCTTGATATGGCGCCATCTGAATGCTGGAGTGGAAGCTGTTGTTGTATGAGAATTCTACCAGGCTTAGAGACTTGATCCAGGACTGTTAAAACTCTAGAGCACAAGCTCGAAGCATGTCTTCCAAAGTCTGAATAGTCTGTTCCGTCTGGCCATCTGTGGCTGCATGAAATGCTGTACTCAGGTTTAATTTCGTGCCAAAAGCTTCCTAGAGAGACTTCCAAAATCGTGACAGGAATCGCGGATCTCGATCCGACACTATGTCTTTAGGCACTCAATGGAGTCGAATTATTTCCTGAGTGTACTCTTCGGCCATCTTCTCCATGGTCCATTTGGTCTTCATGGGAATAAATCTTACCACTTTAGTCAATCTATCCATGATCACCCATACCGAATTTAATCCACTGGTGGTAGTGGGTAAACTCGCTATGAAATCCATTGAAATGGAATCGAACTTCCTAGTCGGTATAGGCAAAGGTTGCAATATACTTCCTGGCCTCTAATGCTCGATTTTAACCTTCTGGCAAATGAGACATCTTTCCACAAATTCGGCTACTTCCCACTTCATCCTGGGCCTCCAAAAATGTTCTTTCAGGTCCTTGTAAAGTTTTCCGCCCCTATGGTGCACTGAGTACGTAGTGTTGTGAGCCACTCGCATGATCTTGTTTTTCAACTCTTTGTCATTGGGTACACACCACCTGTTACGGTTTGGTTAGTGGTTTAAACATGGTTAATAAGAAGATAGAATTAACTCCGAATTATACTTTGTATACCTGTTACGGAGCTTCAAACTTCCATCTGTTCCTATGACAAATTCTTCCGCTTGCCCTTGGATCTTGGCTTCACGGATTTTCTCAAGCTGTGGGTCTTGCTTCTGCTTTTCCAGAAGCTCTTGTTATAAGCTAGGCTCCACACTCATGGAGTTAAGGAAAACCTGAGTGTGTCCTGGAGTGACTACTTCGTTTTCCAAGCGGTGAAGATCCGCACAAATCTCTTTCGGGAAAACCAATGCACAATTGAGGGAATATCTATCCTTGCGGCTTAGGGCATCTACCACACAGTTAGATTTTCCTTCGCAATAGTCCAACGAAACATCATAGTCCTTTATCAACTCTAGCCACCTGTGTTGCCTCATATTCAGTTCCTTCTGCGTAAAGATGTATTTCAGGCTTTTATGGTCAGTGAACACCTTGCATGTTGCCCCATACAAGTAATGTCGCCATATTTTGAGAGCGAACACTACAGCTGCCAACTCGAGATCATGATTAGGGTAGTTCTTCTTATGTATCTTGAGCTGTCTTGAAGCATACACGATCACTTTTCCTTCCTGCATCAGTACACAGCCTAGTCCATTCTTGGATGCATCGCTGTAAAATTCGTAACCCAAGTCTTCATTAGGAAACGTTAAGACTGGTGCTTTAACTAGGCCATGTTTCAATGTTTGAAATGCCTTTTCACATGGTTCGGACCAGATGAACTTGCTCTCCTTCAATAACAACTTGGTCATGGGTTGAACTACTTTTGAGAAGTCTTTTACGAACCTCCGATAATGCCCTGACATAGATAAACATGGTTTTAGATTTCTCGATTTAGCTAGGTAAATAAACTTGATAGTTTCTACTATGATTGTTAATTTACCTGCCAAACCAAAGAAACTTCGAATTTCAGCCACGTTCTTTGGGCTGATCCATTCTACAATGGCTTTGACTTTGGCTGGGTCAACTTTGACTCCGTATCTGCCAATGACGTGACCTAAGAATGCCACTTCATGGAGCCAAAACTCGCACTTTAATAGTTTGGCAAACCATTTTTGAGCTCTTAGAACGTCCAACACCTTTCGTAAGTGTTTCTCGTGGTCTTGTTCATCCTTAAAATACATTAATATAGCGCCGATGAACACTACTACGCAAACATCCAACAAATGATGGAAGGTCCGATTCAGTTGGTCCATAAACACGGCTGGTGCGTTAGTTAGACGAAACGGCATTACTTCGAACTCATAGTGTCCATACCTCGTACATAACGCAGTTTTGGGAATGTCCTCCGCCTTTACTGGAATTTTGTGATATCCTGATCGAAGATCGATCTTTGAGAATATACCTGCACCCTTTAGTCGATTGAAGAGGTCATCGATCCTTGGTAGATACTTATTCTTAATGGTCACCTTGTTGAGTTCTCGATAGTCGATGCACAAACGCATGCTACCATCCTTCTTCACTACAAATAGCACTGGAGCGCCCCAAAGTGAAACACTTGGCCTTATGAAACCCTTGTCAATTAGATCTTGCAACTAGGTCTTTAAATCTGTGAGTTCTGCTAGCGCCATTCTGTAAGGAGCCTTTGATATATGTGTCGTTCCCGGAACCAGATCAATGTTGAACTCCACCTCTGTTTCTTGAGGTATTCCCGGTAGCTCCTCGGGAACTACGTCTGCATAGTCTTTGACAACGGGGATCGCTTCGACTTTTTCTTCCTTAGAAATGTCTTTCACTTGACGTAAGAACACCGTTTCGCCTTTCTGATGCAACTTCCGCATCTTCATTGCGGATACGAACTTCACGCCTTTCTTACTTGTGGTGCCGGAGTAGGTTATCCGCTTTCCTTTGGGTCCACACAACACAATTGCTTGATCTCTGCATCGAATTGCCGCTTGATACTTAGATAACCAATCCATTCCAAGAATTATATCGAATTCTATCATCGGAAATTCCTTTAAGTCTGTCGTTAGTTGAACACCGGCGATGACTATAGGAACATCCTTAAACTCTCGTTACAAGCAAAATCGTCTCCCGAAGGAAGAGTTACAATAGACTTTACAGGATACTCTCCCGTCAATTTAGTTTTTCATACATACGACTTTGCAACAAAAGAAACTGTAGCGCCACTATCAAACAATACTAAAGCAGACACATTAAAGACTAGAAATGTACCCGTGAACACATCGGGTTGCGCATCTACCTCTTCATCATTCATGCAGAAAATACGGTTTTTCACCGGTGCCTTGTTGTCAATTGCAACTCTTTGTCCCTTTGGGAAGGCTAGAGACTTGTGACCTTCTTGTCCACAGGTGAAACACACAATTGCAGAACCGTCGCACTTCTTTCCGGGGTGGAAATCTTTCTTGCACCCTCTACAAATCCTCAGTCCCTGCTGGAAGGTTGGATGAGCTAATTGTTGCTGCGGTCCTCTTGCTAGCTCGTAACGTGCAGCATCCAGAGAGCCCCAAACCCGTGACACGACCGTGCAGCTTATAACTGCACGGCCGTGCACGGTTGCAGCACGTGTTTATGCTTTGTTTTGGCCGTGTTCTTAATACATATTTGAGGTTTTCATTTACTAATGGAAGGAACTTTTAGACCATACTTAGGGTAGTATTAGGAGCTTCTCTCTCTACTTTCTCTCTCTAGATTAGGCTTGATTTAGGCCTGATTTAGGCCTGATTTCTTGAATTTCTCTTTGATTTTCATGTCATCTACTCTTCTCAAGGTATTCAATCAATTTCTTTTGCTTTTACTCTTTTTCCTTTCATATTTTGCAAGTAGATTAGTGTTTAATTACTACATTTACTTGTTTTCTTAGTAAAATTGTTTGTTTGTTGTTAGATTTAGGTTTAATTCATGTTTTCTTGCTTAGAATTCCACTTTAATCTCTTCTTCATGTTTTTCCCCAATTATGCTTAAATCCCCCAAGCTTACCTTTTGCTTGTCCTCAAGAAAATAAAACTAAAGAAAAAAGGAAACAAAAAGTCTAACTCACTTTCGTAGGAATCACGGTCGCTTTTAGCACAAGTAACAAGCCATTTAAACCCCAAAGTCCCCAATGAGGATGAGTATGCTCTCGTAAGGGTTTCCAAAGAGTTTAACCCATAACTCTTAGCAACTATGAACTATGCTAAAAATAAGGAAAAGGGAAGCTAAAGAAATCAAAGGAAAAGAAAAATGAAACAAACAAAACAAAGAAAACAAAAACGAAAGGAAAAGAAAAAGAGGAAAGAAAATAAATAAGCTCTCTAGCCGTCTCAGGAGAATGTGCATAAGATAACACAAAGTTTCCTAAATCTACCAAACTTGGCATGCAAGAGACCTAAGAAATTGACCCAAAAGGAAGAAAGAAAGGAAAATAAGAAAACTGTGCACAATCTAATAGTCCTAAAGCTAGTTCTGCCAATCATATCAGTAGCGGCTCGTGTACCACTACCTCGGCGACAACATACCCTAAGGTCCAGAACTGTCACCATTCCGCAGCGGGATAGTGGCTCGACTATACTCGTTTTCGTGGCTCGTGTACCACTAGACGAGCGGTCACTTCATAGTTATTCAATTATCTTTTTAATCATTAATCTTATCTTATCTTCACTTTAACTCATCATCATCTTATCTTATCATCTTTCATCATAATCATATCATCATTCTTTATTATTATCATCTTATTCTTATTCTTTTCTCTTATCTTTTGGTCATCTTAACTTTACTTCAAACGAATTCTAGATTTAAGACTCTATCTTAACTCTAGACTTCAACATTAATAACTGTATAAATTCGACAACATGTGGTCCAATCACTCGAACAAACTCGGCATCTCACGCATATATCAACATCATTGTTCAAACTTGATCATATTATAACAATTAATTCATAACATTCATATAATTCAACAATTAAATTCGAAAATATACAATAGACAAATAGAAATTAAAACTTGGCACACAATCCATAATTCACTCGACATTTTCAAGCAACAAACAACAAAAATACAATCTTTCATCAACAATTAATCAAATAATTAAATAGTTAACAAATCTAGTTTTAAAATCAGAATAAATTATAATGAATTCAGAAAAGTCCAAGTTTTAATCTTTAAATCAAAATAATTCATAAAAATAAATCCTTTAATATAAATAAATAATTCGACATTTCCTAAAGGAATTTACAAAATCGAATTAAACCAATGATTAATGATTCCAGATATAAATTAGCAATTTAAATTAAATAAATTAAAATTGATCAAATTTCATACTTGTTTTAACAATCAAGAAAGTCGAACCAACCTAATGTTTACCAAAAAATCACTCAAAAATTTAATAACATAATTCAAGATTTTAATTCTTTACTTCAAGATTGAAAATAATTATTAAAAGATTTCAAGAAAATTTAAACTAGAATATAGAGTGAACAAAAATAACATAAAAAGATCAAATCTTTATTGAACAAAAGTCATTCAAAAATTTCAAGAAAGGACCTTGATCAAATCGGTTTTGGTCCAAACAATATTTCATCATAAACATTAGTAAGAAAATCACAAACATGCATAAAATTAAATTAAGAACATAAAACAAACTATCCTAGAATTCATAGAATACTCAGCTAACCAAGAACATGATAAACATTAATTTTCATCAATTCAATCCTATTCAAAAGGAGTTCTAAACTAACTACATGATTAATCTAATCCTAATAATAAGTCAAGCATCTAATTACCTATTGAACGAAGAACAAACAAAAAAAGAACAAGCAAGGTCTCCCTTAGGTTCGGCCGTGAGGATGTTTGAATAGGGCTCGAAATTTCTTCGGTTTCTTGGTTCAATCTTGAGCTTCAATGGATGAGTGCAAAGTGTTGCAGCAATTTGACAAGGAATAACAATTATAAATTTTGAGAGAATTAAGTGGGTGATTTCTTGAGGGTGTCGTGTGTTTTGATGGGGTAGGGGGGTGTTGTTCCAAGCCTGTTATATTTATAGAGGTAGCATAGATTAAAGGAGGTACTAATAATTAGGAGGGATAAGGAGTGGGTAGGATAAGGGTCAAACAATATTGACTTAGTAACAAAAGGGGGAAGACGTGTGGAAGTGAAGGGGGACACGATCTTGGGCTTCGGCCCAAGTGAAAAAATGTGAACGGGTTTGGGATTATAACAGAAATAGTTCATCGGGTTTATAGGTAAAATAGGTAAAAAGGATTGCTTGAAACCATACGAAAGCAACAACTAAGCATAACACATATAGTAATAACGAAATTTTGTAGCCCAAAATTCTGGGTTATTACATTCTGGGTCTATAAATAGTTGGCGTTTACATCTCATTAAAGTAGTGATTGAACACACTAATCACAATTGTCTCTCCTGAAAAATATTGAGCAAAAAAAACATTCGAGAGATAAAAACACACAAGGTATGATACTCTTTATCAAACACAAACACAATCTTAGAGCTTAAACTTTACTCTTGAAGCTTTGTAAGAAAGTAACATTATAATGTACATATTGTATTTCGTCTTCATCAACAAAGGGGTTGAAGATTGGGTTCTAAGTTGAGTGTGGGGATTGGGTTCCAAGAGTTTGGAACGAGTTGAGTGTGTAATCTTGTTATTCTAACTTGAATCAATAAGATGCATAGGGTAGGAGGATGTAGGCATTGAGTTTGGCCGAACCTCATTAAATTTGGTGTTATTATTTTTATTGCTTTCAAAACATATCCACTACAGGAACCACCATAACTGGTTCTAATTCAAGAAAAAGAAAAATTTAAATTCGTCACCATTACACCAAATACTCAATTCACCCCCCTCTTGAGTATATTCAACCTTTCATTGATGTTACAATTGTGATAGCAACTTGTTGATTGATTTTATAGAGTTTTAACTTGTTAATTAGTTGTTGAATGGGCACAGTTGTTGAAATTAGGGTTTGTAATTTGTTTTTTTTTTGGCATATACATAATAATTTATTGTGATTCTTTCATTGGTTCTTTTTCTTTCCGTTTCCTTAGAGGAATCATGAGACACCTTAGTTTAGGTGGATTTGATCCCATTGGTTGGTTTCTTGGTAAGATTGGTTGAATTAGCTTGTGGACTATTTGGTTGTGCTCAAAGCTAGGCATGGGTCGGGCCGGCACGCAGGCCAGATGGGCACGACACGAAATGGGCACGGCACGATACGGGTCTGTCAAAAGCCCGGCATGACTCGCTATCCGAGATGTGGGCCATAGGCCGTACATGGCAGAAATTTAATTTTTTTAGCCCGGCACGGCACGAGCCTATCATATTACCCCGTGGTCAGCCCGCAGGCACGACCCATGTGTGGCCCATAAAACCGGCCCACGTTCGGCCAACAAACACAGACCGTGCTAGCCCGTGTACTCCCATTTTATTTTATTTTTGAGAAAACCCCAAATTACTTTGACTTGTCCATTTTATCTGTTTGTTTGTACACCAACAACCCCAACTCCCCAATGTATGAAACATCACATCTTGACATGTAGGGGTGTCAGTTCAGTTAATCAGTTCAGTTATGGTTTGACCCAAACGGTTTGGTTGACTTTAGTTGATCTTTCCCAAAATAACCAATTTGGTTTTAACTTTATCAGTTTCAGTTCCAACTCATTGCAGTTATTTTTATTTTCAGTTCAAATCAGTTCCGTTATGATTGGTCTTCGGTTTTACCCATACGATTTCAGTTTTTGTAAGTCCATTGTGAACGGTTGATATAATAGTTCCGATTGTATTCGGTTTACATTATGGTTGATCTTTGGTTTTACCTATACGATTTCAGTTGTTATCAGTTCATTGTGAACGGTTGATATAACAATTCCCATTGTATTTAGTCTACGTTATGGTTGTTCTTCGGTTTTATCTGTGCTATTTCAATTGTTGTTAGTTCATTGTGAACGGTTGATATATAGGTTCTAGATGTATTCAGTTTATAATATGGAAAATACGGTTATATCCATACGATCTCAGTTATTATCAGTCTATGGTAAATGATTATATTTAGTTAAATTATGGTTATTTTTAGTTTTGTAATGAAATCTGTAACGATTTTGTTCAAGGTAGATATTGAGTATTAATGAGTTTTACCCGAGTTTTCTCACGTTTGTTTCTCCAAATAATATGATCCGGTCATATTTGTTTTAGCCGTTGAATTGTTTTGCGTCACAATGTGTTAATTTAGTTGAGGTGCACATTGAAGTTATTTATTATTTATCAATTCATATTTTAATCAATTTAAGTTAGTCCCTTATAATAATCAATACTTCTATGTCATTTGAAGAAGGCATCTAAAACCCGACCAACTCTTTTGAAATGGGTATGGTTGAAAACATCAATTAATTTTAAATTATTAATATGCTAAATTAAATTGATTTGAATAATAAAAAAGAATAATTTTATTTAATAATATATTATAAATATTCGTTTCGTGAAAAAGAACAATTTTATTAAATAAAGTTTAATTTCATACAAATAGATTTTTCCTAATTTCAGTTTAGTGTAGAGCGATTTTCAGTTAACAAACGGTTTAAAACAGTTTTTTTGGCTCAATTTGGTTCAATCAAGCAATAACTTTTCTTTTCCCCAGCCGCTCCCTGGTATTGAGCAGGATTCTTTGGTTTGGTCTCGAACAACAAATGGTCGTTACTCGGTTAAAAGTGGTTATGAGTACCTTCTTCAGCAGGAAAATCAGGAGCGTCCAACAAGATTTAACTCTTCTCAAAATTTTATCCTGTGGCGTCTCTCGATTAGTCAAGATTGGCGTGTTTTCATTTGGAAACTAATGAACAGGGCTCTCCCAGCCAAGGAACAATTATTCAAACGTGGGATGAATGTCGACCCGCTTTGTGTTTATTGCAGGGAGGGGGGCGTTGGGAACCACATTGAGTCAATTGCTCACATCTTCCGAGATTGTGCCTTTGCAAAAGAGATCTAGACGCAAGCAGGACTGACCAGGTTGATTCAGGATCCGTCGATGAACAACTGGCAAGACTGGATCATTTCGTGTTTTAAGACTTCACAAGACCCGACCTATTTGACGTCCATTTTTAGAGGCATCTGGTGCCACAGAAACTTAGAGGTTTTTGACAACAAGAACAGGGATTTTAATGTCTTACTAGATGTTGCAAGTAATGAGGCTAGGTTTATGTGGCTTAGTATGGATCTTCTCTCTTCGACTAACCAACCGCCTCCGGGCTTCGGGGATGTGGATATTGAAGACAGGTTTCTGGTTGGAGATAATTGTGATGCTGCAGCCCTGCTCTCGTACAATGTTAGAATGGTCAGAACAAATCTCTTTGAAGTTGCGTGGGATATTAGGAAAGACTCAAGAGCTCATGAGGGAAGTGCCTTAATTTGGGCGAGAGATCAAAAGCAGGCTACTATGAAGCTTTAGACTAATGCAATGGATGATGCCCTTCCGGAGGGTTTCCTCCACATTACTATTCAGGTTAATTATTAGAGGGGGTTTTTCCATTACATCACTTCTGAGGAGCCTCCAAGAACAAGGGACCGAAACATCATGTCCAAATTTAGTAGTATCCTCTGTAATTTTCATTGCTTACGGATTTGTATGTGTAGTTTTATTCCAACTCTAGGAAACTAGGGTTTTGTTCACTTGTCAAAAAAAAGAAAGCAACAACTTAAAAATATTTATAAGTCATTTTGGTTTAGTTGGTCAATAGTTAATTGCAGTTATGTTAACTAACAAAATCAAACATTTTATAAGTCATTTCAGTTCAGTTGAGCAACAGTTAAAAACAGTTCAATTAACTAACTAAACCATATAGGTTATCGTTAATATCAGTTCAGTTATGATTCAGTTATGGTCAATTAAAAACAGTTTTATGTAGTCAACCTTTTCAGTTCAGTTGATTTCAATTCATGATCCAGTTCAGTTTTAGTTCAGTTGAGTGCAGTTCATTTTGTTTCAGTTGGACTTTCAAATATCAGTCATTTGGTTATTGGTTCATTTCTGTTCAATTCATTCAGTTTAGTTCACCTTAAGTTAACAGTTAAACCAACAGTTCCTAACCAAACTAACAGCCCTATTCACATGACACATATTCACATGCATTAATTACTTTAACATGCATGCATAAGTGATATACACTTTATCAGTAAAATGTGAGGTTGCAACGGTTCATTTCACTTTATTGTATGCGTTGCTATACTAGCTCTTTTCAACGAATCTTTTTATTTTGGTATAAATATCAGTTGAATTGTGTATAGTTTTTCATTACACAAATTATATTTCTTAATTGAATCATTTCACTAATATTTCAAACTTCCTGATACAAAAAATTACACTTATAAGTTTACTAGCTAAAAATTAATATTTATAGTTCTAGTTATCATTTTATTACAAATCTACAACACGTACTACAACACGATTGGATTTCTTGTGGATACCAAGTAATTGGTTATACTGGTTCTATTTCTAATCTCTAAATATTCTTTATTTTAATTTGAATTAGTATAGCTACCTTTTCATTTTGTGTAGTAGTAATTAATTATTTACATTAGGTGATTATTGTTATTATATACTCCTTACTATTTGAATTTGTTACATACATATATAATTAAATGGATCTAACCCAAACACATCATCCTCTAAAAAGCTAAAAATGTAGCTACCACTAGCAACCAACAAAATCCTAACACATCTATTCCCCACCACGACCCATGGGATTTGATCAATTTAACCAAATGAATCAAATGGGGTTTGATCAATTTGCCCAAATGCGTCCTTCTGGTTTTCAACCAAATCCTATTAGAAAAATGGTGTACGGAAGAAGAAATTATTAATAATAAGCATCATAAAAGTAAAGTATGGAAATATTATTTATTGAATAAATCTGAAACTAAGGTTAAGTGTAAAACATGTAATGGTATATTTTCGGCTACGTCAACGGCGGGAACTGGACACTTGAATAGGCATGTGAAAAAATGTGGGGTGCCCTCTATTGATCTTACACAACCAAAAATATCACAACACCATCCACATGATTTCATCACTTACAATTATGAGAGAGATAAAGATGAACGTGGAAAAATGTTAGTTCATGCTGAACAACCTTTTTTATTTGCTGAAAATCAATCTTTTAATAATTATATTCACACGGCTCTACAACCACAACATAAATAAATTTCAAGGAAAACTGCTCGTTCATCAGCAATGAAAAATTTCTTACAATATAAACAGAAATTTGTTCAAACATTGAATAATATTACTTGTAGAGTTTCTTTAACTGCCGATTCATGGGATGGTGGTTATGGACTCCACTATTTGTGTGTTACTTTCCATTGGGTGGATGATGATTGGCTTTTACAAAAGCGCATGCATAATTCATTTCAAGATGTTGGAGTACCCCCATACCGGCCTTAACATTTCTCACCATTTAATACAAGCTATGGATGAATATGGCCTAAGATCTCGAATTATGTCTATGACTTTTGATAATGCAACATCTATGACATATAGTGCACAAACGATTAGAAATCAATTGTATGATTACATTTTAGATGGAGATGCACTCCATGTTAGATGCATTTGTCATGTTTTTAACTTGTGTGTTAAAGGTGGAACAGTTGCTATCGGTCCTTTTTATGAAAAAAATTAGAAATGTCGTTCTTACTATTAATAGTTCTTCTATGGGACTTCAGGAATTGAAAGCATTTCTTCGACAACAAAACTTAAAAGTTGTTAAAATCAAGACAGATTGTCAAACACGGTGGAACTCCACCTACGATATGATGAGTACGACCATCGATTATAAGGTTCCTATAACAGGTTTTATTAGAAGATGATTGGGATAATTGTGAAATATACATGAAATTCTTACAATTGCTATATAACATGAAACATTATTTTTCATCTGTTTATAATCAATGTTCTCAATCTTTTCTTTACAATTCTTGTTTATTAGCTCAACTCTTTTATGAACATCGTGACCAACAAATTTATGACCAATATCTTCCGGACATGGTTAAAAATGGCGTAAATATTTCACTGATCGAAATTCCCATCATATACGTTTTTGCTTCTATTTTAGATCTAAGACAAAAATATGATGGCACCTTTTTTATTACTTGATATTTACTTTCAATGTATGAAATTTGAAAGTGACCTTGAAACATATAAAAAATGTGACTGAGCGATTTTTTGAATTATTTAGAGTTTATGAAAATAAATATGGAAAGTTACTCGATTTGCTCCTTCTCAATCATCTAAAGGAGTAAGTAAAAGGTGTAAAAGTTTATTTGCACAAGCAGCTAACATCATGTCAAAATTTTCTAGTACTGAATCATCTACGAGGACTCAAAGCGATGTCTCTGAGTTACAAATGTATCTTAACTATGATTTAATGAAAGGCATGGATGAGGAAGATAAGTTTGGACTCGATCTACGTGATTGGCGGAAAGGACAAAGCACAAAGCATCCAATTTTGGCAGCAATGACACTTGATATATTTAATATTCAAGTCTCTTCTGTTGCATCTGAATGAGCTTTTAGTGAATCCGGGAGAGTTTTGGATGATAGAAGAACAATTTTAAAGCCTGAACCACTAGAGATATTTGTTGCTTCAAGGATTGGTTAGATGCAGAAGATCGTACTCAAGATCAATCATATGTGCAAAATGATCGTGATGAGGACACTAGTGCATTTGGATCAAATAGTTCTCAATCTATACACAATTAGGTGATGATCTTGAAGAAGAAGATGATGATGAAGAATTATAAATTATAAACCTGTAATATTCCTATTATTCTTAATATATTGAGAAATGTTATTACTATTTTATTTAAACTAAACTACATTTATTAGGTTATGTTTTCAACTAGTTTATGTATGTAAAAGTGTTATTTTTTATTACATGATGGTATCTAATAATTTTGAGCTATCATAAAAAATATAGTTCAATGTATTGTATTTCCATATTATATACCATTGTTTGGAGATATTATAAAAAATTATTGTATTTCCATATTATAATTTTAATTCATTAGTTGTATAATATGGAAATACATTATATATTATAAAAAATTGTTTGGAGATATTATTAATATGTACTCCCAAATGGTTTGGTAAGGTTATTTGTTAAACCTAAAATGATTTCTAGTTGAAATGTTACTACTATATATTGTATTTCCATATTATACAACTAATGAATTAAAATTATATTGCTGGCAACCAATTTTGTGCATCTTCACAACAATACATTAAGTGACATGAATTTTAATAACAAGTTGTTACCCTTTGTCAAATAAAAATAAAAAATGCAATAGAAGCTAGTAGCCTAGTACAATACTAGCAGTAAACTTCTGAAGTAGAGTACTACTGCAGCTTACCACGACAACAACGCAGGCTTTGGCCCATGTTGGCCTGTCAAAAAACCAGCCCACGAACAACCCACAAATAGCCCAACCCGGTACGCATGGCCCGCGCACCGTGCCGTGCCATGGGCATCAGAAACTCAAATTCCTAGCCCGGCACGGCACGACACGAAGTAGATGGGATCGTGCCTAGCCTGGCCCCCCAAATCCCATGGCTCACGGCTTGGCCTATCACAACCCGTGCCCAGGTTTAGTTTGTGCTTAGTCTTGATTCACTAACTTAGTTTCCCTTAGGTCAACATTCTAGTTCTTATGGATGCCAAGTTTAATAGAATTTAGAAAGTTAAGTCTTCTATTTTTGTATGTGCTCATGAGCCGACTTGGGATTTGTTTTCTTTTTGGAAGAGTGTTATGGTGAAATTTTTCCCTTGCAGAATAAGGAATGTCACTAGCGGAATCGGGACACCTAGCAGACGGCTATCTTCTCAGAGATTCTGAGTGATGATTTAGTCCAAGGTAGTTGAGAAAACCAAGGAACGACTTGAGCTCTCTTGACTAAGCCAGATGCCACGTCAGCAGTTAGTTGGTTGATGTCCTATTCTCAAGGAGCTGTAACGGCAACAAAGACTGATGCAGCCTCATTATAAATAGTGCATTTTAGGGTTGAGAGAGGGGGATACAATGCAGCAGTAAAAATCATAAGCTAACATTCATCACTCTCTTCTCCATGGTAATTCATTCAGTATTTAATATTTCTTACTTTAGAATTAGCCTATAGATTCATTGTAATTTGTACTGAAATCATCAAATAATGGATTTATGGACTCATAGCCACCCGCGGTTTGACACATATTTAAAGGTTTTCTGCGTCACCATCTTCGTGTGTTATTGTTCTTTCGTTCCTCCATTTATTTTCTACAAACATATAATCGAAGTATCAATCTAATAACGATCTAGTCGTAGTGGAATCAGCCAACTCGCGTAACGCGTAGAATTTGGCATAAAAAGTTTGGCGCCCACCGTGGGGCTACGGCTAGAAGTTTCTACATTCGCCTAAACAAAAAAAAAGGAGATGGCAGCATCCGATCCCAGCAAGTCTGAAAGCCAGACTATCAAGGAGATGCAAGAGTTCATGAAGAAAATACAGGAAGACCTTGCTAGAGCCAAGGAGGAGAACAAGCGACTGGCCTCTGAATCCCAGAACCTTCATGGAGATCGAATCACTCAAAAGTGCGAAATCAAAACCAAGGAAAAACGTCGAGAACATCCCCAACATGCAAGATCTGGAAAGTGATGATGCCCCCAGTGAAGAGGAAGATGATGCGGCTGATTTAGCCAAAAA
The DNA here is from genome assembly GCA_951394345.1 of Salicornia ramosissima. Lineage (NCBI taxonomy): Eukaryota > Viridiplantae > Streptophyta > Magnoliopsida > Caryophyllales > Amaranthaceae > Salicornia > Salicornia ramosissima. The sequence continues at coordinate 31,686,030 of OX596237.1, forward strand.
GCATAATGAGAACGAGGAAAACCTTGACCTCGATAGCAGAATGGCTCGGCTATAAAATCAAAACCAGAGGTTGCTGAAGCTGTTCACCAGACTACCAGGCGCGCCTACCCCATCAACCTTGCTGACAAAGGACGACTACGCCCTGTCCCCGTTTGAAGAATGGATCCTGAAAACTCCAGTGCCTAAGAAGCTAGTCATCCAAACTATGCCCAAGTTGTATGATGGGACCGAGGAACCAATGGAACACGTAGCCCAGTACAAGCAGAGAATGAGGAGCCTCTCTATCCCCTTTGACCAGTTAGAAGCCACCATGTGCAGATCCTTTGGGTCAACCCTATGTGGCCCCGTTTTGCAGTGGCTGATCAACCTGAAGCCAACTAGCATCCCAGACTTTGGCGTCCTGACCAGCAAGTTCTATCAGCAATTCGCAAGTAGTCAAGTCATGGAGAAGCATTCAAGTGATCTTTACCGGATAGTGCAGAAATAAGGCGGGTCGGTTATAGTGTACCTGAATCGCTTTAACCAGGAAATGATTTCCATCCATAATCTAGCTTCATCTACCAGAAGCTTTCCGAAGGGGTCTTCAACACAAGTCCCGACTACATTATGAGCTCACCAGGTACCCGTGCGCCACCTTCATTGATGTAAAAGTAAGAGCTTTAGCCGAGGTGTGTGTTGAAGAAGACAAGGATTCCTGTTACGAGAACTGAGAGGATCGTAAGATGCCTACCAGCTAGTTACCCCTGAAGTTAAACTTGTTCATAGAAGATGGAATGCTTCTCACCTTAAGCTATATCATTTTTGATAAAAAAGAAAGAGGTAATACCTACTGTATCGTTCCTCTTCCAAAGTTTAATTTATTATTTGTTTTTTTATCATTCGAATACTCTAATGACTTAAGCATCGGAGGGTCGTTGGTAGAAACACCAACGGTCACCCCTAAACCATTTCTTGTAGGTCTTTGTACCAGCTATGGAAAGGCCATAATGCCAGCTAACCAAAGGTCTTCATTCCATCTATTGAAAGGCCGTGACGCCCGCTAACCGAAGGTCTGCGTACCTGCTGAGAAAGGCTTCAATGCCAGGGGTTGGCCACCTATTTTGAAAAGACAACTACGCCAGCTATTCACCCAGTTGCTAGGAACGGGAAAGCAAAGGAACGAGAATGAAGGCATTTTACCTAGTCTAAAGGCACTTTTCGCCAAGAACGACTTCAGCTTGCATCTCAAGCTTGACGCCCCGATTTACATGCTGGGGGCAATTGTTATGGCTGAAATTTTTCCCTTGCAAAATCAAAAAGGTCACTAGCGGAATCGGGACACCTAGCAAACGGTTATCTTCTCAGAGATTTTGAGTGATGATTTAAAAGCAAGGAACGACTTGAGCTCTCTTGACCAAGTCAGATGCCATGTCAGTAGTTAGTTGGTTGATGACCTATTCTCAAGGAGTTATAACGGTAACAAAGACCGATGAAGCCTCATTATAAATAGTGCATTTTAGGGTTGAGAGAGAGGGATACAATTCAGCAGTAAAATCATAAGCTAACATTCATCACTCTCTTCTCCATTATAGTTCATTTAGTATTTAATATTTCTTACTTTAGAATTAGCCTAAAGATTTATTGTAATTTGTACTCAAATCATCAAATAGTGGATTGGTGGACTCATAGACACCTGCAGTTTGACACCTATTTAAAGGTTTTCCGTATCACCATCTTCGTGTGTTCTTGTTCTTTCGTTCCTCCATTTATTTTCTGCAAACATATAATCGAAGTATCAATCTAATAACGATCTAGTCGTAGTCGAATCGGCCAACTCGCGTAATGCATAGAATTTGGCATAAAGAAAGAGTTTTGGGTTAAACTCTTGGAAACCCTTATGAGAGCATACTCGTCCTCCTAGGAGACTGGGGGGTTTAAATGGCTTGTTGTCTATGCTAAGGGAAACCTTGATTCTTGCGAAAGTGAGTTAGTGTATAGAATTTTGTTTTTCTTTGCTCGGGACGAGCAAAGGTTCAAGTTCGGGGGCATTTGATAAGTGGTTCTTGAACCACTTATATAACTCATTCCCCCTTAATTAGAACCCATTTTTGACTTGTTTAGCCTCATTTGGGTCACATTTGGTTTATTATGACCCAATGCTTAGTTTAAAAATAATTTCATAATTTCTTAATCTTTTGGTGTGTTTTTGCCCCATTTTCACCTTAATTGAATACTCTTACTTGCTCCATGATAATTTATGATTCTGGAGTGTTCATGCGAATATTTGGGTGCATCGGAGACCAAGAAAAGTGAAGAGCATGGAAATTCATCATACGCCTAACACAAATTGCGCAAGGGCGTACTAAAAGTTGAATATCTTCCTAACCACAATGAATTTAAAGTTAATTCCAATTTCATATGAAAGCTTATCTCAATAGCTTAAAAATGGTAAGTCACATGCTTGATTCAACCAAGAAACAAAGGAGTTATCAGCATTGTAAGGTCAGCTGCGCAGTCAATCCATTACACCGAGAGTTTAGAGCGCCTGCTCCAACTTATTGGAGCGCCCGCTCCTTATATCCGCTGAAAAAAACCCTTTTTTTGTCGGTGATTTGTGAGGGTATAAATACCCATTGCCTTGTAAATACTAGGGCAAGCAACATTTGATTTAGCCTAAAAACATCATCAAAACATATTAGAAGTAGAAAGTAGTAGTAGATCTTCATCTTCAACATTTTGTTCTTCATTTTCAATGCAAGTAGTTTAATCTTTTGGGTAATTTCTCTTTTCTTTTGATTTATTTTAGTTTTAATATTAGTTTTATAGCTTCTAATCTTAGTTTTGTTGAGTTTTATTGCTTGTTTAAGTTTTCACCATTGTTAAGTTTTCCACCATTGTTGAATATTATGAGTTCTTCATTTTTCTTCCTTCTTGTTTTGTTTGCTTTCTCCATCAATATGAGTAGCTAAATTTTCTCACTAAAGTTGACTGAAGCCCAATCATTTATGCTTATGAATTTTATTACTAGTGTTAGTGGTCTTGAGGATTGATGTTCGTCGTTTGATCAAAACTTTAATTTATTTAAACACCTCGAAATATAGGTTTTTACATAAATTGGGTCTCCACGACCTTCTAACCAAAGTTCGTGGAGTATTGATTAGATTTCCTCCATCAAACCTCTTGATTTTCTTGGGTGATTGGTATTTTAGTTTGATCGATTCTTGAATATATATATATATAAACGCCTCGAAATATAGGTTTTTATATAAATTTAGGGCTTCCTAACCTTCTAACCAAAGTTTGTGAAATTATGATTGGATTAATTTCATTAATTGCTTAAGTTTTCAATGTTAGTTTATAAAGTTCATATTCATAACGAGGAGGATCCGAACCTTGGTGATTTTTGCCATTTATTTTTCACGTTTTTTTAATCTACTTTCTCCATTATTTAATTTTCTCCTTCGAACCAGCTTAATACATTGTATCAACTCAGTGATTACCACCGGTCCCTGTGGATTTGGTTTGTATCAACTCAGTGATTTAGCTAGGTTTTTCTTGAGTTTTTAAATTTTTATCTAACGACATAAAATTTCCATTATCACTTCCACTTCTTGATTAGACCATAGAACCTTTACAATCTTTATATCTTTCTTTCTAGTGCTTCACACTTTACTATCAGGAATTTTGACAGGCTTCTCCTCATAGGTGAGGTTTTCATCCAACTTTATAACTTCCGGTTGTAAGACATGCGATTCATCCGGAACATATCGTCGCAACTGCGACACATGGAACACATTATGCACCTTGCTTAAATCCATAGGCAAAGCCAACTTATAAGCTACCTTTCCCACCTTTTTTAAGACTTCATACGGTCCAAATTACTTCGGACTCAACTTCCCCTTTTTCCCAAATCTCACAATTCCTTTTATTAGCGATACCTTTAATAATACATTGTCCCTAACTTCAAACAGTTATTCTCTTCTCTTCAAATCAGCACGACTTATGTCTATCCTGATCTGCTTTAATTTTGCTTGAATCACACACACTATTTAATTTACATTCTCCATTATTTAATTTTCTCCTTCGAACTAGCTTAATACATTGTATCAACTCAGTGATTACCACCGGTCCCTGTGGATTTGGTTTGTATCAACTAAGTGATTTAGCTAGGTTTTTCTTGAGTTTTTGAATTTTTATCTAACGACATAAAATTTCCATTATCACTTTCACATCTTGATTAGACCATAGAACCTTTACAATCTTTATATCTTTCTTTCTAGCGATTCGCACTTTACTGTCAAGAATTTTAACAAGTTTCTCCTCATAGGTGAGGTTTTCATCCAACTTTATAACTTCCGGTTGTAAGACACGCGATTCATCCGGAACATATCGTCGCAACTGCGACACATGGAACACATTATGCACCTTACTTAAATCCATAAGCAAAGCCAACTTATAAGCTACCTTTCCCACCTTTTTTAAGAATTCATACGGTCCAAAGTACTTCGGACTCAACTTCCACTTTTTCCCAAATCTCACAATTCCCTTTATTAGCGATACCTTTAATAATACATTGTCCCTAACTTCAAACAGTTATTCTCTTCTCTTCAAATCTGCACGACTTATGTCTATCCTGATCTGCTCTAATTTTTGCTTGAATCACACACACTATTTAATTTACTTTCTCCATTATTTAGTCTTCTCCTTCGAACTAGCTTAATACATTGTATCAACTCAGTGATTACCACCGGTCCCTGTGGATTTTGTTTGTATCAACTCAGTGATTTAGCTAGGTTTTTCTTGAGCTTTTGAATTTTTATCTAACGACATAAAATTTCCATTATCACTTCCACTTCTTGATTAGACCATAGAACCTTTACAATATTTATATCTTTATTTCTAGTGATTCGCACTTTACTATCAAGAATTTTGACAGGTTTCTCCTCATAGGTGAGGTTTTCATCCAACTTTATAACTTCCGGTTGTAAGACATGCGATTCATCCGGAACATATCGTCGCAACTGCGACACATGGAGCACATTATGCACCTTGCTTAAATCTATAGGAAAAGCCAACTTATAAGCTACCTTTCCCACCTTTTTTAAGAATTCATACGGCCCAAAGTACTTCGGACTCAACTTCCCCTTTTTCCCAAATCTCACAATTCCCTTTATTAGCGATACCTTTAATAATACATTGTCCCTAACTTCAAACAGTTATTCTCTTCTCTTCAAATCAGCACGACTTATGTCTATCCTGATCTGCTTTAATTTTTGCTTGAATTACACACACTTACTTAGTTGTTTACTCAATCCACTCCGTTCCCAAAACCATCGTTTCACTTATGTCATTCCAACACAACGGGCTTCTACACTTCCTCCCATATAGAGCCTCAAAAGGTGCCATGCCAATGCTAGCTAGCATGGTAACTGTTGTTATATGAAAACTCAACCAGATCCAAATTGTCCTCCCATCCGCCTTAGAAGTCCAAAGCACAAGCTCTAAGCATGTCTTCCAAGGTTTGGATGATCCTCTCCGTCTTTCCATCTGTAGCTGGGTGGAAGGCAGTGCTCAACTTCAGTGTAGTACCCAAGTTCTCCTGCACACTCTTCCAGAAAATTGATAGAAAGCTTGAATCCTTCTCAGATACAATGTCCTTCGGAACTCCATGTAGTCTTACCACATGCTTGATATAAGCCTTTGCGAGCTGCTCCATCTTTCAAGTCTCCTTCATCAGTATGAATACCGCGGATTTGGTAAATCTATCCACAACTACAAAAATAGTGTCATATCCACTCCTTGCCCTAGGAAGACAAGTGACAAAATCCATCGAAATACAATCCCATTTCCATCCCGGAATTTCCAATGGTTGCACCATCCCTTGAGGTCTCCTATGCTCGATCATCACCTTTTGACACGTAAGACACTTTGCCACAAACTCTACGACTTCCTTCTTCATGTTTGGCCACCAATAAACCTTCTTCAAGTCCTTATACAACTTTTCACCTCCCGGATGAACCGAATAAGGCGTGTTATGTCCTTCCTCCATGATCTTCTGCTTCGGCTCCTCACACCCTCGTGGTACACACCACCTTCCTTTGCACCTCAAACTCCCATATTCATATATTTTAAACTCCTCTGCCTTTCCCTTCTTCATAGCCTCTCAAATCTTATCAAGCTTCTCATTCCTTAATGAACCTGGCACCTGTTTGGGTCAAATCCCACGTAGTTGGATTTTCCAGGTCCTCCTTTGTCCAGGTACCCTCGATGCAGGTTGGAACATTCTGTAAGCTCGTCTTGGTGGATATGCTGAGGAATATTCTCCTAGCAGCTAGTCAATAAAGAAGAGTTAGTCTTTGTGCACGAGCCTACTTTGTAGGGAATGGTTAAGTGCCAAGTCTAAGCAACAACCTCCTATTCTTGGGGAGTTGGAAGACGTGTGACAGCTGGAATAGGTCGAAGCCTTGGCTATAAATAGAACGTGTATTGGTGAAAGAAGGTCATTCGAAGCAACCCTAAATCAAACATATCAGTGAAAACGATCTCCATTTATACTCATATTCAATTGTTAGCAATTCATTATTTTTACTTATTTATTCAATTGTACTCAAGAAAGCAAATTACATTTTGTTCGAAATTAGAAGCCATATTGTAGCCATACGTTCAAATCAAATAGTGGATTGGTGGACTCAAAGCTACCCGCAGTTTTTCCCTTGCTCATAAGGTTTTCTGCGTCATCATCTCTTTGTCTTGTGTTCTTTATATTTCGTTATTTACATATTGTACCTAGTTGTGGCCATAAGTGCTAAGTATCACCTAGACTAGTAAATTCTCACCTAAACAATTTGGCGCCCATCGTAGGGCCACAATTATGTTTCCTAAATACGTAAATTTCCCCCACAAACCTCCCAAAAAATGACAGGAGGTTCCAGTACCCCCTCTCGAACACCACCTGGCAGTGCCATTTCTAGTGACCCTGCTTTCCTTGAGCTTAAGTAATTGCTCCAACAAACTACTGAAAGCTTCCAAGCGTACAAAGCTTAAAATGAGTCATTGAAAGGTGACCTGAGCAAAATAAACCAAGAGTAACAAGAAACACAACCGACCCATCAGCGATATACCTATTATGCACCTGTCAGACGAATCCGATATGGAGCTAGATCTAACAAGAATCCCAGGAGATATGTCTCCCAATAAAGCCGTTGTGAAGGAACTCATCTCTGTGAAAGCCCAGATTCAGAGAGTCATGGCTGAACATTAAAAGCTGCTAAGAGTCATGTCCAGAATGCCAGGAGGTCTGGAAACCGTCACATATGAAACTCCAGATGGATATGCTGACGCCCCGTTTATAGAGGAGATAGTTATGGCCATGCTACCTGAAAAACTCAACATCCCTAACTGGCATAAACCATATGATGGAACTACCAACCCTCATTGTAATGACCCTAATTTTGGGCCATAACATTTTCTTGTGGAATTAAGCCTTGAAGCCCAAACACTTTGTTTTAGGCCAAAGTACTTAGTTTGTGCTGGGATTTCAAGCCCAAGCCTTGCAATAAGACCCCCCATGGCCGGCCCCCTCACCTTTTGATGCCCTTTAGTTCACTCCTTGAAACCCTCCTATTTTCTAGTAAGCTTCATCTATTTATACCCTTAAAGCTCACAACTTTTAAACTCTTATACTTATCATTCATTCAAATCAAACTAACTTCCTCTTCTCCTTGGTACCTCACGGCTTTCTAAGCCAAATCAGCCCATTTGTTTTCTTTTCAATCTCTTCTCTTCACAATCTAATCCATCTTTAATCCTTTGTAGTTTGTGACGAATCTCGTGCAAGTGAACCAAGTGGTGGTGCTTTCGCCGTGTGTGGTGACGAGTGAACCGTGTGATTTGGACGTGTTTTTGCTGCTAATCTTCATTAGGTAACTAGCTCTCTACTTAGTTTTAGGATCAAATTTAACATAGGATAATTAGATTAGATAGATTGATATGGTTGTAGTGTCATGCATGAATGTCGAGTAGTATAGGTTGCTTGGTTTGAGTTTCTTTACTTGTTTCAATGCAATTTGATGATTCTGGATTAATCTTTTCATGTTATTTACGTTCATGATCCTTGTTTGTTAATTCTATTCGAATATTGATGCAAATAATTGAATTCTTGGATCGTTTCCTTTCTAATATGGTGCATGTAACTATGATTAACAAAGCATGAATCTTTAATTGTTTTTAAGCTTATCTTGATGTTTCTTGATGAATTCTTGAATCTTATGATTTATTTTGATGTCACTTCATTAATCTTGGAATCAGATTATGAAATCTTGAATCGTTTTGCTTTTCTTTCTTTGATGTTCTATGCGTGAATCTTGCATGATCAAAGCATGGGTTTTTATTTTGGTTCTTGTTATTAATATGTACGATTAAGCATTAACAGTAGTTTTCATGAATCCATGTCTGTTTAAGAGCATAAAAATCGAACCTTTGTTTTGCTTTCCTCTCGCCAACTTGGTTTTGATGACCAAGGTTGAACCTTTTTACTTGTTCTTGGAGTTGCTATCCAATTGGAAGAATGGTTGTAACGAATTTCTTGAGTTCTTATTTAATTTTCTTGAAGCTTGAACTTTTATTTTATTTTGTGAAATCATGTTGATCAACGTATTAATTTTGCCTGTGATCTTGAATTATGTTTCTAATTCATCTTGTGCCCCGTTCTTGGCATTCAAACCTTACCCTAGAGAACCGTGTCGTTCGTGTCTCTTGGCCCAAGTTCGTATCCCAACGGACCCAGTTCATGCGTGTTGCCTGATCTCCCGTTTTTAATCGTATGGTTGATGAACTTGTTGATGAATTTTGGATTGATGATGCGTGATGGCCATGATGTGTGTGACTTGTGATGGCATTACTATATGAACTGGTTTTGCGTTTTTTTATTTTCGTCAAGTCTTGTAATGTCTATCGGTTATAGACCGAGAGGGTCATGTTTATAGGTTGAAGACTGAGCGGGTCATGTCTATCAGTTGAAGACCGAGCGGGTTATGTTTATTGGTTGTAGACCGAGCGGGTCATGTTTATCGGTTGTAGACTGAGCGGGTCATATTTATCAGTTGAAGACAGAGTGGGTCATGTCTATCGGTTGTAGATCGAGCGGGTCATGTTTATCGGTTGTAGACCGAGCGGGTCATGTTTATCGGTTGTAGACCGAATTGAGTCTTGTTATTGAACCGTGTTTTAATTTGTGAATTGTGTGTGATGTTTCTATGTTGCAATCGTTTAAGATATGATTATGTTTTATGATCGATGATGAATGAGTAGTTTCCGCTGCCTATTTTCTGATATTGGACTTCTTTTGTAATAACCCGAAATTCAGGGCCAGAAAATTTCGCGGTTAATTAATATTATTTTATTATTCTAAGTCCAAAAGGCCCGAATATTTGGACTGTTTAATCTTATATCTTTTTCCTCATCTCAAATTGGGCCCAGTGACCCATTCTCTCCTTCTTTGGCCGGCTCCCACATCATAGCCAAGGGGTAATTGTTCTTCTTTTTATTTTAATTATTTATTCTAATTAGATAATTTTTTATCTAAGGAATATTTGATTTTAATAAACCAACCTTTTGATTATTCTTAAATAATCCAACCTTTGTACCAAATTTCATAGAGTGAACCAAAACCAAATTTTAGGTGTCATTTTGGGGTTGGTTTAAGTAGAGTTTGGGTAGTTTAGCGCTAACGTTGTTGACCACTTACCTAAAGACACAAACAACACTTAAATTAGCCCCAATATCAGACCTAAAATTTGGTTTTGGTTCACTCTATGAAATTTAGTACAAAGGTTGGATTATTCAGGAATAATCAAAAGGTTGGTTTATTATTTGTGAATGGATAAAAGGTTGGATTATTAAAATCAAATATTCCTTTATCTAATAATCCTAAATTAACTACTTTTATCTGGTCTCCCTAATTGTTGCAACAACTAACTAAAGTCACTCTTTTTCCCCTATTGTTACTCCCTATTCACGGCCCCCGTTACATTTTTTTATTTTATTTTTCTGTTGGTTCTTTTATAATTAAATAAGTAACAAAGCTCATAACCTGATTACCTATTTCTCAATAAAACTCTAAAACTCTCAAAAGAACCTTAAAAACTCCTTGTTGGCCGTGTATTTTTCGAACCGTAGACAAGATATGTTCTTGATTTTCTTCTTCCTAATCCATGTAACTAGACTATCTCATTTAAATTTGGTACAATTTTTCTATATAATTAATTAGGATTGAATCAGGAAAATTGATAGAATTAGTATCATGATAGGGCTCGGATGTTCAAACCATATGATGTAATTTACTATGTTATTTTCTTGATATCTTTATGTAATCTAGATGAATTTTTAATTGTTTTAATTAATTCTATGCATAAAATAATTTATTTAATCATATATTTATATTGAATAATTGCATGATAATTTGTTGAATCATGTTCTAGAATTTTTGTGTGAAAGTCGAGTGACCTATGATGATTTTATGATGAATTTTATGATATTTCTTGAATTAAGTTGATGATCTTAATTGTTTAATTGTTGATTAAAGTCCTAAATTAAAATCATTATTTTTTGTTCATGTTGTACAATATGTCGAGTGGCTTAAGGATTAAGAGGGAAATAATAATCGATTTTTTATTGTTGAATCTTGTTAATTCTTGGATTATTATTAGTAATCTTGATCTTAATCTTTAATTTAATCATGTCATTGTAAATTCTTGAATTTAATCTTATTATTGTTCTAAACCTTAAAATGCCGTGTGGTTCATGCATGATGAAGGATTGATTTTTGATCTTGTTTTAGTCCAAATTTGATGATTTAATGATTAAAGCATGATTTTATTATTTATTATCAAGTTTATATGATTAATTCTTGGTAATTGTATTTGATTAAACTAAAGTGTCAATTTTGGTATTTTTGGTCATGAATGTCGAGTGGTATGAAATAGGAAAAATAGGATTTTTATCATTTTTTTAGTAATATTAATTGAAGATTGATAGTTTATATTAATATTTGTTTATTTGATTGATTTATTAATTGTTTATATAATTATTTAAGGAATTGATTTAATTATTGTTTTGTCATAAAAAAATGTCGAGTGGTATGATAAGAGTTATGATCAATTTTAGTTTAATTTTGGCTTATGATAATTTAGTTGGTAATTTTGGGAATTAATATAATTAAAGGAATAAAAGGAATTAATAAGATAAGCTGCAATATGAAGGAAAGGAATAATCTAATGATAAGAATAAGTTATAAGATGATAAGAAGTATTGGTCTCATGATGGCCATGTCGATAAGATAAGATAAGAAACAGACGCCTGTTTGGTGATACACGGGTCACCAGATTAGATTAAGTCGAAACCACTGCCCCACTACGGTCTCTAGGCAGTTCTGGATTTTAAGATTTATAGTCGTCTAAGTATTATACGGGTTGGATATGATTATGTATGTATTAACGTATTTATATGTATGTATGTTATTTATGTATTGTATAAGTATGGTATGTTAAGTCTTCCGTTGCGTACGTCTGACAGGTATGTATTTATGTATGTATTTTGTATGTATTTGTATACGTATTTGTAGGTAATTGTTTATGTATTTCAAGTGTATTTTTATACGTATTTCGTATGCATTTTTATACGTATTCATATGTAATTTTTATACGTATTTTACTCGTATTTTTATACGTATTTCGTATGTATTTTTATACGTATTTTATATGTATTTTTACGTAATCTGGTATGTATTTTTATACGTACTTTCATGTATTTTTGTATGATTTTCTTGGTTAATTCTATGATATTATATGGTTAATGGTTCCTCATTTAAGCGGGACAGCCTAGTTACTCGCCACTGACGGTGGACCCCCCCCCCCCAATTTCAGGTGATGATGCAGACGCATAAGTGGGCTTACGTTTGGTTCGGATTTTGTGCCTTGTTGAGATTTATAGAGAGAACGCGGAGTCTATCTTATGCTGTTTTATTTCTTTATTATTTAGTTTCACCCAGCCTGTTGGGAAGGACATTTTAATTTGTATTTTGGATTTATTTAGGGACTTTTGGGACTTTTATTTAATTATTAGATAATAAACGGAATAATGAACTTTAATATTAATAATGTTATTTAAGTTTTGTTTGGTAATGATCCATTTGTTGATTTCCTTCGTAAATCGACAGCCTATAAAAGTTGGGTCGTTACAGTTGGTATTAGAGCATAGGTTAAGACCCTAAAGTTACTTCTCCATAAGTAGCTTGAAAGATGAGTGCATGTGTTCTTAATAACCTGAATCGTTGTTTTGTAGAACGTTAACTACAGAACGCAATTCTCGCTTCAGACGCCGAGCTTTGGAGGATGCTATCCTCACTTTAGCTCAGAAGAGTGTCCAACCTCAAAGCAGTCAGTCGTCCTTCGATCGGGTCGCACGACTCCGACCGCCGGTCTATGATGGGGCAGCAGACCCGACCGTTCTTGAGAACTGGATTCGAGAAATGCGGAAGCTGTTTGATGCCCTTGCATGTTCCGAGCGGGAAAGAGTTCCAATAGCTTCCTATTATCTAAGGGGCGAAGCTGACAACTGGTGGAGTACATTACGGGCCAATCTCGAAACAGAGCTAGTGCAGAACTGGGAAGACTTCATCGAGAAGATGCAAGACCGGTTTTATCCTGATGAGTTGAGATGGCAGAAGCAGGAAGAATTCCTCACGCTCACCCAAGACAGCATGTCCGTTGAAGCTTACACGGACAAGTTTACAGAGCTTTCTCGGTTCGCTACTGCGGTCATTCCTTCTGAAGCTGAGAGAGTCAAGTGGTACATAAAGAAGATGGACCCTCGCATCCGGGTTCATGTGATCAGTAGCAGAGCGACGACCTTCCAGAAGGCGTATGAAGTAGCTCTAGAAATTCAAGCGTCGGTCTCTGAGGAAGAAGCAACTAAGAAAAGGGTACCTTCGGTTCCGACTCCAGCACCAGCAAAGAAGCCTCGGTACGAGTCTACTCCGAAACCTCAGCAGGGTGCTCGACCAACTCCAGGTCAAGGCCCGAGGATCTATCAAGCCTGCAAGAAAGAGTATCACCCAGGCAAGAGGTGTGATGGGTCGCCGATCGTGTGCTTTGATTGTGGTTAAGAAGGTCACAAGTCGGTGTTCTGTCCTAAGAAACGTCCAGCAACAACAACGAGCGTAGCACCGATGAAGAACAGGATCTTCTGCATGACTTAGGAGGAGGCAGATACTCAGCCAGATGTGGTCACGGGTACCTTCCTTGTCCATGATATTGATGCTTAATTTTTGTTTGATACGGGTGCTACTGTGTCTTTTGGTGCTAGATCTTTTGTTGTGAAAGCTAACCTGACTGGAGAGTCTCCGGTCAAATCTGTGATAACTCTTCCTTCAGGAGAGGATTTTGCTTGCCACCGAGAATACAAAAACGTTCCTATTGTAATCTCAGGAGTACAGTTTGAAGCTGATTTGAAGGGATTTCCGATGATCGAGTTCGATGTGATCTTAGGAATGGATTGGTTTGACAAGTATCACACCGCCTTTCGATGTCAAGATCAAGCCATCACCTTGCGTGGTCCCAACGCAAAAAGGGTAACCCATGTTGGGAAGCCCATGAGTAAAGGTGTGAAGATAGTGTCTGCAATAAAGATGCGTAGTCTGCAGCGCAAGGGTGAGACAGTGTACTTATGTCAAGTCAAAGACATGACCAAAGAAGAGCAGTTAGAAGCCATTCCTGCGGTTCGTGATTACGCAGACGTGTTCCCAGAAGAGTTGCCAGGGAGACCATCGGAACGGGAAGTGGAATTCAACATCGATTTGGTGCCCAAAACTACCCCAATTTTGAAGGCTCCATATCGTATGGTCCCTGCAGAATTGAAGGAGTTGAAAACCCAGTTGCAGGATCTGATTGACAAGGGTTTCATAAGGCCCAGTGACATCCTTGGGGTGCTCCGGTATTGTTCGTCAAGAAGAAGGATGGCAGCATGCGGCTATGTATAGATTACCGGGAACTTAATAAGGTGACGATCAAGAACATGTATCCTCTGCCCAGGATTGAAGATTTGTTTGATCAGTTGAAGGTAGCTAGTGTATTCTCCAAGATTGATCTCAGGTCGGGGTATCATCAGATTCCAGTGAAGCCGGAAGATATACCGAAGACCGCTTTCCGCACTAGATAAGGGCACTATGAGTTTGAGGTAATGCCGTTCGGTTTGACTAATGCTCCTGTTGTTTTCATGGATCAGATGAACCAGACGTTTCATCATCTCTTAGATGTGTGTGTAGTGGTGTTCATCGACGATATTCTCATATACTCGAAGAGTGAACAAGATCACACTCAACATTTACATATGGTGTTAGGTGTCTTGCGAGCCCAGAAGTGGTTTGCAAAGTTGTCTAAGAGCGAGTTTTGACTCAAGGAAGTAGCCTTTCTAGGACATGTGATCAATGCGAACGGTGTTAAGGTAGATCCAGCCAAGGTAAAGGCGATAGTGGAATGGCACAGTCCTAAGAACGTGGCCGAGATTCGTAGTTTTCTTGGCTTAGCAGGTAACTTAAAACATTTCATAAAGCTAATGTGCTATTTATGCGTGAATACTTACCTGTAAAATTCTTTCGGTATCAGGTTACTATCGGAGATTTGTGAAAGATTTCTCCAAGGTAGCAGCACCTATGACCAAACTATTACACAAAGACTGCAAATTTGTGTGGTCAAATCTGTGTGAAGAAGCATTCCAGGCCCTCAAACAGAGTCTAGTATCTGCGCCAGTTCTTGCTTTGCCAAATGAAGGTGTGGGATATGAGGTCTACAGTGATGCGTCCAAAAAGGGTCTAGGTTGTGTTCTGATGCAAGAAGGCAAGGTGATTGCATATGCTTCGAGACAACTCAAGGTTCATAAGCAGAATTATCCTACTCACGACCTAGAGTTGGCAGCTGTAGTGTTCGCTTTGAAGATTTGGCGACATTATCTCTATGGAGCTACTTGCAAGCTATTCACCGACCATAAGAGTTTGAAGTATATCTTCACTCAGAAGGAGCTCAACATGAGGCAGCGACGATGGCTCGAGTTGATCAAGGATTATGACCTCTCAGTTGACTATTGTGAAGGGAAGGCCAATCGGTTAGCAGATGCCCTCAGTCGTAAAGATCACCAATCATTCAATAGGATGGCGGTTTTTCCTAAGGAAATCTGCGCTGATCTTCGCAGGATGGAGATTGAGATGGTAATGGCGGGTAACACGCGAGTCTATCTTAATGCTATGAGTGTTGAACCCAGCTTGTATCAAGAGTTACGGGAGAGTCAGAAAGAGGACCCGCAACTCGAGAAAATTCGTGAAGCCAAACTTCAAGGCAAGGCAGAAGACTTCACGATTGATTCAGACGGCGGTATGAAGTTTCGCAACAAGTAATGGAGTTAAAAGTTATAGTTAAACTGTTTTCACCTAATGGATACTAAATTTTACTCCGCAACAGGTGGTGTGTGCCCCAGAATTCGAAACTGAGAAATCGGATCATGGGAGAGGCTCACAATACTCCCTATTCGGTGCATCCAGGTGGTGGGAAGCTCTATAAGGACCTGAAGGAATATTTTTGGTGGCCGACGATGAAGCAAGAAGTCGCAGACTTCGTTGCGCGGTGTCTCACCTGCCAGAAAGTTAAGATTGAGCACCAAAGACCAGGTGGACTGTTGAAGCCATTGCCAATACCCACATGGAATTTTGATTCCATATCCATGGATTTTGTAGTGGGCCTACCAGTGACATCCACGGGTTTGGATACTGTTTGGGTAATCGTGGATCGTGTTAATCCTAAATTAACTACTTTTACCTGGCCTCCCTAATTGTTGCAACAACTAACTAAAGTCACTCTTTTTCCCCAGTTGTTACTCCCTATTCATGGCCCCCGTTACATTTTTTTTTATTTTTCTTTTGGTTCTTTTATAATTAAATAGGTAACAAAGCTCATAACCTGATTACCTATTTCTCAATACAACTCTAAAACTCTCAAAAGATCCTTAAAAACTCCTTGTTGGCCGTGTATTTTTCGAACCGTAGCCAAGATCTGTTCTTGATTTTCTTCTTCCTAATCCAGGTAACTAGACTATCTCATTTAAATTTGGTACAATTTTTCTATATAATTAATTAGGATTGAATTAGGAAAATTAATAAAATTAGTATCATGATAGGGCTAGGATGTTCGAACCATATGATGTAATTTACTATGTTATTTTCTTGATATCTTTATGTAATCTTGATGAATTTTTAATTGTTTTAATTAATTCTATGCATAAAATAATTTATTTAATCATATATTTACATTGAATAATTGCATGATAATTTGTTGAATCATGTTCTTGAATTTTCGTGTGAAATTCGAGTGACCTATGATGATTTTATGATGAATTTTATGATATTTCTTGAATTAAGTTGATGATCTTGATTGTTTAATTGTTGATCAAAGTCTTAAATTAGAATAATTATTTTTTGTTCATGTTGTTCAATATGTCGAGTGGCTTAAGGATTAAGAGGGAAATCAAAATCTGATTTTTATTGTTGAATCTTGTTAATTCTTGAATTATTATTAGTAATCTTGATCTTAATCTTTAATTTAATCATGTTATTGTAAATTCTAGAATTTAATCTTATTATTGTTCTAAACCTTAAAATGCCGTGTGGTTCATGCATGATGAAGGATTGATTTTTGATCTTGTTTTAGTCCAAATTTGATGATTTAATGATTAAAGCATGATTTTATTATTTATTATCAAGTTTATATGATTAATTCTTGGTAATTGTATTTGATTAAACTAAAGTGTCAATTTTGGTATTTTTGGTCATGAATGTCGAGTGGTATGAAACAGGAAAAATAGGATTTTTATCATGTTTTTAGTAATATTAATTGAAGATTGATAGTTTATATGAATATTTGTTTATTTGATTGAATTATTAATTGTTTATATAATTATTTAAGGAATTGATTTAATTATTGTTTTGTCATAAAAAAATGTCGAGTGGTATGATAAGAGTTATGATCAATTTTAGTTTAATTTTGGCTTATGATAATTTAGTTGGTAATTTTAGGAATTAATATAATTAAAGGAATAAAAGGAATTAATAAGATAAGTTGCAATATGAAGGAAAGGAATAATCTAATGATAAGAATAAGTTATAAGATGATAAGAAGTATTGGTCTCATGATGGCCATGTCGATAAGATAAGATAAGAAACGGACGCCTGTTTGGTGATACACGGGTCACCAGATTAGGTTAAGTCGAAACCACTGCCCTACTGCGGTCTCTGGGCAGTTCTGGATCTTAAGATGTGTATTCATCTAAGTAGTAGTACACGGGCTACTATTTAGGAGTTATGGCCATAGCTTAGGCTTAGTGCTTGCAAAGGAGAGCTAAGGGTAGAATACACGGGTTCTTCCCGGTGCATTTTAGGAAAGTTGGGATGTACACGGGTATCCTTACGAGCTACAATGACCGGTCCATAAAGTTAAGAAGATGGTTAAAAGAAGGATTTTGGGTAATAATATGATAAGATAAGTATTATACGGGTTGGATATGATTATGTATGTACTAACGTATTTATATGTATGTATGTTATTTATGTATTGTATAAGTATGGTATGTTAAGTCTTCCACTGCGTACGTCTGACAAGTATGTATTTATGTATGTATTTTGTATGTATTTGTAGGTAATTGTGTATGTATTTCAAGTGCATTTTTATACGTATTTCGTATGCATTTTTATACGTATTCATATGTAATTTTTATGCGTATTTCGTATGTATTTTTATACATACTTTACTCGTATTTTTATACATATTTCGTATGTATTTTTATACGTATTTCGTATGTATTTTTATACGTATTTTGTATGTATTTTTACGTAATCTGGTATGTATTTTTATACGTACTTTCATGTATTTTTGTATGATTTTTTGGTTAATTCTATTATATTATATGGTTAATGGTCCCTCATTTAAGCGGGACAGCCTAGTTACTTGCCACAGACGGTGGACCCCCCCAATTTCAGGTGATGATGCAGACGCATAAGTGGGCTTCTGTTTGGTTCGGGTTGTGTGCCTTGTTGAGATTTGTAGAGAGAACCCGGAGTCTATCTTATGTTGTTTTGTTTCTTTATTATTTAGTTTCACCCAACCTGTTGGGAAGGACAATTTAATTTGTATTTTGGATTTATTTAAGGACTTTGGGACTTTTATTTAATTATTAGATAATAAACAGAATAATGAACTTTAATATTAATAATGTTATTTAAGTTTTGTTTGGTAATGATCCATTTGTCGATTTCCTTCGTAAATCGATAGCCTATAAAAGTCGGGTCGTTACATCTTTGGTTTTATGACTGATGTTAGTAACGTTTGTTTCCTGTTTTTAATCTGTTATTTTATGTGGTTTGGTTCTACTGAAAAGTAGAACAGTCTAGTTACTCGCCACTGACGGTGAACCCCTTTCTTTATTTTACAGGTGAGCAGGATGAGGTGTAGAGACGGGTTTGAGTGATGAACGAGTGTTCTAGCCTCCTGTTTTTCGTTCCTGTTTCTAGTAGTAGTAGATTTATTTTGAGTTGTAGAATTTTATCTTTGGATTAGTTTAATAGTTTCCTTCAAGTGTTTTTCAGATTCAATAATAATAATAATAATAATAATTATAATTACTACTTATTCATGAGTTTTAGTTATATCTCTGTTATAGAATCGATTGGTAATTGCCTGCTTACGACGTTATCACCGCTAACGTCATTGCTCGAAAAACGGGTTGTTACAGTTGGTATCAGAGCACTAGGTTAACCTTTGGTTTACTTCTTCATAAGTAACTTGTGAGATGAGCACTTTATGTAATCAAGAGTGTAATTTAGATCACAAAACCCTGAACTTTAGTGTGAGTAAACTTGGGTAGTGACCTGGGTTAAGAATAATTTTATTCTTTAGTTTTCCATAGTTTTATTTGATGTTTGTGTTGATTTTCCTAACTTGTTTAGTCTTTTACTGAATGGCATCTCCAGCTCGATATATCAACTCTCAAGACCGCCGTTATGCATTAGAGGATGCAATCCTCACTTTGTCACAACAGGGTATTCAACCATCCAGTCAACGGTCTTCTTTTGACCGAATTGCTCATCATCGACCCCCGACCTACGAGTGTACTGCTGACCTAGTTGTGTTAGAGAATTTGGTTCGAGAGATGAGGAAGTTCTTTGACGCCACAAGGTGTCTAGAGATAGAGAAGGTGCCAATAGCCACCTATTATCTCAAGGCAGAAGCAGAAAATTGGTGGTGTACTATCCAGCTAGAGCTCGAGCCGGGACAGATATTCCTATGGCCAAAATTTGTGGAAAAGCTTCAGGAGCAATTTTATCCGGATGAGCTCAGATGGCAAAAGCAAGAAGAATTTTTTTACCTTGACTCAGGGTACGATTTTCGTGCAAGTTTATACGGATAAGTTCACCGAACTCTCCAGGTTCGCCACTTCATTGATCTCGTCAGAGTCAGAAAGAGTGAAGAGGTACATCAAGAATTTGGATCCCTGCATCCGCATTCACGTAATTAGAAGTGGAGCCACGACTTTTCAACTGGCTTATGAAGTTGCTTTGGAGATCCACGCAACAGTGACTGGTGAAGATGAAGAAAAGAAGAGGTCCCATGGGTTCCCCACTCAATCTGCAGCCAAGAAGCCACAATATGAAGCAAGTAAGGGTCTTCAACAGTTCGGCCAACCAGATCAGGGATGAAATCCGAAGCCATGTAACGACTACAAGAAGCCTTTTGTCTGCCCAACGAAGCAGGGGACCGATTCTAGTAACAAAGCTCCCGAGCGCTACCGTGTTTTATGCATGACTCAGGAGGAGGCCGTAGCTCAGCTTGACGTAGTCACTGGTACATTTCAGGTCTCAAATATGCCTGGTTTTGTGTTGTTTGACGCGGGTGCCACTGTGTCCTTTTTTGCTAGGTCTTTTTATCTAAAGCTAACATTGCGGAGGATTCTCCCGTGAGTTCTGCGATTTCACTACCATCAGGTGAAGACTTTGTATGTCGCAAAGAGTACAAAGAGGTTCCGATCACTATTTCGGGAGTCACGTTTCAAGCTGATTTGAAAGAATTTCCTATGGTTGAACTTGATGTCATACTTGGAATGGATTGGCTATCTAAGCATCAGGAAGCTATCCGATGTCAAGATTAAGCGGTGGTGCTCCGCGGACCTAAGGGAAAGAGAATAACATACTCCGGCATTCCACTCAAGAAGGGCGTAAAAGTGGTGTCTGCAATGAAGATGCGTAGCATGCAGAGGAAAGGGGAGATGATCTTCCTATGTCACGTGAAAGACCTTTCAAAGGAGGAGCAATTGGAAGCAATCTCGGTGGTTCGGGATTACGCTGATGTTTTCCCTGAAGAATTGTGCGGAATAACTCTAGAACGAGAAGTGGAGCTTAATATCGAGTTGGTGGAGCTCAATATCGAGTTGGTTCCCGGAACATCGCCCATCTCAAAAGCACCATACAGAATGGCTCCGGCATAACTCAAGGAGCTAAAGACTCAGCTACAGGAATTGATAGACAAGGGTTTTATCAGGCCCAATGTGTCGCCTTAAGGTGCTCCAATGTTATTTATCAACAATAAAGACGGAAGCCTGGGACTCTGCATTGACTATCGGGAACTCAATAAGGTAACTATCAAGAACAGGTACCCTCTACCCAGGACTGAGGATTTGTTCAATCAATTGAAGGGAGCTGCAGTCTTTTCGAAGATAGAAATCCCTAAAACTGCATTTCGAACTAGATACGGGCATTACGAGTTTGAAGTGATGTCATTTGTGTAACAACCCGGATTTTCGGGCCGTAAAATTTCGTTTGGAATTAAGCCTCAAAACCCAAATATTCTATTTTAGGCCAAATGACTTGATTATGTGTGTTAATCCAAGCCCAAAACCCTTGACCAAACCATCCCTTAGCCGGCCCCATCATTAAATTTTTCCCCTTAATCCATCTCCTAATCTAACTCCTAAAATCCAGTAAAGCCTATTTATTTATATTACAAAAACCCACCCTTTTCTCCCTAGTCATTATATTATCCTAAACTCAATCAAAAACCTCTCCTTTCCTCCCTTCTTCCTTAACGGCCCTTTACAAAATAAATCAAACAAACTTTTCTTTTCTCTTCATTAACATCAAACACAAATCCCAAAAATCTTTCAACCATCAAAACCTTTTCAAACTTTTGATCAAAACACCAACCTTGGGACGGCTTGGTGGTGCGTGGTGATCGAGTGTATTGGGCATGTTCTAGTTGTGGTTTTTGCTTATTGTTCTTCTAAGGTAACTAGCTTTTTCACTTAGTAATAGGATCAACCAACATAGGATACCAACTGTGACGACCCGACTCGCTTAAACCGGCGCGGAAGAAACCGACGAGTCGAATAGTCAGAACTAACAAACTAAAATACTTAAAATTAAAAACAATCCTCAAAATGATTATCTTACTAAACCAAAAAGTATAAATACCCACAACTTTGTACGCAACTAATCCCAAAAGTCAAACTACTACTACTAACATACGTAACTCCAAATCCATGTCAGAGTTATAGTAAAGTATACAAGTACAACCACTATAGTTCAAAACTAACCAAAATCATAAAATAACAGTAATAAAACTATATAACAACATCGGCGCTCGCCCAACTCAAAGCTAAGCAAGAACCTAATCATCAGAATTACCTGAAAAGTAAACAACAGTCCACCGTCAGTGGCGAGTAACATAACTGTCTCACCCTAACGGGAATACACATGAACATAGCATAAATCAAACAATCCACTCAAAACATGCGAATCATACCATTATACATGCTTGACTCGACTAACTAACCAATCTTAACTTTGGCGCAATCATTCGCATACTAGACCGGACTACGCACGTACGAACGCATCTTACGCGAACGAACTTTCCAACTATGCCAGGATTGAGAATCTTACTCCCAACCCTATGAAACCAATCTTACTGGAAATCCATGTCAAAGACGACATAGTGGTAATCACTATCCCAATACCGCGGTTAGGATAGGGGCAACGTCTTAACCCAAAAACATAGAATCTTACTCTAAGTTTTAGGCGTCTAGTAACGAAATCAAGCTAATCTTTAAATCCTTAAACCTTTAATCCGAAGTTTACATTCTTAGTTACTTCTTAAGTTGCATCTTACGCCTTGACTTAAGAAAATAACATGTAAACCAAACATCTTACAACATCTTATCACTTTCTTTAACCGTTTCTTTAACTTTCTTTAACTTTAAAAACTCAATCAAGAACTCATAAAGAACCTTAAAGAACTCATGAAGAACTCAAAGAACTCATCAAGAAGTCATCCAAGATTCAAGATCTTCAATCAAGAACTCAATCAAGATTCAAGAACTTCATCCAAAAACTCATCCAAGAATCAAGAACTCATCCCAAATCATCAAAATGCACGCATATTTTCAACACATGAAATTATCAACTTTCTTGCATCCAAAATTCATCAATCTTGAACATGATAAACATAAACTTAATACTAACATATTCAACCATGAAATCACCATTTTCAACCTTAAAATCATCATGAAATCACCTACAAATCAGATTTACATTTCATGCACATAAACATGTCAAAACATCAACATAAACTAATCTTATGCATTTAATCTATACTATGGATCATAGTATACCAATCAAGTTGAGAAAGCATGTTACCTTGATGAAGATTAACAAGGTAAACACTCAAGAACTTGCTGCCCGGAACACTACCCACACGGCCAAGCAACACGGACACGGCCCACAACCACGAACACCACACTTGTTGCACGGCTGCTGCTGCACGGCTGCTATGCACGAACACACGGCACCACCACTTGCACGGCCCGTTTGCACGCCACCACCGCACGGCCTCCACACGGCTTCACACACGATCCACCCTTGAACATGAACCCTACGAACAAACCCCCAAAACTAGAACCCAACTAGAAATCTTGATCAATAGAAATGGAGATTATTGTGTTTTAGTAACTTAAAAATCAATAGAAGTTTAATCTTTAAGTTTTGGAATTGGATGGAAGATGAACAATTGATGGTGGAGACACCAAAATGGTGTGTGGAATAGGGAGAGCAAATGGAGGGAAGTGTTTGATCTTTTGATGGCAAGGGATGGCAATTTAGCAAATGAATTCTCAAGCCTTACTAACTCCTCTATATATAGAGTTAGTTAAGGTGTGAACATGAGGCAAATCCTTGCCATGCACACAAGGGGGGGCCGGTTTTCATGAGCCAAAATTGGCCAAAGTTGGGCTCTCGTGATCAATTGGGCTAATTTACAATAATTACGTGATTAATCACGCATAATTCGTTTTAGCCCAAAATATTAAATAACTAATTAGAAAATTAAATAATGAAATTCTAATTAATTAAATAATAATAAAATAATTAATAATCGATTAAAATAAAATAATTCGAATTTAATCGAAATTATTCACATAAAATAAAATAAATAGTTCAAAAATAAATTTGAACCATACATAAAATCACATAAACATACATAAACACACCACAAAAATACCTATAAAATCAGGGCTGTTACAACTTCCCCTCCTTAAAGAAATTTCGTCCCGAAATTTAAGGCAAAGGAGATCGCTCACCCTCGAAAAATTCCGGGTATTTCTGCCTCATGGACGCCTCCGTCTCCCAAGTCGCCTCCTCATGGTGTTGATTTCTCCACAACACCTTGACGAGCTGGACTTGCTTACGCCGAAGGGTCTTCACTTCCCGATCCAAGATCTGGACGGGTCGCTCCTCAAAAGTCAGATTCGGCTCAAACGTGGCTGACTCCCCTGGGATAATGTGGGTAGGATCATGTACATATTTCCTTAGCTGGGAAACATGGAACACGTCATGTACATTAGACAAACTAGGTGGTAATGCCAATCGATATGCCACCTCCCCAACTCGTTCCAGTATCTCGTAAGGTCCCACATATTTCCGTCGGAGTTTACCCTTTTGACCAAAGCATGCCACTCCTTTGAACGGTGAAACCTTAAGCAAGACTTTGTCACCTACCTTGAAAGCCAGCGCTCTACGTCGATTATCGGCGTAGGATTTCTGACGACTCTAAACGGCCTGCATCTTGGACCGGATGACTCGGACCTTCTCGATAGTATCACGTACCATATCAGGTCCTAAAGCCACAGAATCACTAATATCATTCCAACATATAGGACTCCGACATTTCCTGCCATAGAGAGCCTCGTACGGAGCCATCCCGATGCTGGAGTGATAGCTATTATTATAGGAGAACTCTATCAAACAGAGCATACGTACCCAAGACTGATGGTACTCCAGAGTACAAGCTCGAAGTATATTCTCTAAAGTCTGGATGGTCCTCTCAGTCTAACCATCGGTCGCCGCATGAAAAGCGGTGCTCAACTTCAGCTTCGTCCCAAAGGCTTCCTGAATTGATTTCCAGAAACGAGACAGAAATCTCGGATCTCGATCAGAAACGATCTCCCTTGGAACTCCGTGAAGTCGAATAATATCCTGAGTATACGCCTCCGCTAGACTCTCCATAGACCATGTCGTCTTCATCGTAATGAATCTAGCGACCTTAGTCAACCTATCCACTATTACCCAAATGGCATTCAAAACATTACAGGTAGGTAGGCTAACCACGAAGTCCATAGATACCGACTCGAACTTCTAGGTCGGAATAGGTAGTGGTTGCAACAGACCTCCCGGTCTCTGATGCTCGATTTTAACCTTCTAACAGACTAAACATCGAGCTACAAACTCTGCTACATCCCTCTTCATCTTAGGTCACCAGAATTGGCCCTTGAGGTCCTGGTATAACTTGCTACCTCCAGGATGAACATAGTAGGGCGAGTTATGTTCCTCAGACATAATTCTGATCCTAAGATCAGAACAGTCCGGTACACACCACCTCCCTCGGAATCGCAGACTACCATCGGAAGGGATCTCGAAACCTACGGCTTTACCTTGCCGTAGAGCCTCTCGTATCCTAGCTAACTATGGGTCGTTCTGTTGACCCTCGCGCAATTCCTGAATCAAATCAGGCTCAGCACTCATAGTTGTCAGACGAAGTCTGACGGAACTATGGCTTCTACTGAAGCTCAAGCGATGCTTAGGACTTAGTGCATCAGCGACTAATTTCGCCTTGCCCTCGCAATAGTTAAGCGTCAGTTCCTAGTCCTTAATCAGCTCAAGCCATCGTCTCTGCCTCATATTGAGGTCTTTCTGAGTAAAGATGTACTTGAGGCTGTTGTGATCCATGAATACTCTACACGAACCTCCATAGAGGTAGTGCCTCCAGATTTTGAGCGCGAATACTACAGCTGCTAATTCCAAGTCAAGCGTAGGATAGTTACGCTCGTGCACCTTCAATTGTCTCGATGCGTAAGCGATGACTTTCCCACCTTGCATGAGGACACATCCTAGGCCACTCTTCGAAGCATCACTATAGACCTCGAAGTCCTCCTCATCGTTCGGAAGGGTAAGTATAGGAGCAGAGACTAATCTCTGTTTCAATTGCTGGAATGCTTGATCGCAAGCCTCTGTCCAAACGAATCGGACCTCCTTCTGTAGGAGACAAGACATCTGCCTAGTAATCTTGGAGAAGTCCTGGACGAATCATCGATAGTATCCGGCTAATCCCAGAAAACTACGAACTTCCGCCACATTTCTCGGGCTACTCCAATCAACTACAGCCTTAATCTTAGCCGGATCTACCTTAATGTCGTCCTTACTAATTACGTGACCTAAAAATGCTACTTCGCGAAGCCAGAACTCACACTTGGAGAGTTTCGCGAACCACTTATTACTACGTAATATCTCAAGTACCATCCGGAGATGTTCCGCATGCTCAGACTCATCTCTCGAATATACTAAGATATCTTCTATAAATACTACGACATACTTATCGAGTAAGTGGTGAAATGTCCGGTTCATCTGGTCCATGAACACCGCTGGCGCATTAGAGAGGCCAAAGGGCATCACCTCGAACTCGTAGTGGCCGTATCTAGTACGAAAAGCAGTTTTCGAAATGTCTTCTTTCTTGACTGGAATCTAATGATATCCAGATCGAAGATCTATCTTCGAAAACACTCCTGCTCCTCGCAACTGGTCGAACAGGTACTTAATCCTAGGCAACGGGTACTTATTCTTGATGGCTACTCCATTCAAGTCTCGGTAGTCTATGCACAGGCGCATACAACAGTCTTTCTTCTTCACGAAGAGCACAGGTGCTCCCCATGGAGAAACGCTCAGCCTAATGAAGCCCTTATCGATCAAATCCTAGAGTTGTGTTTTTAACTCTTGCAACTCCGATGGTGCCATCCGGTAAGGGGCCTTCAAAATCGGCGATGTCCCGGGTGTTAAGTCGATATGAAACTCGACATCACGCTCGGGTGGAACTCCTGGTAGCTCATCAGGAAATACGTCTCTGAAATCCCTCGCTACAGGTATATCGTCCAACAGATGCTCCTCAGTCAAATCCCTTACCTGACATAAGTACACCATATCGCCCTTCTGGCGATGCTTTCTCATTTTCAAGGCTGAGATTACCTTAACTCCTTTCTTAAGGACGAACCCAGAGTAGGTAACTCGGTTGCCCTGGAGTCCTCGGAATATCACTGACTGATCTCGGCAACGAATGATCGCTCGATACCTCGACAGCCAGTCCATACCAAGTATCACGTCGAACTCCATCAGCGGAAACTCCTTCAGATCAGCAGTCGCTTGCTCCCCAGCTATCACGATAGGCACTCCTCGGAACTCGCGCTGACAAATAAAATCCTCTCCGGAAGGGAGAGTTATAACTGAACTAACAAGAAAGCTACCACGAAGATTAGACCTCGAGGCAAAACTACTAGCCACAAAAGAGACAATAGCACCAGAATCAAACAATACTAAAGCTAACACACCAGAAATAAGAAATCAACCTGATACGACGTCAGGCTGAACCTCGACCTCCACCTCGGTCATATAGTAGACTCGGTTCTTCACCGGAATCTTCGTCGGTGCCGGAAGCTGCTTAACCTCAGAGTCTGGCTTCCTCTAGGGGCATACTGACGCCTTATGGCCTTCCTTCCTGCAGATATAACACGCTATGGGCGAACCGTCACACCGCTTCCCTGGATGGAAGTCTCGGCCGCATCCTCTGCACTTCGAGCCATCGGAACCCTTATGCGAACTTGTGGTCGGAGGGGTACTGCTAGGAGCACTAAATCGGGGCTTCTTAAAAGAAGTTGTCATCGCCGGAATCTGAGCTCTCTTCCTGCTCGCATCCTCCTCAGCCGTTGATGCCTGAATCTCGAGTGTTACCTCGTAAGCCTGCTGAAATGTCGTCGCTCCACTACTGATCACGTGCACGCTAATCCTCGGATCTAGCTTTTTGATGTAGCGCTTGACCCGATCCTTCTCTGACGGAACCACGGACGTAGCGAACCTCGATAACTCCGTAAACTTGTCAGTGTACGCCTGGACGGTCATCTTACCCTGTGTAAGAGTAAGAAAATCCTCCTGTTTCTGCCACCGCAACTCGTCGGGGTAGAAACGCTCCTGGATCTTATCGACGAACTCGATCCACGACATCAAATGTAACGGCAAGCACGCGTCCTTAGCTAACGTCCACTAGTTATCGGCCTCTCCACGTAGATAATAAGCGGCGATCTGCACCTTCTCGTGCTTGGGGCAAAACGTCGCGTCGAACAGCTTCCCCATCTCGCGGATCCAGCTCTCCAGAATAGTGGGGTTGGCAACCCCATCGTAAGTCGGAGGTCGATGACGTGCGATACGGTCGAACGTCGACTGCGTACTCGGCGTATGACGACTATGGTGCGCCAACGTAAGGATCGCCACCTCGAGTGCCCGCAACCTCTGTCGTCCAGTACTCAACCGGCGAGGTGTAGACATGCTGTAACGCATTACAACAAAAAGACATACCAAAATAACAATGTCAGTCATACATCCCTACCACATTCAAGTGCACAAAATAAAGAGAGAAAAGAAAATAGAAAAGATCTTATCCCAGTCTTTCTACCCAACTCTTCTCCCTTTACTTAATCCTAATTTTGTTTTATCACTCGGGAATAGTAAAGCTCTCAACTCCCGGTTTTAACTCAAATCCTAAAACTTCACTTAAAACCTATTCGACTCCGATACCAACTGTGATGACCAGACTCGCTTAAACCGGCGCGGAAGAAACCGACGAGTCGAATAGTCAGAACTAACAAACTAAAATACTTAAAATTAAAAACAATCCTCAAAATGATTATATTACTAAACCAAAAAGTAAAAATACCCACAAGTTTGTACGCAACTAATCCCAAAAGTCAAACTACTACTACTAACATACGTAACTCCAAATCCATGTCAGAGTTATAGTAAAGTATACAAGTACCACCACTATAATTCAAAACTAACCAAAATCATAAAATAACAGTAATAAAACTATATAACATCGGCGCTCGCCCAACCCAAAGCTAAGCAAAAACCTCATCATTAGAATTACCTGAAAAGTAAACAACAGTCCACCGTCAGTGGCGAGTAACATAACTGTCTCACCCTAACGGGTATACACATGAACATAGCATAAATCAAACAATCAAATCAAAACATGCGAATCATACCAATATACATGCTTGACTCGACTAACTTAACCAATCTTAACTTTGGCGCAATCATTCGCATACTAGACCGGACTACGCACGTACGAACGCATCTTACGCGAACGAACTTTCCAACTATGCCAGGATTGAGAATCTTACTCCCAACCCTATGAAACCAATCTTACTGGAAATCCATGTCAAAGACGACATAGTGGTAATCACTATCCCAATACCGCGGTTAGGATACGGGCAACGTCTTAACCCAAAAACATAGAATCTTACTCTAAGTTTTAGGCGTCTAGTAACGAAATCAAGCTAATCTTTAAATCTTTAAACCTTTAATCCGAAGTTTACATTCTTAGTTACTTCTTAAGTTGCATCTTACGCCTTGACTTAAGAAAATAACATGTAAACCAAACATCTTACAACATCTTATCACTTTCTTTAACCTTTTCTTTACCTTTCTTTAATTTTAAAGACTCAATCAAGAACTCATAAAGAACCTTAAAGAACTCATCAAGAACTCAAAGAACTCGTCAAGAACTCATCCAAGATTCAAGATCTTCAATCAAGAACTCAATCAAGATTCAACAACTTCAACCAAGAACTCATCCAAGAATCAAGAACTCATCCGAAATCATCAAAATACACGCATATTTTCAACCAATTCAACACATGAAATTATCAACTTTCTTGCATCCAAAATTCATCAAACTTGAACATGATAAACATAAACTTAATACTAACATATTCAACCATGAAATCACAATTTTCAACCTTAAAATCATCATGAAATCACCTACAAATCAGATTTACATTTCATGCACATAAACATGTTAAAACATCAACATAAACTAATCTTATGCATTTAATCTATACTATGGATCATAGTATACCAATCAAGTTGAGAAAGCATGTTACCTTGATGAAGATTAACAAGGTAAACACTCAATAACTTGCTGCCCGGAACACTACCCACACGGCCAAGCAACACGGACACGGCCCACAACCACGAACACCACACTTGTTGCACGGCTGCTGCTGCACGGCTGCTATGCACGAACACACGACACCACCACTTGCACGGCCCGTCTGCACGCCACCACCGCACGGCCTCCACACGGCTTCACGCACGATCCGCCCTTGAACACGAACCTTGCGAACAAACCCCCAAAACTAGAACCCAACTAGAAATCTTGATCAATAGAAATGGAGATTATTGTGCTTTTAGTAACTTAAAGATCAATAGAAGTTTAATCTTTAAGTTTTAGAATTGGATGGAAGATGAACAATTGATGGTGGAGACGCCAAAATGGCGTGTGGAATAGGGAGAGCAAATGGAGGGAAGTGTTTGATCTTTTAATGGGAAGGAATGGCAATTTAGCAAATGAATTCTCAAGGCTTACTAACTCCTCTATATATAGAGTTAGTTAAGGTGTGAACATGAGGCAAGTGGCAAATCCTTGCCATGCACACAAGGGGGGCCGGTTTTCATGAGCCAAAATGGGCCAAAGTTGGGCTCTCGTGATCAATTGGGCTAATTTACAATAATTACGTGATTAATCATGCTTAATTCGTTTTAGCCCAAAATATTAAATAATTAATTAGAAAATTAAATAATAAAATTCTAATTAATTAAATAATAATAAAATAATTAATAATCGATTAAAATAAAATAATTCGAATTTAATCGAAATTATTCACATAAAATAAAATAAATAGTTCAAAAATAAATTTGAACCATACATAAAATCACATAAACATACATAAACACACCACGGAAATACCTATAAAATCAGGGCTGTTACATACTAGATTCGATGGAAGTCATGATTTTGTTCTTGTGCGTGTGAATTTCGAATGACGTATGGAGCTTGGTTTTTAATTTCTTTACTTGTTTATAATGTATCTTGATTATTCTTGGAATGTTTATGCATGGATTAATCTTATTATGATAGTTTGATATGAATCTTGTTATGAATTAATGAAATCTTGAATTGTACTTTGATGTATTCATGCGTATGGTTTATGGTTCTAAAGCATGAACTTTTATTTGTTGTAAATGCATATCTTGATGATTGAAACTTGAATCTTTGTTTTCTTGAATCATGGAAGCATGTTAGAAGCATAGAGTTTGCATTTTTATACCTTGTTCTATTCACATATTAGAGCATAATGTTCAAGTTTGAACCTTTGTGTTGTAATCTTTCATAATCTTGAATCTATGATCTAGTTTGTGAATCTTTATGATTATTTATGCAATTTGAAGAGTTTAACCCTTGTTCTTGAGTTTACCTTGTATGGACGAATAGCATGATGAGGTTGGGTGATTATGTTCGTGCTCTCTTGATTTATCTTTTTTGCAAGTTTGATCTTTTTGAGTCTTTTACGAATTATTGAATCTTTCTTTAGTCTTTTTGTTTCGAATTCTTGTTGGTCGAATGGTACTAGATTAGTTTTGGATTCGAAATCTTGTTATCTTGTTGTCCTTGATTAAAGCTTGAACCATTATGTTTATTTCATTATATTCTTGCGTTATGTATTTAGTTATGGCTCTTCATAAATGGTTGTGGTGTCGATTATATGTTAAGGTTGCTATGGTGATTTTGGTATGATGCTCGTATGAATTGATGAATGCCGAAGTCTTGTTACGTGTATATTTCCTTGCGTGAATGTTGGTGTCCTTGTTCGAGTCTTGATGATTGTCGTTTGAATTTGAATCGTGTCATTTACCATTTGAGTCAGTTGTGTCGTGTCGAATGGTTGAAGATCGTGCGTGTATCAGTTCATCGATGATGAATCGTGTCAGGGACTTCTTTGTTGTTATCGGTTCATCGGTAATGAATCGTGTCGGGGCCTTGTTTGTTGTTATCAGTTCATCTGTGATGAATCGTGTCGGGGACTTGTTTGTTGTTATCGATTCATCGGTGATGAACCGTGTCGGGGACTTGTTTGTTGTTATCAGTTCATCTGTGATGAATCGTGTCGGGGACTTGTTTGTTGTTATCGGTTCATCGGTGATGAATCGTGTCGGGGGCTTGTTTGTTGTTATCGATTCATTGGTGATGAATCGTGTCGGGGACTTGTTTGTTGTTATCGGCCTCGTGCCGTGTCGGGGACTTGCTTGTTGTATCAACTTCAGTCGTGTCGGAATAATACTCTATGTCTGATGTTGATTAATGTTTCTATTGTTGTATTTAAAGCGTCATATATGAACTTGGTATTTGGATGAAGTCTTTCCGCTGCTTATGCTCTTTGTTGTACGATTCTGTTATTTAAATGTTGTTAAGGATGATTTGGTTGTTACGTGTCTGCTATGTGATCTATTATTTTATGTTGTTTGCTTCCACTGCTAAGTGGAACAGTCTAGTTACTCGTCACTGACGGTGGACCCCCATTTTTATTTTGCAGGTGATCAGGATAGAGTTTAGCATTGGGTTAAGTGTTTAGCGAGCGATCTAGGCTCCTGTTTATTTCCTATTTTTAGTAGTTTGGTTGTAATAATAGAATCTGTCATTTACATTTTTTTTTTGGATGACTTTAAAGTTTAATAAATAAAATGATTAAGTTTAGAGCTTCCGCTGTGATTATTGAATTTATTATTGAAAGATTTAGTTGTTAATGATTCGTATTGTTGTTTTCTTCGAAAACAACGTTGCTAAATACGGGTCGTTACAGTTTGGGTTGACTAATGCGCCGAAGTGTTCATGGATCAGATGAATCTCACTTTTCATCATCTTCTGGATGTGTGTGTGGTGGTCTTCATTGATGACATTTTGATCTACTCCAAGAATGAGCAGGAGCACGAGACACATTTGTGTCTGGTATTGGACGTGCTAAGAGCGCAAAAGTGGTTCGCTAAGCTGTCGAAGTGTGAATTCTAGATTAGTGAAGTGGCATTCCTCAGTCACATCATCAACAAAGATGGTGTCACAGTAGAATCAGCTAAGGTCATGACCATAGTGGAATGGAACAACCCAAGAATGTGGCTGAAATTCGATGTTTTCTGGGATTAGCAGGTAATTGAGTCATGAATTTGTTTTAACAAGCAATACTTTTCCTAATATTCCTAGATAACTACAGTGAATTGATTTTTAATTGTCAGGGTACTACCGGAGATTCGTGAAGGATTTCTCAAAAGTAGCTCAACTTATGACAAAGCTTTTGCAGAAAGAAAGCAAGTTTTTATGGACCGATCAATGTGAACAGGCATTTCAGGCGTTGAAGCAATTCAAAGTCTTGTCACAGCTCCAGTCTTAGCCTTGCCAAATCACGACCTAAACTACGAAGTATATAGCGACGCATCCAAGAAAGGTTTGGGTTGTGTCCTAATGTAGGAGAAGAAGGTGATAGCTTATGCCTCGAGGCAACTCAAGGTGCATGAGCAAAATTATCCCACTCATGATCTAGAATTGGCAGCATTAGTGTTTGCTCTGAAAATTTGGCGACATTATTTATATGGGGCAGTGTGCAAAATCTTCACCGATCACAAGAGTATGACATATGTCTTCACACAAAAAGAGCTCAACATGCGTTAGCGGAGGTGGCTAAAACTGATTAAAGACTTCGACTTGTCATTGGATTACTGTGAAGGGAAGGCGAACCGTGTGGCCGATGCTCTCAGTCGCAAGGTACACCATTCTCTCAACAGTGCCATGGTCCTTCCGAAGAAAATTTGCACAGATCTTCAACGGATGGGAATAGAAGTAGTCAATTCAGGAGGCACTTGAGCATATCTTTGTGCGATGAGAGTGGAACTTAGCCTGCATCAGGAGATTTGTGAGAAGCAGAAGACAGACACTCAGCTAGAAAAGATTCGAGAGGCGAAATTGCAAGGCCAAGCAGAAGATTTCGTCATAGACCCAGAAGGAGGTTTGAAGTTTCATGACTGGTAAAGAAAGAATTGAGAAAGGTTAAGTTTACCTGTTTTCAAAATCTTTATCTTGTCAAAATCTTAACTTGAAGTTATTTCTTTAGGTGGTGTGTTCTAAGGTACACGCTCTTGAAGAATCGAATTTTGGAGGAAGCTTATAATACTCCATATTCAGTGCACCCGGGAGGTAGTAAGTTGTACAAAGACCTGAAGGAGCATTTCTGGTGGCCTGGGATGAAGCAAGAAATTGCCGAGTTTGTGGCCCGATGTCTAACCTGTCAGAAAGTCAAGATTGAGCACCAAAAACCCGGAGGATTGTTGCAACCATTGCCCATACTGAAGTGGAAATTTGACTCCATTTCCATGGACTTTGTGGTGAGTTCTCCAACCACGGCCAAGGGATCGAACACAATATGGGTTATTGTCGACATATTAACCAAGGTGGCCTGATTCATTCCTATGAAGACAACCTGGTCAATGGAAAAGATGGAAGAGGCATACACACAAGAAATTGTGCGATTATATGGAGTACCAAAGGATATAGTGTCTGATCGTGATCCGAGATTCTTTTCCCGATTCTAGAAATCCCTCCAAGAGGCTTTTGGAACTAAGCTGAACCTGAGTACAACGTTCAATGCAGCTACCGATGGCCAAACGGAGAGAACCATTCAGACATTGGAGGACATGCTGAGATCGTGTGCCTTGGAATTTCAGCAGACCTAGGAGAAGTGACTAAGTTTGGTAGAGTTTTCTTACAATAACAGCTAGCATTCTAGCATTCATATGGTACCGTATGAAGCCCTATACGGGTGACGTTGTCGCAGCCCTACCTGCTGGAGTGACATTACTGATGCACAAGTGATAGGGCCTGATCATATCAAGGACACAGTCGACCAGATCAAGATCATTCGAGTCAATTTACAAGCAGCGCAGAGTCGACAGAAATTTTATGCCGATCGACGGAGGAAACAACTAACTTTTGCAGAAGGCGACAAAGTTCTACTTAAGGTATCCCCCACGAAAGGCGTAACCAAATTTGGTCAACAAGGAGAAGTTGCGTATCTCCTGGCATTACCTCTGGATTCGTTGAAGGTTCATGACGTTTTCCATGTTTCACAACTACAGAAATACATAGGTGATCCCTCACATGTAATTCTAGTAGAATCTGCTGCGATCGACCCTATTCTCACTTTCGAGGAAAGACCGGTGCGTATTCTGGAACGCCAGGAGCGTCAGTTACGCCGAAAGGTAGTACCTTTGGTCAAAGTTCTTTGGAGAAGCCAAAAGTATGAAGAAACAACTTGGGAGACTGAAGCGTCTATGCGAGGGAAGTACCACGAGTTGTTCGAAGCAGGTGAGCTTAGTTGTTGTTTAGTTGTTGGTTGTTGTTTTTGATCTGTGGATTCTGTGTATGTGTATACTTCCTTATGACATTTCGAGGTCAAAATTTTCTAAAGGAGGGGAGACTGTAATGACCCTAATTTTGGGCCATTGATCAGTCCATTTTAGGACCTATTTTCCCGGCTCTTTTCGCTTGTTTTCCGCGCATTTTAGGCTTAGTTTTCCATGTTTTAAGCCTTTTTAGCTTAGTTTTAGTTTATTTAGAGTTTTCGTTGAATAATGTCATTTTATAGTTGTTTTTGTCAATAATTGAGCTATTGTGTGTTACGTATGCCTTTTATTCTTTAATGTATATGTTTTGCGGGTTTCCAAGAGATTCTCGAAAGTCTTCAAGGGTCGTGAGAGGTCCCAAGAAGCTTAGAGAAGCATGCCGCAAAGCCAAGACCATAAGACAAGGCAAAGTGCACCCAAAGGGCTTTTTTTAATTTTTAAGGCTTGTCGGGCCCGAGGCCCGATGTCTCGGGAGGCATGCTGACCCGCCCCGAGAAGCCCGAGCAAAAGTTGGAAGCATTTGGGTCATGTGATGGTTGTGGATAGAGCCAAGCACGCGCCCACGCTGAATGACCATCACCCGCGACAGCCCCCAAAGAAAGCAACGCCCAGGCCAGCTCGAGCCCTCACTCGCGGCCGCGCCACCTCCAACGTCGCACCCGTGCCGCCAGCTACACGCCCGCGCCACCCCTTCCGCGCGTCCGCGCCTGAGCTGGGAGCAACAACTTTGTTTTTGGGTCATGTTTGTTGTTGGCTCGTGCTGTTCTCAGCTTCGACTCATGCCTCTTCTATGCTTGGCCCCCTTGTTTTCCCACTTCTATATATACCTTCTAAGGTCCCTAAACATAGGGACAACACTTTAGCTTAGATTTTAGTCCCAAAAATCAGATTTGCTTAGGGTTTGAGGAGAGAGAAAACCTCTCTTCCTCTTCCCATAGTTAAGGTTTATGTTAATCTTCTTGTTTCATAGTTTTAGATCTAGTTTTAGCTTGATATTTTGATTGTTTGTTGATGAAGATGAATGACTTTGGAGGATTGTTCAAGTGACATGGCCATTCCATCAAGATTGCTCATCAAATTCAATGAGTTTCCAATCTCTCCTTTACTTTACTTGTTCTTGTTTTACTTGCTTTCAATCTTGTTTTTCTCATGTTTTTGAAGTAGTATAGTTCTTAAATTATGCAATTTGATGTTTCTTTTCTTTATTTTCTTTCTTGTTGGTAGATTTAGTGTTTAATTTCATGTTTTTATGCTTGTTTAGTAGTGTAATGCTCTTGTTCATGATTTTTGAGTAGTTAATTTTCTAGGGTTTGAAGGTGATGGGTTCATTGCTTGAAATTGGGGGTTTTCATATAGTTTTTGGTTCAATTGTGTTCATGGTTGGTTAATGTTGGTGTTAATGAGCTTAGAGATTAGCTAAAGGCCATAGTTGATTTCTTGGTATTTTTGAACTATAATAGGGCTTTGTCTATGAGTTAGTTATGCTTTGATTTTCATTGCCCAATGTTGCTAGTGAGACCATTACAACGGGAGTCGGTGGTCGAGCTAGGAATCCACTTTAGGTACGTTGTTAGTGAGACTATTACAATGGGAGTCGAACTAGGAATTTACTTATGGTGAAACCTTGCTATAATTGTGATCATTGAATGTAATGATAACGTCCATTCGGGAGAAGTCGTTATTGTTATATTCATGCGTCAACTCCTAAATCACTCCGGGAGGAGGTTTAGGTACCTTAATAGAGTTTAATTCCCCTTCCTTGATTTAGTTCGTTCTTTAGAGTTTTTGCAGTAAATCCCCCAAAATCAATTGAACCCGGATCCGACAACCCTAGAATTTAGTTTATTATTTTTCGCATTTATTTTTTGCAATAGTTTTAGCTTCCATTTCAACAACAAAACCAAGATCCTTAATCGACCTAAATCGCACAACACGATTCACGACTTGTTCCTCGTGTTCGACACCCCCACTTATACTACAACGGGGGTTTTATTTGTTTGGTGAAAGAGCCTAAAAAACCCCTTCATCAGCCATAAAATTTTCTTGTGGAATTAAGCCTTGAAGCCCAAACACTTTGTTTTGGGCCAAAGAACTTAGTTTGTGTTGGGATTGCAAGCCCAAGCCTTGCAATAAGACCCCCCATGGCCGCCCCCCTCCCCTTTTGATGCCCTTAAGTTCACTCCTTGAAACCCACCTATTTTCTAGTAAGCTTCACTTATTTATACCTCTAAAGCTCACAACTTTTAAACTCTTTTACTCATTATTCATTCCAAGCAAACTAACTTCCTCTTCTCCTTGGTACCTCACAGCTTTCTAAGCCAAATCAACCCATTTTTTTTCATTTCAATCTCTTCTCTTCACAATCTAATCCATCTTTAATCCTTTCTAGTGTGTGACGAATCTCGTGCAAGTGAACCAAGTGGTGGTGCTTTGGCCGTGTGTGGTGACGAATGAGCCGTGTAGTTAGGATGTGTTTTTTGCTGCTAATCTTCATTAGGTAACTAGCTTTCTACTTAGTTTTAGGATAAAATTCAACATAGGATAATTAGATTAGATAGATTGATATGGTTGTAATGTCATGCATGAATGTCGAGTAGTATAGGTTGCTTGGTTCGAGTTTCTTTACTTTTTTCATGCAGTTTGATGATTCTTGATTAATCTTTTCATGTTATTTACGTTCATGATCCTTGCTTATTAATTCTATTCGAATATTGATGCAAATAATTGAATTCTTGGATCGTTTCCTTTCTAATATGGTGCGTGTAACTATGATGAACAAAGCATGAATCTTTACTTGTTTTTAAGCTTATCTTGATTCTTCTTGATGAATTCTTGAATCTTATGATTTATTTTGATGTCACTTCATTAATCTTGGAATTAGATTATGAAATCTTGAATCGTTTTGTTTGTCTTTATTTGATGTTCTATGCATGAATCTTGCATGATTAAAGCATGGGTTTTTATTTTGGTTCTTGTTATTAATATGTACGATTAAGCATTAACCGTAGTTTTCATGAATCCATGTCTGTTTAAGAGCATAAAAATTGAACCTTTGTTTTGCTTTCCTCTCGCCAACATGGTTTTGATGACCAAGGTTGAACCTTTTTACTTGTTCTTGGATTTTTTATCCAATTGGCCGAATGGTTGTAATAAATTTCTTGAGTTCTTGTTTAATTTTCTTGAAGTTTGAACTATTATTTTATTTTGTGAAATCATGTTAAACAACGTATGAATTATGCCTATGATCTTGAATTATGTTTCTAATTCGTCTTGTGCGCCGTTCTTGGCATTTGAACCTTGCCCTTGAGAACCGTGTAGTTAGTGTCTCTTGGGACAAATTCGAATCGCAACGGACCCAGTTAATGCGTGTTGCCTGATATCCTGTGTTTAATCGTGTGGTTGATTAACTTATTGTTGAATATGGAATTGATGATTCATGATGGCCATGATGCGTATGTCTTGTGATGGTATTACTATATGAACTGGTTTTGCGTCTTTTTATTTCAGTCAAGTCTTGTCGTGTCTATCGGTTGTAGACCGAGTGGGTCATGCTTATCGGTTGAAGACCTAGCGGGTCATGTCTATCGGTTGAAGACCGAGCTGGTCATGTTTATCGGTTGTAGACCGAGCGGGTCATGTTTATCGGTTGAAGACTGAGCGGGTCATGTCTATCGGTTGTAGACCAAGCGGGTCATGTCTATCGGTTGTAAACCGAGCGGGTCATGTTTACCGGTTGTCAACCGAATCGAGTCTTGTTATTGAACTGTGTTCTGATCTTGTGAATTGTGTGTGATGTTTCTATGTTGCATCCAAATTTCAAAACTTCACCATCACCCAGATCTCAAGGGACCAAAATGCCCAAGCAGACGCTCTAGCCAACCTAGGATCCGCACTCAAAAAGATAGATTTCACCACTATACCTTTGGTACACTTCATGGCCCCATCCATATCAAAAACACAATTGACCATAGCCCCTATGTCCGTTATGTCAGGATGGATAGACCCAATAAGAACTACCTAGAAAAAGAGGAATTACCCAGTAACAGAGCAGAAGCTAGAAAGCTCAGAGCCAAGGCCTCCAAGTGCATACTCATTGATGGAGTCTTATTCAAGAAGTCCACACGGAGTGTTTTACAGAGGTGTATACCAGAAGACAACCAAAAGCAGGTCCTCCAAGACTTTCACGACGGTGAATGTGGAGCACCTTCAGCTGGAAGAACCCTCTCCAACAGAATACTTACCTACGGATATTATTGGCCCACTATGAGGGAGGATGCTAACAGGTACGTGATCAAATGTGATAAATGTCAGAGGCATGCAAGTATGACTCACAAATCCCCAGAACTCCTTCATCCAACCCTCACTCCATGGCCTTTCATGAGGTGGGGGATGGACATAGTTGGGAAGTTACCTGTTGCACCTGGTCAAAAGGTATTCATGCTTGCCTTAATTAATTACTTCTCGAAATGGATCGAAGCTGACTCCTATCAACAGGTAAGAGATGAAGAAGTTATAATTTTTTTTGTGAATTAACATCATTTGCAGGTTTGGGGTACCCTCTGAGATTGTATGTGACAATGGGTCACAACTTATAAGTGATAAAACACGTAATTTCTGTGATAGATGGAACATCAGCTTGATCACCTCAACACCGAGGTATCCCCAAGCTAACGGACAGGCAGAATCTAGCAACAAGACAATCATCAATTCCTTGAAGAAGCGACTCGAGTCACGAAAAGGTAAATGGGCAGAAGAGCTACCTCGAATCATATGGGCTAATAGGACTACACCTAGAGCAGCTACTGGCCAAATCCCCTTTTCCCTGGTGTATGGGTGTGAAGCCGTGTTAAGCAGAGGTCAACACTCAACACACCTACTGCCAGATACAGGTTACAAACCCTAGAGGAGAATAGTGTGCAGCTGGCCCATGACCTTGATATTGTGTAGGAACTTAGGGAACTAGCTATGATTATGATGGTTGCCTACCAACAGATGGTAGCCAAAAGTTTCAACAATAAAGTACAAGTAAAGTATTTCCAATGAGGTGATTGGGTGCTAAGGAAGGTTTTCAAAAACACTCAAGAACTCAATGCGGGAAAGCTAGAAGCTACAAGGAAAGGTCCTTACCAGATACAAAAAATAGTACCGAAAAGGGGCATTTATCTCACAACTCCAGATGGTAAGGAAGTTCATAGAAGTTGGAATGCTACTCAACTCAAAAAGTATCATTTTTGAAGAAAATCCTGTAAGACCTAGCTAACCCAATCTTTGTCATTTAATTATCATTGTTCAAATAACTGGTTACTGACTTAAGCATCAGAGGGCCGTTGGTGGAAACACCAATGGTCGTTTCTAACCCTTGTTTTGCAGGGCCTAAGAGTAAATCCTCAGGGGCATCTAGCAGAATAACGAAAGCATGCAAAGAAGCAACAAAGTGCCAAAAGTAACCAGAGTTAATTAGAAAAGCAAAGCAAGTCTCACGGAATCAACAGAAATATCAAAGGCTTGGGTCTAGGTCCCTAAGCGCCAGGTAAAGTGTTTCAACATTCTAAAAAGTTTAGTTAGTTGTAACAACCCGTTTTTCGAGCAACAACGTTATCGGTGATAACGTCGTAAACAGGCATTTACCAATCGATTTAATAACAGATAAGTATCTAAAACTCATGGATGAATGGAAAATTATTAATATTATTAATGAAACCCAAAAGTACTTAAGTGCAAACTATTAAACCAAATCCAAAACAAAGTACTACAGCTCGAAAAGCTACAACTACTAGAAACAAGAACTAAAAACAGGAGCCTAGAACACTCATTCATCACTCAAACCCGTCTCTACTCCTCATCTTGCTCACCTGTAAAATGAAAATAGGGGTCCACCATCAGTGGCGAGTAACTAGACTGCTCTACTTAGCAGTAGAACCAAATAACATAAAATAACAAATTAGACATAGGAAGGCAAAACGTTACAAACGTCAGTCATATAAACCAACGAGTTTAATATAAAAAATAAGCAGCAGAATCACAACATTTATCATCATTCATAAAACATAATCAGGTCTTAACAAATGCAACATAGAAACATCACACACGATTCACGAGTTCAAATCACAGTTCAATAACAAGACTCAATTCGGTCTACAACCGATAACATGACCCACTCGGTCTATAAACGATAAAAATGACCCGCTCGATCTACAACAGATAGACATGACCCACTCGGTCTTCAACCGGTAAACATGACTCGCTCAGTCTTCAACCGATAAACAACATGACCCGCTCAGTCTTCAACCGATAGACATGACCCGCTCGGTCTAGAACCGATAGACACGACAAGACTCGACCAAGACCAGAAAACACGAAACAAGTTCATATTACGAAACCAACACTAGTCACACGCATCATAGTCATCACGCATCATCATACCAACATTCAACAACAAAAACTTCAATCATACGATAAGAACACGGGAGAATAGGCACATGCATTAGCTTGGTTCGTGGAATTCGAACTTGGCCCAAGAGACATGAACCACACGGTTCTCAAGGGCTAGGTTCGAATACCAAGAACGGGAACAAAACAAGGAAACACAATTCAAGATCACAGACAACAATTCATACATGGAACAACATGATTCATGAAATAAAATAAAAGCTCAAACTAACAAGATACTACTCAAGAACTCAAAGAAACAACAAGAATATCACCCCAATCCATTCGGCAATTAAAAGAAATTCTAGGAACAAGTTTTTATTTAAAGAAAATGTAATCAAAGATCATGAAAATCCCATCAGTTCATACGAAGAAAGTAATAAAACAAGAACAATTAAAAAGGTCCAACCTTGGTCATCAAGACCAAGTTGGCGTGTGAAAAACAAGCAAAGATTCAATTTTTATAGCTTTAAAACGTGATATTGATTCAAGGACTCAGGAAAACATGCTTATAATCAAGATTCAACAACAATAATCAAAGAAAAATCAAGTCTTTAATAGTCAATCACACACGCACCATGATGACAAAGAAAATAACTAGGTTCTGCAAGATCCAAACTATTAACAATGATTATCATCATGAAAGATTAAAACATAACTCGAGAAAACTAAAACAACAAGATTCATCATGAATAATTGATAAAACAAGTTAAAAAATCAATACTTTGCATCATAACACCACGCGCATAAACAAGAAGAAAGGAAAGATTCAAGAACTTTAAAAATTTACAAGATTCGAACAAGATTGATTAAACCAAGATCGTATAAATTTGTAACATGAAATTATTAACCAAAATTCAACAATTAAACATGAAAGAATCGAAAATAAACTCTCAAAACCACTCGGTTCTACACGCATAAACACAACAGCAGCAATCATCAAGCGTTCTAACCTTATCATTCTATGCTATTCGATTCTAATGCTAGGTAGAAAGCTAGTTACCTATTGGAGAATTCACACAAAAACACGCCCATCCTCACGGTTCACTCGACACCATGCACGGCTAATGCACCCTCACACGGTTCACTTGCACAAAGCTCGTTGAAAACTGCAAAAGGTTGAAAACTTGATTAGGGTGAGAAAGAAAGAATAGAAAAGAAGCAAAAATTGATTGAATTTGGCCATGAATGTCGTGAGAATACCAAGGTGAATAAAAGAGTTTCGCTTGTGTTTTCAATATGATTTTTGGTAGAGAAAAGTGCAATCTTTTGGGTTTAAATAGACCAAGGCTTTTACTAAAGTTTAGGAGGGTTTCAAGGAGCAAATGATGGGCAACTAAAGAGAAGGGGCCCGGCTATGAGGACTAGTGGAAAGGCCTTGTCCTTGGGAAGGGTCAAGGAGGAGTAGGTGAGCACGTGTTGGGCCTTGTCCCTAGAAGTTGCAAAGGAAGACCCCTTGTTGGAGGAGACACCACCTCCAACATTCTGCAGCACCTACTTCATTGGCTTGACCTGACTGGAACTAGGAATATTTCCCCTCTTCCTCTTCAGAAGGTTCTTCTTAGACTCTTCTCTGCTCAGCACTTTATTGCCTTTGTCTGTCACATATTAGCAAGTTAGGAAATTGTTCCTATCTGAAACTAATAGTAAATGAATGTCCAATAATAAATGAGTGTCTAGAGTTGGGTCCTACCTGATGCCATGGAAGAATCGAAAGAATGAGTAGTTGAGACAACCATAGAAGAACTACCCATGTAGTACGAGTACGACCTTAGTTCAGCTGGGAGAGCTAGTAATTTATCCAGCAGTTCCAGGTTCCCTGTGTCACTCCTCACCAAGTCCAGACGCAGATCTGAACACATGCAAAGCATTAAACATCAGTTAATAACCATTGCCCCATAACAAAAGCAAAGAAGTTGAAATTATTAAAGTTTAAAGTTTCCATTGTTTTTGGGATGACTTTAAAGTTTAATAAATAAAATTATTAAGTTTAGATCTTCCGCTGTAATTATTTAATTTAATATTGAAATTTTTTAATTGTTGCCGATTCGTATTGTTGTTTACTCCGAAACAACGTTGCTAAAATACGGGTGATTACAACGTATGTGTTGCTTTGCTGCAGCCTACTGAGCTGACGGTGTCCTTCCAGGTACACAATGAAGGGATGGTTGTGTGTGCCGGATACACCTGGTTGGGGCTCAATATACCATAATCCGGTTTGAGGATTGCCAATGACTTTGATAAGGAACGGGCATCCACAAGCTTTTGTGGACTTTTTTTTCCTTTGGTCGTTCCTCATGTTTCTATTTTCCCCTCGGTACCGCACTCCCTTATTACAGTGTATGTAATACCCTGGAAATTCCTTATTTGAAAATTCTAAATATTATTTAAAGTTAAGACGTATAGTACATTTGAAAAGAAATTTCCAAAGCATTACCGCCAACGTGTGAAAATGTTTCAGCTGATTTGGAATTTTGCAGCGGAAGAAAACTTAAACCAAACTTAATCTCAAAATAAACCTAACTAGTCAAAGCTTACAGTCTAGTAAAATTTTAAAACCCTTAGTTAGGAAACAACTGTGATTTGAAATAAATAACATAAATGAAATAACATTTTATAATAAGTTCAAACACAAGAATCATGAACTCTCGAATCACACCAATCCCATGACAATGCGTATACTGAAAACTTGAACTTCATATCATCAAGCTAACCTGTGCAATTCTGCTCCCCAATAATATAAGTGTATAAATTGGTTCATCACATGGTCATTAAGGCGAGTGCCATGACCAAAGAAAGCACACACAAAAGCACGTAATCAACAATAGCTAAGTACATATATACAACAGGAGAAAATAATGTTGATGCCTATGTTCTTTTTGTTACTGGTGCTACTGTGTCGTTTGTTGCTAGTTCGTTTATTGTGAAAGCTAACCTGATGGGAGAGTCTCCTGTCAAATCTGTAATAACTCTTCCTTCGGGAGAGGACTTTGCTTGTCTTCAGGAATACAGAAGTGTTCCTATTGTGATCTCGGGGGTACAGTTCGAAGCTGACCTGAAGGAGTTTTCGATGATCGAGTTCGATGTGATCTTGGGTATGGATTGGTTAGCAAAGTATCAAGCGACTTTCCGATGTCAAGATCAGGCTGTCGCGTTGCGTGGTCCTAACGGGAAGAGAGTGACCATGTCGGGAAGCTCGTGGGAAAGGGTGTGAAGATAGTCTCCGCGATG
The DNA here is from genome assembly GCA_951394345.1 of Salicornia ramosissima. Taxonomy (NCBI): domain Eukaryota; kingdom Viridiplantae; phylum Streptophyta; class Magnoliopsida; order Caryophyllales; family Amaranthaceae; genus Salicornia; species Salicornia ramosissima. Next base: position 31,730,632 of record OX596237.1, read on the forward strand.
AAGATTCGCAGTCTGCAGCGCAAAGGTGAGACAGTGCTTCTGTGTCAGGTCAAGGATGTGACAGAGGAAGAACAGTTGGAGACAATTCCGGTGGTCCGTGACTATCCCGATGTGTTCCCCGAAGAGTTTCCAGGGATACCACAGCAACGAGAGGTGGAGTTCACTATCGATTTGGTGCCCGGAACTGCTCCGATCTCGAAGGCTCCATATCGTATGGCTCCTGCAGAGTTGAAGGATTTGAAAGTTCAGTTGCAGGATCTGATCGACAAGGGTTTCATAAGACCCAGTGTGTCTCCTTTGGGTGCTCCGGTATTGTTCGTCAAGAAGAAGGATGGCAGTATGCGTCTATGTATAGATTACCGGGAACTTAACAAGGTGACCATCAAGAACAAGTATCCTTTGCCCAAGATTGAAGATTTGTTTGATCAGCAGAAGGGAGCCAGTGTGTTTTCCAAGATTGATCTCAGGTCGGGGTATCATCAGATTCTAGTGAAGCCGGAAGATATACCGAAGACCGCGTTTCACACTAGATACGGGCACTATGAGTTTGAGGTGATGCCGTTCGGTTTGACCAATGCTCCTGCTATATTCATGGATCAGATGAACCGGACTTTTCATCATCTCTTGGATGTGTGTGTGGTGGTGTTCATCGATGATATTCTTATTTATTCGAAGAGTGAACAAGAGCACACTCAACATTTACATTTAGTGCTGGATGTCTTACGGGCTCAGAAGTGGTTCGCAAAGCCTTTTTAGGGCATGTGATTAATGCGGACGGTGTCAAGGTAGATCCAGCCCAAGGTTAAGGCGGTTGTGGAATGGCACAGTCCTAAGAATGTGGCCGAAGTTCGAAGTTTTCTTGGCCTAGCAGGTAACTTGAAGTATTTAATATAGCTATTATATTGTCTATGCATGAATACTTACCTGTGAAATTTTCTGTATCAGGTTACTATCGGAGATTTATGAAAGATTTTTCCAAGATAGCATCACCTATGACCAAATTGGTGCAAAAGGATTGCAAGTATGTGTGGACCGATCAGTGTGAAGAAGCTTTCCAGGCCCTCAAGCAGAGTCTTGTGTCTGCACCGGTTCTTGCATTGCCGAATGAAGGTATGGGTTATGAAGTCTACAGTGATGCGTCCAAGAAAGGTCTAGGTTGTGTTCTGATGCAAGAAGGTAGGGTGATTGCGTATGCTTCGAGGCAACTCAAGGTTCATGAGCAGAACTATCCTACTCACGACTTAGAGTTGGCTGCTGTAGTGTTCGCTCTGAAGATTTGGCAACATTATCTCTATGGAGCTACTTGCAAATTGTTCACCGATCATAAGATCTTAAGGTACATCTTCACTCAGAAGGAGCTCAATATGAGACAGCGACGGTGGCTCGAGTTAATCAAAGACTACGACCTCTCGGTTGATTATTGTGAAGGGAAAGCCAACAAAGTAGCGGATGCCCTTAGCCGTAAAGATCACCATTCACTTAACAGAGTGGCGGTTTTACCTAAGGAGATCTGTGCTGATCTTCGCAGGATGGAGATTGAGATGGTTATGCCAGGTAGCACACGAGTCTATCTTAGTGCTATGAGTGTTGAGCCCAGTTTGTACCAGGAGTTACGGGAAAGTCAGAGAGAAGACCCGCAGCTCAAGAATGAAGCAGGAAGTCGCGGACTTTGTTGCACGATGTCTTACCTGCCAGAAAGTTAAGATCGAGCACCAAAGACCAGATGGACTGTTGAAGCCGTTGTCGATACCCACATGGAAGTTTGATTCCATATCTATGAATTTCGTGGTAGGCTTACCTACGACATCTACGGGTTTGGATATTGTTTGGGTTATCGTGGATCGTTTGTCCAAGGTTGCCCGGTTCATTCCGATGAAGATAACTTGGTCGATGGAGAAGATGGCAGAAGCGTACTCAAGGGAGATTATACGGTTACATGGTGTGCCTAAGGATATCGTGTCTGACTGAGATCCCCGATTTTTGTCACGATTCTGGAAGTCGTTACAAGAGGCTTTTGGAACTAAGCTTAATTTGAGTACAGCTTTTCACGCAGCTACGAATGGGCAGACAGAACGGACCATCCAGACGCTAGAGGATATGCTACGGGCTTGTGCGTTGGATTTCCAGCAGACTTGGGTTAAATCTTTGAGCTTGGTGGAATTTTCGTACAACAACAGCTATCACGCCAGTATTAAGATGGCTCCTTATGAGGCGTTATATGGGCGCAAGTGTCGCAGCCCTACTTGTTGGAGCGACATCAGTGATGCTTTGGTGATTGGTCCTGATCATATCAGGGACACGGTTGAGCAGGTAAAGATCATCAGGGCGAGGTTGCAGGCAACTCAGAGTCGGCAAAAGTCTTATGCTGATCGTCGTCGGAAGCCATTGGAGTTCCAGGTTGGTGATAAGGTTCTGCTAAAGGTATCTCCTATGAAGGGTGTGGTTCGTTTTGGCCAGAAGGGTAAACTCAGGCCGAAGTATGTCGGGCCATATGAGATTCTGGAACGAGTTGGTGAGGTTGCGTATCGGTTGGCGTTGCCTCCGGATCTATCGAGGGTTCACGATGTATTCCATGTCTCCCAGCTACGGAAATATGTGAATGATCCTTCTCATATTATTCCGGTAGAATCGTCAGCGATTGAGCCGAACTTGACCTTTGAGGAAAAGCCAGTGCAGATTTTGGACCGCCAGGATCGGATGTTGCGTCGTAAGGTGGTGCCTTTGGTTAAGGTACTTTGGCGTAGTCAGAAGTTCGAAGAAGCTACGTGGGAGACAGAAGCTTCGATGAGGGATAAGTATCCCGAGCTTTTCGAAGCAGGTATGAAGTAGTCGTTTTTTTTTTTTTTTGGTTGTTGTTCTGTTTTGTTTTTGGTTTGTGTTTTTCCGTGTATGTTTTTGTGCTATGTTAAGTAAATTTCGAGGTCGAAATTTATTTAAGGAGGGGTGACTGTAATAACCCGAAATTTAGGGCCAGAAAATTTCGCGGTTATTAATGTTATTTTATTATTCTAAGTCCAAAAGGCCCAGTTATCGGATTGTTTAATTCTTATTTCTTCTAGCTTATCCTGAAATTGGGCCTATGACCCAATTCCCCTCCCTTGGCCGGTTCCCCTTAGTTAGGGCCAAGGATTATTTTGCTTTTATATTCTTGTTGGGGGGTTATTGTTAATTAGGTAAGCCCTTAATTAATTACCCAATTAAAACCCTATTTCGAATTTGTATTGCTAAGTCTCCTAGTTGGACCTAACACCCTATTTCCTCTCCCTTCTCTTCCTAATTCACGGCCCCTTATGTTTTTTTTATTTATTTTTGTTTTCTTTTGGTTCCTTGTAATATAAATAGGGAACAAGCCCTAAACCTAATTCTTTTTACACATTTTTATACACTCAAAATTTCTAAAGAAAAAACCTAAAGGTTTCTCCTCTTGGCCGTGTACCTTTCGAATCCCAAAGGAAGGATTTTTTGATTTTCTTTGCTAGATCCAGGTAACTAGACTAACCCTCTTGAATTTGGTTAAGTTTTCTATATAATTAATTAGGATTAAAACTAGGAAAATTAAAAGGACTTAGTATCATGCTAGGTTATAAAGATTCGAACCATATGATAATTTTATATGTGGATTTTCTTGATATAATATGTAATCTTTATGAATCTTTAATTGTTTTATTAATTCTATGCATGTATTAACTTATTTAATTGTATAATTATGATGTATGATTGTATAAAATTATTGAATTATTGTTCTTGAACTATCCTATGTGTGTCGAGTATGAGCATGATGAATTTGATGATTTTTGTGTTATTTTCTTGAATTAATTTGTTGTTCTTTGATGTTTAAATTGTTATATTAAAGTCTAAAATTAAAAGGAATTATTTTGTTCTTGTTGATCTAAGGTGTCGAGTTACTTTGAATAATTTTAGGGAGTTTCCTTACTGTTTAATTATTAATCAAGATTTATTTCGTGGCAAAATTCGTCCTTTTATTGCTTATAATAATTTAATCTTTCAAACTGGTAAAACTGTCCATATTTAGTTTACGAATTTATCAAGACACTTAATCAATTCGGATGGCTACAAAAATTTAGGTGGTAGTCACCAATAGTGTTTTACAGTTTGTGTTAAATTTTCGTAATTTTTAAAGTTTGTTTGCTATGGCAGAAAAATCGGAAACTGATTTCAGTCTAATCTGATTTGTTAGTTATAAAATCCCTTAAAAACAGTAAATGACGTTAGTTTTGGACGAAATTTATGCACGTTAAACCTTGAACCCATATTTAACTTCCATTAAAATTTCCAGATTATTCGATACCTTTAAATGGTTGATCTTAATTTAATTCTTTAAAATCAGATTGTGTAAAATAGTGTTATTAATTATTAAGAAACCCTTAAAGTATATCTTGTCGAATCCCTTGTTCAGATTATGACTCTTTATGACTTTCTTGATTTAGTTTTTACTAAGTGAATAAGCTTTTGAATTAAATTGTTTATATGATTAATTGAATATTTAAATGATTTATTTAATTGTTATATGATTATTTAATGAATTTATTCTAATTATTATTTTGTTATTAGAATTGTCGAGTGTCCCTATTAAGTTAGGATCAGTTTTAATTTAATTTTTTGACTTATAATAACAATAGAATAATTTTAGGAATTATCGTTATTATTATTATTATTATTATTATTATAATTATTATAATTAATATAATTAAAGGGGTCAGTATGGATTAGTTGCAATATGAAGGGAAGTAGCGATATGAAGGGAAGGGTATAATATGATAATAATTAGTGGTCTCAAGATGGCCTTTAGAAAAGACTTAAAAGAAATAGTGGTCTCACGATGGCCTTTAGAAAAGATAGTATGTATTACGAACGCCCTTTGGTGATACACGAGTCATCAATCGGGTTAAGTCGTTGCCACTGCCAGACTGCGGTATCTGCGCAGTTCTTGATTCTAGAATATATAGTCGTCTAAGTAGTAGTACACGAGCTGTTATTTAGGGGTTATGGCCATAGCTTAGGCTTAGTTCTTGCAAAGGAGGGCTACGGGTTGAATACACGAGTTCACCCCGGCATGTTTTAGGAAAGTTGTGGTGCAAACGGGATCCACAACGAGCTATAAAGACCGGTCCAATAATATGATTTGATAAGATAAGATGTTTATGATATGAAACGAAGTGATATGATAAGATAAGATATGCAATTTATGGAAGATTGATTGTATGTACGTATTATGTGATATTTTCGAATATATATAAGTATTAGGTTATAGTATTAAGTCTTCCGCTGCATACGTCTGGTAAGTCTGTAATGTAATGGTGTATATCTGGGTATATGTAATATGTACGTATTCGTATCTGTATGATGTAAGTGTTTGTATATGTATGTTGTACGTATTGGTATCTTTATTGTATACGTATGTTGTATGTATTTCTAACCGTATTCTACAGGTATTTTATACGTATTGTACTCGTATTTTATACGTATATTGTACGTATACCTAACCGTACTTTGCAGGTATTTTATACGTATTTTATACGTATTTGTATACGTATTTCCTACGTATTTTTATACGTATTTTTCTACGTATTTTTCTATGTACTTACTAAGTATTTTTGTACGCTTTTCGTATGTATTCCATATGTATTTTTGTATGTTTCCCTTGTTTGATTCTATGCTATTATATGGTTAACGGTCCCTCATTTAAGTGGGACAGCCTAGTTACTCGCCACTGACGGTGGACCCCCCCCCCATTTCCAGGTGAAGACGCAGAGACGTAAGTGGGCTTGCGGTGGTTCGGGATGTCTGTTTGGTTTGAGCGATAGAGAACCCATAGTTTAGCTTATGTCATTTTATTCTTTATCTACTAAGAATTTATCCCAGCCGGTTGGGATTGAATAATATTTCAGTATGTATTTTGGAGTTTGTCTTTGGATTTTGAGACTAGTAGTTATTTCTTCATTTAATAAAAGAGCAATTAGACTTAAAATATGATTAATTATGTTATGTTTATGTTTGGTAATGATCCGATTGTCGATTCCCTTCGTCAATCGACAGTCCTTAAAAGTCGGGTCGTTACAATAATTTCACATCTCTAAAATTTTTAGAATGCCATAACTTTGTGCTCGTATGTCTGATCGGAGCCAATAATATATCCAGATTGATTAATTTTTCTAGACGAATCGGTGAACTGCAGTGAGTGGGTGAAGGGGGGAACCGCGGATGAAGATTAAGATGGAGTTTGTGGTTTTTTTTCCTGACTTGTAGAAGTATAAACTGAATATCGAATAAAAATGAAGTCTCTCAAAAATATACACAAAATATTTTGGAAATAAAATAAAATCAATTAAAATACAAGAATAATTAATGTGGGTTTTGGAGGGAAATTTGTTTTCTTAAGATGAAAAATTGAAGTTATATTAGGCAATTTTGGAGGGAAACTTTTTGTTTAAAAAAAAATCGAAATTATAATTTCACATTTCACATGTTTAAAATTTTCATCACACTTTTCCTTTAATAATTTATTTAATTTTGGAGGGAAAGTTTTTTGTTACAATTCTTTGGAAACATATTTTATTTAATTTTGAAATTAAATTTTAATATTCAAAAATTAATAAAAAAAAATTATATATGGAAGATTTATTTAAGTGTTTTTTATTTAGTTTTTTGTTTAAAGGGGTATAGTGAAAATTTTCGGAATGCCATAACTTTGCAATCGGATGTCTGATCGGGGCATAGAATACATCCAAATTGATTAATGTTTCGAGACAAACTGGGGAAACGTGGATGAAGGTGAAGGACTGAAGGTGGAGTGCGTGGTTTTTTTTCCTGACCTGTAGAAATATAAACTGAATATCCAATTAAAATAAAGACGCTAAAATATAAACTGCATATTTTGGAAATTAAATAAAATCAATTAAAATACAAGAATAATTAATGTGGTTTTTAGAGGGAAATTTTTTTCTCAAAATAAAAAATTGAATTTATAATATAAAATTTTGGAGGTAAATTTTTTTTAAATATTAAAATTGAAATTATAATTACAAATTTCACATCTCTAAAATTTTGGTCACACAATTCCATTAATAATTTATTTAATTTTCGAGGGAAATTTTTTGTTACAATTCTTTGTAAACATATTTTATGTAATTTTGAAATTAAATTTTTATATTCAAAAATTGATAAAAAAAATTTATAGATGGAAAATTTATTGAAGTGTTTTTGTTTTAGTTTATTGTTTAAAGGGGTATAGTAAAAAATTTCGGCATGCCAAAACTAATTTGTGCTCGGTTGTCTGATAGGGGCATTTAATATATCCAGATTGATTAATTTTTCGAGACGAACCGGTGAACGGCAGTGCGTGGGTGAAGGGGGAACCGCAGATGAAGGTGGAGTTGGATTGCGTGGTTTTTTTTCCTGACTTGTAGATATATAAACTGAATATCCAATTAAAATGAAAACGCTAAAATATAAAGTGGATATTTTGGAAATTAAAATACAAGAATAATTAATGTGGTTATTGGAGGGAAAGTTTTTTCTGAAAATAAAAAATTAAAGTTGTAATATACAATTTTGGAGGTACAGTTTTTGTTAAAATTAAAAATTGAAATTATAATTTGAAATTTCACATCTCTAAAATTTTCATCACAATTTTCCTTTAATAATTTATTTAATTTTTGAGGGAAAATTTATTTAAGTTTTTTCTTTTATTTTTTGTTTAAAGGGGTATAGTAAAACTTTTTGGCATGCCATAACTACTTTGCGCTCGGTTGTCTGATGGGGGCATTTAATATATCCAGATTGATTAATTTTTTTGATACGAACCAGTGAATGACAGTGCTTGTGTAACGACCCGACCTTTATAAGCTCTCGATTTACGAAGGAAATCGACGAATGGATCATTACCAAACAAAACATAACAAAACATTATTAAATTCAAGAGTTACTTTTATTAATCATTAACTAATGGAAAGATAAAATGTCCATAAGTCCTTATTGAACAATAAACCACAACTAAAACAGATTATTCCCAACAAGCTAGGCAAAACTAAGAAATAATAAACTGAAAGAAAATAAAGCAGACTCCGGGTTCTCTGTAAAAATCTTGCTAGAATACTCAACCCGATCCATACGTAAGCCCACTTATTCTTCAGCATCATCACCTGAAATTGGGGGGGGGGTCCACCGTCAGTGGTGAGTAACTAGGTTGTCCCACTTAAATGCGGAACCATAAGCCATATAATATCATAGAATCAACCAAGAAAACGTACAAAGATACACGTATAAACGTATAAAAATACATGCAGATACGTATATAAATACGATACAAAATACGTATAAAAATACATACAAAATACGTATAAAAATGCATACAAAATACGTATAAATTAAAAATACATATAAAATACGTATAGAAATACATACAAAATACGTATAAAAATACATGCCAAATACGTATAAAAATACACACATACATACATAAATACATACATGTAAGACGTACGCAGCGGAAGACTTAATACGACATACTTAGAATAATACGTGGATAAATACATAAATACGTACTTAAGTAACATAATAACATACCAATAATATACCAACCCGTGGGTTACATATCTTATCATATTATTTCTCGTATCCCATCTTAACCATCTTCTTATATTCATGGACCGGTCATTATAGTTTGTAAGGATGCCCGTGTACATCCTAACTTTTCTAAAATGCGCCGGAAAGAACCCGTGTATTCTACCCGTAGCTCTCCTTTGCAAGAACTAAGCCTAAGCTATGGCCATAACTCCTAAATAGTAGCCCGTGTACTACTACTTAGACGACTACACATCTTAAGATCAAGAACTGCCCAGAGACCGCAGTAGGGCAGTGGCTTCGACTTAACCTAATCTGGTGACCCGTGTATCACCAAACATGCGTCCACTTCTTATCTTATCTTATCGACATGGCCATCGTGAGACCAATACATCTTATCATCTTATTCTTATCAAGTTAATCCTTTTCCTTATTATTACAACTTATCTTCTTTTCCATTTTATCCTTTAATTAAATTAAATCCTTAAATCATAAACTAAATTATTATAAACCAAAATTAAATTAAATTGATCATCTTCTTAACAAGCCACTCGACATTTTTAAATAAAACAATTAATCAAAATCAACTTCCTTAAATAATCATATAAACAATTCAATAGGTCAATTAAATCATCAAACAAATATATAAACTAACAATTATCAATTAATATTGCATAAAAATATGAGAAAAATACCCTTGTTCATCATCATAACCATTCGACTATTATATCATAAAATAGCAAAATTAGTACTTTAAATTAATCAAACACAATTATCATAAATCAATCATTTAAACTTAATAACAAATAAGAAAATCATAAATTAAACATTGAATTATCAAAACATGAATCAAATCAAGATCAAATTTCATCCTTTTTAATACATAATACTCGGCCATCATAGTAATAATAATACTCGAAATTCTTAGTCCAGATTCTATTCTTAATTATCATAAATTAATTAAAAACAATAATATAAACTATAAAATCATACTCTAACTAATAATCATAAATTTATACTAAACATGGATCAAAAATCAAGCTTTCAAACTATATAAATATTCGGCCAACAAGAAATATTACATGATCAAGATTAATTTCAAGAACTCATGAAATCATACTATTATTTTGTTAAATTATCTTTAAACTATCAATTAATTACTAAATCAAGAACTAAATTATAATTGGACAAGAAAAATTGAATCTTTAATTCTTTTTGTAATCTTGGACCACTCAGAAATCAGGAACAATATGAATAAGATTATATATTAAATTCAAGATTTTAATTAGGCAATTACATAATTCAAGATCATACTTTTACATCAACAAAATATCTTAAAATCAATATAAAATTTAGCAAGACACTCGGCTATCACACGCATGGTTCAAGAAATAATTTCGTAAATTAACATGTAGTTGTTCTAATCAAAACATATAATTTAAGATAATATATTATGCATAGAATTTATTAAAAATACAAAGATTCATTAAAGATTACATAATAATATCAAGAAATAACATGAACAATAATCATAAGAAGTTCGAACCATATAACCCTATCATGATACTAATTCAATCAATCTTTCCTAGTTTAATCCTAATCAACTATATGGAAAATTAATCTAAATTCAAAGGGGTTAGTCTAGTTACCTTGAATTAGGTAGAAAAACAAAGAAAAACTCCTTTGCTTGGTTCAAAAATCACACGGCACAAGGGGATTCTTTTGTGAGTTTTTGTAAATAATTTAGAAGTTAGAAGTTAGGAAAATAAAATATGAGTTTTGTTCCCTAAATAAATATATAGAACAAAAGAATAAATTAATTAAGATAAAGAAAAGGGGGGCCGTGTGGTTCAGAGGAGAAATAGGTGGAAGTTGAGTGAGAATAGGAGACTTGGTAAAGGTTAGATAAAAAAAATAAGATTTTTAGATTGTTTAGGATTATCAAGATACAAACTAGATATCTAGGAATTAAATTATCTAAATAATAATAACAATAATTAAAAGAAAATAATCCTTGGCCAAATAATAGGAGGGCTGGCCAAGAGAGGGAAAATTGGGTCATTGGGCCCAATTTTAAGACAAGGAAAAGAAATAAAAATTAAACAGTCCAAATAATTGGGCCTTTTGGACTTAGAATATTAAAATAATAATAATTAACCACGAAATTTTCTGACCCAGAATTTCGGGTTATTACAGTCACCCCTCCTTAAATAAATTTCGACCTCGAAATTTACTTAAAGAAGCACACACAACACGCACAAAACAAAAACATAACACATAACAAAAGTAACCAAAAACAACTGCATACCTGCTTCAAAGAGCTCGGGATACTTATTCCTAATTAAAGCTTCCGTCTCCCACGTAGCCTCTTCGAACTTCTTGCTACGCCAGAGCACTTTGACTAATGGTACCACCTTACGTCGCAAAATGCGATCCTGGCGATCCATAATCCTTACTGGCTTCTCTTCAAAGGTCAGGTTCGGCTCGATCTCAGACGACTCCACCGGGATAATATGAGAAGGGTCATTCACATATTTCCGTAGTTGGGACACGTGAAACACGTCATGAACCTTCGATAGATCAAGAGGCAACGCCAATAGATAAGCAACTACTCCGACCCGTTCCAGAATCTCATATGGCCCGACATACTTGGGTCTGAGCTTACCCTTCTGGCCAAAACGAATCACGCCCTTCATCGGGACACCTTCAGCAGAACTTTGTCACCCACCTGAAATTTCAACGGCTTCCGACGTCGATCAGCATACGACTTCTGTCGACTCTAAGCTGCCTGTAACCTTGCCCTGATGATCTTGATCTGTTCTACCGTGTCCTTGATATGATCAGGGCCAATCACCAAAGCATCGCTGATGTCGCTCCAACAAGTAGAGCCGCGACACTTGCGCCCATACAATGCCTTATAAGGAGCCATCTTGATACTAGCATGATAGCTGTTGTTGTACGAGAATTCCACCAAGCTCAATGATTTAACCCAAGTCTGCTGGAAATCCAACGCATAAGCCCTTAGCATATCTTCTAGCGTCTGGATGGTCCGTTCCGTATGGCCATATGTGGCTGCGTGAAATGTTGTACTCAGATTAAGCTTAGTTCCAAAAGCTTCCTGCAAAGACTTCCAGAACCGTGACAAGAATCGGGGATCTCGGTCAGACACGATATCCTTAGGTACACCATGCAACCGTATGATCTCCCTCGAGTAAGCCTCCGCCATCTTCTCCATCGACCAAGTCACCTTCATCGGAATGAATCGGGCGACTTTAGTCAAACGGTCAACAATTACCCAAACAATATCCAAACCCGTAGATGTCGCGGGTAAGCCCACAACAAAATCCATAGATACGGAATCAAATTTCCATGTGGGTATTGGCAATGGCTGCAAAAGTCCACCTGGTCTTTGGTGCTCAATCTTGACCTTCTGTGTAACGACCCGGATTTTTGGGCCGTAAAATTTCGTGTAAAATTAAGCCTTTAAATCCGAATCATCCCATTTGGGCCCTAAGACTTAATTTTTATTTAATTGATCAGGCCCAAAACCCATGTTTGACTCCTCCTAAAACCGGCTCCTTGCTATATTTTCCTTTTACTTAATCAATTTAATTTATTTTCCATAATTAACAAATCATATCTATTTTGTTTAAACCCTAAAAATCCTTGTTTTCTCCCAACTACTTTTACTAAAATTTAGGAACCCAAACTTCTATTTTGAGGATCCCATAACCGGCCCCTTTGTCATATCTTCCCTTAACTCACTCTTTTAACTACCTTCTAAAATCTAGTAAACCCTTATTCTATTTATATCATAAAAACCCACCCTTTACTCCTAATTCATATATTAATCAAACTCAAAATAAAACCTTTTATTTTATCCTCTTTCTCTCCCCACGGGTCATGGGCATGCTTTTGTGTGTTTTGCTTCAATTAAGGTAACTAGCTATTCTACTTAGGAATAGGATTAGATTACATAGGATAAAAAGGTTAGATAGAATTCGAGTTGTTGTATGATGTTATGCGTGCAAGCCGTGTAGATTAGGGTGTGTGTTAACTTGTTTTCGTTACCTGTATTACTTTAATTATGACAATCCTTATGTAATCAGGCAATATTTGATCTATGATTGATGGTTTTATATAATTTTTATGCAAGTTGACCAATTCTTGATCTATGATTTCGGTTGAACATATGCGTGGCCTGTATACAATTAAAGCTTGGTTTTCTTTTATTTATCTATTTGTTTAAGTACACATCTGGATAAATCTTCTTATGTTTAAGCATTGCCTAAACTTTGACGAATGTTTCGTATGAATCGTGATACGAGCATTGAAATTTGGAATTGTTTTTGCTAGTGTCATACGTGTATATGTAATGAACTAAAAAATGGATTTTTTTTACTTGTTTAATATTTAATCTTGATGAATCTTTGTTTATTTATGCATCAAGTAATCTTTATTAGATGTTTTCTTGTAAGTCTTGGTGTTAAACATTGAATTCTTGAATTGAGAATGTTGATAATTATATGTGTGGACTAGTAAAACTATAAAGCATGAATTTTTCTTGGTTCTTGATATTTATTTTGATGATATAAGCATGTATATTTAGTTTTCTTGAATCCATGGCAGTTTTCTTGAATCCATGGCAGTTTTAATAGTATAAAAATTGAACCTTTATGTTTATTTCTTGTTTTTCATACGTTGTTTAGTCACTCTGCAAATTGCTCGTATGAATTGTTGAACTTGTTGTATTGGTAAGAGTCATGCGTGATTGTTGGTACTAGTTTGGCTTCGAGTCGGGTCATATGATGCTTGATTTTGGGCCGTGTCATTTATCGCTTTGAGTTGGTCGTGTCGTATCGGTTTATCTGTGATGAATCGTGTCGGGGACTTGTTTGTTGTATCGGCCTTGTGCCGTGTCGTATCGGTTCATCTGTGATGAATCGTGTCGGGGACTTGTTTGTTGTATCGGCCTTGTGCCGTGTCGTATCGGTTCATCTGTGATGAATCGTGTCGGGGACTTGTTTGTTGTATTGGCCTTGTGCCGTGTCGTATCGGTTCATCTGTGATGAATCGTGTCGCGGACTTGTTTGTTGTATCGGCCTTGTGCTGTGTCATATTGGTTCATCTGTGATGAATCGTGTCGGGGACTTGTTTGTTGTATCGGCCTTGTGCCGTGTCGTATCGGTTCATCTGTGATGAATCGTGTCGGGGACTTGTTTGTTGTATCGACCTTGCGCCGTGTCGTATCAGTTCATCTGTGATGAAACGTGTCGGGGACTTGTTTGTTGTATCGGCCTTGTGCCGTGTCGTATCGGTTCATCTGTGATGAATCGTGCCGGGGACTTGTTTGTTGTATCGGCCTTGCGCCGTGTCGTATCGGTTCATCTGTGATGAATCGTGTCAGGGACTTGTTTGTTGTTATCGGCCTTGCGCCGTGTCGTATCAGTTCATCTGTGATGAATCGTGTCGGGGACTTACTTGTTGTATCGACTTCAGTCGTGTCAGAAATATTCTTGATGTCTAATAATGTAGATTAACTGTATTGATAAGTAAGCATGGTAATCTTTGAATATGATGTTTATTGGTTGTTATGTTTTCCGCTGCTAACTCGGATGATGATTAATTTGTAACCTGTGATCGCTGTTGTTCCTATGTTCTAACCCTATTATTGTATGTAATGTGGTCCTACTTCTAAGTAGGACAGTCTAGTTACTCGCCACTGATGGTGGACCCCCAATTTTAATGTTACAGGTAAGCAGGATAGAAGCTAGTAGCAGGATGAGTTGATGAGCGTCTAGGCCCCTATTTTTATTTCCTGCTTTTGCAATAGGTTTTATTTCAGTTTTTAGGACTAGATTTATAGTTTATTTAACCTTTTGTAATTTGGGATTCCATTAATAATAATAATAATAATAAAAGTATTACTCCCACGAGTTTTAGCTATATTTTCCATTGTTATATCGATTGGTAACTACCTGTTTACGACGTTATCACTAATAACGTCGTTGCTAAAATGCGGGGTGTTACATTCTGACAGGTGAGACACCGCGCAACGAAGTCTGCGATTTCTTGCTTCATCCTCGGCCACCAAAATTATTCCTTCAGGTCCTTGTAGAGCTTCCCACCACCTGGATGCACCGAATAGGGAGTATTGTGAGCCTCCTCCATGATCCGATTCTTCAACCTCAAATCCTGGGGCACACACCACCTGTTGCGAAGCAAACTTTAGTATCCATAAGGTGAAAATAGTTTAACTTAAAACTCTTAACTCCATTACCTGTTACGGAACTTCATACTGTCGTCTGCCTCAATCGTGAAGTCTTCTGCCTTGCCTTGAAGTTTGGCTTCACGAATTTTCTCGAGCTGCGGGTCCTCCTTCTGAATTTCCCGTAACTCTTGAAATAAGTTGGGATTAACACTCATAGCATTGAGATAGACTCGTGTATTACCCGGCATTACCATCTCAATCTCCATTCTGCAAAGATCAACAAAGATTTCCTTAGGAAAAACTGCCATCCTGTTGAATGAATGGTGATCTTTACAACTGAGGGCATTTGCTACCCGATTGGCCTTCCCTTCACAATAGTCAACTGAGAGGTCATAATCCTTGATCAACTCGAGCCATCGTCGTTCCCTCATGTTGAGCTCCTTATGAGTGAAGATATACTTCAAGCTCTTATGATTTGTGAACAGATTGCAAGTAGCTCCATAGAGATAATGTCGCCAGATTTTCAAAGCGAACACTACAGCTGCCAACTCTAAGTCGTGAGTAGGATAGTTCTGCTCATGAACCTTGAGTTGTCTCGAAGCATATGCAATCACCTTGCCTTCTTGCATCAGAACACAACCTAGACCCTTTTTTGGACGCATCACTGTAAACTTCGTATCCCACACCTTCATTTGGCAGAGCAAGAACTGATACAAGACTCTGCTTGAGGGCCTGGAACGCTTCTTCACACTGATTTGTCCACAAGTACTTGCAGTCCTTGTGCAACAGTTTAGTCATAGGTGTTGCTACCTTGGAGAAATCTTTCACAAATCTCCGATAGTAACTTGATACAGGAAATCCACAGGTAAGTATTCATGCATATATATCTAACTTAGCTTTCTTAAATGCTTTAAGTTACCTGCTAGGCCTAGAAAACCTCGAAATTCAGCCACATTTTTAGGACTGTGCCACTCCACTATTGCCTTTAACTTGGCTGGATCTACCTTGACACCGTCCGCATTGATCACATGCCCTAGAAAGGCTACTTCCTTGAGCCAAAACTCGCACTTAGACAACTTCGCGAACCACTTCTGAGCTCGTAAGACGTCTAGCACCATATGCAGATGTCGAGTATGAACTTGTTCATTCTTCGAATATATGAGTATATCGTCGATGAACACCACCACACACACATCCAAGAGATGATGGAAGGTTCGGTTCATCTGATCCATGAAAACTGCAGGAGCATTAGTTAAACCAAACGGCATTACCTCAAATTTGTAGTGCCCGTATCTGGTGCGAAATGCGGTCTTAGGTATATCTTCCGGCTTCACTGGAATTTGATGATAACCCGACCTGAGATCAATCTTGGAGAACACACTGTCTCCCTTTAACTGATCAAACAAATCCTCGATCCTGGGCAATGGATACTTGTTCTTGATGGTCACCTTATTGAGTTCCCGGTAATCAATACACAACCGCATGCTGCCATCCTTCTTCTTGACGAACAATACCGGAGCACCCCAAGGAGACACGCTGGGCTTTATGAAACCCTTGTCGATCAATTCCTGCAACTGGGCCTTTAACCCCTTCACCTCTGCAGGGGCCATACGATATGGAGCCTTCGAGATTGGCACAGTTCCGGGCACCAAATCTATGTTGAACTCCACTTCACGTTCCGGTGGTATTCCTGGCAACTCCTCTGGAAACACGTCCGCATAATCCCGAACAACTGGAATGGCCTCCAACTGTTCTTCTTTGGTCACGTCTTTGACTTTACACAGGTACACCGCTTCACCCTTGCGCTGCAGGTTGCGCATCTTCATAGCAGACACCACCTTCAGACCTTTGCTCATGGGCTTCCCGACATGGGTTACCCTTTTCGCGTTGGGTCCTCACAAAGTAATAGCCTGATCACGACAACGAAAAGTTGCTCAATACTTTGCTAGCCAATCCATCCCTAAGATTACATCGAACTCTATCATAGGGAATTCCTTCAGATCAGCTTCAAACTGCACTCCCGAGATAACGATGGGAACATCTTTGTATTCCCGATGACAGGCAAAATCCTCCCCCGAAGGTAGAGTTATCACAGATTTAATAGGAGACTCTCCCGTCAGGTTAGCTTTTACAAAAAACGATCTTGCAACAAAAGATACAGTGGCACCAGTATCAAACAAAGCATAAGCATTAAGATTATGGACAAGGAAGGTACCCGTGACCACATCTAGCTGAGCATCCGCCTCCTCCTGAGTTATGCAGAAGATCCTGTTCTTTACCGATGTCGGACTACTTGTTGCAGCTAGGCGCTTCTTAGGACAGAACACCGACTTGTGACCTTCCTGACCGCATTCAAAACACACGATCGGTGACCCGTCACATCTCTTGCCCGGGTGATACTCTTTCTTGCAGCCTTGACAAATTCTCAGGCCTTGACTGGGAGCTGGTCGAGCACTCTGCTGAGGTTTCTGGGTAGACTCGAACCGAGGCTTCTTTGCTGGTGCTGGCGCTGGAACCGAAGACACCCTCTTCTTAGCTGTTTCCTCCTCGAAGACTGACGCATGAATTTCCAGAGCTACTTCATACGCCCTATGGAAGGTTGTTGCTCCGCTACTAATCACATGAACCCGAACGCGAGGGTCCATCTTCTTTATCTACCTCTTGACTCTCTCGGCTTCAGAAGGAATAACTGCAGAAGGGAACCGTGAAAGCTCTGTGAACTTGTCCGTGTAAGCTTGAACGGACATGCTGCCTTGAGTGAGTGTGAGGAATTCTTCCTACTTCTACCACCTCAGCTCATCAGGATAGAACTGGTCTTGGATCTTTTTGGTGGTCTTTCCAGTCTAAGACTAGATCTGTCTCAGGGTTGGCCCGCAAGACACTCCACCAATTATCAGCTTCGCCCCTCAAGTAGTAAGATGCTATCGGGACTCTTTCACTCTTGGAACACGCTAGAGCAACGAACAACTTCCGCATTTCTCGAATCTAATTCTCGAGAACGGTTGGGTCCGCTGCCCCATCGTAAACTGGAGGTCGAAGTCGTGCAACTCGGTCAAACGAAGCTCGGAATAGTACAAAATATCCTATCCCAGGCTTCTACCCATGGCTTCACTCGCTTAAGTTTTCCATTTTAGGCTAAGTTGCACTCGTGATTCATAAAGCACTCGTCTTTTAAGCTACTTATGAAGAAGTAACTTTAGGGTCTTAACCTAAGCTCTGGTACCAACTGTAACGACCCGACTTTTATAAGCTGTCGATTTACGAAGGAAATCGACGAATGGATCATTACCAAACAAAACATAACAAAACATTATTAAATTCAAGAGTTACTTTTATTAATCATTAATTAATGGAAAGATAAAATGTACATAAGTTCTTATTGAACAATAAACCACAACTAAAACTGTTTATTCCCAACAAGCTGGGAAAAACTAAGAAATAATAAACTGAAAGAAAATAAAGCAGACTTCGGGTTCTCTCTAAAAAGCTTGCCAGAACACTCAACCCAATCCATACGTAAGCCCACTTATTCTTCAGCATCATCACCTGAAATGGGAGGGGGGTCCACCGTCAGTGGCGAGTAATTAGGTTGTCCCACTTAAATGTGGAATCATAAGCCATATAATATCATAGAATCAACCAAGAAAACGTAAAAAGATACACGTATAAATGTATAAAAATACATGCAGATATGTATAAAAATACGATACAAAATACGTATAAAAATACATACAAAATACGTATAAAAATACATACAAAATACGTATAAAATACATACAAAATACGTATAAAAATACATGCGAAATACGTATAAAAATACACACATCATACATAAATACATACCTGTCAGAAGTACGCAGTGGAAGACTTAATACGACATACTTAGAATAATACATGGATAAAAACATAAATACGTACTTAAGTAACACAATAACATACCAATAATATACCAACCCGTGGGTTACATATCTTATCATATTATTTCCCGTATCCCATCTTAACCATCTTCTTATATTCATGGACCTCATTATAGCTCGTAAGGATGCCCGTGTACATCCCAACTTTCCTAAAATGCGCCGGAAAGAACCCGTGTATTCTACCCGTAGCTCTCCTTTGCAAGAGCTAAGCCTAAGCTATGGCCATAACTCCTAAATAGTAGCCCGTGTACTACTACTTAGACGACTACACATCTTAAGATTAAGAACTGCCCAGAGACCGCAGTAGGGCAGTGGCTTCGACTTAACCTAATCTGGTGACCCGTGTATCACCAAATAGGCGTCCACTTCTTATCTTATCTTATCGACATGGCCATCGTGAGACCAATACATCTTATCATCTTATTCTTATCAAGTTAACCCTTTTCCTTATTATTACAACTTATCTTCTTTTCCTTTTTATCCTTTAATTAAATTAAATCCTTAATTCATAAACTAAATTATTATAAGCCAAAATTAAAATAAATTGATCATCTTCTTAACAAGCCACTCGACATTTTTAAATAAAACAATTAATCAAAATCAACTTCCTTAAATAATCATATAAACAATTCAATAGGTCAATTAAATCATCAAACAAATATATAAACTAACAATTATCAATTAATATTGCATAAAAATATGAGAAAAATACCCTTGTTCATCATCATAACCATTCAACTATTATATCATAAAATAGCAAAATTAGTACTTTAAATTAATCAAACACAATTATCATAAATCAATCATTTAAACTTAATAACAAATAATAAAATCATAAATTAAACATTGAATTATCAAAACATGAATCAAATCAAGATCAAATTTCATTCTTTTTAATACATAATACTCGGCCATCATAGTAATAATAATACTCGAAATTCTTAGTCCAGATTCTATTCTTAATTATCATAAATTAATTAAAAACAATAATATAAACTATAAAATCATACTCTAACTAATAATCATGAATTTATACTAAACATGGATCAAAAATCAAGCTTTCAAATTATATAAATATTCGGCCAACAAGAAATATAACATGATCAAGATTAATTTCAAGAACTCATAAAATCATATTATTATTTTGTTAAATTATCTTTAAACTATCAGTTAATTACTAAATCAAGAACTAAATTATAATTGGACAAGAAAAATTGAATCTTTAATTCTTTTTGTAATCTTGGACCACTCGAAAATCATGAACAACATGAACAAGATTATAAATTAAATTCAAGATTTTAATTAGGCAATTACATAATTCAAGATCATACTTTTACATCAAGAAAATATCTTAAAATCAATATAAAATTTAGCAAGACACTCGGCTATCACACGCATGGTTCAAGAAATAATTTCGTCAATTAACATGTAGTTGTTCTAATCAAAACATATAATTTAAGATAATATATCATGCATAGAATTAATTAAAAATACAAAGATTCATTAAAGATTACATAATAATATCAAGAAATAACATGAACAATAATCATAAGAAGTTCGAACCATATAACCCTATCATGATACTAATTCAATCAATCTTTCCTAGTTTAATCCTAATCAACTATATGGAAAATTAATCCAAATTCAAGGGGGTTAGTCTAGTTACCTTGAATTAGGTAGAAAAATAAAGAAAAACTCCTTTGCTTGGTTCGAAAATCACACGGCACACAAGGGGATTATTTTGTGAGTTTTTGTGAATAATTTAGAAGTTAGAAGTTAGGAAAATAAAATATGAGTTTTGTTCCCTAAATAAATATATAGAACAAAAGAATAAATTAATTAAGATAAAGAAAAGGGGGGGGGGGGGGGGGCGTGTGGTTTAGAGGAGAAATAGGTGGAAGTTGAGTGAGAATAGGAGACTTGGTAAAGGTTAGATAAAAAAAAAAGATTTTTAGATTGTTTAGGATTATCAAGATACAAACTAGATATTTAGGAATTAAATTATCTAAATAATAATAACAATAATTAAAAGAAAATAATCCTTGGCCAAATAATAGGAGGGTCGGCCAAGAGAGGGAAAATTGGGTCATTGGGCCCAATTTTAAGACAAGGAAAAGAAATAAAAATTAAACAGTCCAAATAATTGGGCGTTTTGGACTTACAATATTCAAATAATAATAATTAACCACGAAATTTTCTGACCCAGAATTTCGGGTTATTACAGCTTGGGTGAAGGGGGAACCGCGGATGAAGGAGGAGGTTCAGTGCATGGTTTTTTTCTTGACTTTTAGAAATATAGACTTAATATCCAATTAAAATGAAGACTCTAAAATATAATGTGAATATTTTGGGAAAAAATATAATCAATTAAAATACAAGAATAATTAATGTGGTTTATGGAGGGATTTTTTTTCTCAAAATAAAATATGTCAAAATAAAATATGGAAGTTATAATATACAATTTTAGAGGGAAATTTTTTGTTAAAATAAAAAATTGAAATTATAATTACACTTTTCAAATTTCAAATATTTTCAGCACACTTTTCCTATAATAATTTATTTAATTTTGGATGGAAATTTTTTTGTTACAATTCTATGAAAGCATATTTTATTTAATTTTGAAATTAAATTTTATATTTAAAAATTAATAAAAAGTATTTATAGATGGAAAATTTATTTAAGTGTTTTTCTTTTAGTTTTTTTTTTGGTAAATAAAGTGTATTATAAGCACAAGAACATTTGTTACAGCCTAAAGCATCCTCTAAGGGAGGCAACCCTACTAGGTAGGCTCCCCATCACCTTAGAGTAGCCAACAACACACTAGTTACAAAGATCAACAAAAAAAAAAAAAAAAAAGCCAACTAGTGTCTCCATGGGAGATTTTACAAGAGTTAAGGAGATCAACCCTTTTCCTAACCATATACTTAATCTGATTGAAAACACAACTAACAATTGGAGTTCTTAAGTTCCAACATGCCTCATTTCTTGCCTTCCAGATGCTGTAGAACAAAGCTGCTATAACAGCCACCACTACCTTTTTTTTAGTTTTAATAAGCCCTCTTTGTCTAGTGAGCCATCCCATTACCTGGTACATAGACCCACACCTCCTACTAACACCCAACCAACTCAAGACCGTCCTCCATAGCTGCTAAGCTTAACAGCAGTTAAAGAACAAATGTTGCAAGGTCTCAGCATGAAGAGCACAGATGCAGCATCTGCCCTCCTCCACCACACCAAACCTAGCCATCCTGTCTTCACCTGCACACGCCCAAGAGCCAGCATCCACCTGAAAAATTGGTGCTTTAGAACAGAAATTCTGTTCCATACAACTCTGCACCATCTCTGCCAGTGCCCCTGCTGCTTGATGTTTCTGTAAGCCTTCCCCAGGCAGAATCTTCCCCCATCAGCAGCCCACCAACTCAGATTAGGTAAAGCTCTGATCCAATCTTTCACCTTGCATAAGTTCTTCCAAATCCAGCTAGCATGAGAGGTGGCCTCTGTTGGTAAGACCACCAATCTTTCTGTTTCAAGTAAACACTATGCACCCATTTGACCCACAAATTGTCAGCTTTCTTAGTAATTTGCCAAGTAATCTTACCTATAGCTAGTCTATTCTAAAGTAAGGTATCCCTCACCCCTATGCCAACATAGTCTTTATAGTCACAACAAGCACCCCAACTCACTTTAACACGTTTGACCCCCTGGGCTTTGCCCTCCTAAAGGAACCTCCTACAAACCTTATTAATATGCTTAATCACAGTAGTGGGAACAATCATAATCTACATCCAATAATTGCATAAATTCATCAACACTGAGTTCACTAGTTGTAGCCTACCAACAAAGGAGAGGTTCCTAGTCCGCCAACTAGAGATTCTCCTTAGCATTTTCTCAATCAGCTCACCACAATCACTCACAGTAATTCTCCTGTTGCAAATCAAAGAGCCTAAATATCTAAAAGGCCATTCTCCTAATTTGAAACCAGTTTTGTCACACACAAAATCAATCTCATTCTGAGGCATATTAGAGTGGTAGATTTCAGACTTACCATGATTAGCCCTGAGACTCCCTCAAAATGCTTCAAACTTTGCAACAAAATGTTCACACTTCCCAGCTCCCCTTTATAAAATAACATGAGATCATCAGCAAAACAGAGATTTGTCAATTTAAGCATGCTACATCTAGGGTGAAATTGAAAACTACTTTTGGAACAATTGTATTTCAAGGTTCTATGGAGATATTCCATGCATAAGACAATAAAAAGGGGAGAAACAGGATCCCCCTGTCTAAGACCCCTAGTAGGCTTGAAAACCCCTTTAAAAGTGCCATTCATGAGCAAAGTGTAAGATGAAGTGGTGATGCAAGCCATTAGAACTTTCAAAAAGTGGTGAGGGAACTTTAAATGATTGAGTAAACTTTCCAGGAACACCCACTCAATAGTTTCATAAGCCTTTTGGAGGTCCACCTTGAGAAGGCAACCTTTAGGACCAAACTTTCTAGCATAGTGTTTCACCAAGTCCTGGAAAACCAAGATGTTGTGGATAATTGGTTGTAAAACCCATACATGTTATTGCCTTGTCCCAACCATAATACTTTGACTTTCGTGTTGTGAGAACATTCGTCTCTCCGGACTCAGTCAAAGTGGGTGCTTCTGATCCTACACACACCTCCTTGTATTTTTTTTTTCCGCCTCAACGGCCTCATCATCTTTACTTACGAGTTTATGCTTACCCCAGTTCCTCTAAGGGTTTATGCCTACCCTTAGTTCACTTACTTTTCTCACAGGGTTTATGCTTACCCTAAGCTCACAAATATCACTCTAAGCGTTTATGCCTACCCTCAATTCACTTACTTTTATCACGGGTTTATGCTTACCCTATCCCCTCTAAGGGTTTACCCTTAATTCCCCATCCATAATACTTTGACTTTCGTCTTGCGAGAACATTTGCCTCTCCAGACTCAGTCAAAGTGGGGGCTTCTCATCATCAGATGTATATGTTTTTCCTTACACATTTTTTCCACCTCAATGGAATCACTCACAAGCACTTTTCTCACAGGGTTTATGCTTACCCTAATCTTACAAAAGTTCTTCTAAGTGTTTCTTAATTCACCTACTTTTCTCACGGGTTTATACTTACCCTAAGCACACAAAAATACCTCTAAGGGTTTATGCCTACCCTTAATCCACTTCACTTTGCTTATGGGTTTATGCTTACCCTCATACCTTCTCTCAAGAGTTTATACTTACTCTTGATTCTTCTACAAAGAGTTTATGCTTACTCTTAACACATCCCTTTGCTCAGGGTTCAAGCTTACCCTCATACCTTCTCTCAAGAGTTTATACTTACTAAGAGTTTATGCTTACTCTTATCACATCATCCTTTCTCATGGGTTTATGCTTACCCTCATCTCTCAAGGGTTTATTCTTTCTCTTATTTCTTCCTCTAAGAGTTTATACTTACTCTAAGCACTTCACTTTGTTTACGGGTTTATGTTTATCCCCATTCCTTATCTCAAGAGTTTATGCTTACTCTTGATTCTTCTTCTAAGAGTTTATACTTAGTCTTAGTTACATTATGTAACGACTCGAATTTTTGGGCCGTAAAATTTCATGTAAAGTGTTAGATTTGTCTAGGTTGCTAGATGTTTTCTAGGTTGTTAGATTTGTTTTCTTGTTATGATTTTCGTATAAGTGTAAAATGTTATGATTTTCGTATAAAACATTATGTCTAGGTTTTTAGATTTGTTTTCTTGTTTGATCAATTTATGTTCTTGTGTGATCTTGTAAGCTATTTCGTTCCATGATTAATTCCTGATGTTCTTGTATTTAATCTTGATAATTTGACAATGTTCTTGCTTGGTATTTTTGATTATGTTATGCGTGTGATAGCATGTTGTTAAGCTTGGATTTTTATCTTGTTTGATGATTAATTCTTGAAATCTTGTTTGTTAATTATAAAAATTGGAACTGTATGTTTATTTCATGTTATTCATGCGTTGTCTGGTTGGTCTGCATAATTGCTTATTTGGATTGTTGAGCTTGATGTGTCATTATTGTAAGAGCCATACGTGATTGTTGATGCTCGTCTGGTTTGTCGTGTCATTGGATGCTTATTTTGAGTCTTGTCATTTATCGCTTTGAGTCGGTCGTGTCAATGTTGTTATTGGCCTTGCGTCGTGTCGTATCGGTTCATCTGTGATGAATCGTGTCGGGGACTTGTTTGTTGTTATCGGCCATGCGCCGTGTCATATCGGTTCATCTGTGATGAATCGTGTCGGGGACTTGTTTGTTGTTATCGGCCTTGCGCCGTGTCGTATCGGTTCATCTGTGATGAATCGTGTCGGGGACTTGTTTGTTGTTATCGGTTCATCTGAGATGAATCGTGTCAGGGGACTTGTGTAATAACCCGAAATTATGGGCCAGAAAATTTTGTGGTTAATTAATATTATTTTAGTATTCTAAGTCTAAAAGGCCCAAATATTTGAACTGTTTAATTTTTAATTCTTTTCCTCATCTAAAAATTGGGCCCAATGACCCAATTTTTCTCTCTCTTGGTCGGCCCCCTTGTTACATAGCCAAGGATTATTTTTCCTTTTTCTATTTATTATTAATTAAATAATCCTATATCTATTTAACTAATTAATATTATCTTGAATTAAAAATTCAATTTTTAACTCCTTTTAGTAAGCCTCCTAATCTCACTCTCTTTTTCTCCTATTCTCCCTCATTTACACGGCACCCTTTTTTTTATTTGTTAATTATTATTTATCTTGGTACTTATAATATACATAGGAAACACTACTCAAATCCTAATATCCTAATATCATAACTCTAAACTCTCAAAATAACTCACAAAAACCTCTTTGTTTTGCCGTGTGGTTTTCGAACCTCAAAGAAGAAATTTTCTTGTTTTTCTTCCTAATTCAAGGTAACTAGACTATCTCCCTTGAATTTGGATTAGTTTTCCATATAGTTGATTAGGATTTAACTAGGAAAAATTGAATGATTTAGTATCATGTTAGGTTACAATTTTCGAACCATGTCACATGTATGTCTAATATGTTCTTGATATTTCTTTATGATCTTTTAGTGATTCTTTGATATTTTTATTAATTCTATGCATGATTACTATCTAAATATACATGTTTTGATTAGAATAATTATATGATAATTTTCGAGTTTCGTCCTTAATATATATATGTGCATGTCGAACCAATGGTATGATTTTCATGATGATTTTATGATTGTCTTCTTGTTTATAAGCATGATCTTTATTTATGTAATTGCCTAATTAAATCTTGAAATTTAAATCTATAATCTTGTACATGTTACTAAAATTTTCGAGTGGTTCAAAGTTACAAAAAGAATTAAAAGATTTGATTTTTCTTGTCTAATTATATCCTGATGCTTGGTTTACTTATTAAATTATTAATTTAAAGATAATTTAACAAGATATTATTGTAATATTATGAGTTCTTGAATTTAAACTTGATAATATTTTACCCCTAATATAGCCGTGTATTTTATGAGAACAAAGGATGAATTTTGATCTTGTTTTGATTCATTCTTTATGTTAATTGTATGATTTTATTATTTATTATTAAGTTTATATGATGGATTCATGATAATTGTGTTTGATAAATTTAAGTACTAATCTTGTTATTTTTTTTTTATATAAATGTCGAGTGACTAAAAGGATGAACAAGGGTATTTTCCTCATGTTTTACGAAATATTAATTGATAAATGTTAGTTTATTTATTTATTTGATGAATTATTTGATCTATTGAATTATTTATGTGATAGCTAAAGAAGTTGATTTTAATTATTTATTTTATTTAAAAATTTCGTGTAATATGGAAAGAAATATGATCAATTTAGTTTAATTTTTGACTTATAATAATTTAAGTTTATGATTTAAAGAATTAATTTTATTAAAGGCATAAAAGGAATTAAGAAGATAAGTTGTATAGTTAAAGGAAGGATTAATATGATGATAAGAATAAGATGATAAGAAGTATTGGTCTCTCGATGGCTCTGTCGATAAGATAAGATAAGATAAGATAAGATAAGATAAGATAAGAAGGGACGCCGGTTTGGTGATACACGGGTCACCAGATCAGGTTAAGTCGAAGCCACTGCCCTACTGCGGTTTCTGGACAGTTCTGGATCTTAAGATGTGTAGTCATCTAAGTAGTAGTACACTGGCTACTATTTAGGAGTTATGGCCATAACTTAGGCTTAGTTCTTGCAAAGGAGAGCTACGGGTAGAATACAAGGGTTCTCCCGGCGCATTTTAGGAAAGTTGGGATGTACACGGGCATTCGTACGAGCTAATGACGGTCCATAAGGATAAGAAGACGATTAAGATTGGGATAAGGGAAATAATATGATAAAATATGTAATCCATGGGTTGGTATGTTATTTGTATGATGTTATGTTATTTAAGTTTGTATTAATGTATTATTTATGTATTATAAGTATGATACGTTAAGTCTTCCTCTGTGTACGTCTGATAAGTATGTATTTATGTATGTGTTCATGTATGTATTTGGGTATGTATTTACGTATGTATTTAGGTATGTATTTATGCATGTATTTATGTATGTATTTATGTATGTATATGCATGTCTCTTTATACGTATTTTACAGGTATTTCTATACGTATCTATACGTATTTTATATGTATTCGTATGTATTTTTATACGTATCTTGCAGGTACTTTGTACGTATTTTGTACGTATTTCCTTACGTATTCGTACGTATTTTCATACGTATTTGTATGTATTTTTATATGTATTTGTATGTATTTTTATACGTATTTGTATGTATTTTTATATGTATTTGTATGTATATTCATACGTATTTGTATGTATTTTTATATGTTTATACATGTATTTTTATACGTTTTCTTGGTTGATTCTATGATATTATATGGTTTATGGTTCCACATTCAAGTGGGACAGCCTAGTTACTCGCCACTGACGGTGGACCCCCCCATTTCAGGTGATGAAGCTGAAGAATAAGTGGGCTATCGTATGGATCGGGTTGTGTGTTTTGGCAAGACTTATAGAGGAAACCCGGAGCCTACTTTATTTTCTTTTAGATATTATTACTTAGTTTTGTCCAGCATGTTGGGACTGAACAGTTTTAGTTGTGGATTTTTGGATTAAAAAGGATTTATGAACATTTTATCTTCCCATTAGCTAATGATTAATAAAAGTAACTCTTAAACTTATAATATTTAAATGTGTTTTGTTTGGTAATGATCCATTTGTCGATTTCCTTCGTAAATCGACAGCCTATAAAAGTCGGGTCGTTACAACTTGTTTGTTGTATCGACTTCAGTCGTTTCGAAAATATTCTTGATGTCTAATAATGTAGATTAATTGTATTGATAAGTAAGCATGGTAATCTTTGAATATGATGTTTATTGGTTGTTATGTTTCCGCTGCTAACTTTGTTGTAGTACTTGTATCCTGTGTTTCAAACCCTATTATTGTATCTAATGTGGTCCTACTTCTAAGTAGGACAGCCTAGTTACTCGCCACTGATGTGGACCCCCAAATCTATTTTGCAGGTAAACAGGAAATAGGCTAGAAGCGGGATAAGTTGTTGAGCGTCTAGGCCCCTGTTTTCAATTCCTGTGTTTGTAATAGGTTTTATTTCTAGTTTTAGGACTAGATTTATGGTTTAGTTTAACCTTTTGTAATTTGGGATTCCATTATTATTATTAATAAAAGTATTACTTCCACGAGTTTAGTTATATTTTTGTTTTATAAATCGATTGGTAACTGCCTGTTTACGACGTTATCACTAATAACGTCGTTGCGAAAAATGCGGGGTGTTACATATAATATACAATTTTGGAGGGAAATTTTTTTGTTATAATTCTATGGAAACATATTTTATTTAATTTTGAAATTAAATTTTTATATTCAAAATTTGATAAAAAGTTTTGGTAGATGGAAAAATTATTTAAGTGTTTTTATTTTAGTTTTTTATTTAAAGGGGTAAAGTGAAAATTTTTGGAATGTCATAACTTTGCGCTCGTATGTCTGATCGGGGCTTATAATATATCCAGATTGATTAATTTTTTGAGACGAACCGGTGAACGACAGTGCGTGGGTGAAAGGGGGAATCGTGGATGAAGGTGAAGGTGGTGTGCGTGGGTTTTATTTCTAGACTTGTAGAATATAAATTGAATATCAAATTAAAATAAATACTCTAAAATATAAAATGAAAATTTTGGAAATAAAATAAAAGAATAATTAATGTGGGTTTTGGAAGGAATTTTTCTTCACAAAATAAAAATTGAAGTTATAATATAAAATTTTAAAAGGAAATGTTTTGTTAAAAAAAATTCAAATTATAATTTCGCATTTCACATCTCTACAATTTTCAGAATACCATAATTATGTACTCGGATGCCTGATCCGAGCCTATAATATATCCAAATTGATTAATTTTACGAGACGAACCGGTGAACTGCAGTGAATAGGTGAAGGGGGGAACCGCGGATGAAGATGAAGGAGGAGTGCATGGTTTTTTTTCCTGACTTGTAGAAATATAAACTGAATATCCAATAAAAATAAAGACTCTAAAATATAAATGGAATATTATGGAAATAAATTAAAATCAATTAAAATACAAGAAAAATAATGTAGTTTTTGGAGGGAAATTTTTTTCTCAAAATAAAAAAAATTGAAGTTATAATATACAATTTTGCAGGGAAATTTTTTGTTAAAACAAAAAAATCAAAACTATAATTTCACATTTCACATCTTTAAAATTTTCATCACACTTTTCGTTTAAAAATTTATTTAATTTTGGAGGGATATTTTGTTGTTACAATTCTTTTGAAACATATTTTATTTAATTGTGAAATTAAATTTTTATATTCAAAAATTGATAAAAAAAAAATTTATAGATGCAAAATTTATTTAAGTGTTTTTCTTTTAGTTTTTTGTTTAAAGGGGGTATAGTGAAAATTTTCGGAATGCCATAACTTTACGCTCGGATGTCTGATCGGAGCAGATAATATATCCAGATTGACTAATGTTTCGAGACAAACCGGGGAACCGCAGATGAAGGTGCTGATGAAGGACTGAAGGTGGAGTGTGTAGTTTTTTTCCTGACTTGTAGAAATATAAACTGAATATCCAATTAAAATGAAGATTCTAAAATATAAACTAAATATTTTGCAAATAAAATAAAATCAATTAAAATAAAAGAATTATTAATGTGGTTTTTGGAGGGAACATTTTTTCTCTAAATAAAAAATTGAATTTATAATATACAATTTTTGAGGAAAATTTTTTGTTAAAATTAAAATTGAAATTATAATTTCAAATTTCACATCTCTAAAATTTTCAACGTACATTTCCTTTAAAAATTTATTTAATTTTTGAGGGAAAGTTTTTCTTACAATTCCTTGGAAACATATTTTATTTAGTTTTGAAATTAAATTTTATATACAAAAATTGATAAAAAAATTTTATAGATGGAAAATTTATTTAAATGTTTTTATTTTAGATTTTTGTTTAAAGGGGTATAGTAAAACGTTTCGGCATGCCATAACTACTTTGCACTCGGTTGTCTGATAGGGGAATTTAATATATCCAGATTGATTAATTTTTCAAGACGAACCGGTGAACGCCAATGCTTGGGTGAAGGGGGAACCGCAGATGAAGGTGGAGCTGGAGTGCATGGTTTTTTCCTGTCTTTTAGAAATATAGACTTAATATCCAATTAAAATGAAGACTTCTAAAATATAAAGTGAATATTTTGGGGAAAAATAAAATCAATTAAAATACAAGAATAATTAATGCGATTTTTGGAGGGAAATTTTTTTCTTAAAATAAAATATGGAAGTTCTAATATATAATTTTAGAGGGAAATGTTTTGTTAAAATAAAAAAGTGAAATTATAATTTCACTTTTCAAATTTCAAATATTTTCGTCACACTTTTCCTATAATAATTTATTTAATTTTAGATGGAAATTTTTTTATTACAATGCTATTGAAACATATTTTATTTAATTTGGAAAGTAAATTTTTATATTCAAAATTTAATAAAAAGTTTTTATAGATGGAAAATTTATGTGAGTGTTTTTATTTTAATTTTTTGTTTAAAGGGGTATAGTGAAATTTTTTGAAATGACATAACTTTGCGCTCGTTTGTCTGATATATAGGGGCATATAATCTATCCGGATTGATTAATTTTTTGAGACGAACCGGTGAACGGCATTGCGTGGGTGAAGGGGGAACCGTGGATGAAGTTGAAGGTGGTGTGCGTTGGTGTTTTTCTAGAATTGTAGAAATATAAACTGAATATCAAATTTAATATTTTGGAAATAAAATAAAAGAATAATTAATGTGGGTTTTGGAGGGAATTTTTCTTCTCAAAATAAAAATTGAAGTTATAATAATCAATTTTAAAAGGAAATTTTTTGTTAAAATAAAAAATTCAAATTATAAAATTCGCATTTCACATCTCTAAAATTTTAAGAATGCCATAACTTTGCGGTCGGATGTCTGATCGGACCCTATAATATATCCAGATTGATTAATTTTTCTAGACGAACCAGTGAAAGGTAGTGAGTGGGTGAAGGGGGAACCGCGGATGAAGATGAAGGTGGAGTGCGTGGTTTTTTTTCCTGACTTGTAGAAATATAAACAGAATATACAATAAAAATGAAGACTTTAAAATATAAACGGAATATTTTGGAAATAAAATAAAATCAATTAAAATACAAGAATAATTAATGTGGTTTTTGGAGGGAATTTTTTTCTCAAAATAAAAAAAAATGAAGTTATAATACACAATTTTGGAGGAAAACTTTTTGTTAAAATAAAAAATCGAAATTATAATTTCACATTTCACATCTCTATAATTTTCATCACACTTTTCCTTTAATAATTTGTTTAATTTTTGAGGGAAAGTTTTTTGTTACAATTCTTTGGAAACATATTTTATTTAATTTTGAAATTAAATTTTAATATTCAAAAATTGCACTACTACAAAAAGAGTAGACATTATACCCTCAACACAAGCAACAAGTGTTGACAATAATGTTAGTTTCCGTGTTTTTTTATACAAATGTCAACACTTTTTAGTGTTAAATATTTTCTACATAAAAAAGTGTTGAGAATTGCTAATTATAATCTCATGCTACACACATGATCCTATTTTAAGCGGCCAAATCAATTTATTTTAGTGTTTTTTTTTTTTGTTAAATAAAGAATATTATAAATAACAAAACACACCAAATACAACCTAAGGCCTCTTTTGTAGGTGACAACCCTACTAGGTAGGCTCCCCAACACTACAAAGAGCCTAAAACAAGCTAATTACATTAGTTCAATTTGATTAAGCCACCTAGAGTCTCCTTGGGAGAACTTACATTCCTTTAACAATCTAACTCTTTTCATCACAACAAATTTAATTTGACTAACAACAGAACTTATACAATGGATTTTTAGATTCCAATGAGCAACATTCCTAGCTTTCCAAATATTGTAGAAGAGAGAAGCAATGACAGCCACCACCACCTTCTTCTCCACTTTGGTTAAGCCCCTCTTTCTGAACAGCTAACCCATGGTCTGCTGCATGGAACCACAGGACCTACTTATCCCTAGCCAGCTCAGAATTGCACTCAATAGCTGCTTTGCATAATTACAATCAAAGAACAAATTTTGTTGAGTTTCCACCTGCAGCCCACAAACATAACAGGCAACATCCACTAGCGGACCAAACCTAGCAAGTCTGCTCCTGGCCTGCACACGCCCCAAAGACAGAAGCCAGCACAACAATTGTTGTTTAGAAACAGAGATTCTGTTCCAAACAACCCTGCACCACCTCTGTTTCTGACTCCTATTGTTTGATGCAAAGAAGCTATGGAGTGCAGAACAACAATTCTTTTAGTTTTTTGTTTAAAGGGGCATAGTGAAAATTTTTGTAATGCCATAACTTTGCTCTCGTATGCCTGATCGGGGCATATAATATATTCAGATAAAAATGAAGACTCTAAAATATATATAATTTTAGAGGGATATTTTTTGTTAAAATAAAAAATCGAAATATAATTTCACATTTCACATTTCTAAAATTTTCATTACACTTTTCCTTTAATAATTTATTTAATTTTGGAGGGAAATTGTTTTGTTACAATTCTGTCGAAACATATTTTATTTAATTTTTAAATTAAAATTTTAAATTCAAAATTTGATAAAACGTTTTTGTAGATGGAAAATTTATTTAACTGTTTTTATTTAAGTTTTTTTGTTTAAAGGGGTATAGTGAAAATTTTCGGAATGCCATAACTTTGCACTCGTATGTCTGATCGGGGCTTATAATATATCCAGATTGATTAATTTTTCAAGACGAACCAGTGAACGGTAGTGCGTGGGTGAAAGGGGGAACCGTGGATGAAGGTGAAGGTGGTATGTGTGGGTTTTTTTCTATACTTGTAGAAATATAAACTGAATATCAAATTAAAATGAAAACTCTAAAATATAAACTTAATATTTTGGAAATAAAATAAAATCAATTAAAATAAAAGAATAATTAATGTGAGTTTTGGAGGGAATTTTTCTTCTCAAAACAAAAATTGAAGTTATAATATACAATTCTAAAATGATTTTTTTTGTTAAAATAAAACATTCAAATTATAATTTCACATTTCAAATCTCTAAAATTTTCAGATTCTCATAACTTTGCGCTCGGATGTCTGATCGGAACCTATAATATGTCCAGATTGATTAATTTTTCAAGACAAACCGGTGAATGGCAGTGAGTAGGTGAGGGGGGAACCGCGGATGAAGATGAAGGTGGAGTGCGTGGTTTTTTTTTTCCTAACTTATAGAAATATAAACTGAATATCCAATAAAAATGAAGATTCTAAAATATAAATGGAATATTTTGGAAATAAAATAAAATCATTTAAAATAAAAGAATAATTAATGTGGGTTTTGGAGGGAATTTTTCTGATCAAAATAAAAATTGAAATTATAATATACAATTTTAAAAGGAATTTTTTTTGTTAAGATAAAAAATTTAAATTATAATTTCACATTTCAAATCTCTAAAATTTTCAGAATGCCATAACTTTTTGATCGAATGTCTCATCAGAGCCTATAATATATCCAGATTGATTAATTTTTTCGAGATGAATCGGTGAACGGTAGTGAGTGGGTGAAGGGGGGGGGGGACCGCGGATGAAGATGAAGGTGGAGTGCGTGGTTTTTTTTTCCTAACTTGTTGAAATATAAACTGAATATCCAATAAAAATGAAGACTATAAACTGTAAACAAAATATTTTGCAAATAAAATAAAATCAATTAAAATAAAAGAATAATTAATGCGGGTTTTGGAGGGAATTTTTCTGCTCAAACTAAAAATTGAAGTTATAATATACAATTTTAAAGGGAATTTTTTTTGTTAAAATAAAAAATTTAAATTATAATTTCACATTTCACATCTCTAAAATTTTCAGAATGCCATAACTTTGTGATCGAATGTCTGATCGGAGCCTATAATATATCCAGATTGATTAATTTTTTCCAGATGAACCGGTGAACGGTAGTGAGTGGGTGAAGGGGGGAACCGCAGATGAAGATGAAGGTGGAGTGCGTGGTGTTTTTTCCTAACTTGTAGAAATATAAACTGAATATCCAATGAAAATGAAGACTCTAAAATATAAACAAAATATTTTGGAAATAAAATAAAATCAATTAAAATACAAGAATAATTAATGTGGTTTTTGGAGGGAATTTTTTTTTCTCAAAATAAAAAATTGAAGTTATAATATATTATTTTGGAGGGAAATTTTCTGTTAAAATAAAAAATCAAAATTATAATTTCACATTTCACATCTCTAAAATTTTCATCATACTTTTCCTTTAATAATTTATTTAATTTTGGAGAGAAAATTTTTTGTTACAATTCTATGGAAACATATTTTATTTAATTTTAAAATTAAATTTTTATATTCAAAATTTGATAAAACGTTGTTGTAGATGGAAAATTTATAAGTTTTTTATTTTAGGGTGCGTTCTCTTCACCTTAAAAAAATAAGTTTCAGGCTTAATAAGTTCAGATAATTTCAGATAAGTTCCAATAAGTTATACCAGGTCTAATAAGTTCAATAAGGTCTAATAAGTTCAGATAAGTTCCAATAAGTTCTAATAAGTTTCAATATGGTCTTATAAGTTGCAATAAGGTCCAATAAGTTCTAATAAGTTCCAATAAGGTCTAATAAGTTCCAATAAGGTTTAATAAGTTCCAATCAGATCTAATAAGTTCTAATAAGTTCCAATCAGGTCTAATAAGTTCAAATCAGGTCTAGGTTATTATTTTTAATTATTGATCAATTAAAATTAATTAAATTAATAATTAACTTAAAGCACTCTTACACAACATAAACCAATTTTATTTTATCATTCTTGTTTTGTAATTTTTTTAGAGAAACCAATCAGAGTTAGATTGAGTTAAACTATTTTTTTTATATTCTAAAATAAAACTTATTTTTTATTTTAGGTTTGATTTAATTTTGGTCCAAATTAAACTTTACCCATCCTCCATATTATTATTACTAATTTTGGTCCAAATTAAACTTTACACATCCTCCATATTATTATTATTCAATCCATTCTAGTTTGTTAATTTTACTACAAGTGAATTAAAAAATATTAAATATGTAGATAAGTTGTTATTGGAATTGATAATATTAATTAATAATGGGTTTGAAAAAAGATATACTAATTATTATTACCTTCTTGAATGTAATTCAACAATAAAAAAAATATAGGTTCAAATTTATAGAATATTATTATTATTATTATTATTATTATTATTATTATTATTATTATTATTATTATTATTATTATTATTATTATTATTAATTTATTTTATTCAATCATATAAAATACGTTCCAATAAGTTTCAATCAGGTTTAATAAGTTCCGATAAGGTCTAATAAGTTCCAATAAGGTCTAATAAGTTCTAATAAGGCCTAATAAGTTCCAATAAGGTCCAATAAGGTCTAATAAGGTCCAATAAGGCCTAATAAGTTCCAATAAGGTCTAATAAGTTCCAATAAGGTCTAATAAGTTCCGATATATAAGGTCTAATAAGTTAAATCAGGTGAAATATAAACTGAATATCCAATAAAAATGAAGACTCTAAACTATAAACGGAATATTTTGGAAATAAAATAAAATCAATTAAAATAAAAGAATAATTAATGTGGGATTTGGAGGGAATTTTTCTGCTCAAACTAAAAATTGAAGTTATAATATACAATTTTAAAAGGAATTTTTTTAGTTAAAATAAAAAATTTAAATTATAATTTAACATTTCACATCTCTAAAATTTTCAGAATGCCATAACTTTGTGATCGAATATCTGATCGAAACCTATAATATATCCAGATTGATTAATTTTTTCGAGACGAACCGGTGAACGGTAGTTAGTGGGTGAAGGGGGAACTGCGTATGAAGATGAAGGTGGAGTGCGTGGGTTTTTTTCCTAACTTATAGAAATATAAACTGAATATCGAATAAAAATGAAGACTCTAAAATATAAATGAAATATTTTGGAAATAAAATAAAATCAATTAAAAATAATTAATGCGGTTTTTGGAGGGTAATTTTTTTCTCAAAATAAAAAATTAAAGTTATAATATATTAATTTGGAGGGAAATTTTCTGTTAAAATAAAAAATCGAAATTATAATTTCACATTTCACATATCTAAAATTTTCATTACACGTTTACTTTAATAATTTATTTAATTTTTTTGTTACAATTCTATGGAAACATATTTTATTTAATATTAAAATTAAATTTTATATTCAAAATTTTATAAAACGTTTTTGTAGATGGAAAATTTATTTAAGTTTTTTATTTAAGTTTTTTGTATAAAGGGGTATAGTGAAAATTTTCGGAATGCCATAACTTTGCCCTTGTATGTCTGATCGGAGCATATAATATGTCCAGATTGATTAATTTTTCGAGACAAACCAGTGAACTACAGTGCGTGGGTGAAAGGGGGAACCGTGGATGAAGGTGAAGGTGGTGTGTTTGGGTTTTTTTTTCTATACTTGTAGAAATATTAACTGAATATAATAAAAACGAAGACTCTAAAATATAAACTGAATATTTTGGAAATAAAATAAAATCAATTAAAATAAAAGAATAATTAATGTGGGTTTTGGAGGAAATTGTTTTCCGAAAATATAAATTGAAGTTATAATATACAATTTTAAAATGATTTTTTTTGTTAAAAAAAAAAATTCAAATTATAATACCACATTTCACATCTCTAAAATTTTCAGATTGCCATAATTTTGCGCTCGGATGTTTGATCGGAGTCTATAATATGTCCAGATTGATTAACTTTTTGAGACGAACCGGTGAACGGCAGTGAGTGGGTGAAGGGGGGAATCGCGGATGAAGATAAAGGTGGATTGCGTGGTTTTTTTTTCCTAAGTTGTAGAAATATAAACTGAATATCCAAATAAAAATTAAGACTCTAAAATATAAACGGAATATTTTGGAAATGAAATAAAATCAATTAAAATACAAGAATAATTAATGTGGTTTTTGGAAGGAATTTGTTTTTTTAAAATAAAAAATTGAAGTTATAATATACATTTTTTTAGGGTAATTTTCTTTCAAAATAAAAAATCAAAATTATAATTTCACATCTCTAAAAATTTCATCACACTTTTCCTTTAATAATTTATTTAATTTTTTTGTTACAATTTTATGGAAACATATTTTATTTAATTTTAAAATTAAATTTTTGTATTCAAAATTTGATAAAATTTTTTTGTAGATGGAAAATTGATTTTAGTTTTTTATTTTGGTTTTTTGTCTAAAGGGTTATAGTGAAAGTTTTTTGAATGCCATAACTTTGCGCTCGTATGTCTGATCGGGGCTTATAATATATCCAGATTGATTAATTTTTCGAGATGAACCGGTGAACAGCAGTGCGTGGGTGAAAGGGGAACCGCGGATGAAGGTGAAGGTGGTGTGTTTGGGTTTTTTTTCTATACTTGTAGAAATATAAACTGAATATAAAATAAAAATGAAGACTCTAAAATATAAACTGAATATTTTGGAAATAAAATAAAATCAATTAAAATAAAAGAATAATTAATGTGGGTTTTGGAGGGAATTTTTCTTCCCAAAATATAAATTGAAGTTATAATATACAATTTTAAAATGATTTTTTTGTTCAAATAAATAATTCAAATTATAATTTCACATTGCACATCTCTAAAATTTTCAGATTGCCATAATTTTGCGCTCGGATGTTTGATCGGAGCTTATAATATGTCCAGATTGATTAACTTTTCAAGACGAACCGGTGAACAGCAATGAGTGGGTGAAGGGGGGAACCGCCGATGAAGATAAAGGTGGAGTGCGTGGTTTTTTTTTTCCTAAGTTGTAGAAATATAAACTGAATATCCAATAAAAATGAAGACTCTAAAATATAAACGGAATATTTTGGAAAAAAAATAAAACCAATTAAAAAAAATGAATAATTAATGTGGATTTTGGAGGGAATTTTTCTACTCAAACTAAAAATTGAAGTTATAATATACAATTTTAAAATGAATTTTTTTTGTTAAAATAAAAAATTTAAATTATAATTTCACATTTCACATCTCTAAAATTTTCAGAAGGTCATAACTTTGTGATCGAATGTCTGATCGGAGCCTATAAAATATCTAGATTGATTAATTTTTCGAGACGAACCGGTGAACTGTAGTGAGTGGATGAAGGGGGGAACCGCAGTTGAAGATGAAGGTGGAGTGCATTGTTTTTTTTTTTCTTGACTTGTAGAAATATAAACTGAATATCCAATAAAAATTAAGACTCTAAAATATAAACGGAATATTTTGGAAATAAAATAAAATCAATTAAAATACAAGAATAATTAATGTGGTTTTTGGACAGAATTTGTTTTTTTAAAATAAAAAATTGAAGTTATAATATGCAATTTTTGAGGGAAATTTTCTTTTAAAATAAAAAATAAAAATTATAATTTCAAATTTCACATCTCTAAAATTTTCATCCCACTTTTCCTTTAATAATTTATTTAATTTTTTTGTTACAATTTTATGGAAACATTTTTATTTAATTTTAAAATTAAATTTGTATATTCAAAATTTGATAAAACGATTTTGTAGATGGAAAATTTATTTAAGTTTTTTATTTTAGTTTTTTGTTTAAAGGAGTATAGTGAAAATTTTCTGAATGCCATAACTTTGCGCTCGTATGTCTGATCGGGACTTATAATATATCCAGATTGATTAATTTTTCGAGACGAACCGGTGAACAATAGTGCTTGGGTGAAAGGGGGAACCGTGGATGTAATGGCCTAGATTTTTTCGGTATTTTTGCCTTTGGTTTATTTGTTATTTATGTGATTTTGTGTATGGTCCAAAATTTATTTTGGACTATTTATTTTATTTTATGTGAATAATTTCGATTAAATTCGATTATTTTGTTTTTTGATTATTATTTATTTTATTATTATTTAATTAATTAGAATTTTTATTATTTAATTTTCTAATTAACTATTTAAATTTTTTTTTTGGGCCAAAATCGATTTGAGCATGATTAGTCACGCATGAGTGCAATTAGCCCAATTATTTATCGAAAGCCCAATTTGGCCCATTTGCAAGGCCATAGCGCCCCCCCCCCCCCCCCCTTGTTATATGGCAAGTTTTGCCACTTGCCATGCATTCACACCTTAACTAACTTCTATAAATAGAAGGGTTAGTAAGGCTTGAAGATTCATTTGCTCATTTGCCATCTTAAACACACTTGCTCACCAAATTGAAAAGCCATACACTCTCCATTTGCCTTTGTTCCACACACCATTTTTGGCTAAACCACCATCACATTTGTTCATCATTCATTCAAACTCAAAACTTAAAGATTAATCCTCCATTGATCTTTAATTACCAAAACACAATCTAAAACCCAATTGTTGCAATCAAGATCACTAGTTCTTGTTGGTTTCCGGGCTTGGTTCGTGTGGGTTACGTAGGTTTGAGTGGTGGTGCTCGTGTTAAAGACGGTGGTGCAGTTGGTGTTTCGTGCAAGCCGTGTTGAGTGGTCCGTGCAAACCGTGTCGTGTTCGTGCAAGCCGTGTCGTGTTCGTGTTGCACCATGTGATAGGGCCGCATGGTTTGGTTTCCGGGCAGCAAGTTTTGAGTGTTTTCGTGTGTTGATTTGTTTATTATCCAATAAGGTAACATACTATCCAAATCCTAGTTGGTATACTATGATTCATAGGGTAGATTAGATGATTAGATTAGACCGAAATTGATGTTTATGTACTCATTTTATGCGTGAATTATAATCTGATTTTGGGTGATGATTTTTACTTGATTATATGTATTTCATGATTGATTATGTTAGTTTCATATTTTATGTTGATCATGTTCAAGTTTCGTGAAGTTTTGATGTATTCAAGTTGATGAAAGTTGTTGAATTTTAGTCATGGTTATGCGTGAATTTTGATGATGAATTTATGGATGGTTTCTTGAATGAGTTCTTGAATCTTGATTGGGTTCTTGAATGAGTTCTTGAATCTTGGTTGAGTTCTTTATGAGTCTTGATAGTTCTTTATAAGTTCTTGGTCGAGTCTTTAAAGTTAAAGAAAGTTAAAGATAATTAAAGAAAAGATAAAGAAAGTTAAAGATTGTTGTTTGAGGTTCCAAGATTGGTTGATTTACATGTTATTCTTAAGTCAAGGCGTAAGATGCAACTTAAGATTAACTAAGAATGTAAATTAAAGTTAAAGATTAGCTTGATTTTACTATTAGACGCCTAATCTTAGAGTAAGATTCTAAGAATTGGGTTAAGACGTTGTGTAATGACCCTGATTTTATTGGTATTTTTGCCGATAATCTATGTGTATTTATGTGTATTTATGTATAGTTCAAATTTATTTTTGAACTATTTATTTTATTTTTATGTGAATAATTTCGATTTAATTCGAAATATTTTATTTGCAGTTTTTATTATTTATTTTAATCATTATTTAATTAATTAGAATTTTTATTATTTAAGTTTCTAATTAATTATTTAATATTTTGGGCTAAATCGATTTATGCATGATTAATCATGCGGTTTTTGTAAATTAGCCCAATTGATCACGAGAGCCCAATTTTGGCCATTTTCTCCCTTTGGCCGGTTTTCCCAAGTGTGGCAAGGCTTGCCACTTGCTTTGCTTTCACACTTAACTAACTTCTATAAATAGAAGTAGTTAGTGAGCCATGAGACCATTTGCTCATTTGCCTTTAATCACACTTGCCATCAAAATTCAAACACAACTCCCTCTCCTTTGCTCTAGTTTCACACGCCATTTTTGGCTACATTTCACCATCAAATTGTTCATCCATCTTTTTAACCCCAAACTTAAAGATTCAATCCCTATTGATCTTTAAGTATTAAAACACAATCTAAAACCCAATTATTTCTTCCAAGATCATTAGTTCGGGTTGAGTTTGGGTGCGTGTTCGAGTGGGAGATCGTGTGCACGTGTGGGGTTCGTGTGGTGGCAGCCGTGTGGTGAAGCCGTGCAGGCCGTGTGTGCAGCGTGGTGGTGCCGTGCAGGTGCAGCCGTGTGGTGGTGCAGCCGTGTGCGTGAGGACGTGCTAGA
Organism: Salicornia ramosissima; assembly: GCA_951394345.1. Lineage (NCBI taxonomy): Eukaryota > Viridiplantae > Streptophyta > Magnoliopsida > Caryophyllales > Amaranthaceae > Salicornia > Salicornia ramosissima. Next base: position 31,772,026 of record OX596237.1, read on the forward strand.
GGCAGCAGTAGCCTCGGGTCTGTGGTGGCTCGTGGTGGTGCCGTGTTTGTGCCGTGTGCATACCGGGGTGAGGCCGTGTTGTGTGATCGTGTGGGTCTACTTTCCGGGCAGCTTTTTGTATTGATTTTTGTGTGTTATCTTCAATAAGGTAACATACTTTCTCAACCTTGTTGGTATACTATGATTATAGTATAGATTAAATGCATGTATGGGTTAATTGGTGAAGTTTGATCATGATTTTGTGTATGGTTTCTAATCTGATTTTTATGTTGTTTTAATGATATTTTGATGATGGATATGATGATTTTATGATTGAATATGTTATTTTATGATCATGATTAATGTGTTAAAGTTTGATGAATTTTGGATAAGTTTAAGTTGAATTTTCTAATGGTTTGATGAAGATGATATGCGTGTGATGTATGGTGTTTGGATGAGTTCTTGATTGAAGTTCTTGAATCTTGATTGAGTTCTTGATTGAAGTTCTTGAATCTTGAATGGGTTCTTTATGAGTTCTTGTTGAGTTCTTTGAATTCTTGATGAGTCTTGATGAGTTCTTGGTTGAATCTTGATAATTAAAGAAAGTGGTTTAATCGATAAAGAAAGTTAAAGATTGAGTTGAAATTGGTTAAAGAATGGAATTTAAAGTAATGGATTAATGTTGGTTAGACTCAAGATCAAGGCGCAAAGGCAATCTTGAGAATAACTTTGTGTTTAACTGGTTATTTTCGAGAATCAAGGCGCAAAGGCAATTCTTGAATATAATTATGTTATGAATAAGTTGATTAAAATGATAAGAGATTTAATTAATGAATAGCTTGATTTCATTGCTAGACGCCTAATACATTGAGTAAGATTCATTGTTTTTGGGTTAAGACGTTGCCCCTATTCCATCCGCAGTATTGGGATAGTTGGAGTCTTACTATGTTATCCTTTGAATTTCCAGTAAGATTGGTTTCACGGGACATGGATTTCCAGTAAGATTGGTTTCATGGGGTTTGGGAGTAAGATTCTCAATCCTAACATAGTAGAAAGTTCGAATGCGTAAGATGCGTTCGTACGAGCATAGTCCGGTCTAGTATATGAATGATTGCGCCAAAGATAGTTTGGATAGGATGGTTGAGTCGAGTTCATGTTTTGGGATGTTCTCGCATGTTTTGGATTGTTGATTGATTATTTGATTTGTGCTATGTTCATGTGTATTCCCATTAGGGTGAGTCAGTTATGTTACTCGCCACTAATGGTGGACCGTTGTTTGTTTTACAGGTAATTCTGATGACGAAGTACTTGCTTAGCTTTGGGTTGGGCGAGCGGCGTTTGTTATTGTTTTGGATGTATTTTATATTGTTGTTGTTTTTAGATAGTTTTAGACTATTGTATGGACTTTTATTCGTTGGTTTTGGACTCTGACGTGTGGTTGGAGTTACTCGTATTTTTAGACTTTTAGTTTGACTTTTGGTTTAGTATTTGTACAAACTTGTGGGTATTTATACTTTTGAGGTTTAATAATAATAATTTGAGGAATTAGTTTTTAATTCTTAAGTATTTTGAGTTGTAGTTATGACTATTCGACTCGTCGGTTTCTTCCGCGCCGATTTAAGCGAGTCGGGTTGTCACACGTTGCCCCGATCCTATCCGCGGTATTGGGAGAGTTGGTGGTCTTACTATGTCGTTTTCGGATATGGATTTCCCGTAAGATGGGTTTCATGGGGTTGGGAGTAAGATTCTCAATCATGGCATAGTAGAAAGTTCGATCGCGTAAGATGCGTTCGTACGTGCATAGTCCGGTCTAGTATGTAAATGATTGCGCCAAAGTTTAAGATATGTTATTTGTTGGTTAAAGTTAATCGGGTCAGCATGATTACTTGTTATGATTCGCATGTTTTGATGTCTGATTTGATTGTTTGATTTATGCTATGTTCATGTGTATCCCCGTTAGGGTGGGACAATTATGTTACTCGCCACTGACGGTGGACTGTTGATTATTTTTCAGGTAACTCTGATGATGAGGTTCTTGCTTAGCTTTGGGTTGGGCAAGTGACGATGCTATTTAGTACTTGTTTTGTTGTTTTGCGTTTGTAGTATAGACTATAGTAGTGATATATGTAATTTTCTAACTCTGACATTTATTTGGAGTTTATATTGTTAGTAGTGGTAATAATGACATTTGGGTTTAGAGATATGTACAATCTTGTGGGTGTTGTACTTTCGGAATTAGTATATATATAATTTGAGGTTTTGTTTTAATTTTTAAGTATTTTAGTTTGTTAGAACTGACTATTCGACTCGTCGGTTTCTTCCGCACCGGTTTAAGCGAGTCGGGTCGTCACAGTGGATGAAGGTGAAGGTGGTGTGTTTGGGTTTTTTCTACACTTGTAGAAATATAAACTTAATATAAAATAAAAATGAAGACTTTATAATATAAACTGAATATTTTGAAAATAAAATAAAATCAATTAAATTAAAAGAATAATTAATGTGGGTTTTGGAGGGAATTTTTCTTCCCAAAATATAAATTGAAGTTATAATATACAATTTTAAAATAATTTTTTTTGTTAAAATAAATAATTCAAATTAAAATTTCACATTTCACATCTCTAAAATTTTCAGAGTGCCATAACTTTGCGCTCGAATGTACTCTCTGATCGGAGCCTATAATATATCCAGATTGATTAACTTTTCGAGACGTACCTGTGAACGACAATGAGTGGGTGAAGGGGGAACTGCGGATGAAGATAAAGGTGGAGTGCATGGTTTTTGTTTCCTAAGTTGTAGAAATATAAACTTAATATCCAATAAAAATGAAGACTCTAAAATATAAACGAAATATTTTGCAAATAAAATAAAACCAATTAAAATAAAAGAATAATTAATGTGGGTTTTGGAGGGAATTTTTCTGCTCAAACTAAAATTTGAAGTTATAATATACAATTTTAAAAGAATTTTTTTTGTTAAAATAAAAAATTTAAATTATAATTTCACATTTCACATCTCTAAAATTTTCAGAATGCTATAACTTTGTAATCGAATGTCTGATCGGAGCCAATAATATATCTAGATTGATTAATTTTTCGAGACGAAAAGGTGAACGGTAGTGAGCGGGTGAAGAGGGGAACCGCGGATGAAGATGAAGATGGAGTGCGTGGTTTTTTTTTTCCTAACTTGTAGAAATATAAACTGAATATCCAATAAAAATGAAGACTCTAAAATATAAACAGATTATTTTGGAAATAAAATAAAACCAATTAAAATACAAGAATAATTAATGTGGTTTAAGTTTTCTATTTTAGTTTTTTGTTTAAAGGGGTATAGTGAAAATTTTCGGAATGCCATAACTTTGCGCTCATATGTGTGGTCTGGGCTTATAATATATCTAGATTGATTTATTTTTCAAGACGAACCGGTGAACGGTAGTGCATGGGTGAAAGGGGGAACTGTGGATGAAGGTGAATGTGGTGTGTGTGGGTTTTTTTCTATACTTGTAAAAATATAAATTGAATATCAAATTTAAATGAAGACTCTAAAATATAAACTGAATATTTTGGAAATAAAATAAAATCAATTAAAATAAAAGAATAATTGGTGTGGATTTTGAAGAGAATTTTTGTTCTCAAAATAAAAACTGAAGTTATAATATACAATTTTTAAATGATTTTTTTGTTAAAAAAAATTAAATTATAATTTCACATGTCACATCTCTAAAAATTTAAAGATTGTCATAACTTTGCGCTCGAGTGTCTGATCGGAGCCTATAATAAATCCAGATTAATTAATTTTTCGAGATTAACCGGTGACGACAGTGAGTGGGTGAAGGGTGGAACCGTGGATGAAGATGAAGGTGGATGGCGTGCTTTTTTTCCTAACTTATAGAAATATAAACTGAATATCCAATAAAAATGAAGACTCTAAAATATAAATGGAATATTTTGGAAACAAAATAAAATCAATTAAAATAAAAGAATAATTAATGTGGGATTTGGAGGGAATTTTTATGCTCAATCTAAAAATTGAAGTTATAATATAAAATTTTAAATGGAATTTTTTTTGTTAAAATAAAAAAATTAAATTATAATTTCACATTTCACATCTTTAAAATTTTCAGAATGCCATAACTTTGTGATCGAATGTCTGATCGGAGCCTATAACATATCCAGATTGATTAATTTTTCGAGACGAACCGGTGAATGGTAGTGAGTGGGTGAAGGGGGAACCGTGGATAAAGATGAAGGTGGGTTGCGTGGTTTTTTTTTCTGACTTGTAGAAATATAAACTTAATATCCAATAAAAATGAAGACTCTAAAATATAAACGGAATAACGAAAATAAAATAAAATCAATTAAAATTCAAGAATAATTAATGTGGTTTTTGGAGGGAAATATTTTTCTCAAAATAAATAATTGAAATTATAATATACAATTTTGGAGGGAAAATTTATGTTGAAATAAAAAATCGAAATTATAATTTCACATTTCACATCTCTAAAATTTTCATCACACGTTTACTTTAATAATTTATTTAATTTTGGAGGAAATTTTTTTTGTTACAATTCTATGGAAACATATTTTATTTAATTTTAAAATTAAATTTTTATATTCAAAATTTGATAAAACGTTTTTGTAGATGGAAAATTTATTTAAGTGTTTTTATTTTATTTTTTTGTTTAAAGGGGTACAATGAAAATTTTCGGAATGCCATAATGTTTAAGGGCCAGGTGAGGAAGATGGCGACGGACAGAGGCAACCGGCAGATGGCAGAGGCTGAGAGAGCCATGAGGACGGCGGTGGCTGTTATGCAAAAATGGAGATTAGGGTTAGTGAGAGAAGTGAAGTTTTGACTAGTGAGTTACTGAATTGTGACTCTTGTGAGGGTGAGGATGTGAGCAACTGAGAAAGAAAACTAAGGAAATTAGGGTTAAAGGAAATTAGTAGTTAGCAGATGTATAGGAGTAAAGGAAAAAGAAAACAAGTAGGCCCAAGCAGGTAGTTGTTTTGATGGCTGTCTTAAGGCCCAAACAGTAGCACATTGTCACAAGTACTCACAATACACAAAGGGAAAAGGCCCAAAAAAAGCCCATAATTTTTTGGATCGGATCGGATATCCGAAAATCCAAATTTCGTGGTCCGTATCCGATCCGAAAAAATTTCGGATAGTTCAGATCGGATATTCGAAAAATTTTTAAATTAAAAATATCCGGTTTTTTCGGATCAGTCGGATCGCTCGGATCGGATCACTTTGAGCAGCCCTACCCCACACTAGGCAACCCGAACTAATGATCTTGAACGGAATTATTAGAATCTAAATGTGTTTAATCAACTTAAAGATCAATGGGATGTGAATCTTTAAGTTTGGGTTAAGAAAGATGATGGAAAGTTGATGGTGGAAACACCCAAAAATGGCGTGAAAAATGGAGAGAAATGGAGGTTTGTGTTTGAGTTTTAATTGTGAGCAAAAGATAATAAAATGAGCAAATAATCCAAATGCCTTACTAACACCTCTATTTATAGAAGTTAGTTAGGTGTGAACATAAAACAAGTGGCAATGGAGCCAAAAGAGAGAGGGGGTCGGTTATAGGTAACAAAAATGGGCCAAAATTGCTAATGGTCCACTTGTACTCAAGCATGGTTAATCATGATTAATTTTGGACTTGGCTGTTGAGTCTATTTCGCATTTGTTTTTCAGTTGCAGTTTTTCCATGCAGGTGTGGAAGAGGGTGCTAGATTTGGTGAAGCCGAGAATCCGACTCTTTTTTTTTCGGAGTTGGTTCGTTGATTATGCTTCATTCTGAAGTGGGGCAGGTGTGAGGCCAAGACTTTAGCCATTGTGTTCACTAAGGTTGTATATGTTATTTGGCTTTATAGAAATGATGTAAATTTTAGAGGTGTTGTTAGATCTATTGACAGCATTGTTAGGGCGATTATCTTTTTAGCTGCTTGTCGTTGCGACAACTCTTGTAGAAGGTTGTTAGTGATGGGAGATTAGTTGTTCTTGTGTTTTCCTAGCATGTTGCCTGTGATTTGTTGAGGCATTGGGAAGGTAGCCATGGCCATATTGTGAAGCTTTAGCATCTTGGATAGGTGCAGGTTTGAGGTTATTAAATAAAGCTAATTAATTCGAATAAAGCTTATTGAATCAAATGAAAGTCAATTACATTCAAACAAAGCTTACTGAATCAAATGAAAGTTAACTACTTTAAAAAAATTGTAATTGTTTCAAATAAAGCTTAAGCTTATTGATTAAGATTCCACTCAATTGCATTCAAACAAAGCTAATTTGATTCGAATAAAGCTTATTGAATCAAATGAAAGTCAATTGCATTCAAAGATAGCTTATTGAATCAAATGACAATCAACTGCTTTCAAATAAATCTTAAGCTTATTGATTAAGATTCCACTCAATTGCATTCAAACAAAGCTAATTTGATTCGAATAAAGCTTATTGATTAAGATTCCACTCAATTAAATTCAAACATAGCTTATTGAATCAAATGAAAGTAAAAAACATTCAGACAAAGCATATATATTGAATCAAATGAAAGTCAATTGCTTTCAAAAAGGCAAAAAAAAAAAACAAGTTAAAACTACTCACTTTCACGCGGGGCCTACTGGTCCAATTTCCTTCATCAGCTCCCTCTTTCTTAGACGCTGAGCATGACAGATCTTGCCAAGACCAAAAAATTCAACAACATTTCATCATTACAGCCCAAGACCCAATTATTTGTTATGAAATGATTTTTTGGGTCATCACTACAGATGCTCTAACATGGGTTTTGGGCGGAGGTTTAGTAAAATGGTGGTGAAGGGTTTGGGTGGAGGTATTTACTCTTGACCCAATTTCCTCTTTTAAAAGTAAGTTGGACATTGGGCATATGTAATCGATCGGTTTGGATTAGTTTGGGTAACTAATTTGTTTTAGATATTTGGTTCAGGTTTAATGTTTGAATATGATAAATATACAATGTAAATAGATGGGTCTTATTATTAGCTTAAGCATCTACCCTAGGTAGCAACCTTTTTAACATTAACTAGATATATTTATAGTAAATCTCACTTGACTTCTGACTTCGAGATTTTTTTAAAATAAATATATATTCCAAAAATAATGTCCGCTTAGTTGACTTAATAAATCCTATGAAGTATATCGTCCAACTAAGTTATATTTTACTCCAAAAATTTTAATTTCCCAGAAAATTCTCTATTTAGAGTTGATCATTATTGTTTAGAAACAACGTATAACACCCCCAAATTACCCTCTATTAATAACGGTTATAAATTCGGATTAGAGAATAACTCGGGAGTATTACTGCCACGTGATTACGTAAGGCGAAACAGAGTTTTGCAGCAGAAAACATACTTATACTTTTATTCATTAAATAAAAATAGTGACGTAATAGTTTTAGTACATAATTGAAATAAGTGCTTAAAACAAATGCATAAAATTAAACTTAGAATAGGTGAATTATCGCCCTTCGCCCAAATGCAACACTTAGAACACATCGTGACCACCATCACATGTCTACTTATCAAAAGTGATAAGTAGGGCCAAGCCAAAACAAAAGAGAAATACGGGTTAGCGAAAGCACTAAGTACATACAAATGCTAAATGTGTAAAATCAACTTAATTAAGCAAACATGCTTTCACAAATCATTTATGCTTTGCCAACCACAAATATTCAAATAATCCATAAATAAGAATTCCGTAAATTAGAAATGTAAACCAAACCAATAACTCACAAAAATATAATTGAATGATAATATACAATTCATTTTCATAATTCATTTTCCACCCAAGTGTGCACACCCCCAAGGTAGTAACTCCTTTATATAGCCTATACTTGGGGAAAGACTAGATCATACAAAGTTCATAGTCTTATCAATTTATCTCCAACATAATGGTAGTCAAGATACCCAGTCTCCACGTAGCGGGAGTAAAGAAATCTCCACATAGTGGGAGCCAAGAACCCAGTCTTCACATAACGGGAGTAAAGAAAACCAAAAGTGTCCGATGAAACGGACTTCTGAATTCCCGTATAAGGGATATCCATAATTCATTCACTATGATGGTAACTGATAAGTGGTATTTTGGTAGTTATTTTCTTAGTTTTTATTAGTTTATTTTCTTATTTTATTTAGCTTTTGTTAGCATTTTTAGTCTTTTTAGTTTAGTTTCGCTTTTGTAGTCCCCTTCCCCTTTTTCTATGTGATTTCCTCTATTTTTCTTTGTTTCTGCGTTTTCTTCCCTTTTTGCAGGTCCCGAGTCAATTTCGGAACCCGAGGAAGCGAGCCGGGAACCTCGAGGAAAACACAATTCCTTTATGCCATTGTTGAGGCTAAAAAGGCCTCAGCGGGCGCTGGAAACCCCTCAGCGCCCGCTGAGATGTACATTGCTTGAGGCAGTAGGGGCTTTAGAAGGCCTCAGCGCCCGCTGGGAATTCCTCAGCGCCCGCTGAGATGTATTATGGTTCGAGGCAATTTTTGACTGAAAAGAGGCAGTAGCATTTGATGGCGCTTCAGCGCCCGCTGATGGCCCCTTCAGCGCCCGCTGATCATGAAGCTTCAGGGCACTTTTGATCACAAAGGAGAAGACAGCGGCCGCTGACCCCCACTCAGCGCCCGCTGTCCCCCTCCCCTGTTTTGAGGCAGTAGCTTCCCAAGAAGCTTGCAGCGGCCGCTGACCTAAACTTAGCGCCCGCTGACTTTAGTCTGCAGACCCTGAAGACCTATGAAAGTAGGGGTCAGCGGGCGCTGACCATTTTTCAGCGCCCGCTGACGCGCTGCTTTTCGTTTTGTTTAGTGTTTTTCAGCTGTTTTGCTCGACATTTTTGGGGGGTTATATATATACCCCCCTCTTCCCAATTCGTTTTTTCAGCTGATGTTAGAGGCTCTTAGTTAGGGTTAGGTTTTATTTTAAGTTTTCTTCTTTAATTCTTCTTGTAATTTACATTTTGTTCTTAATTTATGCAAGTAGTATAGCTCTTGTTCTTCTTCTCCTTCTTGTTCTCCATTTCAAGGTAATTTCATAGCTTTCTTTACTTGTTTTCTTACTTGTTTTATGTACTTATTTTGTTATTTCTTATAGTTTTAGTTTGTTATTGTTGTTTAATTAGTTAGTTTTATTGTTATTTTCATGTTTGTTTAATTGTTTAATTTGATTTCATTGTTGTTTAGTTTCTAGTTTTCTAGGGTTTAGTTGTTGTTTTTGTTGTTTTTAGCCTTAAGTTTAATTTATGTATTTAATTATGCTTTTAGTTATGTTTTATTTATTTATGTTTGAGTAGTTAATTTCTAGGGTTTGGGGTGAAACTTCTCAAATCCCCCATGATTGTGGTTTAGTTGTTCTTGGCTTTGGTTGAGATAGTGTCGGTACCTTAGGATTCGGTTATGTTGAGTCTTGTGTGTAGCTAGCATAGGATTCATTGAAGAATCCCCACCGAAGGACCGAAAGGTGAACGTGGGTGATGACTTCCTTTGCCCGATTGATGGAAGCACCACGAAAGTTGGGCCTTCGATCAAGGGAAAGTTACCGGTCTTCGTGATTTTGTGCTTAGGACTTGTTAGATGTGTCGCTGCACGAAAGTGAGTTGTATACGTCTCTCCGGTCATCGTACTAGCTTGAAAGAGTGGTACGATCATAGAACGACCTCCCCTTATCCACGACCTAAGTCTAAGTTCGATTGATTCATAATCCATGGTGGTATGAGTTGTGGATCTCTTACCCTAGTCCCTTTTATTCTTGTTTCCTTAGTGTAGTTTTAGTTAGTTCTCTCCGCCTCTCGCGACCATCACCCGACCTAGCTTGTTCGACGCTCATGCCTAGATTAGTGCAACGTACCTTCCCGTGTTCGACACCCCCACTCATACTACGACGGGGGTTTTTATTTGGTAAGAAATCTCTCCTATCAAATTGGCGCCGTTGCCGGGGAAGGCAATGCCATTAGTTTAGGTTGAGTAGAATGGTTCTAGGTCTTTCTTTTTCTTTATTTTTGTGAATATTTGGGCCTTATGGCCACTCCTTTGATCGATCCCCAATATGAGCATGAATTGTTTTGGGTGTATTATGACAGGATCGGAAGCTCTCTTCCGCCTAATCATAATCTTGGTAAGTGGGATATATGCAATATGTTGTATGAGGGTTTGAACTATGAGACGAGAAATTGGATAGAATACCTATCTCATGGCGATTTCTTAGCTCTCGACTTGGATAGAGCTTGGCTCTTATTCGAGTGTCTCGCTAAGGACACCTATGAATGGGATATAACTAGCCAAGGAATACATGATTATAGTCATGAGTTGAGTGCACTTGAGGAATATGGTTTTAATCAACCATCACCTCATGCCACTACCTTTGATTTTTCTCATCATTTTTCACATGAGTCGAGTTCGCTTAATCATGTTCTTGATGAGTATTTACAAGGTCTTGGCATGAACATAGTTGATTCACCTCATATTCCCCTAGGTGAGCCCTTCGATGATGACCTTAGTCATGGATTCGATCCCTCACCCCTCATAGTCGAGCACACCATCCCGACTCGCGTAGACGATGACATTTATTGGCAATGTTGTGATGAGAATCATGACACTTTCATACCGTCATGTGATGTTGTAGAGGATGAGGCCCTTATAGCAGAGTCGAGTGAAACCGACGAGGTAATTAATGTGGAGGATGTGGTTATACCACATTCTCTTATTCCCTTTGTAGGAGGATTTAACCTCGTCTATTCAAATCCCACTCCACCCCCATCCGTGCTCATATCACCTCCATCCGAGGGCATCATCTCTTGTCTTGACTCCCATGTTTCTCTTCCAGAAACCAAGGCAAGTGAGGTGTATGGAGGTGTTCCCCCTACTTTATTTGATTTTTCTTTTTGTAGTTTTTATTTTAATTTACCTCCCTATGGGCACTCACTCCCACATAAGCATAGGATGCCGGTTTTTAAACTGTTTTCTTTGCTTAATTTATCTATCGCTTATGTGGTTTTTAGTGAGTTGAGTGCCAGTGTGTTTGACAAGCTCTTGCGAGCTTTGCGGGGCTATTTACTGAGCCCCGGGTGGTTGTTCCCGCTGGATGACTTTGACATAGTTTTTCTTCTATGTCTTAGTCCCTGTGTCCAGCTCCTTTGTCAAGCTTAAGACGTTAAAACAAGCGCTTCTCGGGAGGCAACCCGAGTCTTTTTCTTTTTCCTTTTTCTTTTATTTGTAATTATTTTGTTTTTTGGAGTTTGGTTTCTTTTCTTTCTTTTTTGCAGGTTAAATGAATAAGCAACTCTCATGGACATATATGGTACTAAAGCGCAAAACGGAGGTTGTATGCTTACTTTATAGCCTGTTTTGGTGAGATCATTCCAAATTCCCTTTCTTTTATTTTTCTTGTGTGCTTAGTTGTAGGATTAGTTTTAGGAGGAGATGATTGTTCGAGGATGTTTGGCTTTCAATTTTTGGTTTTTAAGCCCTTGAGGACATTTGGATATCGATGGCGTTGGGCCTCGATTTATTTATTTGTTTGATGCTTGGTTGCTTGATTGAGAGTCATTCATGCTTGATTTTATTTTCCTTCCTTTTTTGTGTGTTTTTATTTCTATTTTTCCTTTTTCATCTTCTTTTTCTTTTATTTTCTTTTCAAGGCAAAGTGTGTTTTTGTTTTGTTTGTAGTTTGGACTTGGTTCTTAATTTCTTGGACTTTGAATGCATTCCTTCCTAAGTGCTAGTGGTCCACATGGTTTGAGATGTTGGGGTTGATTTTCAAATACTACATGCTAGGTTTCAGAACTTTGGTGTTCATGAAACCTAATGTCTTGGCTTGTGGTACGATTGGCAAAGCTTTGCTAGCTAGTTGAAGCCCTTGAGGTAGTATTTGCAATTCACTACCCTTCATATGTGAGAAAATTGTCAAATCTTTCTAGCCTTCATCATTTTGTTTGAGTGGCAATAGGATCCTTGTCATAGTATAACTTGATCAAGAACTTGATTCATGACTTTCCGAGACTGTGACCGAGCTACTCTAGGGGAGGACAGAGGCATTCATTTCTTAGTTATTTTCCTTTTTCCTTTTGCATTTTCCTTTTTGTTTTATCATCTTGCTTCTTTTCAATTTCTTAGGTTCTTGCTTCCCATTCACCATTTGGAACCCCTTGAACTTGGCCTTTTCTTTCATCTAAGCCACATTACCAGCCTTGCATCCCCTTTGTTTTGTTTTATACCTTTTAGGTGTAGTGAAGCAATTGGAGATTTTCGGTTTGTTTTTATTTTGTATTGAAAACTTGTGGAAGTAAGGAGTTCGCCAAGCGAAAGTGTGTCGATTTGTTTGAATTGCAGCAAAAGCCGGCCTAAGTTGAAAAAGGCAAGGTCATCAAAAAAAAAAAAAAACATATATACAAAAAAAAGTAATTATTCCTTCCCTTTCACAATGAGGACATTGTGTCATTCAAGCTTGGGGAGAGGAGTAGTTGAAGAAAAAAAAATTTGTTGTATATTTTTTCTTTTTTTTTCATTTAGTTTTTTGAATAAGCTTGGGGGTTTTTAGTGTATGTGTGCAAATTTGAGGAGTTCGTTTGCTATTTGATGCTCATTTGCACTTATTGCTTCACTATTTAGGTTTGAGCACCACAAGCCAAATTGATTCCTACCCTATCCTTAGCCTTACATTACAACCCTAAAGCCCTCTCGATCCTAGATAGTTGAGTCCTTTTCGGTTGAGGAAGTCATGTTTCAAGCATATTTAGCGGTTTGCTATGATGAGATGTCGGGTAGCCTAAATTGTTTCTCCTTTTTGTTTTTCCGACTCCTTCGTGGAGTTATGAGAAGCTACCTTTATGGGTGGAGACGACACTAGCTTACCATGTGGATGCTTGGTTGTTGAGCGAAAGGGGAATGTTCCTCTCTAGTTCTCCAATCTAGCATGTTTTATTTGATTATCCACCCTTGACATCTTTGAGCATGTTTTCCGTTAGTGCTTAGAAAGGTTCGCATTCATCGATCCTCGGTCCCTTAACAAGTCCAACTAGTTGCTTCTGTTTTTGTTTTGTTTTGTTTTCTTTTCATTTTCCTTTCTTTTTGTTTTTCTTTTCTTTTGTTTCCTTCGAACCTTTGCCTTGGTTTGTTTTTGATAGAGTTATGGGTTAAACTCTTTGGAAACCCCTACGAGAGCACACTCGTCCTCCTTGGCAACTTTTAGGTTTAAATGGCTTGTTGTTTTTGCTAAAAACAACCGTGATTCCTACGAAAGTGAGTTAGTGTGAATTATTAGTGTTTTGTTTTTCCCTTCTAGTACTACCTCCTATCAAGCTCTTCCATCACTTCTAGCCTAAGTTTTGCTCGGGACGAGCAAAAGCTAAGCTTGGGGGAGTTTGATAAGTGGTATTTTGGTAGTTATTTTCTTAGTTTTTATTAGTTTATTTTCTTATTTTATTTAGCTTTTGTTAGCATTTTTAGTCTTTTTAGTTTAGTTTCGCTTTTGTAGTCCCCTTCCCCTTTTTCTATGTGATTTCCTCTATTTTTCTTTGTTTCTGCGTTTTCTTTCCTTTTTGCAGGTCCCGAGTCAATTTTGGAACCCGAGGAAGCGAGCCGGGAACCTCGAGGAAAACACAATTCCTTTATGCCATTGTTGAGGCTAAAAAGGCCTCAGCGGGCGCTGGAAACCCCTCAGCGCCCGCTGAGATGTACATTGCTTGAGGCAGTAGGGGCTTTAGAAGGCCTCAGCGCCCGCTGAGATGTATTATGGTTCGAGGCAATTTTTGACTGAAAAGAGGCAGTAGCATTTGATGGCGCTTCAGCGCCCGCTGATGGCCCCTTCAGCGCCCGCTGATCATGAAGCTTCAGGGCACTTTTGATCACAAAGGAGAAGACAGCGGCCGCTGACCCCAACTCAGCGCCCGCTGTCCCCCTCCCCTGTTTTGAGGCAGTAGCTTCCCAAGAAGCTTGCAGCAGCCGCTGACCTAAACTCAGCGCCCGCTGACTTTAGTCTGCAGACCCTGAAGACCTATGAAAGTAGGGGTCAGCGGGCGCTGACCATTTTTCAGCGCCCGCTGACGCGCTGCTTTTCGTTTTGTTTAGTGTTTTTCAGCTGTTTTGCTCGACATTTTTGGGGGGTTATATATATACCCCCCTCTTCCCATTTCGTTTTTTCAGCTGATGTTAGAGGCTCTTAGTTAGGGTTAGGTTTTATTTTAAGTTTTCTTCTTTAATTCTTCTTGTAATTTACATTTTGTTCTTAATTTATGCAAGTAGTATAGCTCTTGTTCTTCTTCTCCTTCTTGTTCTCCATTTCAAGGTAATTTCATAGCTTTCTTTACTTGTTTTCTTACTTGTTTTATGTACTTATTTTGTTATTTCTTATAGTTTTAGTTTGTTATTGTTGTTTAATTAGTTAGTTTTATTGTTATTTTCATGTTTGTTTAATTGTTTAATTTGATTTCATTGTTGTTTAGTTTCTAGTTTTCTAGGGTTTAGTTGTTGTTTTTGTTGTTTTTAGCCTTAAGTTTAATTTATGTATTTAATTATGCTTTTAGTTATGTTTTATTTATTTATGTTTGAGTAGTTAATTTCTAGGGTTTGGGGTGAAACTTCTCAAATCCCCCATGATTGTGGTTTAGTTGTTCTTGGCTTTGGTTGTGATAGTGTCGGTACCTTAGGATTCGGTTATGTTGAGTCTTGTGTGTAGCTAGCATAGGATTCATTGAAGAATCCCCACCGAAGGACCGAAAGGTGAACGTGGGTGATGACTTCCTTTGCCCGATTGATGGAAGCACCACGAAAGTTGGGCCTTCGATCAAGGGAAAGTTACCGGTCTTCGTGATTTTGTGCTTAGGACTTGTTAGATGTGTCGCTGCACGAAAGTGAGTTGTATACGTCTCTCCGGTCATCGTACTAGCTTGAAAGAGTGGTACGATCATAGAACGACCTCCCCTTATCCACGACCTAAGTCTAAGTTCGATTGATTCATAATCCATGGTGGTATGAGTTGTGGATCTCTTACCCTAGTCCCTTTTATTCTTGTTTCCTTAGTGTAGTTTTAGTTAGTTCTCTCCGCCTCTCGCGACCATCACCCGACCTAGCTTGTTCGACGCTCATGCCTAGATTAGTGCAACGTACCTTCCCGTGTTCGACACCCCCACTCATACTACGACGGGGGTTTTTATTTGGTAAGAAATCCCTCCTATCAGTAACCTGTTTAAATTTATTTTGCAATATATTTTGCAATTGATTTAGAATTGATTATTTTAACAAAGATAATGTCAGATGAACAAAATCCCGTATAAAGGATGTCTAGAAATTTGTAACGATAACATTTATAATCATTTTAAAATGATTATTAGTTAGTAAATTGTTTTCAAAATCTTTTCGAAACATCTTATAATGAATCATTTTAGAAATAATATTTTAAATATAATTATAAATAACCCTTTAAAACAATCAAATAACCACAAATATATAACACACATCATTTTCATATTTCAACACTTTAAACATATTTACATGAAAATCATGTTATAAAAGATCTAGCCACTTGTACGTACCTCAATCCTTGCTCTCAACACAAGACTCCTAATTATGAGCTTAGAATCCTGAATCACGAACTTGAAAATTCCCCCTAAATAACCAAATAATCCTAATCAAACCTTTGATCTATAACACAAGAATACTAATACTAGTTGTGCATGAATAATTGTTTTAACTCTTTTTATTATTATTATTTTATTTTTTTGCCAACTTAATAATTATATAAACCAATAAAATTTAAAGTTGAAAAATAAATTTAAATATTAATGAAGTGATAGTAACAATATTAAAGATAAAGATATTAGTATAATAACAATGAACATTTTCAATAAAGGAGATAATAAAATGATGATGATAATAGTAATACCAATGTGGTGACATTAACAAAAATAACAATCATAATTATATTAATATAATATATTATCATTATAGGAATTAGATAGTGATTAAATTAGGGGAAAATTGGCCTTGAGTTTAAATTAAACAAGGACCAAACCTTAGCTTGTCCTTGTTAGTATTAGGTACGAAGGAAAGCAGAGAAGTAGTAGCAAAACAGGGGGAAGAAGAAGAGCAGCGGCAGCAGCTGCGGTGGAGCAGAAGTAAGGGAGGAAGGAGGGCGGCGACCGTTTGCCGGTGGTGTCTGGGCGGTGCTCCGGTGGGCAGCGAGCAGGTTAGGCAGAAGAGGAGGGAGAAAGTGAGAAATTGGGGAAAAAATTGTGAAATGGGTATTTTTATTGAAGACTTATAAATTGATTTATGGATGATTTAGACTGATTTCTTGCTCTATTTATAGATAAAATGGGGTAAGATTTCAGATTTTGGGTTTAAAATTAATTGGGTAAGTAAAGGTGGATTGAATGGAGGAGAAAGGTTGGAGATGTTGGCTATGGCATGTTGGACACTTGGAGGAGATGTTGGCTATGGCCACTTGGACACTTGGAGGAGATAATTGGGGTGAAATTCTGAAATGCCATTATTGAGAGGCCATGTTTGATACTTAGGAGGAAGAAGAAGATGGGTTCTTTTTCTTTCTTTTTTTTTTCCTTTTTTTCTGAAATCTGATTTTTTTTTTTTTTTTTGTCATTAGCTTGGGTATAGAATTGGGCTTGAGATTTATATGGGCTAAGCAAGTTGATAAAACTAAAATAATTTTTTTTTTTGAAAGAAAAGGACAATTTATTTATGATCATTAAAATTGCAAATATCCAACTCAGCAGCTACAATAATTGGTCTAGGAAAATCTTCTAACCAAATTCTCTCACAAATGCTAAAGGGGATGAAATTTGCTGCCTGATGAGCAGCTCCATTCAACTCCCTTTTTACAAAACTCCAAGCACAAAAACTGAAATTTTTGGACCAAGAGATTATTTCCTGGAGGTAGTATCCCAAAGTGGTTCGACATTCAGCTTCTTTCTGCAGCTTTAGAATGAGCTCTTTACAGTCTGACTCAGCAACTAGTCTCCTGTACCCAGCTTCCCAAGCACGACGTAAACCGAGGAGTAGCGCTGCAGCTTCGTGCAACATTGGGTGTATAGACCCCTCCATCTGCTCCACCCCCGCCAGAACAATCTCTCCTTCCCCATCCCTCACCACGTACCCCAGGCCAATACCCAGTCCACCTACTGAACCCGCATCCGTATTCAACTTCCACATCCCCATCAGTGGTGGTTTCCAACTGTTCCCTTCCCTATCATTGTGATGTTGTAGCTGGCTAACTTCTCTATTGGCTTTAAAGCTTGAGGCGAAATCCCAAGCCTTCTCTGCTGTCTTCTCAAGCCAGTCACACCTCCCTTCAAAAATAAGTTTATTTCTAGCTGACCATACTGCCCAAAGGACTATTATAATGCCTTCCATGGCTTCTTTCCCACCGATTTCCAACGCTTCGTGCAGTCCTTCCTTGACGGAAGGCCACCGTTTACCCCACCACTCTTCATTCACTCAGTTATTCTCCCATATACGTTGGGCAAAAGGACATACAATTAGAGCATGAATAATACTGTCAACCAGCACAGATAGAGCAAATATTATTAGCATCCTTCACCCTTTTGGAAATATTTTCCTTCGTAGCTAGCACCCCCTTGGCAGCTTTCCATCCCACAATTTTCATCCTAGGCGGTAATTGAGCTCCCCAAATAGCCCGCCACAGAGCCGAGTGTCTCTCCTCTGACAATAAAACTAAAATAATTGAACCATTGGTTTGAAAAACAAGTAGTTTTATAGTATCTTATTGATAAATTTATGAAAATAAACTTTATAATTTAATTAATTGAAATACTTAATAAATTGTTAATCTTGAGTAAAGAAATTAAATTATTATTTGATAAAAATAACTTGTCAATATTTTAAATAAATGTAAAAGAAATAATATTTTAAGATTAATAAATATAATTAAAATTAATAAACTCAGTTAAAAATACGGGGTATTACACAACGTTTGTTTCAATTTGTTTATGAAAGTAATAATAATTATTTTCTAAAAAATATTATAATATATAAAATAAGTTGTTCTAATCTTATCTGATCTGAATTTTTTTGACCTGATCTGATTTTTTTATCTAATTTGAATTTTTTTAATCTAATCTGAATTTTTTTTAATAAGTACTAGAGCGCTTAAATAAGTTTGATTAAAAAAAGCCTAAGATCCAGTTACATGTAGAAATATTCACTTCGGTATTGTTCAAATTAATAATTCGTAGTCTAGTCTAGTAAAAAGCACAATGCATTGATGTAATTAAAATTGTAAGGTGACTTGAGGTAAACTTGTCAAGCACATTGCAACATGCTATAGGTCTGAATTCAGTCACAGATTGAGGCTGAGTGTGACAAATTAAAAAAAAAAGACCAAAAAAATGTTACGTTATACCTCAAAACTAGAGTTGTCAGTTTCCACCCGAGCCAAAAAAATCCGTTATAAAACTTGTTCACAAGCTAGGTCCACCAAAACCAACGACTTTAGGTTATAAAAAAGCTAATACTAACCCGAACTCATTGACACCCAACTCATATTAACTCGAACACGCATATATTTTACATCAACCAAGCTCTCCCTGTTTGACATGTAACACTTCGTCCATGCAAGCAAAGGATACAAGCGGAAGATAGGGCACTAGAAGGGAGTGACACTTAAGTTCTAAGTCAAATAGCGATATAGAAAGGATAAGGTCAACCAATAATAGCCTTTAAGTTCACAGTTTTAAAAAAAAACATAACCCAAAAGAAAATAATAAAGTCCAACTACAGAAAGTCCAATATGATTACAAGTCCAAAGACCAAGGTACAAACACCTCTACATAAGTTTAGAAACCAATCTACTTAAACAGAAATCATTAAGTGAGGAATTCTGGCTACGCCATACAAACCAAGATGGCTAAACTAATGGAAAGAACCCTAATACCAATCCTCACACAACTTGCCCAAACCATTACAATCCTGCAGTCATTCAACATCTGAAAAATGAATACAACTCCACTGTTAGTGGTGAATAATTAATAATTCTTCCCAACATAGAAAACACAAGTTCAGAATCATAGTATAGGGATTCAATCAATATCCAAACATAACAGGAAACATTCAAGTCACTCAATACAAGACAACCATTACTTACCATAACCTCGTCCAAAACCCACCTGCAGAACCAGTTAGTACAATACAACACCCAACCAACAAAGACTTCATACAAAAGATAAGAAATCCAATAACATCTAAATAAAACAATTATACCACAAACAAAACCCAAATCCCCAGATAAGAGATATGAATATGATTATTCTTAACTATCCAACTTAATACACATGATTGAAGACAGAAGGATCGCTAGTGGTATCCCACGGTACCACTCCCTAAACTACGTTAGGTAGATGCCCAATATATGGATTTACACTACTAACGATAAACACAAACAATTTTAATTGTAGATGGAACGATCGCTAGTGGTATCCCGCGGTACCACTTCCTAAGGTTTGTCAGGTAAATGCCCAAAATATGGACTTACACTACCAACAATCAACACGAAGTTGATGTGTCTAAGAATGGCCAAACTCCTAGTGTCGGACGGACGCCCAAAATTTGGATTTACACCTCCAGAACTCCCGGACGACAACAATTAACCCAGGTAATTAAATATTGTTCTTGGATCACGCAGTCCAAGGAACTAAAACTGATCTAACCATCGAATTCCGCAACCCAATGGCTCCAACTAGCAATTAAAAATAACTTCCTAGACGCATGTACGATAAAATATATCGTTCTTATTTACTCATTCCAATTCCCACTTTATTTACCGATAAAATCCGAAATTACAACTTCCATTATCTACCCACAACTAACGTGTGTCGAACACTGAACGAAATTTAAATTCCAAAATAATATTTTAATCATTTACACACTGAAAATAAGCAACAAGTAACTCATACAAACTCATCGTAAAAATACTAATTCCAACCAAACTTATACGCAAACAATTCCTATGAATTAGTAACCATTTAAAACATAATTAAGGGTCAAAATACATCAATAAAACATCATTTTAGATCTCCCAAGTTGTTGTCCAGTTTATTACAACAACAAAAACCACCACCAAATCATGCTAAAAAATAATTACGTTTACACAATTAATTCTATAATTCACCAAGATCATAACCTAGCAAAATACAAGCCTAAAACAAAATTAAAATCATGCTAAACACCCAATTATATCACATGGCCAGCAGCTATAAAACTTCAGAAAAATAATTTCACAAAAAAATCATCATAAGTTACCCAATTAACTCAATAAACCCAAAATTCAACAATTCAATAACTAAACATGATTAAACTTAAAAAGATCACAAAATCAACACATAAAACCAGAATATATTAAGGCTAAAATATAACATGATTTCACAAAATAATTTGGGCAGCATTTCGCCTAGAATTTGGACTAAAGTGAAATTCGCCAAACAATTCATAAAGATAATTTTACAACCAATCATTGAATAAATTACCAACATAAATCATAACCCAATATTTTTAGCCTAGAAACACGGAAAAAAAACAGATTATATAGTCACTCATATCACATGGAATTTTTTTGAGATAAGATGTACCAAAATTCTCAAAACAATTTTCATAATTAATAAAATCATGCATAAATACCAAAAATAATAAATCATGAAATTTCACATCAAAATAAGCAAAAATAACATTCTGGAAAATAGTACATATCACACGAAAAATCAAAACAACTATTTTATATGAAATCATGCTACAATTCGAAAACAATGCATAAATTAACAAAATTCATCCTGGTTTATTTTAATTTATTTTAACATGATTTTAACACTAAATATAATCCTACACTATATAATTTCTAGGTTGGAAACAATGTTAGTTACCTTGAAAAATGGATGAGAAATATGCACTAGAATTCACCCAAAATGCTTCAAAGATCACCAAGGAAAAATGCCCAAAACTCCACTAGAACCTTGAGTGTAATTTGTGAGGTTGTGAGAGGAGAATGAAAAGCAAAAATATCCTTTATGCTGCTCTTATGCAGCCAGCTAAGGGGAATAAGAAGAGGAAAATGTTTGGGTGATTAATGGAGTATTATTTATATTCCTACATACCTAATTCTAGAATATTCTAACCTCCTCAAATGGTGGGTTCTAGAATTTACATGTACATCGTAGAACAACCTAGAATCATTCTAATTCAATTACATACAAGAACCCTTTAGAACATCCTAGATGCATCCATTCTAGAATACTCTTATAAGAATACTCTTGAACATTCTAGAGTCACGCTCTCTAGAATATTCTACCACCATCCATACTATTCTTGAGCCTTCGATAACCTTCTAGAAGTTTCCGAACACTTGACTCGTTAATGCCAAACAATAAAGACTAATATCACTAATTACATTACATTAATAATATATATATATATATATATATGTATACATACATACATATATATATTACATCTTTTTATACTACTAAATTTCTTGCTACTTCAAAAAACCCATTTCCCTCCCAAACAACCAAAACTCCCTCCTCCCTTTTCCTTAATCAACAAATCAGCAATTAATGCTGTGTTTTGGGGGAAAAAAACATTAATTGGTGCACATTCATTGGTCTTTTTTTCTATAATGCATTTTGTTTTTTCCTAAAACAATTATCATAGCTTTTACTTTAATTATTTTCAGATAAAAACTATACTACCCCTCTTTCAAAAAATTATTATTAGTGGTCATTTTTCTTTCTTTAAAACTAATTTTATCAACCTTAATTCATTAGTAATTGTATATTCTTCGACTAAACTTGGTTTTCTTCATCAGAGTTTGCCCTATTTTTAGTTTTTCCTAAAATTTTAAAAATCTTCTAAAGTGAATGAACCATTATATTAAGGATAATTTGTCAAAAACCACCTTATAAAACAGTTTTTTTTTGTCAAAAACCACCTTATAATTTATTTTTTTTGCGGAAAGAAACCAAAACTAAAATATTTTTTGTCAAAGAAAACCAAATTCCACTAATTAGGGTTTGACCTTATGTTAATTAACTTTGACTTTGATTATGTACAATTATTATGCATAGTTAAACCTTTAAACTTTAATATACCTCCCTTAAACCTTAAAACTTTAATATACCTTAATTAAACCCTAAACCCTCAGCCACCCCCCACCACCTCCGACGAGCCTCCCCACCCAACCCCCCACCCCCAGCCCCCCGCGCCCTTACTGCACCCGCCCCTACTGCATCACTGCCACCACCCATTCTTGATTTTTGATTTTTTTCCTTTTTTTAAAAAAATATCTTAATATATTGTGAATAATTGTTTTAATTAAAATTAGCTTAGGTTATTACTAATTGGAAGGTCAATGCCTTTAATTGTAGTCTAATCTTGGATTAGTGCAATTTGGTTTTCTTTGACAATTTTTTTTTTTGTTTTGGTTTCTTTTAACAAATTTTTTTTTATAAGGTGGTTTTTGACAAAAAAAACCTATTTTAAAAGGTGGTTTTTGACAAAAAAAACCTATTTTAAAAGGTGGTTTTAGACAAATTATCCTTATATTAAATGTGTCTATTGTTTTGTATATAAGTTTCAGATAAGTGTTTTGATTGTTATTAAGTTTTTTACTACCTCCGTTTCTTTTTAATTGCAACATTTTAATATAGAGTATGCGTAGAGAGAAAGAAATATCAAATCGTTGCAGTTAAAAAAAAAGGACATAGTAGTATTATATTTGGAAATACTTATTTTTATCATTAACAAAATATGAAATAGATATTAGTGAATACAATTTATTCTAAAAGTTATTAAGTTTTGTCAACATGATAAAAGGATAATCAAGCATGGATTTTTTTTTTCTTGTGTGTGTGTGTGTGTTTTTTTTTTTTTTTACAATAGTGAATTTTTATATTACAAGAAATGAATACATAATCTTAACAAAAAAAAAAAATGTAGAACATTGCATTGTCAAAGTTAGAAGAGATGACATTTATGAAAATGAAGAAATAGTTTTTGAGTTGGTCAAACCTCTCTTTCCTCTTAAACATCTGCCTCTGACAAATTTATAGTTAGTGAACTAATTTCAATTATTGCATAAATTAATTTTTACTTATTCTCTATTGTCTAATATAACTAAAATAAAACACTTAAAAAATATTTCTATCTAAAATAATTTTTTTTACCAATTTTTATAAATAAAATTTAATTTAATATAAATACTTGCTTTAGTTAAATAAATAGAGCAATTGCTCGGGTATTATCTAGTAATGTAACTAATTACATAATATATGATAAAATTTTGTGAGATATGATAAAATTTTGCTGAGATATAATAAAAGTTTGTGAGGATATCATAAAACTTTCATGAGAAATGATAAACGAATGTTGTATACAACCCAACCTCTTTCTTTCATCCTTATCTTCAAGTGATTACGCATATTCAGATTATCATATCTTAGCAAAGTGTTATCACATCCTATATTGCGAGTGAGAAATAAGATTTTTGAGTTTTTTTTTTTAAAAACAATTATCATTTTGCGAACTGTGAGATGTCGGCGCACGGCGGATCTAATCATGTGCCTGGTGGGGCACAGGCCCACCCATTACAAATGAAAAAAATCAAGTTCAATTTTGGGCTTTTAGGCCCAGATATTAAAAAAAAACACGGAAGGGTCTTAGAGCGCAAATTATTATATGGTCCCAAAACCACGTAGCTCTATGTGGTCCCTGGCCAAAACGACGTAGTTTTGGAGTTAAAAAAATAGTTTTTTTACGTAAAATTAGTTTCCTAAATACACGAGAAAATCAGTTTTTGGGGAAAATCTTTTATTATAGAATTCCTACTTTCAAGGAATTAAAAGTAGTTTCTATATTCATAAAAAAATCAGTTTTTTTTTTTTTTTTTTTTTTAACGTAAAAATCAGTTTTTTTTTTTTTTCTAAATTAAAAGCACAACTTAATTCCTTGCTTAATCTCTTATAATAATTTTCGTAAAAATCAGTTTTTTTTCAGTAGTAAGACATTGAAGATTCACGTATTCGTTGGATTTTATATGATGGATGATGTTGTTATGCCTTGCAAGGAGGTTGCACATGAAAAAATGAACATGAAGAATTGAAGATTGCACATGAAAAAATGAATGTTCCACATGAAAAAAATGAAAATGAACAATTGAAGTTTGCACATTAAAAAAATGAAGATTGCACATGAAAAAATAAAGATTGCACATGAAAAAATGAACATGAAGAATTGAAGTTTGCACATGAAAAAATGAAGATTGCACATGAAAAAATGAAGATTGCACATGAAAAAAATGAACATGAAGAATTGAAGTTTGCACATGAAAAAATGAAGATTGCACATGAAAAAATGAACATGAAGAATTGAAGTTTGCACATAAAAAAATGAAGATTGCACATGAAAAAATGAACATGAAGAATTGAAGTTTGCACATCAAAAAATGAAGATTACACTTGAAAAAATGAACATGAACAATTGAAGTTTGCACATCCAAAAATGAAGATTGCACATGAAAAAATGAAGATTGCACATAAACAAAAGGGAAATTCCCAATGATATACCCGAACTTTTTGGAAATCCCACTGGTATACCCGAGTTTTTTTTAATCCCAGAGGTGTACCTAATGTTAAACATAATTCCCAAAAATAACCTTTTTGTTTAAAAATTGTTAAAGACACTAACCATGGTTAATAAATTGAAAAAAAACAAAAAAAAATAAAAATAAAGGAAAAACAACCACAAATTAGGGGCAATCTGATCATTTTTTGTAAAATCCGACCTCAAATCGGAACCCTTAAGGATAAAAACGACCCGTAAAACCTAAAGCGGACTATTTTTTTCACATAAATCAATGCGCGCAAAATGAGGCGAATTGGGGGACAACCGGATCATTTTTTGCAAAATCCGACCTCAAATCGAACCCAATAAGGGTAAAAATGACCCGTAAAACCTTCAGCGAACTATTTTTTCACGTAGATCAATGCGCACAAAACGTGGAGAATTGGGAACGCAAAGTGGGGGCATTCAAATCATTTTTTGCAAAATCCGACCTCAAATCAGATCTCGTAAGGAAAAAAATGACCCGTAAAACCATGAGCGGAATATTTTTTTCACGTAGATCAATGCGCGCAAATCGATGCAAATCAGAAACGTAAATTGGAGGCAATCGGATCATTTTTTTGCAAAAACCCATTAATTTAATATATTACTTGGTTTAATTTTTATTTTTTTTAAAAAGAAAATTAAAAAAATTGTTAACCAAAGTTAAATCTAACCTTAAAATAGGTATATTCCAATACATTTAACGGAATATACCTTCTAAATGTAACGGATGGGAATTAAACGTAATTTTAGGTATACCACTGGGATTAAAATAAATTCGGGTATACCAGTAGGATTTCGAAAAAGCTCGGGTATACCACTGGGAATTTCCCTAAAAAAAATGAATATTGCACATGAAAAAATGAACATGAACAATTGAAGTTTGCACATCAAAAAATGAAGATTGCACATGAAAAAATGAAGGTTGCACATAAAAAAATGAAGATTGCACAGGAAAAAATGAACATGAACAATTGGAGATTGCACATGAAAAAATGAATATCAAGAATTGAAATAGAGTGAAATAAGGAGAGTGAAACGGTACTGTTGGCTGTTGCTATTTTTAGGGAAAATTTTTATTTTTTTAAAAAAAAATCCCACGCGCTGCACTGCAACAAGACCACGCGCGAGAGCACACTGCTTTGTAGTCCCGGGACTACAGTATACTTATTGAACGTAAAAATCTAATTTTTACGTAAAAAACTGATTTTTACATAAAAAAACTGTTTTTTTTTTT
The DNA here is from genome assembly GCA_951394345.1 of Salicornia ramosissima. NCBI lineage: Eukaryota > Viridiplantae > Streptophyta > Magnoliopsida > Caryophyllales > Amaranthaceae > Salicornia > Salicornia ramosissima. The sequence goes on from OX596237.1 coordinate 31,797,862, forward strand.
ATTAATATAGAAACTACTTTTAATTCCATGAAAACAGGAATTCTATAATAAAAGATTTTCCCCAAAAATTGATTTTTCCATGTATTTATGAAACTGATTTTAGGTAAAAAAGACTATTTTTTTTAACTCCAAAACTACGTCGTTTTGGCCGGACCACGTAAAGCTATTGTGGTCCTAGGACTACAATATACTTATTGGTCTTAGTGGGGAAAGGAAACGTTGAAAGGAGAAAAAAAAGAAACCCTAACCTAAGCCCCTCTCTCTAATCTCAGTCTCTCTCCTGTTGGTTGTGACTTGTGAATCATCGCCGGTCGAACAACTACCGCCTCGCCGCGGCCGTCTTCAAGATCGATTCGTCATCCTCGTCCAGCCAGTCTAGTCGTCCACTCGTCCTGCGGGCTGTTTTTGGTGTTCGTTCTCAATACTACCGCCGCGCAGATCTAAACGTCCACTCATGACTCGTCCTCTTTGTTGGTTGCCTGAATCGCCGCCGCAGATTGCAGACTTGCACTCGATCCACCCGTGAGGTATTCGTGTTGCTTTCGTGAATCGCCGGCCACGCAAATCGCATTAAGGTATGAAATTTAGAAGTTGATACTCTGAATCTCTTATTTTCTTAAATTCTGAATTTCATAATTGCAGAAAACAATTTACTTTGGTGTTGTAATTAATGTTGTTGAGTTGTTGAATTGTTTAATTATCTGCTTATTTGATTTGTTTAATTAATTTTGCTGATGCATGTCATTATTTGTTTAATTGATTTTTCATATTTGTTTAATCATTTACTTTATTGATTTTCTTCTGATTTGTTGTTTAATTATCAATAGCATGGAAAATCAAATGCTAAATGATTGTTTGATTTTTTGATTACATATCTAGAGAATATTTATTTTTGAATGTTAGCATGAATGCTATTAGTAATCAATACCAAAATATAAAAAACTCGTACAGACCAGAGAACAATTGTAATCATGAGTTTGTAATAGTTTATGCTTTAAAGTATTACTTATTAGGTTGTAAGTTGAAGTAATTTATGATATTTTGCTTTGCACTTTTTTTTTCCCCCAATTAACGCAACAATGTTCAACTTCAGTAAATCGCTGAGTCGGTGACCTACCATTATAAAAATCCTTGATCCGCCCCTGCGCACATCTCAATGTGAGACCATCTCTCACTCAAAACCAAATTTAAATCTTTGTTTCTACTTTGTGTCAGTTTGGAAGAACCCTAAATCCTTAAACCTACTGTCGAAAAAGCCTCGGCTGAGAACAAAAATGTCGGGGTTGGAAGAGAGAGGGCAAGTATCCCTCAAAGATCAAGGCAATGAGTACTTCAAAGCTAGTAATTACCTTAAAGCTGCTGCCCTTTACACTCAAGCCATCAAACAAGACCCTAATAATGCTACTCTGTATAGGTTGGTTTTCTCCTCTGTTCTCATCTCTTTCTTGCTCATCTTCATTCATTTGTTGAAACTTGTATGTAAATAATTGAAGATTAGATCTTTAATTTGTGACCCAACAAAGTTATCGGTGAACTTGTTGATTGTGTTGCTGTATAGTTGTTATGTTTTTGAGGTCATGGATTGTGAAATGGCATTGAGGAATCCACTGTTTCCTGAATGCAGGTTGAGTTGAGTTGCATGACAGTGTTGAGCTTAGAAGGTTACAAATTTCGATTATGATTGGGTTTTTTAAAACCAGTTATCACATTGGCTGTTTCCTGATTTGAGGTGCATATCCCTTTTCAAATGTTTATCAGAGTAAAAAAAGAACCAAAGTTTGTAGTTAGTCAAGAGTGAAGGGTTTACAAGAGGCTAGAAATTGTTGGGGTTTATAGATATGATTAGCGGAATTTCAGGAAACAATTTTCTAACATTTATAACATCAGGATCGCTAATAATAATTAATATGAATAAAGTATAAAAGATAGTAATTACAACATTTGATGCGTGCTTTCAATGTTAAAAATGGAGATCTAGAGGCTCAGTTGTTGCTCCTCTACTCAGTACACAAGCACTGGATTAGATCCCACGTATGCTAGTATGGATGAGATGGATTAATATTCACTCTCTTACTTTTTAGGGAAAAACCGTATGAACACAATAGGTTTTAGGGTTTCTATGATTTTGTTACTCTGCATGCCAACTGATCAGAATCCTCACATCCCTAATAAGGTATCATATATATCTTATTAGTTGTATCAGAAAAAACCCTAATCCTAGCATTCAATGGGCTTTAGTATTTATGCCCAGTTCTGTGCTATTTTGTGTGACCTCATAAGATTAAGTTAAGCATAGTCGTTGGTCCAAAAACATTGTCCCACTAATTATATTTATTCTCTAGCAAGTAAATATAATTGCCTAATTTAACTTAATTATTATTACCATAATATAATCCTAATTATATTTAGTAATTGCTGATAACGACTGATAACATATTCCTTCAATCTCCCACTTGTCCGAAGACAATAGCACAATTATAAATTCCTTAAGTCTCTTAATGTCAAAATGATATTACTTTGGTATTCTCAGTTTATGTTCCTTGATTGCTGAGTTTGAATTGTTCAAATGAAGTTCAACATTTAAACTCCTCTCGTATGGCCATGAAATTTTTCAGTTCTCGCTCATCAAGGATTCAAGAGGCCCTGACACCATTCCTACTAATTAGGACTTATTCACTCTTGTATGACCATAACTCCCACTCAAATTTTAACTCACCTGATCATTGCTTTTATAATTTCCTTTTACGGCACAACGTTAACAATGTCAAGGTTAAGCTAATTATTTTGTGGTTATTTAGACATACTCATGTCTAAGGAATCCACTAAATATAAAGTCTCAATGTATCAAACATACATCCTTACAATCAATTAAACATCACTATATTTCTATAGCCCATGGAACTGCCCTATCAATTGATTATATGCTAGTCTTTAAGCTTTACACAAATCACTTATGTCCATTTTAGTGATTCTGACTAGGGACTTTAGATAAGATGTGGTTTCAGTTCACTTTATAGAGTTTCATTATCACAACGTTTTCGATAATTCTATTTGAAATCACAAGTTATTTGGACATTTTATTTAATTACAAACCATAATTAAATAATATTGAAACTATGTTTCAAACAACAAACATTTTAATATGTTTTACAATCATAGACTATCTTCATAATTTAACATAAGATTTTATCAAAGACATTCTTTAATGTTTTTGAATCTTTTTGTCCTAGCATGACAATCATACTCAGGTTACGATAATGGTTTGATCATTGGAAATGAGACATTCTCATTCATATAAGCTTTGCAGAATTAAGCTTTAAAGGAAACAACTTATATTTCCTCACACCAAGATATTATCCTGTAGTCCTTCTTAAGTACTTTAGGATGATCAAGGCATTTGAAACATTTATGTAAGTGTAATGTGATACACACAATAGATCATATTGTCAACACAAAAGGACTATATGTTTTAGCTCATTGAACGTTAACAAACGTCAAGTCTTGCTAGCATGTTACATTGAATGGGATGAAAACATCTGTAAGAGTTTTCCAAATTGAACTTAGTGAGAACCTTATCATTATAAGTTCTGTAAATAATATAGATCTATTTCTATGGATCTTGATTCCTGAAATAAACTCAATTCATCTAAGGTTTTTTCATAAAAACAATTGCCGAAATATAACTTGACTAACTCAAGTTTATAAAAACAATTCCATAAACATAACTTGACTAACTCAAGTTTATATAAACAATTCCAGAAACATAACTTGACTAACTCAAGCATGTGGAATTTATTTTCTTATTCTAAGTATGTTAACTACATACAAGACCAAAAAGGACAATGCTGCTCCCACTAAACTTTTCTAAACACAAAACTTCCTCTAAATTTGTTTTTAGAAAAACAAACTCTTTGATTATCTTAGAAAATTGAGGATTCTAACTTCGAGATGCTTATTTTAGTCCATAAATGGATTTTGTCATTGTGCAAATCTTTCTTTGGTTTGCTCGAACTTCAAAATTCTTTGGGTCATATACACATCCTCTTTCAAGAATTTATTCAAGAACTCTGTTTTGATATTCATTTGTCATATTTCGGAGTTGTGACTTGACAAAAAAATCTTCATAGATAGTTGGATTTTCACATCCCGAAATGAACAATTCAGAACGTATATTTATATGGAATCTATTAATTCTGTGATGATTGTCTTATCCAATAAGAGCTACATAGGATCATAGCAACAAGTGAAATATTATCTCAGCAATTTGAGCATTTCAGTACGAATCATATTTAAGGGGGCAAAACTGAGGTTTGTGAATGGAATGCACTTACTTCAACACATTGTTAGGCACTAAGATAAAGGTCAAACACCGAATGTCCTTCCTTAAGCTCAGTATCCAACGTTCTTATCATAAAGACAAGGTCATATGCCTTTGCCTCTAATGTAGGACTAACTACATCTATTTGTTGCTCATCTAGAACCATTCAAGATATATATATATTACTCCCACTTGACTTTTTGGAAACATAATCATTTCTAGAAAGGCACAATTTTAAAACAACAAATACTTTGTTCTTAAATCAATTGTAGAATTTAGATCCATTGCTTCATTGGGGTAACTTTTGAAAAACAAAATTTCAATTTTTTTTAGAGTTATGTCCAAAAGTAAACGTTTTGCGGTAGACATATTATCCCAATTTTGTAGGAAAGACTAACTAGGAACTTTTCCTATCCATATCTCATATGGTATGTATTTTCTTCTATTTTTGACGAAGTCTTTGTTTAGTTTTAAAAGCATCAGTTTTGAGAGTATATTCTCAGAAGGATGTTGAAAGATCACTAAATCGAACCGTTAATCAATCCGTTTTTAAGAAAGGTTTGATTACTTTGTTTAAACATGTCATTCAGAAATGACACTTTGTTACGAAATAGATTGTGAAAGAATATCATAGAGTTTTGATGAGTATCAAAAACTTAACTAAAACTTTTGCAATTACGATCTTATAGCAATGCATTTATCATTTTAGTTAATTTGATTCTCTACTTGCTTTCTCCGAAATATTCAAACATTTCAAATAATTTTATCTTTTACTTATCTTGTAAATATCATCATGTTTACTTGAATCGTTAGTAAAAGTTTTAGGGTGCTAAACCCTTCCTTGTACTTGAATTCATGGCCAAACACATCTACATGTATTAGGGCCTTGAGATCATTGGCACTATCACCTTTTCTAGTAAAGGATGATCAAGTCATCTTACCCTTCAAATATGATTTACATACATCAAATGACTCGTAGTCAAATGATGTTAGAACTCCATCTATTTGGAGCTTCTGCATGCTCTTCATATAGCACAAAACAGAGATGCCATGGGTAAGTGGGTTAAGAATATTTTTTTTTTGATTTCTTGTGATATACTAGTATTATATTGTCAAAATCAAACTATTTGACCAGTAATTAGTTTGGCAATAGGTCTAAACACTATTCAAAAACAACAATTTGTTCATAATTTAATATCATATATTGCAATTGAAATAATGTTTTTAGTAGGAATGAAATAATAATTATTTGATTCCAGAAACAAGCTATAAGGTAAGGACAGATGCATTCAAAATCTCAAATCTCACATACAACATTTGTTTGTGGATTTACCTTTAGCTAGTTCTTCTATCCTATATTTTATGCACATTCAAAGCAATGTGAGTTTAATAAAATGTATGACATACATTGAGTAGAATTGCAACCTTTTATAGCATATACATCAAATGAAAAACTATATTTACTGTACTAATTGATCTTCCAAATATGTTCGGATAATTCTATCAAAATGGACTATTCTATTGTAGTAGAAAACACTTTAATATGTTGTCTTCTACAATATTTGGGTTTTTAGCATCAATGAATTTACAAACGACAACATTTTTCTTTTGTTCTTACCATATCGCCTCTTATTGCCATCCAAAAATATCCTTATGTAAATCCTATTTCTTTTATTGAATAATTTAGTTATTACTTATATTCAATAAAACGATAATGCTCAATCATATTGAGTTTATCTGCAATTTTGCAAATGGTTTTCCTCACTATTCACTTTGATACTTTAATCACATATCGATTCTATTATGAAATGAGAAAATGGTTTCAAAAGCCAACATTTGGAATAATTGAAATCCCGACCTCTCCATGTTTTTCAAAATGATCAAATCTTTCTAATGATATGTTACTTTATGTTCTTTGAGACTTTTCCATGTTTTTCAGAACGATCAAATCTTTCTAATGACATGTGACCTTATGGTCTTTGAGATTAAGCTCACTTATTGCCTCGAGGCCATCAACCTCTCCATCCTTCCCTTTGAAAACATTTTTCAGTTCGTGGATGATGGTAAACATTATTTTCTTAAACTTATTTGAGATCATAAACACTTATATTGAGGTAAATATTGAGTATTAACCATTTTCTAAAATAACTCTACCTTAGCTAATTTTATTAGCTTGAGAGGTTTTTACTTTTTAGTTCAGAATTTAAATATGAATTTCAAGAATTATTTATTTATTTTAATTATGAGAACAATTCTCAAATATAGTTCAGCTTACATAAAATTTGAGAACAATTCTCAAAAAAAATTAAATGATTTGAGAATAATTCTCAAAACTTATTAAATGATATACTAAATTATATCATGCAAAGTTTAATAATGTTTGTTGAATAATAGCCTTAGTTTGAAACAATTTAACAAGTTTAAGCTATACACTTTATTCGAGTAAATTTTGGCCCCATCCGAATAAAGTAATAACCAAGAGCCCCTCCCATGAAAATTAAACGGACTTTGGCCCTGCCTTCAATTTTTAGCAGTTGAGGTAATTTAACATTTTACTAATTGCAAACACTTTGTAATTCATGGCCAATAGGCAACAACTGTATGTTTCAAACCTATTTCTTTGCTTCAAAACCCAAAACTTTAATCTTTTGATAGTTTTGTTGAGTTTAACCAAACATTAACTTGTTAGTTTTGAAAACCTATCCTACTCTCCCAAGATTAAAAGTGTCACCCTGCTTTGACAAAACCTATCAACTTATGATTGAGGGTCTCATAGGTGTTGTTTGGAAAAGCATATAAACTCAATATTTCAATTCGGGACCTAAATTTATTATAAATAATTATAACTCTTGGTAGATAATTTAACAATACTTTGCTAAATTTTTATCTCATAGCTTCAAAATTCAAAGCTTTGTCTTTTGATCATTTTGTTGAGTTAAACCAAACATTAACATGTAGGTTTCAAAAAACTACTCTATTTATCCCTGAATTACAAGCAACACTCTGCTTTGGCAAAAACTATTACTTATGATTCAAGGCTTTATAGGTGTTTGTTTAGAAAAGTAATTAAAAATCAATATTATTAGTGGGATCAAGTTTATAAATGTGGTTAAAAATAAGTGAACACATATAATTAATTAAACCACAAACATAAACTTATAAGCATTTAATCATAAAATAAATGCGTAATAAAGCAAAATAAATATGATCCTTGTATGGCCCCTAAACCTAGGAATGAAAACTAATCTTCATGAACTCCATCTTGAATCTTCTTGGACCCCTTTCCTCAATTCTTCATGGACCTTCACTCTTGATTACTTACTATTTTATTAAATTTAAATAGCTGAAATAACATTACAAAAATACAAACGATTTGCAAATCGTATTTAATTTACAAAGAATACATCACGATACACAGATCGTATTTTCTATCCTATTTTGGGCCATACTAGTCATAATATGTAAATAATATTATATATTATAAACCTGCAACAAATGTTATAAATGGCAATAACAACTAATATCATATATTAGTACACAATTATTTTCACTCAACTAAAAATCACATATGGAATTAATCGACATTAATTATTAATTTGCATTATTGGAGGCATTTTATACTCAAAAGGGAAAAAATGTATTTAATTTATTTAAACTCTTTAAATAATTAGGGTTTTTCTAAGCTATGCCCTTGAGTTTTCCGGCTTTCTAAGTTGTGCCCATGCTTTTTGAAACTTCTAAGCTATGTCCCTCAACTTAAGTTTTTTAATTAACAGTGCCCATTCCGTTAACTCAACGTTAATAGATCTGTTAAAAGGAGTTGCATTTCGTGGGAGGGTCATTTCCCCTCTAAAATTATAAGGTTTTTAGCTGATTTTCACCCTTTATAATTGATGTATTTCACTAAAATAAATGATGCATTGCCTTGTAAATGATGCATTTCCCTAAAGTAAAGGGTGAAAATCAACTAAAAACCCTAGAATTTTAGAAGGGAAATTACTCTCCCATGAAATGCAACTCCTTTAAACAGATCTATTAACATTGAGATAACAAAGTGGACACTGTTAATTAAAAAACCTAAATTGAAGGGCATAACTTAGAAGTTTCAAAAAGCATGGGCACAACTTAGAAAGGAGAAAACCTCGGGGGCATAGCTTAGAAAAACCTAAATAATTAACTTATTTGTTCCCAAAAAATTAATAAAATAAAACAAACATAACAAATTATGTTAAGTTTGTCAACATAACAAATTTTATTATGTTTTAAAAAAATAAATTGGGGTAATGTTGTTTGGGTCATTAACAAACTTAATGATTCATGGCTTAATCATAGGATTAAAAAAAAGTTGCCGGAGAAGACGCAGATTTCTTCCCCAGGAGTTCGAACATTTCGAGCAGAATTTGGGACAAATCGAACAACTATTGTTCGGATTGATTCTTGAATAACATTTTCTAGGTTGTTTTCTTCAATTCCCACAAACTAATTTGCAAAAAACGAAATTCAAACAAAGATTTTGAAGAATTGAACAAAGTTAGGGTTCGAAAATTTCGAACCAAAACCTTGCATAATTCGTTTGATTTAGGGAGTAAAACAACAAATTTAACCATGAATTTGCAATTACAGATGAAAGGAATAAAACCCCCAATGTAATTTGGAAGAATATCAAGTATTAGTCCTTGAATCTGGGTGTATAATGTTCGACGTTCGAACACTTCGAACTGAAATTTTTTTAAAATTTAATTTTCGAGTATAATAACAATTTAAAAAATATTTATAATCAATATTTTAATTATGCAAATTAACCCATATAATAATTCCCCCCTTAATTGAATGAAAATAATAATTTGATCATTGAAAACATGATCATATTAAAATTATTAGAGGGCTAACTGATACCATTGTTGGGGTTTATAGATATGATTAGCAGAATTTTAGGAAAAACAATTTTCTAACTTCTATAACATCAGGATCTCTACTAATAATTAATATGAATCAAGTATAAAAGATAGTAATTACAACTTTTGATACGTGCTTTCAATGTCAATTGTTGCTCCTCTAATCAGTCCACAAGCACCAGATTAGATCCTACGTATGCTAGTACGGAAGAGATGGATCAATATCTACTCTCTTACTTTTTAGGCAAAAACCGTATGAACACAATAGGTTTTAGGGTTTTTATGATTTTATTACTGTGTATTCCAATTGATCAGAATCCCTTGTACCTCACAACCCTAATAAGGTATCATATATATCTTATTAGTCATATCAGAAAAAACCCTAATCCTAGCATTCAATGGGCTTTATTATTTATGCCCAATCCTGTGCTATTTTGTGTGACCTCATAGGATTAAGTTAAGCATAGTCGTAGGTCCAAAAACATGGTCCCACTAATTATATTTATTCTCTAGCAAGTAAATATAATTGCCTAATTTAACTTAATTATTATCTCCATAATATAATTCTAATTATATTTAGTAATTGCCGATAACGACTGAGGACATATTCCTTCAGATTTCACAGTACTCTTTCTACCTCCTGAGCACACATGCACTTGGCCTTTTGTTTCGATTCCCTTTTCATTTCTACATGCGGACACCATTCCATACTTTATAGAAGTAGATGACAACTTTTAGATCTTTATGTGATCATGTTATGCTCTATAGAGTATAGAATGAATGCTAGATTTTGGTATGCATACCCCTGTTTGACTGAACAACACTACTATGGTGTAGAATGCCGAGGTTTGAAATATGTTGATGTAAATAAGATGTATGTGACAAATGCGTGTGCTATATTAGATCTTTGGTTATACAGAAATAGGTTAATGCTTTGTTAAGGAGGCTTGAATGTTCGCAAAAGGGGAAGGTGAGGGATAGGGTAAGACAAACAAAATTGGAGGAGAGTGTTTGAAGGTATATGTAGATGTCTTTCGTGTGTCCTTATATTAGATATTTAGCTGACTTGAAATTTTCTTGGGATTGAAGCCTTACCCTTGTCATATTTTGTTCATAGTAGTTGGCTTCATTAACATTCTTGTTTTGCTTGCAACCAAAGCATTACAATGAAATGTGGTAATAGAGCCTGCAGGTAGATGTAAAGTCACTTTGATTAGAAGCGCTAGTAGTATTTGATAAATATTCATATGCTAAATGATTGCACTAATATGTATGCATAGGTAATGGATTGGCTAAAAACCACATAATAATTGAAAACTGCAGTAAACCAAATAAAAGGGGTACATATTACGTTTTAATTTTTAAAGGGACGCATGTTTTTTAAGTCAAAGTTGTCACCATCAAAATCATAATAGTCAACAAGCTTTTATTTATTTTATTTTTAATATGGTGTACATATTGGGTATGCAAAAAATATGAATAATCTCCAATTACCAAGATGCACCTTGATTGACAAGAAATCATATCACATTTGAAACACTATTCCTTTAATTACCATTTGAGACAAATATCTTTGAAACTTTGAAATTTGTATCATCTAAACTGAAGAGCTTAGGCTGCCCAAAGGATAGTGAACTTGGTAATCTGCTATGAACCTTAGTCTAATTATGTTTATAATAGCATTTTAGATATTTTTGCCCTTATTTTATTAGTAAGGGTTTTTTAGTCTGTTTCCTTTATGTTGTAGCAAGTGGGTTAAATAAGGTAGTTAGTCTATAAATAATGGATTAGTGTGTGTAATTCTTTTATGTTGGGAAATAAACAGAAATCAGTATTCAAGTAATAGAATTTAGGAGAGAACTTGGCCTCTCAAAAGCCAAGAAACACAAGCCACGTGGTGGTTCGTAGGTGGTTCGTAGCAGTTGGTATCAGAGCGGGACGTTCCTTGCGGTGGCAATGGTGGTTCTGATGTTTTCCCAACGCCTGGATCAATTGGAAAACAATTTGGCAAGGTTGCAAGAATCCATAATTGTAGAAATCAATGGGACTATGGATAGGGCAGCCGCCATCTTGCAGCGAACATTGATTGCCCATATTGCTTCGAGTTTGGAGAAGGCCACCCACACTCTCCGGTTAGAGGTCCAAGCGATGACCAAGAAATTGGAGGAAAGGTCTTAGAAGAACCATGTGAAGATGGAGGTTTGATTGGAAGAATCTTTGGTCACCGGTGATGGGGGAAGAGCTATGTTACTTGGACTCGTATACCCATGTCCAACATGGGTACGTGTCCAAGTGTCTGACTCGGCTAATTTGTGAAAAATTACCATTATTTTAGCCCAAAATGAAGTTTCCAAGTGTTGTACCCTTGCCCGAGTGTCTAGGATCCGATCCGGGTACTTGAGGTAAAATGAACAGTCCATGTAACAAAGGGGAAGAGTCAACGGAAACATCAAGGGGAGTAGATCTGGCGGTGCTGCGCAAGAAGAGTTACGCCATGTCGTAGCAGCGAAGGGGAACGGTGAACGTGAGGATGGTGCTGTCGGATCTGGTTTCGGTGGTGGACCGGGTTGTGGCAGTGTTTGTGAGGTTGCCAACCTTGAAGGTATTTGGAGATGCAGAGATGGAGTGAAGAAATTTCTAGAAAAAGATAAAAAAACTTCAAAATGACCTAATTGAGTTGGGGGAAGTAGTGCAAGATTTTGGGCCTGTCAATCTTAAGCCCAATATTCTTTTTAATGAAGGGAGACATCTTTTTGAGCCCATTATTTAAAGACGTAGTTGCTGGTCATCATTTACTCAACCCAACAAGTCTCAATCTAAGCCCATCCATCAATCTAACCCTTTAGCAATTAACACCCAACCCAAGCCTCCTATGGCACATCCACCAAATTATCCTGCCCTACGAAATTTTCAGCCGAACTCCAACTCCTCTTCAGCCACCGTCAAGTCACTGTCAATTTCCTTCTTTCCACCTTGGGGACAAGGTGGAGGTTTGGGATGGGGATATTGCTATGAACCTTAGTCTAATTATGTTTATAATGGCATTTTAGATATTTTTGCTGTTATTTTAGTAGTAAGGGTATTTTAGTCCTTTTCCTTTATATTGTAGCAGGGTGGTTGAATAAGTTAGTTAGTCTATAAATAATGGATTAGTGTGTGTAATTCTTTTATGTTGGGAAATAAACAGAAATACGTATTTAGTAATAGCATTTGGGAGAGAACTTGGCCTTTCGAAAGCCAAGAAACACTAACCACGTGGTGGTTCGTAGCATTTTCAAATTATGTGTACAAAGGTTAAAGATGATGTATTTGTTTGTGATTTGAATGGTTGGCTCAATACTATAGTGGTAAATCAAAATTTTGGGGGCAGTTTAAAAACTTTGGTATTGATACAACCTTTTTTCTTGTTATGGAAAAAATTATTTGTTCTTCTTTGTTTAAAATATTATAATACGTTCAAAGTTGATTTAGGTAGATGTGAATGTTAAGTTAGGTGTTTTGTTGGCGGTTTATGTTTTCTATGTTCCTTTCCCTTACTTGCTCAACTTATAATTGATGTCATGTTAGCTGAAGATGAAAAACCAAAAAAGCAAATGCGAGTGTTCCTTTACCCTTCCCTGCTCAACTTATAATTGATGTCATGTTAGTTGACGATGAAAAACCAATAAAGCAAATGCGAAATACAGATGAGGATGAATGTGGTGTGACACACGAAGAATACAAGGGGTCTTAGCCAATATTTGAGGATAAAATCAAGGCAAAAAGCTGGATAAAGGCACACCACCAGGCACCAGATTTCAATTAGATAAGCAAAGGAAAGAGTTGGATTGCTCAAAGAAATAACCAAGCACACTTTTTTTGTGTTCAAGCAATCTTGAATAAATGCATTAAAACGTTCTCATAAATCTGTCAATTGATGACGAGTGTTTTAAGGAAGATATTCCATCTTCTAGGCTTCAAAATAACATCCAAATGGATAATGATCAACTGTTATTTAATCCTGATAAATTTCAGATTAATTAGCTCTAGGTTGCTTGAAATTCGCAACTGAAATTTGATTACTTGATTAGCTTGTAACGTCCTTCTTCAAAGGCTTGGGACTGCTTTTGTAACCTCCAAATTGATGTTTTAAAGCTGCCATAATAATTTTCATCAGGTCTCAATTGATTCCCTTTAGGATGCTTTCTTCCATTCATTGCACTAGTAACCACCATCTTCAATGCTTTGTATTTTACACGAGTAACACTTGAATTTTGTAAAGAACTGAAAATTGCAAGGGATAAAATTCTGGAAATTTGATTAAATCACTCAAAAATGTAATACAAGGATAGTTTAGCAACTTAAGGTTGTAAATCTCCCAAGAGTGACTTTAGGTCACAACTCTCAAATGCCCAAGCTTTTTCACAAAATATTTCAGGATAATCACTATCTTCCCCCTCCCTACATCTTTATACTACCACTACCACTACATATTTTGTCCATAATCAAGTACAAGATCACCTAAAAAGCTACAAGACAAAATATTACAAAACAAGGACAATTAAAGATAAGTAAAATAAAAATTCTGAAAATATAAAATATTAGAAACTAATTTTCTAATTAATTGATTCATTACACTACACCCCCCTAAAAAACCACCTTGTCCTCAAGGTGGTGCCGTGGAAGCTTGCGCGGCCTCCATTGCGGCGAGTTCTCGGCGCTCGTACTCCTCTTCATCTTCCACAATCATGACGCTCAACTCTCGGGCCTTGCACTTGTGACCGACCTTCCACCTCTCATCACACCTGAAACACAGTCCCTTAGCTTTTCTTTCTTGCAACTCCTTCTCTGTTAACTGTCGTACCTCACCATAGAAGTGGGATGTAGGTTGGGCAGGGCCGTGAGGTATTGGGTGGCTTGGGGGTTGCTGAAATGGTTGGGCACTTGACTTTTGGTGGGAGTTTTTTGTGATCACGTGATTTTTGTGTGGGAGGGATTGGGAGTATGGTATGTTTAATTGAGAGGGGTGGGCTTGAGTAAAGGAGTTGGGCTGGGATTTGGGAGTGTGAGAATTAGTGCAAGAATGGGCTAGGCCTTTTAAGTGTTTGTGGAAGTGGGTTGCCATCAAAATAAGAAAAAGAGGCTGAGTTAGCTGGGCTTACCTCTTGGGCCTGGTTGACCCTATTCTTTTCTTCAATCCTCAATGCTAAGTCCATGGCCTGCTCCAATCTTCTAGGGTTAAGCATCCTCACCTCTGCTCTTACCTTCTCCTCCAACCCTTGAATAAACTGTCCCTTCATCACACTTTCAGGGATGTCATCAAGAGGAGAAGCCATGTCAATGAAAAGCTTCCTGTACTCCGCCACCGTCGACGTCTGAGTGACGGCGAGCCACTACTCGTGGAGGGTTCCCTCGCTCGCCGACCGATATTGGACCCACACACGTTCCTTCAGGTCCTCCCACGACACCATAGGCTTACGACGGTTCTCCCACCTGTACCACCGGAGAGCTTCTCCCTCCATAACCACCATAGCCGCTTGGAGCTTCTCAAACTCGAGGAGGCCATGAAACTCAAAGTATTGCTCCATTCTCGCCACCCAACTATCTGGGTCCTCTCCGCGAAAAATTGGGGCTTCGAGTTTCCTGTAGCGGTGGTGCACTCTCCCTTCGAATTTCCACATGCATCCACGGCACCACCATGAGGACAAGGTGGTTTTTAGGGGGGGTGTAGTGTAATGCATCAATTGATTAGACAATTAGTTTTCTTATATTATAATTATTTTCAGACTTTTTTATTTGGTTTTATTTATCTTTATTTGTCCTTGTTTGTAGTATTTTGTCTTGTTAGCTTTTTGGGTGTTTTGTACTTGAGTATGGAAAAAATCAATTAAAGTAGTAGGAGTATAAATATGTAGGGAGGGGGAAAATAGTGGATCATCCAGAATATTTGAGAGAGCTTAGGCCTTTTGAGAGTTGTGACCTAAAGCCACTAATTGGAGATTTGCAACCTTAATTTGCTAAACTATCCTTTGTATTACATGTCTGAGATTATTAATCAAATATTATTATTCCTTTTCTATTACCAATATTTACATACTACACTTCCTATTGCTATTCGTGATTTCTTGTGTTTGGTTATGTGAATTCCCAGAAGAAAGCCCAGATTCTGACCAAATAGAGTTGGTCCCTTACAAATTTTTCATCAAATGAAACTTATTACACACTTAGCACACCTAGTTAATTTCAAGTTTTAATCAAAGTGATTAAACCCAAATAACTTAGATAATAAAGGCTAATAAAAAAAGAAACTATCCTAATTAATTTGGATTATTCAAGGACTAAAAATCGAATTTATTTTATAACCCGAATTAACACACACCAAATTAAAACAATCAATCTATCAATCAAAGCCTATTCCCATAAGTGAGGTTGACTACATGAACCAAAGTGATTATTTCGGGTGATCGTCCACAAAAATTTTCCTCCTTCACCCCCTACGATCAAGAGCCTCAAAACACATGATTGAAATTAAAAATTAAATGGAAATTTAAAATGGAATGAGTAATTCAAATAACTTGTTGGTTTCTTAAACAAGTTCTTGAACACCTTGCACCATGAGTTGCACCAATTTGCCATCCTTAACCATGAAAGTTGGGGGTTGAACCACAACAACGAAGTTCATTGGCTTATTATGGTTTCTTTGCCATTGTGGATGCAAGCTCCCCCCCCCCCCCCCCCCGATATGAACCCATCCATTTGTTGATAAGCTTACATTATTCTTGTTAGAATCGTTTTTAGGAAAATTTAATTCTACTCTTATTATTTAGCAAAATCATAGGTAACTCATTATTATAAAATCCATGCATAGGATTTGAGTTTTTTTGGTTTCTCTTGTATAGCATATCGTAGGCACCAAGTCATTGTGCCATATCATTAGTCCACGTGGCACTGTCTAAGGCATATGCGCCACGTAAGCATGCCACATCGTTTTAACAAAATAATTATGCTTAGTACTCGATTCAAACCTATGACCACTTATAATACAAAGTGACATACTTACCATCTCAACCAACTTTTATTTGTGTTTCGAAAATCCACATAACATTATGTATTCTTTTCATTAATTAAGCTAACTAGAATTACATATATTTATATATATTACAACTTTTTGACAAGAGGATGAAATAGATACGTATTAAGTTAAAAAAATAACCCGGAGCAATGCCCGGGCTAATATACTAGTGTAATTTTATAAGATGTGAAAAGTTTCTCATAGCATTTGTACTTTTTATAGTTATTGCACTTCGATGGCGGTGTTTGCATAATTGCATTGTTGATGAGTCATGTGATTATTATGTGCAAAAGATGTAGTGGTGGTTAGAATTGTACAACTTTTAACGGCAATTGACATAATGCAGTTTCTGTGCCAAAATTAAATTCTTTGTGCAAAGGTTGAAGAAATTTCTACATTGTGAACTTTGTCAAACTCAAACCTCACATATCCTTTGAATTTCCCAAAATAATTCTCATTAGTTACCTTCATTGGTGTTTGATTGCAACTTTGTATTTATCTTGCTTTTATGATATGTATATATTGATCTCCTTCCTCTCTTTTTGTACTCTTATTTTGAACTAGCAATCGTGCTGCGGCCTTCCTTAACCTGGTTAAGCTCACCAAAGCATTGGCTGATGCTGAGATGACTATCAATCTTCGCCCAGACTGGGAGAAGGTATGTATTTTTTAATATATATCACTGAAATGGTTTAATTAGAATCTTAAATTTTATTTCTGTATGTAGGGTTACTTCAGAAAAGGATGCATCTTGGAAGCCATGCAGAGATATGATGAGGTGTCCTTATGATAATTAGTTCTTTATCTGTTGCTGAATCAAAGTGCTTTAGTTCCATCTGTATATAATGGATTTTTGAATATCTTGTAGGCTTTGGATACCTTTCAAGTAGCATCACAATATAATCCACAAAGTTCAGAGGTGTCAAAGAAAATCAAGAAAATTTTACAATTGGCCAATGATAAGAAGCGAGCTAAAGAAGTAGAAAAGATGAGATCTAATGTTGATGTGGCAAAGCACGTAAGTGCTGTGAAATCTGAAATGGTAAGTCATCTTCTTCCCGTAATTGTTTTCTGAGGCTTTGGATTGCCCAAATGCACTGCACTTGGGGTTGTTTAAATGGACTGCACTTGGGGTTTTAAAACTTATCTGCATCATTTTTTGTTGGCTAAATTAATATAGTTTTCAAGTTTGAAGAACCGATATTTCTTGATTTGCATTGGTTACTGTAGAGCGATTTCGGCTGGAACTATAGATGTGAGCTTGGTTTGATTATGCTGACGTGATCCGCTACAATATATCAAAGTTTGATGTTTGTTCGCCATAGTTTTTGGAGCATCATTCTTAAAAATTGTAGTGATAAACCCTCTATTTTTGTCATCCTGAAAAAGAAATAATGATGGTAGGTGGATTTTGTCTTTTTTTCCCCCCTTTTTAAATTGTAAGGCCCCATATCTTTCTTAGTCTTTTGTCTTTTTTTTTGTTCGTCATATCAAACTTCCCCAAGTGATCACTCCTTTTATTTATTTTTTGCCATCTAAGTACTAGAATGATAGCAAAGTGTGTTTTGTGTTTTTTATTTTTTAAATTTTTTATTTTTAAGTATCTTATATTTCGACATTCGATAATAATGATGATAAATATGAATTGCAAAAATCGTGTATAATTAATAGAAATACCTAAAAACTAAATCACGTGTGACAATGATGACTTAGTCTACGATCAATGCATCAATTTTATTACCACTAGGGGGTGTTCATTTCAGATTAGTAAAATTCGATCCAATAATCGATAAGACCCGATCCTAATCCGGTCCAAAAATTCCTGTTTTTTTGATATATTTAATTTTGGATTGGATATCTGAAATTCCGATTCGGGTTTATAAAAATATTTTTTAACTCTTTTTTAAAAGATGGATATTCAATAGATAGTCGGAAAATCCAGATATTTGATCCAAAATATCTAGATGTCCAATCCAAAATATCAAAAAATTCTAGATTTTTAAAAAATCCGAATATCGGATCCGTAAAATCCGAATATATGAATATCTAGATTTCCGATTTGAATCATAAAACATTCGAATATTTCGGATATTCGAAACTTGAAATTTACTGATGAAAAACTCTACGAATAAAACATTTGAAATATCTGAAATAAAAATTAGATCGATAAATTGAATTTTCGGATTGGATGTGCCGGATCAAATATTAGAATGAACAGATTAGATCACTGATCGGAATAACCAGATTGGAGCAATTTGAACACCCATAACTGCCACTGCATGTCCTTGTTTGTGATGGTAGCCAAAACTAAATTTTAAAACCATGGCACAGATTGTTGGGCTTTGTAACAATGTCACATACATAAGATTAATGTGGCAAGATGTGTATGCTATGTTGGATGTGCGGCCAGGCATGCAAGAAAGCAATAAGTAAGAAATGAAGTTATGATGAAAAAGATAGGGGTGGCACCAATTGAGAATAACATGAGGGAGCATTATCTAATACACTACTAAGCAGGCTTAAAGATTGGCTAGTAGATGGGAAGATGACATGTAGAGGAAGACCAAAGCCAACTTGGATGAGTGTAATTGCTGTATATGAGTTTAATAGAATTGATGTTACATAGGGAAGCATGGAGGGAGAAGATATGAGTTGCCGGTTTTTGTGATTCCACATATTGTTTCGTGTCTAGCCAAGCCCATTTTATTTTTTTGCAACTAAGGCTTTGTTGTGGGATTTGTTAGTAAAAAAACTTGATGATTTTTCTATCATAGTACTTGTGAAATGAAAAAGAATTATTGGGTCACTAGCCGTGTAGCTAGATTGGTCTATGGAGTATGTGGAGTTCAATATATTTTGTTCAGTTCACCAAGGTCCACCAATTAACAAGTGAATTATATGAGAAAAACATTGGTTAAAGTTGTATATTGGATGCTTTAAGAAATTATTGAGGACTATGTCTTTGGAAAAATTGGAGCATTTTTTATTTTGGGTAAGTAGATTTATTATATAGCTCTTTAACAAGTAACAACTCCTTTATAACCTAAGCTCCACTATCCTTCCTCAAGAACAGGATGGAAAGTGATCACAAACTACATAGCTTATCAAACCTTATACTTCCTCCGTTTCATTTTAATACAATTAAAGAAATTGGAAATTTCAAATTAATTGCAACAAATGTTTTCTTTTCTATTTTGCAAGTCACATGTTTCTATCTCTCTCTTCACCATTGGCCCCACTTTCTCTTCCTATTCATTTTGCTCTCACAAGAAATTTGGCCTTGGAGTCCTCCCACTCCAACTTCTTGCAATTAAAACGAAATAAAGGAAGTTCAACAAATACAAACTAACAACTTGTCTACAAGTTTTCTTGGGAATGATGTTCCTAACACTATACTTTATAATGGGTACTTAAGCGGTTGCATTTAGGCTATGGCTAGTGGTGTGTTTTAATTCTTGTTGAGTCGTATTGTGATCATGAGAGCCGCATTATATTGCGTTATGAGTTTTAGTTGATACGTTTTTGAATGGTTATCAAGAATTATTGTATATAAAAAGTAGATGTGATGATTTTAAGTGGGATATTTGTAAAATTAGGAGAACGAGAAAGTGGGCCCCACATTTATTTTAGATCTAATATAGTAGTGGTGTGGTATTTCATTTTCTACCTCTATTCTTTTTAAATGCAACAATTTGACATAAAGTAGAGAGGAAAAAATGTCTGATCGTTGCATTAAAAATAAACGGAGGTAGTGTTAGTAATGTGTCCTATTTTGGGATAAACTAAAATGGAAAGTGTGCCAACTTTGGGAGGGAGAGAGTAATACAGATAGCATTTAGCTCTCTAAGAACACTTTTGAGTTGAATTAATATACGTGCCCAATATGTTTAGATCATCACAAGAGTTGAGTACACAATCTGTAGCCTTCCAATGTGTTTAGTGGTCCATGTTCTAATCATCCCCATACATTTTTCCACGAAATGCTCACACTTAACACGACTTTTCTTCAGGAATTTTTTTTTATAAATAAGTTAAACTTAATTGAGATTCTCAAATTAAGTTAACATTTTGATTAACTAACAATAAGTCAGCCTAATATCCATATTTAATCAAATTAGTTTTTTTTTTTTAACTGTCTATCGGTTGACTTACTTTAACACTTTCAATGAAAAATCAAGTTCGTTGAAAGTAATAACTTAGTCAAGCGGTTTGCACTTTGTGGAAAGAAACCTAATTTGAGTGGATATATGTATTAGGCCTTTAGTTAAAGGGAAGGTTAACTTAATTTGAGAAGACCGGATAAAGATTGACTTATTTTTAACAAATTTTCCTTTTCTTAGGTCTTTTAAATACCTAAAACTCTAAAAGGCAGCTTTCCCCTTGAAAAACAGTTAGCACCGAAACATCCGTTACTATCTGATCTGACATCTCTGAGCACATTACTTCAGTTTTCTGAGGGTTGTCTGCAATCCAGTAGTGTCCGACAAAAACAATGGAAAGCTTGCATCAACAAACTTACAGACCTCACCTCACCCTTATGGCACAAAATTAGGTCATTAGCATAAAATATATGTGAAAGTTTTAGAGGCCGTCGTTTTCCTCTCCCAGAAGCTTCAAAATTCGTTACAGATATTCTATTTAAAGTACAAAGGGATGAGGTGAGAGGGGATCTTCTTGTCTCAAGCCCCTTTTGATTTGAAAAGGCAATTCATAGCCATAGGCCCATTCACCAGGAAAGAAAACTTAGGTGAAGAAACGCAGATCATCACGAGTTCAACAAACTGCTCGAGTGCTCGGAGCTTTTTTTTAAGTCTTTGGGTCTCGGTTTTTCTTGTTTGGTCCAACTTATCTATTAATCTAGCATTATTGTGCCAAGTAGCCTAGGTATTTGATGTATTGATGCTCTTGTTCTGTATCTTTTTCACATCAATTTGGCTGTAAAATTGTCTTTCTTAATTGCAGGCTAGTAAGTATGGAGATGAAGAATACTGTGGAGTTCTGTTCTCATTTCTTGTTGAGACTATGGAAAATGCTGTTAAAACGTGGCATGAAACCTCCAAAGTTGATCCAAGAGTCTACTTTCTTCTGGACAATGAAAAGACAGATACTGAGAAATATGCTCCTGCTGTAAACATAGATAAGGTCTTAGTAGTTTTCATTTACTCATACCTTATTTTCTTGTGATTTTTATTTTTTTTGCTTTCAAAAGCTTTTTCTTGAAGAAATTACTGTTTACTTGTACCTTTGAAATAATGTCTTTACTGTGGTGATGGGTCATGCCGGTCATTCTTTATTCTTAGCTATGGTTATATCAGAATATGTCTTCTGTTTACTGAGTGTTTCCTTTTCTTATTCTAGGCATTTGAATCACCTCATACACATAGCAATTGCTTCTCATTTCTTAGGGAGTATGCTGTGGATTCATTTTCTAAAGCTGCTTGCTTAATAACACCTAAAGGCATCATATCTTACCCACAGGTAATAAACTTGTCTTTTGCGTGAATTTTAAATTGGTCTTTTTGATGCTTTGTAAATTTTCAATGAAATCAAAAGATTCACTGTTCTTTAGCTGTAGTTTGTAATCGAATGAGTTGACTCGTTGACTTGTTCTCTTGCCTTGATTCTTCTAAATTAGTCGAATTTTCTTATGTTCATAGAGGGTTAATTACTGGAATCACTGGACTCTATGGCCTATATTTGAAACAATGCAGAGATATTTTGATTGTGATCACTGTTGTTTCTAAAATGATGTGCTATTAATAGATTGTATCTGGGAAAGTGAGTTGGGAAGTAGATATATTTGCTTTGTTGATTGCTTGATTTATATGATTTTTTGTCTATTTGTAATAGAAAATTGTACCTTGTGAAGGAAAAATTCAAGAGTCAACAATTGTGCTTCTCAAAGTGCTAAATGAGAGAGAGAAGAAAGTTTTTTTTTTAATTTTTTTTTTAAAAAAAATCATCTCAATCTACTTTAGTTCAAGTATGCTTGTATTCTTATACACAAAGTATTATCTAGAAGCGGCCAACTGTAAGTTTGCTACATTAACAACCATACCATAACAACTAACGACCTATTTACATTACTGCTAAGAATCAAAAAGATTTGTCAATAGTTTTGGTAATTCGAGTAACCAAGGTACTCCCACAATATTGTCAACTTTTATTAATTTCAGAATGAATAACTACAATAAAAGCTACAGCCTATTTATAGACTTTATTTACTCATAAAACTACAAGGTAAAAAGTCCAAAATACCCTTACTACTAAATGACCAGAACTTAGAATTAAAACAAGAGATATTCAAGACATCCTAAGTTTGGGCTGTCCTATCCTTCCTGGCCCGCCTCTTATATACTTGGTAATTCGAGTAACCAAGGTGCTCCCACAATATTGTCAACTTTTATTAATTTCAGAATGAACAACTACAATAAAAGCTACAGCCTATTTATAGACTTTATTTACTCATAAAACTACAACAAGGTAAAAAGTCCAAACTACCCTTACTAAATGACTAGCACTTAGAATTAAAACAAGAGATATTCAAGACATCCTAAGTTTGGTCTGTCCTATCCTTCCTGGCCCGCCTCTTATATACTTGGAGTGGGCCTTTGAGTGGGCCCGACCCCTTAGCAATACCCCCCCCCCCAAACAGCCACCTTGTCCTCAAGGTGAAAAGTAGGGAAAAGCACCGCTAGGGTCTCACAATCTTCCCATGTGGAATCACTGTCCGGCAGTCCTGCAGTCCTGCCGATTTGATTAGCACCTCCTTCAAGCCTGTAGTAGTAGATCTGACCCCAGCAATTCCTCTGGCACTACTTCCAGCACTAGATCCGAAGTAAGATGGGGAGGGATGGTAGGTTGGTGAGTTGCCGAGCCGATTACCTTCTTAAGTTGGGAGACATGGAAAACCGGGTGAATTCGAGCTAATGGAGGAAGGCGTAACTTGTAAGCAACCTGCCTAATTCGAGCTATTACCTCAAATGGCCCGTAGTACCGTGGACTGAGTTTCTCATTCAAACGGCGGGCAAGTGACTGTTGTTTATAAGGCCTTAGTTTCAAATATCTCCTACTTGAAATTCCACTTCCCGTCGGTGTCTATTTTCTTGGGTTGTCATGATGTCACGAGCTCGCAACAAGTGAAGTTTTAAATCATCAAGAATGGCATCACAGTTCATCAAATGTTCTTCTAAAGAGGCTACCGATGTACTCCCAAATTCATAACGTAGAAAAGGGGGAGGGTCTCTACCATAAAGTGCTTTAAAAGGGGTGTATCCCGTAGAGGCATGTGTAGAGGTGTTATAGTTATATTCTGCCCAAGGAAGCCACTTAGCCCATGTTTTCGGTCTGCCATTGATGAAGCAACGTAAATAAGTCTCCATGGTCTTGTTGACCACCTCGGTTTGTCCATCCGATTTTGGGTGATAAGAAGTACTCTGGTTGAGGGCTGTGCCATGCATTTTGAATATCTTGCGCCAAGAAATACTCATGAATACCTTATCTCGATCGGAAACAATGCTATGAGGGAAACCATGCAAGCGGACTACTTCCTTAATAAAAACCTCAGCCACGGTTTGAGCGGAGAATGGGTGTCGCAACCCCATAAAGTGAGCATACTTAGAAAGCCTATCGACCACCACAAGAACCGTATCCCATCCATAAGAGCGAGGGAATCCTTCCACAAAGTCCATCGTGAGGTCCTCCCAAATTTGAGTTGGCATGGGTAATGGTTGTAATAAACCTGCGGGCAGCATAGTTGAGGTTTTATTTTGTTGACAAACAGAGCAAACTTGGACATACTTCATGACATCCTTACGAAGCCCTCGCCAATGCCATTCATGTGCAATTCTTTGACTTGTTTTTGTAATCCCCGCGTGACCCCCTACTGGCGAGTCATGGTAAGCTTCTAGAATATGAGGAATCATCTAGGTTGCACGGAGTTGGATTCGGGGTCGAAAACGGGTACGGGGATGGAAAACGGCAAAATCCAAAAATCCCAAAAACGGGTACGGCTTGGGGACGACAAATAAAAAATATATTAAAAAAATCAAAATTAATAATTTAAAAAATTCAGAAATACAACATCAAAAGAAATATAAATTACTTGTCTTAAACAATAAAAAATACATATTAATCTACATTAAGCAAATCATTTTCCAACTCCGGCTCATCAAGCGATAGCTCCGCAAACTCCAAAAATCCTACATCCTCCATAGAGTCAAACATATCTCCTCCAACATCCCACATCTTAGTCTTTTCATCCTCATATTGCTCGGAATCCCACAAATTCAAACAAGAATTGAAGAAAAAACCTAAGAGTTCGAACAAGACACGAAGACAATTTGAATAGGGAGGAATTCGAACAAAAAAAAAAAAAAGAAAAGAAAGAAAGCTCGAAGAACCTGGTTGGCCGGAGGTGCGGTGGTCAACGGTAGGCGCACTCGAAGCTGGTGCTGGTTGGTCGGAGGTGGGGTGGAGCACTGGAGTAGTGGAGTGAAAGTTCACTGATGAAATGAAAAATAAAACCCTAATTTGAGTAATATCTCAATTCTCACGTTTTTTTTTTTATTTCCCCTACTCTATGGGCTTTAAAAAGGCTGGCCCATACCTTTTTTAACCCTAAAAGTTTTTTTTTTTTTTTTCAAAGCCATTCAGCAAGTGGGGACGGCAGCTGAACCCCAAAGCCGTCCCCGATACGTCCCCAGAGCAAAACATAGCCGTCCCCGTCCCAACCCAGCCGTCCCCACTTTTCCAAAGCCGTCCCCGATATGTTTTTTAGCCGTCCCCGCACCGTCCCCGTCCCCACCCCGTCCCCGGTACGGATTCGCCACCCTGCCAGCCGACCCCGTGCTTCATAGGGAATCATAGTAGGAGTGCGTGGAATAACCAATCGCCCCTTGAATTTAAGACTGCCAGTGTCCATATGAAAGCCTTTAGGAACATGTGTGCCTTGCTCGATGTCTTTTCTAAGGTGTTGCAGGTGCAGGTCAGAGGCGATTTCTGCACGCAGTATACTCCAATCAATCGAAGAGTTTGAGCATGAGAGGGCCTGAAATTCGAGGCTGTTAATGGTACATCGAGATAACGCATCTGCTGCCCTATTAGTACGGCCCGACTTGTAACGGATCTCAAAATCGAACCCCATTAGTTTTCCTAACCACTTCTGATATCCGGGGCTGACTTCCCTTTGTTCCGAAGTATGTTTTAGACTTTGTTGGTTCGAGTGGATCACGAAATAATGCCCAAAGAGGTAATGCCGCCATTTTTGCACCGCCAAAACTGCCGCCATTAACTCCTTTTCATATATGGATCGGGACATAGACCGAGGACACAAAACTTTACTGAAATATACTACCGGATGCCCTTCTTGCGACAAAACAGCCCCTAATCCAAACCCGGAGGCGTCTGCTTCAATGGTGAAAGACTTTGAGAAATCCGGCAAGGCCAAGACCGGTGTCGTAGTTAAGGCTTCTTTTAACGCGTTGAAGGCTTGGGTCGCATTTTCATTCCAATGGAAATTAACTTTTTTGAGTTGGAGTGTCAAAGGTTGTGCAATGTGAGCAAACCTCGAGACAAATCGACGATATTACCCCGCTAGACCGAGAAACCCGCGTAACCGCTTCAAATTTCTGGGTATTTTCCAATCCATCACAACCCTTATTTTTTCGAAATCCATGGCTACTCCATCTTCAGAAATTTTATGACCGAAGTACATAATTTCTTTTTTTCCGAATTCGCATTTTTCTTTGTTGGCGTATAGTTGATGTTGTTCCAGTATACTTAGTACACAATCTAGATGTGTGACATGTTCGTCCCAAGATGCACTGTAGACCAAGATATCATCAAAGAAAACTAGTACAACTGTACAATTTTTCGCAAATATGGTTTAAAAATGTCATTCATCAAAGCTTGGAAGGTGGCCGGGGCATTAGTTAGGCCAAACGGCATAACTAAAAATTCATAATGTCCTTCATGAGTACGGAAAGCCGTTTTTGGAATATCTTCTTCCCACATCCGTATTTGGTGATAACCCGACTTAAGGTCTCATTTCGAAAATACCCTTGCTCCATATAACTCATCTAACAATTCATCAATAATGGGTATTGGGTATTTGTCGGCGACCGTTACTTGATTCAAGGCTCGATAATCTACAAAAAAATGCCAAGACCCGTCCTTATTCACAAGTAGAACTGGGCTAGAAAAAGCAGTCCTGGAATCACAGATTACTCCCGCCATCAACATATCTCTTACCAACCGTTCAATCTCATCCTTTTGTGACTGTGAGTATCGATATGGCCGTACATTCACCGGATTAGTACCATCTTTAAGAGTAATAGCATGCTAGTGGAATCCCCTATAGGGTGGCAGACCGGTGTTTTCACTGAAGACATTGTGATGTTTGACAATAATTCCTTCAAGACATGAGGGAATTAGTGGGGCAACCTTCTTTTCCATTTGACTAAATTCCAACAAGAACCCCGCCCTTTCTTCCTTTAATGCACGTGTGATGGCTTTCAAAGAAACTCCCGTCCTGCAGAGTGAGGGGTCCCCTTTCAAGGTAATGCACTCGAGCCCTTCTTTATACGTCAAGGTGAGTGTCCTCCAATTATGTGTCATAGTACCCAACTTTTCGAGCTATTGAATCCCAAGGATGGAATCGGCATTTCCAAGTGGTAAAAGAAGGAAATCCTCCACAATATTGGCTCCTTGCACCTTCAAGGGTACTTTATTGCACTCCCCTGTCCCTCGCACCTCAGCCCCGGTCCCCAAACAGACTCCGAAAGATTTTCTGGATGTCAAAGGTAAGTTTAACCAGCTTGCGACTTCCTTCGAGATGAAATTATGGGTGGCCCCTGGATCAATCATAACTACAACAGAGTGCCCAAGAATTTCTCCCCTTATCTTCATTGTTCTTGGGTTTGTGAGGCCCATAACAGAATTGAGGGATATCTCGGGTTGGATCTCCTCCTACCCCGGCTCTGTTTCTACACCCTTCTCTTCCACTACCTCCTCCGAGTCAGCCACTACCTCATCTTCTTGAGCTAATAACACACTTAACTCCCTCCGACTGCATTGGTGACCCATTGTCCATTTTCCATCACATCTAAAACATAGGCCCTTTTCTTGCTTCTCCTGGAGCTCACGGTCACTAAGCCTCCGAACCTCGGGTGGTCGTGTTGGGAAGGTATTTGAAGATGAGGATGAATTATTTGGTGGGTTGTAGGTGGGTGGGGGTCGTGGAGAGGGAATGTTATAATATGAATTGGGTGGTCATGGGGCATAGGATATGGGTTTTTGTGAGTTGTTGTAGGAGTTGGGTTGGCCGGAATTAGGGTTTCGAAGTTGGGTCGGGTTGTATTTTTTGACTGGGTTGGGCAAAAGATTAGCCTCAATTCTTATGGCTAAATCCATTGCTTGGTTAAGGGATTGGGGTTGAAGAACTCTTACTTCAGACTTGATATTTTCTTTTAATTCGTTAATAAATTGTCCCTTGGCTATTTCTTCTGACACCCCGTCCAAAGGAGCCATTAACTCAATAAAGCGCCGCCTATAAGCCACACGTCCTCCGTTTGTCGATGGTCCAACCACTGCTCATGTAATGTCCCCATAGCGGGGCGAAATTGTCTTAAGATCAACCCCTTTAATTCCTCCCACCGGTATATGGGTAAGCGTTTATGCTCCCATTGATACCAAAGCAAAGCATCTCCCTCGAGGGCTACCACCGCCGCTTCCACCTTATCTTCCTTCGTGAGTTTGTAAAAATTAAAGAACCGTTTTACTCTCAAGATCCACCCATCCGGGTTATTGCCATCGAAAAGGGGTACATCGAGTCTTTTGAAGCGCCACCCACCGCCGCTACCTGACGCGCCACTCCGACCATCTGAGAAACCTTCTTGACCACCGCCGAACTTGCTGACTAGGTAACGCATCTCTTCTTGAAGAGTTTCTTGGGTACTTCGAACCTTTTAAAATCAGGCTGCCATCTCTGCGTGGGTCTTCGCTGCACTTTCGTCCGTCTCCTCTGGGTCAACTAGAGGCTCCGACTAGAGGCTGGCCGTGAGTTTCTCCACGCTCGCCGTCAATTGGGAAGCCATGGTCTGTTGAAGAGTCGCCACTGCCTTCTCCATTGATGACTTAATTTCTTCAGCAATTTTCTCATGTAATCCTTCGAATCTTTCTTCTAGTTGCTCGATCCTTTGGGATTGTGAGGGGCCCACCATTTTGCTGTCCAAGGATGAAGGCTCTGGTACCAATTTGCTAAGAATCAAAAAGATTTGTCAATAGTTTTGGTAATTCGAGTAACCAAGGTACTCCCACATTATTGTCAACTTTTATTAATTTCAGAATGAATAACTACAATAAAAGCTATAACCTATTTATAGACTTTATTAACTCATAAAACTACAACAAGGTAAAAAGTCCAAACTACCCTTACTACTAAATGACCAACACTTAGAATTAAAACAAGAGATATTCAAGACAGCCTAAGTTTGGGCTGTCCTATCCTTCCTGGCCCGCCTCTTATATACATGGAGTGGGCCTTTGAGTGGGCCCGACCCCTTAGCAATTACATGCAATAGCTAATATGTATTGCTGATAGTTAGGTGCGTGGACCCCCCCTCCCCTATTTCTCTATAAGTCTCATTGTAGCCTGGAAATCAACTCATGTTGTTTAGGTTATGGTAGCACCTTAGTGAGAACATCCACAATTATCGGTTAGTTGGTATATATGAAAGCTCAATGAGACCATACAAAACTTATTATTGCGGAAAATGACCTTCCAACTCGTGGTGTTTGTTTTGCTTGTGAAAAAACAGTGTTCTTGCCAATGTGGAGTGTGGACTGCTGATTGATTATCACAATTAAACCTCATAGGAACCAAAATATGATCATGCTCAACTCTAGTAACAATCTTTCAACCCATGTGACCTAGGATGCACTAGTGCCCATTGCCTCAGAAGGAGAAATGTTTGATCCTTTCTTGGATTTCTAAGATATGGGACAAATTTCCTTTTGTTGGGGTAAGCCGTCAATCAGAATGAGTACGCTTGTAAAAGTGAGTTGTAGTAATTTTTTTTTTTTTTTTTGACAGCAAGAACAAACATAATAAAACAAAATAAAAGACCCAGTCCACTAATCATGGCCAAAGGCCATTTTGTGGGTCAAAGGGTCAATGTTCATACTACACATACTCACCCCTGCTTCTCTAGGAAAGTTAAAAGAAACCAAATCATCACTACTATTATTTACACGATTAAAATAACATTGGCATAAATCACTAGCAGGACTAAAACCGTTAAAGCTGAAATTCTCCGGTGCTTGGTTAGGGCCGAGGGTTCGTCTCCTCTTCAAACTGGGACTGCAAAAACAAGGATAAATAGGAAGCTGTAATAGGCAAAAGGGTGCATTCTGCTTGGGTGTGGCGATCTTGCCTCGTCCTCGACATAATTTACGCCTCGAAAGTAGTTTATTTGTAGCTTGATGAGGTTGTTTGATAGGAGATGGTTGTTGGATCAGGTGTTTCTTTGTTGAGTCCTGGATTTGTCCCTGTTGGTGGAAGTTTTCTGCCCATACCTTATCTTCACTTACTGCTTTCCGCTTGTTACTTATTGTTTGTTCAGTGTCCATAGCTGAGTCACCTCTCTTACCTTGAGGATCCACTTTTTTGATGCTCGCCTCTTTACCTTTCGGATGATCATCATTCTTCCTCTCAGTACTTAGCTTCATTGGCTCTGTTTCCTTTTTCGGAGCACTTATCAATCTGATAGTAATAGCAGTACCATTTCTGGAGTTAAGGTATTGGAGTGATTTGCCTTGCAGCAATAGATTATAATCTCCTTTGGCAATGAAGAGTTTGGAACTCGA
Source organism: Salicornia ramosissima (assembly GCA_951394345.1). NCBI lineage: Eukaryota > Viridiplantae > Streptophyta > Magnoliopsida > Caryophyllales > Amaranthaceae > Salicornia > Salicornia ramosissima. The sequence continues at coordinate 31,827,992 of OX596237.1, forward strand.
CCTCTCTCGGTTTGTAAACCGATAGTTGGGCTCTGCCAGATTAACATTTTTTTGGTGTGACCTGGTCGCAGCTTCTTTGTCCTCAACCTACATACCAGCTCGCGGCAGATTCATGGCGTTAGTGGACTTACTCTTCTCAGTGTCTCCTGGCCCCCATTCATTTTCCTCCTGTTACTCTTAGGTACCAGCTCGCGGCAGATTCATGGCGTTAGTGGACTTACTCTTCTCAGTGTCTCCTGGCCCCCATTCATTTTCCTCCTGTTACTCTTAGGTGGCCCTTGATGATCATCTTCATCCATGTTATGTCGCTTCAGCTGACTCATTGAATACCCTGTCTTTTTTATCTCAGCGGTTTCTTGGGTGTGAGTTTGGGGCCGATGCCAAGGTAGTTATGTAACCTCCATGCCTTGGTGACACATGGATGGGTAGTTACACATGCGAAAAGGTGCATGCGGCGATGGTGACTCTTGGACACATGACGTGAGTAACGGGGTTACGGCACGCGGGGCGTGTTAGTTGGCAGCAAGACACTCACGGCTGAGGGGTCGTGTTAGTTCGTGAATGCGGCTTACGACAAGTACGTAAAGACGGCAACATTGCGGGGCAATGGCGTATGGGGGCATGCGTGAAAGTCAAGGAACGTCGTGGTCGTAAAATCACACCAAGTGGTGCGTCTGCCAGCTTAGTCATGTTTGGCACTTAATGGAAGGGTTGTGTCTCTTGGTCCATTAGTCTATAAATAGATGACCTTGGGGGCTGTCCAAGGCATTATTCAATTAAGTTATCCCATTCAGTATTGTTATATCCGATGCATACTTAGCATACATCTATTTAGCCATCCCATTGTAACTACATATACATTGTAAACCATCTATTGTGAATACAAGTCCCATTGTGAATAAAAGCTATCTTTGGCATATGTTATGCGTGTGTGTGCTTGTATGGTTGTTTATCTTTATGGTTGTTGTGCACTATTGTTCTAAGTGTTGTTGATTCCGCCAACATACACATCGGGCTACTACAATAAGCCTCATTAGGGCGATAGTGGGTGTTATTGGCTGGTTAGAAGGGCATTCTAACGCCATCACGGCGAGGCGAAAAATTGGGCCGTGACAATTGGTATCAGAGACGCGTCTTTTGTCGGGCTACGTGGCTGGAACATTCGTTGGTTGAAGGCCTCACTTGGTGGTTTAGACGTGCAAGCCTTGGGTGGGGCGTATTTGGACAGATTGTACTCGTTGGTGGGCAGAATTGCCTAAGTTTGTGGGTAGATCGCGCTTTGGTGTACAAGTGTGTGCACATTGGTGGCTTTAAGTTAGAAAGAAAGACTCGTTGAGAGTGGTTATTTTGCTTAAGAGTATGGCTCCGGTTTGTAAGAGACGTGTGAAGCGTATTGAAAAGTGTTTAGGCATCAAAAAAGGGGAGGATATCCCACAAGTATCGTTGATGGCACAAGTTCAGAGCCTCTATGAGCAAAATATGGTGATGAATCAGATGATTCAGAAGTTGGTTGACAAGCAATCCAATGAATCTAATCCAAGGTCTAGTTTCAGTGAGAGTGTGCAAGAGATGAGTGTGGAGATAACACACTTGCGTGAGGAAGTTTCCATATTATGGAGGGCCGTGAACAGTGATGGTCGGAACGGAAACAATGTGGAGCGTATCAAGATTCCACAACCTAAGTGTTATGACGGGAAGCGGGATTCTAAGTCCCTTGAAAATTTCATTTGGGATGTGGAGAATTACTTGGAGATAACCAAGACTACGGTGGAACCGCAGAAGGTTAACGTGGCTACGATGTTCTTATGTGATGACGCCAAACTATGGTGGCGCTCGCGTTGTGATCGTGCCAATGGTGGTGAAATGGTTCGTACATGGGCAGAACTCAAGGCCGAGTTGCGTAAGCAGTTTCTTCCAAACAATTCGTCTTAGGTTGCTCATGAGAAGTTGAGGGCATTGCAACAAGAGACAACGGTGCGTGAGTATGTGATGCAATTCATGTCATTGTTGTTGGACATTGATGGTATGTTCGGGGAGGATCAGTTATTTGCATTTGTGTTCGGGTTGAAGCCATGGGCGCAAACAGAGTTACGAAGGCAAAGAGTAAGCACTGCCATAGCGTCGGCAGAAGCGTTGGTTGATTTCACTTATGTAAGTGAGGATTGTGGCAAGACAAGTCAGAGTGACAAGTCAAAGAGGCGCAAGGTTGAGGAGCGCGATGATGGCAATACTCTGAACAGAAAGTCGAAGTATAAGTCGAAGGGGCAGAGCAGTTGCTACATTTGCAAAGGTGCACACTTGGTTCGTGATTGTCCCACGAAAACGGATGGGTGCTTTATTTGCAAGGGGCCGCATTTTGCGCGGGAGTGCCTGCAACGGGAGAAGTTGTCGGCAATATTAGCTTCTGATAAGGGAGCAAAGGATGATTTGGACGATGAGGTCGTGCCAAGAATGCCGTCGATGCGGGTGATCGATGACAAGGGCACCTTTATGGCGTGAAACTGATTCGGGATGGAGAAACCCCTTGGTGTTGGCCGCCCAAGCGGGGAATCATAGGTTGAGGTGGGAAGGTTTTATCTTTTTGTGTTGGATCAAAGTTGATATTATCTTCTAACGTGTGCAGTTCTCGATGGTCGAGAGAATGGGTGTAGGTGTTCTTTGGTGGAGTGCCGAGTGTAGATGTTCCTAGGGTGGAATATCGAGGTGTAGGCGTTGGTGGAATGCTGAGTGTAGACTTTCCTTGGGTGGATTGTCGAGTTGGGTTCAAGTTTATGGCACGGGGCTGATTCTTGTTCTCAAGTGGATCCTTGGTACGTGGTCAAGGATGATATTCATTATTCACTCGTGTTGGTAACAGGGGGCAACATGAGACACATTGGGCAATGTGTGTAAAAGGCGGGTGTTGGTAATGATGGGCAACACAAGACGCATTGGTAACGTGGGCAATGCGTGAAAATCAAAGAAACTATTTGGGTAGTGTCCACAGGGTGGGCATGAGCATGTTCACGGGGTGAACGCATTGAGGACTCGCAGGGCGAGTGACACAAGGTGACCATAGGTTGGCACTGGTGTGGGCGATGTGCACAGGGTGTATGCCGTTTGTTCGCGGGGCGAACGAGGATTGTTTGACGAGGGCGTCAAACTCTTCAAGTGGGGGAGGTTTGTGGGACCCGGAAATTTCAGTTATGGGCAAGGTGTGTCTAGGGCTTGGACACCGCCGTAACTTGGCGTCAGGGATGCCGAGACAATGCGAGAAGGCACAAGGACCATGTCGTTACTTGGTGTTACGACACAAGAAGCACGTTGGCAAGGCAATGATAGGCGTGAGGGCGGATGGCCGTGGGGGCAATCCTTCGGCAAAAGCAGGGCTTTTGGAGTGGTACGCTTTAACCGGGGGTTAAGCGCGCAACCAACCTCTATGGGTTCATTTACTTTAGACTCTTTAGGGGGTGGCACCTCTTGGGCTGGGCAAGGGAAGAGCCATGGCTTGTGGTGGGCTATGGGCGTGCCTTGGCACTAGTCAGGGACTATGCCAAGCACGGGTGATGTAGATGGCTTGTTGGCACGGTTGGTTACTCGTTCCCGAGGATTACGGTCAGAATTCACTAAGCGTGGTTGCTTGCCAGGGGCGGGGCCCTTAGGTGCGTTCTTGATGGTTCAGTGTGCTAGCACGCATGGTGGTGCGTGTGAGGGGTTGCAAAGACGTAAAAGGCCTACACATGTGATGGGCACATGCCAAGGTAGTTATGTAACCTCCATGCCTTTGAAGAGATATGCATTGTTTGAGTCCTACTGGAAGTTATCCCCAAGGGACGTATTGTTTGGGGGCACTTGTGAGGCAGACAAGTGGTAACCCTTGGTGACACATGGATGGGTAGTTACACATGCGAAGAGGTGCATGTGGTGATGGTGACTCTTGGATACATGACGTGAGTAACGAGGTTACGGCAGTTGGGCGTGTTAGTTGGCAGCAAGGCACTCACGGCTGAGGGGTCGTGTTGGTTCGTGAATGCGGCTTACGGCAAGTACGTAAAGTCGGCAACATTGCGGGGCAATGGCGTATGGGGGCATGCGTGAAAGTCAAGGAACGTCGTGCTCGTAAAATCACACCAAGTGGTGCGTTTGCCGGCTTAGTCATGTTTGGCACTCAATGGAAGGGTTGTGTCTCTTGGTCCATTAGTCTATAAATAGTTGACCTTGGGGGCTGTCCAAGGCATTATTCAATTAAGTTATCCCATTCAGTATTGTTATATCTGATGCATACTTAGCATACATCTATTTAGCCATCCCATTGTAACTACATATACATTGTAAACCATCTATTGTGAATACAAGTCCCATTGTGAATACATGTAATGTGGTTGTGATGTTGTCTCCTTGATGTTTTTCTTTGGAAGAAAGCTACCTTGTCCTAAACCTTTCGGGCAACCAATATGAGTTTCTCATCTTTTGCCTTATGAAGAATTTGTTGAACTTCATCCAATTTCCTCTTGGCTTCTTGATTGGTTGTTTTGGCCTTGACAGCCGCTCGCAAGTCCCAACAAGCCAAGTGTAACTCCCCTAGTTCAATCGCTGCTATAGCCCTTCGAAATAAAGCTTTATCATTGTTCGGGTTGACATCTAAGATGATGGAACAAAGTTGTCCTACTTTAACAAACTCTCTTTGTAATTTACTGAAGCAAAGAGCCATGTTCATTAAGATACAACTAACCAAGTCGCAAAAATCGTTGCTCTGATCTGGCTCAAACTAATCGTACTTGGCTAAAATAGATCCTGCAAACCCATAACATTGAAGAGCATATTCTGTATGACCTTGTTTAAACAGACTGTTCCCTTCCTCTTTTAAAAGTCTAGCTGAGCTTAGCAATTCAAAAGGGTTGTTAGAATTTGACGACAAGCTTAACCAAGACTCTTCTTCAGTTGAAAACTTTGCTCCATCTAAAACAAATCGATTCAAATCCTCCCGTATTTTGACAAAGGACTCTAAACACACCATGACTAAAAAGTTCACTAGAAAAGAAAAAAGAAAAAGAAAAGCTTAAAAGAATACTAAATCCACACTCACCATGAGGAAATGAACAAAAAACAAATACAGTAAAAGAAAGGGGTCAACAACAGCAAACTAACAGACAAAGAGGTAAATATCAAAGACAAAAAAAACTCAAATAGGAACAATAAAAGGAGGAAGAAAATGACGAAGAGATCAAGCACGAGGAAGAAAAAAGATTAAAAATTAAAAACCAGAAAGACAAACTAAAGAAGCAGGGATTGGCAGGTTTATTAAAAGCATAGTAAAAGTAGAAACCGAAGATCTGACCAACTGAGAATCCAAGGGTTAGCGGCGGTGGTCCAGCCTGTACAGAGCCGTCACAATCGATTCCCTACTGACCAACTACGGGCACAATCTGTGAAGAACAGAAACCCCTCCGTGCAAATAGTTGTGGTGGACGGCGGGAAATGTAGGTGGTCAGATCATATCAGTAAGCACGACACTAGTAGACGGGCTCACCGGCAACACAGGTGGGTCAGCGAAGTGGTGTTGTCACTGGTGAGCCCCATATTTCAGTGTTTGAGGGAGGTGGGTTGAAACCATAGGAGAGAGAATTGGTTATCTTTTAAATTATAATGATATATGAAAAACTAAGGTTTAGCTGTAGTACTATTGAAAGATGCCTTATCACAAGGTGGAAGCAGCATCTCTTATAGCATGATGTAGGGCATGCAAGCGAGGGGTTTTGGGTTGCTCCATAAACTTGCTTACTATTTGCACAGAAAAAGATAAATCTAGTCTTGTAGCTATTAAGAAATACATCTTCCCTACCACACTTATATAATGTGAGGGATCTTCATAAAGATCACCCTCAGTAGCCAAAAGCTTCACGTTGACAGGAAACAGTGCTTTGGCAGGCTTAGAAACATCCAAATTGCCGTCATAAAGGGATTCTTTTTTGAATTCACAAGCGTGCACAAGAGGAGAGTTAGGCTACACACAAGCACAACGAGGTTCGACCCTAGTATTTTAAAAGTCACTAGTGTTTAGTGGGGCAAGGACCACTTGTGTTTACTGTCAGTATTATCTCTTTCTGTTTTACCCTTTTATATTTTATTGAAAAGGCAAGTAACATCACGTGACTCACTTTCTTTCCTTTTCTTTATCATCTTCCACATTCGAGCTTCCAGAACTTCCTCCATTGTTAACCTTTCATTATGATATTACATCTTTAATTAACATATAAAAAACAATGAAATGCACCAAAATATATGCGTCGATCATACAAACAAAAACCCTAAGGTTTTAAAGTAGATAATTGATCAGAAGTTGTATAAGTACAAATCTAGGGTTCCTAAAAATGCTGTTCAAGAATCAAGACTTCAAGTTTCATCTGGGTTCAATGCTTTCGACATTCCTGTACGCGAACCAGGATGATTTGGTTTGGCATCGATTCGTGATTTGGATCAAACGAATTAATTCACAAGATGCAAGCTTACTCAGTGAATTACGTGACACTGGTTGTAACCTGCAAAAAGTACCTATCTAATCAAAACTAAAAAGAATGAACTATATAAATGGTCTTGGTGATTTGATTAAACTAAGGGTGTGTTTGGTTGGGGGTAATAATGAAAGGGAATGAGAATCAACTGCCCCCATTCCCTTTGATTGTGTTTGTTATGCCACTTTTTCCATTCTCATTCCCCTCCCCATTCCCCTATTTTAACACTTTCACAAACCCTCCTCCCCCCTTATCTTTTGCATTCCCTTTCCCCCATCACCCAACAACCCCACCCCCCACCAACCCTCATCCCCCATGACTACTAAATTAAAAACATAAACTTTAATACTACAAATTAGACTAAACAATGAACGGATAAAATTAAAGACTAAAGGCTCAAAATTTAGGTTGTAAACTATTCGAGAATAATCTCAGAGTTTGGGTATTATCAATACACTTTGGTTAACTTTAGCGATAAAGGTAACTGCGATGCTGTCTTGTTGTGAGTTTAGTCAGAGAAAGAAAGTTGGTCTCATTGATCGCTCCGATTCCATAAAAAATGGGATTTTTGGCTATGAACCTACAAAAGCAGTAATAGTGCAAATTTTAAGTATTTCCTGTATTTTGCCACCTAGCGCGTAGCGATCCTACCGTACCCCAAACCGACATGCTCTCTTCAACCTGCTCATGGCTAGATCGATCGGTTTCGCACGTCCAAAAATCTTTTCTTTACTAGTTTAGGAATGGGGTTGGGCAAGAAGCTTCGGGGTTCTCTTTCCTTGGTTTGACTTCTTGAATTCGCATAGTATCATATTATGATCTAATAATTATATGTTGAACGCAAGCTTAGGCATGATATGATTGGAAATTGATATTACAACTAGTCCAGATTTTTTAAGGGTTTCTCAAACCACGCTTTCTATTTAATGTCTTAGCTAGGGTTTCAATTGAACCGATCTTATCAATTTCATACAGCGAATTCAATTTGCATGATGTATATAGCATTATTGTTGAATATCTCGATATGTTTTTTCATCAAGATGAAACCCAAGGTCGGACTGTCGTCTCTTGTAAGTGACATGAACGGAAGGATTAAAGTTTTTATTTTTTTTGCTTGTTTTAGATGGACTTGTTTTTCAACATGTATCAGATTTATATCATATAATTTTTTTTTTTTTTTTTTTTAATTTTTTATGCAGAAGTATAGCATTTTGATGCAAGCAAGTTTATGATGTGCAGGTTTGGAAAGGACAGGGATTTAGAAAATGGAAGCATGGGCAAAATGATGGATTCTTTGTACAGTTTGAGTCTTCTTTGCTAAGAAAGTTATGGTTCATCCCTTGTACCAATGAGACGGGAAAGGCCTTGTGCAGGTTCTACTCTTAATCTTGTATGATTTTCCCAGTTAATTTTGAGAATAACTACTGCATTTGCTTTGATTTGCTACTCAACAATAAATATTTAGGCCTTTATTAAAATTGCCATTGTTTCTTATCTGTGAGGTCACCTCATTTTTTTCGTATGGTTTCGTTGCGTTTACGGTAATCTCTGGTAAAAAATTAGTGGTATAAGCGCAACTATAGGTTCCAAATTCTTTGTGCAATATATGGTCATGCTATTAGACACTAGAAACGTTGGTGATTTTCTCTTGAAACATTCTTTTGGTCCAGTCATTAGAGTTGCATGATTTGGGGTTTGACATGCTTAAAGATTCTCTTGTTTCCGTGTTTCCTTTAACCAGTTGGCCCATTATATATTGTTTTTGGATGCATCATAGAGGCTTTGCCAGGTGAATCTGTTCTATGCTTGGTTGCACGGAGTTGGATTCGGGGTCAAAAACAGGGACGGGACGGAAAACGGAAAAATCAAGAATTCAATAAACGGGTACGGATTGGGGACGGGAAAAAAAAAAATATATAAAAATAAATTAATGATTTACAAAATCACAAATACAACATTAAAAGAGTATTAATTCATTGTCTTAAACAATAAAAATGCAACATCAAAAGAGATTAATTCGAACCGGAAAAAGAAGAAGACAGGTGGTGGGTTGGTGGCCGATCGGTGGTGGCTAGGCGACGACGACAAGGGGTGGTGTGGAGTGAGAGTAGATGTGTGACAGTAGGTGAGTTCTCAAGTTTGAAACCCTAATCCCCAAATTAATTTTAAGATTGAAACTATATGGCCTTTTAAAAGGCTAGTCCTTTCTCATATTTCCTTGGCAAGTTAACAACAGTAATTCATTTAATTTTTTTTAGAAAAGAAGCTTGTGGACGACAACTTCACCAAAACCCCGTCCCCGAAACGTCCCGGACCCTGCCGTCCCCACATCTTATAAGTCGTCCCTGGTACGTTTTATGGCCGTACCCGCACTGTCCCCGTCCCTTAGCCGTCCCCGGTACAGATTCGGCACCCAAAGCAGGGCTTTTTTTTCTAATCATTTCACCATTTTGCATTTGAAGAAGTCTATCCCATGCTTTTTTAATGGATCAGTCTCCATTTGTTCTCCCAAATCTCTTGTGCTCCATTTGAAACAAATGAAATAATCCAAATTCACAACGGATAAACTCCATGAAGCAAAGTAATTCTCCTGTTTTCTTTAAATCTCAAAGGATGTAGAAAGTTTCTTCTTGTGTTGCACCTTAATCCAAAAGCGATGGCACGAGAACTTCCTATGAGGTCAACCATCCTAATACTATTCAGTATTCACGGCCAAACACAGGGTTGGCGACATGGCAATACAAAGACTTCCCAAGAGGTTACTCATCCTAATACTATTCTTGTCCAACCATGCGCCTAGATGTGACATATTTTTACGCTGGCTGTCACATGCCTACCACAACCTTCCACCTTTATCCGGGCTTAGTACTGGTAGTGTGAAACTCCACCGGCGGAGTTCAAAGGATATAGAAAGTAAACAAAAATGTTCTCTTAAAATTTTATTGCTAAAGGTTTGCTAGTTTTAAATAACTTGCTTGCATACAACAACAAAGCCTTAGTCCCAAAATAAGCTAGACCTGGATCATTATATGGAAGCACAAAAGTCATTTACCGATATTTTCTCCCTCCATGTTTCTCTATCTAACGCCGGGTCTTCTAGCCCCAAAAACCCCATATCCCCAGTGAGAACCCTCATCCAGGTTTGCCACTCCTAAAGCCCTCCTTACGGGTGCATTAAATGGTCTCCATCTCACATGACCAAACCACCTTAGCCCCTTTTTTTTTTTTTCTCCTCTTATCCTCCATGGTTGTTACACCTATCATCTTTTGATAACCCGTTTCTTATTTTATTTTTCCTTGTATGCCCAAATATCCCAACGTAGCATGCGCTTCGTCATTTCCATCTTTTATATGTGACAATATTTCAAAGCCCAACATTATGTGCCATATGGCTATGTTAGTAGGGGTTCAAACGATTGATCAAAAATCTGTCAAACCTTGTTCGAGAAGAAAATGAACAAGTTTGAACAACATTTTAAAGCTTGTTTAGTAAACGAGCTAATCTCAAATACCAATACAAGTGACTCGTTAGGCTTGACCAAGGACAAAAAGAGCTCATTGAAGAATAGAAGCTCATGCATTCAAAATGTTATCCTAAAAAATAAAAGCTCATGCATTCAAAATGTTAATCTTATATAGGAATATAAGCTCATGCATTCAAAATGTTATCCTTATGAATAGAAGAATTAGAATTTACAAAAGAAAAGGAAGGTGATGTAGACCTTTGTAATTTGCTAATCTCGCTCGTTGAAGCGTAAGCTTAAGCTTGACATCCAAACGAGCAAGCTCGAGCCAAGCTTGAGCTAGGCTACCACTTAACAGGCCAAGCTTGACCAAGGACAAAAAGAGCTCGGTCATACTCGAACACATGATAATCTTATCATGCTTAGCTCAAACAAGCACATACTGCACTCGATTCGTTGTAGAATTTTCTATAAAGTCTTTGTGGCAGAGTATGTGTGAGAAGGGTGGCTAAAAAAATAATAATAAGAATTAGAATACAATCTGCTAATGATCTGTTTAATGATGCAATCTTCAAAATTCCTAAAGGGTGGCACTGGTATATCTTGTCCAATTGCCATTTATTATGGCAATAATCTTTTGGCCGTCAAAAATCGTAGTTTCTTTTCTGGGATGGATAATAGGAATGCCTGGCAATTTTCTTTGCAATTCTATTTGGTAATAGTATAGTTTGAGTTTTTCCATTTGGTACCCAATTTATTTTTATTTTGAATAAAAATTCTACACAGTACCACTATACTAACTTGTGATCTATCCTATCACTATCTTAAATAAAACATTAGCTAGGGATTTACCTAATTTTGCGTATATAAGGTTTTTAGTTTTTCCCTTGATTTTGACTTTAAAATTGACCCATAAATGCAAAGATGGGTCCAAAATTTTACCCCAAAATCTTGTCTTTATGGTGTCCCATTTATGTTCCACAAATTTTGATTGGTTAAAAAAACAATTTTATTAAAAAAATTTTGAAAGGCGGGTCATAGTGAATTTTTGAACCAATCAAAATAAATGGAACACAATTTAGGGGATAAAGGATTTGAGTCCGAACAATAAACGACGTGAATTCATAACGCTATTCAACCCCAAATTAATGATTTATATTATGGAATGGTATCATAAAGAATAAGTCCAAATTACAGTGGTTTTATATAGAAATTTTTTAAAAAATGGGTAATGGAAAAGCCTGAAGTAGTTAGTACGTAATAGAATTTTCCAATTTTTTTTTTAAGAGTTTTGTTTGGACAAATTCAATGGCAACATGGCTGAATGTGGCCTTCCTATGTGCAATGTAGAACTTGTCTAATTCATGCTGTGATTGTTTTAATTTTGTTTTCCTGCTATACGTTGCTTTTATAACAGTGTAACATGTACTAATGCAATGCACAGAATGTAATGGAGTATTTTTTGGTTAATGATTTCTCAGGGATCCTGAGGCTTTGGACATAGGCGCCCATGAATTACTTCCACGGCTCTTCAAAGAATCTCCTGGGAACTCCTGAGTGTTGTGTCTATTTCTCATAATGTTGGCATTGATAATCTCTCTCAAAGGAGGATGTGGGATTGTGGGGTGCAATTGTGGCCTTTTAGTTTTCCTAATTCAGATAACCCTGCAGAAATTGCTGGCGATGTCGACTGTGTTTTTCTGTCATACCCAATTCTGGATTATTTGGTCAATTGAAAAGGTCACTTAATGCATCTGGCTCAAGCTTATGATTTGGTGCTTGGGGCTGATGGCTATATTATTCAATCAATTCACTCCAGCTGGGTTTATATAACTTATAAGGCTATGGACTAACTCCATTGTATGCATATTTGAGTGGTGGAAGAATTGATTTCAAAATTAACTTTATACAATTTTGGCAATCTTCTTCATAGAACATCTTTTATTTTTATTTATAAATTTCATAATGTTGATATTATTTTCCAATTTTTTAATTGATTAATTTTAATATTAATATTAATGATAATAATAATAGTAATTTATTTATTTATTTATTTATTTATTTATTTATTATTATTATTATTATTATTATTATTATTATTATTATTATTCTTCTTCTTCTTCTTCTACTAGAATAGGTATATTGTTATCACTAATACAAATAAGCCTAGTTTTAAAAATGTTTTTATAATAATTATAATAAAATGCTAGAGCATACTTTTTAAAAGACTAATTAAGATAACTGCATAATTACTCATATTATTACTTAATCAAGTTACTAATGCTATAATATTATAATATTTTAATATTAAGAATAAGTAAGGAAGAACGATTCATTGAAAGTAAGGAACTAGATTGCTAACGACGACAAAGGTAACATCTAATGCTAGCACATGCAAACCCCCTTTTTACGAAGTGCTTATTAAGTGATATTTAATGAGTTTTACAAATTACAAATTATATTATTATTATTATTATTATTATTATTATTATATCATTTTTGAAATCTGATATATACATATATTTGCCCCTTATTTAATCATGATGTATCAAAATATATTTGATATACATTTAAAATATGGTTATATGTATCAAAGTACTGTATAAAAATACGTATATTTGTGTAAAAATGTCGGGTATTACATTGCTTGATCGCTTGATTGCTTCATTTGAGTTACACATGCTTGTATTGTGCCTCCTCTAGTTTATTTTTCTTTTGTATTTATTTAATTTTAGTCTCTTTTTCTTTATTTTTCTTTTTCTTTTTCTTTGATTTCTTTTCTTCTATTTATCTTCCTTCTTTCCTTTTATTTCCTTTTTCTTTTCTTTTTTCCTTTTTCTCTATTAGCCGACTTTGTTGAGTGTTAGTTTGTGCATATTTGAACCTTTGTTTTCTTTTTCTAGTGAATAAGACATGCTCAGGAGCTTTTCTTTTGACCTTTTAGGAGTTAGCGAGGTTTTGAAAACTTGTACAAACTTTTGTGTTCTAGGTTAGAGCTAGTAGTAATATTGGTTGAACCTTTGGGGAATTTGAAGCCTACTATGAGTATTTGCACCTTGGTGAGGATTTTAGGTAGCCTTCTATATTCATTGTTAGATTTTGAGCGCTTATTTCCTCTAACTTTGAGCCTTGATCGAGAGTTTGGATAAGATATCCCGAGTTTCAAATGACCGAGTCGCCCTAGTGGACGACGAAGGCATTCACTTCTTAGTTCATTTCCTTTTTCTCCCTTTTCATTCACTCTTTTTATTTTTCCACATTTTGTAATTAGGTCTTTATTTGCCATGTTTGTTTTTGTTTTTCATTTTTTTTATTCACCTTTGGAGCCCTTTTGAGCTTGAGCCTTTCTTTTTTTAGCCACATTACAAGCCATTTTCTTTGCTTTTCTTTCACCCTTTTAGGTAAAAGTGAAGTTAGGGGATCTTGGTTGTTGATTAGTATGGTTATGAGCTTTGAAAATGTAAAGTCCAAGCATCTTTGGATCTCTTATTTGAGAATTTTCATGAGAAATAAAAGCCCACTAAGTGTGAAAAATGCAAGGTCTTCAATAAGTCTAAAGCAAAGCAATTCAAAACACACAAAAAATAGAAATTCCAAAAAAAATCAGAAAATTCAAAAGTTTCCTCCTTCCATTTCTCACAATGAGGACATTGTGTCCTTCAAGCTTGGGGGAAGAACCCAAAAAAATGTGTTTATTTTTTTGTGAAGATTTTGGACCAATTTTTGAAGGTTTGTTCCTTAAACAACAAAAAAATAAGCCTCGGCCGACCGCCATTTACCGACCGTTAACGGTCGGTACTGAAATTTACTTACCGTCGCCGGTCGGTACAAGGAGGTCGGTGTAAAATTAGTCGGTAAAAATTTTTCACCAACCGACTCTCAGTCGGAAATAATTTACAGACCGTCTAACGACTAAATAAAAATCTTTAAAAAAAAAATTTGGGGAGCTATTTTCCGACCGGCCTAGGGGTCGGAAAATTTGCTTCTTCCAGCCAAATTTTTTTTGCGCTTAATAATTTACCGATCGTGTGTCGGTCGGTATATTAATTTTAGCGGTTTTATAATTTTAATATTTACCATTTTCGCGGTTTTGACTTTTTGGATACCGATCGTTTGGCGGTCGTTAAATTGTTATGTCTTTTTTTTTTCATTTCATTAAATAACCAAAAACCTTTGTAAAAGATATTAAATTATTTATTAATGAAAAACAGGTTATATATACGAAATAATATTTTATATTATTTATATAAATAATTCTTAATACACAAAAGTATGTAATATATATTACAGTTTCCAAAAACTTAAACTAATAAAACAAAATATAACAAACAACTACACTACGAAGGCTCCAGAACCGCCAGAACCGTCTGTGCGATCGTCGGGAGATCGTCGGTGAATGGAAGACTGATCGCCGAATTGCCTCATGAAAGCGTCCATCTGCGCCTTCATCTGCTTGAGGTACTCCGCTTGCTTCTTCTGATCCTCCTCCAGACGGCGCTGATGCTCCTCCCGTTGACGGTTTCGCTCCTCCAGACGGCACTCTCGCTCCTCCAGACAGCGCTCTCGCTCCTCTAACTCCGTCCTCGCACGCTCGGACTCCTCCAAACGCTCGGTCATCTTTGCCAGTTGAGCGGAAACTGATGGAGAGTAGGCAGATCCAACGTGCCGCCGCGAGGTTCTCTCATAATAGAGAGAAGCTCCGTCTTTGCCGAACCCTAGAACCTCGCCCTTCCGGAAGCCACCAACCGTATCAAAGAAGACCTGGTTGGGATCCGTCTCCAAGCCACTAGCCTGAGACTCCGAAAGGTTCTGGTTATATTGTTCCTGCAAATTATGGGCGGAGTTAGTTCAAACAATTCAAAATAAAAGAACAATAAAGTTGACATTATGAATAAAAGAACACTTGTCATTTCAGACTATTTTAGGTGGTATTTTTGGCATTTTTGCTCCTAACTTATCACTTGTCTATTGATAAGCGGTATTTTGTTCCCTTTTTCCTTGTCTTTTTACTTAGTTTATGAGTAGTTTTCTTTGTTTTTTTCCCTTTTTCTCTCCTTTTTCTTTGTTTTGGTGCTTAGGGCTCCTTTCTTGGTTTTTATGTGTTTTCCCTCGATTTTGCTCTATTCTTGTGTTTCCTTCCATTTTGTAGGTCCGGAGTTCATTTCGGAGCACCAGGAAGTAAGCCGGAAAGCCCAGAGGAAAACTAGAGTCAGTTCTCCCAACAAACACCCCCTTGGTCATTGGAGAGCAAGGCAAGAAACAAAGCACAAAAATTGCAACAGAACAAAAGGAGCGGTCGCTCCTATGTTTTGCACGGCCGCTCCTTTTGACCGCTCCTATTTTTGGCTACAACTGCACCCTCGCTCCCCTCTACATATGGTGTTGGCAGTGGTTGAGAAAAACAAAAGGAGCGGTCGCTCCTTCCACTTGCACGGTCGCTCCTTTTTGAAGGATATTTTCCCAGTAGAAAAGGAGCGGTCGCTCCTATTTCTTGCAAGGCCGCTCCTTTTGAAGGATATTTTCCCAGTAGAAAAGGAGCGGTCGCTCCTAGTGCTTGCAAGGCCGCTCCTTTTGAAGGATATTTTCCCAGTAGAAAAGGAGCGGTCGCTCCTAATTATTGCAAGGCCGCTCCTTTTGACAGCTCTGTTTTTTTAATACGTGTGAAGCTGTTTTGCTCGACTTTTTTGGGGCTTGTATATATACCCCTCTTCCCCCATTTTTCACTCTTAGCTGAGGTTAGAGGCTCATAGTTAGGGTTAGGTTAGATTTTATTGCTTTCTTCTTCAATCTTCTTGTAATTTACATTCTTGTTCTTTGATTTATGCAAGTAGATAGTTCTTGTTCTTGTTCTTCTTCTTGTTCTCCATTTTAAGGTAATTTTATAGCTTTCTCTTACTTGCTTTTTATTGCTTTATGTACTTATTCCTTATAGTTTTAGTTTGTTATTGTAGTTTAATTAGTTAGTTTTATTGTTATTTTCATGTTTGTCTAGTTGTTCATTTTGATTTCATTGTTGTTCTTAGTAGTTTAGTTTCTAGTTTTCTAGGTTTTAGTTTGTTGTTTTTGTTGTTCTTAGTTTTAGGTTTAATTTATGTATTTAATTATGTTTTTAGTTATGTTTTGTTTATTTATGTTTGAGTAGTTAATTTCTAGGGTTTGAGTGAAACTTCTCAAATCCTCCATGATTGTAGTTTAGTTGTTTTTAGGCTTGGTTGTGATTTTGTCGGTACCTTAGGATTCGGTAATGTTGAGTCTTGTGTTTAGCTAGCATAGGATTCATTGAAGAATCCCCACCGAAGGACCGAAAGGTGAACGTGGGTGATGACTTCCTTTGCCTGATTGATGGAAGCACCACGAAAGTTGGGCCTTCGATCAAGGGAAAGTTACCGGTCTTCGTGATTTTGTGCTTAGGACTTGTTAGATGTGTCGCTGCACGAAAGTGAGTTGTTTATGTCTTTCCGGTCATCGTACTAGCTTGAAAGAGTGGTACGATCATAGAACGACCTCCCCTTATCCACGACCTAAGTCTAAGTTCGATTGATTCACAATTCATGGTGGCATGAGTTGTGATCTCTTAGCCCTAGTCCCCTTTTATCCTAGCTTTCTTAGTTTAGTTTTAGTTGCTTTCGTAGTTTCTTCCTCCCCCTCTCGCGACCATCCTTTGACCTAGCTTGTTCGACGCTCTTATGCCTAGGCTAAGCGGCGGGACCTTCCCCGTGTTCGACACCCCCACTCATACTACGACGGGGGTTTTTATTTGGTAAGAAAATCCCTCCTATCAAATTGGCGTCGTTGCCGGGGAAGGCAATGCCATTAGTTTAGGTTGAGTAGAATGGTTCTAGGTCTTTCTTTTTCTTTATTTTTGTGAATATTTGGGCCTTATGGCCACTCCTTTGATCGATCCCCAATATGAGCATGAATTGTTTTGGGTGTATTATGACAGGATCGGAAGCTCTCTTCCGCCTAATCATAATCTTGGTAAGTGGGATATATGCAATATGTTGTATGAGGGTTTGAACTATGAGACGAGAAATTGGATAGAATACCTATCTCATGGCGATTTCTTAGCTCTCGACTTGGATAGAGCTTGGCTCTTATTCGAGTGTCTCGCTAAGGACACCTATGAATGGGATATAACTAGCCAAGGAATACATGATTATAGTCATGAGTTGAGTGCACTTGAGGAATATGGTTTTAATCAACCATCACCTCATGCCACTACCTTTGATTTTTCTCATCATTTTTCACATGAGTCGAGTTCGCTTAATCATGTTCTTGATGAGTATTTACAAGGTCTTGGCATGAACATAGTTGATTCACCTCATATTCCCCTAGGTGAGCCCTTCGATGCTGACCTTAGTCATGGATTCGATCCCTCACCCCTCATAGTCGAGCACACCATCCCGACTCGCATAGACGATGACATTTATTGGCAATGTTGTGATGAGAATCATGACACTTTCATACTGTCATGTGATGTTGTAGAGGATGAGGCCCTTATAGCAGAGTCGAGTGAAACCGACGAGGTAATTAATGTGGAGGATGTGGTTATACCACATTCTCTTATTCCCTTTGTAGGAGGATTTAACCTCGTCTATTCACATCCCACTCCACCCCCATCCGTGCTCATATCACCTCCATCCGAGGGCATCATCTCTTGTCTTGACTCCCATGTTTCTCTTCCAGAAACCAAGGCAAGTGAGGTGTATGGAGGTGTTCCCCCTACTTTATTTGATTTTTCTTTTTGTAGTTTTTATTTTAATTTACCTCCCCGTGGGCACTCACTCCCACATAAGCATAGGATGCCGGTTTTTAAACCGTTTTCTTTGCTTAATTTATCTATCGCTTATGTGGTTTTTAGTGAGTTGAGTGCCAGTGTGTTTGACAAGCTCTTGCGAGCTTTGCGGGGCTATTTACTGAGCCCCGGGTGGTTGTTCCCGCTGGATGGCTTTGACATAGTTTTTCTTCTATGTCTTAGTCCCTGTGTCCAGCTCCTTTGTCAAGCTTAAGACGTTAAAACAAGCGCTTCTCGGGAGGCAACCCGAGTCTTTTTCTTTTTCCTTTTTCTTTTATTTGTAATTATTTTGTTTTTTGGAGTTTGGTTTCTTTTCTTTCTTTTTTGCAGGTTAAATGAATAAGCAACTCTCATGGACATGTATGGTACTAAAGCGTAAAACAGAGGTTGTATGCTTACTTTATAGCCTGTTTTGGTGAGATCATTCCAAATTCCCTTTCTTTTATTTTTCTTGTGTGCTTAGTTGTAGGATTAGTTTTAGTTTGCGTTGCTTATTATCATTGTTTTTGATTTAATGTTTACAAAATATTATTTGATTGGTCATATCTACGATGAACAGTTTTAAACGACGATTGTTTTTATATATGGTTCATAATATAACATCTCTTATGTTATGATTTTTAATTGGATTGTGTGATTATCATTTGGTTTTATTTATAAGTTTATAAAATAACGAATCATAATATTACTTCCGTATCATAATACTCACAACAAACTAATTTTTTAATACTCACAAATAATACCCTTTTGTTATAAGTATTATGATACGGAGGTAGTAAATGATGAGTTTTTACAATTATGACTTATGGTTATGAAAGAGGATTTGTTACCATTTTAAAGATACCAGTCTATTAGCAAGCAGAAAGGCTGGAAAAGCATAATGCCCAACATTACATGCAGAGTAAATACTATGCCCAACAAAAGTATAAGTTAAGGTAGCAAGTCGTCACTGTCAATCAGCAAATGTTGACTGAAAAGCAGTAACAATATGCTCCAAGGAAGACTGAAGTGCTCCATCAAACGAGTAATGGGTCACCTTAGAAATATAAGGAGTGTGATGAAGGGGTTTTAGGGCTCCTCACCAAACCAATACCCCTGTTGTAGTAAGAGTGGGGTTGTCGAACGCAAGGAACAAGTCGTGAATTGTGTTGCGCGATTTAGGTTGATTGAGGGTCTTGTTTCGATTATTTTGAGAAAGTCTAACTAAAACTATTATGAAAATAGGGATCTAGCAACCCATCGATGCATCAATGATTATTGAGCTAACATGTTTCAGAAGGGGGGATTAGGGTTGCAAGGACCTCCTCTCAGAGTTATCCAAGCTTGAGCAATGGATTCATCGATAAAACTTCCTCTCGAAATCATTTAATCGAATCATCCATCACTACCCTTAGCACCATAAGCTACCATTGAAGGTAGATCCCTATTTCAACCACCAACTCTCGTTGTAATGCTTTCCCCATTGAATTGAGGGCTTGGTTTACAAGTTCGGAATTGCTGGTGACAAGCAACCCCTTACAAGTAAATACTTGGGAGCATAATTTTGCACCCATAATCCACTCAAAAGCTCCAAGACACCCCATTCAACCTATCTTCAACAAAAATTAGCTCAAATAACCATTAAATACACCAACAAATCAACTAGAAATCCATCCCCAAAACTCTAATGAAAGTCTACTTAAATATAAACAAGAATATTAAACAAGAAATCTAAGCATAAAAACATTATAATAAACCCTAAATTTACTAAAAAGCAAGTAAATAAAGCAAGGAAACATCAAATTGCATAAATTAAACACTAAACTACTTGCAAACATGAAATAAACAAGATTGAAAGCAAAAGAAAGTAAAGAACATGCAAAGAATAGAAAATGAGAACTTATTGAAATTTGATGAGCAAAGTTTTTGGATTGACCATGTCACTTGATCAAACCTCCAAAATCATTCACCATATTCAACAAACACCCAAAATTAGAAGCTAAAACTACATATAAAACTATGAAACAAACACCTAAACATAATCCCTAACTATGGAAAAAGAAGAGAGGGTTTCTTTCTCCTCAAACCCTAAGTGAAAATCAAAAATTAATCTAAAACCTAACCTAAAGTATGAGATCTCTTTGTTTTAGGTTCCTTAGAGGGTATATATACAAGTGTGGAAGCAAGGGGGCTAAGCATAGAAGAGGCACGAGCATCGACTGAACACGCGAGGAAAACAGAGCTCCAAAGAGAAGCTCAGGCACGGACGCGCGGCAGGGCCGGTGCGGGTGCGTGATCGCCGTGGGTGGTGGCACGGGGGCGAGTTGGGCTAGGAGCTGCTTCTTTGCGGGCTGGTTGTCATTTGTTGTGGGCGCGAGTGTGTCTCTGTCAGTGACTATTCTTTGACCCAATACCTTCCAATTTTTTCTAGTGCTTCGCGGGACGGGTCAGCACGGATCCTAAGATATTGGGCCTCAAGCCCGACAAGTCATTGAAATTACATTAATGCCCTTCGGGGTACTTTAGCCTTGTATTGTGGTCTTGGCTTTGCGGTATGATTCTCGAAGCTTCTTGGGACCTCTCACGACCCTTGTTGTCTATCGAAAAATGCTCGGAAACACGCAAAAAACCTGCATGAAAGAACGTAAGGCATAAGCAACGCAAAAACGCTTAATTATTAGCAAAAACAGCAAGACAACACATTGTTTGACAAAAACGAAACATAAATCTAAACTAAGATAAAAGGACCTAAAACTGAGCCTAAAAAGAGTTGAAAACAAACTAAAAAAGTCGGGAAAATCGTTTTAAAAATGGACTGATCAAATTCCCCCAAGCTTGCCTTTTTCTTGTCCTTAAGAAAACAAAATAAGAAAAAGTAAAAAGTAAAATGCTAACACACTTTTGTAGAAATCACGGTTGCTTTAATAATAAGCCATTTAAACCTCAAAGTCACCAAAGAGGACTAGTAATGCTGTCTTAAGAGTTTCCAAAGACTTTAACCCATAACTCTTCCAAAAATATGTCTAAGGCAAAGGTTCACGAAAGAAAAGAAAGGAAATGGAGGAAAAAGAAGCAAAATAAAACAAAGAAAAAAAATGCCTAATTGGACTTGTGAATGGACCAAGGATCGGTGAATGCAAACCTTTCTATGTAATAACCCAAAATTTTTGGCTATTTTAAATTTTTATTTATTATTTAATTACTTATTTTGATGGGCAAAGATCCAAACCTGAATTAAAAACTGAGCCCAAACTCCTTACCTTGCTTTGTCAATTAGTGCCAAAGTCCAAATTAGCCTTAACCCCTTAGCCCCACACGGCCCAAACCTTTTTTTTATTTATCCCTTTTAATTAATTAGTTTATTTCTATTAATCTAAAAACATATCTAGAAATTAAAAGTTCCTAATTTTACCTTTCCTATTTTCTCTCCTAAGTTTTAGTAGAGTACCCCAACAATCAAACATCTATAAAAACCCTCCCTTGCTCCTCAAAACTCACGGCACCATCAAAAACCAAACATCAATATTTTTCTATTCTTTCTTTTCTCTTCTACAATTAAAACTTCACTTTAAATCTTGAAGACTCTTAATAACCATTCAAAAAGATTGAAGCAAGAAACAAAAGAAGCCAAGTCCATACTTGAACCAAGAGACACACGACCACCCCCTCTTTGGTTCGAATCTTGGTCTCCCAAACTAAGGTAATTAGATGTTTTACCTAATCTGTGAACAAATCAATAATATAATTCATAGAAACAAGTTAGAATTGCTTAGAATAATTTTACAATAGATTAAAAGTACTTGTTTGATGAAAAATCCATGATGGCCGAATTGTTTACAAGTTCTATGTTGTTTTATTTAATGTTTGTTATGATTTTATATTCCAAGTATGTTCTTGCCATGAATCTTGATAATTGTTGTGATGAATTAATTGTTAGTGTTTGGAAAACCGAATTGTTGCTCTTATGATCTTAATTTTTCGAGTGGTTTAAGTATTTCAAGAATAGATCTTTTTATGCTAAACTTGTTCAATCCATGATCTTTTATGTTTCTTTCTTGATTTAATTTAATAATTAGTTAAGTATTGAATTAAAGAGTAAATCTTGATTGATTGTGATGAATGTTGAATGTGATAATTATCTTCCTAGAATTTTGGTTCGAAATTCTTGATCAATGTTTAAAGATTAGATTTTTATAAAGTTAGTCTATTTTAATTATTGTTATTTGAATTAATTAATTAGAATCTTGAATTATAATAAAGTATGGATTTTTATTAATCTGTAGTATATTTTCTGACTAATATTATTTTGAAATTGATTAATTAAATTCTTGAATTATATTTTTGTTTATTATTTATTCATGAAATTGCCATGTGTATTGATGATCGTGAATTGATGAAGTAATATGAATGTCTAAGTTGTTATTGAGTCTGGAAGTCAAAGTTAGAATGTTTGACTTAGGGTTGACTAGGTAATAAGTTGGGTTGACTTAGAGTCAAAGTTATGAGTTTAAACAAAATAATAATAACATAATAATGAAGGAAAGGAAACAGAGTAAGAGGATATTGTCTTGTTTCGATCTCTGGCTAGGAAAGGCTTGGTATTCAAGATGGCCGATATACGTGCCGCACCTCTCTTTCCTGGGATTTCGAACATCTCAGTTCCAATTACGGTCACCTAGTACTTCCAATTATGGTATACTCTACCGGGTATAAGGAATTGACGGCTGGCATACACTGATAATTGGAATTGACGGACAATTATGCCGATAATTAAGGAATTGACGGCCTGTATGAGCATCATATAAAATACAAAATAAATATAGAGGAAAGATGATGATGAAATTGAGCTAATGAAAGATAATGTTAATAATAATGGAACAATGGAGTGCTATAGTTGTATGCTGAAGTCGGACCAGTGGAACAATGAAGTACATTTGTCGTACGTTGAAGTTGGACCATTGGAATGGTGGAGTACAACTGTTGTACGTTGAAGTTGGACCAATGGAAGATAATTTAAAGGATAAATGGAACAATGGAGTGCAACAGCCGTATGTTGAAGTTGAACCAATGGAACGATGAAGCACATTTGTTGTGCGTTGAAGTTGAACCATTGGAACGATGGAGTGCGATTGTTGTACGTTGAAGTTGGACCGATGAAAGATAATAAATGGAATAATGAAAGATGAGTTGACACAATCTATTGTCCAAAGTCTTGAGGTGACCCTAGCTAGAGAGTATGGTTTAGTCATGATATGTTTTCTGCTGTGTATCTGATTGTGTGATGTGAACTAGTGTTATATGATTGTGAATGTGATAACCGTGTTGATGCTATGAATTGTTTGTGCTATGTTCTGTTTATTATGTACTTGATTTCGTTCTACGATTACGTAGAACATTCTAATTACTCCCCACTGACTGTGGACCCTCCATTCCCTTTTCAGGTAATGAAGTAAAGTAATCTGGGTTAATACGATGGTTGGGTCTTATGAGCGAGCAAGTGGAGCAGCATTAGCTACCCTTTATTAGTAGACTTAGCCTTGTTATTGGTTTCTAGTCGGTTGTAGTAGAACAATAGTATTTTAATGTGATTTTTGGACATTTTCCTTGTTCAGTTTAATTAATTTTGAGTAATAAAAGAATTAAGTGTTAGAGCTTCCGCTGATAATCTAATATTTGTGATATGAGCTTTTGTTATTTAATGACTCGTATTGTTGTTTTCTTCGAAAACAACATTGCTAAAATTCGGGTCGTTACATTCTAAGCCCTAGCGGAAAACATGTTCAATGATGTCAAAGGTGGATAGTCAAATAAAACATGCTAGATAGAAGAACTAGAGATGAACAATCCCCTTTTAACTCTACAACCAAACATTTACAAGATAAGCTAGTGTCGTATCCACCTTTAGAGGTATCTCCTCATTACTCCATGAAGGAGCCGGAAAAACAAAAAAGAGAAACAATTTAGGCTACCCAACATCTCATCATAACAAACCGCTCAATATTCTTGAATCATGACTTCCTTCACCGACTATGACTCAACTCTCTAGGACCAAGAGGACTTAAGGGTTCTAATGTAGGGCTAGGGGTAATATAGGAATCATATTGGCTTTTGGAGCTCAAAACCTAAATAGTGAAGCAAATTAAATAAGCACAAATGAACAACAAATAGCAAACAAACTCCTAATACTCCACACACATACACACAAAATCCCCCAAGCTTATTCAAAGAACTAAACAAAATTTTAAAAATTTTACACAATTTTTTGCATTACTCCTCCTTCCCCAACCTTGAATAACACAATGTCCTCATTGTGAAAAAAGAAATGAATAAATACTCAATTTTTTTAAAATTTTCAATTTTTTTTAATGTGTTGAGTCCCTTAGTGTTTTTCATGATGGCAAACATTTGACATGAACAATTGATAAGTAACGAGTTCATACAACTGTTCTGAAACAGCTGAAGTGTACTGTTTCTCAGTTACTCACTTTGAGTAATAATATCTTTTATGTCATATATTGTATATTGTGTTGTTCATGTTTGACATACATGTATCCCAGTACTTGAGAAATGTAGAACTGCTTCATCAAAACTTAAGTGAACCAATAATGGAGAATCCTAGTGTTCAAGTATTGAAGAACATGAAGACTGAAGATTAGCCTTAGGGTTTTTATTTATAGTCTTTTTGTTGTAAAAAATGCTTGAGTAAGATAGTAGATTTGTGATGTTTGATCTGGGTATGTTGCAAACTGTAACGACCCGAATTTTTGGGCCGTAAAATTTCGTGCAAAATTAAGCCTTAAAGCCCAAACTATCTAATTAGGCCAAAAGACTTAATTTTATATTTGGGAACTAAGCCCAAAAACCTTGTTAACCTTTCCCTTGAGCGGGCCCCGTCTCATAATTTTTCCCTTAATTTACCTCTAATTTATCATCCTATTAATACCCCCTAAAAAGTCCACCCTTTTAACCTTATTTCATATATCATTGAAACCTCTAAACTATCTCCTTCCTTCTCCTCTTGCTCTCACGACAACTCCACAAAAAAACACCACCATCCCAAATTCATCTTTCTCTTCCTCCATAAAACTCATCCAACAAGTTCAAACCAACCTTCAATCTTTGAAGTTAGAACAAGCTTGTCGTAAGGGAACTCATGTCTTGGCCTTGGCCGTGTGATCCATCGAGTAAACTGTGGTCTCGGTCGAGACCGTGCGTTGTTTTGTGATAATCTTCCCATAGGTAACGAGATCTCTTCTACTTAGGATTTGGATTAGATTCCATAGAATAATAGGATTAGAGTGTTATAGGATTAGAGTGTTGTTGATTTATGTTCGTGGCTATGCGTATTTACCGAGTAGTCTTAGTTGATTTTTCTTTCAATCTTTAATCTTGTTTGATGATTTACTCGTGAATCTTGAAGCATATGGATGATTTCTTGAATTGTTTCTTTACCTTGCTTATGCGTGAGTTTATGATGAACAAGACTTGATTTTCATACCTTATATTTGTTTTCTTGGATTATGCATATGAGGTTGATGATAGTATTAGGCTTGATCTTGATTCTTGCTTTGTTATTTAGTTGTGATGAAATCTTGCAATTTAACTTGATGTTGTGATTTTGTAATCTTGTAAAGTGATGATCCTTGAATTCTTGATTATATGCGTGTCCTATGTGTAGCAACTATAAGTTTTTGTGTTTGTTAGTTGATTATCACGATGAATCGTTCCAAAGCCTTGCACCGTTTGATCTTTTGATGTTGATACAAGATTAGTGTTTTGGTTGTTGACTTAAAATGTTGATGATGATGTCGCATGATTGAAGTGTAATACAACAAGATACTTGTTTATAGTAGTAGCATGTCATTGTTATTAACTTAAGGCTTTGACCTTATGATTTTCTTTATTTCAATGAAAGTATTAAGCATGAATTCTTGTATTGATTTTATGCGTGTGAATGGGTCAATGGAACTTGTTATTAACTTGGGTTAGTCATGCGTGTATTTGGGTGAATTATTGCATGCTGATTGACTCGTATTATATGCATATATTGATGTTATTATTGATTTTGGAACGTTGACCTTGTTGGCTGTTTATGATGTCGTGTCGATCGGTTAAAGACCGTGCGT
Source organism: Salicornia ramosissima (assembly GCA_951394345.1). Classification (NCBI taxonomy): domain Eukaryota; kingdom Viridiplantae; phylum Streptophyta; class Magnoliopsida; order Caryophyllales; family Amaranthaceae; genus Salicornia; species Salicornia ramosissima. The sequence continues at coordinate 31,853,847 of OX596237.1, forward strand.
CGAGCGGTTGAAGACTGAGCGTTTACCGGTTCATCAGTGATTAATCATGCGGGGCAAGTTTTGTGTGATTGATTGTGAGTTAGAGACGTGTCGAGCGGTTAAAGACCGTGCGTCGAGCGGTTGAAGACCGAGCATTTATCGGTTCATCAGTGATGAACCGTGCAGGGCAAGTCTGTTTATTGTTGGTCTTGTTATTGGTTGTAGACCGAGTAGAATCTTGTTATTGTACTTGAGAATTTTGCGTGATGATTATTGTGCGTATGTGCCGGCTTGAATTGATTGATGTTATTGTTGTTGACTGATATGTTTCCGCTACTAACTCTGATGTTGAACTTATTTATAACCTGTGTTTGTTATTGTTTCCTGTGTTTTCTAAACTGTTATTTAATGTAATATGGTCCTACTTCTAAGTAGGATAATCTAGTTACTCGTCACTGATGGTGGACCCCCAATTCTATTTTGCAGGTGAGCGGAATAGAGGCTAGAGTTAGGATGAGTTTAACGAGCGTCTAGGCCCCTGTTATTCTTTCCTGTTATAGGACTTGGATTTTGGATTAGTTTATTATTTTGTCCTTTGGGATCCATTAATATTAATAATAATATTATTTTCCATGAGTTTTAGTTTTATTTTTCTATTATTGAATCGATTGGTAATTGCCTGTTTACGACATTATCACCGTTAACGTCATTGCTAAAATGCGGGTCGTTAGACACTAGACCAGTGTCTAGTAGTTGCAACACGAACGGTCTGAATAACAGTTTATAACACAGTTCAGCAGACTAGCAGATGAACAAGCTGACTCGTAAAATATTTAGAGAAAGAATTCGATTCTTGGATTCTTTAAAGATCTTGCACGTGAACAAGTCAGTTTGGTAATCAATATTAAGTGCTAACAAACCTCCATATCTTTAAGCGATATTCTAATAAATATTCGAGATCTTGGATTTTTGAATATTTGATCTTTTAATTAATAACAACAATTTTATAGCAAAGAAACCCTCTTCACTAGAATAATTTGTGTTCCTAAAAGTCTATATATAGAGGAATTTAATATCTGAAACTCTTGAGAATCTCCAATACTTAAAAGAGCGATATTTCGAGAGTTAAAAAGATGAAACAGAACAGTTTGTAAATTACGACAACATCCAAACCCAGAACTTAAATTTCATCTCTTGTAAGCTTTTGAGAAGCATCTTTGAGAGAAAACTTTCTGTGAATCGTCACTAACAAAGGGGTTAGTGATTGGGAGAATTATTTGAGAATTCATTTGCTAGTGCTTGTGAGTTTAAGTGCGAAACAACACTCTTGGGTTGAGAGTGAGGAAGTCTATTGTATGAGTTTACAACAACAAAGTGTACTATCCTTAAATTTATTTTGTTCTACTGTGTTGATTAATAAGAGTTAGTAGCTAGGGTAGGAGGACGTAGACATAGTTTTCGAACCTCGTTAAATTTGTGTTTTCTTTATTGGTTTTACTATTACTATTTTACTGTTCTCTGTAATTCCTATGCTAAACCAGTTTACTGGTTCACACACTAGAACAGTTAGGAAAGAAGGTTTTTTTTTTTAAGAAAGTTAGGAAAGAAAGTTAAGATAGAAAGTTTTAAATAAACACTAAATTCACCCCTCTTGAGTACTAGTGGGACCTTCAATTGGTATCAGAGCTTATGCTTTTCATAAGGGTAACACCTAGAAGAGTAGATCCATGCTTTCCCAGGAGTTAAATGCAATCAGATACGATAGCAAGACACCCAAGTTTAACTGTAAGAACTATGCCTGGTGGAAGAAAAAAATGAAGAATATCATCATTGAATGACTGTAGGTTAGTTGTAAAGAACATATCGCTGCAAATCACCATCAGTGATGACTCTGGCAAAACAGTTTCCAAAATAGAAGACCAATACATGAGTGCAGACTACAAGAAGTTGGAGAAAAATGCAAAAGCGATGTCAATCATTCAACAAGCTATTGGTGAGAATGAGACCAACAGAATCTCTGCATGTGTTTTAGCCAAAGAAATTTGGGACACTCTTAAACTTGCCTATAAAGGAACCAATGAGGTAAAATGTTTTAAGATTGATTTATTAATGTCTAGATATGAATCTTTCAATATGAATCGAAATGAAAACACTAATCAATGCTTTGGTAGATTCATGAAAATAGTAAATGATCTTAAATCTCTTGGAAAAACCCTTCACTAATGAGGACTTGGTTAGAAAAGTGTTACGTAGTTTGACAGGGGCATCGACAGCAAAAGTAACTGCAGTGTATGAGGCAAAGGATCTATCAACTCTCTCTAGAACAGTTGATTGGTTATCTCATGACTTAAGAGCTCAAAGGTAAAACTTGAGAAACAAAGGTTCCGGAAAGCAAAGCACCTTCAAAACTGGATGTTTCAAGTGTGGAGAAACAAGACACATCATTCGTTACTGTCCTAAGTGGAAAGACAAACAGTCCAGGAAAGAAGACAAGAGAGCCTTTAAAAGAGCTATGGTAGCGTCTTTATGGGGTAATTCTGACTCTGGATCTGATGAAGAGGAAGAAGAAACCCCTGATGATGAGAAGTGTATGACAACCATCCTAGAACAGAGTGGTGAACCAGTTCAGGAGAACAGTATATGACACATGTGACTCATGGGGAAAACAACAGGAAATAATTCTCAATAGTTAACAATCTCTAAAATTCGTTAGGACATGTACGGGTATGATAGAGAGAATATGCTTGAATGTTTAGAAACCATGATTGATTAATGTCTCGAGTTAAGTAATGCATATAAAGATGGTAAAAAGAAACTAAAAGAAAAAACTCGAGAATGTGAAATTTCTAATGCCATCTGTGATCATTTGGAAGAGTTATGTCTTAACTTGAAAAATGAGAAATGCAAGGTGGAAACGGAAACAGTTAGATCTAAAGCATCACATAATGATTTTTCTGATAATGAAGAAGATCTAATTGGTCCCCTAGTAAATTTCAAACAAAGCCTAGAGGACCCAATTAATCTTGATACTGTCAAAACCAAGGCAGGAACCTTAAGCAAATCTGTTCTATTAAACAGTTTCAATATTCGCTTGGAAGAAGTTAAAGGTTTGCATAGGGAGCTTGTCTCAACCAGAACAACACAATCCACCATGCTAAATGTAGAGTCAAGAATTGAGGTCAGTAGAATGATTGATGAGTATGAAGGTCAAATATTTGACCTACATGTTGAGCTTTATACTCTCAAAGAGCAAAACAAAAACAGTCTGTCCACAAACAAAATGAGTCTTTGGTCTCAGATCTGAGAAAGGAATTTGCAAGCTTGAAAAGTGATTTAAAACCCTTAGATGACAAAAACAACCACCTAATTAAGATTCTTGAAACCAAAGAACATGAGCTACTTAATAGCCAAAAACATGTGGACAAACTGTTGAAAGCAAAGAAAGCCTAAATTAAGTTCTGTCTCTCAAGAGTAACAAAGGTAAGACTGGTCTAGGGTATACCAGAAGGAAAGTCAAACCCAACTGGTCACCCAGAGAGACCACCTCGTTAACTGAGTTTAAAAAGTCTAAGTATGTGACTGCCAAAGACATGCATGTCTGTTATCACTTTGGCAAAGGTGGTCACATGATTGATGATTGCATTCATAGGAATAGAAGCAAGGAAAGAAACACTAAACATGTTAAAAAGTTCTGGGTTATGAAGAACCAGTTTGAGTCAACTGTTTGTGAACAGGGACCCAAATGTTTGATCTGATTTTACTGGGCAACATGAAAGGTGATACCCACTGGTATTTGGACAGTGGTTGCTCAAGACACATGTCTGACATTGAGAATAGTTCGTTTCACTTGTAGCCCATGATCGGGGAAGAGTAACATTTGGGGACAACAATAAGGATACTATTGTTGGCCTAAGTAAAGTTGGTAAGTCTTTTTTCCCAAGCTATAGATGATGTTTATTATGTTGAAGTCTTGCAACATAATCTCTTGAGTATTTCTCAATTATGTGACAAAGGTAATAAAGTTGAATTCTAAGCCGACCTATGTCACATAGTCAATAGTCAAATAAGTGAACTGGTCTGCTAAGGAACTAGAAAGATGGCATTTATGTTATCTATCTAGATCAAATTCCTAAGGAAAAATCCATTTGTTTGAAAGCTATAACTGATAAGAACAATGGCTTTGGCATAAGAGGTTTGGACATGCTAGCCTTACACTTTTGAACATTGTTTCTGTCCTCAAAGGATGAGACCTTTGAAGAGTTTGAAGCTTTTATCAAAATAGTATAGAACCAGCTGAATACTACACTGGTTGCCATAAGATTAGATCATGGTAATGAGTTTGATAATGCAAGCTTCATTTAGTTCTGTAGAGAAAATGGAGTAAGTCACAACTTTTTCTTCCCTAAGAACACCTCAATAGAATGGAGTAGTTGAGAGGAAGAACATGACATTGGACGAGATGGCCAGAACAATGTTGATTGAAAGTGGTCTCCCCAATGGATTTTGGGAAGAAGCTGTACACACAGCTTGTTATATTCTAAATAGACCCTTGATAAGACCATTGGTAAAGAAAACACCTTATGAAATTCTAAAGGGAAGAAAAACCAATATTGCACACGTAAGAATATTTACACTAGTAGAAAAAAGTGCTTTTGCTACAATTTAAGGGATGCAGTTTTGTAAAGAACCACATCATATACTAGTATTATTAGCTATCTACTGCGGTTCCTGGAAGAACCGCATCATATAATTTCTACATGATGCGTTTCTTCTAGGACCGCATCATATACTTGAATAAAAAAAACCTTAATTAACTTATCAAAAAATCCATGCACGCACGATATACAACATTATGTGCACTGCTACCAGGCCATATACAACAACACACCTCGACTCTTCGATTCTAAAACAAAAACTTGTGTGAAGCCAAACCCTAGCGTCGTGAACCCTGCAACCCTAGCGTATAGGCGCTGCACTTCCAGCCTTCCACCAGTGCCACAACCCACGTACAACGCTGCAACCCCACGTACAGCGCCGCAACCACAACAACCAGCCACACCTCCAGCCTTGCGAATTCTAACCAGCCAGACCACCTTCAAACTGCGCCGTAGCTCCAGCCGCTCCAGCCACAATCACTGACACCTCCGGCCGCAACCTCCAACAATAACCACCACTATATCTTTGAGGTTCAATTCTGTTTTTTATTTCTTTTAATCAAGTTGTTAATTATTGTTGTTGATTGTTCAACTAGTTTCAATCATTGGTTGTTATTGTTGATTTGTAGTTGAATTTTAGTGTGAAATGCTTTAGATTTACACTTATTATTTTGTTTATGTGAAAAATCATACTAGTAGTTCATGCATACAAGGTGTTTGTTAAAATGCTTCAATGATTCTTTTTCTTTACAATGAATTGGTTTAACAATGAATTGTTAAAATTGGTTTAACAATGAGAGATTTCATAAATAAATCAACTATTTTATTTTATTTTATTGATTTAGTTGTCAAATTATTTTCAAGTAATACAAAGTAAGTTACTAAAATTACCAATTTAATTGAAAATGATATTTTTTAATACATTTTTAGGAAATTGAATGAATTTGTTGATCATTTAATTTCTTAATCATAACTAGCACAATCAAACGGCTATAATTATCTTGACTTTCATTGAATTTGGTGATCATTTTTAAGATGACTACCAAAGAATTTTCATTAATTAGAAGAAGTTATGAAGTATATTTTGTTGTTGTGTTTCAATTGTTTTGTACACACATTATGTCTTATTGATAACAATACAACCCGAGCTTAATTGTGCCATTGATTATTGAGTTTTGAAATTCTAAATATGTGTAATTTTTTTATGAAGATGAACGTTGCATTACTCTCTGAATTTTAGTTTTCTCTTAATGATATTAGATGCTCGAATTTCATTTCATTCTAGTTGTTTAGGTTTTTTTTTCATAGTAATTATTTTAATTATTGTGCTTTTTAAAAAGTTTGTTTGCGTATAATGTTTAATTATCTAAAATATTTTTTATTAGATGGCAAAAGATCTTTCATGGATGTATGATGGCATTGACTCATCGAAATTTGTTAATAGGGTTTTAGTGTTTCGTAATTCGGCTATTGCACATCAGGCTAGGATAGGGGTAGAGGGATTTTATTGTCCTTGTGTTAAGTATTGCAATGTGTCCAAGGTTTATAGTGTTGATGTGCTTAGGGAGCACATACTTCGTTATGGGTTTAGGCCTCAATATCATGTGTGGGTCTATCATGGTGAGGAGGGAGTGTATGAAGAACAATTTGGTGCGGATGAAGTGCACAAAGATGGGAATGTGGCTCATACGATTGAGGAGGTTGATAGTGGCTATGATCAAGAAGATGATGATGATTATGTTGGTGAGGATATACATGGTGTGGATGAGATGATGGATAGGATTGAGGATGATCTTTTGAAAAATCAACGTTTGTTTGATTATTTAACAGAGGCTTCTTAAAATATGTTGTATCCAGGTTGTGTGAAATTCACCAAACTTTTAGCCGTGTTGTCATTTTATAACATTAAGTCAAGATTCAATTTGAGTGATATTTGTTTCACAACCATTTTGGAAGCGTTAAGTGAGATGTTTCCCGATGGAAATGAACTTCCAACGTCGAACTATTATGCTAAAAAACTTATGTGTCCTTTTGGTTTAGAGTACCAAAAGATACATGCTTGTCCGAATGGTTGTGTCTTGTATCGAAATGAACTTTAGAATTTGGAAGAGTGTCCATGATGTGGGATGTCACGTTACAAGCGTAAAGGAAGTGCGGGTGTAAAGGGGCCCCCGATAAAGCTTCTTTGGTATCTTCCAATAATACCAAGATTCAAGCGCTTGTTTTCGATAAAGCAAGATGCTAAGAATTTGAGGTGGCATGCAGATGGGAGAAAGAAAGATAGGTTACTTAAGCATCCGACTGATTCTCTTGAGTGGAAGAGTATGGGTACTTTGCATGACACATTTGGCGAAGAAGATCGTAATTTGAGGCTAGGATTGTGTACAGATGGAATTCTTAGTTCAACACATAGTACATGGCCGGTACTCTTGGTTATTTATAACTTGCCTCCTTGGTTATGCATGAAGCTCAAGTACATTATGTTGTCTCTTCTCATGCCAGGTCCTAGACAGCCAGGAAATGACATTGATGTCTATCTTGCTCCACTAGTTGATGATTTGTTGAAGATTTGGAATGAAGGGGTTTCAGTGTATGATGCATATGCTAATGAGATCATTACATTGCGTGGAGATGTTTTGTGGACTATCAATGACTTTCCTGCTTACGAAAATTTGTCTGGGTACATCAATATGGGAAAGAAAGCATGTCCAATTTGTGCAGATGACATGGAATCTACATATATTCCTAATTGTAAACATGTGTATCCATGCAATCGAATCTTTCTCCCACATAATCACCGTTATCGAAAGAAGAAGAAGGAATTTAATGGGTTTGTTGAAGAACGTGTAGCTCATAGGCCACTCACTGGCGTGGACGTTTATGAGCAGGTTAGGGATATTGAAACTATTTTTGGCAAAACAGGAAAAAACCAGTGGGGATGTGGAAAAAGTGTTCTATCTTTTAGAAGCTTCCATATTGGAGAGATCTACAGGTGAGGCATTGTCTTAACGTCATGTATATAGAGAAAATGTGTGCGATTCTATTCTGGGAACACTTATGAACATTCCAAATAAGACCAAGGATGTGAAAGCCATGTGATTATACTTTGAACAAGAAGGAATTCGACCAGAATTGTCACCTCAGCTTAAGATAGATAACAAGAGAAAGAAGTCCGATAATGAAAGTGTCCAGAAGAAGGGAAAGGCAAAAAAAAAGACTGATAATAATAAAGGTAAAAAAAAAGTGAATGGTGAAAGGAAAAACAAAGTCAATAACATGAATTTATTGCCTCCAGCTTGCTACACATTGTCTAAAGAAGAGGAGCGGAAGTTCTGTGAGTGTTTGTATGGCATTAAAGTTCCAATAGGTTACTCGTCCAACATGAAAAGATTTGTGCGTTCAAACGGTGAGTTGAAATTAGGAAGTATGAAATAGCATGATTGTCATGTCATGATACAAGTCTTCTTACCAATCCCAATTCGTGGGATACTACAAAATCATGTTAGATACGCTATAACTGAATTGTGTTCATTTTTCAATACGATTTGTAGCAAAGTGCTTGATCCCACGTATCTTTATACACTTCAAACAAAAAAAGTGGTTGAAACTCTATGCAAATTTGAAATGTATTTTCCACCATCTTTTTTTTTGATATAATGGTTCATGTTGTACTTCATCTAGTCCGTGAAATCAAGCTTTGTGGCCCTGTTTTTATAAGGTGGAGTTCTCCTTTTGAAAGACACATGGGTTCTTTACAAGATAAAGTGAGGAATCCAGCACAACCCGAAGTGAGGATTGTTCAAGGTGTTGTAAATCTTATTTCTTGTCTAATTATTCTTATTTTTCATTTTGTAAAACCTATTTCATATTCAACCCAATGAACAGAAGAAGGAAATATTTTTTTTCAGCTCTTTTGTAGAGATTTAATGATTTCAAGTCAAATTTAGTGAGTGGATGGATAACTAGGACAAGAGAAAGATCTCGGGGTAAGAAGAGGAAGCATGACAAGGAAGGAGAGGTAAATGAAGGAGAAAAGAGTATTAAAGAAAAGGGATGATAAAGATGCAAACAAGAAAGCACCGGAGAAAATGCCTTATGAGATATGGGATCATATCTCAAAAGATGATTGGAATGCATTTGTTACTAAAAAAAAAGAAGACAAAGAACTTATAAGTACTTGTAGTTATGTCAAATGAATTACCTTAATTTAAATGATTAATATTTATTTGAATACATCGGATAATAAATTTCCTTTTATTTTTAATATAGGAAAGGAGTAGTAAGGCTTCGGCAAGTGCAAAGAAGAAGAAGTAACATCATCATATGGGTCCTAAAACCTATGATGAAAAAAGAAAGGAGTGGATCAGTGAAGGCTTTTAACCGAATTCATGCTCATTGTCATCAACAGAGGCATCTAGCTCTGCAGTCACTGGAGTGAAGGTAGATCGGGTTAGTGATTGGTATTTTTCACTTCATAGTCGAGATGAAAGTGGGAAAAGAACCATTTCAGAACCATCTATTAAGGAGTTGGCCGATGCTGTGATGAGTTTTTAATAATGTTACCTCATTACATTTTAATCAATAGTTGTACTAAAATTGTTACTATCTCTATCTGTTATTGGTGTTTCTAACATTCATGGGTGTATAGATTGGATAGAAGCAGAAGGAAATAGCTGGTGAGTTCACCCCCAAAGGGGACAAGGATCCCTTGTACATGGTACTAGGCAAGGACCATAAAGGCAAAGTTAAAGGCACAGGTGGGGTACGTTTAGGGTTGAAAAAAGCTTTTGGAAAAGACTATTCAACTTCAAAATCAAGTGTAACCACACCTCAAGATTTGGATGCCATTACAGAGGAGCTAAGAAAAGAACTGCGGGAAGAAATGGCGGCCATGTTCGAACACATGGGATACCAACGTACGGAGGGTTTACAAGGTAATGTTGGTGACAAATCTAGTCATCGTGATCCATCAACACCTATTGATCAAGTACTCAATAATCCACCTAATGACCAGTTTATACATGAGATAAAGGTGTGTAGTTGTTGCTTTATTAAATTTTCCATAAAGTTAAATAATTGTTGATGTCCGCATCTTTAATCCCCTGGTTTGTGGGAGAAGATGCCTTGTGAACTTTTACTACCCGAATTAGTTGTTGGTAGTAAGTTGGTAATGGTTGCTTACGGTCGTGCACAACCACCAACAGAGGGTCAAAAAGTTCATTTGGTGTTTAAAAGATGATGCTATAAGTGTATCCATAGACACAATCATCTTTGGCTTTGAAGATGTCGCTCTTCCGATCCCTAGGCTAGATTGGGATCTTCATACATTGATTAATGCACAGGGCAGTTTCATAACATGGCCATGTTCTTGGGTCAAACTTTCTAACAAGGTAATGTTTATTATTGTGCAAGTGATTAATTAGTCGTTATATTTTTTTGGAGTGTATAAAGGTTACTATGTCCTTTTTAACAGGTTGTGAAGGAAAAAAATAGGCTTAAAGCCAAGAAAGTCGATGGAAACAAAAAGGGGTTGAAAGCAAACAAAGAGAAAAATATAGCAAATGATGAGGAAGTTGATTCACAAGCCGAGGGAAACAAAGAGATTGAGAATGTAAAAACAAGACGTCTTTCATCCAAGGGCTCATGTCCCCAAGTAAAACCAAAAGACTCCGCTTGTGAATGCCAGTGCACTGAAGTCCCTCACACAAGCATGCTTTTTGCTACATGGTTACGTTAGTAACCTTCCAGAAGACAACCGTATACAAGTTACTTTGAATAAATTGCAATTCAACTATTTTGAGGATACTCATACTTGGGTTAGCAAGGGCGACATTATTGAATTCCTTACCAGAGCAATGATTATATATAGCTAGTTGTACGTAAATGATGGTAGAAAGGATTTGCAGTTACGTATAGAAATTAATGACACCCTCTACTGCCGCTACAAGGGTGGGGGGAAGGGGCTTGGGGGGTGGGGCAGGAGTGGGGGGAGGGATTTGGGGGGGTGGGGGGAGGAGCTTGAGGGGGTGAGGGGGAGGGGCATGGGTGGGGGTGGGGGTGAGGGGAGGGGCAAGTGTGGGGGGGGAGGGTTTGGCTTGTTGTCGTTCCGAAAAGCCCTTCTTGCCCCCCTAAATCTTTCAAATGAGTCATATCATAAAAAAATAGATGGTTTAGGACATGCATGAAGCTTAAAAACTTGATATAGGTTATGTAGGTTGAAATTGGGAACAAAAACACCCTTAAACAACCCAAAATGGCCGTTTTAGCTTGTTGTCGTTTCGAAAAGCCCTTGTTGCCCCTTAACCCTTTCAAATGATTCATATAATTAAAATCTAGATGGTTTAGGACATGCATGAAGCTTAAAAACTTGAAATAGTCTATGTAGGTTGAAATTGAGAACAAAAACACCCTTAAACAACCCAAAACGGCAGGTTTGGCTTGTTGTCTTTCCGAAAAGGCCTTGTTGCCCCTTAAACCTTGAAATGAGTCATATAATCCCAAATTAGATGGTTTAGGACATGCATGGAGCTTAAAAATTTGAAATAGGCTATGTAGGTTGAGATTGGGAATAAAAACACCCTTAAAAAACCCAAAATGGCCGGTTTGGCTTGTTGTCATTCCGAAAAGCCCTTGTTGCCCCTAAACCTTGAAAATGAGTCATATAATAAAAAAATTAGATTGTTTAGGAAATGTATGACGCTTAAAAAATTGAAATAGGCTATGTAGGTTGAAATTGAGAACAAAAACACCCTTAAACTACCCAAAATGGCCGGTTTGTCTTGTTGTCGTTCCGAAAAGCCCTTGTTGCCCCTAACCCTTTCAAATGAGTCGTACAATAGAAAATTAGATTGTTTAGAACATGCATGACGTTTAAAACCTTGAAATAGGCTATGTTGGTTGAAATTGGGAACAAAAACACCCTTAAACAACCCAAAATGGTCGGTTTGGCTTGTTGTCATTCCGAAAAGCCCTTGTTGCCCCCTAAACCTTTCAAATGAGTCATATAATCCAAAATTAGATTGTTCAGGACATTCATGAAGCTTAAAAACTTGAAATAGGCTATGTAGGTTGAAATTGGGAACAAAAACACCCTTAAACAACCCAAAATGGCTGGCTTGGCTTGTTGTCGTTCTGAAAAGCCCTTGTTGCCACCTAAGGCCCCGAAACTTTGTCAAAGTGTCATATTTTTGAAACAGATTATATATCTAACTTAACGATTGCAAGAATAGCACACACTCAGTAATTCCATGTAAAATAGAATAGAAAAAAGATGAATGTTATTGGATATCCTAAAAAATGGGCTTAAGATCATAAATATCTAATTATTTACATTATTACCAATCATAGCCATATTAGAATTAAACATTTTTAATTAAGCCAAATAACCCATTTAACAGGTTCCCTTTATCAGAACCACATCATTAAACTAGTTTTTTTTTTTTTTTTTTTTTAAAAAAAATTTACCTGTATATGATGCGGTTCTTGAGGAACATTAGATAACATGTTATCTGCTGCGAGGAACCCTGCATCATATACCCATTTTTGCTACTGCTGCGCCTGCTGTTGTTGCGGGGCAAAACCGCAGCAATAGAGCTTAAAACCCCTGCAGCAAAAGGACTTTTTTCTACTAGTGTATTGGATGTAAATGGTTTGTGCATAATAATGGAAAAGAACAACTTGATAAATTTGACCCTAGAAATAATGAGGGAGTTTTTCTTGGATACTCTCCACATAGTAAGGCATATAAGGTTTTTAATAGGAGAACATTGTGTGTTGAGGAGAGTATTCATGTGATTTTTGATTAATTTAACATGTTCTTTGAGTTTTCGCAGGTAAAAAATTATGATTCCATTGGTCTAATGGAATTTACTGGTGAACAACCAACTGGTCAAGGCACTGAAGAATCAACAGAACTAGGCTCACCCACTGTGCCTTCAATTTTGAAAGGAGAAGAGCCTGGAGGAGATTAAGGAGACGTAGATGAGAATCAGGTAAACAACTTAGGGGGAACTAGAGATTCTGATCCCAATCCAACTGAGTTACAGCTAAGAGAGTCTGATCAAAAAATGAGCAAGTGTTTCTCCATGGAGTACAACAGTCTGCACCATCTGAAGGGGAACACATGCCATCTGGTTTTCTTTTTTTGGTAAGTAAGAATATATACCAAGGGGAAGAATAAATTACATCCTAACCTAGAGTGACACACAGCCACCACAAAAATAGTTGATGGTTTCACCAAGGACATGCCCTTGGTGAAATAACCAACCACCCACATCTACCTAGTAGCTTATGACCAGCCGTTGGACAACTTGACAGTCAGTTTTAAAAACGTCATAATTCCTTCATTTCTTATCAGAATTTAGCTTATGACCAGGAGTTTCGAAGCTATCGGAACGTGCGTTAACCTCCAACTTGAATCGCTTAAAAATGATAAGTATGTAAAAAGTTATGGCCTTTCAAAGTTCACCTATGCTCCAAAAGTGGTGATTGTGGTCTTGACTTTATTGCGACACACTTCTCAAAGCTTCTCGGATCTCTCACGACCCTTGTCGGCTTTTAAGAATTGATCGAAAACACACAAAACACCTACATGAATGAACACCAGGCATAAGTAACGTAAAAGTGCTCAATTATTAGAAAAAACGGCAAGAAAAGGCATTATTCAACGAAAACGGAACTAAGACCTAAACTAAGCTAAAAAGACCTAAACTAAGCTAAAAAGGCCTAAAACTAATAAAACTAAGCCTAAAAACAACAGAAAAAAGTGAAAAGAGCTCGGGAAATCATTCCTATAATGGACCTATCAATCAACATAAGAATATAATAAAAATTCATACTTTTATCATGCACATGGTTCAAAAATTCCAAATAATTTGCCAACAATAATCGAGCAAAAATACGAATTAGAACATGTAATTAATAAGTAAAATTCATAGTTTAAATTATAATTCTACAATTAAAATACACAAAATCATTCAAGAACATCAAGATTCAACCAAGAACATGTTCGAAAAATGATATATAAACACTAGCATGATTCGATAATTTCATGGCAATATTCAAGATTAAATTCTACAACTATCTTCTAATTATAATCTAGCTATATGATAAATTAACCATACTTAAGAGGGTTAGTCTAGTTAACTTGATTGGAAGAAAAAAATAAAAAAATAAAAAAGATCCTTGGCACTCGACTAGAACACACGGCACACACACACACACAAGTTTGAGGAGTTTGAGAGTTTAAGAGAGAAAATAGAATAGTTAGGATTATTGCCCCTTATATATATTTATAAAGAACAAAGAAAGATTTAATGAAATAAAAAGGGAAGGGGGTCGTGTGGTTTAGAAATGAGAGGGAGCAAGTTGTTGAGGGTTTTTAGGAGGATTGTTATGGGGTTAAAGAAAAATAAGACTTTTAGATAAAAAGGATAATTAAAATAAAATTATATTAGCAATTTTTAGATATAGAATATCCAAATAACAATAATAATAAAAGAAAATAATCCTTGGCCATAAAAAAAGAGAGGGCCGGCCAAGGGAGGTAATTATTGGGTCATTGGGCCTAATTTTGAGAAAAGGGTAGAAATAAGAAAATACAGCCTAATATCCAGGCATTTGGACTTAGCATTTATGAGTTCACATTAAATAACCGCGAAATTTTCTGACCTCAAAATTTACTTAAAGAAGCTCGAACAATTACACAGAAACACACAAAGGCGCAAAAACACAAACTAAAGCTGCTGCATACCTGCTATAAAGAGCTCAAGATACTTATCCATCATTGAAGCTTCCATCTCCCAAGTGGCTTCTTCAAACTTCTCACTTCGCTAGAGCACTTTAACCAACGACACCACCTTGCGTCGGAACATGCGTTCCTGGTGGTCCAAAATTTGCACTGGCTTCTCTTCAATGGTCAAATTTGGCTCAATCTCTGACGATTCCACCGGAATAATATCAGAAGGATCATTCAAATAAATTCGTAGCTGGGATACGTGAAAGACATCATTAACCTTCGATAAATCCGGAGGCAAAGCCAAACGATAAGCAACTTCTCCGATCCTATCCAAAATCTCGTGTGGCCCTACATACTTGGGTCTGAGCTTACCTGTAATGACCCAGATTTTTATTGGTATTTTTGCCGATAATTATGTGTATTTATGTATGTTGTTGTGTTAGTTCAAATTTATTTTGAACTATTTATTTTATTTTATGTGAATAATTTCGATTTAACTCGAAATATTTATTTTCAGTTTTTATTATTCATGTTAATTATTATTTAATTGATTAGAATTTCATTATTTAATTTTCTAATTAAATATCTAATATTTTGGGCCAAATCGATTATCGCATGATTGGTTATGCGGTTTTTGCAAATTAGCCCAATTGATCACGAGAGCCCATTTTAGGCCCATTTTTCCCTTGTTGGCCGGTTTTCTAGTGGCATGGCAAGGCTTGCCACTTGCCTCATGTTCACACCTTAACTAACTCTATAAATAGGAGAGTTAGTAAGGCCCCTTGCCCATTTTTCCATCCTTGCCATTTTATGCATTTGCCATCAAAAGTTTAAACACAAAAAAAAACTCCCTCCACTACTCCCTTGCTTCACGCCATTTTTGGGTGATTGAAGCCATCAAATTGTTCATCCATCTTTCTAATCCTAATTTTAAAGATTCAACTTCTATTGATCTTTAAGTGCCTAAACACAATCCTAAACACGTGCATTTCATTCAAGATCACTAGTTCGGGTTGGTTTTGGGTCTTGTTCGTGTTCGTGATCAAGTGGGTTGGACCGTGTGGGTGACCGTGTGTGGGGCCGTGCAGTGGCAGCCGTGCAGTGGTGGTGCCGTGACCGTGCGGTGGTGTTCATGCTTGGACAGCAGGCCGTGTGCAGCAGCCGTGCAAAGGGGTTCGTGGTGTTCGTGGTGGCTCGTAGTGCCGTGTGGACAGCCGTGTGTGGGCTGTTTGTGTGCCGTGTTTTGTGCTATTTTCCGGGCTGCTTTTGTGTGTTGAATTGTGTGTAATCTTCAATAAGGTAACATACTTACTCAACCTTTTTGGTATACTATGTTTATAGTATGAATTAAATGCATGTATGGATCGTTGATGGTTGATTGTTCATGATTTTATGAATGTTTTATATTCTGATTTTTAAGTGGTTTTAATGAAATTTTGATAAAGGTTTTTAATGGTTTTATGATTGATTATATGTTGTAATATGATCATGATTATTGTGTCAAAGTTTGATGAATTTTGGATAAGTTTATGATGATTTTCGTATGGTTTTATGCGTGTATTTGGATTAGTTTGGATGAGTTCTTGATTGAGTTCTTGAATCTTGATTGAGTTCTTGATTGAAGATCTTGAATCTTGAATAAGTTCTTTATGAGTTCTTTATGAGTTCTTGATGAGTCTTTACGAGTTCTTGGTTGAATCTTGAAAGTTAAAGAAAATGGTCTAAATGATAAAGAAAGTTAAAGAAAGTGTCTAATATGATTAAAAGATGATTATTGAATGTTGGATTATGATTGGTTAGACTCAAGATTAAGGCTAGAGGCAGTTCTTGAGAATAACTTCGATGATTTAACTAGTTAATTTCGAGAATCAAGGCTAGAGGCAATTCTTGAACTTAATTTAGTTATGTTGGGATATAAAATGAATAAGATGATTAAAATGATTAAAGGATTTAATTAATTAATTAGCTTGATTTCATTTTTAGACGCCTGATACTTTGAGTAAGATTAATTGTATTTGGGTTAAGACGTTGCCCCTATTCCATCTGCGGTATTGGGATAATTGGAGTCATACTATGCGATCTTTGTGAATTTCCAGTAAGATTGGTTTCACGGGACATGGATTTCCAGTAAGATTGGTTTCATGGGGTTTGGGAGTAAGATTCTCAAATCCAAGCATAGTAGAAAGTTCGATCGCGTAAGATGCGTTCGTACGAGCACAGTCCGGTCTAGAATATGAATGATTGCGCCAAAGATAGTTGATTAGGATGGTTTGAGTCGAGTTCACGTTGGGTTGATCTTGCACTTGATTTATTGACCTGATATTGATTATTTGATTTGTGCTATGTACATGTGTATTCCCATTAGGGTGAGTCAGTTATGTTACTCGCCACTGATGGTGGACTGTTGTATATTTTTCAGGTATTTCTGATGACGATACTCTTGCTTAGCTTTGGGCTGGGCGAGCGACGTTGTTATTTCTGCTATCTGTTGTATTTACTATTACTGTTGTTTTTAGATAGTATTGGAGTATTGTATGGACTCTTTTACGTTGTTTATAACTCTGACATGTAGTTGGAGTTTACTCGTATGCTTAGTATTTTTAGTTTGACTTTTGGGACTAGTCATGTACAAACTTGTGGGTATTTGTACTCTTATGGTTTAATACTAATAATTGAGGAATTAGTTTTTAATTCTTAGGTAATTTGAGTTGTAGTTTATAACAATTCGACTCGTCGGTTTCTTCCGCGCCGATTTAAGCGAGTCGGGTCGTTACATTACCCTTCTGGCCAAATCGAGTCACTCCTTTCATAGGGGACACTTTCAACAAAACTTTGTCACCCACTCGAAATTCTAACGACATCCGTCGAAGATTGGCATACGACTTTTGTCGACTCTGAGCTGCCTGCAACCTCATCCTGATGATCTTGATCTGCTCTACCGTCTCCTTGATGTGATCAGGACCAATCACCATGGCATCAATGATGTTGCTCCAACAAGTAGGCCTGCAACACTTGCTCCCATACAAAGCTTCATAAGGAGCCATCTTGATACTAGCATGATAGCTGTTGTTGTACGACAATTCCACCAAACTCAATGATTTAACACAAATTTGTTGAAATTCCAACGCACAAGCCCGTAGCATATCTTCTAGCGTCTGAATGGTCCGTTCTGTCTGGCCATCTGTATTTGCGTGAAATGTCGTACTCAAATTGAGCTTGGTCCCAAAAGCTTGTTGCAACGACTTCCAGAAACGCGACAAGAATCGGGGATCTCAGTCAGACACGATATGCTTTAGCACACCATGTAACCGTATGATCTCCCTAGAGTAGGCTTCCACCATCTTCTCCATTGATCAAGTTACCTTCATCGAAATGAATCGGGCGACTTTAATCAAACGGTCAATGATCACCCAAACAGTATCCAAACCCGTAGACGTCGCGGGTAGGCTCACCACGAAATCCATGGATATGGAATCGAACTTCCATGTGGATATTGGCAATGGCTGCTATAGTCCACCTGGTCTTTGGTGCTCAATCTTGACTTTCTAACAGGTGGACACTATGCTACGAAGACGGTGGCTTCCTGTTTCATCCTGGGCCACCAAAAGTATTCCTTCAGGTCCTTATAAAGCTTTCCACCACCTGAATGCACCGAATAGGGAGTATTGTGAGCCTCTTCCGAAATCTTGTTTTTCAACGTCGAATTCTGGGGCACACACCACCCGTTGCGGAGCAAGCTTTAGTACCCATTAGGTGAAAACAGTTTAACTAGAAACCTTTAACTCCATTACCTGTTGCGGAATTTCATACTGCCATCCGTGCTAATCGTGAAGTCTTTTGTCTTGCCTTGAAGCTTGGCTTCACGAATTTTCTCGAGCTGCGGGTCCTCCTTCTGTCTTTCTCGTAACTCTTGGTACAAACTGGGTTCAACACTCATGGTATTGAGATAGACTCATGTACTTCCTGGCATTACCATCTCAATCTCCATCCTGTGAAGATCAACATAGATTTCTTCCGGCAAAACCGCCATTCAACTAAGCGAATGGTGATCTTTGCGACTAAGAGCATCTGCTACCCGATTGTCCTTCCCTTCACAATAGTCAACTGAGAGGTAATAGTCCTTGATTAACTCGAGCCACCGTCGCTGCCTCATGTTCAGCTCCTTCTGAGTGAAGATATACTTCAGACACTTGTGATCAGTGAATAACTTGCAAGTAGCTCCATAGAGATAATGTCGCCATATCTTCAAAGCGAACACTACAACTGCCAATTCTAGGTCGTGAGTAGGATAGTTCTGCTCATGCACCTTGAGTTGTCTTGAAGCATATACAATCACCTTTCCTTCCTGCATTTGAACACATCCAAAACCTTTATTGGACGCATCACTATATACCTCGTATCCCACAACTTCATTCGGCAAAGCAAGAACTAGTGCGGTGACAAGGCTCTGCTTGAGGGTCTGGAGCGCCTCTTCGCAGCGATCCGCCCACAAGAATTTGCAATCCTTGTGTAACAATTTAGTCATAGGTGCTGCTATCCTGGAGAAATCTTTTACAATCTCCGATAGTAACCTGATAGAGAAATTTCACAGGTAAATTATTTGCAAATATTATCCGTTCTAGGTTTCATTGATGCATTTGAGGTTTACCTACTAGGCCAAGAAAACTTCGGACTTCGGCCGCATTCTTAGGAATATGCCATTCCACAATTTCCTTTATCTTGGCAAGGTCTACTTTGACACCGTCCGCATTAATCACATTCCCTTGAAAGGCTACTTCCTTGAGCCAAACGCGCACTTCGATAACTTCGCGAACCACTTCTGAGCTCGTAAGACGTCTAGCATCATACGTAGATGTCGAATGTGGTCTTGCTCGTCTTTCGAGTAGATAAGAATATCGTCAATGAACACTACCACACACACATCCAAAAGATGATGGAAATTTCGGTTCATCTGATCCATGAAGACTGCTGAATCTTAGTCAACCCGAACGTCATCACCTCAAACTCATAGTACCCGTATCTGGTGCGAAAAGCGGTCTTAGGTATATCTTCCGGCTTAACTGGAATCTGATGATACCCCGACCTAAGATGCATCTTGGAGAACACGCTGGCTCCCTTCAGTTGATCAAATAAATCCTTGATCCTGGGCAACAGATACTTAGTTCTTGATCGTCACCTTGTTAAGTTCCTGGTAATCTATGTACAAGCGCATACTGCCATCTTTCTTCTTGATGAACAATACCGAAGCACCCCAAGGGGACACACTGGGCCTTACAAAACCCTTGTCGATCAATTCCTACAGTTGAGTCTTCAACTCTTTAAGTTCTACAGGTGCCATGCGGTATGGAGCCTTTGAGATTGGCGCAGTTCCGGGCACCAGATCTATGTTGAACTCCACCTCACGCTCTAGTGGTATTCCTGGCAACTCTTCAGGAAAAACGTTTGTGTAGGCTCGAACAACCGGAATTGCTTCCAACTGTTCTTCTTTGGATACGTCCTTGACATGAAAAAGGAACACAACTTCACCCTTGCGATGCATTCTACGCATCTTCATTGCAGACACCACCTTCAGACCTTTGCTCATGGGCTTCCCGACATGGGTTATCCTTTTAGCGTTTTGTCCACGCAAAGTAATGGCTTGATCACGACATCGAAATGCTGCTTGATACTTTGCTAACCAATCCATCCCTAAGATAATGTCGAACTCTATCATAGGGAACTCCTTCAAATCTGCGTCGAATTGCTCTCCTGAGATAAGGATGGGAATATTCTTATATTCTCGGTGACAAGCAAAATCCTCTCCCGAAGGGAGAGTTATCACAGATTTGACAGGAGACTCTCCCGTCAGGTTAGCTTTCACAACAAAAGACTTTGCAACAAATGACACAATAGCACCCGTATCAAACAAAACATATGCATTATTATTATGGACAAGGAAGGTACCCGTGACTACATCTGGCTGAGCATCCGCCTCCTCCTGAGTCATGCAGAAAATCCGTTCTTCACCGGCGCCTGGTTCTTTGTTGCAGCTGGTCACTTCTTAGGACAAAATACCGATTTGTGACCCTCCTGACCGCATTCAAAGCACACGATCGGAGACCCATCACACCTCTTGCCTGGGTGATAGTCCTTCTTGCAACCTTAAAATTTTCTCGGGCATTGACCGGGAGCAGGTCGAGCACTCTGTTGAGGCTTCTGAGTAGGTTCAAAATGAGGCTTCTTCACTGGTGCTGGCGTAGGAACCGAAGACATCCTCTTCTTAGCCGCTTCCTCCTCGGCGATCGACGCATGAATCTCCAGAGCTACTTCATACGCCCTCTGGAATAATGACGATGCTCCACTGCTAATCACATGGACCCGAATGTGAGGATCCATCTTCTTTATGTACCTCTTTATTCTCTCTCGGCTTCACATGGAACGACTGCAGTGGCGAACTGAGACAACTCCGTAAACCAGTCCGTGTAAGCTTGTACGGACATACTCCCTTCGGTAAGAGTCAGAAACTCCTCTTGTTTTTGCCACCTAAACTCGTCCGGGTAGAACCGTTCTTTAATCTTCTCGGTGTAGTCTTTCTAGTCCATGACCAACTCCGTCTCCGAGTTAACCCTCAAGGTACTCCACCAATTATCAGCCTCGCCTCTCAAGTAGCAGGTCGCGATAGGAACCCTTTCACGTTTAGGACAGGCTAAGGCGTCGAACAACTTCCTCATTTCTCGAATCCAATTCTCGAGAACAGTCGGTTCCGCTACCCCATCGTAGACTGGTGGTCGAAGACGCGCGATCCGATCGAACGAAGATTGATTGCCCAAAGGTTGGACACTCTTCTGTGCCAAAGTGAGGATAGCATCCTCTAGGGATCGACGTTTAAAACGGGAGTTACGTTCAAGTGTCGACATGCTACAAAACAATAACCTTGGTTAGTTAAAACACACGCATACTAAACGTCGGAAAAAGCTCGGAAAATGATAAAATATCCTATCCCAGGCTTCTTCCCATGGCTTCGCTCGCTAAGGTTTTCCAATTTAGGCTAAGTTGCACTCATGATTCATAAAGCACTCATCTTTCAAGTTACTTATGAAGAAGTAACTTTAGGGGTCTTAACCTATGCTTTGATACCAACTGTAATGACTCGAATTTTATAAGCTGTCGATTTACGGAGGAAATCGACAATTGGATCATTACCAAACAAAAATCCAAACTTTTTAACATAATTTAGGAAATTACTTTATTAATCATTAACTAATGGAAGGTTTGAAATGAACATATTATTCAAAACTCACTAATAAACAACTACGTAAAGAGTCTATTCCCAACAAGATGGGTGAAATCGAAAAAGAAATACACTAGAAAGTAAAGTAAAGATCGGGTTTCCTCTATTATGAAAACGCACAACTCGACCCATACGAGAGCCCAATCAAGCTTCTGCATCATCACCTGAATTGGGGGGTGTCCACCGTCAGTGGCGAGTAACTAGGTTGTCCCACTTAAATGTGGAATCATAAATCATATAATAAGATATAATCGACATAAATCACAAGTCATGCATGGATAAACATCAAATAATACACAATTATATTACAAATCAGACATACGCAGCGAAAGACTTAACATATCATGCATATAAATATCATAATCCACTTAAACAACATACCATCCCGGTGATTACTTATCTTTTCATATTATTACCCAAGTAACATCTTTTAATTCATATTTCTTAATCGGTCATTATAGCTCGTAAGGATGCTCGTGTACATCCTAACTTTCCTAAAATGCGCCGGGTGAAACCCGTGTATCCTACTCGTAGCTCTCCTTTGCAAGAACTAAGCCTAAGCTATGGCCATAACTCCTAAATAGTAGCCCGTGTACTACTTCTTAGACGACTACACATCCTATAATCAAGAATTTCCCAGAGACCGTAGTAGGGCAGTGGCTTCGACTTAACCTAGCCTGCCGACTCGTGTATCGCCAAACAGGCGTCCACTTCTTATCTTATAACCTTATCTTATCTTATCGCCATGGTCATCGTGAGACCAATAAACATTTATCATCTTATCATTGTATTCTTATTCAAAGGTCAACTCTTACTCTTATTGTTCAACTTAACTTCTTATTCCTTTTATTCCCTTAATCAAACTAGATCCTTAAATCATATACCGAAATTAATAAGCTAAAAATAAAATTAAATTATCCATATTATTGATTTTAACCACTTGACACTTTTGAACAACATAAACAAAAATCAATTCTTTTCATTAATTACATAAACAATTAATTTAAACTAATTAATCCATCAAGATAATGTAAAGATATATCAATCATCAATTAAATTGCACAAAACAAGATCAAAATTTACTCCTTTTTAGTCTTATAATATTCGTCCTTCATGAAGAAATAATAACAAGATTCATACTTAAAATATTAAACACAATTATCATAATTCAATCATTAAAACAATTAAATAAATACTAAAATCATAAAACATTGATTAATCATACAATTATAACTCAACATGGATCAAAATTATTCTTTTTTATTATTTGAAAAATCGGCCATCATAGTTAAAATCAAGATCCAGATTAATTTCAAGATTTTACCAAAATTAATCATATAAATCATAATATTATTTTTAACCATAAATTAATTAGTAAATCATGATCCAGATTAAAATATAAACATAAATTAACAAGAATGTTCGAAAATTTAACCATTCTTGAAATTCATACCACTCGATATTTTCAAGAACAAAAGCCAAAGATTATGAATCAATTTTAAACTTAAATTAGACAATTAATTAAATCATGGTACATATTTTAATCATGAAATCAACATAAAAATAATTTGCCAACAATAATCGAGCAAAAATACGAATTAGAACATGTAATTAATAAGTAAAATTCATAGTTTAAATTATAATTCTACAATTAAATTACACAAAATCATTCAAGAACATCAAGATTCAACCAAGAACATGTTGGAAAAATGATATATAAACACTAGCATGATTCGACAATTTCATGGCAATATTCAAGATTAAATTCTACAACTATCTTTTAATTCTAATCTAACTATATGATAAATTAACCATACTTAAGAGGTTTAGTCTAGTTACCTTAATTGGAAGACAAAAATAAAAAAAAGATCCTTGGCACTCAACTAGAACACACGACACACACACACACACAAGTTTGAGGAGTTTGAGAGTTTAAGAGAGAAAATAGAATAGTTAGGATTATTAACCCTTATATATATTTACAAAGAACAAAGAAAGATTTAATGAAATATAAAGGGAAGGGGGCCGTGTGGTTTAGAAATAAGAGGGAGCATGTTCTTGAGGGTTTTTAGGAGGATTGCTGTGGGGTTAAAGAAAAATGAGACTTTTAGATAAAAAGTATAATTAAAATAAAATTAGCAATTTTAGATATAGAATATCTAAATAACAATAATAATAAAAGAAAATAATGCTTGGCCATAAACAAAGAGAGGGCCGGCCAAGGGAGGTAATTATTGGGTAATTGGGCCCAATTTTGAGACAAGGGTAGCAATAAGAAAATACAGCCCAATATCCAGGCATTTGGACTTAGAATTTATGAGTTCAAATTAAATTACCGCGAAATTTTTTGGCCCGAATTTTGGGGTTATTACACCGCCCCCCTTCTTGAGTATCTATTGAACTTTCAAACACTAGTGCCATTAACATATCCAAAATTCAGGTCAGCACTCAAATAGCAAACACATAGAGATAAGATATCATTTCCTAAGGGATAATGTTGAAAAGGGTTTAGTTAAGTCACAATTCTGTAAAAGTGAAGATCAAATTTCTAATATCATCACTACACCACTGTGTAGGGTTTATTTTTGTAGGTTTAGGTTGTTGTTAGGACTAGTCAAGATTAGGAAATAGGAATTTACTTAGATTCAGGTCAAGGTTCTTTTACTTAGACTTTAGGCAATAAAAATTGGTCTAAATTGGTCAAAAAGGCTTCTTCTTATAAAACCCTCTTTCTTTGGTTAGACTAGTGTTCATGGATGTATGGATTGTTTGTATAAATTTTGTTGATTCTGTTTTTTATATCTTGTTGCATGAACATGTGAGTTGTCTAAGTTGCCTAGAGCAGTTGAAAAATGTAGTAATATGAACCAGTATACGTGAACAACAAATTGCTACAAATATGTTTTTGTTAAATTAATTCTTCACAAAAATTAAAATAAGTACTTTATTCCTTCTGTAAGGAATAAATACTTTGGCAGTTGGTATTCCATGATTAGTCATGCATATGTGATGGAAGAAACTTCCATACGTGCCTTTTTCTTAGTGGCAGTTAAGGATGTTAATTCACTTCCCTTTACACTTTACTTCTTTTGTAATTGACCACTACTCCCACTCCCCTCATTTATTCTGCTCCTACTGTCTTTATATCACTCCACTCTCAGGCATAATTCATCATTGTCTCTCTCTATTATCATCATCCCGACACAAAAAAAAAAAACTATTCATCAGCTGCGAAGATTTGTGAGTTCTTCTTAGCTCAAGCACTCGAAAATGGTGAGAGCCAAGGCCGAGAAAGGGAAAATTAAAGAAGAAAAGTAGCTCTGACAATGTATCTTCATCACCCTCCGTAGCTGGGTTTGATACTTCACTCGAAAAAGGGGAATGTTTCTAATGCTGCAACCCCTCAAGTCACCTAACAATAAACACAAAACCTCCATTAACCACAAAAACCTCTACTACCAAAACCACCTCACTACCAGTTGAAAAATCCATCGAACTTGAAACCCTACTTTCCCCCACTATCATTTCCATCTTTCCATCTTCTACAAAGCGCACACAACCTCAAACAACCTAAATTGAACCTTGAACCGAATCTGATGTTGAGGAGGAAGAATAGAGTGACACTGTTCAGGCTGACAGAATTTTGTCAGAAATGCAATACCAACAGGGTGACAAGGTTTTAGCAAGGTAGCAATCTTTCTTAGCTACCAACCTCTAAACAAAAACTTTACAATGTCATTTGTTGTGACCCCTCCCACATTAGGCCAACCATCAGAACAGTAATTTGAATACCCATCCCTAGGTATTTTCAGAAATGTAGACATAGAAGCGACAGATAATTCCAATTTCACATCAGAAACAGTAGAGGTCACACTCATATGAGGGCATTGTTCCAAATTCTCATAAAATACCCCAATATCCTCTACATAAGCTTTAATTTCCTAACAGATTTAAACAGACGCATCCTTAACTTGAAATTCCAAAATCTTCTTAACTGCAGAAAAAGAAGGCATATTAAAATATCCATCCTAACAGCCACATTCAGACATTACATTTCTATCAGAAATTGTAGCAGAAACAATATATTTACATTTTGCTGTAATGCAGCAGGTGTTTTCTTCTTCACACTCTTAGAGGGTGTGCCTTTTGGAGAATGAGAGATCTCCTGCTTGATGGTGCTACTTGATCAAGTAAATCTCCTGCCAATGATCTGTACTAGAGGCCTCTTTGTCAAACGAACTGAACTTCTTCCTCCTCAGCCGTTTATGGCTCTCCTTCATCACTTTTCTCTTTCAAATGCTCTTCCTCAGCCTGAATGGGTTCGTAATCATCCTCCTGATCATCTTCTACCTCAACTTCCACCTCAATAATTTTTTTCTAGGGAAGTAGGATTTTCAAGTAATAAAGTGGCTAAGTGTTAGAGCTTCTGCTTTTATTTTAAGTCCTGTTTTATAAGATTTTAGAATAATGATGATTCGTATTGTTGTTTTCTCCGAAAACAACATTGCTAAAATGCGGGTCGTTATAGTTGGTATCAGAGCTGAACCTTAGGATTACTTCTTCATAAGTAACCCGAAAGATTGTGCGCTTTATGATTCCGAGAGAACTATATAGCTAGCCTAACCTTTGAACTTAGAGAGAATTGACTTGGGTAGTAGCCTAAGTTAAGACTATTTTCATATTATATTTATTGGTGTGAGTATTTGTTGTAGTATTTTCGAGGACGAAACTTATTTAAGGAGGGGTGATTGTAACGCCCCGTATTTTTGGGGTTAGAATTTTAGGTAATTAGTTTGTCTTTCTTGTCGCCTTAATAATTTATTTCGAAAACTATTAATAGAATCCCTGTTTTATATTTGGAATATCTTTTGAAAGTTATTTTTCGGGAATTTATGTTATTAATATTTAATAATGTGTCAAACTAATTTTATAAGAATGGGTTATCTTACTTTCTCTCCTTTGACCTCAACCTATTAGGTTCCCAAATCTTCACCTTAAAGCAATTCAAGGTTGTGGACTAACTCAAATTTAATGTTGAATTAATGACGAGTTGGCTAAGTAAGGGTTAGAATTGATTTTAGTCCCTTCTTGGTAATCGGACTTCAAAAGCCTTTTCATTTGATTTCTGGCACATTGATTCAAGTTGAGCCCAACTAAACTCTGAGCCCAAGATTTTTACCATGTCCTTCCAAATAGGGCCAAAGCCCAAAACCCTTTTCTTACTTGAGCCGACATGGCCCCCTCTAATTAATTAATTTTTATTTAGCTAATTAATTAGATATTATCCTTAAACCAAAAATATCATTTTTGGTCTCTATCCTTTGCCTACCAGAATTTAGGAGTTCCACAACAAACTTGAATTATTAAAACCCTTATCAACCCCTACCACACGGCTCCCCTCTAATCTAAGTCAATCACAGTTGACCATTATATTTTATCCTCCTAATAACCCTCCTAATTATTCTTAACCACCTTAACCCTTACCACTTATATAAATACATAAAAATAAGAACCCAAAACCCTTATTCCTTGTGATACCACACGACAACCAAAAGAAATCAAACCATCAAATGCTTTTCTTTTTCTTTTAACAAAAAATTTGATCACAAACACTTCAAAGTATCCTAAACATAATTCTACATTCAAGCAACTCAAAGATTGGAGCAAGAACTTAAGCTAAGCCTAGTGTTCGACTACCTCTCGGCCAAACCCAAAGAATTTCATATCTTTTTTCCATCAAGTCTAGGTAATTAGATGTTTGCTTAGTTTTAGAACAAGATTAAATTTATAATTGTAAAACATGTTTAGAATTGCTTAGGATTATTTTTGAATTGTTGAATTATTATTATTATTATTATTGATGTTAAACAATTGCATGATTATAAGTATGTTGTTCTCACATTCTGCAATTCCTTGTTGGACAAGTGACATAGCCTTGGCATTCTTTTCCAGCTTCTTGTAGTCCTCACTGGTGTATTCTACTTCAGACTTGGGAACAATGAACCTTCTTAATTTTTCTTGTGGATAGCCGTAGGTGCATTCTTAACAATCTTCCAGCACTCATAGTCGATTCCAATGATAAGATTCTTCATGCAGTTCTTCCACCATGAGTAGTTTGTGCCATTGAACTTGGGAAGTCTGGATCAACTTAATTCTTGAGTATTCATCGTCTTACTCCTTTAGGTAGTTAACCCTTTGAGAAGTTAGGCTCTGATACCAATTGTAAGTTCAATGTATACTCAAGAAGGGGGGTGGGGGTAGAATTAGTATGTGTGTGTTTTCAATCGTTTTCAAAGTTCTTTTTCAATTTGTGGGAACAACGAGAGAACAGTAAAATAAAGATTAGGGACACAAGGATTTAACGAGGTTCGGCTTCTCAATAAGCCTACGTCCTCCACTCTCTCACCAATATTATTAATCAACTCTGAAGAATAAAAATTGTTACACACTCAATCAAATGCTACAACTCTGTAACATTCAATTTCCCAACTATTAACTCTAACAGTTCACTCAGTGTTCACAGAACACCCCCAACCACTTCCCTCTAAGTGGTTCAAAATACAATATCAAATTCTCCGTAAGTTTTTTCTTAAAGATGAATGTGGAGATATTTTTTCTCTATCAATGAACTCCAGAAAATATGGCTTAGTTTTTCTTTTGGAGAGCAAGAGGATTTTCGGGTTTTCAAAGGATAAATAATTTTTGCAAATGAAAAACCGTAAACCCAAGTGTGAATAGAGACTTGCCTAAATAATACAAACAAGCTTAGCTGACACAAGTACAATAGTACTTGTTTCAGACTTTGTCCCCTTCCACTATATGTAGTAGGATAGTGGAAAGTACACTAAAGTCCAAACATAGTACATTGCATTTAATGAGGTGATTTGGTGCATCATTTTAGCCGATATTCCAAAACCTAAGTGATCAATATTTATCATTTGATTTTTAAAACGTTTTGGAGTTAAAATATAAATACTGATCACTTAAGTGCACGTGCATAATACTGAGGTCTGTTTCCACAGTGGTCTCAGTACTACTAAGTTTATGTCTAACAAAGAGAAGTGTTCTTTGCTTGTTCTTTGCCTGTTCTCTTTACTGGACCTAAACCTTAACCCTTTTTGCTTCTTTACATATAAAAATAAGCCTTAATTTCCTAATTTCATTTTGCAAGAAGATCCTAATAACATAAAAATAAAAAGCTCCAAGCTCTTGGCTTCTAATCTTCAAGTATCTGAAGGCTCTGAGGTTCTTCACTTCAAATGTTGCCTTGATGAGTCCTCACATGATTCAACTTGTTTAGACACAAGCAATCAAGTATAGAGAATTGGTTTACTATCATTCAAATCAAACATGGTTCAACAGTTGTGGTGTGTCATTCTGTTGGTCTATGTTTCAGGTATCGGGTCGGACACGTCTCTTCTTTTTACGAGCCTCGACCACAGTTAGGAAAAAATAGGACCAAAAACTAACTAAAAAATTTCTACTAGATTACTTCCCTAACCAATCAATAAACAAGAGGCCTAAACCCAAGTGTCACAACAGAAAAAAAAAAATCACCAACACACAATTCCAAGTCACAATCTAAGACTACAAATAAGGACTCAAAAATCAACAAGCCAATTGCAAAATAAAAATGAAAACCTAAGATTCGAACTAAGTTAAAAGAAACCAAGTAAGAAATTAGGGTTTCAGAAAATACCAAACTAGAGTTTGAAAATACTCTAGATGATGCCTCTTTGTAGTTGTTTAAGAAACGAGACCCAAATGTAACCCTAGAACCGTGCCTTTGTTCGTGTTTTTCTTTTGTTTTTTTTAATGTTTCGAACCTAGGGTTCGAATTTGAGGAGAGAAAAAGAAAGAAAAATGTGTTGGATTAGAAGAAATGAAGTAATGGAGTGAATAAGATGATGAATGATGGTGTTTGAGAAACATTTGAGTGAGATTTGAGTGAGTTGGGATTTAGGGCTTGAGAGAGAAGTTAGAGACTTCGTGATTTGTGAGTTGTGCTCATAAAAAATGACGATTTCTGGACTCTGAGCTTTTATGTTAATCGTCATCAGCGGCTGCTGACATATTCCAAGCGGCGACTTCCCAAATTTGAAATGGTTCTGATATTTTTAAAGAAGCCCCATCAACGGACCAAAATTTTGGTTACTAGAAAAATTTGGCCTGAAAGCTCGTCGGACGCTAATTTTGGGTCAGCGCCCGCTGCAAGGAAAATTTTGGTTACTGGAAGAATTAAACCAGTGTGCTCAGCGGACGCTGATTTTGGGACAGCGCCCGCTGCAAGGAAAAATGGTGCTACTGTAAAATGGCACCTTCAGTCTCAGTGGATGCTGGTTATGGGCCAGCGCCCGCTGCAACAAAAAATGGTGCTATTGGAAGAATTTGAGAACTGTGCAAGCAGACATTGATGGACTTCCAGAGCCCGCTATACCTGGCCTGTAGCCAAAATTGCAGCAGATTAAGTTCAGAAATTGTACCAGAACTTCAAGCTTAGAACATCTTCTCTTGATTACACACTAAGGGATACCACAACATGTATAGAAGCCTAAAAGGGCCAAAAGTACAGTCGTTTATGTATTCGGAAGTTGGGATCAAGGAAAGCTCTCGTTTTCTTTTAACTCACCCTTTATATTTTTTTGAGTGCTCCCTTTTTCTAACACACGTTCATGGATATATGTAAAAAAGTTCACATGTATGCACAAATGTGTGAAGGCACTACTTTTTTTAAGTTTACAGTACAAGGAAATAAACTATCCTAAAAAGCAATAAATTGAGGGTTGCCTCCCACAAGCGCTTGTTTAACGTCCCGAGCTTGATGAAATGACTGAGTTGGCCCTACTCCTCAATGGGAGTAACATCAAACTCGTCCAAGGATGCACAAAACACTGGTGACGCGTCGACCACATTAATACAAAGCACCTCGCCAACCATTGGTGCTTCCGACTCATTGGGGAACGAGAACGTCATTTTCTCGCCCCCAATTTCAAAACCGAGACTTCCATTCCTGTTTTCAGGAATAGCCTTCCTAAGATCAACATTTTATTCGATTCCCCTCTTGTATTCCTGACAAGAAAATCACAAGCAATAAATACTTGATCTATTAGAACCGAGACATCTTCAAGGATCCCGAGAGGTGTCCTAACCGAGTGATCGGCTAGCATAATGGAGAGTTGAGTAGGATTTAATTCGCCTACTTTGAGCTTGAGCGCCATATGAAGCGGCATTAGGATCACACTAGTTCCAAGATCACAGAGAGCATTGTGGGTCCAAGATCACCGATCTTGACTGGGATAGTGAAACTACCAGGATCACCATTTTTTTCCCGGGGGCTCTTTCCCCTTACCTTAGAGGACAACATTCACATGTAATGGAGAAGGTGCGGGTGAATGTTCCTCCAGTGGAGGCTTTTCGGACAAAATTCCCCTAAGGAACTTGGCATATGCTGGCTTTTTAGCCATAGCCTCAAGGAACACTTTTTTTTATTGAATCCCTCCTATGACTTCGAAGAACTTTGAAAGATTGTTCCCATGCTTATGCTCGATGACCCGATTAGAGGAATGGAAGCGGAGGTGATAGAAGGGATTTTCACCAAATAAAAACCCCCGTCGTAGTAACAGTGGGGGTGTCGAACACGGGGAAGGAACGTTGCACTAGTCTAGGAATGAGCGTCGAACAAGCTAGGTTAAGGGATGGTCGCGAGAGGCGGAGAGAACTATGGGAATTAACTAAAGCTATACTAAGGAAACAAGAATAAAAGGGGACTAGGGTAAGAGATCCACAACTCATACCACCATGAATTATGAATCAATCGAAGCTTAGACTTAGGTCATGGATAAGGGGAGGTCGTTCTAAGATCACACTACTCTTTCAAGCTAGTGTGATGATCGGGAATACGTACACAAACCTACTTTCATGGCGGGACATCTAATTGTTCATAGGCACAATTTACGAAGACCGGTAACTTTCCCTTGATCGAAGGCCCAACTTTCGTGGCGCTTCCATCAATTGATCGAAGGCCCAACTTTCATGGCGCTTCCTCGAGGTTCCCAGCTTGCCTCCTCTGGTTCCAAAATAGACTCGGGACCTGCAAAAGGGGAAGAAAACGCAGAAACAAAGCAAAATAGAGGAAATCACATAGAAAAAGGGAGAGGGGACTACCGAAACAAAACTAAACTAAAAGCCTAAAAATGCTAACAAAAACTAAATAAAAATAGAAAATAAATAAATAAAAGCTAAGAAAAATACTAACTAAATACAGACTATCAGGAGAAGAGTAAACCTTATGTGAAGGTCGAGGATGGGTGTGTTATGGTTGGTCTTCGGCTATTACTTCCCGAAACTCGATTGACATATCATCGATGGGTTCCCCGACCCTTACATTGATGGATTCCTCCAACACCATGAACGAATTCACCTGATCTGAATCAAAAAACAAAATCACCGCATTTGCTTGCTCCTTAGGGTTGGTGATACGTTGCCCCGGGAATTGAGTACCTGGAGCCTTGTTTGAAACGCCCACATTTTTTGCTATTTGGGCAAGTTGATTATCGATAATTTGGTTATGAGTTTAAATTTGGTTGATCGACGTACTCATCTCAGTCATCTTGCGATCATTATTAGAATTCACTTTGGTTTGATGTTGAATGAAAGTTTCCAAGGTGAATTCTAGAGTAGACTTTTGAGGTGCAGGTGAAGAATAAGGCGGCCTCTATGGCTGTGAGACTCCTTGTTGAAATCCACTACTCTTGCAAAATATTTTCATTGCAGAGTGGTCTTGGTCTGTATAATTCTTAAACTTGTGTGCACTTTGAACTGATTGGGATTGTGAGTTGCAGGTACTCATTGATTGGGACATCATCTCTAGAATGTTTTATTGATATAAGCTTGTGTTTGACTGTATCTTTTACCTTCTCCTAATTTGTTGTGCTATGTTTATTTTGTCATTTGATGATGCCAAAAGGGGGAATAGGGACAGATGAAGTTTCTAGTAGGGACAGGTAACAGATCCTAGTATCATCTGTAGCAACATGAGCAAGGTTCAGGCCTTGTTAGAGATGGCCCAACTTTATGCCTATGAGAGTTTTGAATTCAGATCAAATGCTCCTATCCATCACAAATGGAAGTAAAAGTGAACTTAGATTTTCTTGCTACACTTGATATTGATAAGTCTTGTAGGTTACAGATCTAAATGCTGAAACTCAATAAATATCGAGTAATGTGATGAGTTGACTACCTGGTAATCAGTCTAATTGTGCTTTAGTCTATTTTGTGTTTTAATTCTCTGATATTATGAATCTGACTGCAGACACAGTGCAAGACCAGTTCCTCTGAACAGTTGTTTTAATTAAAACAATTTATTACTGTTCTTAGGGGGAACTTCATGGTTTGTCACCATCAAAGAGGGGGAAATTGTTGAACCATGTTTGATTTGAATGATGACAAACCAATTATCTATACTTGATTGATATGTATGATTGTGTATAAATATGTTGAATCAAGTGAGGACTCATCAAAGCAACATTTGAAGTGAAGAACTTCAGAGCCTTGAGATACTTGAAGATCAGAAGCCAAGATCTTGGAGCTTTTTATTTTATGTTTATTAGGATCTTCTTGTAAAATGAACTTAGGGAAGTAAGGATTATGTGTATATATAAAGAAGCAAAAAGGGTTAAAGTTTATGTCCAGTAAAGAGAACATGCAAAGAACAGGTAAAGAATAGTTCTCTTTATCAGACATAAACTCAGTGGTACTGAGACCACTGTGGAAACATACCTCTTTATTACGCACGTGCACTCAAGTGATCAGTACTGATATTTTAACTCCAAAACTTTTCAAAATCATGACAACTACTTTACATGTTAAATCAAAAGGACTACATCCCTAATAAATAGCAAAGCAAGCACATAAAGTAGAAAGAACCAGCTAAACACACCACTAAACTAACCTAAGGACTTAGTCCTTTATATATCAATACAATACATGCTAGACAATATAAAACATATCGTTCATCATCCACCAAAATAATATAGATAGCAAGGCCACTCTGTGAGGCATCTTCCTTAGAACTATGAAATCCATTCGGCCATTAAGCACCGAGGTAAACCATCTCCCATGAAAGAGCCGTGATATAAAGAGCTCAAAGGAATCCACTTGTAACAAATAGCTCAAAGTACATAATGATATTCAATCATTATGTACTTCGTCTCAATCCCAGAGTAAGGTGCTATGGTAAGCTGATCGTGTGCTGTAAGTGTGGACAAGTTGGCCATATGTCGATGTTTTGCCCAAAGACGCAAGCCGCAGACACAGGCAACAAGGCCCCAATGCGAAATCGCGTATTCTGCATGACTCAGGAAGAAGCTGCAGCTCGACCCGAAGACGGCACAGGTAGTCTTTCTAGCTTAGCATGTTGTATTTGTTGTTTACGTGCTTAAGTGTGCTTCCTAATGAAATTTCGAGGACGAAAATTTCTTAAGGAGGGGAAATTGTAACGATCCGGATTTTTGGACTGTAAAATTTCGTGGAGAATTAAGCCTTTAAACCCAAACTATTTAGTTTAGGCCAAAAGACTTAATTTTGTTTAATTTATTCAAGTCCAAAACCCTTGCTAACCCCCTCCTAGTCGGCCCCTTAACTATCTTCCCCTTAATTTACTTCCTAAATTAACTCCTAAAATCTAGTAAAGCCTGCCCTATTTATACCCTAAATATCCACCTTTTTGTAAACCTTACTCATTATCATTCAAAATCAAACAAAACCTCTCCCTTTCCTTTGCTATCTCATGGTGATCTCACAACCAACCCCAAGAATTTTGCTTTCACCTTTCAATTCAATCCAACCATTACAACGAACATTCAACACCCACAAACATCAATCAACCGTGATCAAAACTCCATCTTGAGGGTTCGTTGCTTGGCCTGGGACGTGCATGAGTGTCAAGTGGATCAAGAGGGAGTTCGGATTATTGCTTTCTAGAATAAGGTAACTAGCTTTTCACTTAGCAATAGGACTAAATTTCATAGAATAATAGGATTAGATAGAACTATGTGAATGATTATGCCATGCGTGTGTTTTTCGAATAGCTTAGGGTGTTTCTTTTGTGTTCTTTACTTGTTATTCATGAATATTTATATGATTATGCATGGTTTAATCTGTGTTTGATGTTTTATTAAGAATCTTGATGCAAAAATTATGTAATCTTGAATCGTTGTTGATGATGGTTTATGCGTGTGACTATATGAAAGAAAGCATGGATTTTTATTATGATTCTTGAATAATTTATTAGTGTATGAATTTAATTCTTGATCTAATCATGCCGTTTCTTGATAAAATTTGTATGGTAACTTCTTTAATGGATAAAATTGATGGAATAATTATTTCATGGCTAAACTCGTCCTTTTGGGCTTCAAAATGATTAAATCTGTTAAACGGTTAAATCTGTCTAGAAATTTTTTTCGAATTTATTAACCCATCTAAAAAGGTCTGATTGCAACGAAAAGTTAGGTGAGTATCCAGAATAGGGTAATGTAATCTGTGTTAATTTTTCGTAATTTTTTGAGTTCTTTTGCCAAGGCAGAAAATTCAGGAATCAACTTTAGATAAATTTGAAAATCTGGTTTTTAATTTCCTTAAAAATAGTAAAAAAGTTATTTTTTGTACGAAACATTTGTGGTGTAACCTTTCAAATTAGTGAAAATCACAGTAACAATTTCCAGAATAAACGAATTCATTAATTGGTCGATCTATAATTTTATTCGGTAAAATCAGAATTAGACAGTTTGTGTAATTTAATTATTTAAAATACTTGTAGAGTTTATTTGGAGTAATCCTTTATAACTAATCTAAAACTTAATCTAAGGAGTGTAACGTTAAATGTTTCGACTTGGGTATTCCTCTGTCAAAAGCTATAAGTTTGTTTATTTGATTTCTTAAGATCTAGTGAAGACGTTTCTTGAGATATGCGTTATATGAATTGTTGAACTTGTTATTTCAATTCGTGAGAGTCATCCGTGAATTTCGGTACTCATTTGGATTCGATTCATGTCATATATTGCTTGATTTTGGGTCGTGTCATTTATCGCTTTGAGTCGGTCGTGTCAATGTTGTATTAGCCTTGAGCCATGTCGGGGACTTTGTTTGTTGTATCGGCCTTGAGTCATGTCGGGGACTTGTTTGTTGTATCGGCCTTGAGCTGTGTCGGGGACTTTGTTTGTTATATCGGCCTTGACCCGTGTTGGGGACTTGTTTGTTGTATCGGCCTTGAGCCGTGTCGGGGACTTTATTTCTTGTATCGGCCTTGAGCCGTGTCGGGGACTTGTTTGTTGTATTGGCCTTGAGCAGTGTCGAGGACATGTTTGTTGTATCGGCCTCGAGCCGCGTCGGGGATTTGTTTGTTGTATCGACTTCGGTCGTGTCGGAAATATCCTTGGTGTCTATTAATGTTAATAATTGCATTGATGAATAAGAGTTGTAATCTTTGAGTATGGTATATGATGATGACAATGTTATTCCGCTGCCTATGCTCTCTATTGTATGTTGTTGTTAGTGGTATTACTTGATGTTATGATTGATGAATGAATTGATTATGATGTACTTGCTATTTGATCTATTATTTTATGTCATTTGGTCCCACAGCTAAGTGGAACTGTCTAGTTACTCCCCACTGACGGTGGACCCCTATTTTTATTTTGCAGGTAAGCAGGATGAGGTGTAGAGACGGGTTTGAGTGTTGAACGAGTGTTCTAGGCACCTGATTTTCGTTCCTGTTTCAAGTAGTTGTAGAACTCTGTTTTTGAATTAGTTTATTAGTTTTCTACAAGTGATTTGGGATTCATTAATAATAATAATAATTTCCTTATTATCCATGAGTTTTAGCTATTTTTTCTGTTATTAAATAGATTGGTAATTGCCTGTTACGACGTTACCACCGCTAATGTCGTTGCTAAAAAAATGCGGGTCGTTACAGTTCAGCTCTGGTACCAACTGTAACGACTCGTATTATTTTAGCAACGTTGTTTTCGGAGAAAACAACAATACGAATCATCATTATTCTCAAATCTTATAAAACAGGACTTAAAATAAAAGCGAAAGCTCTAACACTTAATTCTTTTATTAATCGAAATCTTATTAAAACTAAACTAGAATTATTCCAAAGGTTCTCATTAAACTACGAAAAATACTGTTACAAGCTATGAATATTAACATAAGACTAGGACTAATACTAAATGGGTAGCTAAACTGCTACTCTTGCAAGCTCACAAGTCCCAACCCTCGCTAACACCCGGCTTATTATTCTTCTTCACCTGAAAGGGGAATGGGGGTCCACAGTCAGTGGGGAGTAATTAGAATGTTCTACTTGATAGTAGAACGCAATTAATCATATAATAATCAGAATACAAATCCACCAATCACATGAATAAATTAAGATCAACAATTATATTCAAAAATAACAACAATCAGTCAACTCAGCGGAAAACATACAACTAAACCATAACCATTCTATATACTCTGCTAGGGTTACCTCAATCCTCTAGACTTCTTAAACTCTTAAGTACCAACTTCCCAATGCATTCTATCAACCAAAAATACTCTAACCACTTGCTAACGTCACCTCAAGAATTTAGACTTCTTTAGATTCTTAATTAATCAATTTCCAATTCTTTCTTCCATTCTAATCCATGACCTGTCATATGATCGTAGGGGAACACCTTAATTCGTTCCCCAACTTTCCTTGCTCATGCCGGGTCAACCATATAAGATCTACTCCCCGAGCGATGGGATCCAGAATTGATGGCATTCCGCAGTGGCGTGGTGGCTTCGACTATACCCATGTCCGTGGCGCGTTAGCCACTAGATGGGCGGTCACTTCATAGTTATTCAATTTCTCATCTTTCATTATCTTATTCTCATCATCGTCTTTCCTCATCATTTATTATGTATTTTATATGGTTCTCATACTGACCGTCAATTCCTTAATTTTCGGTATAACTGTCCATCAATTCTAATTATCAGTATATGCCAGCCGTCAATTCCTTAAACCCGGTAGAGTATATCATAATTGGAAGTACTAGGTGACCGTAATTGGAACTGAGATGTTCAAAATCCATGAAAGAGAGGTGTAATAACCCGAAAATCTGGGCCAGAAAATTTCGTGGTTAATTTATATGTATTCTAAATTCTAAGTCCAAAAGGCCCAGTTGATTGGACTGTATTATCTTATTTTCTCCCTTGTCTCAAAATTGGGCCCAATGACCCAATATTATTCCCCATTGGCCGGCCCTCCCCTTTTGTTTGGCCAAGGAGTATTTTCTTTTTACTATTATTATTATTTAGATAATTCTATATCTAAATATCTAATTTTTATTATGATTATCCTAATTAACCTAAAAATCCTATTTTTTAACTAACCACTTACCAAGTCTCCTAAGTTGACTCAACTCCCTCCTACTACTACTCATATTACACGGCCCCCATCCCTTTCTTCTTATTTAATTAATTCTTTTGTTCTTTATAATTATATATAGGGAACAATACTCATAACCTATTATCCTAACTTCTAAAGTCTAATCTCCCATCAAAAACTCTAAAAGTGCTCTAGTGTGTGCCATGCAGGTGTGTCGAACCAAACAAAGATTTTTCTTTGTTTTTCTTGTCTTCTAATTAAGGTAACTAGACTAACCCCCTTGAATTTGCTTTAGTTTATCATATAATTAATTAGAATTCAATTAGGAATTGCTAGAATTATTGTCATGAAATTTATAAAATTTTCAAGCCATGCTATATAATTTTACTATGTTAATATTGATATGCTTATATGATCTTTTATGAAATCTTTGTTGTTTTACTAATTCAATGCATAATTTAGTATCTTTATTTACATGTCTTGATTAGAATTTGTTGCATAAAAATCTTGGAATATGATCTTCAATTTGCGTCTGAATGTTGAGTAGTAGCATGATAATTTTTATGATTAATTCATGATGATTTCTTGATTTTAAAGCATGATTATGATTTATTATTTAATAAATTAAAGTCTTAAATTTAATTGATAATTTTTGTTCCTTTGATTCGAAAAAGTCGAGTGACTCATGTAACAAAATAAATTAAAGTTTCAATTTTTCTTGATAAATTATGTTCATATTAAAGCCTTAATCTTGATTTATTAATTGTTTATTAGTTTAAAGATGATTGAAAGATTTAAAGATATGATTTAAATAATTCTTGAAAAACTCATCTCGTTCTTGTTTTCCTTTTATGTTGGACGAATTATTTGACTAATAAAAAGCAAAGCTTTGATCCATGTGAAGTTATGATTGTTCAGTTAATTAATATTTATGATTTTATTTATTTATTTAATAAGTTTAAATGATGAAATTGTGATGGAAGAGTGTTGTAT
This sequence comes from Salicornia ramosissima, assembly GCA_951394345.1. Classification (NCBI taxonomy): domain Eukaryota; kingdom Viridiplantae; phylum Streptophyta; class Magnoliopsida; order Caryophyllales; family Amaranthaceae; genus Salicornia; species Salicornia ramosissima. Next base: position 31,892,888 of record OX596237.1, read on the forward strand.
AAATAAAAAGGAGTAATTTTTATCAAGTGTTATGCATGTTAACTAATGATTGTTAGTTTTTATATTATTTTGATGATATAATTGATCTATTGAATTGTTTATGTAATTATTAAAAGAATTGAAATATTTTTTTTTTTTTTTTTGGTTCAAAAATGTCGAGTGGTCCAAAGTATGATATGATCAATTTAATTTAATTTTTAGCTTATAATAATTTTAGTTTATGATTTAAGGATTCAATATAATTAAAGGAATAAAAAGGAATAAGAAGTTAAGTTGTTTTATTGGTCTCACGATGGCCATGTCGATAAGATAAGATAAGATAAGTTATAAGAACTGGACGCCTGTTTGGTGACACACGGGTCACCAGATTAGGTTAAGTCGAAGCCACTGCCCTATTGCGGTCTCTGGGCAGTTCTTGATTCTAGGATGTGTAGCCGTCTAAGTAGTAGTACACGGGCTACTATTTAGGAGTTATGGCCATAGCTTAGGCTTAGTTTTTGCAAAGCAGAGCTACGGGTAGAATACACGGGTTCTTCCCGGCGCATTTTAGGAAAGTTGGGATGTACACGGGCATCCTTACGAGCTATAATGACTGGTCCATAGATTAAGAAAGATGATTAAAAGATGGGTTTTGGGTAATAATATGAAAAGATAAGAATTCATCGGGTTGGTATGATTATTTATGTATGGATTAAGTTATTTTTACGCATGTTATGTTAAGTCTTCCGTTGCGTATGTCTGTTATGTTATGTATTATTTGATGATTATTCATGTATATCTTGTATGTTTTGGATGATTCTATGCTATTATATGATTTATGGCATCCTTACGAGCTATAATGACCGCAGCTCTAGAAAATTCGTGAAGCCAAACTTCAAGGCAAGGCAGAAGACTTCACGTTTGAATCAGACGACAGCATGAAGTTCCGTAACAGGTATGGATTTAAGAATCTTAGTTAAACTGTTTCACCTTATGGATACTAAAGTTTCTCCCGCAACAGGTGGTGTGTGCCCCAGAATTCGAGCTTGAAAAATCGGATTATAGAAGAGGCTCACAATACTCCCTATTCGGTGCATCCAGGTGGTGGAAAACTCTACAAGGACCTGAAGGAATACTTTTGGTGGCCTAGAATGAAGCAAGAAGTCGCAAACTTCGTTGCACGGTGTCTCACCTATTAGAAAGTCAAAATTGAGCACCAAAGACGAGGTGGACTTTTGCAGCCATTGCCAATACCCACATGGAAATTTGATTCCATATCCATGGATTTTGTTGTGGGTTTACCTGCGACATCTACGGGTTTGGATACCGTTTGGGTAATTGTTGATCGTTTGACTCCCGATACATTCCGATGAAGGTAACTTGGTCAATGGAGAAGATGGCGGAAGCTTACTCGAGGGAGATCATACGGTTGCATGGTGTGCCTAAGGATATCATGTCTGACCGAGAACCCCGATTCATGTCACGGTTCTGGAAGTCTTTGCAAGAGGCTTTTGGGACTAAGCTTAATCTGAGTACAACACTTCACGCAGCCACAGATGGCCAGACGGAACTGACCATCCAGACGCTAGAAGATATGCTACGAGCTTGTGCGTTAGATTTCCAGCAGACTTGGGTTAAATCATTGAGCTTGATGGAATTTTCATACAACAATAGCTATCATTCTAGTATCAAGATGGCTCCCTATGAGGCGTTGTATGGGCGCAAGTATCGCAGCCCTACTTGTTGGAGCGACATCAGCGATGCTTTGGTGATTGGTCCTGATCATATCAAGGACACGGTAGAACAGATCAAAATCATCAGGGCAAGGTTACAGGCAGTTCAGAGTCGACAAAATTCGTATGCGGACCGTCGTCGAAAGCCGTTGGAATTTCAAGTGGGTGACATGGTCCTGCTGAATGTGTCCCCGATGAAGGGCGTGATTCGTTTTAGCCAGAAGGGTAAGCTTAGACCCAAGTATGTCGGGCCATATGAGATTCTGGAACGGGTCGGAGCAGTTGCTTATCGATTGGCGTTGCCTCCGGATCTATCGAAGGTTCACGATGTGTTTCACGTGTCCCAGCTATGGAAATACGTGAATGATCCTTCTCATATTATCCCGGTGGAATCGTCAGAGATCGAGCCGAACCTGACCTTCGAAGAGAAGCCGGTAAGGATTTTGGACCGCCAGGATCGCATTTTGCGACGTAAGGTGGTGCCGCTAGTCAAAGTGCTCTGGCGTAGTGAGAAGTTTGAAGAGGCTACGTGGGAGACGGAAGCTTCAATGAGGGATAAGTATCCCGAGCTCTTTGTAGCAGGTATGCGGGAGTTTATGTTATTTTTGTTTTGTGCTATGTTTTATTTTTGTGCGTTTTGTGTGTGCTTCTTTAAGTAAATGTCGAGGTCGAAATTTATTTAAGGAGGGGTGACTGTAATAACCCGAAATTCTGGGCCAGAAAATTTTGTGGTTAATTAATATTATTTTAGTATTCTAAGTCCAAAAGGCCCAAATATTTGGATTGTTTAATTTTTAATTCTTTTACTCATCTTAAAATTGGGCCCAATGACCCAATTTTTCTCTCTCTTGGCCGGCCCCCTTGTTACATGGCCAAGGATTATTTTTCCTTTTTCTTTTAATTATTAATTAAATAATCCTATATCTATTTAACTAATTAATATTATCGTGAATTAAAAATTCAATTTTTAACTCCTTTTAATAAGCCTCCTAATCTCACTCTCTTTTTCTCCTATTCTCCCTCATTTACACGGCTCCCCTTTTTTTTGTTAATTATTAATTATCTTGGTACTTATAATATATATAGGAAACACTACTCAAATCCTAATATTCTAATATCATAACTCTAAACTCTCAAAATAACTCACAAAAACCTCTTTGTTTTGCCGTGTGGTTTTCGAACCTCAAAGAAGAAATTTTCTTGTTTTTCTTCCTAATTCAAGGTAACTAGACTATCTCCCTTGAATTTGGATTAATTTTCCATATAGTTGATTAGGATTAAACTAGGAAAATTGAATGAATTAGTATCATGCTAGGCCTAAGTAGTTCGAACCTCTTATGATGATTGTTTGTGTTGTTTCTTGATATCTTTATGTGATCTTTGATGAATCCTTGTATCTTTAATTAAATCTATGCAATATATATTACCTTAAATTACATGTCTTGATTAGAATAATTACATGATAAATCTTGAATTTGTTCTTGAACCATGCGTGTATATGTAGTGTACCTAGACTAATTTTTATGTTGATTTTATGATGTTTTCATGAATTAAAGGTTTGATCTTGAATTATTTAAATTGTCTAATTAAGATAGTGAATTAAAATTATAATTTTGCTCTTATTTTCTTTAAATGTCGAGTGACCCAATTGATGTTCAAGAATTAAAGTTCCAATTTTTCTTGTTCAATTATATTCTTAATCTTGATTTATTTATTAATTATTAGTTTAAAGATAATTTAACAAGATAATAATATGAATCTAAGAGTTCTTGAAATTAATCTTGATCATGATCTTTCTAGTGATGGTCGAATAGTTACATAGATTAAAGGCTTGATTATAATTTTGATCCATGTTTAGTATAATTTCGCGAGTATTATTGTTACTACGATGGCCGAGTATTATGTATTAAAAAGGATAAATTTTGATCTTATTTTAATTGATATTTTGATAATTCAAGGTTTAATTTATGATTTTATTATTTATTATTAAGCTTAAATGATTGATTTATTATAATTGGGTTTAACTAAATTAAAGTGCTAATTTTGCAATTTTATTTTGGTAAATGTCGAATGGTTGTGATGATGAACAAGGGTATTCTTCTCATGTTTTATGCAATATTAATTGATAAATGTTAGTTTATTTATTTATTTGATGAATTATTTGATCTATTGAATTATTTATGTGATAGCTAAAGAAGTTGATTTTAATTATTTATTTTATTTAAAAATGTCGTGTAATATGGAAAGAAAGATGATCAATTTAGTTTAATTTTTGACTTACAATAATTTAAGTTTATGATTTAAAGAATTAATTTTATTAAAGGAATAAAAGGAATTAAGAAGATAAGTTGTATAGTTAAAGGAAGGATTAATATGATGATAAGAATAAGATGATAAAATGATAAGAAGTATTGGTCTCACGATGGCCATGTCGATAAGATAAGATAAGATAAGAAGGGACGCCAGTTTGGTGATACACGGGTCACCAAATCGGGGTTAAGTCGAAGCCACTGCCCTACTTCGGTCTCTGGGCAGTTCTGGATCTTAAGATGAGTAGTCGTCTAAGTAGTAGTACTCGGGCTACTATTTAGGAGTTATGGCCATAGCTTAGGATTAGTTCTTGCAAAGGAGAGCTACGGGTAGAATACATGGGTTCTTCCGGCGCATTTTAGGAAAGTTGGGATGTACACAGGCATCCTTACGAGCTAATGACGGTCCACAAGGATAAGAAGACGGTTAAGATTGGGGTAAGGGAAATAATATGATAAAATATGTAATCCATGGGTTGGTATGTTATTTATATGATGTTATGTTATTTAAGTTTGTATTAATGTATTATTTATGTATTATAAGTATGCTACGTTAAGTCTTCCGCTGCGTACGTCTGACATGTATGTATTTATGTATGAATTCATGTATGTATTTATGTATGTAATTATGTATGTATGTATGTATATGTATGTATTTTTATACGTATTTTACAGGTATTTCTATACGTATTTATACGTAGTTTATACGTATTTGTATGTATTTTTATACGTATTTTGCAGGTACTTTATACGTATTTTGTATGTATTTCCTTACGTATTTGTACGTATTTTTATACGTATTTGTATGTGTTTTTATACGTATTAGTAGGTATTTTTCTACGTTTATACATGAATTTTTGTACGTTTCCTTGGTTGATTCTATGATATTATATGGTTTATGGTTCCACATCTAAGTGGGACAGCCTAGTTACTCGCCACTGACGGTGGACCCCCCGTCCCCCATTTCAGGCGATGAAGCTGAAGAATAGGTGGGCTATCGTTTGGATCGGATTGTGTGTTTTGGCAAGACTTATAGAGGAAACCCGAAGCCTACTTTATTTTCTTTTAGTTATTATTACTTAGTTTTGCCCAGCATGTTAGGACTGAACAGTTTTAGTTGTGGATTTTTGGATTAAAAAGGATTTACGAACATTTTATGTTCTCATTAGTTAATGATTAATAAAAGTAACTCTTGAACTTATAATATTTTAAGTGTGTTTTGTTTTGTAATGATCCATTTGTCGATTTCCTTTGTAAATCGACAGCCTATAAAAGTCGGGTCGTTACAGTTGGTACCAGAGCCTAGGTTAAGACCCTAAGGTTACTTCTTCATAAGTAGCTTGAAAGACGAGTGCTTTATGTATCACGAGTGCAACTTATCCTGAAATGGAAAACGTAAGCGAGTGAAGCCATGGGTAGAAGCCTTGGATAAGATATTTTGTACTTTTCCGAGCTTCTTTTGTTATTTTTGTGCTTGTATGATTATGCTAACCAAGTCATTATTTTATAGCATGTCGACCCAGGAACGTAATTCTCGATTTAGGCGTCGAGCGTTAGAGGATGCTATCCTCACCTTAGTGCAGAGAGGTGTCCAACCATCAAGCGGCCAGTCTTCGTTTGATCGAGTTGCGCGACTTCGACCTCCAGTCTACGATGGGGCAGAGGACTCAACCGTTCTCGAGAACTGGATTCGAGAAATGCGGAAATCGTTCGATGCTCTAGCGTGTTCCGAGAGTGAAAGAGTCCCGATAGCATCTTACTACATGAGGGGCGAAGCTGATAACTAGTGGAGTGCCTTGCGTGCCAACCCCGAGACAGATCTAGTCTTGGACTAGAAAGACTTCACCAAAAAGATCCAGGACCGATTCTATCCTGATGAGCTGAGATGGCAGAAGCAGGAAGAATTCCTCACGCTCACTCAAGGCAGCATGTCCGTTCAAGCTTACACAGACAAGTTCACGGAGCTTTCTCGGTTCGCTTCGACAGTCATTCCTTCTGAAGCCGAGAGAGTCAAGAGGTACATAAAGAAAATGGATCCTCGCATTTGGGTTCATGTGATTAGTAGCGGAGCAACGACCTTCTAGAGGGCGTATGAAGTGGCTCTCGAAATTCATGCGTCAGTCTCCGAGGAGAAAACAGCTAAGAAGAGAGTGTCTTCGATTCCAGCACCAGCGCTAGCCAAGAAGCCTCGTTTCGAGTCTACTCATAAACCTCAGCAGAGTGCTCGACCAGCTCCCAGTCAAGGCCCGAGAATTTGTCAAGACTGCAAGAAAGAGTATCACCCGGGCAAGAGATGTGATGGGTCACCGATAGTATGCTTTGAATGCGGTCAAGAAGGTCAAAAGTCGGTGTTCTGTCCTAAGAAGCGCCCAGCTGCAACAAGTAGTCCGGCACCGGTAAAGAACAAAATCATCTGCATGACTCATGAGGAGGCAGATGCTTAGCCAAATGTGGTCACGGGTACCTTCCTTGTCCATAATCTTAATGCTTATGTTTTGTTTGATACGGGTGCCACTGTGTCTTTTGTTGCAAGATCATTTCTTGTGAAAGCTAACCTAACGGGAGAGTCTCCTGTCAAATATGTGATAACTCTACCTTCGGGAGAGGATTTTGCCTGTCATCGGGAATTCAAAGACGTTCCCATCGTTATCTCGGGTGTGCAGTTTGAAGCAGATCTGAAAGAATTCCCTATGATAGAGTTCGATGTAATCTTAGGGATGGATTGGCTAGCAAAGTATCGTGCAGATATTCGTTGTCGCGATTAGGCTATTACTTTGCGAGGACCTAACGCGAAAGGGTAGTGTAATACCCCAAATTTTCTCTATGGCATAATTTCCAATTCTAGTCATCTTTCTCTAAGTCTAGCCTTTTTTTTATGAGTTATATGCTTATTATTATTATCTCTTATTACTTGTTATTGTTGTTAATTTGTTTATTTTGAATGTTATGTGTGTTGATTAAACTCGTGATTTATTTACAAAATTGATTAAACTCATAATTTATTATCCCAAACCTTTCATTTTATCCCATTAAAATGTTGCAAACCTCTTCTCTTCCTCTCCCCTTTGGCCGGCCATGATGAGGGCTTTTGGCATGCTTTTGGTTGTTTTAAGTAGCAAAAACAACTATAATTACCTCATAAACAATTAAGCTTAAACTCATCACTTTCTTCTATCAAAATAAAAAAATAGCAAAACTACTCCTTCCATTTCCTCTCCAACCAGCCGAATTACATCACAAAAAAAATAAAATTATTTTAGTTGGGTAGTTTTTGAAGAATTCAATCGGTTTATTCAAGCTTGGTTCATCGGATTTCTTTTGCGAATTCTTGGAGCTTTTTCTTGAAGGTTTTCTTCTAATAATTTTTTTTTTGAGGGTCATAATTTTCTCCTAATCCAGGTAACTAGATCTTCCAATCACTTTGTTCATAATTAAATTTAGAATTCATGTTTAGGATTAATTAAAATTAAAATTTGTTAAAATCGGTTTATGTAGTTAATTTTGTTCTAATTTATTTATTTATTTATTTTTTTTTGTGCAATTCTTCTGTTGTAATGATTTTCCATGATATGTTTAATCTTAGATTTAAGTTAGGGGTAATTATATTTTAATTTTCGTGATTTATTTATATTTTATTTGCAATTATTTTAATTGTCCGAAATTGGACTATTTTAGGCGTGTGATTATGAAATTAATTCTGCATTTTTTTGTGCTTATTTTATTGTTGGGATAATTTTATTTAGACCCTAATTAACCCCTTAAATTATTGATGTAATTATATTTTTCTGGGTAATTAGTTTAATGCATCCAATAAATTAATCTTCTAAATTGATTAATTTGGAATTCTGCAGTTTATTAATTCTGGAAATTAAATTAATTAAAATTGTTTATCACATTATTTTGGTCCTAAATGAAGTTAAAAGCAGTAGGTAATAATCAAGAATAATTGTGATAATTTTGGTTAAATAAACTAATCTAAAATGTAATTTTTGGATATTAAACCTTTTGTGCAATTCTTTTGACATTTTCATTTACTGCAATTATTTTGTCTCTAATTAGCCACGAAATTAATTAATTTGGGTCTAAAAACTGACTTTTATTACTTAACTAAGTTTAATAACTCATTTAGAATTTATTTAGCAATTTTTGGTCTTAATTTCGTTTTGGTTAATCTTATTAACTAAATTATTAGTAAAAGGTTAATTATGTTACATTAGGTGTTGAAATCGGTTCTAAATGATTTAGTACAGTACCTAATTGGTAGTATATATTCATACATTAAAATTGAGGGGTTAGGAATTATTTATTAATTAAATTGACGAGATTGGGTTTAATTCCATGAATTATTGCTTAATAGTGGCTTAAACTAGGTTCCTTGATCACTGTAACTTTTAATGGTGGTTAAGAGAGGTTTAAAACTGAAATTTTGTGTTAACTTACTGATTTGGTCAAGTGCCTAAATATATGAGTTATGTGAAAATTTACTTTGTTTTATTTGTTTATTTTGATTAATTATTTTTAATCATTTGTATTACCAAAGTCTCTAAATAGAGAACTCTGATTTTGACTTTGACTTTTGACATTGACTTTTGACATTGACCTTTGACTTTGACTTTTGACTTTGACTGTGAACCTTGGATTTGACCTTGATTTTGGTTTTAATCTACTTTATGGAAATTGGTTTTGGATGGTCATTGTGGCCTTTGGGTACCTAAGGGTAAGTCCATAGTAGCACCTTATGAATATTGGTTTTGATTTGATTTTTGGTTTTTGAGTTGATTCTTGTTGGATTGTTTTGTTGATAATTGGAAATCGTTGGGTAAGTCCATAGTGGTTCCTTCGATTGGACAGCACATCTATAGTAGATTGGTTTTAGATTTAGTTGCCGTTCTCATTATGCTGGATCTTCGAAAAATGAGACAGTTTGGCCATTCTTAGACAGGGTCATACCATGGTTGTAATACCCCGAAATTTCGGGATATTTTAAATTTTTCTTAATTAATTAATTATATAATTAATTAATTATTTAATTGATTATTATTTAATTAATTATTAAATTAGTCTGTAGCAATCTAAATAACCTATCTTGGCCCGAGTCTTTAATCCTATCTTGTCAAAACCCGAGCCCAATTTCTCCTTCTCTTCACCCTACCAAACGGCTCCCCTCTTGATACCTCTTCCTATTTTTATTTTCTATTTTCTTTCATGATTAAAAAGTCCTTATCTATTTTGACCTTTCTAAAAATCCTACTTTTATCCGAACCTCTCCTATCTTGACTACCAAATTATAGGAACTTCTAACCCCTCTTTCCTCCCATCACACACGGCCCAACCAAAGAGGAAAAACAAAAACACAATATATTTCTATTAATTCAGATCTTTCAATCCTTGCCACAACTTACATCACTAACTACCCTATTCTTTCCTATTGTTCCAACCCTCAAAGATTGAAACAAGAAGCCAAAGAACACTCAATAATCGTGTGATCCCTAGTATTTTCGAACCATATGCATCAACAACAGGTAATTAGATTGCTTTATTTAATCAATAGGATAGATTAGTTGTATAATTCTTAGAATAGGTTTAATCATGTTTAGAATTGTTTAGAATTACTTAGAATTATTGTTGAATTGATAAAACTTACTTGTTGATGATATATATTATGATGGCCGAATACTTTTGCAATGTTTTGATGAATTTATTTTATGTTGTTGTATAAATCTATGCATGTTCTATGATTCTTGCCTTATAAACTTGAAGATTGATTGAATGAATTGTGTATTTTGTGAATGTCGAATAGTAACCCAAGGTGTTATGAAGTTTTCGAGTGGTTCAATCTTTCAAGAATCGATCTTTATGCTATATTCTTGATCTAACTTTAATCTTTGGTGACAATCTTGAATTTAATCTTTGAATTAATAATGATATAATAGTTTCTTGAAATTAATCTTGTTAATGTTGTTTTGCCAAGAAAGTCGTGTAGTATATATGTATTAAGGGATTGATTTGATCTTGTTTTAGTCCATCTTTGATGATTTAATGTTTAAAGTATAATTTTATGATTTAATATTAAGTTTATATGATTAATTGTTGATAATTGTATTTAAATAAATTAAAGTGTCAATTTTGGTAATTACATGTAAGAATGTCGAGTGGTATTAATAAATAAAAGGAGGATTTTTATCTTGTTTTATGCAATGTTAATTGATAATTGTTAGCTGATAAGTTTAATTGATTATTTAATTGGTTTATTAAATTGTTTAAGGAATTGATTTAATTATTGTTTACTGTTGGAAAAGTCGTGTGGTTCGAATTTGAGACTAGAGTTTTGAGTCAAGTTAAGTTGGACTAGAATTGATTAGAAGTCAAGTCGTGTCATTAAGGGTTGATTTGTGAACCAGAATTGTGAACTAGAATTGTGAACTTGGAAGGATGATTAATTATGAAGCGACCGCCTATCTAGTGGCTAAAAGTGCCATGAACATAGGTATAGTCGAAGCCACTATTCCATCTTCGAATTTGGGACAGTTCTGGATCCCAGTGCTCGGGAAGTAGATCAAACGTGGTTGACCCGGCATGAGACAAGGAAAGTTGGGGAAGAATTAAGGTTTCCCCTACGAGCATATGACTGGTCACGGATTAGCACCTGAACTGAATAGAACTGAAAGGTCAATAGTGGTGTCAAGAAGTCTAGAAATGGATAAGTTAATTCGGAAGGTCTCGGTTTATTAGGATTGTTTCCGCTGCGTACTTGAATCATAATGTCTATGAATGATTTTTTGATGTTTTGTTGACTGTTTGGTTGATCTGTTCTAACTGTTATATTTCTAATTGTGTTCTACTGATTAAGTAGAACAATCTAATTACTCACCACTGACTGTGGACCCCAAAATCCTTTTCAGGTACATGTGATGACTGATTCAGTTACGCAAGGTCTGGGATTGTATGCAAGATAGCTTAGTAGTTTATCCTGATGACCATTTCTAGCCTTTGTATTATTATTACTAGTGGACATTTCCTTATTTTGTAGTAATAATGGACTTTGGAATCTTATTAATTTTGGATTATTTAATGGTTTATTTGAATAATATGAATTAAGTTTAGAGCTTCCGATGTAATTAATGAATCTGCTAATAAAGGTTTTTAGTTAATAATGATCTGTATTGTTGTTTTCTTCGAAAACAACGCTGCTAAAATGCGGGTCGTTACAATGGTGGTTGACCCGATGTTCGTCCTGACTATGTCTAGGCTTAGTGAGCCGCGGATTTGTTCACTGCGTCTGTTCCAGTTACAACTTGGAAAATTATTGATCTAATAATAATATTCTTTTTACTTAGCCGTATCATTTATTTTTGTTTAAACTGATTTTGGTTGACTCATTTTGGTTAAAGTTGACTTGGTTGATTTATCTTATCTAACTATAATGGGTTGAGTTTCAATTTATGCCTTCCATCTATTCTCGGTTTATTTTTGAACACGTATGTTAAGGACGGTCTAGTTACTGGCCACTAAGTGGCATATTTTTGTGGTTTTAGATGGTGCAAGCGAGGATTGATCCGTCAGGCGATGAAGCTGAAGTGTAATACCCCGAAATTTAGGGCCAGAAAATTTCGCGGATTATTTATATTATTTTATTTATTCTAATTCCAAAGGGTCCAATTAATTTGGACTGTTTAATTTTATTTTCCCCTCTTTTTCTCAAATTGGGCCAATGACCCAATTTTTCCCTCTCCTTTAATAACATGGCCGGCCCCCCTTCTTCCTTTTGGGCCAATGTCACTTCTTTTATTTAATTTAATTAGTTAAATGATTTGATTAATTAAATTAAATAATTAATTTAAAAACCCTAAAACCTAGTCTTCTAGGCCTAATTGCTAGGTCCAATCTTCCCCTATTTCCCCTCTTTCTCACGGTAACCCTAGTATGTTATTAGGGTTTGTTTTTGTTTTTTTCTCCTTCTATAAATAATAGCTTAGCAATTTCATTTAGTTCCTAATTGCAAAAGCTTTGAACTCCAAAAATATTCTTTCCTCTTTCCCTCACAAAAACCGTGCTTAAGGTCACCAAAGTGGTGATTTTACCTTGGAAAAATTTAGCGTAATGAGGTAACTATGCTATTTCGTTTAATTTCGGTACAAGTTAATCACATAGTTAATTAGGATTAAAACATGAAAATTGTTAGGAATTAGTGTCATGATCACCTAGAAAATTTCGAATCATATGATAGGATATTATGTAATTTTTCTTGATGATAATATGTAATCTTTATGAATTATTATGAAATTTTCTTGATTATTTTATGTAGTTTCTTGAAATCTTTAATTGTTGAATAATTACTTGAATGAATTTATTTGTTAATCAAATCTTGTTATTTCTTGATGAATTTTTCGTGGAAGTTTCTTTACTGTTTGATTATGAATCATGATTTATTTCGTGGCAAAATTCGTCCTTTTATTGCTTATAATAATTTAATCTTTCAAACCGGTAAAACTGTCCCAATTTGGTTTACGACTTTATTAAGATACTTAATCAATTCGGATGGCTACGAACTTTTAGGTAGAAGTCAGCAATAATTTTTTACAGCTTGTGTTAAATTTTGGTAATTTTTAGAGTTCGTTTTCTATGGCAGAAAAATCGGAAACTGATTACAGCCTAATCTGATTTGTTAGTTATAAAATTCCTTAAAAATAGTAAAAGATGTTATTTTTGAACGAAATTTATGCACGTTAAACCATGAACCTACATCTAGCTCTCATCAAAATTTCCAGATTATTCGAGACCTTTTAATGGTGGTTCTTAATTTAATACTTTAAAATCAGATTGTGTAAAATATGGTGTTTTAAGGATAATTTTAATGTTTATTATAAAGTTCGCTATGATTTATTGGTTATTGAATTTAATTAACTAAAGACGTAATTTTTGGTATTGTTGTTCATGATTTTCGAGTGGTATAAAATATGAAAGGTAGAATTTTTATCAGTTTTTATGCAATTTTTGGTGATAATTATTAATTATTCGAATTATTGTTAATTGAACTGATTTTGTTAATTATTATGTTGATGAATTTATCTAATTAGTAAACTAACCCTAAAATGTCGAGTAGGTTAGTTATTGTTGACCAATTTTAGTTTAATTATTTTGGCTTATAATAATATTGGAACAATTTTGGGAATTAGTATTATTATTATAATTATTAATATTTATAATTAGGGATAAGTTATAATATGAAAGGGTAATAATAATACGATTAAAGGACTTAGCTATTATTATTTATTATTATATTATAGTTAAGGAAGTCGGTAGGGATAAGTTACAATAAGGATAATAAGATATTATTAGGGAAGGAAAGGAAACAGAGTAAAAGGGTAATTATTTGTTTCGATCTCTGGCTAGGAAAGACTTGGTATTTAAGGTGGCCAATAAGCGTGCCGCACCTCTCTTTCCTGGGACTTCGAACATTTATTCCCGATTACGGTCACCTAGTACTTCTAGTTATAAGAAAGATAATAAGTTAAGATCGCCCCTACGATGACGCAAAGGTCATCAATCGGGTTAATAAGATAGGACGCCCTTTTTTATGATACACGAGTCATCAGATCGGGTTAAGTCGATGCCACTGCCCCATGGGATGAAAACACGAGTTCACCCGGGCAATTCTGGGTCTTAAAATATGTAGTCGTCTAAGTAGTAGTACACGAGCTGCTATTTAGGAGTTATGGCCATAGCTTAGGCTTAGTGGTGCACACGGGATCCACTACGGGCTGAATACACGAGTTCACCCCGGCATGTTTTAGGAAAGTTGTGGTGCACACGGGATCCACAACGAGCTATAATGACCGGTCCGTTAAGAAATAAAGATGAATGATATGATATGATACGATTACAAAGTTAAGATGGACGATATGATATGATTACGAAGTTAAGATAATATAAGGTTCAATATGATAATTAAAGTATAAGATTGTATAAAGTATAAGTTCAGTATTAGACGTAATGTATTATGATTGGTATAAGTCTTCCGTTGTGTATGTCTGTATATGTATAACTCTGGAATGTACGTATGTATAAATGTATTTCGTATGTATGCTTGTATTGTTTACGTATTTTGTACGTATCTCTAACCGTATTTTGCAGGTATTGTTATACGTATTGTATACGTACTTTTATACGTATTGCGTATGTATTTCTAACCGTATTTTGCAGGTATTATTATATGTATTGTATACGTATTATTATATGTATTGTATACGTATTCTTATACGTATTTTTGTACGTATTTGTATACGTACCCCGTATGTACTTGTGTATGAAATGTTATTTGTTTACATGTATCTTCGTGTGTTATCCTATGCTATTATGTGTTTAGCGGCCCCTTACTTAAACGGGACAGCCTAGTTACTCGCCACTGACGGTGGACCCCCCCCTCAGTTTCAGGTGACGATGCAGCTGCGTAGTCGGGCTTCCGCTGGTTGGGCTTTGTTGAGGCAGAGTTCTAGTTTCACCTTAGTATTTCTTTTCTAGAGTTTCAATAAGACAATATTACATTATTTCTTTTATTATCCCAGCATGTTGGGAAAACATTATTTTAGTTTATGTAATTCTTCAAGTATTCTACCTTTATCGACTTTTGGGATTAATTTCAGACTTTTAAGTTAATAAAAGATGTTTCTATTCTAATTATATAATTAATGTTTAATTTAATGCTTAAGTAATGATCCGCAAGTCGTTTTCCTTCGTCAAACGACAGATTAAAAAGTCGGGTCGTTACGTGAAGAATAGGTGGGCTATCGTTTGGATCGGGTTGTTTGTTTTGGCAAGACTTACAGAGGAAACGCGAAGCCTACTTTATTTTCTTTTAGTTATTATTACTTAGGTTTTCCCAGCATGTTGGGACTGAACAGTTTTAGTTTTGGATTTTTGGATTAAAAAGGATTTACGAACATTTTATCTTCTCATTAGTTAATGATTAATAAAAGTAACTCTTGAACTTATAATATTTTAGTGTGTTTTGTTTGGTAATGATCCATTTGTCAATTTCCTTCGTAAATCGACAGCCTATAAAAGTCGGGTCGTTACAGTTAGTAGCAGAGCCTAGGTTAAGACCCTAAAGTTACTTCTTCATAAGTAGCTTGAAAGACGAGTGCTTTATATATCACGAGTGCAACTTAGCCTGAAATGGAAAACTTAAGCGAGTGAAGCCATGGGTAGAAGCTTGGGATAGGATATTTTGTACTTTTCCGAGCTTCTTTTGTTATTTTTGTGCTTTTATGATTATGCTAACCAAGTCATTATTTTGTAGCATGTCAACCCCGGAACGTAATTCTCGATTTAGGCGTTGAGCCTTAGAGGATGCTATCCTCTCCTTAGCGCAGAGAGGCGTCCAACCATTGAGCGGCCAGTCTTCGTTTGATCGAGTTGCGCGACTTCGACCTCCAGTCTACGATGGGGCAGCGGACCCAACCGTTCTCGAGAACTGGATTCGAGAAATGCGGAAATTGTTCGATGCTCTAGCGTGTTCCGAGAGTGAAAGAGTCCCGCTAGCATCTTACTACTTGAGGGGCGAAGCTGATAACTGGTGGAGTGCCTTGCGTGCCAACCCCGAGACATATCTAGTCTTGGACTAGAAAGACTTCACCAAAAAGATCCAGGACCGATTCTATCCTGATGAGCTGAGATGGCAGAAGCAGGAAGAATTGCTCACGCTCACTCAAGGCAGCATGTCCGTTCA
The DNA here is from genome assembly GCA_951394345.1 of Salicornia ramosissima. Taxonomy (NCBI): domain Eukaryota; kingdom Viridiplantae; phylum Streptophyta; class Magnoliopsida; order Caryophyllales; family Amaranthaceae; genus Salicornia; species Salicornia ramosissima. The sequence goes on from OX596237.1 coordinate 31,908,637, forward strand.
AGCTTACACGGACAAGTTCACGGAGCTTTCTCGGTTTGCTTCGGCAGTCATTCCTTCTGAAGCCGAGAGAGTCTAGAGGTACATAAAGAAAATGGACCCTCGTATTCGGGTTCATGTTATTAGTAGCGGAGCAACGACCTTCCAGAGGGCGTATGAAGTGGCTCTCGAAATTCATGCGTCGGTCTCCGAGGAGGAAACAGCTAAGAAGAGAGTGTCTTCGGTTCCAGCACCAGCGCTAGCCAAGAAGCCTCGTTTCGAGTCTACTCAGAAACCTCAACAAAGTGCTCGACCAGCTCCCAATCAAGGCCCGAGAATTTGTCAAGGCTGCAAGAAAGAGTATCACCCGGGCAAGAGATGTGATGGGTCACCGATAGTATGCTTTGAATGCGGTCAAGAAGTTCAAAAGTCGGTGTTCTGTACTAAGAAGCACCCAGCTGCAACAAGTAGTTCGGCACCGGTAAAGAACAGAATATTCTGCATGACTCAGGTTGAGGCGGATGCTCAGCCAGATGTGGTCACTTGTCTTTTGCTTATTGTGAAAGCTAACCTGACGGGAGAGTCTCCTGTCAAATCTGTGATAACTCTACCTTCGGGAGAGGATTTTTCTTGTCATTGGGAATACAAAGATGTTCCCATCGTTATCTCGGGTGTGCAGTTTGAAGCAGATATAAAAGAATTCCCTATGATAGAGTTCGATGTAATCTTAGGGATGGATTGGCTAGCAAAGTATCGAGCAGATATTCGTTGTCGCGATCAGGCTATTACTTTATGAGGACCTAACGCGAAAAGGGTAACCCATGTCGGGAAGCCCATGATCAAAAGTCTGAAGGTGGTGTCTGCAATGAAGATGCGAAGCCTGCAGCGCAAGGGTGAAGCAGTATACCTGTGTCAACTCAAAGACGTGACCAAAGAAGAAAAGTTGGAGGCCATTCCAGTTGTTCGGGATTATGCAGACGTATTTCCGGAGGAGTTGCCAGGAATACCACCGGAAGGTGAGCTGGAGTTCAACATAGATTTGGTGCCCGGAACTGCGCCAATCTCGAAGGCTCCGTATCATATGGCCCCTGCAGAGCTGATGGAGTTGAAGACCCAGCTGTAGGAATTGATCGACAAGGGTTTCATAAGGCCCAGCGTGTCCCCTTAGGGTGCTCCGGTATTGTTCCTCAAGAAGAAGGATGGAAGCATGCGATTGTGCATTGATTACCGGGAACTCAATAAGGTGACCATCAAAAACAAGTATCCATTGCCCAGGATAGAGGATTTATTTGATCAGTTGAAGGGAGCCAGTGTGTTCTCCAAGATTGATCTCATGTCGGGTTATCATCAGATTCCAGTGAAGTCGGAAGATATGCCTAAGACCGCGTTTCGCACCAGATACGGGCACTATGAATTTGAGGTAATGTCGTTCGGTTTAACTAACGCTCCTGTAGTTTTCATGGATCAGATGAACCGAACTTTTCATCATCTCTTGGATGTACGTGTGGTGGTGTTCATCGACGATATTCTTATATATTCGAAGGATGAACAATATCATACTCGACATCTGCATATGGTGGTAGAAGTCTTACGAGCTCAGAAATGGTTCGCAAAGTTGTCGAAGTGCGAGTTTTGGCTCAAAGAAGTAGCCTTCCTAGGGCATGTGATCAATGCAGACGGTGTTAAAAGGGATCTAGCCAAGATAAAGGCAATAGTGGAGTGGCACAGTCCTAAAAGTGTGGCCAAAGTTCGAAGTTTTACTAGCCTAGCTGGTAATTTAGATTATTTAAGAAAGCTAAGTTAGCTAATTATGCATGAATATTTACCTGTGAAATTCCTGTATCAGGTTACTATCGGAGATTTGTGAAAGATTTCTCCAAGGTAGCAACACCTATGACCAAACTGTTGCACAAAGATTGCAAATACTTATGGACAGATCGGTGTGAAGAAGCGTTCCAAGCCCTCAAGCAGAGTCTTGTATCTGCACCAGTTCTTGCTCTGCCTAATGAAGGTGTGGGATACGAAGTTTACAATGATGCTTCCAAGAAGGTTCTAGGTTGTGTTCTGATGCAAGAAGGCAAGGTGATTGCATATGCTTCAAGACAACTCAAGGTTCATGAGCAGAACTACCCTACTCACGACTTAGAGTTGGCAGCTGTAGTGTTCACTTTGAAGATCTGGCGACATTATCTCTATGGAGCTACTTGCAAGCTATTCACCGACCATAAGAGCTTGAAGTATATCTTCACTCAGAAAGAGCTCAACATGAGGCAACGAAGATGGCTCGAGTTGATCAAGGACTACGACCTCTCAATTGACTATTGTGAAGGGAAGACCAACCGGGTAGCAGATGCCCTCATTCGTAAAGATCACCATTCACTCAATAGGATGGCGGTTTTTCCTGAGAAGATTTGTGCTGACCTTCGCAGAATGGAGATTGAGATGGTAATGCCGGGTAGTACACGAGTCTATCTCAATGCTATGAGTGTTGAACCCAGCTTATACCAAGAGTTACGAGAAAGTCAGAAGGAGGACCTGCAGCTCGAGAAAAATCGTGAAGCCAAACTTCAAGGCAAGGCAGAAGACTTCACGTTTGAATCAGACGACATCATGAAGTTCCGTAACAGGTATGGAGTTAAGAGTCTTAGTTAAACTGTTTCACCTCTTGGATACTAAAGTTTATCCCGTAACAGGTGGTGTGTGCCCCAGAATTCGAGCTTGAAAAATCGGATTATAGAAGAGGCTCACAATACTCCCTATTCGGTGCATCCAGGTAGTGGAAGACTCTACAAGGGCCTGAAGGAATACTTTTGGTGGGCTAGAATGAAGCAAGAAGTCGCAGACTTCGTTGCACGGTGTCTCACCTGTCAGAAAGTCAAGATTGAGCACCAAAGACGAGGTGGACTTTTGCAGCCATTGCCAATACCCACATGGAAATTTGATTCCATATCCATGGATTTTGTTGTGGGTTTACCTGCGACATCTACGGGTTTGGATACCGTTTGGGTAATTGTTGATCGTTTGACTAAAGTCACCCGATTCATTCCGATGAAGGTAACTTGGTCAATGGAGAAGATGGCGGAAGCTTACTCGAGGGAGATCATATGGTTGCATGGTGTGCCTAAGGATATCGTGTCTGACCGAGATCCCCGATTCTTGTCACGGTTCTGGAAGTCTTTGCAAGAGGCTTTTGGGACTAAGCTTAATCTGAGTACAGCATTTCACGCAGCCACAGATGGCCAGACGGAACGGACCATCCAGACGCTAAAAGATATGCTACGAGCTTCTACGTGAGATTTCCGGCAGACTTGGGTTAAATCATTGAGCTTGGTGGAATTTTTATACAACAACAGCTATCATGCTAGTATCAAGATGGCTCCCTAGAGGCGTTTAATGGGCGCAAGTGTCGCAGCCCTACTTGTTGGAGCGACATCAGCGATGCTTTGGTGATTGGTCCTGATCATATCAAGGACGCGGTAGAACAAATCAAAATCATCAGGGCAAGGTTACAGGCAGCTCAGGTTCGACAAAAGTCGTATGCGGACCGTCGACGGAAGCCGTTGGAATTTCAAGTGGGTGACAAGGTCCTGCTGAAAGTGTCCCCGATGAAGGGCGTGATTCGTTTTGGCCAGAAGGGTAAGCTTAGACCCAAGTATGTCGGGCCATATGAGATTCTGGAACAGGTCGGATGTAACAACCCGACTTTTTGGACATGTTGATTTACGAAGGGAAATCGACAAACGGATCATTACCAAAACTATCTAAATTAAATATTAAATTAATCAATTAAATTAAACTACCTTTATTGAATAAATAAAATATAACTATCATCAAAAGTCTAATATTCTCAAAAGAATCATTATTACATTAATTGTGCTAGAACCGTCCCAACATGCAGGAATATTAATAAATGAAATAACATAAAGTCTTATTAAAAACTCTAGCTAAACTAAGGTGTACTAGGGTTAACAGCCTCTCAAAAGCCCGTCCAGCGGTAGCCCGAATTAATCAGCTACATCTTCACCTGAAACTGAGGGGGGGGTCCACCGTCAGTGGCGAGTAACTAGGCTGTCCCGTTTAATCGAGGGACCGCTCAACACATAATATCATAGAAAAGAGCATAAAAACCATACAATAATCTAATACATGTTATACAAATAACAATACAAGGTGCGTATAAAATACGTACAAAAATACGTATACGGTTACGTACAAAATACGTATAAAAATACCTGCAGAAATACGGTTAGAATACGTAGAATCTACGTATAATGTACGTATACCATACGTATAATCATACCTGCAAAATACGGCTAGGAATACGTACAAAATATACGTATAACACACTCATACACTCATACATACATGCATACATACATACGTACATACTTACATACAATCTCATACGAATACAGAAATACACAGCGGAAGACTTATACTATTCTCAATACATATCCTTATAACATTATACTCTTATAACCCAATCATCCCAATTCCTTTAAATCATAACCTACATCTTATGTTATACATCTTATGTCATATTACAATATGTATATCATATCTTATATTATTCATTAACTTATACTATATCTTATCGAACATGTCATTCATATCATATCTTATCATTCGTATCATTCATATCATATCGTATTATTTCATATCATTCTTATCTTTCAATGGACCGGTCACTATAACTCGTTGTGGATCCCGTTTGCACCACAACTTTCCTAGAACATGCCGGGGTGGGCTCGTGTACCCAACCCGTAGCGGATCTTGTTTGCACCACTAAGCCTAAGCTATGGCCATAACCCCTAATAGCAGCTCGTGTACTACTACTAGACGACTACATATCCTAAGACCCAGAACTGCGCGGGGGAACTCGTGTGTTCGTCCCATTGAGCAGTGGCTTCGACTTAACCCAGTCTGACTACTCGAGTCATCAGGTGGGCGTCCTTATTTTATCTTATATTTCAAAGATTATATCTTATCTTATATCTTTCAATATTATATCTTATCTTATATCGGGAAATACTAGGTGGCCGTAATCGGAAATGAAATGTTCGAAGTCCCAGGAAAGAGAGGTGCGGCACGTATATTGGCCACCTTAAATACCAAGTCTTTCCTAGCCAGAAATCGAAACAATTCATATTCCTATTACTCTGTTTCCTTTCTTACCCTTTTAATATCTTATCGTATTTTATATAACTTATCCCTACTGATTCCTAATATTAATAATAATACTAATAATAATCGTAATATTAATATTATTAATAATAATACTCGTGTAATTGTAATAATAATAATAACAATATTATTATCTACCCCTTCCTGTTACAACTTATCCCTTTAACTGCAAATTTTATAATTAATTATTCCTAAAATATTATAAGTCAAAATTAAACAAAAAAAATTGACTAAATACTTTTAGGCCACTCGATAATTCTAGTTAAACAACTTTAATTAAATAAATTCATAAATTATTTTAATTAATCAATTAATCACTAAAATTACTTAAAACATGATAAAAATTCCATTTTTTTATTCCTTTGTTCACTCATTTTTCACTCAAGAAAACCAATTTTATCAATTAATTTAAATAACTAAAATCAACAAGATTCAATTAATTAACCAAACAACAATAATAAAAATCATGTTTTTAACATAAAATCATCAAGATTGAATACAAAACAAGATCAAAAAATCATCTTTTTATTCTTCAAACCACTCGACACATTCAAAGAGCAAAACAAGATTTAATCTTCCTCCAAGAATTCGAAATAACTTGTTTTAATAATTTAATTACACTATTTTATACAATCTGATTTTTTAAAGAATTAAATTAAGAACGACCCTTTAAAGGTATCGATTAATCTGGAAATTTTAATGAAAGTTAAATATAGGTTCAAGGTTTAACGTGCATAATTTTCGTCCAAAAATAATGTCATTTACTATTTTTAAGAGATTTTATAACTAACAAATCAGATTAGGCTGAATTCAGTTTCAGATTTTTCTGCCATAGCAAACGATCTTTAAAAATTACGAAAATTTAGCACAAGCTGTAAAACACTATTACTGACTTCCACCTAAAATTTAGTAGCCATCCGAATTTATTAATTATCTTAATAAATTCGTAAACTGAATATGGATAGTTTTACCGGTTTGAAAGATTAAATTAATATAAACAATAAAAGGAAGAATTTTGCCACGAAATAAATCATGATTCATAATCAAACAGTAAAAAAACTGCCACGAAAAATTCATCAAGAAATAACAATATTTGATTAATAAATAAATTCATACAAGTAATTATTCAACAATTAAAGATTTCAAGAAACTACATAAAATAATCAGGAAAATACATAAAACAAATCAAAAATCAAATCATCATGTACTCGACATTTTCGAATCAATACAAACATAAAATCCTACAATTTTCATGATCAATCCTAATTAACTATGTGATTATCTATCCCAAAATTAAAAGAGAAAGCAAAGTTACCTGAATCGCATTAAAATTCCAAGAAAAATTCCCCTTCGGGATTCGAAAACCACACGGTTCTCTTGAGTAAAATACTAGGGTTTTTTGTGAGTTTAGAAAGTATAGAAAATATGAGTAAAGGAAACATAAGTTTAAGGCTTGTTCCCTATTTATAATATAAGGAACAAAAAGAAAAAAAAATAAAAAAATTAAAATCAACAAAACATAAAGGGGGGCCGTGAGGGAGAGAAAGAGTAGGGGAAAAGAGAGATTTTAGGGGAGACTTGGCAAATTAGGTTAGACTAGGTTTTAGAAATTTAAATTAATTATTTAATTTAATTAATTTGATTAATTAAAAATCATTTAAATAATTAAATTAAACAAAAGAAATAACGTTGGCCCAAAACAAGGAGTGGACCGGCCATGACATAAAAGAGAGGAAAAATTGGGTCATTGGCCCAATTTGAGAAAAAGAGAGAAAAATAAAGATACAACAGTCCAAACTAATGGGCCCTTTGGACTTAGAATAAATAAAATAATTAAGAGTGATGAAAATGAATAAAGGGACAATAGGCTTCCTTAATAGTAGGAGGAAAATATATGGGCAAGGATATAAAAATAGAATTTTGGAAATAGGGTTAAAATAGACAAAGAATTAATAATATGTGTTAAACAAATTAAATAGAATAATAAAAGGAAATTAATTAAGGAAGCATTGTAACAATTGGGCTCGGATTTTGGCAAGATAAAAAGGAAAGGTTAAGGCTAGGCTCAAAATAATTAGATTGCTACACAAAAATAATAATTAATTAAATAATAATCAATTAAATAGTTAATTAATTATACATTTAATTAATAAATAAAAATTTTAAAATATCCCAAATTTTCGGGGTATTACATCGGAGCAGTTGCTTATCGAATTGGCGTTGCCTCCGGATCTATCGAAGGTTCACGATGTGTTTCACGTGTCCCAGCTACGGAAATATGTGAATGATCCTTCTCATATTATCCCGGTGGAATCGTCAGAGATCGAGCCGAACCTGACCTTCGAAGAGAAGTCGGTAAGGATTTTAGACCGCTAGGATCGTATTTTGCGACGTAAGGTGGCGCCGCTAGTCAAAGTGCTCTGGCGTGGCGAGAAGGTTTAAGAGGCTACGTGGGAGAAGGAAGCTTCAATGAGGGATAAGTATCCCGAGCTCTTTGTAGCAGGTATGCGGGAGTTTATGTTATTTTTGTTTTGTGTTATGTTTTATTTTTGTTCGTGTTGTGTGTGCTTCTTTAAGTAAATTTTTGAGGTCGGAATTTATTTAAGGAGGGGTGACTGTAATAACTCGAAATTATGGGCCAGAAAATTTCGTGGTTAATTAATATTATTTTAGTATTCTAAGTCCAAAAGGCCCAAATATTTGGACTGTTTAATTTTTAATTCTTTTCCTCATCTTAAAATTGGGCCCAATGACCCAATTTTTCTCTCTCTTGGCCGGCCCCCTTGTTACATGGCCAAGGATTATTTTTCCTTTTTCTATTTATTATTAATTAAATAATCCTATATCTATTTAACTAATTAATATTATCTTGAATTAAAAATTCAATTTTGAACTCCTTTTAATAAGCCTCCTAATCTCACTCTCTTTTTCTCCTATTCTCCCTCATTTACACGGCCCCCCTTTTTTTATTTGTTAATTATTAATTATCTTGGTACTTATAATATATATAGGAAACACTATTCAAATCCTAATATCCTAATATTATAACTCTAAACTCTCAAAATAACTCACAAAAACCTCTTTGTTTTGCCGTGTGGTTTTCGAACCTCAAAGAAGAAATTTTCTTGTTTTTCTTCCTAATTCAAGGTAACTAGACTATCTCCCTTGAATTTGGATTAATTTTCCATATAGTTGATTAGGATTAAACTAGGAAAATTGAATGAATTAGTATCATGCTAGGCCTAAGTAGTTCGAACCTCTTATGAAGATTGTTTGTGTTCTTTCTTGATATCTTTATGTGATCTTTGAGGAATCCTTGTATCTTTAATTAAATCTTTGCAATATATATTACCCTAAATTACATGTCTTGATTAGAATAATTACATGATAAATCTTGAATTTGTTCTTGAACCATGCGTGTATATGTAGTGTACCTAAACTAATTTTTATGTTGATTTTATGATGTTTTCATGAATTAAAGGTATGATCTTGAATTATTTAAATTGTCTAATTAAGATAGTGATTTAAAATTATAATTTTGCTCTTATTTTCTTTAAATGCCGAGTGGCCCAATTGATGTTCAAGAATTAAAGTTCCAATTTTTCTTGTTCAATTATATTCTTAATCTTGATTTATTTATTACTTATTAGTTTAAAGATAATTTAACAAGATAATAATATGAATCTAAGAGTTCTTGAAATTAATCTTGATCATGATTTTTCTAGTGATGGCCGAATAGTTACATAGATTAAAGGCTTGATTTTTTATCCATGTTTAGTATAATTTCGTGATTGTTAATTAGATTATAATTTTTATGATTTATTTTATTGCTTTATTAATTAAATTATGGCAATTAAGAATAGAATTTAAATCAAGAATTTTGAGTATTATTGTTACTATGATGGCCGAGTATTATGTATTAAAAAGGATGAATTTTGTTTTAATTGATATTTTGATAATTCAAGGTTTAATTTATGATTTTATTATTTATTATTAAGCTTAAATGATTGATTTATGATAATTGGGTTTAACTAAATTAAAGTGCTTATTTTGCTATTTTATTTTGGTAAATGTCGAATGGTTGTGATGATGAACAAGGGTATTCTTCTCATGTTTTATGCAATATTAATTGATAAATGTTAGTTTACTTATTTATTTGATGAATTATTTGATCTATTGAATTATTTATGTGATAGCTAAAGAAGTTGATTTTAATTATTTATTTTATTTAAAAATGTCGTGTAATATGGAAAGAAAGATGATCAATTTAGTTTAATTTTTGACTTATAATAATTTAAGTTTATGATTTAAAGAATTAATTTTATTAAAGGAATAAAAGGAATTAAGAAGATAAGTTGTATAGTTAAAGGAAGGATTAATATGATGATAAGAATAAGATGATAAGATGATAAGAAGTATTGGTCTCACGATGGCCATGTCGATAAGATAAGATAAGATAAGAAGGGACGCCAGTTTGGTGATACACGGGTCACCAGATCGGGGTTAAGTCGAAGCCACTGCCCAACTGCGGTCTCTGGGCAGTTCTGGATCTTAAGATGAGTAGTCGTCTAAGTAGTAGTACACGGGCTACTATTTAGGAGTTATGGCCATAGCCTAGGCTTAGTTCTTGCAAAGGAGAGCTACGGGTAGAATACACTAGTTCTCCCGGCGCATTTTAGGAAAGTTGGGATGTACACGGGCATCCTTACGAGCTAATGACGGTCCATAAGGATAAGAAGACGATTAAGATTGGGATAAGGGAAATAATATGATAAAATATGTAATCCATGGGTTGGTATGTTATTTATATGATGTTATGTTATTTAAGTTTGTATTAATGTATTATTTATGTATTATAAGTATGCTACGTTAAGTCTTCCGCTGCATACGTCTGACATGTATGTATTTATGCATGAATTCATGTATGTATCCATGTATGTAATTATGTATGTATCTATGTATATGTATGTATTTTTGTACGTATTTTACAGGTATTTCTATAAGTATTTATACGTAGTTTATACGTATTTGTATGTATTTTTATACGTATTTTGCTGGTACTTTATACGTATTTTGTACGTATTTTTATACGTATTTGTATGTGTTTTTATACGTATTAGTAGGTATTTTTCTACGTTTCCTTGGTTGATTCTATGATATTATATGGTTTATGGTTCTACATTTAAGTTGGGCTGCCTAGTTACTCGCCACTGACGGTGGACCCCCCCCCCCACCTATTTCAGGCGATGAAGCTGAAGAATAGGTGGGCTATCGTTTGGATCGGGTTGTGTGTTTTGGCAAGACTTATAGAGGAAACCCGAAGCCTACTTTATTTTCTTTTAGTTATTATTACTTAGTTTTGCCCAGCATGTTGGGACTGAACAGTTTTAGTTGTGGAGTTTTGGATTAAAAAGGATTTACGAACATATTATCTTCTCATCAGTTAATGATTAATAAAAGCAACTCTTGAACTTATAATATTTAAATGTGTTTTGTTTGGTAATGATCCATTTGTCGATTTCCTTCGTAAATCGACAGCCTATAAAAGTAGGGTCGTTACACCCGGAAAATATTTTTTTTTAAGATTTTCCATTTATAAATCAGGGAATTCATTAATAGTTTTCGAAATACATTTTAAGACAACAGGAAAGACAATCTAATTACCTAAAATTCTAACCCCAAAAATACAGGGTGTTACATTTCCAGTTGCAGAAGTGGAAATTGAGGGGCTCAGACTTGGCTTGGCAACCTTTTCTTTCTTTTGTACTTCCATTTTTTTCCTACCTTTGGCCTTCGTTGACGGTTATACTACAGCAGTAGGAAGTTTCACAGCTGATGTAGTGGTAGGTACACTGGTTGGCTTTGGCTTTCCAATCTTTCTCATGGTATCTTCATGCTTGGCAAGAAATTTCTTCTCCTATTGTCGCCTGAAATAGAATAAAAGTACTATAAAACAACTGGTTTTTAGCCTCTTTGAGTCTATAAGTTGCCTAAACCATGTGAAACTACATTAACAATCATAGACTACATAAATTAATTTTTGCCTTTTAGATATATTATCAATGCAAATCTTAGAAAATCAAAGGGGAAGAACTCACTGGAAGATGGATTATCATGGACTGATTAGAAAGAGATGTTTGAAGTGCTTCTTTTATCCACCAATGAGCATAAGCTGAGAACTTGAAACCTTTCGAAGCATCAAAGTTTTATGCGCCTCTAATAAGGCCTCTACATGCTTCCTGCAAGTCAAGATATTTATGATCACTGATTAATTTTGGCACCATGCATCAACAAAATTTAAGGACATCAAGAAAAAAAAAAAGCAGAATATAGTTTGACATAGGTGCACAAGAGGGCAGAAATCTGAATAAGATCTTGAAGATTCATTCCAGATCCTTCATAATTTTTGGCAATTGATATCATCAGTCTTATTTTACATCCTATTTGCATGCAAGTAAACATTGGAAAATTTATATGAAAATGAGTTTTCCGACGTAAAATGTTTTTCATGGAAAATCATTTTACATCGAAAATATTTTACACCAAAGTAAACGGACCCTCAACCAAAGCAATCCTTTTAAAACACTGGAATTAAGCTCATAATCACGCATTTAAGAAGCTAACACTTTAATTTTAGGTTGTAAAGTTGGCTATGTTTCAGAGCAAGAGAAATGTATCAGTGGCCTCTGGTTTAATCTAGCGCCCAACTGAAAAATGATAACCAACCTCAATTATTATTGAACTAGTTGATCTATGCAAATTGTTCAATTAAATAAGTTAATCAAATTAGACCATCAACACTGTGACATCCTTACAAATTATATCACACCACATAGTTAACCAAATACATTGTAACTTCACAAAAATAAAGTCAATTGACATTTTTTATTAGCAAATGACTATCTAATTCACCGATTGGATCGGAAGTATCAACACTTGTACTTTTTTTTAACATGAATAGACTATATAGCTTAGTGAGAAAATGAAACAGTAAGGTGGTACTCAAATGAAACAGTAAAAAACAAGAAATTGTTAATCAACAATCTAGGTTCATAACCGCTTGAATTAACTAAAATCAACTCAAATAATTCAAATTAATGTAAAAGGATTTGAAATAATTCAAAATAACAAGGGAATCTTCCCTCTCCCCATGAGTGGGACATGTGTCATGCTGCTGTCTTGTTGGGGGATGATTTTTACATGCAAGGACATTCACTCCCTCTCCAACCGTCATTATTAAGGGGCTATTTCCAACCGTTTCACTGCACTTCAAACCCATTTACACATTTCTTCAACTTCTCTCTTCAATTGCTCTCAAACTCTTCTTTGCAATTCTCTCTGCTAGGCGATTTCTGCTCTCCTTTCCCCGGCGATTTCTGCTCCGTCATCACAGGTAACCTTTTTGCTCTACCTTCTTACTTCCGGAAGTATCAACACTTGTACTTTTTTTAACATGAATAGACTATATAGCTTAGTGAGCAAATGAAACAGTAAGGTGGTACTCATCGGGTCATTTGATTTACTGGAAGTAAAGATGATGTAATAAGAAGAAGCTGCTATAATGGAAACACCTTGAATTAGTGCCTGCTATAATGTGAAATAAAAATGATCATAAGAAGCTTAAGTGGAAAATGAAAGTATGCATGTGGAAACAAAAAGATTTATTAGGTAAAGTTCCACATATGAAAACATGTAAATAGCTTCATTTTGAACGAGATACCTTAATTCGTATCATATATTCTTTTGAAAAATAATTAAAGCAATTAATAAACATAAGTCCAATATGATGTTAGCAAGAAAAAATAGTTTCCTCCTAGGTTACAGTTAGTGAAACAGAATTAGAGGTCTTGCTAATTGCTAACCATGACTTACAATTGATTGACATGACATTTAATGATTTACACAGTAAAGATAGGCTCAATTCAAGTACTTTTATATTGCTTATATATTCTTTAATTCAATTTATCCAAGATATAACAACTCAATCATGCAAGCTTCAGCAATAAATCAATCACAACTGCAGTAAGCACAAAATTTCACAAACCATAAGCATGAATACTGAAGTGCTATGAAACACCACCAAGAAGTTTGGATGGCATAAAGGCAAAATTTTCAAATATCCTGGCAGATATATACGACCCATGACCAATTTGAATCAGAAGGTGTGCATACCCTTTTTGCATAACTCTTGCTTGACAGCTTGACTGTTGGAGTGTCCACTGGGCACTAATCTAACCAGAGAGTCAAATAGAGCAGCTCCCACAATAACAAAACTACTCTCTTAGCTTTCTTATTGCTCTCAACACTGTTCATTTATTGACTTCCATAGTTGGTAGATATTTATAAGGATTTTTATCACCAAATACTTTGTATCACCAAATAAGCTAAGTGATTAATAGACCAAGACCGGTATGACAGAACAATTTTCATCAGAAATTTACAAACATGATAGTCTGAAAAGTAAAAAATATCAACAAGTTGGTAGATATTTATAAGGATTTTGCTTTGAATAATACAACCTTTCAACGATTTGCAAAAAATAATACAACCTATCGTTTTTTCGTGAATAATGCAACCTTGTCTTCAATTTTGCAACCAATGATACAGATGACCTTTAACCTGCTATGCAGGTTAAAACTATTAATTTTTTAATTTTTTTAAGTCAAAAAATTTAAAATCAAAATCAAAATATAAAAAAATTTTAAAATCAAAATCAAAATTTAAAAAAATTAATTTACCCCCCCACCCCACCCCCACTATCAAAATCAAATTTGTTTTTAAAAAAATTAAATTTTTTTTTAAGTCAGAAAAATAAAATAAAAAAATTAAAATCAAAATCAAAATGTTGAAAAAAAAAATTTAATTTTTTTATTTTCCGATATTTTTATTTATTTTTTTGATTTTTTGATTTTGATTTTAATTTGCAATTTTTCTATTTTTTTTTAAAAAAAATTACAAGGACCAATCATAATGTGACACGTGTCCCTTTAACATGTTTTATAAGTAACAAACCGGTTTTGTATCATTCGTTGCAAAATTGAAGCCAAGGTTGTATTATTCACGAATAAACATAACGTTGTATTATTCTTTGCAAATCGTTGAAAGGTTGTATTATTCAAAGCAAAAAAATCTTATTTATAAAACATTCACTTGAAAGAATTTTTTTATATCGAATACGCATACAAGGTTTACCGCCCAATGGTCTTTTGCAATTATTTTAATGGGTGTTCTAATAGTTTTTAATTTTTTATAGCCCTAATTTATTTATGGAAAAATTCATATAAATAATCCCAACTATTGAATATCTTCTAATATTAATCCCAACTATTAGTTATTACAGTATAATCCAAACTTTAGGGGTTATTTTATGATATTAGTTCATTGACTAATTTAACCTATTGTAATCGGTCACCAATTCATAAAGTATCCGTTATCTTTCCTCTTTTCTTATTTATTGTACTTGACTATACCTTCCTCACTTTCTACGAAAGAAATCGGAGCCGGTCAAAAGTTAGTATGGACTAATATCATAAAACTACCCCCTTAGTTTGGATTATAGTGTAATAACCTATAGTTGGGATTAATATTGGAATACCTCCAATAGTTGGGATTATTCATATGAATTTTTCCTTTATTTATTTAACACCCATAAAAATAACACCTATAAAAATAACACCCATAAAAATTTAAAATAACAGAAAAAAAATAATAAGAGAAAGAAATATGCTAGTAGTAACTCCAAGAGCAAAGAGATTGAAGATTTATCACACAAATCAGCTCAATAGTAACTCAAAATCACCAAATTGAGCTTATAAATACATCAATTTTAACTAATAAAACCACTAGACAAAAAGCCCCAAATTGATTGAAGAAACAATGAACCCTATACTATCATAAAAATTCAAAAGTAGCAAGGAAACTTCATCCAATAAATCAATAATTCCTTAAAACATGAACTTGCGAAAAAAAACAAAGAAATTAAAGGATGAGTTGTAACAACCCGCATTTTATCAGCGTTGTTTTCGGAGAAAACAACAACACGGATCACTAATAACCATAAACTTTTAATTTCAACTTCATTAATGACAGTGGAAGCTCTAAACTTAATTCAAATTATTTATATAAACCAATAAATAGTCCAAAATTAAAGAAATTTCTAAGTTCAAGTTTAACCATAAACTACTGAAATTCACTACTAATCTATTACAAAGGCTAGGAAAAACATGGGATAACTATAACTCTACTCTTGCTAGCTCACAATCCCAGCCCTTGCGTAACCCAGTCAATCATCACCTGTACCTGAAAAATGATTTTGGGGTCCACAGTCAG
This sequence comes from Salicornia ramosissima, assembly GCA_951394345.1. Lineage (NCBI taxonomy): Eukaryota > Viridiplantae > Streptophyta > Magnoliopsida > Caryophyllales > Amaranthaceae > Salicornia > Salicornia ramosissima. The sequence goes on from OX596237.1 coordinate 31,924,126, forward strand.
TGGGGAGTAATTAGATTGTTCTACTTAATCAGTAGAACACAATTAGAAACATATAACTAGAACAGATCAATAGAACAGTCAAACAAGCCAACAGGAAAAATCATTCAAAGGCATTCACATTCAAGTACGCAGCGGAAACAAATCATAACAGAATATTCAACCAAGACTCTCAAGACAAGCTTAATCCAATTCTAGACTTCTAGACTCCACTATTGACTTTCAAGTTCCAGTTCAGTTCAAGTGCTAATCCGTGACACAGTCATATGCTCGTAGGGGAAACCTTAACTCTTCCCCAACTTTCCTTATCTCATGCCGAGTCAACCACTTTTGATCTACTTCCCGACACTGGGATCCAGAACTGCCCCAAAACCGCAGAAGGGACAGTGGCTTCGACTATACCTATGTTCATTGAACTTTAGCCACTAGATAGGCGGTCATTTCATAGTTAATTATCTTTTCAAGTTCAATTTTCTAGGTCACGATTTTACTTTCAATTACAAGACTTGACTTCTATTCAATTCTAGTTCATCTTAACTTGACTCAAAACTCAAGACCCAGAACCAATATAATCGACAGCTAGACTAAAACCACACGAAATTCATCATCCATCAATCATCAATCAATACAACAAGTTCATACATAAAGGCAAGCAACAATCATTTTTCAATAATGTAACTTAACTTTTAACAAGACTTAGAAGTAGAAACTTACCCACCTCTTACCATATATAAATGGTCCTTCATAAATAATAATACAACAATTCATCTTTATATTTCACATAATCGAATCAATCATCAATCCAAAATGCAAACGTTAATTAATTAAAAATAATTTCAAGAAAATACTCATAATCTAGTCTTTATAACAATTAAACATTAAAAAAAACATTTCTTTTGATTCCTCATTCTATTCGAATTTTTAGAGGGTATTTGTCAAGAAATCAAGTTTAATTCTAATTAGAAAAATACAAGCTTTTATTAAATAGTTAAAATAATTCCAAGAATAATTTCAAACTCTAGTCATTTATCAAGATAAAACAAGTTAAAATCACACCCTTCTTACATATAATACCACACGGCTTTTCTAGAAATAAACCAAGATTAAATCCTTCTTTTATATTTCTAGAAAATTATTAAGATTAGATTAATAATACTGGATCAACTTAATTATAAAATTTTTGCTTTAGATTTCATTCAAGATTCTCGAACCATATTGTTGTTAATCAAAATTTATCACACGGCATCCTTCATGAATATTCAAGATTATGATTTTAGTTTTCAAGAACTTAACTAGATAAAGAACTAATTTAAGAAATTCATCAAAGACCATCAATATAACAAGATTAAGATTAAAAGATCAATTCTTGAACACTAGCAACACTCGAACAACATGATGGTACTCGACTTTTTGCACGACATGTACATAAGATGCAAGACAACAATTAAATCTTCAAGTTTATCTATGAAGGTTCATAACATATGTACAAACTTGCATCAAATTGTAAGTTATAATCATAGAAAATTAATTCAATCACTCGACATCCATAAGAAATTAATAATAACATGTTCATAATAATCCTAAGTGGATTCATAATAATAAATAATTCATAATAATCCCGAGTGTATACACCCCTCACAGAACTAATGCATATCCGCAAGTGCGCGCCAGAAGTTCAGGAGAAGGACGAAAGCAGATTATAACAGTTACAATGATTCAATGACGATTCAACACATGTCCGGCCTATTGCATGTCCACCACGACAATAGGCCCACATTGGGTATTCCCCAATGAGACACCGTTCATCACCCTAATAGGTCGTCACCGTTCAGGCTACTTTCCCTTTGAAGATTGTTTCACTTTAAGTTTAGGTTCATTTAGTTTTTTTTTAAAATCATTTGAGTGAGAACACAAACTCAAAATAAATCAATGATCCCAAAATTCTGCACTTTAAGAATTGTCCATCAGAAATCAAACTATAAGGCAAACTTGCCAATCCAAATTCAACAACTCGATAATTCATCGTTCATTCATAGATGTTTATGCGAAATCCCTACTTAGGTATGGGACTAAGCTGGTACGAACCACAACTGGATTGTGCGAGGTTGAATACGCGTAATGATCATTTCTGACGATGTAAAAAATAAGTAAATGGAACAATACGAATCAAAGAAAATGGGAACGGGGGTGACACGAGAGGATGGTGACGCAGAAACCTTGAAACAAAGGGAAAATTGCGGGTAGCTTTGAGTCTACCAATCCACTATATGAATGATAATTGCTTTTTTTCTGGTTACAATGGTTCAACGAATTATAACTTGAATGTGAATGAATAACTAATTTTTCTCTCAATATAACAACGTGTACGTGAAGATGAATGATAATAATTTGTGTGATACTGTAACAGCCCTGATTTTATAGGTATTTCTGTTGTGTATTTATGTATGTTTATGTGATTTTATGTATGGTTCAAATTTATTTTTGAACTATTTATTTTATTTTATGTGAATAATTTCGATTAAATTCGAATTATTTTATTTTTATTGATTATTATTTATTTTATTATTATTTAATTTTCTAAATTAGTTATTTAATATTTTTGGGCTAAATCGATTTAACCATGATTGATCATGTAATTTTTGTAAATTAGCCCAATTTATCACGAAAGCCCATTAGGCCCATTTTTGGCCTCATGAGAACCGGGCCCCCCATGATTAGTGGCTTAGTTTGCCACTTTCCATGCATTCACACCTTAAACCACTTCTATAAATAGAAGGGTTAGTAAGGCTTGGAAGCTCATTTGCCCATTTAAACACATTTGCCATCTTAAACACTTGCCATCAAAAGATCAAACACTTCCCTCCATTTGCTCTCCTTCACACGCCACTTTTTGGCCTTCATCGCCCATCAATTGTTCATCAACTTTTAAACCCAAAACTTAAAGATTCATATTCCATTGATCTTTAAATGATTAAACATCCATCTATCTTCATGTTTTGTGATCAAGATCATTAGTTTTGATTGGGTTCCGGGTTGTTGCGCGTTTGGGTTTGGTTCGTGTGGAAGCCGTGTGTGCAAGTGGTGGTTCGTGTGGGAGCCGTGCAGTAGGACTGTGGCTAGTGGTGGTTCGTGTGGTGTCCCAGCAGTAGGGGTTGTGCTCGTGAGGGCTGCCAAGTGACTCGTGGTGGTACAAGGTGGTGCCGTGTTGTTCGTGCCGTGTGCGTGACTGTTGGGCAGTGTGGTTACTTTTCCGGGCAGCAAGATTTTGGTTATTTTTGTGTTTATATTTCATAAGGTAACATGCTTTCTCAACTTAATTGGTATACTATGTTTCATAGTATAGATTGAATGCATAGATTAGTTTATGTTGAAGTTTTGACATGTTTATGTGTATGAAATATAAATATGATTTTTAAATGGTTTTATGATGATTTTAAGGTTTATTATGATGATTCTATGATTGATTATGTTAGTGTTAAGTTTATGTTAATCATATTCAAGTTTGATGAATTTTGGATGTTAGAAAGTTAATGATTTCATGTGTTGAATTGATTGAGTTATGCGTGTAATTTGAGTATGTATGCATGAGTTCTTGATTCTTGAATGAGTTCTTGGTTGAAGTTCTTGAATCTTGATTGAGTTCTTGATTGAAGATCTTGAATCTTGGATGAGTTCTTGATGAGTTCTTTGAGTTCTTGATGAGTTCTTGATAAGTTCTTTATGAGTTCTTGATCGAGTCTTTAATGTTAAAGAAAGTTAAAGAAAAGGTTAAAGATTGTTTAAAGATGTTGTAAGATGTTTTGATTTACATGTTATTTCTTGAGTCAAGGCGTAAGATGCAACTTAAGAAGTAACTAAGAATGTAAACTTCGGATTAAAGGTTTAAAGATTTAAAGATTAGCTTGATTTCGTTACTAGACGCCTAAAACTTAGAGTAAGATTCTTTGTTTTTGGGTTAAGACGTTGCCCCTATCCTATCCGCGGTATTGGGATAGTTGGTGGTCTTACTATGTCGTCTTCGGATATGGATTTCCAGTAAGATTGGTTTCATGGGATTTGGGAGTAAGATTCTCAGTCCTGGCATAGTAGAAAGTTCGAAAGCGTAAGATGCGTTCGTACGTGCATAGTGCGGTCTAGTATGCGAATGATTGCGCCAAAGTTAAGATTGGTTAAGTCAGTTGAGTCAAGCATGATTACTTGTTATGATTCGCATGATTTGATTAGTTTGTATGGTTTGATTTGTGCTATGTTCATGTGTATCCCCGTTAGGGTGGGACAGTTATGTTACTCGCCACTGACGGTGGACTGTTGTTTACTTTTCAGATAATTCTGATGATGAGGTCCTTGCTTAGCTTTGGGTTGGGCGAGTGCCGTTGTTACATAGTTTTTGTATTATTGTTTTATGATATATTCTAGTTATACACGCTAGTAGTAGTACTTATATACTTTACTATAACTCTGACATGTATTTGGAGTTGCGTATGTTGGTAGTAGTAGTATGACTTTTGGGATTAGTTGTGTACAATCTTGTGGGTAATTGTACTTTTGGTTTAGTATATATATATATATAATCTTTTGAGGTTTTGTTTTAATTTTTAAGTATTTTAGTTTGTTAGTTCTGGCTATTCAACTCGTCGGTTTCTTCCGCGTCGGTTTAAGCGAGTCGGGTCGTCACAGATACGATCGGTTTTTTCTTCTATTTAATCACCTAAAATCACTAACTAGCCGTTTGCCACAAAATAGTAACCATCTCCTATTTCCTTAGGATTCGTGAGACAAAGTGGGGAAGACTTCTTCATGCCACATCAACACACGCCTGGCTCTCTCTATGCAAGCCGGCTTTTGACCCATTCGTCCACTTCAAATTTAAACTCATGCCTTCTTCTAGAATCATCTGGCGTGATCCTGTATCTCTGCTTCTCGGCTTCACTTGCTTCTCAGCTTTTAACCTGTACTTAGGTTAGGTAAATTTGACCATAACAATTTTCCCCCAACTCGTTGGTTGGGAATTCCGTATGACGCAACCTGCGAGTTTTATTTAAGAATGGGCGGTTTAAGCCGAAAATGTTTATAATTAAGTTAAGTAAAAAACAAGAAATTGTTAATCAACAATCTAGGTTCATAACCGCTTGAATTAACTAAAATCAACTCAAATAATTCAAATTAATGTAAAAGGATTTGAAATAATTCAAAATAACAAGGGAATCTTCCCTCTCCCCATGAGTGGGACATGTGTCATGCTGCTGTCATGTTGGGGGATGATTTTTACATGCAAGGACATTAACTCCCTCTCCAACCGTCATTATTAAGGGGCTATTTCCAACCGTTTCACTCCACTTCAAACCCATTTCCACATTTCTTCAACTTCTCTCTTCAATTGCTCTCAAACTCTTCTTTGCAATTCTCTCTGCTAGGCGATTTCTGCTCTCCTTTCCCCAGCGATTTCTGCTCCGTCATCACAGGTAACCTTTTTGCTCTACCTTCTTACTTTCTTTCGTCTTTTCTTTTCCCATCTACTTGGCGACTTGTTCTTTTTGGGTTTTTTTGGGTAACTCCGACCTTAAGTTGGGAAATTTGGGTGGATTTTTGTAGTTTTCAGGTTCTAACAACCAATTAGCCCTAATTTCCAATAATGGGTAAAGCTAAAGAACACTACATTAGTGTGGTACAAGACAAAGATTTAGACGAACTTAAAGAAATGGTTAATTTTCCCTCAGGGGCGGCAGTATTCGCCCCTCAACCTGACCAAAAGCCCGAATTGGTTGACCTTGACACTTGTGTCATTTACACCTACTGTTTTGATTTAGGTCATAAATTTCCCTTCTCCCCTTTAACCAAAGTTGTGCTTACTAATTGGGATGTAAACCCGGGGCAATTGGGGTCGCAAGTGTGGAGGATTCTTGCATTAGTAGAACACTTAACGGCTAATTGGGATGAAGCCTTTACATACGATGACTTGATGTCGGTATACGGGGTAAAGAGAGCTCCGGACTTCACCTAATCGCTCAAGAAGCGTGTAGGATGTGACTACTTGGTTGTGGACAAGGATGTTAATGATAGGAAATGGAAGGAATCCTATATTTTCGTCACCAAGTCGAGTTTGGGGGAAGTAGGGGATTGGCTTCGAGGTGGATGGAATTATGGAGGTATAACTAACATGTTCGCTTTGTCTAATTTTTTCCAAATGTATTGACCTCTATGCTTTCGTACTTGTTTTTGCATGTTGTAGATCTTGACATTCCTACTTCGGAGTCCGAGCCTACCAGGGAGTGTGTTACTAAATTCTTGATGATCCCTCGAAGACGGAGAACGTTCTCTAGGGCTTACATTCCCCCTTGCTACAACCTGCTTCCCAGCTCTTCCACTACTATGGGTATGTTTAGATTGTTTTTCCTCTTTTTGCTTACGTGTTATCTGCTACTCTGGTTCTCACTTCATGTTTATGGCCTTTGCAGCACCCCGCGGCATCTTCCACTTCATGTTTATGGTTCAGAGGAGGAGATCCTCAAAAGGGCTCAACGGATGAGAAGGAAGAGGGGTGGAGCCACCACTTCAAGTACTAACAGAACTACTCTGCGTGGCGTTGAATTGGGTGTGGAAACCCCCACGAAAAAGACAAAGTCTGATGACTTGATAGTGGTGGATCCTCCCCTCAATCTTGCTCTTCGTGTTCCCAAATCTCCGGATCCCATCTTATCGGGTATCCTATCTGACTTCCTCTCCCACCATGGAGTGGACTATGGGATCATGCCTACTGCTTCCCAGCTTCTTTTCTCCTTGGCTGAGAAGAGGTTGGACCCTTATGACTCAGAGGTCCTGGTTGCCCGAACTGTGGGCCATCTTCTTCAGGTACTTGTTATTTTTTTTCCCGCATACTAGGTTTTCGTGTTTTTTTAAGCTTTATCTGGATCGTGCCCTTTTAACATTGTGTATTGTGTAGGGTCTGCAAAATGAGCTGGTTATGACTAAGCGTCTCAGGAGCCTAGCTGACGCTCAGGTCAAGGCGAATCTGTGTATGAGCGAGCTCCAGGCCACTGTCAGCAAAGCTGAAGAGGAGAAAGCAGCGGAGCTGAAGGCGCTAGAAGAGAGGCTCACCCGAGAAGCAGAAAAGTGGGAGAAAGAGCTTGTTCAGCAAATAGAGGAGCTGAAGAAGGGGTTAGCTGAGGAGCAGAGGCTAAAGCAGGAACCTCTGGAGGAGTGCAAAGATATGGAAGCTGAGGTCACGGTGTTCACGAGGGCTTAGGTTTCTCATCAATTCCTCATCCAAAAGCTGCCCAAGTCCCAATTCAGGGGGTATATTGACACGTACCTTCAAATGGGGTTTATGTCTAATCTAGGATCAGCTCTTCCGGTTGTTGGAGATGTTGAAGCTGGTGAGGGATCAAGCAGGAAGGTGGACGAGGGTGTAGGCGACAATGTTGAGGCTTAGTTTCCATAAATCCTTTGGTTATTCGAACAATTGTCTTTGTTTTTCTTTGCTAGACAATTTAACTACTTAACTGTTTTCTTTACTGTTGGCTAAGGGGCCAACGTGTTTTGACATGTACCTAACGATGTGTGACTATTTGTTCTGACCGTGTGTTAGCTTTAGCTTTTCCGCCTTTGCTTTCAATGTTTGCTTCTGTTGCTTGCTTTTATTATCATGTGTTTGCCTTTATTGCTTCTTTGCGTATGTCTGCATCCATAAACAGGTTAGGGGCGACCGTTGGTGTTTCCACCAACAGCCCTCCGATGCTTAAGTCAGTAACGGTTCTTGAAAAAGAAATTTTGGAATGATACATAAAGTCCACATAAGCATTTTAGGGGTTATACATAACCTAATCACCTGTCTACCTGATAACGTTGTAAACTGCCAACCTGAGTACCTAGGCACCAGACGACCTGATATGTTTTCCACTTATGTAACTCTGCAACATAACACTGGTTAGGAACGACCGATGCTTAAGTCAGTATATTATTTTGAAAAAGAAATTTAGGAATTTATTTTATATAAGTAGTACACCTGATTAGTTGGGGATAGCTGCCCCCTGCAGTACACTTTTATAAGTGGTACTTCTTCAAGTGTACTACATTCCAGCTTCTAGGAATTTGTTTACCTTGTTGGTCTACTAGGCGATATGCCCCCTTTCCTACTACCTTTTCTATTTGACACGGTCCTTCCCAGGTTGCCCCCAGCTTTCCTGCATTCCGTTCTTGCGTATTCTGAAATACCTTCCTAAGCACCCAATCTCCAGTTTGGAACATCTTTGCTTTTACGTTCTTGTTGAAGCTTCTCGACACTATGGTTTGATATGCTTTATTTCTTATCATTGCATTTTCTCTTAAATCTTCTATGGTATCCAGATCACACGTTATTACTTCTACATTTTGCTCTGGTGTGAGTAATCCATATCTTGTTGTGGGGGTCACCACTTCTGCTGGTAATACAGCTTCACAGCCGTATACCAGAGAAAATGGTGTCCTGCCCGTAGCAGTTCTAGGTGTAGTCCTGTTAGCCCATAGTATCCTTGGTAGTTCTTCTACCCACCTTCCTTTTTTTGCTTCCAACCTTTTCTTGATACCGTTGATGATGACTTTATTACTTGATTCTGCTTGCCCGTTTGGCTTAGGGTACCTAGGTGTTGATGTATGTAGGTCTATGTTCCACTCTTTGCAGAAGTCCCTTGTCTTATCACTGATGAACTGAGATCCGTTGTCGCATATGATTTCTGATGGGATCCCAAACCTGCAGATGATGTTATTCTATAAAAATGATATAACTTCCTTATCTCTTACCTGAGAGTAAGCTGCAGCTTCTATCCACTTCGAGAAATAGTCTGTTACTGCGAGCATATACGTTTTCTGACCTGGTGCTTCTGGTAACTTTCCTACTATGTCCATTCCCCATCTCATGAAGGGCCACGGTGTGAGGATTGGATTTAGCTGTTGGGTGGGTTGGTGCAACAAACCTACATACTTTTGACATTTATCACATTTAGATGCGTACCTGTGGGCGTCTTCTTTAATGGTTGGCCAATAGTACCCGTATGTTAGGATTCTATTGGCTAACGACCTTCTTGCTATATGGGATCCACATTGACCGTCGTGAAATTCTGAGAGGATAGTTGGCCATTCGGCTTCGAACAAGCATCTCTACATAATTCCTTTGGACCATCTTTTGAACACAACGCCTTCTCGTACTTCATAACTTGCTGCTTTTGTTTTTATCTTCTTAGCCTCCATCTTGTCTTGTGGTAATGTTTGGTTTTGCAAGTAGTGGAGGATTTGTTGGAACCAAGGCGTACCTTGGGAAGTGGAATTTAAAGGGAGATTATCTTGCTCGGGTTTTGTTATAGCTGGGCTTGATAAATGTATTAAAGGTATGTTGTCGAAGTTGCAGTTCTTAAGTGTTGATCCTAGGTTAGCGAATGCATCTACTTGCATATTCTGGTCCCTAAGTACCCGGGTAATGGTGAACGGTTGAAACTTTTCTGCTTTCTGCTTTGCTATTGCTAGGTAGGCGATCTTCTTTGAATCATTGGTTGCAAATTCTCCACGGATTTGACTTACTATCAGTAAACTGTCACTATAGACGTTCAACCCTGTAGCTCCCAAGTCTTTGGCTAATGTCATTCCTACAATTAAAGCTTCATACTCTGTTTCGTTGTTAGTACCGGAGAAGTCGCAGGTTATGGATTGCACTATCATCTCCCCTTGTGGTGATTTTAGTACAACCCCTAACCCTGCTCCTCTAAAATTAGATGAATCGTCTACATATAAAATCCATATTTGAGGACCAGATAACTGGTTTAACTGCAACATTTCACTGTCACAAAATCTGCCACAAAATCTGCCACAAACAGGCTCCAGGGTTGGGCTGAAATCTGCCACAAAATCTGCGAGTGCGTGCGATTTTATGGCCGACCCGGCTGGTACCCGATGTCTAAACTACTTAGTGCAATGGCCTATTTTCACATTCTTCAGGAAAGTTCGGGTTTTTTTAAAACTGCTTTTATCGGGTAATTGGTCATTACTACTACTGTGTGGGACTCGAAATAATGCCTTAACTTCTTAGATGCCGTAACCAGGGTTAAGACCAATTTTTCTAATGAAGAGTACCTGGTTTCAGCATCCAAGAGCGTTTTGCTTACGTAATAGATGGGGAGTTACTGGTTCTCAGCTTCTCTGGTTAATACGACGCTCACTAATTCTTCACTAACTGATAGGTATAGCTACAATATTTTCCCCGGGTTAGGTTTGGATAGCAGAGGAGGCGATGTCAGGTAATGTTTCAGTTCCTAGAGTGCTTTTTCATGCTCCTTTGTCCATTCAAACCCTTTATTTTTTCGTAAAACATTATAAAACAAATGGGATTTATCTGAAGATTTAGATATAAACCTATTTAATTCAGCTACCCTATCGGTTAGTTTTTGTACCTCTTTTAAGTTAGCAGGTGACCTGAAGTTTACAATGGCTCTTACATGGTCGGGGCAAGCTTCGATGCCCCGCTGTGTTACTATGTACCCGAGGAATTTCCCTGCTACAACTCCAATGGAGCATTTTGTGGGATTCAGCTTCATGTTGTACTTCCTGAGTATCTCGAAGGTCTCGGTTAAATGTTCGATGTGATCCTCGACTTTCTTGGATTTCACTAACATGTCGTCGATGTAAACTTCCATCGTATCTCCCAGTTGGTTCTCGAACATTTTGTTCACTAATCTCTGGTAAGTTGCGCCTGCATTCTTTAAACCAAAGGACAATACTTTATAACAATATATACCTTTGTCTGTGACGAAAGCTTTTTTTTCCTGGTCCTTTGCATGCATCAATATCTGGTTATAACCCGAGTATGCGTCCAAGAATGTCAGCATCTCACGTCCGGCTGTTGCGTCCACCATCGAGTCAATGTGAGGTAGAGGGAATGGATCTTTTGGGCATGCCTTGTTCAAATCTGTAAAATCAATACAAACTCTCCACTTGCCATTCTTCTTCCCCACAACGACCACATTGGCTAACCATTTTGGATACTTTACCTCCCCGATTTTTCCTACTTCCAAGAGTTTTGCTACTTCTTCATTTATGATTTTGTTTCTTTCTGGTGCAAATTTCCTCCTTTTCTGCTTCACAGGTTTCATACTTGGGTCTACATTCAGCTTGTGAGTGATGATTTCGGGGCTGATTCCGACCATATCCTCGTGTGACCAAGCAAAGCAATCTAGATTCTGCTTCAGGAAATTGATTACGGCTTCCTTCTGGGGCACGGTGAGGGTGGCACCAACTAAAAATTTGCGCTCTGGTTGCGAAGGGTCCAGCTCCACTTCATCTAATAACATTTCTTCTGGTACAATTGGGGCTGGATTCTGCTGTAATTGCTATGCCAACTCCTTCTTTAATTTCAAGCTGCTGTTATAACATTCCATGGCTGCTTTTCTTTCTCCTTTGATCTCTTGGATCCTCCACGGTGTTGGGAACTTTACTACCTGGTGGAAGGTCAACGGCACTGCTTTCATCTTGTGTATCCATGGTGTACCGAGTATAATGTTGTAAGCTGATGGGCAATCCACTACATTGAAAACGTTTGAAGTATTTACTCCTCCTGCCTAAGTGTGCAACGTCACTTCACCAACTGTCTGCTTGGTTTCTCCGCTAAATCCTACCAGAGTTTTGGTATTCTTCACCACGTCTGCTTCTCCCAACCCCATGGCTTCCAGTACATCCATGAAGATGATGTTTTCCGTGCTTCCTCCATCTACTAGGACTCGTTTGGTGAGAAAGTTGCTGACATGTAGTGAAATTATCAAACAGTCGTGGTGCTCAGTTGTTTCCAGGTTATCTGCTTCAAAGCTAACTGGCATCTCTAGTAGCTTCTTCTCTGCTTCATGCAGAAGCCTTCTGCTTATGCTCGACACTGACCCAGTTTCTCTAACTACTCTTTTAGCTGCAGAATATGTTAGGCCACATAAATCAGAACCTCCTATGATGGAATTGATTACCTTTCCGAATGGCGGTAGTGGCGGTGGTCCTTCTGATTGGTTGATCACTGCTTCTTTTGTCTGCGTCAGGTGGTCTAAATATCCTTTCTTGTGTAACCAAGCTACTTCTTTCTTCAGCTGGAAGCATTCCCTGGTCACGTGCCCATGGTCTTGGTGATAGCACCACTTTGATTTATCTTTATCTGAGTCCGGTTTGTTACTTTTCTTGGGCCATCTCACCTTCTCACCTACTCGCCTTAGGGATTCTACCACGCCTTCTGCATCTGTATTGAACTGGTGTGAGGATAGGCTAGGGTAATCCACGTGTTTTCTGGTTGTGCTCGGGTTACTTGCAGTAGCCAAAACAGAATAATCAGTTGCTGATTGATCCAGAGTAGCGGAGTTTACCTGATCTGGTTCCCTTTTTGGGTAGGGTTGGTGTCTCCAGGTTCTGCTTTGTTGTTTCCTAGGTTCTGGTCCTCCGGCTCGTGGTGTTTCATCTTCTTCAAAGCGGATCTCGGCCATGGCTCTTCGCCTTACGTCCTCAAAGTTGGTAGCTGGGTACCTAGTCAATTCCCGGTACAATTTCGAAGCAGGGGGAAGTCCTCTTCTGAAAGCTTCTACATAGGTTTGGGTGTCAACATCTGGTATCCTGATCATCTCCTTGTTGAAGCGGTCTAGGTATTCTCGGGTTGGTTCCCCTTGACGTTGGGCGATCCGGTACAAATCACTAGAGTGTTTCTCGAGTGCTCTGCTACTGGAGAATTGGTTACAGAATTTGGTAGCTAAGGTGGTGAAGTCTGGAACGGATCCTACTTTCAGGTTGATTAGCCATTGCAAGGCGGGTCCATCCAGGGTGCCTCGGCAATGAAGGGGCTATGCGAGTATAACTTCTGCTTGTTCCGGGAGGGTATGTTGATCTTTTTGGGTGGTATATTTTCCACTATCTCGGCAATGAAGGGGCTATGCGAGTATAACTTCTGCTTCTCGAATAAGTCGTGTTCGTGGGAACCAGAGGACTTGGACATCATTTTCTTCATCTCCTTATCCTGCTTCTTTATATTTTCTACGTCCTTGGCGGTCAGGGTGACTTCTTGATCATCTCGGTCATCTTCTTCGTGTGGTGTATTATAGCCTTCGTCTTCTTGTGTTTTTTCCCTGTCGTCTTCTCCGTCTGAATTTCCATCCAGATTGAGGACGGGGATGTTGTCGGTTCTGAATTTCTTCTTGTTTTTGGGGATGCTACTCTTCACGGATTCTAATTCTTTTTGCAGGGAAGCTACGGTTTCATCTTTGGCTTTAGCTGCTTCGATGACCACTCTTAGTTGCTCTTGGGTTTCCTTTAGGGCTTGGGACATTGCTTCGATCTGCTTCGCGTTTGCACCTTGGCTTGATGTCTCGGGAGCCATAATCTATGTTTGGAAAAAAGCAAAATAATATGCGTATTTTTGTGTTTTTTGTGACGAGTAGGTATATACTCCTTTTTTTTCTTTTTTTTTGATTTTTCGAGTGAACAATCAAGCTATGGCCCCACGGTGGGCGCCAAATTGTTTATGTGAAATCAATACTTAGGTATGGGACTAAGCTGGTACGAACTACAGCTGGATTGTGCTAGGTTGAATACGCTTAATGATCGTTTCTGACATGTAAAAAAATAAGTAAATGGAACAATGCGAATCAAAGTAAATGGGAACGGGGGTGACACGAGAGGATGGTGACGCAGAAACCTCGAAACAGAGGGAAAACTGCGGGTAGCTTTGAGTCTACCAATCCACTATATGAATGATAATTGCTTTTTTTCTGGTTACAATGGTTCAACGAATCATAACTTAAATGTGAATGAATAACTAATTTTTCTCTCTGTAGAACAATGTGTACGTGAAGATGAATGATAATAATCTGTGTGATACAATCGGTTTTTTTTTCTATTTAATCACCTAAAATCACTAACTAGCCGTTTGCCACAAAATAGGAACCATCTCCTATTTCCTTGGGATTCGTGAGACAAAGTGGGGAAGACTTCTTCATGCCACGTCAGCACACGCCTAGCTCTCTCTATGCAAGCTGGCTTTTGACTCGTTCTTCCACTTCAAATTTAAACTCATGCCTTCTAGAATCTTCTGGCGTGATCTTGTATCTCTGCTTCTCGGCTTCACCTGCTTCTCAGCTTTCGACCTGTACTCAGTTTAGGTAAATTTGACCATAAAAATAGACACCACTTATACTTCTTAAATCAAAGCAAGTACAAATATTCACCATTCCATAACCAAATTCTATGACGTAAATAATTCATCAAACAATGACAATCAACAAATTACTAAGAGCATCAAACTTTTCAAAATCATGTGCATAGGAGAAAATTTTCGAAAAAGTAATAATATACTTACCACCTTACTTTTCGAAATTTACATGTACATATACCAAATAATTTTTGAAAATAGTACGTAAGATTACATAAAGCATTTTGAAAGTTTTAAGTTTCAAAAATCATAATATAAATACATAGTATATTTTCGAAAATTAGAAATAATATTTGCAATCCATGAACATTAATTTTTGAAAATTTCAGATTTTATAAATAAAATAAATAAGCTTATTTTGGAATTCTAATGGGTATTTGGTACCCAAATTATATGGTCTATAACACATGTACACAACCCTTAGTCCAAAAACAAGTTTTAATTTGATTTTCGAAAATTACAAAAGCATTATTAACCCAATTCTGGACAACAATTATATTTGGCATAAAGTGCCTTTAAAACCATCCATTAGTACTCTAAAACTCGCCTAAAAACATCCCTTGAATGCCCATGCATTCACACGAAAATACTACTACTATGCACACAATTAATCGTAATTTTACGTCATCAAAATAACCTTAAAAACAATAACTAAAACTACTACTTAAGCATGCATATAACTTCTACTAAAGTATAAATAAACATAACTTTAAAACATTAAAACTACGCTAGAACATAGTACTAAGCATGCTAAAACATAAAGCGTAAAAACAAACTAATCTAACCTAAGCATACAAGAACCTAGGGGCTAAAGAAAGCAGTAGACATCGAAGCATACCTCAACGTCTGGAAGGATACTTTGAGTTTGCTCCCTCCTCAGGAAAAAAAATTAACTCAATTCTCTCAATTATTCTTCCGTGAAAACTTTTCACTTGTTACTCCTCTTTTCTTAGAGGAGAAGTGGAAGAATGGTAGAGAGAATTGTGAGGAGTGAGGATGGGTGAAGAGCTTTATTTATAGGTGAAAGGGGTGGAGGAAAGTGGTAGACTTTCCATGTGGGAAAAAGAGGTGGAGTGGTAGTGGTTGAGCCGTGTGGGATGGGGAGGAGATAATGTGAGGTGGTGATGAGGTGGCCTCGGGAGTTGTGTTGTCAAGCTTTTATTATTTTATGACTAATTGAATAATTAATCTAATTATGCGGCAATTAAAATACAACATGCATAAAACGACCTTTAAAAATAAAATTCTAATCCATAAAAATATTTTTCCATAAAATAAAATAATTTTCGCAATACATATATATTATTTTCAAAATATATAAATACATATTTATTTTGAAAATATTTCAACTTCAAAAATAATTTATTATTTTCCGAAAATAATATTACGGCAAAATACTTTGTTTATAATAAATACCTTTTAAAAAATATAATTCGAAAAGCTCTTTTTATAAAATATAAAACCTTTTTATAGAAAATACAATTTTTTAAAATCCTTAAAAAATTATGGGTATTACATGGTGGTTGATTGTATACTACCCCATACGGTGTTAGTTGTATTGCAGTATGGAAGTGTGTATTATACCACCACTCTGCTAAGGGTAGCCATTTACTCCAGTCATACATCTCAAATAACCTTACAAGCACTTGTTTACTATTTCAGTCTGTCCATCAGATTGAGGATGATAGGAACTGGACATATGTATTTCTGTACCATGTAGGGTCATCAATGCTTGCCAAAAATTACTCCAGAAAATTGCAACTCTGTCACTTACTATGATTTTAGGCCATCCATGTAACTTGAAGATATTATCTAAGTATGCTTGAGCTACATCCACAACTGTGAATGGGTGTTTAAGAGCTACAAAATGAGCATATTTACTTAACCTATCTACAACTACAAATATTACTTCATATCCTGCAGATTTAGGCAAACCATTAATAAAATCCATTGATATGTCAACCCACACTTCTTCATGAATTGGTAAAGGTTGTAATAGACCTGGTGAAGCAGCATGATCATACTTTGAAGCTTGGCAAAGTTTGCATATTCTGATGAAGTTGCTAACATCTCTTGTCAAACCCCTCCAAATAAACAATTGTTTGACTCTCCTTGTAGTTAATTCTCTGCCTGAGTGACCACCTTCTGGTGTAGAATGCATCCAATATAGGATTTCCATTTTGAGTTGCTGATTTGGTCCAACCACCAACCTTCCTTTCTTCCTCAGTAGGCCCCCCCATAAGCTTGTGTCTATTAAATTCTTCATGATCATGTAATTCTTCAATGATTGTCACCAAATTATAGTCTAGGTGGTAAATTATTTTAATTTTGGTTATCAAATTTGATGAAATAATTGAGATGGCCATATATAGTACTTCTGAAATTTTGACTCTGGACAAAGCATCAACTACTTTATTCTCTGCTCCACTCCTATATTGTCTTTCATAAGTGAAACCCAATAACTTTGACAGCCACAATTGTTGGAATGGTGTAGATATCTTCTCGTCTAGAAGCCACTTTAAGCTTTTCTGATCTGTTTTAATGATGAAGTTCCCTGTTGATAAGTACTGCTCCCACTTTTGAACTGCAAAGACTAAGGCTAATAGCTCTTTTTCATATACTGACAATCTTTGCCATGTTGGCACTAATGTTCTGCTGATGAAAGCCAAGGGATGTCCCTTCTGCATTAACACAGCACCAATACCAGTAGTAGAAGCATCTGTCTCTACAATGAAAGGTTGGTTGAAATTTGGGACAGCTAACACAAGGGACGTTACCAGGGCCTGTTTGAGGGAATCAAAGGCCATTTGAGCTATAGGATTTCAATTAAAGGCCCCTTTATTCAACAAATCATGCAGAGGTTTGCAAATATGTGCATAATTTTTGACAAATTTTCGGTAATACCCAGTGAGGCCAAGGAAGCTTCTGAGATCTTTGATAGTTTTAGGGGCTGGCCAATTGGATATTGCTTCTAACTTCTTAGGGTCAGTTTCAACTCCCTTCCCAGAGATAAAATGTCCTAAGTATTCAACCTTGTGCATTAAATATGACCATTTACTCTCCTTCACAAACATCTTTTGTTCCTTCATAAGTTCAAAAACTCCCCTAAGATGACCCCACTCTGCTAAGGACTTAGTCTAGACCAAAACATCATCAAAGAACACTAGAACACATTTTCTTAACAGAGGTTTGAACACCACATTCATCCAAGCCTGGAAAGATGCTGGAGCATTGGTTAGCTCAAAGGACATTACCAAAAATTCATATTTCCCACTATGTGTCTTGAATGCAGTTTTGAAGACATCACTAGGATGGACTCTTTGTTGATGATAGCCAGATCTAAGGTCCAATTTAGTAAAGAGAGTGGCTCCTGCTAATTCATCAATCAACTCCTCTATAATAGGTATTGGAAATTTATCTTTAATAGTCCTCTTATTGAGTTCTCTGTAGTCTATGCAAAGTCTCCATGTTCTATCCTTTTTCCCTACTAGCACCACTGGGTGAAGCATAGGGGCTGGGACTATTCTGAATTATTCCTCTTTGTAACATTTCTTCCACTAATTGCTCTATATGGTCTGATGTTGATAGGTGCAGCATTAGGGTCTAAAGGAATCCTGTGATCATGTACTCCTCTTGGAGGGGGCAACTCAATTGGGTCAGCAAAAACCATGTGATATTCCTCTTTAAGCTGTTGCAGTTCTGTTGCAATGTACTCAGGACAAGACAACTGAAACAAGGTTACTTGGGAATCTGTTGGGATCATTTGCATAAGACACAGCTGGGCTACTTGCTGAATCATCTTGAAACTGGGTTCTTTCTATAAAACTTGAAGCTTCTTGGGAGAGACACCTTTTAACAAGAAGGGTTGGCCCTGATATTGAAATTCCATCAGCGATTTCTGAAAGTCCCAATGAATCCTGCCTAGTGTACTCAGCCATTGCACACCTAGGACCATATCATAACACCCTAATGCAATAAGCATCACTTCAGTTTTAAAAGGTTTCTGATTCATTTTCCTCTGGAAATGAGGACATTTATGTTGACATGATATGCTGTTACCATCAGCTACTATGATGGCTTGAGGGTCCATGGATTCAATTATGCATTTTAGTTTTTTGGCCATTGAAAAGTCAAGAAAATTATGGGTACTTCCTGAGTCTATGAGAATGTGTATAGGAGCATTGGCCACCTATCCCACAACCCTCATTTTGAAAAATTATGATTGCCTGATCCACAAATTCACTTCCTCTATCAATTTCCGAACACCTTTTACAACTATAGAGGTCGTGGCGTCATGATTGCATGCAATATCGTACAATGGTTCCAACAACACACTTATTTTGTCGCCTCTTCACGATTAAAGTCTTGCTATGATCATGGTACGCTACAAATATTTTTGTGTGCTTCGGTAAAACATCCTTCCTCCACCTTCGAATTACATAAGTCTCTGGGATTAGATCAACGAAATTTTGGTCTAAAACTCTAATCAAATGCCGACAGACTATCCCATGAGTTTCAAACATTTTACATTCACAAAACGCATATTTAGAATCGCTATCATTGTAATGACCCGCATTTTAGCAACGTTGTTTTCGGAGAAAACAACAACACAGATAAACATTCAATATTAAATTCCATAACAACAGCGGAAGCTCTAAACTTAATCATTTTGTTAGTCAAAAATAAGTAAACCAATCATAGAAAATGTCCAAAAATCCTTTTGAAATACTAAAGTTCTACTACAAGAAGTAGAAAACAATAACAAGGTTAAATCATCTATAAATGGGTAGTTACAACTACTACACTTGCTCGCTCATGAGACAACCATCGTAAACCCAGATTACTCAGCTACGTTACCTGAAAAGAAATGGGGGGTCCACAGTCAGTGGGGGGTAAGTAGAATGTTCTACGTAATCATAGAACGTAATCAAGTACATAATAAACAGAACATAGCACATTCAATTCATAGCATTATCATGGTTACATATTCAAATCATAAATCACAAGAATACATCACACAATCAGATACGCAGCGGAACATACTTAACATAACCAAACTATACTCTCTAGCTAGGGTCACCTCAAGACTCTAGACTCCATAGACTGTGTCAACTCATCTTTCATTATTCCATTCATTAACTTTCATCAGTCCAACTTCAACATACAACAATCGCACTTCATCGTTCCAACGGTCCGACTTCAACGCACGACAGATGTGCTTCATCGTTCCATAGGTCCAACTTCAACATACGACTATTGCACTCCATTGTTCCATTTATTCTTTAATTATCTTTCATAGGTCCAACTTCAACGTACGCCGATCGCACTCCATCGTTCCAATGGTCCAACTTCAACGTACGAGAAATGTACTTCATCGTTCCATTGGTCTAACTTCAACATACGATTATTGCACTCCATTGTCCCATTAATCCTTTCATTGGTCCAACTTCAACGTACCACAGTTGCACTCCATCGTTCCAATGGTTCAACTTCAACGTACGACAAATGTACTTCATCGTCCCATTGGTTCAACTTCAACATACAACAATAGCACTCCATTGTTCCATTAACATTATCTTTCATTCACCCATTCATTTATTTACTCTAAGTCAACCCTTCTTAACACTAGTCAACTCTAGGTCAAACATCCTAGCTTTGACTTCTAGACACTTCACATGACTCGGTCAACGCTTTCATATCATTCAAAACTCAACATTAAATTCATACAACACAATCCAACAATTCATACATCGATTCGTAGATATATATAATTCAATAATTAAGATCCAAATATCAAATTGATAAAATAGAAGTCAAATCATAGTCCATAAAATCTTTATGGCACTCGGCCTTCACGCAACTCTCCCCTAAAATCAATTCTTGATAATCAATTTTAATTAATCAATAAATTAAAATAATAAACCTCCAAATTAAACCAGTTATAATAATTCCGTGAATGAGTTAAAAATCCAATCTTTTATCAGTTTAAAATAATAAAAATTGTGCCTTTATTCTAGTTCAAAACTCACGGCAAAAATCAAAGACTCAACAAATATATTTCAAGATTTTAGTTAATCAATTCCAAAATATTAATAATCAATATATATTATCAGGTTAATTAGTAAAAACTCATGCTTTCTTATAAGGATTTTTTGCTTTGAATAATACAACATTTCAACGATTTGCAAAGAATAATACAACCTTCTGTTTATTCGTGAATAATACAAACTTGGCTTCATTTTTGCAACGAATAATACAAAACCGGTTTTTGACTTATAAAACATGTTATAGGGACACGTGTCACGTTATGATTGGTCCTTGTAATTTTTGTTTAAAAAAAAGAAATTAAATAGAAAAATTGCAAAATAAAATCAAAAAATAAAAAAAAATTATTAAAAATATCTGAAAATTAAAAATAAATTAATTTTTAAAAATTTTGATTTTAATTTTTTTTATTTTTCTGACTTAAAAAAATAAATAATAAATAATTTTTTTAAAAAAAAATTGTTTTTGATTATTTTTTAAAAAATTTTGATTTTGACAGTGGGGGGTGGGGGGTAAATTATTTTTTTTTTTTTTTTAATTTTGATTTTGATTTTGATTTTTTTTTATTTTTCTGACTTAAAAAAATAAAAATAAAAAAATCAATAGTTTTAACCTGAATAGCAGGTTAAAGGTCATCTGTATTATTGGTTGCAAAATTGAGGACAAGGTTGTATTATTCACGAAAAAACGATAGGTTGTATTATTCTTTGCAAATCGTTGAAAGGTTGTATTATTCAAAGCAAAAAATCCTTCTTATAATTCCAGGTTTTCGAACTACTCTTCCATATCACAACCAGTCGACATTTTAATTTAAAAAAAAAAAGAACAACAATCAATTCTTTAATTCAAGAACTTATACCATTACAATATTAAATCAAGACACTCATAAAGAAACTTGGATTGAACAAGATTATAACAAAAACAATTCTTGAGCCATGCCATCATACACGAAAATATACAAGATCATACAATTTCTATTCGATTTTCATGCAAGGAAAATAATTCAACAAATTGCACTTCAAGATTCATGGCAAGAAATATATAGAGAACATAAAAATCATAATAAAATATTGAATAAATTATCATAGAACCTCATGTACCACTCGACATGCATCAATAATCAACATACACATAATTTTAACCTATTCTAAATAATCATAAACAATTCTAAACTTGTTCTATGAATTATATAATTAATTGAATTCTAAGATTAGGCAAAACATCTAATTACCTTAGTTTGAAGTACAAAAAGCTGTGTTAAGGGGTGTTGGGGTTCGGCCGTGAAATCATTCGAGTGGGGTGTTTTGCTTTCGCCTTGTTTCTTGCTTCGGTTCTTGAGTTAATCCTGTAGGTAAGTTGTTGGGAGCCTTCAAGAAGTGGTGTTTAATTGATTGTAGATGAGAAGGAAGGGAAAGAAAATATGTTGTTAGTTCTTTTGATGGCTGCCGTGAAGTGAAGGGAGTAGGATAGGTTTTATTTTTCTTTGCTAGGTTGTTGGGGTAGTTTACTAAAATT
Organism: Salicornia ramosissima; assembly: GCA_951394345.1. NCBI lineage: Eukaryota > Viridiplantae > Streptophyta > Magnoliopsida > Caryophyllales > Amaranthaceae > Salicornia > Salicornia ramosissima. The sequence goes on from OX596237.1 coordinate 31,945,874, forward strand.
TAGGAGAGAAAGATAGGAATGGAGGTAGGGTCTTTTCTAGATTAGTTTTTAGATTTTTGGAAAATAAACAAATTAATTAGAAGAGACAAATAAAGGTTTGGTCGTGTGGGACTAAGGGGGTTAAAACTGAATTGGGCTTTGGCCCTAGATTGGCAAAGCATGGTAAAAAGTATGGGCTCGGTTTTTAATTTGGGTTTGAACCTTTTGCCCAACAAAATAAGGAATTAAAAAATAAATAAAATTTTAAAATAGCCTAAAATTTCGGGTTATTACAATCATACTACACACAATACATACGTCTTTTATCAGTTAAAACCTCTTGATGACAACCCTTTGGTAGTATCCAAACCCTATCTTCTAGCAGATAAATATACTTGTTATTTGCCTCATGTTTCTCTTCCCTGACAAAACAGTAGGTTACACGCTCGCATTCACGTTGAACTTCCCTAAACTTGTTATCAGTGTATATTTTCCTAAAAAGCTTTTCAACAGCAAAACCTGTAGATATATTTCTAATCCATTTCTCGTCTCTTGCATCTACATCATGCTCTTGGAACACTCGCCTTTCAACAGCAGCACAATATTTTTCACCAAATTTATAAGTCGAGTATGTCAGCCTATGAACTTATCAAAGAAACTATTTATACTCTCCACCCTCTGTGTTGTTTGCATACCAGCCCAAAAATAATCCTTGACAAAAGCAGGAACCCACATATGTCTTTCCTCAAATAAATTCGAGAACCATTCATTACTTTTTAAGGAGAAGTTTTTTATTACTTGTTCCCAATTACGCTCAAATTCTCCTATGCTCAGTGAGTCATAAACAACTCCTAGTAACTCTTCTTTCAGATCATCATACCTAAATAAACAAATTATAAAAACAGTTTACCCTTGTCATACATGTCACTCATGCAACTAATTACTTGAATGCATAAATTGGCCTGGCATACATGTAATTCAACTAACAGTATATGCAAGTATAATAAATTACATAAATACCTGTCATACGTCCCAAATTTTTTGGGAAGCTTATGGAGTATGTGCCATATGCACCATCTATGCCTTGTTTCCGGCATAACATCCTCCAAAGGACGACACATTGCAGCTGCCTGATCTGTTAGTATGGCAAGTGGGGCCTTTCCTTTCATGCATAATACCCATAGACTAAACCCAATGGTAAGCATCACAATCCTCGGTTGATATTAAAGCGCACCCCAGTAATATAGACTACCCATGATGATTCACTCCTAGAAAAATAGCAAAAGGCAAGTCATACTCATTCGTCAGATATGTTAAATCAAAACAAACCACATCACCAAATTCCTCGTAAGCTGCCTGACCCCGCGCATCTACCCAAATGACATCCTTAAGGGTACCATCCGGGAATAACCTATGAGCATGAAAAAAATTCGTATTCGGATGCTGCATTTTCTTGAAATAGGCATCAAGTGCATTTGTGTCGCCGCCTTCCATTTTCAATCTTCGTTCTTGATCAACAACATGCCTCATGTCTTTTTCAGAAAACTCCATATTTTCCAACCCATTCCTTTCCCTAGCCATAGTATCATATATCTTAGGTATTTAAACACCTACGTCAGTTGCATTCAATAACTTCCTACGCACACCTGAATGGAAACTTTGCATCCTGTACTCCTTAACTAATTTTGCTTAGATAGGTTTTGGCGTGTGATTCTCGTGTTCTAGAATTACTTTTTTTTATTTCCCACGCACCATTGTCGTTCTTATGAGCATAAACCATAACTGGACAAAAACATTTTTTTTATTTATGTCCTCTTCGTGATGTCCCTTCATCAATGGCAAGATTTCCACCCGCTTCCACAGCTGATGCTCGTTTCTTACAAGATTTTCTGCGGCTTTCTTCTGGATCACCATAGCATTCACATCACCATGTCATTGCTACGCGTTCTTTCTTATCCGCTTTTAAATTTGCACCTTGGACACGAGTTATCCAAAGTCACCTTGGATCACCATACCAACAGCAGGAGGCTCGGCAGGAGGTTCTTCAGAGTCACCAATTTCCTCGATCCTTTTGTGTTTCCTTTGAGAAGATTGCGGAGTCACTACAATCACATTACTCTTCTTAATGACTACCCCTTCATCACTTCCTAATTCATCACAAATGTTTTGTAGTTCAATATCATCAATACCCTGCCCCAAATCATTCCTATCAACTACATTATACTCTTCCATCACTGCAAACACAAATTCATATACATACTGATGTCAATTCAATACATAATAAAAAAAAATGCATTTTGTTCAAAAACAAAAACAAAATATTCAATTCATAAAATTAAAAAAAAAACATGTTGTTCAAAAACAGAAACAAAATCTTCATTTAATCCAATAAAAAAACATGTTGTTCGAAAACAGAAACATAATCTTCATTTTATTCCAAAAATTTTCTTGCGCACAAATTGCACAGAAATCTAAAGTTCTTATTTTGCGATTCTTTCGTCACGGTCCAATCAGGCATCCAATAAAACGCGCCAGGCTCCGGAATCGGCCAGTTCCGGGCAACGGGCTAGAATAAATGGGGAAAATACTAAATTTTCTGCGGCGCGCAGGTGAGGATTTTCTTGAGCACGAACTGCACAAAAAATTGAAAGTTCTTATTTTGCGATTCTTTCGTCACGGTCCAGTCAGGCATCCAAAAAAAAAGGGCCAGGCTCCGGAATCGGCCAGTTCCGGGCAACGGGCTAGAATAAATGGGTAAAAATACTAAATTTCGGGCGGCGCGCGGGTGAGAATTTTCTTGCGCATGAACTGCACAAAAAATCAAAAGTTCTTATTTTGCAATTATATTGTCACGTTCCAGTCAGGCATCCTAAAAAACTCATCAGGATGCAGAATCACCCAGTTCTGGGCAACGGGCTAGAATTAATGGGGAAAATACTAAATTTCAGGTGGCGTGCGGGTGAGAATTTTCTTGCGCACAAACTGCACAAAAATTAGATAGTTCTTATTTTGCAATTCTTTCGTCACGGTCCATTGAGGCATCCAAAAAAACGCGCCAGGCTCCGGAATCGGCCAGTTCTTGGCAACGGGCTAGAATTAATAAGGAAAATACTAAATTTCGGGCGGCGCGCGGGTGAGGATTTTCTTGCACACGAACTGCACAAAAAATCGAAAGTTCTTATTTTGTAATTATATCGGCACGGTTCAGTCAAGCATCCTAAAAACGCGTCAGGCTGCAGAATCAGCCAGTTCTTGGCAACGGGCTAGAATTAATGGGGAAAATACTAAATTTCAGGCGGCGCGCGGGTACGGATTTTCTTGCGCACGAACTGCACAAAAAATCAAAAGTTCATATTTTGCATTTCTTTCGTCACGGTCCAGTCAGACATCCAAAAAATCGTGCCAGGCACCGGAATCGGCCAGTTCTGGGCAACGTGCAGGAATTAATGGGGAAAATACTAAATTTCAGTCGGCGCTCGGGTGAGAGTTTTCTTGCGCACGAACTGCACAAAAAATCAAAAGTTCTTATTTTACAATTCTTTCGTCAAGGTCCAGTCAGGCATCCATAAAAAACACGCCAGGCTCCGGAATCGGCCAGTTGTGGGCAATGGGCTAGAATTAATGGGGTTAATACTAAATTTCGGGCAGCGAGAGGGTGAGGATTTTCTTGCGCACGAATTGCACAGAAATCGAAAGTTCTTATTTTGTGATTCTTTCGTCACGGTCCAGTCAGGCATCCAATAAAACGCTCCAAGCTCTGGAATCGGCAAATTCCGGGCAACGGGCTACAATAAATGGGGAAAATACTAAATTTCGGGCGGTGCGCGGGTGACGATTTTCTTGCGCACGAACTGCACAAAAATCGAAAGTTCTTATTTTGCAATTATATCGTCACGGTCGAGTCAGGCATCCTAAAAAACGCGTCAGGCTGCGGAATCAAGCAGTTCTGGGTAACGGGATAGAATTAATAGGGGAAAATACTAAATTTCAGGTGGCGCACGGTTGAGGATTTTCTTGCGCACGAACTGCACAAAAAATCGAAAGTTCTTATTTTCCAATTCTTTCGTCACGGTCCATTGAGGCATCCAAAAAAACACGCCAGTCTCCGGAATCGGCCAGTTCTTGGAAACGGGCTAGAATTAATAAGGAAAATACTAAATTTCAGGCGGCGCGGGGGTGAGAATTTTCTTGCGAACGAACTGCACAAAAAATCGAAAGTTCTTATTTTGCAATTCTTCCTCACGGTCCTGTCAGGCATCCAAAAAAACGCGCCAGGCTCCGGAATCGGCCAGTTCAGGCCATCGGGCTAGAATTAATGGAGAAAATACTAAATTTCGGGCGGCGTGCGGGTGAGGATTTTCTTCCGCACGAAACTGCACAAAAAATCGTTATTTCTTGTTTTGAGATTCTTTCGTCACGATCCACTCAGGCATCCAAAAAAACGCGTCAGGCTCTGGAATCGACCAGTTCTTGGCAACGGGCTAGAATTAATGGTGAAAATACTAAATTTCAGGTGGCGCGCGGGTGAGGATTTTCTTGCGCACGAACTGCACAAAAAAACGCGCCAGGCTCCAGAGTCGGCCAGTTCTTGGTACGGGCTATAATTAATGGGGAAAATACTAAATTTCTGGCGGCGCGCGGGTGAGGATTTTCTTGCGCACGAACTGCACGACAAATAAATTTTCTTATTTTGCAATTCTTTCATCACGGTCTAGTGAGACATCCAAAAAAAACGCGCCAGGCTCTGGAATCGGCCAGTTCTGGGCAACGAGCTGGAATTAATGTGGAAATACTAAATTTCGAGCGGCGCGCGGGTGAGCATTTTCTTGCGCACGAACTGCACAAAAAATCAAAAGTTCTTATTTTGCAATTCTTTCGTCACGGTCCAGTCAGGCATCCAAAAAAACGCGCCATGCTCTGGAATTGGCCAGTTCTGGGCAACGGGATAGAATTAATGGTGAAAATATTAAATTTCGGCTGGCGCGCGGGTGAGGATTCTCTTGCGCACGAACTGTACAACAAATCGAAAGTTCTTATTTTGCAATACTTTCGTCACGGTCCAGTCAGACATCAAAAAACGCATCAGGCTCCGGAATCGGCCAGTTCTAGGCAACGGGGTAGAATTAATGGGGAAGATACTAAATTCCGGGCGGTGCGCGGGTGAGGATTTTCTTGCGCACGAATTGCACAAAAAAATGAAAGTTCTTATTTAGCGATTCTTTCGTCACGGACCAGTCAGGCATCCAAAAAAACGTGCCAGGCTTCGGAATCGGCCAGTTCTGGGCAATGGGCTAGAATTAATTGGGAAAATACTAAATTTCGTGAGGCATGTGGGTGAGGATTTTCTTGTGCACGAACTGTACAAAAAATCGAAAGTTCGTATTTTGCGTTTCTTTCGTCACCGTCAAGTCAGACATCCAAAAACACGTGCCAGCATCCTGAATCGTCCAGTTCTTGGCAACGGGATATAATTAATGGGGAAAATACTAAATATCGCGCTGCGCGCGTGTGAGGATTTCCTTGTGCACGAACTGCACAAAAAATCGAAAGTTCTTATTTTGCGATTCTTTTGTCACGGTCCAGTCAAGCATCCCAACAGAAGCGCCAGCCTCCGGAATCGCCCAGTTCTGGGCAACGGGCTAGAATTAATGCGAAAATTACTAAATTTCGGGCGGCGCGCGGGTGAGGATTTTCTTTTGCACGAACTGTACAAAAAATAAAATGTTCTTATTTTGCAATTCTTTCATCACGGTCCAGTCAGACATCCAAAAAAAACGCGTCAGGCTCCGGAATCGGCAAGTTCTGGGCAACAAGCTGGAATTAATGTGGAAAATACTAAATTTCGAGTGGCGCGTGGGTGAGGATTTTCTTGCGCCAGAACTGCCCAAAAAATCAAAAGTTCTTTTTTTGTAATACTTTCGTCACGGTCCAGTCAGTCATCCAAAAAAACGCGTCAAGCTCTGGAATCGGCCAGTTCTAGGCAACGGGATAGAATTAATGGGGAAGATACTAAATTCCGGGCGGTGCGCGGGTGAAGATTTTCTTGCGCACGAATTGCACAAAAATATCGAAAGTTCTTATTTTGCGATTCTTTCGTCACGGTCCAGTCAGGCATCCAAAAAAACTCGCTAGGATCCGGAATCGGCCAGTTGTGGACAACGGGCTAGAATTAATGGGGAAAATATAAATTTCGGACCCCGCGCGGGTGAGGATTTTCTTGCGCATGAACTGCACAAAAATTTGAAAGATCTTATTTTGCAATTCTTTCGTCATGGTCCAGTCAGGCATCCAAAAAGACGCGCTAGGCTCTGGAATCGGCCAGTTCTGGGAAACGGGCTAGAATTAATGGGGAAAAATACTAAATTTCGGGCAGTGCGCGGGTAAGGATTTTCTTGTGCACGATGTTCACAAAAGAGTCGAAAGTTCTTATTTTGCGATTCCTTCGTCACGGTCCAGTCAGGCACCCAAAAAAACGCGCCAGGCTCCGGAATCGGCCAGTTCTTGGCAACGGGCTAGAATTAATGGGGAAAATACTAAATTTCGGGCGGCGCGCGTGTGAGGATTTTCTTGCGCATGAACTGCACAAAAAATCAAATGTTCTTATTTTGCAATTCTTTCATCACGGTCTAGTCATACATCCAAAAAAAACGCACCAGGCTCTGGAATCGGTCAGTTCTGGGCAACGAGCTGGAATTAATATGGAAATACTAAATTTCGAGTGGCACGCGGGTGTGGATTTTTGCGCACGTGCTGCATAAAAAATCATAAGTTCTTATTTTGCAATTCTTTCGTCACGCTCCAGTCAGGCATCCAAAAAAACGCGCCAGGCTCCGGAATTGGCCAGTTCTGGGCAACAGGATAGAATTTAAAGTGAAAATATTAAATTTCGGATGGCGCGCGTGTGAGGATTCTCTTGCGCACGAACTGTACAAAAAATGGAAAGTTCTTATTTTGCAATACTTCTGTCACGGTCCAGTCAGACATCCAAAAAAATGCGTCAGGCTCCGGAATCGGACAGTTCTAGGCAACGGGGTACAATTAATGGGGAAGATACTAAATTCCGGGCGGTGCGCCGGTGAGGATTTTCTTGTGCACAAATTGCACAAAAAAATGGAAAGTTCTTATTTTACGATTCTTTCGTCACGGTCCATTCAGGCATCCAAAAAAACGCGCCAGGATCCGGAATCGGCCAGTTGTGGGCAACGGGCTAGAATTAATGGGGAAAATACTAAATTTCGAACGTCGCGGGTGTGAGGTTTTTCTTGCGCACGAATTGGACAAAAAAATGAAAGTTCTTATTTTGCGATTCTTTCGTCACGATCCAGTCAGGCATCCAAAAAAACGCGCCAGGCATCGGAATCGGCCTCTTTTGGGCAACGGGCTAGAATTAATAGGAAAAATACTAAATTTCGGGCGGCGCGTAGTTGAGGGTTTTCTTGCGCACGAACTGCAAAAAAAATCGAAAGATCTTATTTTGCAATTCTTTCGTCAAGGTCCAGTCAGGCATCCAAAAAGACGCCTTAGGCTCCGGAATCAGCCAGTTCTGGGCAACGGGTTAGAATTAATGGGGAAAATACTAAATTTCGGGCGCCGCGCAGGTGTGGATATTCTTGCGCACGAACTGCACAAAAACTCGAAAGATCTTATCTTGCGATTCTTTCGTCACGGTCTAGTCAGGCATCCAAAAAGACACACCAGGCTCTGGAATCGGCCAGTTCTGGGCAACGGGCTAGAATTAATGGTTAAAATACTAAATTTCGGGCGGCGCGCGGTTGGGGATTTTCTTACGCACGAACTGCACAAAAAATCGCTAGTTTTTATTTTGCGATTCTTTCGTCACTGGAAAGTCAGGCATCCAAAAGAACGCGCCAGGCTCCGGAATCGAGCAGTTCTGGGCAACAGGCTAGAATTAATGGGGAAATACTAAATTTCGAGCGGCGAGCGGGTGAGGATTTTTTCTTACGCACGAACTGAACAAAGAATCGAATGTTCATATTTTGCGTTTCATTCGTCTCCGTCCAGCCAGGCATCAAAAAAGACGCACCAACATATGGAATCGTCCTGTTCTGGGCAACGGGCTAGAATGAATAGGGAAAATTCTAAATTTCGGACGCCGCGCGGGTGAGGATTTTCTTACGCATGAAATGCACAAAAAGTCGAAAGATCTTATTTTCCAATCCTTTCGTCACGGTCCAGTCAGGCATCCAAAAAGACACGCCAGGCTCCAGAATCGGCCAATTCTAGGCAACGGGTTAGAATTAATTGGTATAATAATAAATTTCTTGAGGCACGCGGGTGAAGATTTTCTTGCGCACGAACTGTACAAAAAATCTAAAGTTCTTATTTTACGTTTCTTTCATCATCGCCCAGTCAGGCATCCAAAAACATTCGCCAGCATCCGGAATCGTCGAGTTCTGGGCAACGGGCTAGAATTAAAGGTGAAAATACTAAATATTGGGCGGCGCGCGTGTGAGGATTTCCTTGCGCACGAACTGCACAAAAAATCGAAAGTTCTTATTTTGCGATTCTTTTGTCACGGTCCAGTCAGGCATCCAAACAGAAGCACCAGCCTCCGAAATCGGCCGGTTCTAGCCAACGGACTAGAATTAATGGGGAAAATACTAAATTTCGGGCGCCGCGCGTGTGAGGATTTTCATGCGCACGAATCGCAAAAAAAAAATGAAAGTTCTTATTTTGCGATTCTTTCGTCACGATCGAGTCAGGCAACCAAAAAAACGCTCCAGGCATCGAATCGGCCAGTTCTGGGAAACGGGCTAGAATTAATAGGGAAAATACTAAATTTTGGGCGCCGCGTGGGTGAGGATTTGCTTGCGCACGAACTGCACAAAAAATCGAAAGATCTTTTTTGGCAATTCTTTCGTCACGATCCAGTCAGGCATCCAAAAAGACACGCCAGGCTCCGGAATCGGCCAGTTCTGGACAACGGGCTAGATTTAATGGGGAAAATACTAAATTTCGGGCGTCGCGCGGGTGAGGATTTTCTTACGCACGAACTGCACAAAAAATGAAAATTCTTATTTTGCGATTCTTTCATCACAGTCCAGTTAGGCATCCAAAAAGACGCGCCAGGCACCGGAATCGGCCAGTTCTGGGTAACGGGCTAGAATAAATGGGGAAAATACTAAATTCCAGGCGCTGCGCATGTGAGGATTTTCTTGCGCACGAATTGCACAAAAAAATGAAAGTTCTTATTTTGCGATTTTTTCGTCACGATCAGTCAGGCATCCAAAAAAACGCGCTTGGCTTCGGAATCGGCCAGTTCTTGACAACGGGCTAGAATTAATAGGGAAAATACTAAATTTCGGGCGTCGCGCGGGTGAGGATTTTCTTGCGCACGAACCACACAAAAAATCGGAAGATCTTATTTTTCAATTCTTTCGTCACGGTCCAGTAAGGCATCCGAATAGAAGCGCCAGCCTCCGGAATTGGCTAGTTCTGGGCAACGGGCTAGAATTAATGGGGAAAATACTAAATTCCAGGCGCTGCGCATGTGAGAATTTTCTTGCGCACGAATTGCACAAAAAAATGAAAGTTCTTATTTTGCAATTTTTTCGTCACGATCAGTCAGGCATCCAAAAAAACGCGCTTGGCTTCGGAATCGGCCAGTTCTGGACAACGGGCTAGAATTAATGGGGAAAATACTAAAATTCAGGCGCCACGCGGGTGAGGATTTTCTTCCGCACGAACTGCACAAAAAATCGAAAGATCTTATTTTCCAATTCTTTCGTCACGGTCCAGTCAGGCACCTAAAAAGACGCGTCAGGCTCCGAAATCAGCCAATTCTGTGCAACGGGTTAGAATTAATGGGGAAAATACTAAATTTCGGGCGCCGCGCAGGTGAGGATTTTCTTAGGCACGAACTGCACACAAAATCGCTAGTTCTTATTTTATGATTCTTTCGTCACGGGCCACTCATTCATCCAAAAGAACGCGCTAGGCTCAGGAATAGACCAGTTGTGGGCAACGGGCTAGAATTAATGGGGAAAATACTAAATTTCAAACAGCGCACGGGTGAGGATTTTCTTGCGCACGAACTGCAAAAAAAATCAAAAGTTCTTATTTTGCAATTCTTTCCTCACGGTCCAGTCAGGCATTAAAAAAAAAGAGCCAGGCTCCGGAATCGGCCAATTCTGGGCAACGGGCTAGAATTAATGGGGAAAATACTAAATTTCAAGCGGCGCGCAGGTGAGGATTTTCTTGCGCACGAACTGCACCAAAAATCAAAAGTTCTTATTTTGCAATTCTTTCCTCACGGTCCAGTCATTCATTAAAAAAAAGAGCGAAACTCCGGAATCGGCCAGTTGTGGGCAGCCGGCTAGAATTAATGGGGAAAATACTAAATTTCAAGCGGCGTGCGGATGAGGATTTTTTTGCGCATGAACTACACAAAAAATAAAATGTTCTTATTATGTAATTCTTTCATCACGGTCCAGTCATACATCCAAAAAAAATGCGCCAGGCTTCGGAATCGGCAAGTTCTTGGCAACGACCTGGAATTAATGTGGAAAATACTAAATTTCGGGTGGCGAGCGGGTGAGGATTTTCTTGCGCACGAACAGCACAAAAAATCGCCAGGCTCCGAAATCGACCAGTTCTAGGCAACGGGCTAGAATTAATTGGGAAAAACCGAAATTTCGTGAGGCACGCGGGTCAGGATTTTCATGCGCACGAACTGTACAAAAATTCGAAAGTTCTTATTTTGTGTTTCATTCGTCACTGTCCAGTCAGGCATCCAAAAACACGCGCCAGCATCCGCAATCGTCCAGTTCTGGGCAACGGGCTAGAATTAATGGGGAAAATACTAAATATCGGGCGGCGCGCGTGTAAGGATTTCCTTGCGCACGTACTGCACAAAAATCGAAAGTTCTTATTTTGCGATTCTTTTGTCACGGTCCAGTCAGGCATCCGAATAGCAGCGCCAGCCTCCGGAATTGGCTAGTTCTGGGCAACGGGCTAGAATTAATGGGGAAAATACTAAATTCCAGGCGCTGCGCATGTGAGGATTTTCTTGCGCACGAATTGCACAAAAAAATGAAAGTTCTTATTTTGCGATTTTTTCGTCACGATCTGTCAGGCATCCAAAAAAACGCGCTTGGCTTCGGAATCGGCCAGTTCTGGACAACGGGCTAGAATTAATAGGGAAAATAGTAAATTTCGGGCGCCGCGCGGGTGAGGATTTTCTTGCGCACGAACCGCACAAAAAATCGGAAGATCTTATTTTTCAATTCTTTCGTCACGGTCCAGTCAGGCATCCAAAAAGACGCACCAAGCTCTGGAATCGGCCAGTTCTGGGCAACGGGTTAGAATTAATGGGGAAAATCCTAAATATCGGGCGCCGCGTAGGTGAAGATTTTCTTGCGCACAAACTGCACAAAAAATCGAAAGATCTTATTTTGCATTTCTTTCGTCACGGTCCAGTCAGGCATCCAAAATGATGCACCAAGCTCCGGAATCGACAAGTTCTGGGCAACGGGCTAGAATTAATGGGGAAAATACTAAATTTCGGGCGGCGCGCGGCTTAGGATTTTCTTGCGCACGAACTGCACAAATAATCGAAAGTTTTTATTTTGCGTTTCGTTCGTCTCCGTCCAGCCAGCATCCGGAATCATCCAGTTCTGGGCAACGGGCTAGAATTAATAGGGAAAATACTAAATTTCGGGCGCCGCGCGGGTGAGGATTTTCTTGCGCACGAACCGCACAAAAAATCGGAAGATCTTATTTTTCAATTCTTTCGTCACGGTCCAGTCAGGCATCCAAAAAGACGCGCCAAGCTCCGGAATCGGCCAGTTCTGGGCAACGGGTTAGAATTAATGGTGAAAATACTAAATTTCGGGCGCCGCGTAGGTGAAGATTTTCTTGCGCACAAACTGCACAAATAATCGAAAGATCTTATTTTGCGTTTCTTTCGTCACGGTCCAGTCAGGCATCCAAAAAGATGCACCAAGCTCCGGATTCGACAAGTTCTGGGCAACGGGCTAGAATTAATGGGGAAAATACTAAATTTCGGGCGGCGCGCGGCTTAGGATTTTCTTGCGCACGAACTGCACAAATAATAGAAAGTTTTTATTTTGCGTTTCGTTCGTCTCCGTCCAGCCAGCATCCGGAATCATCCAGTTCTGGGCAACGGGCTAGAATTAATAGGGAAAATACTAAATTTCGGGCGCCGCGCGGGTGAGGATTTTCTTGCGCACAAACTGCACAAAAAATCGAAAGATCTTATTTTCCAATTCTTTAGTCACGGTCCAGTCAGGCATCCAAAAAGACGCGCCAGGCTACGGAATCGGCCAATTCTGGGCAACGGGTTAGAATTAATGGGGAAAATACTAAATTTTGGGTGCCGCACAGGTGAGGATTTTCTTGCGCACGAACTGCACAAAAACTCGAAAGATCTTACTTTGCGATTCTTTCGTCACGTTCCAGTCAGGCATCCAAAAAGACGCGCCAGGCTCCGGAATCGGCCAGTTCTAGGCAATGAGCTAGAATTAATGGGGAAAATACTAAATTTCGAGCGGCGTGCGGGTGAGGATTTTCTTACGCACGACCTGCACAAAAAATCGCTAGTTCTTATTTTATGATTCTTTCGTCACGGGCCACTCGTGCATCCAAAAGAACGCGCCAGGCTCCGGAATCAGCCAGTTCTAGGCAACAGGCTAGAATTAATGGGGAAGATACTAAATTCCGGGTGGTGCGCGAGTGCGGATTTTCTTGCGCACGAAATGCACAAAAAAATCAAAAGTTCTTATTTTGCGATTCTTTCGTCACGGTCCAGTCAGGCATCCAAAAAAAACGTGCCAGGATCCGGAATCGGCCAGTTGTGGACAATGGGCTAAAATTAAAGGGGAAAATACTAAATTTCGGGCGTCGCGCGGGTGAGTATTTTCTTAATTACGAACTGCACAAAAAATCGCTAGTTCTTATTTTGCGATTCTTTCAAAAACGGTCCAGTCAGGCATCCAAAAGAACGCGCCAGGATCCGGAATCGGCCAGTTCTGGGCAACGGGCTAGAATTAATTGGGAAAATACTAAATTTCAGGCGCCACGCGGGTGAGGATTTTCTTCCGCACGAACTGCACAAAAAATCGAAAGATCTTATTTTCCAATTCTTTCGTCACGGTCCAGTCAGGCACCCAAAAAGACGCGTCAGGCTCCGAAATCGGCCAATTCTGGGCAACGGGTTAGAATTAATGGGGAAAATACTAAATTTCGGGCGCCGCGCAGGTGAGGATTTTCTTAGGCACGAACTGCACACAAAATCTCTAGTTCTTATTTTATGATTCTTTCGTCACGGGCCACTCATTCATCTAAAAGAACGCGCTAGGCTCCGGAATAGACCAGTTGTGGGCAACGGGCTAGAATTAATGGGGAAAATACTAAATTTCAAACAGCGCACGGGTGAGGATTTTCTTGCGCACGAACTGCAAAAAAAATCAAAAGTTCTTATTTTGCAATTCTTTCCTCACGGTCCAGTCAGGCATTAAAAAAAAAGAGCCAAGCTCCGGAATCGGCCAATTCTGGGCAACGGGCTAGAATTAATGGGGAAAATACTAAATTTCAAGCGGCGCGCAGGTGAGGATTTTCTTGCGCACGAACTGCCCAAAAAATCAAAAGTTCTTATTTTGCAATTCTTTCCTCACGGTCCAGTCATTCATTAAAAAAAAGAGCCAAACTCCGGAATCGGCCAGTTGCGGGCAGCCGGCTAGAATTAATGGGGAAAATACTAAAATTCAAGCGGCGTGCGGATGAGGATTTTCTTGCGCATGAACTACACAAAAAATAAAATGTTCTTATTATGTAATTCTTTCATCACGGTCCAGTCATACATCCAAAAAATATGTGCCAGGCTTCGGAATCGGCAAGTTCTTGGCAACGAGCTGGAATTAATGTGGAAAATACTAAATTTCGGGTGGCGAGCGGGTGAGGATTTTCTTGTGCCTGAACTGCCCAAGATATCAAAAGTTCTTATTTTGCAATACTTTCGTCACGGTCCAGTCAGACATCCAAAAAAACGCGTCAGGCTCCGGAATCGACCAGTTGTAGGCAACGAGCTAGAATTAATGGGGAAGATACTAAATTCCGAGTGGTGCGCGGGTGAAAATTTTCTTGCGCACGAATTGCACAAAAAAATCGAAAGTTCTTATTTTGCGATTCTTTCGTCACGGTCCAGTCAGGCATCCAAAAAAAACGCGTCAGGATCCGGAATCGGCCAGTTGTGGACAACGGGCTAGAATTAATGGGGATAATACTAAATATCAGGCGGCGCGCGTGTGAGGAATTCCTTACGCAAGAACTGCACAAAAAATCGAAAGTTCTTATTTTGCGATTCTTTTGTCACGGTCCAGTCAGGTATCCAAACAGAAGTGTCAGCCTCCGGAATCGGCCAGTTCTGGGCAACGGGCTAGAATTAACGGGGAAAATACTAAATTTCGGGCGCCGCGAAAGGGAGGATTTTCTTGCGCACAAATTGCACAAAAAAATGAAAGTTCTTATTTTGCGATTCTTTCGTCACGATCCAGTCAGGCATCCAAAAAAACGCGCTAGGCTTCGCAATCGGCCAGTTTTGGACAACGGCCTAGAATTAATGGGGAAAATACTAAATTTTGGGCCCCGCGATGGTGTGGATTTTCTTGCGCACGAACTGCATAAAAAATCGAAAGATCTTATTTTGCGATTCTTTCGTCACGGTCCAGTCAGGCATCCGAAAAGACGCACCAAGCTCTGGAATCGGCCAGTTCTGGGCAATGGGCTAGAATTAATGGGGAAAATACAAAATGTTGGGCGCCGCGCGGGTGAGGATTTTCTTCCGCACGAACTGCACAAAAAATCGAAAGATCTTATTTTCCAATTCTTTCATCACGGTCCAGTCAGGCACCCAAAAAGACGCGTCAGGCTCCGAAATCGGCCAATTCTGGGCAACGGGTTAGAATTAATGGGGAAAATGCTAAATTTCGGGCGCCGCGCAGGTGAGGATTTTGTTAGGCACGAACTGCACAAAAAATCGCTAGTTCTTATTTTTATGATTCTTTCGTCACGGGCCACTCATTCATCCAAAAGAACGCGCTAGGCTCCGGAATAGACCAGTTGTGGGCAACGGGCTAGAATTAATGGGGAAAATACTAAATTTCGGGCGGCGCGCTGGTGAGGATTTTCTTGCGTACGAACTGCACAAAAAATCGGAAGTTCTTATTTTGCCATTTTTTCATCACGGTCCAGTCAGGCATTAAAAAAAAGAACCAGGCTCCGGAATCGGCCAATTCTGGGCAACGGGCTAGAATTAATGGGGAAAATACTAAGTTTCAAGCGGCGAGTGGGTGAGGATTCTCTTGCGCCCGAACTGCACAAAAAATGAAAAGTTCTTATTTTGCAGTTCTTTCCTCACAGTCCAGTCATTCATTAAAAAAAGTCCCAGACTCCGGAATCGGCCAGTTGTGGGCAACCGGCTAGAATTAATGGGGAAAATACTAAATTTCGGGCGGCGCGCGGGTGAGGATTTTCTTGTGCACGAACAATACAAAAAATATAATGTTCTTATTATGCCATTCTTTCATCACGGTCCAGTCAGACATCCAACAAAAACGCGCCGGGCTTCGGAATCGGCAAGTTCTGGGCAACGAGCTGGAATTAATGTGGAAAATACTAAATTTCGGGCGGCGAGGGGGTGAGGATTTTCTTGCGCCAGAACTGCCCAAAAAATCAAAAGTTCTTATTTTGCAATACTTTCGGCATGGTCCAGTCAGACATCCAAAAAAACGCGTCAGGCTCCGGAATCGGCCAGTTCTAGGCAACGGGCTAGAATTAATGGGGAAGATACTAAATTCTAGGTGGTGCGCTGGTGAAGATTTTCTTGCGCACGAATTGCACAAAAAAATCGAAAGCTCTTATTTTGCGATTCTTTCGTCACGGTCCAGTCAGACATCCAAAACAATGCGCCAGGATCCAGAATCGACCAGTTGTGGACAACGGGCTGGAATTAATGGGGAAAATACTAAATTTCGGACGCCGCGCGGGTGAGGATTTTGTTGCGCACGAACTGCACAAAAAATTGAAAGATCTTATTTTGCGATTCTTTCGTCATGGTCCAGTCATGCATCCAAAAAGACGTGCCAGGCTCCGGAATGGGCCAGTTCTGGGCAACGGGCTAGAATTAATGGGGAAAATTCTAAATTTCGGGCGGTGCGCGGGTAAGGATTTTCTAGCGCACGATCATCACAAAAAAGTCGAAAGTTCTTATGTTGCGATTCTTTCGTCACGGTCCAGTAAGCCATCTAAAAAAACGCGCCAGTCTCCGGAATCGACCAGTGCTGGCCAATGGGCTAGAATTAATGGGGAAAATACTAAATTTCGGGCGGCGTGTGGGAGAGGATTTTCTTACGCGCGAACTGCACAAAAAATCGCTAGTTTTTGTTTTGCGATTCTTTCGTCATGGTCCAGTTAGGCATCCAAAAAAACGCGCCAGGCTCTGGAATCGACCAGTTCTTGGCAACGGGCTAGAATTAATGGTGAAAATACTAAATTTCATGTGGCGCGCGGGTGTGTATTTTCTTGCGCACGAACTGCAGAAAAAAACGCGCCAGGCTCCGGTGTCGGCCAGTTCTTGGCAACGGGCTAGAATTAATGGGGAAAATACTAAATTTCAGGCGGCGCGCGTGTGAGGATTTTCTTGCGCACGAACTGCACAAAAAATCAAAAGTTCTTATTTTGCAATTCTTTCCTCACGGTCCAGTCAGGCATTAAAAAAAAAGAGCCAGGCTCCGGAATCGGCCAGTTGTGGGCAACGAGCTAGAATTAATGGGGAAAATACTAAATTTCGTGTTGCACGAGGGTGAGGATATTTTTGCGCACCAACTCCACAAAAAATAAAATGTTCTTATTTTGCAATTCTTTCATCACGGTCCAGTCAGACATCCAAAAAAAAACGCGCCAGGCTCCGGAATCGGAAAGTTCAGGGCAACGAGCTGGAATTAATGTGGAACATACTAAATTTCGACCGGCGGTGCGGATGAGGATTTTCTTGCGCCAGAACTGCCCAAAAAATCAAAAGTTCTAATTTTGCAATTCTTTCGTCATGGTCCAGTCAGGCATCCAAAAAAACGCGCCAGGCTTTGGAATTCGCCAGTTTTGGGCAACGGGATAGAATTAATGTGGAAAATACTAAATTTCGGGTGGTGCGCGAGTGAGGATTATCTTGTGCACGAACTGTACAAAAAATCGAAAGTTGTTATTTAGCAATACTTTCGTCACGGTCCAGTCAGACATCCAAAAAAACACGTCAGGCACCAGAATCGGCCAGTTCTAGGCAACGGGCGAGAATTAATGGGGAAGATACTAAATTCCAGGCAATGGGTGGGTGAGGATTTTCTTGCGCACGAATTGCACAAAAAAATCAAAAGTTCTTATTTTGCGATTCTTTCGTCACGGTCCAGTCAGGCATCCAAAAAAACTCGCCAGGATTTGGAATCGGCCAGTTGTGGAAATCGAGCTAGAATTAATGGGGAAAATATAAATTTCGGACTCCGCGCGGGTGAGGATTTTCTTGCGCACGAACTGCACAAAAAATCGGTAGTTCTTATTTTGCGATTCTTTCGTCACGGTCCAGTCAGGCATCAAAAGAAAGCGCCAGGCTCCGAAATCGACCATTTCTAGGCAACGGGCTAGAATTAATTGGGAAAATACGAAATTTCGTGAGGCATGCGGGTGAGGATTTTCTTGGGCACGAAGTGTACAAAAAATCGAAAGTTCTTATTTTGCGTTTCTTTCGTCACCGTCCAGTCAGGCATCCAAATACACGCGCCAGCATCCGGAATCGTCCAGTTCTGGACAACGGGATAGAATTAATGGGGAAAATACTAAATATCGGGCGGCGCGCGTGTGAGGATTTCCTTGGGCACGAACTGCACAAAAAATCGAAAGTTCTTATTTTGCGATTCTTTTGTCATGGTCCAGTCAGGAATCCAAACAGAAGTGCCAGCCACCGGAATCGGCCTGTTCTGGGCAACGGGCTAGAATTAATGGGGAAAATACTAAATTTCGGGCGTCGCGCATGTGAGGATTTTCTTGCGCACGAATTGCACAAAAAAATGAAAGTTCTTATTTTGCGATTCTTTTGTCACGATCCAGTCAGGCATCCAAAAAAACGCGCCAGGCTTCGGAATCAGCCAGTTCTGGACAACGGGCTAGAATTAATAGGGAAAATACTAAATTTCGGGCGCCGAGCGGTTGAGTATTTTCTTGCGCACGAACTGCACAAGAACTTGAAAGATCTTATTTTGTAATTCTTTCGTCACGGTCCAGCCAGGCATCCAAAAAGACGCTCCAGGCTCCAGAATCGGCCAGTTCTGGGCAACGCGTTAGAATTAATGGGGAAAATACTAAATTTCGGGCGCCGCGTAGGTGAGGATTTTCTTGCACACGAACTGCACAAAAAATCGAAAGATCTTATTTTGTGATTCTTTCATCACGGTCCAGTCAGGCATCGAAAAAGACGCACCAGGCTCTGGAATCGGCCAGTTCTGGGGAACGGGCTAGAATTAATGGGGAAAATACTAAATTTCGGGCGCCGGGCAGGTTAGGATTTTCTTGCGCACGAACTGCACAAAAAATCGAAAGATCTTTTTTTGCGATTCTTTCGTCACGGTCTAGTCAGGCATCCAAAAAGACGCGCCAGGCTCCGGAATCGGCCAGTTCTAGGCAACAGGCTAGGATTAATGGGGAAAATACTAAATTTCGGGCGGCACGCAGGTGAGGATTTTCTTACGCAAGAAGTGCACAAAAACTCGCTAGTTCTTATTTTATGATTCTTTCGTCACGGGCCACTCAGGCATCCAAAAGAACGCGCCAGGCTCCGGCATCGAGCAGTTGTGGGAACGGTCTAGAATTAATGGGGAAAATACTAAATTTCGGGCGGCGCGCGGGTGAGGATTTTCTTGCGCACGAACTGCACAAAAAATCGAAAGTTCTTATTTTGCGATTCTTTCGTCAAGGTCCAGTCAAGCATGCAAAAAAAAAAGCGCTAGGCTCCGGAATCGGCCAGTTCTGTGCTACGGGCTAGAATTAATTGGGAAAATACGAAATTTCAAGCGGCTCGCGCGTTAGGATTTTCTTGCGCACGAACTGCAGAAAAAATCAAAAATTCTTATTTTGCAATTCTTTCCTCGCGGTCCAGTCAGGCATTTAAAAAAAAAGAGCCAGCCTCCGGAATCGGCCAGTTCTGGGCAACGGGCTAGAATTAATTGGGAATATACTAAATTTCAAACAGCGCGCGGGTGAGGATTCTCTTGCGCACGAACTGCACAAAAAATCAAAAGTTCTTATTTTGCAATTCTTTCCGCACAATCCAGTCAGGCATTAAAAAAAAAGAGCCAGGCTCCTGAATCGGCCAGTTGTGGGCTACGGGCTAGAATTAATGGGGAAAATACTAAATTTCGGGCGGCGCGCGGGTGAGGATTTTGTTGCGCACGAACTGCACAAAAAATAAAATGTTCTTATTTTTCAATTCTTTCCTCACGGTCCAGTTAGACATCCAAAAAAAAAACGCGCCAGGCTCCGGAACCGGAAAGTTCAGGGCAACGAGTTAGAATAAATGTGGAAAATATTAAATTTCGAGCGGCGCGCGGGTGAGGATTTTCTTGCGCCAGAACTGCCCAAAAAATCAAAAGTTCTTATTTTGCAATACTTTCGTCACGGTCCAGTCAGACATCCAAAAAAACGCTTCAGGCTCTGGAATCGGCAAGTTCTAGGCAATGGGCTAGAATTAATGGGGAAAATACTAAATTTCGGGCGTCGCACGGGTGAGGATTTTCTTATGCACGAACTGCACAAAAAAATCGAAAGTTCTTATTTTGCGATTCTTTCGTCACGGTCCAGTCAGGCATCCAAAAGAACGCGCCAGGCTCCAAAATCGAACAATTCTAGGCAACGGGCTAGTATTACTGGGGAAAATAATAAATTTCGGGCGTCGCGAGAATGAGGATTTTCTTGCGCACGGACTGCAGAAAAAATCGAAAGTTCTTATTTTGCGTTTCTGTAGATACCCTCTAGTTGTGCTTCCAAAAAAACGTGCCAACCTCCGGAGTCGTCCATTTCTGGGCAACGGGCTTGTATTAACGGTGCAAATACTAAATTTCGGGCTCCGCGCGTGTGAGGATTTTCTTGCGCACGAATTGCACAAAAAAATGAAATTCTTATTTATCATTCTTTCGTCACGGACCAGTTAGGTATCCAAAAAATCGCTCCAGGCTTCGGAATCGGCCAGTTCTGGGCAATGGGCTAGAATTAATTGGGAAAATACTAAATTTCGTGACGCACGCGGGTGAGGATTTTCTTGCGCACGAACGGTACAAAAAATCGAAAGTTCGTATTTTGTGTTTCTTTTGTCACCGTCTAGTCAGGCATCCAAAAAAACGCGCCAGCATCCGAAATCGTCCAGTTCTGTGCAACGTCCTAGAATTAATGGGGAAAATACTAAATATCCGGCGGCGCGCGTGTGAGGATGTCCTTGCGCACGAACTGCTCAAAAAATCGAAAGTTCTTATTTTGAGATTCTTTTAAAACGGTCCAGTCAGGTATCCAAACAGAAGCGTCAGCCTCCAGAATCGGCCAATTCTGGGCAACGAGCTAGAATTAATGGGGAAAATACTAAATTTCGGGCGCCGCGCAAGTGAGGATTTTTTTGCGCACGAATTGCATAAAAAAATGAAAGTTCTTATTTTTCAATTCTTTCGTCACGATCCAGTCAGGCATCCCAAAAAACGAGCCAGGCTTCAGAATCGGCCAGTTTTGGACAACGGGCTAGAATTAATGGGGAAAATACTAAATTTCGGGCGCCGCGCAGGTGAGGATTTTCTTGCGCACGAACTGCACAAAAAAATCGAAAGATCTTATTTTGCGATTCTTTCGTCACGGTCCAGTCAGGTATCCAAAAAGACGCACCAGGCTCCGGAATCGGCCAGTTCTGGGCAACGGGCTAGAATTAATGGGGAAAATACTAAATTTAGGGCGCTGCGCGTGTGAGGATTTCTTCCGCACGAACTGCACAAGAAATTGAAAGATCTTATTTTCCAATTTTTTCGTCACGGTCCAGATAGGCATCCAAAAAGACGCGCCAGGCTCCGGAATCGGCCAATTCTCGGCAACGGGTTAGAATTAATGGGGAAAATACTAAATTTCGGGCGGCGCGCAGGTGAGGATTTTCTTAGGCACAAACTGCACAAAAAGTCGCTAGTTCTTATTTTATGATTCTTTCGTCACGGGCCACTCAGGCATCCAAAAGAACGCGCTAGGCTCCGGAATCGACCAGTTGTGGGCAACGGGCTAGAATTAATGGGGAAAAAACTAAATTTAGGGCGGCGCGCGAGTGAGGATTTTATTACGCACGAACTGCACAAAAAATCGAAAGTTCTTATTTCGCGATTCTTTCGTCATGGTCCAGTCAGGCATGGAAAAAAAAAAGCGCTAGGCTCCGGAATCGGCCAGTTCTGTGCTACTGGCTAGAATTAATGGGGAACATGCTAAATTTCATGCGGCGCGCGGGTGAGGATTTTCTTGCGCACGAACTGCACAAAAAATCAAAAGTTCTTATTTTGCAATTCTTTCCTCACGGTCCAGTCAAGCATTAAAAAAAAAAGAGCCAGGCTCCGAAATCGGCCAATTCTGGGCAACGGGCTAGAATTAATGGGGAAAATACTAAATTTCAAGCGGCGCGCCGGTGAGGATTTTCTTGCGCACGAACTGCGCAAAAAATCAAAAGTTCTTATTTTGCAATTCATTCCTCACGGTCCAGTCATTCATTAAAAAAAAGAGCCAGACTCCGGAATCGGCCAGTTGTGGGCAACGGACTAGAATTAATGGGGAAAATACTAAATTTCGGGCGGCGAGCGGGTGTGGATTTTCTTGCGCCAGAACTGCCCAAAACATCAAAAGTTCCTATTTTGCAATACTTTCGTCACGGTCCAGTCAAACATCCAAAAAAACGCGTCAGGCTCCGGAATCGGCCAGTTCTAGGCAATGGGCTAATAAATGGGGAAGATACTAAATTTCGGGTGGTGCGCGGGTGAAGATTTTCTTGCGCACGAATTGCACAAAAAAATCGAAAGTTCTTATTTTGCGATTCTTTCGTCACGGTCCTGTCAGGCATCCAAAAAAACGCACCAGGATCCGGAATCGGGCAGTTGTGGACAACGGGCTAAAATTAATGGGGAAAATACTAAATATCGGGAGGCGCCCGTGTGAGGATTTCCTTGCGCATGAACTGCACAAAAAATCGAAAGTTCTTATTTTGCGATTTTTTTGTCACGGTCCAGTCAGGTATTCAAACAGAAGCGTCAGCCTCCGGAATCGGCCACTTCTGGGCAAGGGGCTAGAATTAATGAGGAAAATACTAAATTTCAGGCGCCACGCAAGTGAAGATTTTCTTGCGCACGAATTGCACAAAAAAATGAAAGTTCTTATTTTGCGATTCTTTCGTCACGATCTAGTCAGGCATCCAAAAAAATGCGCTAGGCTACGGAATCGACCAGTTTTGGACAACGGGCTAGAATTAATGGGGAAAATACTAAATTTCGGGAGCAGCGCAAGTGACGATTTTCTTGCGCACGAACTACACAAAAAGTCGAAAGATCTTATTTTGCGATTCTTTCGTCACAGTCCAGTCAGGCATCCAAAAGAACGCGCTAGGCTCCGGAATAGACTAGTTGTGGGCAACGGGCTAGAATTAATGGGGAAAATACTAAATTTCGGGCGGCGAGCGGGTGAGGATTTTCTTGCGCACGAAATGCAAAAAAATCGAAAGATCTTATTTTGCGATTCTTTCGTCACGGTCCAATCAGGCATCCAAAAAGACGCGCCAGGCTCCGGAATCGGCCAGTTCTGGGCAACGGGCTGAAATTAATGGGAAAAATACTAAATTTCGGGCGGCGTGCGGGTAAGGATTTTCTTGCGCACGATCTTCACAAAAAAGTCGAAAGTTCTTATTTTGCGATTCTTTCGTCACGGTCCAGTCGGGCATCCAAAAAAACGCGCCAGTCTCCGGAATCGGCCAGTTCTGGCCAACGGGCTAGAATTAATGGGGAAAATACTAAATTTCGGGCGGCGCGCAGGTGAGGGTTTTCTTACGCACGAACTGCACAAAAATCGCTAGTTCCAATTTTGTGATTCTTTCGTCACGGTGCAGTCAGGCATCCGAAAGAACGCGCCAGGCTCCGGAATCGACCAGTTCTGCGCAACGGGCTAGAATTAATTGGGAAAATACTAAATTTCGGGCGGCGCGCGGGTGAGGATTTTCTTGCGCACGAACTGAACAAATAATCGAAAGTTCTTATTTTGCTATTCTTTCGTCACAGTCCAGTCAGGCATCCAAAAAAATGCGCAAGACTCCGGAATAGGCCAGTTTTGTGCTACGGGCTAGAATTAACGGGGAAAATACTAAATTTCGGGCGGTGCGCGGGTGATGATTTTTTTGCGCACGAATTACACAAAATATCGAAAGATCTTATTTTGCGATTCTTTCGTCACGGTCCAGTCAGGCATCCAAAAAGACGCGCCAGGCTCCGGAATCAGCCAGTTCTGGGCAACGGACTGGAATTAATGGGGAAAATACTAAATGTCGGGCGGCGTGCGGGTAAGGATTTTCTTGCGCACGATCTTCACAAAAAAGTCGAAAGTTCTTATTTTGCGATTCTTTCGTCATGGTCCAGTCAGGCATCTAAAAAAACTACCCAGGCACCGGAATCGGCCAGTTCTAGCCAACGGGCTAGAATTAATGGGGAAAATACTAAATTTCGGGCGACGTGCGGATAAGAATTTTCTTGCGCACGATCTTCACAAAAAAGGTTGAAAGTTCTTATTTTGCGATTCTTTCATCACGGTCCAGTCAGGCATCCAAAAAAACGCGCCAAGCTCCGGAATCGACCAGTTCTGGGCAACGGGCTAGAATTAATGGGGAAAATACTAAATTTCGGGTGGCGCGCGGGTGAGGATTTTCTTACGCACGAATTGCACAAAAAATCGCTAGTTCTTATTTTGTGATTCTTTCGTCACGAGCAAGTCAGGCATCCAAAAGAACGCGCTAGGCTCCGGAATCGACCAGTTCTGGGTAACGGGCTAGAATTAATGGAGAAAATACTAAATTTCGGGCGGCGCATGGGTGAGGATTTTCTTACGCACGAATTGCACAAAAAAGCGCTAGTTTTTATTTTGCAATTCTTTCGTCACTGTCCAGTCAGGCATCCAAAAGCACGCGCCAGGCTCCGGAATCTACCAGTTCTGGGCAACGGGCTAGAATTAATGGGGAAAATACTAAATTTCAAGCGCCGCGCGGGTGAGGATTTTCTTCCGCACGAACTGCAAAAAAAAATCAAAAGTTCTTATTTTGCAACTCTTTCCTCACGGTCCAGTCAAGCATTAAAAAAACAGCCAGGCTCCGGAATCGGCCAGTTGTAACGACCCGTAATTTAGCAGCGTTGTTTTCGGAGAAAACAACAATCATGGATCATTAACTTCTAAAACTTCAAGATTAGATTCATAAACTACAGCGGAAGCTCTATAACTTAATCATATTATTCATTAAAAACTGTTAATTAAACCCAAAATAATTATTATCCAAATTCCTTTACTATTACAAAATAAAGATTAGACTACTAAAACCAAAAGAACATGACCAACACTAGTCATCAGGTCACTTCTAAACTGGCTAGCTCACAATCCCAGCCCATGCGAAACCAAAACTCAATCACCACCTGTACCTAAAAGAGAATGGGGGGTCCACAGTCAGTAGTGAGTAATTAGATTGTTCTACTTAATCAATAGAACACAATTAGAAACATAATAATCAGAATAGATCATCTGAACAGTCGAACAAGTCATCATACAAAGAAATCAAAGGCAAACACATCAGATACGCAGCGGAACATACTTAGCATAACTAAACTATACCTTCCAACGGTCACTGATAAGTGGTATTTTGGTAGTTATTTTCTTAGTTTTTATTAGTTTATTTTCTTATTTTATTTAGCTTTTGTTAGCGTTTTTAGGCTTTTTAGTTTAGTTTTGCTCTTGTAGTCCCCTTCCCCTTTTTCTATGTGATTTCCTCTATTTTGCCTTGTTTCTGCGTTTTCTTCCCTTTTTGCAGGTCCCGAGTTGATTTCGGAACCCGAGGAAGCGAGCCGGGAACCTCGAGGAAAACACAAGTCCTCTATGCCATTGTTGAGGCTAAAAAGGCCTCAGCGGGCGCTGGAAATCCCTCAGCGCCCGCTGAGATGTACAAGGCTTGAGGCAGTGGGGCTTTAGAAGGCCTCAGCGGCCGCTGAGAATTCCTCAGCGCCCGCTGAGATGTATTTTTGGGGCATGAGCTCTTTTTGGCTGAGAAATGGTCAGTAGCATTATAAGGCCTCTCAGCGGCCGCTGACCATTTCTCAGCGCCCGCTGATGTCGAAGCTCCCAGGCCACCTGATGTGTAAAGAGAAGAACAGCGACCGCTGACCCCAACTCAGCGCCCGCTGTCCCCCTCCCCTGTTGAGGCAGTAGCTTCCCAAGAAGCTTGCAGTGGCCGCTAACCTAAACTCAGCGCCCGCTGACTTTAGTCTGCAGACCCTGAAGACCTATGAAAGTAGGGGTCAGCGGGCGCTGACCTTTTTTCAGCGCCCGCTGACGCGCTGCTTTTCGTTTTGTTTAATGTTTTTCAGCTGTTTTGCTCGACATTTTTGGGGGTTATATATATACCCCCCTCTTCCCATTTCGTTTTGGAGCTGATGTTAGAGGCTCATTTAGGGTTTTAGGTTAGTTTTTCTTGCTTTCTTCTTTAATTTCCTTGTAATTTACATTGTTGTTCTTAATTTATGCAAGTAGTTAGTTTGTTCTTCATCTTCTTCTTGTTCTCCTCTTCAAGGTATTTTCATTAGCTTTCTTTTACTTGCTTTTATTGCTTTATGTACTTATTTCTTATATTTTTAGTTAGTTATTGTTGTTTAATTAGTTAGTTTTATTGTTATTTTCATGTTTGTTTAATTGTTTATTTTGATTTCATTGTTGTTTAGTTTCTAGTTTTCTAGGGTTAGTTGTTGTTTTTGTTGTTTTTAGTTTTAGGTTTAATTTATGTATTTAATTATAATTTTAATCATGTTTTTATTAACTATATGTGTGAGTAGTTAATTTCTAGGGTTTGAGTGAAACTTCTCAATTCCTCCATGATTGTGGTTTAGTTGTTCTTGGCTTTGGTTGTGATAGTGTCGGTACCTTAGGATTCGGTTATGTTGAGTCTTGTGTGTAGCTAGCATAGGATTCATTGAAGAATCCCCACCGAAGGACCGAAAGGTGAACGTGGGTGATGACTTCCTTTGCCCGATTGATGGAAGCACCACGAAAGTTGGGCCTTCGATCAAGGGAAAGTTACCGGTCTTCGTGATTTTGTGCTTAGGACTCGTTAGATGTGTCGCTGCACGAAAGTGAGTTGTATATGTCTTTCCGGTCATCGTACTAGCTCGAAAGAGTAGTACGATCATAGAACGACCTCCCCTTATCCACGACCTAAGTCAAAGTTTCGATTGATTCATAATTCATGGTGGTATGAGTTGTGGATCTCTTACCCTAGTCCCTTTTATCCTTGTTTCCTTAGTGTAGTTTTAGTTAGTTCTCTCCGCCTCTCGCGACCATCACCCGACCTAGCTTGTTCGACGCTCATGCCTAGATTAGTGCAACGTACCTTCCCTGTGTTCGACACCCCCACTCATACTACGACGGGGGTTTTTATTTGGTGAAAATCCCTACTACCAGTCACCTCTCAACATCTCATAATCTGAAACAACTTATCTTTCATTATTCCATTCTATAACTTCTATCGGTCCAACTTCAACGTACGCTAATCGTACTCCATCGTTCCAATGGTCCAACTTCAACGTACGACTAATATACTTCATCGTTCCATTGGTCTAACTTCAACATACGATTATTGCACTCCATTGTCCCGTCAATCTCTTCATTGGTCCAACTTCAACATACCACTGTTGTACTCCATCGTTCCAATGGTTCAACTTCAACGTACAACAAATGTACTTCATCGTCCCATCGGTTCAACTTCAACATACAACAATAGCACTCCGTTGTTCCATCAACCATACCACACGACAATTACCCCTTCTTGCAACACTAATCAACTCATACTCTTAAATTAACCCAATATCAATCTTATAACTCAATAGAATAAACCCATAATCGTATCAACTATCAATCACCAACAGTTATTGCTTAAAACGTAATAAAAATCATATTTTTTCCACACACAACCATTCGACAATCATCAAAGAACAACATAAAAATCATTCTTTAAATCAAATTAACATATACACCATGAATCAAACATATAACTTAACAATAAATCATAGAATCATAACATGAGCATATAATCATCATACAAGGACTAAAACAAGAACAAAACCAAACCTTTCATACATCATACTACACGGTTCATAGTAATAACAATAACAACAAGATTAAAATCAAGAAACCAACATATCATTCTTTAATCAAAGATTCAAATCAAGACTATCATCAAAGAACAATCACATATCAAGATTTCAACTTAAAGATCAAGATTTAAACATAAAAATCATATTTTTAAACCAAGAAACTATTCGAAATTCATAAAGAGTACACGGCTTAACATCATACAACATTCAAGATCAATCAATAATTCAATACAACAATTCTACACTAGAAAGAATCATGAAACAAGCATAGGTTAGTAGTGAAACATGCAAATAATTCATCAAATCATCATAGAATCCCATATAAACCACTCGGCCATCCTCTAAATAAACAATTAATCAATTCAAAACCAAATCAACATGATTCTAAGCAATCCTACGTTGTTCTAAACTATTCCAAATCAAATTCTAAAGACTATGAAACTAATCTATCCTAAAGATTAAGTAAAAGCAATCCAATTACCTTTGAAAGGGGAAAGGTTCGAACAAAGTGCCAAGACCACACGGTTCTTGAAGGTTCTTTAAGGTTTCTTTAATGTTCTTTGATCGATCTTTAAGGGTTGAAGCAAAAGGAAAGGGTTAGGAATAGTTTTATTGATTGATCTTTGAAGGAAGATTATTAAAGAATTTGGTTGGTGTAGTTTCTTTCCTTGGCCGTGTAATATGGGAAGAAAATAGGGTTTTAGTTTCCTATAATTCAGTAGAAAAGGTAGGAAACAACAATAGGGTTTTTCTAGAATAGGTCAAAATAGATATAACATTTAATAATATAGGGTGAAATAAATTAAAGAAATTAATCAACAAGAAAAGAATAGGATGGCCGAAAATATTGAAAGGAATAGGAGTTAAAAGTTCCTAAAATTTAGTAGAAAAGATAGGAGGCCAAAGATAAAAATAGGATTTTTATAATAAGTCAAAATAGATAAAGAATAGTAATATCGGTTTAACAAATTAAATTAAATAATTAAAAGGAAATTAATCAAGGGAGCTGTGTAACAATGAAGGGGAAAGGGTTGTTTCCTTCCTAAAATTTAGTAGGAAGTTTAGGAGAACAAAGATTAGACCTTTAAAAAGGGTCAAAATAAATATGGTTTAATAAATTAGGTTGGAAATAAATTGAATTAAATTAGAAGAAAAGGGAACAAGGGGGCCGTGAGTCTCTATGAATAAAAAGGGGTTTTTATTTTGTAGTTTTTATTTGCAGTTTAGTTTTTTTTATTTGTAGTTTAGTTTTTATTTGTAGTTTGGAAAATAAATAAAATAAAAACAAAGGGGTGATGATCCCTAAAATCTAGTAGGAGAATAGGTAAGCAAGGATTAGGGTTTTAAGCTTAGTTACAAAATAGATAAAGGTTTAAAAATAATATTGATCAAAACAAGAGAAACAATTTAATTTAAAGAAATGGCCAAGAGGGCCGTGAGATAAAGATAGGGAAAAGAAGAATTGGGCTCGGGTTTAACCTGACATAATAAAAAGGTTCGAGCCAGGATTAAAATAATTGGACCGCTACAATAAAAGTATTAATTAATTAAATAATAATCAATTAAATAATCAATTAATTACATATTTAATTAATTAAGAAAAAAATTTAAAATAACCCGAAATTTCGGGGTATTACACAGTTGTGGGCAACGGGCTAGAATTAATGGGGAAAATATTAAATTTTCGGGCGACGCACCAGTAAGGATTTTCTTGCGCACGAACTGCACAAAAAAATCGAAAGATCTTATTTTGCGATTCTTTCGTCACGGTCCAGTCAGGCATCCAAAAAGACGCGCCAGACTCCAGAATCGGCCAGTTCTAGTCAACGGGCTAGAATTAATGGGGAAAATACTAAGTTTCGGGTGTCGAGCGGGTGAGGATTCTCTTACGCACGAACTTCACAAAAGAGTCAAAAGTTCTTATTTTGCGATTCTTTCGTCACGGTCCAGTCAGGCATCCAAAAAAACGCGCCAAGCTCCGGAATCGACCAGTTCTGGGCAACGGGCTAGAATTAATGGGGAAAATACTAAATTTCGGGCGGCGCGCGGGTTAGTATTTTCTTGCGCACGAACTGCACTACAAATCAAAAGTTCTTATTTTGCATTTCTTTCGTCTCCGTCCAGCCAGGCATCCAAAAAGATGCGCCAGCATCCGGAATCGTCCAGTTCTCGGAAACGGGCTAGAATTAATAGGGAAAATACTAATTTCGGGCGCCGCGCCGATGCGGATTTTCTTGCGCACGAACCGCACAAAAAATCAAAAGATCTTATTTTGCAATTGTCAGGCATCCAAAAAGACGCGCCAGGCTCCGGAATCGGCCAGTTCTAGGCAACGGGTTAGCATTAATGGGGAAAATACTAAATTTCGGGCGCCGCGCGGGTGAGGATTTTCTTACGCACGAACTGCACAAATAATCGCTAGTTCTTATTTTGCGATTCTTTCGTCACGGGCAAGTCAGGCATCCAAAAGAACGCGACAGGCTCCGGAATCGACCAGTTCTGGGTAACGAGCTAGAATTAATGGAGAAAATACTAAATTTCGGGCGGCGCGCGGGTGATGATTTTCTTACGCACGAATTGCACAAAAAATCGCTAATTCTTATTTTGCGATTCTTTCGTCACGGACTATTCAGGCATCCAAAAGAACGCGCCAGGCTCCGGAATCGACCAGTTCTGGGCAACGGGCTAAAATTAATGTGGAAAATACTAAATTTCAAGCGGCGCGCGGGTGAGGATTTTCTTGCGCACGAACTGCAAAAAAAAACCAAAAGTTCTTATTTTGCAATTCTTTCCTCACGGTCCAATCAGGCATTATAAAAAAGATCCAGGCTCCGGAATCGGCCGGTTGTGGGCAACGGGCTAGAATTAATGGGGAAAATACTAAATTTCGGGCGGCGCGCGGGTGAGGATTTTCTTGCGCACGAACTGCACAATAAATCAAATGTTCTTATTTTGCAATTCTTTCATCACGGTCCAGTCAGACATACAAAAAAAAAACGCGCCAGGCACCGGAATCGGCAAGTTCTGGGCAACGAGCTGGAATTAATGGGGAAAATACTAAATTTCGAGCGGCTCGCGGGTGAGATTTCTCTTGCGCACGAACTGCACAAAAAATCGCTATTTCTTATTTTGCGATTCTTTTGTCATGGTCCAGTCAGACATCCAAAAAAACGCGTCAGGCTCTAGAATCGGCCAGTTCTAGGGAACGGGCTAGAATTAATGGGGAAAATACTAAATTTCGGGCGTCGCGCGGGTGAGGATTTTCTTGCGCACGAACTGCCCAGAAAATCGAAAGTTCTTATTTTGCGTTTCTTTAGATACCGTTCAGTTACGCATCCAAAAAAACATGCCAGCCTCCAGATTCGTCCAGTTCCGGGGAACAGGCTAGTATTAATGGTGAAAATACTAAATTTCGGGCGTCGCGCGTGTGTGGATTTTCTTGCGTACGAATTATACAAAAAAAATGAAATTTCTTATTTAGCGATTCTTTCGTCAAGGACAAGTCAGGCATCCATAAAAACGCGCCATGCTTCGTAATCGGCCAATTCTAAGCAATGGGCTAGAATTAATTGGGAAAAAACTAAATTTCGGGCAGCACGGGGGTGAGGATTTTCTTGCACACGAACTGTACAAAAAATCAAAAGTTCTTATTTGGCGTTTCTTTCGTCACCGTCCAGTCAGGCATCCAAAAAAACGCGCCAGCATCTGGAATCGTCCAGTTCTGGGCAACGGGCTAGAATTAATGGGGAAAATACTAAATATCGGGCGACACACGTGTGAGGATTTCCTTGCGCTCGATCTGCACAAAAAATCGAAAGTTCTTATTTTGCGATTCTTTTGTCACGGTCTAGTTAGGCATCCTAACAGAAGCGCCAGCCTTCGGAATCAGCCAGTTCTGGGCAACGGGGTAGAATTAATGGGGAAAATACTAAATTTCGGGCGCTTCGCGTGTGAGAATTTTCTTGCGCACGAACTGCACAAAAAATCGAAAGATCTTATTTTGCGATTCATTCGTCACGGTCCAGTCAGGCATCCAAAAAGACGCGCCAGGCTCCGGAATCGGCCAGTTCTGGGAAACGGGCTAGAATTAATGGGGAAAACACTAAATTTCGAGCGGCGCGCGGGTGAGAATTTTCTTACGCACGAATTGCACAAAAAATCGCTAGTTCTTATTTTACGATTCTTTCGTCACGGCCCAGTACGGCATCCAAAAGAACGCGCCAGGCTCTAGAATCGACCAGTTTTGGGCAACGGGCTAGAATTAATGGGGAAAATACTAAATTTCGGGCGGCGCGCGGGTGAGGATTTTATTACGCATGAATTGCAAAAAAAATCGCTAGTTCTTATGTTTTTATTCTTTCTTCACGGTCCAGTCAGGCATCCAAAAGAACGCGCCAGGCTTCGGAATCGACCAGTTCTGGGCAACGGGCTAGAATTAATGGGGAAAATACTAAATTTCGGGCAGCGCGCGGGTTAGGATTTTCTTGCGCACGAACTGCACAAAAAATAAAAAGTTCTTATTTTGCATTTCTTTCGTCTCCATCCAGCCTGGCATCCAAAACGACGCGCCAGCATCCGGAATAGTCCAGTTCTGGGCAACGGGCTAGAATAAATAGGAAAAATACTAAATTTCGGGAGCAGCGCGTGTGAGGATTTTCTTGCGCACGAACAGCACAAAAAATCGAAAGATCTTATTTTGCAATTCTTTCATCACGGTCCAGTCAGGCATCCAAAAAGACGCGCCAGGCTCCGGAATCGGCCAGTTCTGGGCAACGGATTCGAATAAATGGGAAAAAAAAATTCGGGAGCCGCGCAGGTGAGGATTTTCTTGCGCACGAACTGCACAAAAAATCGAAAGATCTTATTTTGCGATTCTATCGTCACGGTCCAGTCAGGCATCCAAAAAGACGCGCCAGGCTCCGGAATCGGCCAGTTCTGGGCAACGGGCTAGAATTAATGGGGAAAATACTAAATTTCGGGCGGCGCGCGGGTTAGGATTTTCTTGCGCACGAACTGCACAAAAAATAAAAAGTTCTTATTTTGCGTTTCTTTCGTCTCCGTCCAGCCAGGCATCTAAAACGACGCGCCAGCATCCGGAATCGTCCAGTTGTGGGCAACGGGCTAGAATAAATAAGGAAAATACTAAATTTCGGGAGCCGCGCGGGTGAGGATTTTCTTGCGCACGAACTGCACAAAAAATCGAAAGATCTTATTTTGTAATTCTTTCGTCACGGTCCAGTCAGGCATCCAAAAAGACGCGCCAGGCTCTGGAATCGGCCAATTCTGGGCAACGGGTTAGGATTAATGGGAAAAATACTAAATTTCGGGAGCTACGCAGGTGAGGATTTTCTTGCGCACGAACTGCACGAAAAATCGAAAGATCTTATTTTGCGATTCTTTCGTCACGGTCCAGTCAGGAATCCAAAAAGACACGCCAAGCTCCGGAATCGGCCAGTTCTGGGCAACGGGCTAGAATTAATTGGGAAAATACTAAATTTCAGGTGTCGCGCGGGTGGGGATTTTCTTGCGCATGAACTGCACAAAAAATCGAAAGTTCTTATTTTGCGTTTCTTTAGATACCGTCCAGTTATGCATCCAAAAAAACGTGCCAGGCTCCGGAATCGGCCAGTTCTGGGCCACGGACTGGAATTAATGGGGAAAATACTAAATTTCGGGCGGCGTGCGGCTAAGGATTTTCTTGCGCACGATCTTCACAAAAAAGTCGAAAGTTCTTATTTTGCGATTCTTTCGTCACAGTCCAGTCAGGCATCCAAAAAAACTAGCCAGGCACCGGAATCGGCCAGTTCTAGCCAACAGGCTAGAATTGATGGGGAAAATATTAAATATCGGGCGGCGCGCGGGTGAGGATTTTCTTGCGCACGAACTGCACAAAAAATCGAAAGACCTAATTTTGTTATTCTTTCGTCACGGTCCAGTCGGGCATCCAAAAAAATAGCGCAAGGCTCTGGAACAGGCCAGTTCTGTGCTATGGGCAAGAATTAATGGGCAAAATAATAAATTTCGGGCGGCGCGCGGGTGAGGATTTTCTTGCGAACGAACTGCACAAAATATCGAAAGATCTTATTTTACGATTCTTTCGTCACAGTCCAGTCAGGAATACAAAAAGACGTGCCAGGTTCCGGAATCGACCGGTTCTGGGCAACGGGCTGGAATTAATGGGGAAAATACTAAATTTCGGGCGGCGGGCGGGTATGGATTTTCTTGCGCACGATCTTCACAAAAAAGTCAAAAGTTCTTATTTTGCGATTCTTTCGTCACGATCCTGTAAGGCATCCAAAAAAACGCGCCAGGCTCCGGATTCGGCCAGTTCTGGCCAACGGTCTAGAATTAATGGGGAAAATACTAAATTTCGGGCGGCGCGCGGGTGAGGATTTTCTTACTCACGAACTGCACAAAAATCGCTAGTTCTTATTTTGCGATTCTTTCGTCAGTGCTGCCAGACATCCAAAAGAACGCGCCAGGCTCCGGAATCGACCAGTTCTGGGCAACGGGCTAGAATTAATGGGGAAAAAACTAAATTTCAGGCGTCGAGCGGGTGAGGATTTTGTTGCGCACGAACTGCAAAAAAAATCAAAAGTTCTTATTTAGCAATGGTTTTGTCATGGTCAAGTCAGGCATCCAAAAGAACGCGCCAGGCTTTGGAATCGGCCAGTTCTGGGCAACGGACTAAAATTAATGGGGAAAATACTAAATTTCGGGCGGCGCGCAGGTGAGGATTTTCTTACGCCCGAACTGCACAAAAATCGCTAGATCTTATTTTGTGATTCTTTCATCACGGTGCAATCAGGCATCCAAAAGAACGCGCCAGGCTCCGGAATCGACCAGTTCTGGGCAACGGGCTAGAATTAATGGGGAAAATACTAAATTTCGGGCGGCGCGCGGGTGAGGATTTTTTTGCGCACGAACTTCACAAAAATCGAAAGTTCTTATTTTGCTATTCTTTCGTCACGGTCCAGTTAGGAATCCAAAAAAATGCGCCAGGCTCCGGAATCGGCCAGTTCTGGGGAACGGGCTGAAATTAATGGGGAAAATACTAAATTTCGGGCGGCGTGCGGGTAAGGATTTTCTTGCGCACGATCCTCACAAAAAAGTCGAAAGTTCTTGTTTTGCGATTCTTTCGTCACGGTCCAGTCGGGCATCCAAAAAAACTCGTCGGGATCCGGAATCGGCCAGTTCTAGCCAACGGGCTAGCATGAATGGGGAAAATACTAAATTTCGGTCGGCTTGTGGGTAAGGATTTTCTTGCGCTTGATCTTCACAAAAAAGTCGAAAGTTCTTATTTTGCGATTCTTTCATCACGGTCCAGTCAGGCATACAACAAAACGCGCCAGGCTCCGGAATCAACCAGTTCTGGGCAACGGGCTAGAATTAATGGGGAAAATACTAAATTTGGGGCGGCGCGCGGGTTAGTATTTTCTTGCGCATGAGCTGCACTACAAATCGAAAGTTCTTATTTTACATTTCTTTCGTCTCCGTCCAGCCAGGCATCCAAAAAGGCGCGCCAGCATCCGGAATCGTCCAGTTCTGGGCAACGAGCTAGAATAAATAGGGAAAATACTAATTTCGGGCGCCGCGCGGGTGAGGATTTTCTTGCGCACAAAGTGCACAAAAAATCGAAAGATCATATTTTCCAATTGTCAGGCATCCAAAAAGACGCGCTAGGCTCCGGAATCGGCCAGTTCTGGGCAACGGGTTATAATTAATGGGGAAAATACTAAATTTCGGGCGCCGCGCAGGTGAGGATTTTTTTGCGCACGAACTGCAAAAAAAAATCGAAAGAACTTATTTTGCGACTTTTTCTTCTCAGTCCAGTCAGGCATCCAAAAAAAAAGCGTAAGCCTCCGGAATAGGCCAGTTCTGTGCTACGGGTTAGAATTAATGGGGAAAATACTAAATTTGGGCGACGCGCAGGTGAGAATTTTCTTTCGCACGAACTGCACAAAAAATCGAAAGTTCTTATTTTGCGATTCTTTCGTCACGATCCAGTCAGGCATCCAAAAAAAAAGCGCAAGGCTCCGGAATAGGCTAGTTCTGTACTACGGCCTAGAATTAGTGGGGAAAATACTATATTTCGGGCGGCGCACGGGTGAGGATTTTCTTACGCACGAACTGCACAAAAATCGCTAGTTCTTATTTTGCGATTATTTCGTCACGGTGCAGTCAGGCATCCAAAAGAACGCGCCAGGCTCCGGAATCGACCAGTTCTGGGCAACGGGCAAGAATTAATGGGGAAAATACTAAATTTCGGGCGGCGCGCGGGTGAGGATTTTCTTGCGCACGAACTGCACAAAAATCCAAAGTTCTTATTTAGCTATTCTTTCGTCACGGTCTAGTCAGGCATCCAAAAAAAAAGCCCTAGGCTCCGAAATCGGCCAGTTCTGTGCTATGGGCAAAAATTAATGGGCAAAATACTAAATTTCGAGCGCCTTGCGGGTAAGGATTTTCTTGCGCATGAGCTTCACAAAAAAGTTGAAAGTTCTTATTTTGCGATTCTTTCATCACGGTCCAGTGAGGCATCCAAAAAAAAACCCGCCAGGCTCCGGAATCGACCAGTCCTGGGCAACGGGCTAGAATTAATGGTGAAAATACTAAATTTGGGGCGGCGCGCGGGTTAGTATTTTCTTGCGCACGAACTGCATTACAAATCGAAAGTTCTTATTTTACATTTCTTTCGTCTCCGTCCAGCCAGGCATCCAAAAAGACGCGACAGCATCCGGAATCGTCCTGTTCTGGGCAACAGGCTAGAATTAATAGGGAAAATACTAATTTCGGCGTTGCGAGGGTGAGGATTTTCTTGCGCACGAACTGCACAAAAAATCGAAAGATCTTATTTTCCAATTGTCAGGCATCCAAAAAGACGCGCCAAGCTCCGGAATCAGCCAGTTCTGGGCAACGGGTTAGAATTAACGGGGAAAATACTAAATTTCGGGCGCCTCGCAGGTCAGGATTTTCTTGCGCACGAACTGCAAAAAAAAATCGAAAGATCTTATTTTGCGATTTTTTCGTCTCAGTCCAGTCAGGCATCCAAAAAAAGCGCAAGGCTCCGGAATAGGCCAGTTCTGTGCTACGGGCTAGAATTAATGGGGAAAATAATAAATTTCCGGCGGCGCGCAGGTGAGAATTTTCTTGCGCACGAACGGCACAAAAAATCGAAAGTTCTTATTTTGCGATTCTTTCGTCACGATCCAGTCAGGCATCCCAACAAAAAGCGCAAGGCTCCGGAATAGGCTAGTTCTGTGCTACGGCCTAGAATTAATGGGGAAAATACTAAATTTCGGGTGGCGCGCGGGTGAGGATTTTCTTGCGCACGATCTGCAAAAAAAATCAAAAGTTCTTATTTTGCAATTCTTTCCTCATGGTCCTGTCAGGCATTAAAAAAGGATCCAGGCTCCGAAATCGGC
Organism: Salicornia ramosissima; assembly: GCA_951394345.1. Classification (NCBI taxonomy): domain Eukaryota; kingdom Viridiplantae; phylum Streptophyta; class Magnoliopsida; order Caryophyllales; family Amaranthaceae; genus Salicornia; species Salicornia ramosissima. The sequence goes on from OX596237.1 coordinate 31,982,748, forward strand.
CTGTTGTGGCAACGGGCTAGAATTAATGGGGTAAATACTAAATTTCGGGCGGCGCGCGGGTGAGGATTTTCTTGCGCACGAACTGCACAACAAATCAAATGTTCTTATTTTGCAATTCTTTCATCACGGTCCAGTCCGATATCCAAAAACAACGCGCTAGGCTCCGGAATCGGCAAGTTCTGGGCAACGAGCTGGAATTAATGTGGAAAATACTAAATTTCGAGCGGCGCGCGGGTGAGGATTTTCTTGGACCAGAACTGCACAAAAAATCAAAAGTTCTTATTTTATGATTCTTTCGTCACGGGCCACTCGTGCATCCAAAAAAATGCGCCAGGCTCTGGAATAGGCCAGTTCAGGGCAACAGACTAGAATTAATGGGGAAAATACTAAATTTCGGCTGGCGCGCGGGTGACGATTTTCTTACGCACGAACTGTACAAAAATCGTTAGTTCTTATTTCGCGATTCTTTCATCACGGTGCAGTCAGGCATCCAAAAGAACGCGCCAGGCTCCGGAATCGACCAGTTCTGGGCAACGGGCTAGAATTAATGGGGAAAATACTAAATTTCGGGCGGAGCGGGGGTGAGGATTTTCTTGCGTACGAACTGCACAAAAATCGAAAGTTCTTATTTTGCTATTCTTTCGTCACGGTCCAGTCAGGCATCCAAAAAAAAAGCGCAAGGCTCCAGAATAGGCAAGTTCTGTGCTATGGGCAAAAATTAATGGGCAAAATACTAAATTTCGGGTGGCGCGCGGGTGAGGATTTTCTTGCGAACGAACTGTGCAAAAAATCGAAATATCTTATTTTGCGACTCTTTCGTCACGGTACAGTCATGAATCCAAAAAGATGCGCCAGGCTCCGGAATCGGCCAATTCCGGGTAACGGGCTGAAATTAATGGTGAAAATACTAAATTTCGGGCGACATGCGGGTAAGGATTTTCTTGCGCACGATCATCACAAAAAAGTCGAAAGTTCTTATTTTGCGATTCTTTCGTCACGATCCAGTCAGGCATCCAAAAAAACTCGACAGGCTCCGGAATCGGCCAGTTCTAGCCAACGGGCTAGCATTAATAGGGAAAATACTAAATTTCGGGCGGCTTGCAGGTAAGGATTTTCTTGCGCATGATCTTCACAAAAACGTCGAAAGTTCTTATTTTGCGATTCTTTCATCACGGTCCAGTCAGGCATCCAAAAAAACGCGCCAGGCTCCGGAATGGACCAGTTCTGGGCAACGGGCTAGAATTAATCGGGAAAATACTAAATTTGGGGCGGCGCGCGGGTTAGTATTTTCTTGCGCACGAATTGCACTACAAATCAAAAGTTCTTAATTTACATTTCTTTCGTCTCGGTCCAGCCAGGCATCCAAAAAGACGCGCCAGCATCCGGAATCGTCCAGTTCTGGGCAACGGGCTAGAATTAATAGGGAAAATACTAATTTCGGGCGCCGCGCGGGTGAGGATTTTCTTGCGCACGAACTGCACAAAAAATCGAAAGATCTTATTTTCCAATTGTCAGGCATCCAAAAAGACGCGCCACGCTACGGAATCGGCCAATTTTGGGCAACGGGTTAGAATTAATGGGGAAAATACTAAATGTCGGGCGCCGCGCAGGTGAGGATTTTCTTGCGCACGAACTGCAAAAAAAATCGAAAGATCTTATTTTGCGATTTTTTCGTCTCAGTCCAGTCAGGCATCCAAAAAAAACCGCAAGGCTCCGGAATAGGCTAGTTCTGTGCTACGGGCTAGAATTAATGGGGAAAATACTAAATTTTGGGCGGCGCGCAGGTGAGAATTTTCTTGCGCACGAACTGCACAAAAAATCGAAAGTTCTTATTTTGCGATTCTTTCGTCACGATCCAGTCAGGCATCCAAAAAAAAAGCGCAAGGCTCCGGAATAGGCTAGTTCTGTGCTACGGCCTAGAATTAATGGGGAAAATACTAAATTTCGGGTGGCGCGCGGGTGAGGATTTTCTTGCGCACGAACTGCACAAAAAATCGAAATTTCTTATTTTGCGATTCTTTCGTCATGGTCTAGTCAGGCATCCAAAAAAATGCACCAGGCTCTGCAATCGGGTAGTTTTGGGCCACGGGTTAGAATTAATGTGAAAAATACTTAATTTCAGGCGCCGCGCGGGTGAGGAATTTTTTGTGCACGAACTACACAAAAAATCGAACGATCTTATTTTGCGATTCTTTCGTCAGGGTCCAGTCAGGCATCAAAAAAAACGCGCCAGGCTCCGAAATCGGCCAGTTCTGGCCAACGGGTTAGATTTAAGGGGAAAAATTTTAAATTTCGGGCGGCGCGCGGGTGAGGATTTTCTTACACACGAACTGCACAAAAAATCGCTAGTTCTGATTTTACGATTCTTTCGTCACGAGCAAGTCAGACATCCAAAAGAAAGCCGCAGGCTTCGAAATCAACCAGTTCTAGGTAACGGGCTAGAATTAATGGAGAAAATACTAAATTTCGGGCGGCGCGCGGGTGATGAATTTCATACGCACGAACCGCACAAAAATCGCTAGTTCTTATTTTGCGATTCTTTCGTCATAGTCTAGTCATGCATCCAAAAAAATCCACCAGGCTCTGCAATCGGCCAGTTTTGGGCAACGGGTTAGAATTAATGTTGAAAATACTGAATTTCAGGCGCAGCGCGGGTGAGTATTTTCTTGTGCACGAACTGCATAAAAAATCGAAAGTTCTTATTTTGCGATTCTTTCTTCACGGTCCAGTCAGGCATCCAAAAAAACGTGCCAGGCTCCGGATTCGGCCAGTTCTGGCCAACGGGCTAGAATTAATGGGGAAATTACTAAATTTCGGGCGGCGCACAGGTGAGGATTTTCTTACGCACGAACTGCAGAAAAATCGGTAGTTCTTATTTTGCGATTCTTTCGTCACGGTGCAGTCAGGCATCCAAAAGAATGCGCCAGGCTCCGGAATCGACCAGTTCTGGGCAACGGGCTAGAATTAATGGGGAAAATACTAAATTTCAGGCGGCGAGCGGGTGAGGATTTTCTTGCGCACGAACTGCAAAAAAAATTGAAAGTTCTTATTTTGCGATTCTTTCCTCAAGGTCCAGTCAGGCATCCAAAAAAAAAAGCGCAAGGCTCCGGAATAGGCCAGTTCTGTGCTACGGGCTAGAATTATTGGGGAAAATACTAAATTTCGGGCGGAGCGCGGGTGAGGATATTCTTACGCAAGAACTGCACAAAAAACCGAAATTTCTTATTTTGGGATTCTTTCGTCATGGTCTAGTCAGGCATCCAAAAAAATGCACCAGGCTCTGCAATCGGCCAATTTTGGGCAACGGGTTAGAATTAATGTGAAAAGTACTGAATTTCATACGCCGTGCGGGTGTGGATTTTCTTGTGCACGAACTGCACAATAAATCGAAAGATCTTATTTTGCGATTCTTTCGTCACGGTCCAGTCAGGCATCAAAAAAACGCGCCAGGCTCCGGAATCGGCCAGTCCTGGCCAACGGGCTAGAATTAATGGTGAAAATACTAAATTTCGAGTGGCGCGCGGGTGAGGAATTTCTTACGCACGAACTGCACCAAAATCGCTAGTTTTTATTTTGTGATTCTTTCGTCACGGTCCAGTCAGGCATCCAAAACAACGGGCTAGGCCCCAGAATCGACCAGTTCTGGGCAACGGGCTAGAATTAATGGGGACAAAACTAAATTTCGGGCGGCGTGCGGGTAAAGATTTTCTTACGCACGAACTGCACAAAAAATCGAAATTTCTTATTTTACAATTCTTTCGTCACGGTCCGGTCAGGCATCCAAAAAAACGCGCTAGGCTTAGGATTAAGCCATTTTTGGGCAACGGACTAGAATTAATGGGGAAAATACTAAATTTCGAGCGGCGCGAGGGTGAGGATTTTCTAGCACACGAACTGCACAAAAAATGGGAAGTTCTTATTTTGCGATTCTTTCGTCACGGTCCAGTCAAGCATCCAAAAAAACGTGACATCCTTCGGAATCGGCCAGTTCTGGACAAAGGGCTAGAATAAATTGGGAAAATACTAAATTTCGGGCGGCACGCGGTTGAGGATTTTCTTGAGCACGAACTGCACAAAAAATCAAAAGATCTTATTTTGCGTTTGTTTCGTCATAGTCCAGACAGGTATCCAAAAAAACGCGCCTGCCTACGGAATCCTCCATTTCTGGGCAACGGGCTAGAATTAATGCGGAAAATACTAAATATCGGGAGGCGCACGTGTGAGGATTTCCTTGCGCACGAACTGCATAACAAATCGAAAGATCTTATTTTAAAATTCTTTCGTCACGGTCTAGTCAGACATACAAAAAGACGCGCCAGGCTCCGGGGCCAGTTCTCTGCAACGGATTAGAATTAATGGGGAAAATACTAAATTTCGGGCGCCACACAGGTCAGGATTTTCTTGCGCACGAACTGCACAAAAAATCGAAAGATCTTATTTTGCGATTCTTTCGTCACGGTCCAGTCAGGCATCCAAAAAGACGCGCCAGGCACCAGAATCGACCAGTTCTGTGCAACGGGCTAGAATTAATGGGGAAAAAACTAAATTTCGGGCGGCGTGCGGGTAAAGATTTTCTTACGCACGAACTGCACAGAAAATCGAAAGATCTTATTTTACAATTCTTTCGTCACGGTCCAGTTAGACATCCAAAAAAGCGCGCCAGGCTCCGGATTAAGCCATTTCTGGGCAACGGACTAGAATTAATGGGGAAAATACTAAATTTCGGGCGGCGCAAGGGTGAGGATTTTCTTACGCACGAAATGCACAAATAATGGGAAGTTCTTATCTTACGATTCTTTCGTCACGGTCCAGTGAAGCATCCAAAAAACGGGACAACCTTCGGAATCGGCCAGTTCTGGGCAAAGGGCTAGAATTAATTGGGAAAATACTAAATTTTGGGCGGCGCGCGGGTGAGGATTTTCTTGCGCACGAACTGCACAAAAAATTAAAGTTCTTATTTTGCGATTCTTTCGTCACGTTCCAGTCAGGCATCCAAAAAAAAAGCGTCAGGCTCCGGAATCGGCCATTTCTGTCCTACGGGCAAGAATTAATGGGGAAAATACAAAATTTCGGGCGGCAAACGGGTACGAATTTTCTTGCGCACGAACTGCACAAAAAATCGAAAGTTCTTATCTTGCGATTCTTTTGTCACGAACCAGTCAGGCATCCAAAAAAATGTGTCAGGCTCTGGAATCGACCAGTTCTGGGCAACGAGCTACAATTTATGGGGTAAATACTAAATTTTGGGCGGGGCGCAGGTCAGGATTTTCTTACTCATGAACTGCAGAAAAAATCAAAAGTTCTTACTTTCCGAATCTTTCGTTACGGTCTAGTCAGGCATCCAAAAAAACGTGTAAGGTTCCGGAATCGGCTAGTTCAGGGCAACGAGCAAGAATTAATTTGGAAAATTCTAAATTTCGGGCCGCGCGAGGGTGAGGATTTTCTTACGCACGAACTGCACAAAAAATCGCTATTTCAATTCTTAGTTTGCAATTCTTTCGTCACGGCCCTGTCAGGGATCCAAAAGAACGCGCCAGGCTCCGGAATCGACCAGTTCTGGGCAACGGGCTAGAATTAATATGGAAAATACTAAATTCGGGCGACGCGCGGGTGAGCATTTTCTTGAGCATTCTTCGGAATCGGCCAGTTCTGGGCAATGGGGTAGAATCAATTGGGAAAATACTAAATATCGGGCGGCATGCTGGTGAGGATTTTCTTGCGCACGAATTGCACAAAAAATCGAAATTTCTTATTTTGCGTTTCTTTGGTCACCGTCCAGTCAGGCATCCAAAAAAACACGCCATGCTTCGGAATCGGCCAGTTGTGGTCAACGGGCTAGAAGTAATGGGGAAAATACTAAATTTCGGGCGGCGCGCGGGTGAGGATTTTCTTACGCACGAACTGCACAAAAAATCGTTAGTTCTTATTTTGCGATTCTTTCGTCACGGTCTAGTGAGGCATCCAAAAGAACGCGCCAGGCTCCAGAATCGACCAGTTCTGGGCAACGGGCTAGAATTAATGGGGAAAATACTAAATTTCGGGCGGCGTGCGGGTAAAGATTTTCTTGCGCATGAACTACACAAAAAATCAAAAGTTTTTATTTTACCATTCTTTCCTCCAGTCCATTCAGACATCCAAAAAAATGCGCCACGCTCCGGATTAAGCCATTTCTGGGCAACGGACTAGAATTAATAGGGAAAATACTAAATTTCGGGCGCCGCGCGGGTGCGGATTTTCTTGCGCACGAATTGCACAAGAAATAGAAGGTTCTTATTTTGCGATTCTTTTGTCGCGGTCTAGTCAGGCATCCTAAAAGACGCGCCATTCTTCGGAATCGGCCAGATCTGGGCAACAGGCTAGAATAAATTGGGAAAATACTAAAATTTGGGCGGCATGTGGGTGAGGATATTCTTGAGCACGAAGTGCACAAAAAATCAAAAGTTCTTATTTTCCGTTTCTTTCGTCACAGTCCAGTCATGTATCCAAAAAAAGCGCCTGCCTCCGGAACCCTCGAGTTCTGGGCAACGGGCTAGAATTAATGGGGAAAATACTAAATATCGGGAGGCGCGAGTGTGAGGATTTTCTTGAGCACGAACTGCACAACAAATCGAAAGTTTTTGTTTTCCGATTCTTTCGTCACGGCCTAGTCAGGCATCCAAAAAGACGCGCCAGGCTCCGCAATCGGAAAGTTTTGGGCAACGTGTTAGAATTAATGTGGAAAATACTAAATTTCGGGCGCCGCGCAAGTGAGGATTTTCTTGCGTACGAACTGCACAAAAAATCGAAAGTTCCTATATTGCGATTCTTTACTCAGGGTCTAGTCAAACATTAAAAAAAAAGCGCCAGGCTCCGGAATCGGCTAGTTCTGGGCAACGGGCTAGAATTAATGGGGAAAATACTAAATTTCGGGCGGCGTGCGAGTGAGGATTTTCTTGCGCACGAACTGCACGAAAAATCAAATGTTCTTATTTTGCAATTCTTTCATCACGGTCCAGTCAGACATCCAAAAAAAACGCGTCAGGCTCCGGAATCGGCCAGTTCTGGGCAACGAGTTGGAATTAATGTGGAAAATACTAAATTTCGAGCGGCGCGCGGGTGAGGATTTGCTTGCGCACGAATTGCACAAAAAATCGAAGTTCTTATTTTGCGATTTTTTCGTCACGGTCCAGTCAGGCATCCAAAAAAACGCGCTAGGCTCTAGAATAGGTCATTTCTGGCCAAAGGGCTAGAATTAATGGGGAAAATACTAAATTTCGGGCGCCGCGCGGGTGAGGATTTTCTTGCGCACGAATTGCACAAAAAATCGAAAGTTCTTATTTTGCGATTCTTTCGTCACGCTCCAGTCAGGCATCAAAAAAGACGCACCATTCTTCGGAATCGGCCAGTTCTGGGCAACGGGCTAGAATAAATTGGGAAAGTCTAAATTTCGGGCGGCATGCGGGTGAGGATTTTCTTGCGCACGAACTGCACAAAAAATCGAAAGTTCTTCTTTTGCAATTCTTTCGTCACAGACCAGTCAGGCATCCAATAAAACTCGCCACGCTCCAGAATCGACCAGTTCTAGGCAACGGGCTAGAATTAATGGGGAAAAAACTAAATTTCGGGCGGCGTGCGGGTAAAGATTTTCTTACGCACAAACTGCACAAAAAATCGAAATTTCTTATTTTACAATTCTTTCGTCATGGTCCGGTCAGGCATCCAAAAAAACACGCTAGGCTCAGGATTAAGCCATTTCTGGGCAACGGACTAGAATTAATGGTAAAAAAATACTAAATTTCGAGCGGCGCGAGGGTGAGTATTTTCTAGCACACGAACTGCACAAAAAATAGGAAGTTCTTATTTTGCGATTCTTTCGTCACGGTCCAGTCAAGCATCCAAAAAAACGTGACAGCCTTCGGAATCGGCCAGTTCTGGACAAAGTGCTAGAATAAATTGGGAAAATACTAAATTTCGGGCGGCACGCGGGTGAGGATTTTCTTGAGTACGAACTGCATAAAAAATCAAAAGATCTTATTTTGCGTTTCTTTCGTCATAGTCCAGGCAGTATCCAAAAAAACGCGTCTGCCTCCGGAATCCTCCAGTTCTGGGCAACGGGCTAGAATTAATGGGGAAAATAACAAATATCGGGAGGCGCGCGTGTGAGGATTTCCTTGCGCACGAATTGCACAACAAATCGAAAGTTTTTATTTTGCGATTCTTTCGTCACGGTCCTGTCAGGCATCCAAAAAAACGCGCTAGGCTCCGGAATCTGCCAGTTCTGTGCTACGGGCTAGAATTAATGGGGAAAATACTTCATTTCGGGCTACGCACGGATGATGATTTTCTTGCGCACGAACTGCACCAAAAATCGAAAGTTCTTATTTTTGCGTTTCTTTCGTCACGGTCTAGTCAAGCATCCAAAAAACCGCACCAGGCTCTGGAATCAGCCAGTTCTAGGCAACGGGCTAGTATTTATGGGGAAAATAATAAATTTTTGACGGGGCGTAGGTGAGGATTTACTTGCGCACGAACTGCATTAAAAATCGAAAGTTCTTATTTTGCGTTTCTTTCGTCACGGTGCAGTCTGGCATAAAAAAAAAAAGCGTCAGGCTCCGGAAACCGCCAGTTCTGTGCTACGGCCTAGAATTAATGGGGGAAAATACTAAATTTCGGGCGGCACGCGGGAGAGGATTTTCTTGGCACGAACTGCACAAAAAATCGAAATTTCTTATTTTGCGATTCTTTCATCATGGTCTAGCTAGGCATCCAAAAAAACGCGCCAGGCTCCGCAATCGGCAAGTTTTGGGCAACGGGTTAGAATTAATGTGGAAAATACTAAATTTCGGGCGCCGCGCCGGTGAGGATTTTCTTACGCACGAACTGAACAAAAAATCGAAAGTTCTTATTTTGCTATTCTTTCCTCACGGTCCAGTCAAACATTAGAAAAAATGCGCCAGGCTCCGGAATAGCCCAGTTCTGGGCAACGAGCTAGAATTAAAGTGGAAAATACTAAATTTCGAGCGGCGTGCGGGTGAGGATTTTCTTGCGCACGAACTGCGTAAAAAATCAAAAGTTCTTATTTTGCAATTCTTTCGTCACGGACCAGTCAGGAATCCAAAAAAACGCGTTAGGCTCCGTAATCGGCCCGTTCTAGGCAACGGGCTAAAATTAATGGGGAAAATACAAAATTTCGGGCTGCACGCGAGAAAGGATTTTCTTGGGCACGAACTGCCCAAAAAATCGAAAGTTCTTATTTTGCAATTCTATCGTGACGGTCCAGTCAGACATCCAAAAAAACGTGCCAGGCTCCGGAATCGGCCAGTTCTGTGCCACGGACTAAAATTAATGGGGGAAAATACTAAATTTTGGGCGGCTCGCGGGGGAGGATTTTTTTGCGCACGAACTGCACAAAAAATCGAAAGTTCTTGTTGTGCAATTCTTTCGTCATGGTCCATTCAGACATCCAAAAAAACGCGGTAGGCTCTAGAATCGGCCAATTCTGGGCAACGGGCTAAAATTAATGGGGAAAATACTAAATTTTGGGCGTCGCGCGGGTGAGCATTCTCTTGCGCACGAACTGCACAAAAAATCGAAAGTTCTTCTTTTGCAATTCTTTCGTCACAGTCCAGTCAGGCATCCAAAAAAACTCGGCACGCTCCGGAATCGGCCAGTTCTGGGCAACGACCTAGAATTAATGAGGAAAATACTAAATTTCGGTGGCGCGTGGGTGAGGATTTTCTTACGCGCGAACTGCACAAAAATTCAAAAGTTCTTATTTTGCGATTCTCTCGTCACGGTCCAGTCAGGCATCCAAAGAAACGCGCCAGGCTCCGGAATAGGCCATTTTTGGGCAACGGGCTAGAATTAATGGGGAAAATACTAAATTTCGGGCGCCCCGCGGGTGAGGATTTTCTTGCGCACGAATTGCACAAAAAATCGAAAGATCTTATTTTGCGATTCTTTCGTCGCCGTCCAGTCAGGCATCCAAAAAGACGCGCCATTCTTCGGAATCGGCCAGTTCTGGGCAACGGGCTAGAATAAATTGGGAAACTACTAAATTTCGGGCGGCATCCGGATCAGGATTTTCTTGCGCACGAACTGCACAAGAAATCGAAAGTTCTTATTTTGCGTTTCTTTCGTCATCATCCAGTCAGGCATCCAAAAAAACGCGCCATGCTCCGGAATCGCTCAGTTGTGGCCAACGGGCGAGAATTAATGGTGAAAATACTAAATTTCGGGCGGCGCGCGGGTGAGGATTGTCTTACGCACGAACTGCACAAAAAATCGCGAGTTCTTATTTTGCGATTCTTTCGTCACGGTCCAGTCAGGCATCCAAAAGAACGCGCCGGGCTCTAGAATCGCCCAATTCTGGGAACGGGCTAGAATTATTGGGGAAAATGCTAAATTTCGGGCGGCGTGCGGGTAATGATTTTCTTGCGCACGAACTGCGCAGAAAATCGAAAGTTCTTATTTTACAATGCTTTCGTCACGGTCCAGTCAAACATCCAAAAAAACGCGCCAGCCTCCAGATTAAGCCATTTCTGGGCAACGGACTAGAATTAATGGGGAAAATACTAAATTTCGAGCGGCGCTAGGGTGAGGATTTTCTTACGCACGAACTGCACAAATAATCGAAAGTTCTTATTTTGCGATTCTTTCGTCACGGTCCAGTCAAGCATCCAAAAAACGCGACAGCCTTCGGAATCGGCCAGTTCTGGGCAAAGGGCTAGAATTAATTGGGAAAATACCAAATTTCGGGCGGCGCGCGAGTGAGTATTTTCTTGCGCACGAATGGCACAAAAAATCGAAAGTACTTATTTTGCGATTCTTTCGTAATTTTGGGCGGGGCGCAGGTGGGGATATTCTAGCGCACGAATTGCACAGAAAATTAAAGTTCTTATTTAGCGATTCTTTCGTCACGTTCTAGTCAGGCATCCAAAAAAAAGCGTCAGGCTCCGTAATCGGCCATTCCTGTCCTACGGGCAAGAATTATTTGGGAAAATACAAAATTTCGGGCGGTACACGGGTGAGGATTTTCTTGCGCACGAACTGCACAAAAAATCGAAAGTTCTTTTCTTACGATTCTTTCGTCACGAACCAGTCAAGCATCCAAAAAAATGTGCCAGGCTCTGGAATCGGCCAGTTCTGGGCAACGGGTTACAATTTATGGGGTAAATACTAAATTTTGGGCGGGGCGCAGGTGAGGATTTCCTTGCTCATGAACTGCAAAAAAAATCGAAAGTTCTTATTTTGCAAAACATTCATCACGGTCTAGTGTGGCATCCAAAAAAACGTGCCAGGTTCCGGAATCGGCAAGGTTAAGGCAACGGGCCAGAAATAATGGGGAAAATACTAAATTTCGCGCGACGCGCGGGTGAGAATTTTCTTGCGCACGAACAGCACAAAAATGCAAAAGTTCTTATTTTGCGATTCTTTCGTCATGGTCTATTCACGCATCCAAAAATGTGTGCCAGGCTCCGGAATCGGCCAGTTCTGCTCAACGGGCTATAATTATTGGGGAAAATACTAAATTTCGGGCGGCGCACGGGTGAGAATTCTCTTGTGCACGAACTGCACAAAAAATCGAAAGTTCTTCTTCTGCAATTCTTTCTTCACGGACCAGTCAGGCATCCAAAAAAACTCGGCAGGCTCTGGAATCGGCCAGTTCAGGGCAACGGGCTAGAATTAATGTGGAAAATAATAAATGTCGGGCTACGGGCGGGTGAGGATTTTCTTGCGCACGAATTGCACAAAAAATCGAAAGTTCTTATTTTGCGATTCTCTCGTCACGGTCCAGCCAGGCATCCAAAAAAACGCGCCAGGCTCCGGAATAGGCCATTTCTGGGCAAGGGGCTAGAATTAATGGGGAAAATACTAAATTTCAGGCGCCTCGCGGGTGAGGATTTTCTTGCGCACGAATCGCACAAAAAATCGAAAGATCTTATTTTGCGATTCTTTCGTCACGGTCCAATCAGGCATCCAAAAAGACGCGCCTTTCTTCGGAATCGGCCGGTTCTGGGCAACGGGCTATAATAAATTGGGAAACTACTAAATTTCGGGCGGCATCCGGATCAGGATTTTCTTGCGCACGAACTGCACAAGAAATTGAAAGTTCTTATTTTGCGTTTCTTTCGTCATCGTCCAGTCAGGCATCCAAAAAAACGCGCCATTCTCCGGAATCGCTCAGTTGTGGCCAACGGGCGAGAATTAATGGTGAAAATACTAAATTTCGGTCGGCGCGCGGGTGAGGATTTTCTTACGCACGAATTGCACAAAAAATCGCGAGTTCTTATTTTGCGATTCTTTCGTCACGGTCCAGTCAGGCATCCAAAAGAACGCGCCGGGCTCCAGAATCGCCCAATTGTGGGCAACGTGATAGAATTAATGGGGAAAATACTAAATTTCGGGCGGCGTGCGGGTAATGAATTTCTTGCGCACGAACTGCGCAGAAAATCGAAAGTTCTTATTTTACAATTCTTTTGTCACGGTCCAGTCAAACATCCAAAAACACGCGCCAGCCTCCAGATTAAGCCATTTCTGGGCAACGGACTAGAATTAATGGGGAAAATACTAAATTTCGGGCGGCGCTAGGGTGAGGATTTTCTTACGCACGAACTGCACAAAAAATGGGAAGTTCTTATTTTGCGATTCTTTCGTCACGGTCCAGTCAAGCATCCAAAAAACGCGACAGCCTTCGGAATCGGCCAGTTCTGGGCAAAGGGCTAGAATTAATTGGGAAAATACTAAATTTCGGGCGGCGCGCGAGTGAGTATTTTCTTGCGCACGAATGGCACAAAAAATCGAAAGTACTTATTTTGCGATTCTTTCGTAATTTTGGGCGGGGCGCAGGTGGGGATATTCTTGCGCACGAATTGCACAAAAAATTAAAGTTCTTATTTAGCGATTCTTTCGTCACATTCTAGTCAGGCATCCAAAAAAAAGCGTCAGGCTCTGTAATCGGCCATTCCTGTCCTACGGGCAAGAATTATTTGGGAAAATACAAAATTTCGGGCGGTACACGGGTGAGGATTTTCTTGCGCACGAACTGCACAAAAAATCAAAAGTTCTTATCTTACGATTCTTTCGTCACGAACCAGTCAGGCATCCAAAAAAATGTGCCAGGCTCTGGAATCGGTCAGTTCTGGGCAACGGGCTACAATTTATGGGGTAAATACTAAATTTTGGGCGGGGCGCAGGTGAGGATTTCCTTGCTCATGAACTACAGAAAAAATCGAAAGTTCTTATTTTGCGAATCATTCGCCACGGTCTAGTCAGGCATCCAAAAAAACGTGCCAGGTTCCGGAATCGGCAATGTTAAGGCAACGGGCAAGAAATAATGAGGAAAATACTAAATTTCGCGCGACGCGCGGGTGAGGATTTTCTTACGCACGAACTGCACAAAAATTCAAAAGTTCTTATTTTGCGATTCTTTCGTCATGGTCTATTCAGGCATCCAAAAAAGCGTGCCAGACTCCGGAATCGGCCAGTTCTGCTCAACGGGCTAGAATTATTGGGGAAAATACTAAATTTCGGGCGGCGCACGGGTGAGAATTCTCTTGTGCACGAACTGCACAAAAAATCGAAAGTTCTTCTTCTACAATTCTTTCGTTACGGACCAGTCAGGCATCCAAAAAAACTCGGCAGGCTCTGGAATCAGCCAGTTCAGGGCAACGGGCTAGAATTAATGTGGAAAATAATAAATTTCGGGCTACGGGCGGGTGAGGATTTTCTTGCGCACGAATTGCACAAAAAATCGAAAGTTCTTATTTTGCGATTCTCTCGTCACGGTCCAGTCAGGCATCCAAAAAACGAACCAGGCTCCGGAATAGGCCATTTCTGGGCAAAGGGCTAGAATTAATGGGGAAAATACTAAATTTCGGGCGCCCCGCGGGTGAGGATTTTCTTGCGCACGAATCGCACAAAAAATCGAAAGTTCTTATTTTGCGATTCTTTCGTCACGGTCCAGTCAGGCATCCAAAAAGACGCGCCTTTCTTCGGAATCGGCCAGTTCTGGGCAACGGGCTAGAATAAATTGGGAAACTACTAAATTTCGGGCGGCATCCGGGTCAGGGTTTTCTTGCACACGAACTGCACAAGAAATCGAAAGTTCTTATTTTGCGTTTCTTTCTTCATCGTCCAGTCAGGCATCCAAAAAAACGCGCCAGGCTCCAGAATCGCCGAGTTTTGGCCAACGCGCTAGAATTAATGGTGAAAATACTAAATTTCGGGCGGCGCGCGGGTGAGGATTTTCTTACGCACGAACTGCACAAAAAATCGCGAGTTCTTATTTTGCGATTCTTTCGTCACGGTCTAGTCAGGCATCTAAAAGAACGCACCAGGCTCCAGAATCGACCAGTTCTGAGGAACGGGCTAGAATTAATGGGGAAAATACTAAATTTTGGGCCGCCTGCAGGTAATGATTTTCTTGCGCACAAACTGCACAAAAAATCGAAAGTTCTTATTTTACAATTCTTTCGTCACGGTCCAGTCAGGCATCCAAAAAAACGCGCCTGGCTCCGAATTAAGCCATTTCTGGGCAACGGACTAGAATTAATGGGGAAAATACTAAATTTCGGGCAGCGCGAGGGTGAGGATTTTCATGCGCACGAACTGCCCAAAAATCGAAAGTTCTTATTTTGCGATTCTTTCATCACGGTCCAGTTAAGCATCCAAAAAAACGCGCCAGCCTTCGGAATCGGCCAGTTCTGGGCAAAGGGCTAGAATTAATGGGGAAAATACTAAATTTCGGGCGCCTTGCCGGTGAGGAGTTTCTTGCGCACGAATTGCACAAAAAATCGAAAGTTCTTATTTTGCGATTCTTTCATCACGGTCCAGTCAGGCATCCAAAAAGACGCGCCATTCTTCGGAATCGGATAGATCTGGGTAACAGGTAGAATAAATTGGGAAAATACTAAATTTTGGGCGGCACGCGGTTGAGGATTTTCTTGCGCACGAACTGCACAAAAAATCGAAAGTTCTTATTTTGCGTTTCTTTCGTCACCGTCCAGTAAGGTATCCAAACAAACGCGCCTGCCTCCGGAATCCTCTAGCTCTGGGCAACGGGCTAGAGTTAATGGGGAAAATACTAAATATCGGGAGGCGCTCGTGTGAGGATTTCCTTGCGCACGAACTGGTTAACAAATCGAAACTTTTTATTTTGCGATTCTTTCGTCACGGTTCACTCAGACATCCAAAAAAACGAGCTAGGCTCCGGAATCGGCCAGTTCTGTGGTACGAGCTAGAATTAATGGGGAAAATACTTATTTCGGGCTGCGCGCGGATGAGGAGTTTCTTGCGCATGAACTGCACAAAAAATCGAAAGTTCTTATTTTGCGATTCTTTCGTCACGGTCTTGTAAGGCATCCTAAAAAACGCACCAGACTCTAGAATTAGCCAGTTCTAGGCAACGGGCTAGCATTGATGGGGAAAATACTAAATTTTGGACGGGGCGTAGGTGAGGATTTTCTTGCGCACGAATTGCGCAAAAAATTGAAAGTTCTTATTTTGCGATTCTTTCGTCACGTTCCAGTCAGGCATCCAAAAAAAAAGCGCTAGGATCTGGAATCGGCCAGTTCTGTGCTACGGGTTAGAATTAATGGGGAAAATACAAAATTTCGGGCGGAGCACGGGTGAGGACTTTCTTGCGCACGAACTGCTCAAAAAATCGAAAGTTCTTATCTTGCGATTCTTTCGTCACGGTCCAGTGAGGCATCCAAAAAAACGTGCCAGGCTCTAGAATCGGCCAGTTCTTGGCAACAGGCTACAACTTATGGGGTAAATACTAAATTTTGGGCGGGGCGCAGGTGAGGATTTTCTTGCGCATGAACTGCAAAAAAAATCGAATATTCTTATTTACGATTCTTTCGTCACGGTCTAGTCTGGCATCAAAAAAAACGTGCCAGGCTCCGAAATCGGCAAGTTTTGGGCAACGGGCTAGAAATAAAGGGGAAAATACTAAATTTCGCGCGGCACACGGGTGAGGATTTTCTTGCGCACGAACTACACAAAAATTCGAAAATTCTTATTTTGCGATTCTTTCCTCATGGTCTATTCAGGCATCCCAAAAAGCGTGTCATGCTTCGGTATCGGCCAGTTCTGCTCAACGCGCTAGAATTAATGGGGAAAATACTAAATTTTTGGCGGCGCAAGGGTGAGGATTTTCTTGTGCACGAATTGCACAAAAAATCGAAAGTACTTATTTTACGATTTTTTTGTCACGTTCTAGTCACGCATCCAAAAAAACGCGCCTGGCTCTGGAATCGGCCAGTTCTGGGCAACGGGCTCGAATTAATGGGGAAAATACTACATTTCGGGCGGCGCGCGGGTAGGGATTTTCTTGCGCACGAACTTCACAAAAAATCAAAAGTTCTTATTTTGCGATTCTTTTGTCACGGTCCATTGAGGCATCCAAAAGAACGCGCCAGGCTCCGGAATCGGCCAGTTCTGGGTAACGGGCTAGAATTAATGGTGAAAATACTAAATTTTGGGCGGCGCGCGGGTAAAGATTTTTTTGCGCACGAACTGTACAAAAAATAGAAAGTTCTTATTTTCTAATTCTTTCGTCACGGTCCAGTTAGGCATCCAAAAAAACGCGCCAGGCTTCGGAATCGGCGAGTTCTTGGCAAAGGGCTAGAATTAAAGGGGAAAATACTAAATTTCGGACGCCTCGCGGGTGAGGATTTTCTTCCGCACGAATTGCACAAAAAATAGAAATTTCTTATTTTGTGATTCTTTCGTCACGGTCCAGTCAGGCATCCAAAAAGACGCGCCATTCTTCGGAATCGGTAAGATCTGGGTACCAGGCTAGAATAAATTGGGAAAATACTAAATTTCGGGCGAGACGCGGGTGAGGATTTTCTTGCGCACGAACTGCACAAAAAATCAAAAGTTCTTATTTTGCGTTTCTTTCGTCACAATCCAGTTAGGTATCCAAAAAAACACGCCTGCCTCCGGAATCCTCCAGTTCTGGGCAACGGGCTAGAATTAATGGGGAAAATAACAAATATCGGGAGACGCGCGTGTGAGGATTTCCTTGCGCACGAACTGCACAACAAATCGAAAGTTTTTATTTTGCGATTCTTTCGTCACGGTCCAGTCAGACATCCAAAAAACCGCGCTAAGCTCCGGAATCGGCCAGTTCTGTGCTACGGGCTAGAATTAATGGGGAAAATACTTAATTTCGGGCTGCGCACGGATGAGGATATTCTTGCGCACGAATTGCACAAAAAATCGAAAGTTCTTATTTTGCGATTCTTTCATCACAGTCTAGTCAGGCATACAAAAAAACGCAGCAGGCTATAGAATCAGCCAGTTCTAGGCAACGGGCTAGCGTTTATAGGGAAAATACTAAATTTTGAGCGGGGCGCAGGTGAGGATTTTCTTGCGCACGAACTGCACAAAAAATCGAAAGTTCTTATTTTGCGATTCTTTCATCACGGTCCAGTCAGGCATCCAACAAAAAAGTGTCAGGCTCCGGAATCGACCAGTTCTATGCAACCACGGGCTATAATTAATGGGGAAAATACTAAATTTCGGGCGGCGCACGGGTGAGGATTCTCTTGCGCACGAACTGCACAAAAAATCGAAAGTTCTTATCTTTCGATTCTTTCGTCACGGTCCAGTCAGGCATCCAAAAAAATGTGCCAGGCTCTGGAAACGGCCAGTTCTAGGCAACGGGCTACAATTTATGGGGTAAATACTAAATTTTGGGCGGCGCGCTGATGAGGATTTTCTTCCGCATGAACTGCAAAAAAAATCGAAAGTTCTTATTTTGCGATGCTTTCGTCACGGTCTAGTCAGGCTCCATAATCGACAAGTTTTGGGCATCGGGCTAGAAATAATGGGGAAAATACTAAATTTTAGGCAGCGCGCGGGTGAGGATTTTCTTGCGCACGAACTACACAAAAAATCGGAAGTTCTTATTTTGCGTTTTTTTTGTCGCGGTCCAGTTAGGCATCCAAAAAAACGCGCCTGGCTATGGAATCAGCCAGTTCTGGGCAACGGTCTCGAATTAACGGGAAAAATACTAAATTTCGGGCGGCGCGCGGGGTAAGGATTTTCTTGCGCACGAACTGCACAAAAAATCGAAAGTTCTTTGTTTGCGATTATTTCTTCACGGTCCATTCAGGCATCCAAAAAACCGCGCCAGGCTCTGGAATCGGCCAGTTCTTGGCAACGGGCTAGAATTAATGGGGAAAATACTAAATTTCAGGCGGCTCGCGGTTAAGGATTTTCTTACGCACGAACTGCAAAAAAAATCGCTAGTTCTTATTTTGCGATTCTTTCGTCATGGTCCATTCAGGCATCCAAAAGAACGTGCCAGGCTCCGGAATGGGCCAGTTCTGGGCAACGAGCTAGAATTAATGGGGAAAATACTAAATTTCGGGAGGCGCACGGGAAAGGATTTTCTTGCGCACGAACTGCTCAAAAACCGAAAGTTCTTATTTTGCGTTTCTCTCGTCACGTTCTAGTCAGACATCACTAAAAACGTTCCAGGCTCCGGAATCAGCCAGTTCTGTGCAACGGGCTAGAATTAATGGGGAAAATACTAAAATTCGGGCGGCGCGCTGGTGAGGATTCTCTTGCGCACGAACTGTACAAATAATCGAAATTTCTTCTTTTGCAATTCTTTCGTCACGGTCCAGTCAGGCATCCAAAAAAACATGGCAGGCTCCGGAATCGGCAATTCTGGGCAACGGGCTAGAATTAATGGGGAAAATAATAAATTTCGGGCTACGCGCGGGTGAAGATTTTCTTGCGCATGAAATGCACAAAAAACCGAATGTTCTTATATTGCGATTCTTTCGTCACGGTCCATTCAGGCATCCAAAAAAACGCGCCAGGCTCCGGAATAGGGCATTTCTGGACAACGGGCTAGAATTAATGGGGAAAACACTAAATTTTGGGCGGGGTGCTGGTGACGATTTTCTTGCGCATGAGCTGCAAAAAAAATCGAAAGTTTTTATTTTACGATTCTTTCGTCACGGTCTAGTCAGGCATCCAAAAAAACGTGCCAGGGTCCGGAATCGGCATGTTTTAGGCAAAGGGCTAGAAATATTGGGGAAAATACTAAATTTTGAACAGCGCACGGGTGAGGATTTTCTTGCGCACGAATTGCACAAAAAATCGAACGTACTTATCTTGCTATTTTTTCGTCACGGTCCAGTTCGGCATCCAAAAAAACGCGCCTGGCTCCGGAATCGGCCAGTTCTGAGCAACGGGCTAGAATTAATGGGTAAAATAATAAATTTCGGGCTACGCACGGGTCAGGATTTTCTTGCATACGAATTGCACAAAAAATCAAAAGTTCTTATTTTGCGATTCTTTCGTCACGGTCCAGTCAGGCATCCAAAAAAACGCGCTAGGCTTCGGAATAGGCTATTTCTGGGCAAAGGGCTAGAATTAATGGGAAAATACTAAATTTCGGGCGCCTTGCGGGTGAGGATTTTCTTGCACACGAATTTTCACAAAAAATCGAAAGTTCTTATTTTGCGATTCTTTCGTCGCGGTCCAGTAAGGCATCCAAAAAGACGCGCCATTCTTCGGAATCGGCAATTCTGGGCAACGGGCTAGAATAAATATGGAAAATACTAAATTTCGGGCGCACAAAAAATCGAAAATTCTTATTTTGCGTTTCTTTCGTCACTGTCAAGTCAGGCATCAAAATAAACGCGCCAGCCTCCGAATTCGTCCAGTTCTGGGCAACGGGCTAGAATTAATGGGGAAAATACTAAATTTCGGGCGGCGCGCGGGAAAGGATTTTCTGGCGCACGAACTGCCAAAAAAATTGAAAGTTCTAATTTTGCAATTCTTTTGTAACGGTCCAGTCAGGCAACCAAACAGAAGCGCCATCCTCCGGAATCGGCCAGCTCTGGGCAACGGGCTAGAATAAATGGGGAAAATACTAAATTTCGGGCGCCGCGCGGGTGAATATTTTCTTGCGCACGAACTGCATAAAAAATGGAAAGATCTTTTTTTGCGATTCTTTCATCACGGTCCAGTCAGGCATCAAAAAAGACGCGCTAGGCTCCGCAATCGGCTAGATCTGGGCAACGGGCTAGACTTAATGGGGAAAATTCTAAATTTTGGGCGGCGCGCGAGTGAGGATTTTCTTGCGCACTAAGTGCCCAAAAAATCTAAAGTTCTTTTTTTGCGATTCTTTCGTCACGGTCCAGTCAGGCATCAAAAAATACGTGTCAGACTCCAGAATAGGCCAGTTCTGTGCTACGGGCTAGATTTAATGGGGAAAATACTAAATTTCGGGCGGCGAGCGGGTGAAGATTTTCTTGCGCACGAATAGCAAAAAAAATTGAAAGTTCTTATCTTGCGATTCTTTCGTTACAGTCCAGTCAGGCATCCAAAAAAATGTGCCAGGCTTTGGAATCAGCCAGTTCTGGGCAATGAGCTAGAATTTATGGGGTAAATACTAAGTTTTGGGCGGGGCGCTAGTGAGGATTTTCTTGCGCATGAACTGCTAAAAAAATCGAAAGTTCTTATTTTGCGATTCTTTTGTCACGGTCTTGTCAGGCATCCAAAAAAATAAGCCAGGTTCCGGAACCGGCAAGTATTGGCCAACGGGCTAGAAATAAAGGGGACAATACTAAATTTCGGGCGGCGCGCGGGTGATGATTTTCTTGCGCATGAATTGCACAAAAAATCGAAAGTAGTTATTTTTTGATTTTTTTTGTCATGGTCCAGTCAGACATAAAAAAAAACGCACCTAGCTCTGGAATTGGTCAGTTCTGGGCAACGGGCTCAAATTAATCCGGAAAATACTAAATTTCGGGCGGCGCGCGGGTAAGGTTTTTCTTTCGCACGAACTGCACAAAAAATCGAAAGTTCTTATTTTGCGATTCTTTCGTCGCAGTCCAGTCAGGCATCCAAAAAACCGTGCCAGGCTCCTGAATCGGCCAGTTCCTTGCAACGGGCTAGAATTAATGGGGAAAATACTAAATTTCGAGCGGCGCGCGGGGAGGATTTTCTTACGCACGAACTGCACAAAAAATCGCTAGTTCTTATTTTGCGATTCTTTCGTCATGGTCCATTCAGGCATCCAAAGAACGTGCCAGGCTCCGGAGTCGACCAGTTCTGGGCAACGGGCTATAATTAATGGGGAAAATACTAAATTTCGGGAGGCGCGTGGAAAAGGATTTTGTGGCGCACGAGCTGCCCTAAAAATCGAAAGTTCTTATTTTGCAATTCTCTCGTCACGTTCCAGTCACACATCACTAAAAACGTGCCAGGCTCCGGAATCGGCCAGTTCTGTGCAACAGAGTAGAATTAATGGAGAAAACACTAAATTTCGGGCGGCGCTCGGGGGAGGATTTTCTTGCGCACGAACTGCACAAAAAATCGAAAGTTCTTATTTTGCAATTCTTTCGTCACGGTACATTCAGACATCCAAAAAACACGTCACGCTTCGGAATCGGCCGGTTCTGGCAATGGGCTAGAACTAATGGGGAAAATAGTAAATTTTGGGCGGTGCGCGGTTGAGGATTCTCTTGCGCACGAACTACACAAAAAAACGAAAGTTCTTCTTTTGCAATTCTTTCGTCACAGTCCGGTCAGGCATCCAAAAAAATACGGCAGGCTCCGGAATCGGCCAATTCTGGGTAAAGGGGTAGAATTAATGGGGAAAATAATAAATTTCGGGCTACGCGCGGGTGAATATTTTCTGGCGCATGAATTGCACAAAAAACCGAATGTTCTTATATTGCGATTCTTTTGTCAAGGTTAATTCAGGCATCCAAAAAAACGCGCTAGGCTTCGCAATAGGCCATTTCTGGGCAACGGGCTAGAATTAATGGGGAAAACACTAAATTTTGGGCGGGGTGCTGGTGAGGATTTTCTTGCGCATGAGCTGCAAAAAAAAATCGAAAGTTCTTATTTTACGATTCTTTCGTCACGGTCTATTCAGGCATCCAAAAAAACGTGCCAGGCTCCGGAATCGGCATGTTTTAGGCAACGGGCTAGAAATATTGGGGAAAATACTAAATTTTGGGCGGCGCACGGGTGAGGATTTTCTTGCGCACGAATTGCACAAAAAATCGAACGTACTTATTTTGCGATTTTTTCGTCACCGTCCAGTTAGGCATCCAAAAGAACGCGCCAGGATCCGGAATCGGCTAGTTCTGGGCAACGGGCTAGAATTAATGGGGAAAATACTAAATTTCGGGCGAAACGCGGGAAAGGATTTTCTTGTGCACGAACTGCACAAAAAATCGAAAGTTCTTATTTTGCAATTCTTTCGTCACGGTCCAGTCAGACATCCAAAAAAACGTGCCAGGCTCCGGAATCGGCCAGTTCTGTGCAACGGACTATAATTAATGGGGAAAATACTAAATTTCGGGCGACGCTCGGGGGAGGATTTTCTTGCGCACGAACTGCACAAAAAATCGAAAGTTCTTATTTTGCAATTCTTTCGTCACGGTACATTCAGACATCCAAAAAAACGCGTCACGCTTCGAAATCGGTCGGTTCTGGGCAATGGGCTAGAATTAATGGGGAAAATAGTAAATTTTGGGCGGCGCGCTGTTGAGGATTCTCTTGCGCACGAACTGCAGAAAAAATCGAAAGTTCTTCTTTTGCAATTCTTTCGTCACGGTCCGGTCAGGCATCCAAAAAAATATGGCAGGCTCCGGAATCGGCCAATTCTGGGTAACGAGCTAGAATTGATGGGGAAAATATTAAATTTCGGGCTACGCGCGGGTGAATATTTTCTTGCGCATGAATTGCACAAAAAACCGAATGTTCTTATATTGCGATTCTTTCGTCACGGTCAATTCAGGCATCCAAAAAAACGCGCCAGGCTCCGGAATAGGCCATTTCTGGGCAACGGGCTAGAATTAATGGGGAAAACACTAAATTTTGGGCGGGGTGCTGGTGAGGATTTTCTTGCACATGAGCTGCAAAAAAAATCGCAAGTTCTTATTTTACGATTCTTTCGTCACGTTCTAGTCAGGCATCCAAAAAAACGTGCCAGGCTCTGGAATCGGCATGTTTTAGGCAAAGGGCTAGAAATATTGGGGAAAATACTAAATTTTGGGCAGCGCACGGGTGAGGATTTTCTTGCGCACGAATTGCACAAAAAATCGAACGTACTTATTTTGCTATTTTTTCGTCACGGTCCAGTTAGGCATCCAAAAAAACGCGCCTGGCTCCGGAATCGGCCAGTTCTGGGCAACGGGCTAGAATTAATGGGGAAAATACTAAATTTCGGGCGACGCGCGGGAAAGGATTTTCTTGCGTACGAACTGCACAAAAAATCGAAAGTTCTTATTTTGTAATTCTTTCGTCACGGTCCAGTCGGACATCCAAAAAAACGTGCCAGGCTCCGGAATCGGCCAGTTCTGTGCAACGGACTAGAATTAATGGGGAAAATACTAAATTTCGGGCGGCGCTCGGGGGAGGATTTTCTTACGCACGAACTGCACAAAAAACCGAAAGTTCTTATTTTGCAATTCTTTCGCCACGGTCCTTTCAGACATTCAAAAAAACGCGTCAGGCTCCGGAATCGGCCAGTTCTGGGCAACGGGATAGAATTAATGGGGGAAATACTAAATTTCGGGCGGCACTCAGGTGAGGAATCCCTTGCGCACGAACTCACAAAAAATCGAAAGTTCTTCTTTTGCAATTCTTTCGTCGCAGTCCAGTTAGGCATCCAAAAAAACGCAGCAGGCTCCGAAATCGGCGAGTTCTGGGCAACGGGCTAGAATTAATGGGGAAAATAATAAATTTCGGGCTACGCGCAGGTGAGGATATTCTTGGTTACGAATTGCACAAAAAATTGAAAGTTCTTATTTTGCGATTCTTTCGTCACGGTCCAGTCAGGTATCTAAAAAAACGCGTCAGGCTCCGGAATGGGCTATTTCTGGGCAAAGGGCTAAAATTAATGGGGAAAATACTAAATTTCGGGCGCCTTGCGGATGAGGATTTTCTTGCGCACGAATTTCACAAAAAATCGAAAGTTCTTATTTTATGATTCTTTCGTAACGGTCCAGTCAGGCATGCAAAAAGACGCGCCATTCTTCGGAATCGGCAGTTTTGGGCAACGGGCTAGAATATATTGGGAAAATACTAAATTTCGGGTGGCACGCGGGTGAGGATTTTCTTGCGCACAAACTGCACAAAAAATCTAAAGTTCTTATTTTGCGTTTCTTTCGTCACCGTCCAGTATCCAAAAAAACGCGCCAGCCTCCGAAATCGTCCAGTTCTGGGAAGCGGGCTAGAATTAATGGGCAAAATACTAAATTCCGGGCGGCGCGCGGGAAAGGATTTTCTTGCGCACGAACTGCAAAAAAAATCGAAAGTTCTTATTTTGCAATTCTTTCGTCACGGTCTAGTCAGACATCCAAAAAAACGTGCCAGGGTCTGGAAACGGCCAGTTCTGTGCAACAGACTAGAATTAATTGGGAAAATACTAAATTTCGGGCGAGGCTCGGGGGAGGATTTTCTTGCGCACGAACTGCACCAAAAAATCGAAAGTTCTTATTTTGCAATTCTTTCGTCACGATCCTTTCAGACATCCAAAAAAACGCGTCAGGCTCCGGAATCGGCCAGTTGTGGGCAACGGGCTAGAATTAATGGGGAAAATACTAAATTTCGGGCGGCGCGCATGTGAGGATTTTCTTGCGCACGAATTTCACAAAAAATCGAAAGTTCTTCTTTTGCTATTCTTTCGTCGCGGTCCAGTCAGGCATCCAAAAAAACGCGCCATTCTTCGGAATCGGCAGTTCTGGGCAACGGGCTAGAATAAATTTGGAAAATACTAAATTACGGGCGGCACGCGGGTGAGGATTTTCTTGCGCACGAACTGCAAAAAAATCTAAATTTCTTATTTGGTGTTTCTTTCGTCACCGTCCAATCAGGCATCCAAAAAAACGGGCCAGCCTCTGAAGTCGTCCAGTTCTGGGAAACGGGATAGTATTAATGGGGAAAATACTAAATTTCAGGCGGCGCGCGGCAAAGGATTTTCTTGCGCACGAACTGCTAAAAAAATCGAAAGTTTTAACTTTGTAATTATTTCGTCACGGTCCAGTCAGATATCCAAAAAAACGTGCCAGGGTCCGGAAACGGCCAGTTCTGTGCAACAGACTAGAATTAATTGGGAAAATACTAAATTTCGGGCGGCGCGAGGGTGAGGATTTTCTTGTGCACGAACTGCACAAAAAATCGAAAGTTCTAATTTTGCGATTCTTTTGTCATGGTCTATTCAGGCATCCAAAAAAACGTGTCAGGCTCCGGAATCGGCCAGATCTGCTCAACATGCTAGCATTAATGGGGAAAATACTAAATTTTGGCGGCGCACGGGTCAGGATTTTCTTGCGCACGAATTGGATAAAAAATCGAAAGTACTTATTTTGCGATTTTTTTGTCGCGGTCCAGTCAGGCATCCAAAAAACGCGCCTGGCTTTGGAATGGGCCAGTTCTGGGCAACGGGCTCGAATTAATGGGGAAAATACTAAATTCCGGGCGGCGCGCGGGTAAGGATTTTCTTGCGCACGAACTGCACAAAAAATCGAAAGTTTTTATTTTGCGATTATTTCGTCACGGTCCATTCAGGCATCCAAAAAATCGCGCCAGGCTCCGCAATCGACCAGTTCTTGGCAACGGGCTAGAATTAATGGGGAAAATACTAAATTTCAGGCAGCTCGCGGGTGAGGATTTTCTTACGCACGAAGTGCAAAAAAAATCGCTAGTTCTTATTTTGCGATTCTTTCGTCATGGTCCATTCAGGCATCCAAAAGAACGCGCCAGGCTCCGGAATCGACCAGTTCTGGGCAACGAGCTAGAATTAATGGGGAAAATACTAAATTTCGGGAGGCGCACGGGATAGAATTTTCTTGCGCACGAACTGCCCAAAAATCGAAAGTTCTTATTTTGTGTTTCTCTCATCACGTTCCAGTCAGACATCACTAAAAACGTGCCAGGTTCCGGAATCGGCCAGTTTTATGTTAAGGGCTAGAATTAATGGGGAAAATACTAAATTTCGGGCGGCGAGAGGGTGAGGATTTTCTTGCGCACGAATAGCACAAAAAATTGAAAGTTCTTATCCTGCGATTCTTTCGTCACGGTCCAGTCAGGCATCCAAAAAATTGTGCCAGGCTCTGGAATCAGCCAGTTCTGGGCAACGGGCTAGACTTTATGGGGTAAATACTAAGTTTTGGGCGGGGCGCTGGTGAGGATTTTCTTGCGCATGAACTGCAAAAAAATCGAAAGTTCTTATTTTGCGATTCTTTTGTCACGGTCTTGCCAGGCGTCCAAAAAAACGAGCCGGGCTCCGAAATCGGCAAGTATTTGGCGACGAGCTAGAAATAATGGGGAAAATATTAAATTTCAGGCGGCGCGCGGGTGAGGATTTTCTTGCGCACGAACTGCACAAAAAATCGAAAGTTCTTATTTTGCGATTCTTTCTTTATGGTCTATTCAGGCATAAAAAAAAACGTGCCAGGCTTCGGAATCGGCCAATTCTGCTCAACGGGCTAGAATTAATGGGGAAAATACTAAATTTTGGGCCGCGCACGGGTGAGGATTTTCTTGCGCACGAATTGCACAAAAAATCGAAAGTACTTATTTTGCGATTTTTTTTTTTGTCACGGTCCAGTCAGACATCCAAAAAAAGCACCTGCCTCTGGAATCGGGCAGTTCTGGGCAACGGGCTCGAATTAATGGGGAAAATACTAAATTTCGGCCGGCGCGCGGGTAAGGTTTTTCTTTCGCACGAACTGCACAAAAAAACGAAAGTTCTTATTTTGCGATTCTTTCGTCGCGGTCCTGTCAGGCATCCAAAAAACAGCGCCAGGCTCCGGAATCGGCCAATTCCTTGCAATGGGCTAGAATTAAAGGGGAAAATACTAAATTTTGGGCGGCGCGCGGGTGAGGATTTTCTTACGCACGAACTGCAAAAAAAATCGCTAGTTCTTATTTTGCGATTCTTTTTTCACGGTCCATTCAGGCATCCAAAAGAACGTGCCAGGCTCCCGAATCGACCAGTTCTGGGCAACGGGCTAGAATTAATGGGGAAAATACTAAATTTCGGAAGGCGTGCGAGTGAGGATTTTCTTGCGCACGAACTGCACAAAAAATCGAAAGTTCTTATTTTGCGATTTTTTCGTCACGGTCCAGTCAACCATCCCAAAAAACGCGCCAGGATCCGGAATCGACCTGTTATGGCGACGGGCTAGAATTAATAAGGAAAATACTAAATTACAGGTGGCGCGCGGGTGAGGATTTTCTTTTTCACGGACTGCACAAAAAATTAAATGTTCTTATTTTGCAATTCTTTCGTCACGGTTCAATCAGGCATCCAAAAAAAAACACGCCAGGCTCCGGAATAGGCCAGTTCTTTGCTACGGGCTAGAATTAATGGGGAAAATACTAAATTTCAGGCGGCGCGCAGGTGAGGATTTTCTTGCCACGAACTGCACAAAAAAATTGAAAGTTCTTATTTGGTATTCTTTCGTCGCGGTCCAGCCAGGCAACAAAAAAAAGTGCCAGGCTCTAGAATCTGCCAGTTCTGGGCAACGGGCTAGAAGTTATGGGGAAAATACTAAATTTTGGGCGGGGTGCGGGTGAGGATTTTCTTGCGCACGAACTGCAAAAAAATCGAAAGTTCTTATTTTGCGATTCTTTCGTCACGGTTTAGTCAGGCATCCAAAAAAACACACAAGGCTCCGGAATTGGCCAGTTCTGGGCTACGGGCTAGAATTAATGGGGAAAATACTAAAATTCGGGCGGCGCGCAGGTGAGGATTTTCTTGAGCATGAAGTGCACAAAAAATCGAAAGTTCTTATTTTGCGATTCTTTCGTTACGGTCCAATCAGGCATCCAAAAAAACGCGCTAGGCTCTGGAATCGGCCAGTTCTGGGCAACGGGCTAGAATTTATGGGGAAAATACTAAATTTTGGGCGGGGCGCGGGCGAGGATTTTCTTGCGTACGAACTGCAAAAAAAATCGAAAATTCTTATTTTGCGATTCTTTCGTCACAGTCTAGTCAGGCATCCAAAAAAACGCGACAGGCTCTGGAATCGGCAAGTTTTGGACAACGGGGTAGAAATAATGGGGAAAATACTAAATTTCGGGCGGCGCGCGGGTGAGGATTTTCTTGCGCACGAACTGCAGAAAAAATTGATAGTTCTTATTTTGCGATTCTTTCGTCATGGTCTAGTCACGCATCCAAAAAAACGCGCGAGGCTCCGGAATCGGCCAGTTCTGCTAAATGGGCTAGAATTAATGGGGAAAATACTAAATTTTGGGCGGCGCACGGGTGAGGATTTTCTTGGGCACGAATTGCAAAAAAAATCAAAAGTACTTATTTGGCGATTCTTTCGTCACGGTCCAGTCAGGCATCCAAAAAAACACGCCTGGCTCCGGAATCGGCCAGTTTTGGGCAACGGGCTAGGAATGGATACAGGAGCACGAAAAAGCACTCCAGGAACTTAAACATTACCTGGAATCGCCTCCTCTGCTATCCAAACCAAACCCGGGTGAGATATTGCAGCTATACCTATCAGTTACTGAACAGGCAGTTAGCGTGGTGTTAACCAAAGAAGCTGAGAACTAGCAACTTCCTATTTATTACGTAAGCAAAACACTCTTAGATGCTGAAACCAGGTGCTCTTCCTTACAAAAATTGGTCTTAGCCCTGGTTACAACATCCAAGAAGCTGAGGCATTATTTCGAGTCTCACACTTTAGTAGTAATGACCAATTACCCGATAAAAGCAGTTTTAAAACAACCTGAACTTTCCGGAAGAATGGGTAAATGGGCCATCGCACTGAGTAGTTTAGACATCAGGTAGCAGCCGAGGTCAGCCATAAAATCGCAAGCACTAGTAGATTTTGTGGCCGATTTCAGCCCAACCTTGGAGCCTAAAGCAGAAAGCGAAATGTTGCAACTAAACCAGTTATCCGGTCCTCAAAAATGGATTCTATACGTGGATGGTTCATCCAATTTCAGAGGAGCAGGGTTAGGGGTTGTACTGAAATCGCCACAAGGGGAGATGATAGTGCAATCCATAACCTGCGACTTCTCCACTACTAACAACGAAGCAGAGTATGAAGCCCCTTTGATTGCAGGAATGACATTAGCTAAAGACTTGGGAGCTACAGGGTTGAACGTCTACAACGACAGTTTACTAATAGTAAGTCAAATTCGTGGAGAGTTCGCAACTAAAGATTCAAAGATGATCGCCTATCTAGCAATAGCCAAGTAGAAAGCAGAGAAGTTTCAACAATTCACCATTACCTAGGTACCTAGGGACCATAACACACAAGCAGATGCACTTGCTAACCTAGGATCAGCACTCAAGAACTGTAACTTTGACAACATAACTTTAATACACTTATCAAGCCTAGCTATAACCAAACCTGAACAAGACACTCTCCTCCTAAATTCCACTTCCCAAAATACACCCTAGTTCCAATAAATCCTCGACTACTTGCAAAACCAAATAGTACCACAAGACAAAATGGAGGCTAGGAAAGTAAAAACAAAAGCAGCAAGCTACGAAGTACGAGAAGGTGTCTTATTTAAAAGATCATCTAAAGGAATTATGCAGAGATGTTTATTAGAAGCCGAATGGTCGACCATCCTATCATAATTTCACGACGGTCAATGCAGATCCCATATAGCGGGAAGATCGTTAGCCAACAGAATCCTAACGGACGGGTACTACTTGCTAACTATCAAAGAAGACGCCCACAGGTATGCATCTAAATGTGATAAATGTCAAAAACATGCAGGCTTGTCGCACCAACCAACCCAACAGCTAAATCCAATCCTCACACCATGGCCCTTCATGAGATGGGGAATGGATATAGTAAGGAAGTTACCAGAAGCACCAGGTCAGAAAACATACAAATAGATTACTTTTCTAAGTGGATAGAAGCTGCAACCTACACTCAGGTAAGAAGTAAGGAAGTCATATCGTTTTTATGGAATAACATCGTATGCAGGTTTGGGATTCCATCAGAAATCATATGCGACAACGGATCTCAGTTCATCAGCGATAAGACAAGGGACTTCTGCAAAGAATGGAATATAGACCTACATACGTCAACACCAAGATATCCCCAAGCAAACGGGTAAGCAGAGTCAAGTAACAAAGTTATCATCAACGGTATCCAGAAAAGGTTGGAAGCAAAAAAAAGGAAGGTGGGTTGTGACGACCCGACTCGCTTAAATCGGCGCGGAAGAAACCGACGAGTCGAATAGTCATAACTAACAACTCAAATACTTAAAAATTAAAACAAATACCTCAAGATATCATTATTAAAACCCAAAAGTACAAATACCCACAAGTTTGTACAATACTAAACCAAAAGTCATACTATCAAATCTAGTATACGAAACTTCAAACACATGTCAGAGTCCAAAACAAATGTATACAAGTCACTACTATAGTCTAATACTATCCAAAATCATAAAATAATGAAAATACAACTAAATCATAATATCGGCGCTCGCCCAACCCAAAGCTAAGCAAGAACCTCATCATCAGAATTACCTGAAAAACAAACAACAGTCCACCATCAGTGGCGAGTAACATAACTGACTCACCCTAATGGGAATACACATGAACATAGCACAAATCAAATAACCAAATCAAGCACCAAATATGCGAAAATTATCCAAAATAAACTCGACTCAACTATCTTACCCAAACTTATCTTTGGCGCAATCATTCATAGACTAGACCGGACTATGCACGTACGAACGCATCTTACGCATTCGAACTTTCTACTATGTTAGGAATTGAGAATCTTACTCCCAATTCCCGTGAAACCAATCTTACTGGAAATCCACATCCGAAGACAACATAGTAAGACCACCAACTATCCCAATACCGCGGATAGGATAGGGGCAACGTCTTAACCCAAAAACATAGAATCTTACTCTAAGTTTTAGGCGTCTAGTTACGAAATCAAGCTAATCTTTAACAAATCTTTAATTCTTTAATCCGAAGTTTACTTACTTAGCTACTTCTTAAGTTGCCTTTACGCCTTGACTTAAGAAAATAACGCGTAAACCAAACATCTTATCAACATCTTATCATTCTTTAACTCTTCTTTAACTTTCTTTAGCTTTCTTTAACTTCCTTTAATCTTAAAAGACTTAATCAAGAACTTAACAAGACTCATCAAGAACTCATCAAGAACTCAAAGAACTCAACCAAGATTCATAAAGAACTCATTCAAGATTCAAGAACTTCAATCAAGAACTCAATCAAGATTCAAGAACTTCAACCAAGAACTCATCCAACATCTAAACATCACGGGTTTATGTCCCAGTTAGTGAGCACGGCTTGGGTTAAAGGGGAGAAGGGGAATTTGTGACCTAAATCGAAGCAATAGGTATAAAAGACGCAAGTGTCTAAATCCACTAGTTCACATAATGTTATGAGATGTGAATTAACCTTTAAAACATGATCTACGTTGATCGGTGTAAAGTTGGGAATGAAAACACCCAAAACGAGCCAAAAATGGCCTATTTAGATTGTTTTTGTTCCAAAACCCTCTAAACTTTCCCAAAAACATGCAAATAAGTGATAGAATGTCTATAATAATGTTATGAGATGTGAATTAACCTTTAAAACATGTTCTACGTTGATCGGTGCGAAGTTGGGAATGAAAACACCCAAAACGAGCCAAAAATGGCCTATTTAGGTTGTTTTTGTTGCAAAAACCTCTAAACTTTCACAAAAACATGCAAATAAGTGATAGAATGTCTATAAACATGTTATGATATGTGAATTAACCTTTAAAACATGTTCTACGTTGATCGGTGCGAAGTTGGGAATGAAAACACCCAAAACGAGCTTAAAATGGCCTATTTAGGTTGTTTTTGTTCCAAAACCCTCTAAATGACAAGTGTTCTTTTATTCATAATGTCAACTTTATTGTTCTTATTTTATTTTGAATTGTTTGAACTAAATCCGCCCATAATTTGCAGGAAAAATATAACCAGAACCTTTCGGAGTCTCAGGCTAGTGGCTCAGAGACGGATCCCAACTAGGTCTTCTTTGATACAGTTGGTGGCTTCCGAAAGGGCGAGGTTCTAGGGTTCGGCAAAGACGGAGCTTCTCTCTATTATGAGAGAACCTCGCGGCGGCACGTTGGACCTGCCTGCTCTCCATCAGTTTCCGCTCAACTGGCAAAGATGACCGAGCGTTTGGAGGGGTCCGAGCGTGCGAAGACAGAGTTAGAGGAGCGAGAGCACCGTCTGGAGGAGCATCAGCACCGTCTGAAGGAGGATCAGAAGAAGCAAGCGGAGTACCTCGAGCAGATGAAGGCAGCAGATGGACGCTTTCATGAGGCAATTCGTCGATCAGTCTTCCATTCACCGACGACCCCCCGACGATCGCACAGACGGTTCTGGCTGTTCTGGAGCCTTCATAGTGTAGTTGTTTGTTATATATATTTCGGTTTATTAATTTACGTTTTTGGAAACTGTAATATATATTACATACTTTTGTGTATTACGAATTATTTATATAAATAATATAAAATATTATTTCGTATGTATAAACTGTTTTTCATTAATAAATAATTTAATATATTTTGCAAAGGTTTTTTGTTATTTAATGAAATAAAAAAAAAGACGTAACAATTTAACGACCGCCAAACGGTCGGTATCCAAAAACTCAAAACCGCGAAAATGGTAAATATTAAAATTAAAAAAACCGCGAAAATTAATATGCCGACCGACACACGGTCGGTAAATTATTAGGCGCGAAAAAAAAAATGGCTGGAATAAGCCATTTTCCGACCGTCATGGCGGTCGGTATTACCGACCGTCATATGGTCGGTCGGTTATACCGACCGCCATGACGGTCGGAAAATAGCTCTCTAAATTTTTTTTTTAAAACTTTTATTTAGTCGGTAGACAGTCGGTACACGGTCGGTAAATTATTTCCGACTGAAAGTCGGTCGGTGAAAAAATTTTACCGACTAATTATACACCGATCTCCTTTTACCGATCGGTGACGGTCGGTAAATTGAGGCACCGACCGTTAATGGTCGGTAAATGGCGGTCGGCCGAGGACTAGTTTTTTGTTGTGAAAAGCCAACTATTCCTTCCAAAAATGGTAATATTTTCAAATAAAGTTTAAGCTTAATCATTAATATTCCACTCAATTGCATTCAAACAAAGCTAATTTGAATCAAATAAAGGTTATTGAATCAAATGAAAGTCGATTGCATTAAACATAGCTTGTTTAATAAAATGAATGTCAACTTCTTACCAAAAATAGTAATTGTTTAAAATAAAGCTTAAGCTTAATCATTAAGATTCCACTCAATTGCATTCAAACAAAGCTAATTTGATTCGAATAAAGCTTCTTGAATCAAATGAAAGTCAATTGCATTCAAGCATAGCTTGTTTAATCAAATGAAAGTTACCATTAAAGTAATATGAAATGTGGCCTACCTTAATTTCTCCAAACATTCTGAATGGGTTAATGTCCGTGACTGCAACCTCCATTTTTCCATGCGCCCTGTTGTTATCCCATAGCAATGCTACTCCTCCTCGAAGACCCACACTCTCGTCTATGCCCCAATCAAGGTCGCCGTGTAGCTTGTCTTGGAGGCGAATCCACATAGGGCGGTATAGACGGGTTTATAAGAGCACAACTCATATACGGTTGTGGATATCAATAAATTTCTTGTAGTTAGCCGGAAACGAGGGTCTGCCTGCGTGTCGTGCATTCCACATGATGATTGTTGAATTCCCAGGTAGTGAGCGTTTTCTTGTAAAACGTTAAGGTTGGATCCGGACACCGTGAAAACGGTTGTGTGGATTGTCATTGCCATCTTCATTTCCAAGGGTAACACAAAAGCTGATCTCCGTCAACTCAAATATAGCTTGTTTAATCAAATAGTTGCATTAAACATAGCTTGTAAATCCTAGCTAGGATTAAACAAGCTATTTTCAAGCGGTATAATTGCTAGGATTTGCTAGCA
Organism: Salicornia ramosissima; assembly: GCA_951394345.1. Taxonomy (NCBI): domain Eukaryota; kingdom Viridiplantae; phylum Streptophyta; class Magnoliopsida; order Caryophyllales; family Amaranthaceae; genus Salicornia; species Salicornia ramosissima. Next base: position 32,016,686 of record OX596237.1, read on the forward strand.
TTAAACATTAACTTTCATTTGATTCAATTAACTTTGATAGGATTTACATAGCTATGTTTAATGCTAGCAAAGTCAAATATTATGTTTAATGCTAGCAATTAAACATTAACTTTCATTTGATTCAATTAACTTTGCTAGGATTTACAAGAATTGTTTAATGCTAGCAATCATAGCATTAAACAAGCTATAATTGCTAGCATTAAACATAGCTTGTAAATCCTAGCAAAGTTAATTGAATCAAATGAAAGTTAATTGCTAGAAAATAAAGATTATTGAATCAAATGAAAGTTAATTGCATTAAACATAGCTTGTAAATCCTAGCAAAGTCAACATAATAGTTGACTTTCATTTGATTAAACAAGCTATGTTTAATGCTATTAACTTTCATTTGATTCAATAATCTTTATTCGAATCAAATTAGCATTGTTTGAATGCAATTGAGTAAAATCTTAATAATTAAGCTTAAGCTTTATTTGAAAAAATTACCATTTTTGGAAGGAATAGTTGACTTTTATTTGATTAAACAAGTCATGTTTAATGCAATTAACTTTCATTTGATTCAATAATATTTATTCGAATCAAATTAACATTGTTTGAATGCAATTGAGTGGAATCATAATAATTATGTTTAAGCTTTCTTTGAAACAATTACCATTTTTGGTAATAATAGTTGACTTTCATTTGATTAAACAAGCTATATTTGAATGTAATTGACTTCAATTTGATTCAATAAGATTTATTCAAATCAAATTAGCTTTGTTTGAATGCAATTGAGTGGAATCTTAATGATTAAGCTTAAGCTTTATTTGAACCAATTACCATTTTTGGAAAGAATAGGTCGCGTTAGGTTTTTAAAGTATTCTGTAATGTATTATCTATATTGTATTACAATAAAAATGTATTAATTTTCATGTAATATATTATCTATAATGTTTGTATAATATATTGTTGTCCATTGTGTCATAAGTATTGTCTTGATAAAAATAAGTTGTTATATAATTTTTCCGTATAGTTAGTTAGTCATATCAACATATTAACTACAAAACATTAGGGGGATATTCATTTAACCAAAAAAAAAAACTGTCCGAAGACATTAGGTGATATTCATTTAGTCACGGGTGAATATTAATTTCTACCAAAAATTTGAATATCATCTACTTACCCTATAAAGTTGAAATTAATTTACAAAAATATACTACAAATGATAGTTATTAATTACATAAGTTGGAATGTTCGTCACATATGTAACTTGAAGAATTCCTTCACTTCGGCCAAAGCTTCGTTATGTTCGGACATGACATCCTCAGTGATCAACCAACTCCGCTCTACTTCACCAATGGCCTAAAATTAAAATTAAAGAATGGGAATTAAAATTAAAAAACAAAAAATATCTTCAAACGATTTCTCAAATACATCAATTTTACAATTACATGAACGGTTTACTTCTTACCCCGTCGTATTGATCCTGTATACGAACCGCAAAATCCTTAATGACAACAAGCATTAAGGCTCCTGATGATAACCTAAATTAATATAAACATTATTATTAACCAACCTAATGATTTTTTTATACCACATATAAAACATATAATGAAACCAATACTAGTAGTCTTACTTGTCACAAGGATTGCTGAACTGAACTTCAATACAAGGCCACGAGGAAATCATTTCATCCTTGGGCAAACCCACAACAAGTTTCCCAATCATTTTGGCCTACAAAGATGCCGTTTGTAAATAAACATAACGTAATCAAACCATAAAAAAATCTATTCATAAAAAAAAAATTAAAATTCATAAAACCATTTTCATGGAAGCTTCTCTTTGACTCTTGACAAGTGTGGTTGTAGGATCAATGAGCCGTATTTCTTTTTTGTTAAAAGAAAAGCATATTGCCCACCATTTTCCAAAGAAACTAACTGGAACAAAGACCTACATAATTTAAACCATTATTAACAGAAATTTCAATTATAAACCTCTATTTACTAGAACTATGTGTGACGAATATTCACCGAGTTTAACTCATCGGCATTGCAAGGGTTGAGCTGGGAGTTGTGGGTCTTCAATATTTCTTTTTGGGTGATTTTTGAAGACAAAACATCCTTCTACAATGACATAGTTTATACATTTAATAAAATCTACTAATGGCAATTAAATTACACCTGTATAATGGATTGGTTATACTACTTACAGAAAAGTTAGGTGTCAACATCAATCACTTAGCACGGCCAATCCACTTCTCAGCCCAAAATTTGGTATAAAGTCTGCTTGCCACAACAACATACTGTTTGTTCATTCAATACAATTTAGAACAACAGTAGATATTGCAGGAAAAATACTTACACAACAAACTTCGATATAATACAATGAATACCTGCTTGTCGACCATAGATGATGATGATGCAACCCCAACTGAATGGGAGATCCTTACCTCCTCCTCACAACACGAGAGTATTACTGGATTGAACCTATATGACAAGAGATAAGATTAGGTGAATTAGCATGCAAGGAACAATAAAATTGAATTAAAAAGTTAATTATAGTATATAACTTACGATGGAATGCGACTTGGTGTAGGGGTCGTTTTTACCCAGCTGCCTACGTCTCACGAGTTGTTTTGAATGCTCGTTAACGCCGTATGTGAATACGGACTAGTAGGAGTTGCACAGTGCGTTTTATACGGTCCACGGATACCGAAGAAATACCAATGCCAGGAGCAATTGGCCCCATATGGTCGTGCACCAGAGTATGGGTTCGGGGACAGGTTACGGGCCAATCTGCATTGGGCCCGCCCGCCTGTAAGCGGTCTCTACTAGGTCTCTTTTTGTGGTCAAATTATTATCAATCCCGAATACATAAATATCTAATATTATACCCTAAAGAACGCATATTACTAAGAGGGTTTAATATATTTACAAATCAAAACTAATTTTATTATGACCACTTAAAATTAAATCCGTATTAAAATTCTAAGAAAATAAAAATCAAATAAAACAAGAACAAAATAAAATAAATAAATAAATAAATAAAAGTGATAAAAGCATGAAAATAATAAAAAATACAAATAAAAATAAATATGTGCAGGTTCAAAGTGTGTTCCAGGAAAAGTGGTTCGATGTGTTGTTTAACCAATAAAAACATAAATATGAAATAATTATATGATGAGACTTTTAATACTTAAAATCAGATATCATATCAACGTTAATAACAATAATTGTAATTTCAATCATGATCAGACCAGATCTACTATAACTCATAAATTAATCAAGATTATTATCATGATAATAATTACTGGAAATATTAAATTTAATAAATAAACCATTATATTAAAAAAATAAATTTATCAACGACATAATAACTGAAGTTTTTCTATTAAAATAATACATGATAACAGATCTAATTAATATGAGTCATAAATTATTATGCATCAATATTGAAAATTTACAATCAATGGCCAATCAGATTAAAACGACAATTAAAATATTAACATTAATGTGACAAACATGAAATTAAGCACTAAAATTCACATAAAATATTCAAATTTTCAAACACATTAACCATTATCAAAGATCATCATTTTGAATGATTTATAAATATATAATAAAATTAAAATGAATAGATTTGAAGTAGAGACTTCAGGAATTGTACCTGGTAATGCCTTGATAGAACAACCAAGGAGGGATCAATGATGATGAATACAATATGCTTGTTTGAAGTTGGTTGAGTTGGTGATTTGTGATGTGTTTTTATGATGTTTTGAGGGTTGTTTGATGGAAGAGAAAGATATAGGATGTAAGTATGCAATGCAGAAGGATGGTTCGTGGTATCGGTGTGTCCTAAAACGCTTGGAAGGACTCGTATTTATAGGCCAGAAGCTACAACGAAGCCCGGGGGAGGACTAGAGCTGCGCCCAGACGTAGCCCACCTGCGCCTAGGCGCAACCCCCTGTGTCTAGGCGCAGGTCTGGCCGCTTCCGGATGCTTCCGTAGACGTTTTTGGCGATTTTGCGTGATTTTCGGGATCATGATCTGATTTTATGTGATTACGAAATATTCTGTAATATTTTAATATTCCGGAATATTCCGGGGTGTCCCGGGATGCTCCGGGACGTCCTGGAATGTTCTAGAATGTTCCAGATTGTTCCGGAACGCCCAGAACGTCCCGGAATGTTCTAGAAATCTCCAGAAGCTCCAAAAAATTACAGAAAAATTATTAAAAATCCTGAAAAATTATGAAAAATATAAAAAACACTGATATGATTTGCGGAACAATTTTCAACATTCGGAAATGATGAAAATACCCCTAAGCATGCAAAAATCCTAAAAAATCCATAAAAAGCTCTAAAAATATGATAAAAAAATATAGAAAAATACGAATAAATTATAAAATTATTTTTGTGATTTTTAAAAATATTTTGTGATGCAAAAAGACATTTTTATTATTTTTTTATGAATATAAAACATTGAAAAATGCATGCAAAAAATATATAAAATGAAGAAAAATGAAGAAAAATTACGAATAAATCTCGTAATCATCGCAAAGCCTAAAATTTGCTTCCAAGGCACTTTAAACACGGTTTGGGCAATTAGTTTTGGTATATTGTGCATTTTCATCGTCAGTTTCCCTTCGTTGTATCGTTTGGCAATATGGTACGTTCATCATTAGTCTCTACATTGGGGAGACACATTTAGGTGTCTACACTTGGCACCTCCAATACTAGTCTCACAACCTTCTTTCTGTTAATCCTGCATGACTTAGGAAGCCATGCATGATTCTTAAAAGGTTTGAGGACACGTTGGGCCCTACTTGTTCTTTTGGGCTCTGGATTTCTTCTCGTTACGTCCTCCTCATCATCATCGTCCTCGTGCGTCGTGTCCTCTGTACGAAGTCTTTCGAGAATCACCTTCAAACTCTCGTCCGTTTAAACATTCTGATCAAAACCGCCATGCTGTCACCATCATCATCTTCATCTTCATCTTGATGTTCATCTTGATGTTCATCATGTTGTTGTTGTTGTGGTTGTTGTTGTGGTGGTTGCTGCTGCTGGTCTTGATTTTGTGTGCCTTGATGATGTGGTTGTTGCTACCAATGTTCTTGTGATAATTGTTGTTGTTGTGGCTGTTGTTATGGCAGTTGCTGTTGTGGTTGCTGCTGATGTTGTTGTTGTGGTTGATGTTGTTGTTGTGGTTGCTGATGTTGTTGTTGTTTTTGTTGCTGCTGAAGTTGTTATTGTTGTTGTTGCTGCTAAAGTTGTTGTTGTTGTTGCTGCTGAAGTTGTTGTTGTTGTTGTTGCTGCTGAAATTGTTGTTGTTGTTCATGTTGTTGTTGTTGTTGTGGTGATAGCTGTGCCAGTTGTTGTTGTTGTGGTGATGGTTGTGCTAGTTGTTGTTGTTGTTGTTTTTGTTGAGGTGACTGAGGTGAGGGAGGTGAATGATGTTGTTGTTGTTGCTGCTGATGTTGTTGTTGTGGTTGCTGATGTTGTTGTTGTTTTTGTTGCTGCTGAAGTTGTTGTTGTTGTTATTGCTGCTGAAGTTGCTGTTGTTGTTGTTGCTGCTGCTGAAATTGTTGTTGTTGTTCATGTTGTTGTTGTTGTTATTGTGGTGATGGCTGTGCCAGTTGTTGTTGTTGTTTTTGTTATTGTGGTGATGGTTGTTCTAGTTGTTGTTGTTGTTGTTGTTGTTGAGGTGACTGAGGTGAGGGAGGTGAATGATGTTAGTAAGGTGATTGAGGTTCGCCTTCCTCTTTACAAAAACAACATATAAAAAATATTAAAGAAACATACAAAAGACAACAAACGGAATGCCCAAATAAACTAAGATTACCTTCCTCCACTCTCCTTCTCTTCTTGGCCTCTCTACGCTCGTTGGGGTTGCCCCTCGTCATTTTATTGAGTTTTTTTTTCCTTTTGGATGTACCCTTCTTTGCGTAGATGTTGACCTCATCATCATTACCCTCAGTATGTCCAGGAATAATATCACGCGCTAGTTTAGGATGAACTTCACCATATGCAATATCTAGGCACTATATATGGTAAATAAAACGAGAATTATATATAAAAACAAGTTATCCTTCCGTTTATTATCAAACATGAACAAATATGCTTGAATTCTTATAAGCAATGATCATTCATGTAAAATGCACTTCAATAGATTACTCTACATTCATGTCAAACATTCACAAATATGCTCGAGTATCATAAATAGGCATTAACATGCTGCAACTAGAAAGTATCTAACTTCCTATCATTATATCATAGTAAAAACAAGGTGAATGGGGACTGCAGCGGGAAGGGGATGGGGGGGCTGCAGCAGGGCAACAGGGGTCAGGGGAGGGAGGGTGGCTACAGCAGGGGCAAGGGAGAGAGGGTGGCTGGAGCAAGGGGAAGAGGAGGGGGGTAGGGTTTAGGGTGGCTGGAGCAAGGGGCAGAGGAGGGAGGGGTGGCTTCTTGTGTATATGCCCAAGAAATTGAAATTTATGGATATATTTGAAAGAGAGAGTAATGCATAGAAATTGGAAACTAATATTAGGAATTGGAAAACCTAAAAATAAATATGAATATGATTGAAATTGTGAATTCCTTAAATAAACACAAATAACAAATCAAAACAAAACACAACATTTTATTAAAACTTACTCCTAGCTTGCCATAATCACCGGTGTCAAGCTTATCCTCTTCCTTCGCTACGTTTATACTTTGCATGTTCCAATACTTGATTCTAGGACGCAAATCCTAAGCAATAGGTTTCCTCTTGAGCCTATCAAGATAGAAAACCTGTATTTTACCATAAGTTAGCCACCAAAAATTATACAAAAGAACAATAATAATAAACATTTCAACTACAAACTCACCACCAAAAATATTGTGCAGCCAGCACAGCCTGATGCAAACCCATGAGTTTGGAAAGTCTTTTCAAACCTCATCAAGTAAAACAAGAGGTGCTCAAAGACAAGACCACACCAGTCGTACTGACTTGCCCGAGCAAACACTGTTACTGCAGGTAGAAGCTTAGATGAAAGACCATAGAATTGGGTTGGGCAAAGAACCTCATTTAAAGCAAACATTAAAAAGGCCCTCTTAAATTCATCCTCAAAAACATCTGGGTCAATAACCGCATTCACGAGTGTTTTGCCTTCGATGCGCCTCTTCCCAGAGGATGTCTTCGTACCATAAAGATCCCAAATTCTATCAATTTTGCGCTTGCTTGATTCTTTGGGAACCTTCTTCTGGCCAAGTGGCAAACCCAAAACCCAATGGATCTGAATCTTGGACAATGGAAACCTAACCCCATTGCTCGAAACAAGCTCCTTGTTTTTTACATCAACACAAGAAGCTAGCAATAGCATAAATTTCTAGGCAACCGGGCGTCAACAAAAGCAAACATCGATCCGAAACCCATTTCCTTAAACCATTTCCTTTTGAACGAGGAAAATGTTTCAATAACGTTACCAAATCTCTCTATCCGACATGGTACCGTCGGAGTGCCATTCATATTTTCTGAAAAAAACTTTAACTACTAACTTCTGCATTTTAACCCTTTGGCATACCGTAAGACGAACATCGTCCTTAAAACACAAAAACAAAAAAAAAAAACGAATTTTATTTCAATTCTTTATAAAAATTGAGGAAAATGACAACATGATCTCAAACATTTAAAACTCCTACTATGTCTTTTGCTAAGTTTCAAACATTTAAAACATGGGAAATTCCCAATGGTACCATTGTATTATTGGGAATTCCCATTGGTACCATTTAGTTTTTTTTAATCCCAATAGTACCATTACTTTTGATTATTATTCCCATCCGTACCATATAAATGATTTTTAGGGTTAAATTTAACTTTTAAAATTAAAAAAAAGAAAAAGAAAAGACCAAAAAAAAAAAATAGCAGCCCCAACCTTCCAGGCTTCCAGCCTTCCCTCCACCTCCCCCACCCTCTCACCACCCTCTTCTCGAAACCAGCCAACCCCTCACCAACCACCGATCATCCGAACCCCAACTACTAACCAAACCCAGAAATCCGCACCACCCCGACCCTAGCCACCCAGCAACCGAAACCCCAGCCACTCAAACCCGAAACAACCATTCGAACACTGCTAAATAGAGCACTTTGACCACCCTTTGAACCACCCCTTCGAACCACCAGCATCATCATTTTCTTCGTCCAACAATCATCATCATCTTCTTCAATTTGGGGGTTCGATTTCGGGATTGTGGTTGTCGAATTTAGGTTTTGTGGGGGTGGTCGAATTTGGGTTTCGTCGGGGTGGGGGGTGGTCGAATTGGGGTTCGTGGGGGTGGGGGGTGGTTGAATTGGGCTTACGTGGGGGTGGTGGTTTTGGGCTGGGTGCGGTGCAGTGCGGTGCAGTGCGGTGCTGTGAGGTGGATGGGTGTGCGCGGCTTGAATGGTGGTTGGGGTTGAATTGGTGTTTGGGGTTCAATTCAGTTCAATTGGTGTTTGGGGGTTGAATTGGGCTAGGTGGGCGGCACTGCGTGGGTGCGATGGGGCTAGGTGGCAGGGGTTTGTGCGGTGGGGCTGGGTGGTGGGGGTGGGTGGGTGCGTGGTGGTGGTAAGGGGTGGGCTAGAATCTGATTTTTTATTTTAATTGGTTAATTAATTTTTTTAATGGTTTAATATGCTAGATAACGGAATATTCCGTTAACTAACCAAATTTTTGTTTCATAATCTCACATTTGGGAATTGGGTAAGAACATAGTGGTACCAATGGGATTAAAAAAAACTCAATGGTACCAATGGAAATTCCCAATAGTACAATGGTACCATTGGGAATTTCCCTTAAAACATTCACTTTTGCTAAGTTTTTATCACAATTGTAATTGTAATTGTAATTCACTTTTCTATACATAATCACAATACATTTGAAACTACTACAATGTCTTTTTTGCTAAGTTTTTATCTAAAATATACGAGTACAATATAATTTCATGCATGAACATTCAACCAAAAAAAAAACTACAATATAACTAAAACAAATTCACCAAAAAAAATTTCTACTAATTATTTTATCTGTACTAATTATTTGATTCACCCAAAAAAATTCTACTAAAACAAATTCACCAAAACTATAATACCCCTAAATTAAAACAACAATGAGTCATGAATTACAACATTCAAGTTTAATTTACAAAACCGTTCAAGAAAATTTAAAAAATTAAAAAAGCCCCAATAAACTTAGACCGTTCAGAACTGTAACGACCCGGAATTTTGGGCCAGAAAATTTCGCGGTTATTAATGATATGTCTTAATTCTAAGTCCAAAAAGGCCCATTTAATTTTGGACTGTTTTACTTTTTAGCCCATTCTTTTTCATCAAATTGGGCCAAGGACCCAATTTGTTCTTTTATCTACCCTTGGCCGGTTTTTAGTCTCCTTTTTGGGCTATTGGGTATTTCTAGTTTAATTGGGTAATTATGCTAATTACCAATTAAGAAGGCTTAAGTATTTTTCAACCAAGCCCATGACTTGGCCCCTATACTTAGTCCACATGGCCAGCCCTCACTTTCCCTTATTTTAGGATTTGCAACACTTCATCTTGTTCTATAAATAGGACTCTTGTCCCTTGTGTTGCCATTATGCATTTAAGCACTTAAAACTCCAAACTCTAAAGATCATTTTTCTCTCCTATTATCCCCTCAAAAAGTCGAACCTTCATTGTTTTTCCTTGGATTAATTAAGCGAATCCAGGTAACTATGCTCTCCTCTTTAATCTATGGGTAGAAAAACACATAGTTAATTAGGAATCATATCATGAAAATTGTAGGAAATTTAATATTGTTTTACTTGGATATGTCGAGCATGAAGCATGAATTTCTTGATTGATTTTTATGTATTTTCTTGATTTTATGTATGATCTTGTATGAATTTATTTACCAATCAAATCTTGTTATTTCTTGATGAATTTTTCGTGGCAGTTTGTTTACTGTTTTATTTTGAATCATAATTTATTTCGTGGCAAAATTCGATCTTTTCTTGCTTGAAATAATTTAATCTTTCAAACTGATAAAACTGTCCAGTTTTAGTTTACGAATTAATTAGTATACTTAATCAAATCTAATGGCTACGAAATTTTAGGTGGAAGTCAGTAATACTGTTTTAAAGCTTGTGTAATTTTTTCGTAATTTTTAAAGATCGTTTGCTATGGCAGAAAATTCTGAAACCGAATTCAGCCTAATCTGACTGGTTAGTTATAAAATCACTTAAAAATAGTAAAAGATGTTATTTTTAGACGAAATTTATGCACGTTAATCCTTGAACCCATATTTAGCTCCCATAAAAATTTCCAGATTTTTAGAGATCTTTAGATGGTCGTTTTTAATTTAATTCTTTAAAAATCAGATTGTATAAAATAGGGCAATTGAATTATTAAAATATGCTATTATTAATTATTGAATTTTCGAGTGACCTAAGTATTAAAAGGGAACTAAAAATATGATTTTTATGATGAATCTTGATAGTATTGAATTATATTGATTAATCTTGAATTAAAAATTAAATCTTGTTATTATCTTCTAATTGTCGAGTGTATAGAAATTAAAAGAAGAGTTAAAAATATTATTTTTATGTTAATCTTGATGAACTTTGTTGAAAAATATGATTTTTATCTTATTTTGGTAATTTTTTTGTAATTATATTGATTAATTAAATTAATTCAAGAAAATAGTTAATTATTGTTGTTATTTTAATGTTGCCGTGTGGGATATATGAAATAGTCAAATTTTAGTTAATTTTGGATTATTATTAATTCAGGGAATAGTTAATAATAAAAGTTACGGACAAAATAATTATCAGGGATAAGTTGTAAAGTGAAGGGATAGATAATATGACTATTATTATTACTATTAGTATTCGGCTATTACAATTATTAATAATAATATCTACAAGTTAGTATATGATATTAAGGTTAGTATCCGAAAGGATAGGATTATAAGTATATGATAGTATATTATAAGATTTAAAGTTGCATAAGATACTACTAGGGATAAGAAAGGAAACAGAGTAATAGCTATACATGTTATGTTTCGGTCTCTGGCTAGGAAAGACTTGGTATTTAAGGTGGCCAATATACGTGCCGCACCTCTCTTTCCTGGGACTCCGAACATTTCATTTCCTATTACGGTCACCTAGTATTATCCTAATATATGATATGATTAAATTAAATGAAGATATAAGATACCATATGGACGCCCACCTGATGATACACGAGTCGTTAGTGGGTTAAGTCAGAGCCACTGCTCAATGGGACGAACACACGAGTTCCCCCGAGTAGTTTTGGGTCTTAGGATATGTAGTCGTCTGGTAGTGGTACACGAGCCGCTACTAGGAGTTATGGCCATAGCTTAGACTTAGTGGTGAAACACGGGATCCGCTACGGGATTGAGTACACGAGCTCCTCCCGGCATGTTCTAGGAAGTTATGGTGAAACACGAGATCCATAACGAGTTATAGTGACCGGTCCAACAAAGATGTTATATTATGATTATACGATTGATATGTTAAGATGAAATCATAAGATGAAGATTAAGATGATTTCAAAGATGAAAAAGATGATATGATATGAATCGATACGATTATGATATGATATGAAATGAAAGTTAAGATGATGATAAAGGAAAGGTACGATATGTCATGAATAGAATATGATAAGATAAGAATATGAATCGATAAGGTATAATATATGATAGGTTACAATATAAGTTAAGTATATAATATGAGTTATAACATAAGATACGATGATATGATAAGGGGTATAATGTAAGATGTAGGTTATGATTTGATAAATATGTGTATTAAAATGATTTAAGTCTTCCGCTGTGTATCTGTGTACGTATGTATTTGAAAAGCATGTATGTATGAATGTGTGGGTATGTATGTATGCGAGTAAGAATGCATGTATGTACGAATGTTGAGTGTATATTTGTACGTATTTCTAACCGTATGTGCAGGGTTGATTGTACGTACATTATACGTAGATTATACGTATTCTAATCGTATTTCTGCAGGTATATTTATACGTATCCGTATACGTAGTTTGTACGTATTTTTATACGTAATTTGTAATGAACGAAGTATAGCATATATTAGATTCTCTTATGGTTTTTATGATCTTTTCTATGCTATTATGTGTTTGGTGGTCCCTCGATTAAACGGGACAGCCTAGTTACTCGCCACTGACGGTGGACCCCCCCCCCCTCAGTTTCAGGTGACGATGCAGCAGCGTAGAGCGGGCTTCGTTGGATGGGCTTGAGTAGTCTAGTTAGTTTCTTTGAGTATTTAGTTTATCCTGAACAGTTTGAGACATTATTTGAGTTTTGATTATGATCCCAGCCTGTTGGGAAGACATTTATTTTAATTATGTAACTTTTAGGCTAGATGCCTTGACTTTGGATTTTAGACTATTCTTTTATAATAAAAGTTGATTTATTCCAAATATATATTTTACATTTATAGTTTAATTTGATTAAGTAATGATCCGAATGTCGATTCCCTTCGTAAATCGACAAGTCAAAAAGTCGGGTCGTTACAGTTGGTATCAGAGCAATAGGTTTGACCCTAAGTTACTTCTTCACAAGTAACTTCGAAAGTTGAGCGCTTTATGAACCCGAGTGAACCTTAGCTTAATATGGAAAACCTAGATGAGTGAACCATGGGTAGAAGCCAGGGTTAAGACGATTTATCGTTCACGTTTCGCGTTGGCGCCGTTTCGTATGTCGTGTATTTCTTAACGCGATTGTTGTTTCAGGATGTCGGTCCCACGACCTTCAAGTTCCTGCCGTCGTCGTCGCAACTTAGAAGACGCAATTCTTACTTTGGCACAGAATAGCATGCGAGTCCAGAATTCCCAGTCGTCTTCCTTCGATCGGATTGCTCGTTTACGTCCTCCGACGTTACTATGTGCTTTTGTGTGAACTAACCATAGGAATGTTTAAGTTCGTACGTAAAGTATGACGCCCCCAAGGCCTAACCTCAGACTTCGACGCCGGAACCATCAAATTAGTAGCCGTGACCGGTGTTATCAGAGTGGCGCAACGGAGGTGTAGTAAGCCCATAACCCACAGGTCCAGGATCGGATTTCTCGTCATCGGCTTCCTACCAATGATGGCACGTCTGACCCCGTGATGCGCAAGAGCTGGATTTGAGAGATGGAAGAACGGTTCGACGCAATCGGTTGTCCGGAAGATAAACGAGTTCAGATCGCTAGCTACTACCTTCGATTAGAAGCAGACGACTAGTTGATAACGGTTCGCCGCAGGGAAGAGCTGTGAAGAGCATGACACGGGAAGAGTTTACCTCCAAGCTACAAGAACGTATCTTTTCCGACGAGCTTAGGTGGCAAAAGCCAGAGGAGTTCCTGACGCTCACTTAGGGGACCATGTCAGTTCAGACATTTACCGACAAGTTCGCGAAGCTGTCCAGATTTGTCGCTGCAATATCTCCATCGGAAGCCGAGAAGCTGAAGCGGTATATCAAGATGACGAGTCCTCGCATTAGGGTACATGTTACGGAAACAGGTCAGCATCGTTTCAGAACGCGTACGAGACCGCCTTAGAGGTTCAAGCATCGTTCGAGGAGGAAAAGGCTACAAAGAAGAGAACCAGGGAAAGCCAACCAGCCGCAGTCGAGAAGAGACCACGAATCGAACCATTTCAGGAGCCGCAATCGCAGGACGGGCAAGCAACCAACGTTCCCAAGATCCCGGTTTGTAGAGGATGCGAGAACGAACGTCATTCCGGAAAGAGGTGCGACGGGTTACGATAGCGTGAGGCGTGTGCAGTCAATGAAGGCACAAGATTTAGGCGTGACCGAAGAACAACCGGTAGCAATGGTGAGCCGGGTGCAAGCGAAGAACCGAGTCTTCTACGTGACCAAGAAGAGGCGGACGCGCAGCTGACGTAACTACGTGTACGGTCTCCGTTTACGGCTGATCGTTTATGTTTTAGTTGTTCCATTGTTTTCTTACGTGAGCTTCTTTAAGTAAATTTCGAGGACGAAATTTATTTAAGGAGGGGTGATTGTAACGACCCGGAATTTTGGGCCAGAAAATTTCGCGGTTATTAATGATATGTCTTAATTCTAAGTCCAAAAAGGCCCATTTAATTTTGGACTGTTTTACTTTTTAGCCCATTCTTTTTCATCAAATTGGGCCAAGGACCCAATTTGTTCTTTTATCTACCCTTGGCCGGTTTTTAGTCTCCTTTTTGGGCTATTGGGTATTTCTAGTTTAATTGGGTAATTATGCTAATTACCAATTAAGAAGGCTTAAGTATTTTTCAACCAAGCCCATGACTTGGCCCCTATACTTAGTCCACATGGCCAGCCCTCACTTTCCCTTATTTTAGGATTTGCAACACTTCATCTTGTTCTATAAATAGGACTCTTGTCCCTTGTGTTGCCATTATGCATTTAAGCACTTAAAACTCCAAACTCTAAAGATCATTTTTCTCTCCTATTATCCCCTCAAAAAGTCGAACCTTCATTGTTTTTCCTTGGATTAATTAAGCGAATCCAGGTAACTATGCTCTCCTCTTTAATCTATGGGTAGAAAAACACATAGTTAATTAGGAATCATATCATGAAAATTGTAGGAAATTTAATATTGTTTTACTTGGATATGTCGAGCATGAAGCATGAATTTCTTGATTGATTTTTATGTATTTTCTTGATTTTATGTATGATCTTGTATGAATTTATTTACCAATCAAATCTTGTTATTTCTTGATGAATTTTTCGTGGCAGTTTGTTTACTGTTTTATTTTGAATCATAATTTATTTCGTGGCAAAATTCGATCTTTTCTTGCTTGAAATAATTTAATCTTTCAAACTGATAAAACTGTCCAGTTTTAGTTTACGAATTAATTAGTATACTTAATCAAATCTAATGGCTACGAAATTTTAGGTGGAAGTCAGTAATACTGTTTTAAAGCTTGTGTAATTTTTTCGTAATTTTTAAAGATCGTTTGCTATGGCAGAAAATTCTGAAACCGAATTCAGCCTAATCTGACTGGTTAGTTATAAAATCACTTAAAAATAGTAAAAGATGTTATTTTTAGACGAAATTTATGCACGTTAATCCTTGAACCCATATTTAGCTCCCATAAAAATTTCCAGATTTTTAGAGATCTTTAGATGGTCGTTTTTAATTTAATTCTTTAAAAATCAGATTGTATAAAATAGGGCAATTGAATTATTAAAATATGCTATTATTAATTATTGAATTTTCGAGTGACCTAAGTATTAAAAGGGAACTAAAAATATGATTTTTATGATGAATCTTGATAGTATTGAATTATATTGATTAATCTTGAATTAAAAATTAAATCTTGTTATTATCTTCTAATTGTCGAGTGTATAGAAATTAAAAGAAGAGTTAAAAATATTATTTTTATGTTAATCTTGATGAACTTTGTTGAAAAATATGATTTTTATCTTATTTTGGTAATTTTTTTGTAATTATATTGATTAATTAAATTAATTCAAGAAAATAGTTAATTATTGTTGTTATTTTAATGTTGCCGTGTGGGATATATGAAATAGTCAAATTTTAGTTAATTTTGGATTATTATTAATTCAGGGAATAGTTAATAATAAAAGTTACGGACAAAATAATTATCAGGGATAAGTTGTAAAGTGAAGGGATAGATAATATGACTATTATTATTACTATTAGTATTCGGCTATTACAATTATTAATAATAATATCTACAAGTTAGTATATGATATTAAGGTTAGTATCCGAAAGGATAGGATTATAAGTATATGATAGTATATTATAAGATTTAAAGTTGCATAAGATACTACTAGGGATAAGAAAGGAAACAGAGTAATAGCTATACATGTTATGTTTCGGTCTCTGGCTAGGAAAGACTTGGTATTTAAGGTGGCCAATATACGTGCCGCACCTCTCTTTCCTGGGACTCCGAACATTTCATTTCCTATTACGGTCACCTAGTATTATCCTAATATATGATATGATTAAATTAAATGAAGATATAAGATACCATATGGACGCCCACCTGATGATACACGAGTCGTTAGTGGGTTAAGTCAGAGCCACTGCTCAATGGGACGAACACACGAGTTCCCCCGAGTAGTTTTGGGTCTTAGGATATGTAGTCGTCTGGTAGTGGTACACGAGCCGCTACTAGGAGTTATGGCCATAGCTTAGACTTAGTGGTGAAACACGGGATCCGCTACGGGATTGAGTACACGAGCTCCTCCCGGCATGTTCTAGGAAGTTATGGTGAAACACGAGATCCATAACGAGTTATAGTGACCGGTCCAACAAAGATGTTATATTATGATTATACGATTGATATGTTAAGATGAAATCATAAGATGAAGATTAAGATGATTTCAAAGATGAAAAAGATGATATGATATGAATCGATACGATTATGATATGATATGAAATGAAAGTTAAGATGATGATAAAGGAAAGGTACGATATGTCATGAATAGAATATGATAAGATAAGAATATGAATCGATAAGGTATAATATATGATAGGTTACAATATAAGTTAAGTATATAATATGAGTTATAACATAAGATACGATGATATGATAAGGGGTATAATGTAAGATGTAGGTTATGATTTGATAAATATGTGTATTAAAATGATTTAAGTCTTCCGCTGTGTATCTGTGTACGTATGTATTTGAAAAGCATGTATGTATGAATGTGTGGGTATGTATGTATGCGAGTAAGAATGCATGTATGTACGAATGTTGAGTGTATATTTGTACGTATTTCTAACCGTATGTGCAGGGTTGATTGTACGTACATTATACGTAGATTATACGTATTCTAATCGTATTTCTGCAGGTATATTTATACGTATCCGTATACGTAGTTTGTACGTATTTTTATACGTAATTTGTAATGAACGAAGTATAGCATATATTAGATTCTCTTATGGTTTTTATGATCTTTTCTATGCTATTATGTGTTTGGTGGTCCCTCGATTAAACGGGACAGCCTAGTTACTCGCCACTGACGGTGGACCCCCCCCCCTCAGTTTCAGGTGACGATGCAGCAGCGTAGAGCGGGCTTCGTTGGATGGGCTTGAGTAGTCTAGTTAGTTTCTTTGAGTATTTAGTTTATCCTGAACAGTTTGAGACATTATTTGAGTTTTGATTATGATCCCAGCCTGTTGGGAAGACATTTATTTTAATTATGTAACTTTTAGGCTAGATGCCTTGACTTTGGATTTTAGACTATTCTTTTATAATAAAAGTTGATTTATTCCAAATATATATTTTACATTTATAGTTTAATTTGATTAAGTAATGATCCGAATGTCGATTCCCTTCGTAAATCGACAAGTCAAAAAGTCGGGTCGTTACAAGAACAGTTAGAACCCAAAAATAATTACACCATTCAAGTTTAATTTACAAATTAAAACAACAAAATTATAAATTTAAAAAATGCTAAATGATTATTACTACCCAAAATGCTAAATACTTTAAACAAAAAAGTTGTATCAACAAAACATAACACATTTCTAACCAAAATGTTAAATGATTCAACAATTAAAACCCAACAATGCAACAAATAAACCCAACAATTAAAACCCAACAATGAATATAAAACAATGAGCATGCAAAGTAATTCAAGAAAATTAAATTACATTTTATTTTGGAAAAATACCTGAATTGTTGATGGAATTGTTGATGAACTAGCTTGCACTGACATTATCACTAGATTCGAACTGAATTCAACCTTGAGCTTGAGGTAGAGCTTGAGCATGAGGTTAAGCTTGCTGAGAAAATACCTGAAGTCGTTATTCTTGGGTTTTTTTTTTTTGAGATTGAACAACAGTGCGAGAGAGAGAGAGGGGATGAGGATGAACGAAAGACTGAGAGAGAGGATGCAGGAATGGAGAGAGAGAGAGAGAGGATACAATTCAAAATGACAATGAAAGAGAGAGCATGAAAGAGTGAGAGGAACGTCCGTTACAAGGGGGTTTGTCACGCAGGAAATGGAATAGCCATTAAACATTGACATATTTACCAAAATGCCATGCTATATGATATAGTTGCTAATACTATATCATGGCTCATATGCTAATACATTCTCATAGGAAATAGAAGAGATTGGTGAACATGAAAATAAATTAGATGCTGAACAATACATAAGCTAGAGGTGACTTGATCATAACTGATTAGGCCTGAACTGACCTGATTATTAGCATTGTCAATTCAGGTCAACAGTTCAGTTTTGGTTTTAACCAATCAGTTTGGGTCGCTTCAGTTCAGATAATTTTTTTCCATTTCAGTTCAGTTCAATTAATTTTGATTTCAGTTCAGTTCAGTTTTTGTACGGACATATCTCAGTTCAGTTCAGTTTCAGTTAATTGTTTAGTTTAACCAGTCAGTTAAAAATTCGAACGGGTGTAATTCAGTTCAGTTCAAAATGTCGACAGTTCAGTTCAGTTTTGGTTACAGTTTTTTTGGTTCGGTTAGCTTTAGTTCAGGTCATATGAGATTATAATTTTGTAACTCCAAATCATCCCTAAGATAGACATTAAGTAGGAAATTTCCTACAGCTAGTCGGTCGCATGCAAATGTGTAAAATCGGTCGCAAATCACCTACCCATATTTCCAGTAGGAAATTACCTATCGCATTTTCGGTCAGAAATGTTGAGAACTGCGGTAGCAAATCACCTACCAATATTTTTTATTTTTCAGTAGGAAATTACCTACTCTAAAATTCGGTAGGAAATGTTGTAAAATGCGGTAGGTAATTTTTCCGATCGAAAATCGGTCGGAAATGTACAATTAGCGACCAACGTATTTCTTACCGCTCAATACCGACCGAAAATCGGTCGGAAACATGATTTCCGATCGATTTTTCTACATTTCCTACCGCTTATGGCGGTAGATAATTTAGAATTTTCTTGTAGTGTTCAAAACAGTTCGGATAATATTGTATCATTTTTGATTCAGTTTAGTAATATTCAAATTAAATTAGTTTCAAGTCATTTTTAGTTTCAGTTAGATCCAATTATCAGCTTTTCAATTCAGTTTCAGTTAGCTTCATTTATCCTCTTTTTAGTTCAGTTTCAGTTTCAGTTCAGTTATTTTCAGATACCCGATTTTCAGTTCAGTTTAATTTCAGTTCAGTTATTTTCAGATATTTAGCAGTTAACTTCAGTTTCAGTTTGTTTCAGATTCAGTTCAGTTCAGTCCAGTTTGATATTTTTCAGTTGACATTCAGTTATCAGTTCATTCAGTTCAGTTCACTTTCAGTTTCAGGTAATTTCAGATCGACCCAAAACAGTTCAGTTTCAGTTAGTTCAGTTCAGTTAAATCAATTCTGACCCAATCTGACAACACTACTAATTATAACTTATTAGACCTCATTATAACTTATTAAATCTGACTTGATCATAACTTATTAGGTCAAACCTAACCTGGTTATAACTTATTAGGTCTGACCTGACCTGATTATAACTTATCCAACCTGACATGTTCAAACTTGATCAGTTTTGAGACCTGATAAAAAACATTGAAGAGAACGCATCCTAAACATCAGAAGTTTAGGCGGGCAAATTAGAACAATGCTAAGTTGCTAACACAAGCAAATCAACAATAGAGCTAATTATACATTTTAGCTTGATTTATCGTTCTTATTATGTGTGACGACCCGACTCGCTTAAACCGGCGCGGAAGAAACCGACGAGTCGAATAGTCAGTTCTAACAAACTAAAATACTTAAAAATTAAAACAAAACCTCAAATTGAATATATACTAGACCAAAAGTACAACACCCACAAGATTGTACATGTCTAAACCCAAATGTCATTACTACTACTACGAACCACATTAACTCCAAAATAAATGTCAGAGTTAGGAAATACAACTATCACTACTATAGTCTAAACTAGAAACATAAAACAGCAAAACAAGATCTAAATAACATCGGCACTCGCCCAACCCAAAGCTAAGCAAGAACCTCATCATCAGAATTACCTGAAAAATAAGCAACAGTCCACCGTCAGTGGCGAGTAACATAACTGTCCCACCCTAACGGGGATATACAGATCATAGCATAAATCAAAAAATCAAATCAAACATACCAACCATGCGAACCAACATATCATACCATCAACAATTAATAATAACAATTAATCATGCTGACTCGACTAACTTTAATCATCAATTAACACATCTTAAACTTTGGCGCAATCATTTACATATTAGACCGGACTATGCACGTACGAACGCATCTTACGCGATCGAACTTTCTACTATGCCAGGATTGAGAATCTTACTCCCAACCCCATGAAACCTATCTTACGGGAAATCCATATCCGAAGACGACATAGTAAGACCACCAACTATCCCAATACCGCGGATAGGATAGGGGCAACGTCTTAACCCAATTCTTAGAATCTTAATCTAAGATTAGGCGTCTAATAGTAAAATCAAGCTAATCTTTAACTTTAATTTACATTCTTAGTTAATCTTAAGTTGCATCTTACGCCTTGACTTAAGAATAAAATGTAAATCAACCAATCTTGGAACCTCAAATACCATTCTTTAACCTTTCTTTAATTATCTTTAACTTTCTTTACCTTTCAAGACTCGACCAAGAATCTATAAAGAACTTAACAAGATTCATAAAGAACTTATAAAAAACTCATAAAGAACTCAACCAAGATTCAAGAACTCATTCAAGAACTCAATCAAGAACTCAATCAAGATTCAAGAACTCATTCAAGAAACTATCCATAATCATATCATCAAAATTCACGCATGAACTACAATGTTCAACAACGATTACATCAACTTAAAAACATCCAAACTTCACAAAACTTGAACATAATCAACATCAAACATGAAATTAACATAATCAATCATAAAATATATATAATCAAGGCAAATTCATCACAAAACCATCACCCAAATCAGCCTATGATTCACGCATAAAATGGGTACATAAACACCAATTTCGGTCTAATCTAATCATCTAATCTACCCTATGAATCATAGTATACCAACTAGGATTAGGATAGTATGTTACCTTATTGAAGATAAACACTAAAACGTACAAAAACTTGCTGCCCGGAACGTCTTCCCACAGCCCCGAACACACGACCAACCACGGCTCAACACGGCACCAACCACAAACCACCACTGAACCACCGTGCAGCAACCCGAACTACCGTGCACCACTCGACACCACGCAGCACCACCCACGAGGCACCACCCTCGAACACACGAACAACCCACTCGAAACCAAGCCCAAAAACAAACCCAAACTAGTGATCTTGAATGAAAAGAATAGGGTTTAGTTTGTGTTTTGATACTTAAAGATCAATAGAGGTTGAATCTTTAAGTTTTGGGTTTGGATGGATGATGAACAAATGAATGAGTTGAAGAGCCAAAAATGGCGTGTGGATGATGGCAAAATGGAGGGAGTTTTGTGTTTAAACTTTTGATGGCAAATGGATGGGCAAATGAGCAAATGAATCCTCAAGCGTTAGTACTACTTCTATTTATAGAAGTGGTTTAAGGTGTGAACATGAGGCAAGTGGCATAATTAAGCCATTCAACATATGGGGGCCGGTTTTCATGGGCTAAAAAGGGCTCAAATGGGCCTAATGGTGATCAATTGGGCTAATTACACTCATGCATGACTAATCATGCTTAAATCACATTTGGCCCAAAAATATTAATTAATTAATTAGAAAAATTAAATAATAAAAATTCTAATTAATTAAATAATAATAAAATAAATAATAATCGATCAAAAACGAAATAATCGAAATTATTCACATAAAATAAATAGTCCAAAATAAATTTTAGACCATACATAAAATCACATAAATAACAAATAAATCAATGGCAAAAATACCGAAAAATCTGGGCCATTACAATGTGGATGATAATCATATATAACTATTGTATCAATTCATTTCATTTTATCCTACACCTTACAACAACAGCTGGTGATAACATGTCATGAGCAGAGGTGCATAAACAAAAGGGAGCATTAAAACATTTGTTTATCAGCATAGCATATTGATCGGATCTCTGGATTCATTTGCTAGTCTAGAACGAGATATGCAATAGCCTTTCCAAAGCAACTGGAGCACATGCTTTGCGGTCAAAACCCCTTGTACAAATATAACCTGCAAAAGTCCCCATTAGTGGCGGCGGAGCTAGGATGTCAACCACGAGGGTTCTACATCATTCAACCATAAGTCGAAATTTCAAATAAAAATAAAAATACTATGATAGTTCAAGTTTCATAGACCACCTGATAGAACTTTTAACAACAAAACGAGAACTTTTTACCATAAATCCATAACATTTTACGTAACTAAAAATCTTTCTTAATCAGAAGAAAAGGAAGAAGCACTGCACCTTCATTGAAAAGGCTCTTCACCTCTGTTGCTGAAAAACCTGTCATGCCAAGAATCTATCAGCCATTTGATTTATAAATCTTTTACATCTCTTGTACATCCAGGGTACATTAAATTAGTGTACATGCAGAGTACATTAAATTAGTGTACAATAGACTAAGAGTCTTACCCTTGTTACAAAAAAAATGATATCTAGGGGCAATTATTAGTATAATTAGGCACGAAAAATAATCGAAGTACATGTCATAGGTGTCTTTATGCTGCTGTAAAATAGAATCAAGCATGCTTTAACCTTTAACTAAATTGGATAAGTCGCTCCCGCAGTACAAAGTTTTCCGCTGTAGCTGTTGTAAATCTTGTAATGTTTTACTAAGAACATCAATTGGCTTTTTGCTGGTCTGCTGATCAGCAAAAACCTAAACCGGGAAACATCTAATTTGGTTAGGAGTACTTCGTAGAAAACACAGGTACAAATATAAATTTACAGCACCTCATTTGTCTGAAAATAAGTTCCATTTAGCGGAAAGTTCCCCCGCAAAGCTGTTCTGCACGGGATCTGTAGGTTAACATCAAATTATTACAAAAACAAATTCACAAATTTAGTTCATAATAACGTTTTAGTTTGAATGCATCTATATCTTCCTCACCATAACTGTTCCTGGAACAATATGTGAGAAATTTGTGGCCAATGGATCTGGTGTATCAAAGAAATGCATGCAATATCTATTAGCTCGCTCTTAAAATCAAAATTTTCTTAATATCAAAATTCAAACATTGAAACTCAATACCTGATTCCCATATCACAAGAAGATATGGAGATGAATCATCAGGGTCTCGGTCATCAAACTATGAAATAGCACTAAACAATCATGACAAAGTTGAACAAGTGAGCATCTATAAGTTTATTATTTATATATATATATAAGGTAACTCACCTTTGCTAGAATTGGATGCCGATCCGGAAGCTCATACCTGCATTGGAGATTATATGAGTTAGATTAGATCCCTGATTTTTTCTCAAGGCTAAATTTTAGTAAAAAGTTGGAAAAGATAATTCATTTGCTTCTAAGTGTAGTACTATATCTATGTCACTGAGACATGACTATTTAACTCGAGCACTTATGATCGATCCTCAGCACAAAACATGAGCGAAATATCCATTTGTGTCACAAAACATATGTTTAAATTCAAGGTAAAAAAGATAATTCCAAGCTACCAACTCACACATAGTGTTGTGTCCTTGTCCCAATTTTTTTAGGTGATGGCCTTCCTGTTGAAGAAGAAGATTGTATTATCTTTTCTCTTAAGCTTCTCGGCCTCAGGAGTGGTTGATCTCTCAATGGAGTTTTGGCTTTTCTCAACATTTTTTGAGTGATAAGCCGATCCCAGCCAACAGAGTCTTCTATATCAATTTCAGCATAACTTTTACACTCCCTTTTCATAGGACATTCGGCACAGCTAGGTTTTTTCTTTGTGCAGAATACCTATTAAAAATATATATATATATATATATATAGCCATTGCTGTTTCGAAACATTGTGTACATGTTGAAAGAAATATTTTGCCTTTCATATTTGCTTAATAAAATCACCTTCCCAAAGGTAATCATCTGATAATGTAATTCATACCTAAAAGGCAAATAAAAAATGGGAGTTAGTTCAGATGGTAAGATTATTTAGGCAAACAAATCAAATATTTTCACACATGACACAGATATAGCTTAGATAACATTACAAGGTCTTTTGGTCAAGTTTTCTCAATCGTGGCCAAAGGTATTGATGAATCAAATCATGAAGTTTGGAGGACCTACAAACAATTATCATAGAAACGGTTACGTTACCACTGCAATAAGGATTGATTCTACTAAAATATAAGTGGAGAGTTCTTACTTTTCCAAAAGAGACATTAGAAGCTCATCACTTGCATTTGTTAGGACTGGAACCCAACCAAGACGCACTGTCACACGACCAACATTCACATCAACCTTTTCAACAAAATGTTGCTTAAGTTGATTCATTTTCAAAGACTCAAAGATCTCTTACATACATGCATATTTATTAATTAATCAAATATCAGGAAAAACCTTACAGGGAATGCGGGCTGTTTAAGTGTTAGAAGTTGGACACATTGTACGCACTTTATCCCTAATCCATAAAAGCTTAGAAGAAATTCTCTACAAGAAGATGTTAGATACATACGAAAGATACAAAGTAACAGGCAATATATACATAACAGATCGAAAAACGACATTCTTGCTTAATTACATACCTAGCTTGAAGAGGTGGGGCATTTCGTACCCATTCAAGGTCCAAATTTCCATAATCTAGCATAATTCGGTCTAGGATATCCTATGTATATATATTAAATCCACTATTAAAAAAATTGTACTAATTCATAGAATCACACAAATAGTTGTACCCTTCGAAAAGTTTTATACTAAATATTAAAATCTCTGTTTGTTTTCTGAGCAGGATAATGACATACTTTAATACGGCGAGCTAGCTTCTTGTTCATGCCTCTTAGTAAAATGGCTTTGGAAACATCCTTGACATCTGCTCGCCTTACAGCATGCCAGTCCACATAATCAACTGCATCACAGCCTCGTTCTCTCCTCATCACATTACCAGAGTATTCTGTCCTCAAGGTCTTCCAGTCAGGCTTTTTATTTTCCTCACTTGAGTTTTCCCCTTCCTTGTCATAATATTTTTTTGCACCTTTAGCACTCAATGTTACTTCTCTCCTTTTATTTTCAACGTTCGGGGAAGACCGAAAACCTTTTGATCTTTGCTCTCTCATCATTCTATGGTGTCGGCTATAAGTGTCATGGTAACGATCTTGGGGAAAGATCACGCCAAGTGACATGAAAGCAGAACTGTATCCAGAATCATAATGTTTATTTTTCCCAGCTATTTTTACACTAGTTCCCCAGAACAACAATGTCTTTAGGGAAAAAAAAAGAAAAGAAAGGAGAATACCTCGATAAGTTGTCACTAACCCTCTGAGTCAACAATGCTCCAATAATGGAGTCCAATACTGATCCTTTCCATGGAGAAAATACTCTTTGACCTATTTAAAAAGTCGGTATATATGTATTAGCTATCATGGTATGAAATTATGAATATAACATCTTGTAACTTAACACTTCACATTACTAATGAAAAAAAAATGACATCATGGAGCTGAGGTAATTTATGTGTTGATTGCTTACCTTGAATGTTACCGACTTTTGATACAAACGAAGTGACCTTTTGATGAAATTCAAGTTCCACTGAGATGCTCCCATGTTTTTCTAACATTGCACTGCAGCTTCCAGCAACAGCTTTCTTGAGTAACTGTTTCCATGCTTTGCTTGCACCGCCCGTTGTTTTTAATGATGGACTTTCCTTCCCCTTTAGAGAAACTGTTTGATGACCTCTATCGTCTAATGTAATTGTACTCAATACTTTTTCATTAAGTGAGCGAGTATAATAGGGTGAATAAGAGGCCAATTCTAAAACTTGTTCTAAACTTGTTTTTTGAATTATTGAAATAGCAGCTTTTGGACTACGTTTTCTCATGGTAGGCAAGGGCGTTGATGGTGCAACCACAGCTGAGGTTTTTCCACTGTCGTCGTCTTTGTCCTTGGCCACGCTTTTTTCTTCTCTGCCACTGCTCTTAATATGCACACTGCTTGACCCAATATCATGATACTGCTTCAAGTTTCCTGAAAAACTCACTCTTTTCAGTTAATTCTATCATACGTTTCTGCACACATATCATTCAAATTTAATCTGAAAAAGCATATTATACGCAGGACCAGCAAACATGAATTAAAATGTTCACTCATCTATGCCAAGCAGCTAATTTGTTACTCAGCACAGCTCAGCTCTAAATTTCTTTCTCTTATAAAATATAACTTTTAGTTGTATTCAATTCAGTTCAGTTCATTTGAGTTCAGTTCAGCTATATTCAGCTAAAGTAAACGAGCCCTTAATTTGTCATGGAACCACCATATTTCAACCTTTTTTAGCATTTGAAACCCTTAGTAGAAGGGAAGAACCAACTGACTTCAGATGCTTAGATGTTTTGTTCATTGAATACTTGAAGCCTAAACAATTTCCAGCAGTTTTATAGGTAATTGAGTTATGTCTTATATATTCTTCCTTGCTTGAATTTATAACATGGATACATTGTTAGTCCAATTCTGCATTTTGGATTCTTATACTGCTTTAGTCATTCCACTTTGGCTTCGCACTCGTCACGCATCACACTAAATATACAAAACAAAATATGCTATATTATGAAAATTATTTAAACCGATTTGACAACTCATCAATATTTTATTAAATACCAAAGAACATAACCTAATTTACCCAAGAACATGACGTACATTACCAAAGAACATGACCTAAATTTGCAAATAAAGTACTCATTTATGCGAATAAAATTAAATCACAAATGACTATAATTTTTTTGTATACACGGAGTGAAAATTGGAAGATTGCACTATAACATTGTTTTAATTTTATCTTTGAGCATACATAACTTTGGCGATACAATCTGTAACATATTGGTCAGATTAGTTGTTGAGGAAAAAACTAAAAGATCAAGGAAGTATTTACCACAAAAATATTTAAAATTACCTAAGGCCATAAGTGGTACGTAATTTTGCAAATTTTGTCGGTAATTATGTAATTTTAGATTCAATTTAAGAGCAGAGCTGACATACCACTATCAGGTGTTAGTCCATGGCTTTCTTTCATTGGTCGTCCCCATTTATACGTATCATCAAATCTACATCTTTTAGGGTTTAAAGATGTATCATTGAAATTGAGGCGCCTTTTGCAACCAAGAGGCCGAGTACGGGGTTTTCGTGGCACAACCATGACGTTCCCTTCATCATAATCCATAACTTCCTGCACACAAAATTCACAGATATATATATGGATCACTATACTTTTGATTTATAAATTTGTACTCCCTCCATAACGAATTACTAGCAACAATTTCTATTTTTATACTTGCAACAATTTTTTCCTATTTCATGTTATTCCTTTTTTGGTAAAAAAAACAACACAATACCCACTTACTTTTCTCTTTCTTACTTTTCTCTCTCTACTTTTATCATATTACCACATAATACCCCATTTACTTTTCCTTCTCTTACTTTTCTTTCTCTTACTTTTCTTTCTCTTACTTTTATCATTATACCACCTAATACCACTATTACCTTATTTCGCCTGGGAATTTGTGCTAGTACAAATGTTGCTAGTAATTCGTTACAGAGGGAATATATTTATTTTAATGTCATGTTATATAGTAGCTAGGTCAGTAGTTGGTAAGAATGATTAAAAAACACTAGGCTCACTTGCTATGCTTATAATTTCGACAACTTTTCTTCATCATGCAATCCAAAAGCTCAAAAATTAGAATTAAAACAAGGGAAAAAAAAAACATGTAATATATTTAACAATTATTCTTGTCTCACTATTTATCTCATCCCAACACAGAAGTTAGGTTAAAAAAGGAAAAAGTTATGCTTCCTATATATAATATGTGAAACGTTCTAATTTTACACCAAAGCAATAAATTTAATGTTTTACAATACAAGCTAATCATTTATTAAGTGTATTTTAGTGCAATTGACATAAATTCTGCAGTTTTAGACCAAATGAGCACTAATTCTCTGCAGAAGTCCAAGAAGGACGGTTCAGGGATTCTCAATTACTATGAAAGTACGTAATTCAATAAGCAAGCAAAATTATACAAGTATACAACATTATTCTATCAAAATTATACGCCGTATAAAATTAGGCTCGATCATGTGAGAAGACTACTTGACAAAGATGCCAGGATTGACCGCTTAATATAATTAACAAATAAATGGTTAAGATTAAATTAGATTTAACTTATTTATTCCTTTTAAAGTGTTCAAATATTATAACTAGTATTATTAGTATACTCAATGGGGCGATGATTTCCGCACCCCATAAATTGATTTCAGCACTCCTCATCTTTCACATGAAACCAATATAAACACACGCTTATTATATTAAAAAAAATGGGGTGTGGAAATGAATTTGTGCGATGCGTTCAATTTTCTAATCAATGTATTTAGAGCTTCCAATGGAGGTATTTATAACATAGGCGGATCCACTATGGGTTCTTGTGCATTATGAACCCATAGTGGATTTGATAAAAATTACAATGGTTGTAAGTTTCCTAAAACAGCTTAAATATAAATTCATGTAGACAATGTTAAAATAATGCTAGCCTAGCATAATAGAATTTCTTATTTACATCCGGATGTATGGTAAATCGAAAGATAATTTTGCTCATTTTATAATTTTTTTGGCTCATTTTAAAATTTAAAATGATTAAAATTACTTAAAATGAACACTAAAACACCTTGGATGTACATATATAACTCTACGTACATCCAAATGTATAGTAGACCCATTGCCAACATAGTGGTAGGAATGCCCATTTGTACCAAATGATATCTAAGATCAAATTCTAAGAGGGCTTTGTGGGTTTTGTTCTTTCCCATCTTAACCAATTCCACTTTTCTTTTTCCTCTAAATTTCCCTTTGCCCCTAACTTTGTCCATTGAATATCTTCACTTGAATTTATCTTATTTCCTAAAAAATAGATTCATTTAGCATCACCGGCCCCTTAATTAATATATTGGTGTAAATTGAATTTCGAACTATACATTCAATAATTTCACTCTAAAGAGTTCAAACCCAGGTCGTGAACTCTCTAGATACTAATAAAAAGAAAAAAAAAAAAAAGAATATGGTGATGTTGGTAAATAATCTATGTCGACAGCTACCCACATATATATTACATGCATGGCATAATAACAATAAGAAATAAATAAATCAAAAGATAGCTAAACACAAGAACTAATTAAATCAAAAGAGACTGATAAATAAATAGGAAAAAAAAGGGAATAAAAGGAAGTGGAATTGAGTACTTGGAGGTCTAAAGTCGGTGATTGAGACATGCAAGCTAAGCAAGATAGCTATGAGTTGTATGCTTATGTATCCCAGCGAGCTGGCCTGGCCTGTAGTTTAAGTTAAATGAGAATTTTATTATTGAAGATAGAACCAACGAAGATGTGTGATTGATGATAGATAGTGTCAAATTGCAGAATTGCAGGAAAAGAATGTAAGTAATCAAGTAGTAGCAATAGAAGAACTAAAGAATATGATTGTGTATTATTAGAGAAAAACAGAGAGTATGAGATTGCAAAGAAAGAAAGAATTAGAAAAATAAAAGTCATGTTGGAAATAGTTTGAGTTAGTGGATAATGGGTAAAGTTAGGACTTAGTATTTGTTAGTTAGTGGGTCATGTTCCCACTTTCTTTATGTTAGTTGTGTGATTGTATTGCCTATATAATGACTTCCTATTTATTAAATTAATACAATTGAGTTAAATCATCTTTTTCCCTTAATAAAACTATCAAGTCAATCCTACAGCTATATATATATATATATATATATATATATATATATATATATATATATATATATATATAGAAGTAGTCTCATGTGAGAAATGTACTTTTAGTGAGAAGGGTGAGAAGCAATCACAACCCTTTGATCACCAAATGAAGGGCTAAGATTAAATTTGATTTTTCCTCCTTACTCCTTTGATAGTTTGGAGTCAATTTATATATATATGGTATAAAGTCAATGTATTTTTACTCAATGTATTAATAGTGTATGGTGAATGTACCTATAGTTGGTGCTCAACATACCTCTAGGTCATAGTTGATGTATTTATCTTTTCTCACATTTCTCATCATAAGAAATTTCTCACCGGAACCCAACCCTATATATATATATATATATATATATATATATAGGAAAAGGATCATGTAAAAACCTTTTTGGCCATTGATTTTTGTCTAGCCCATCATGACCGTCGATTTAATTTTACAAAAAATCAGAGAAAAAAAATCTGTTTTTTTTTTTAATTTACTCACTTCACTTTTCACACTTGCTGAGACAAAACTTTGAAGATTAATATCTTTAACTGTGTGTTTGTAAAAATTATAAAAACTCGATATTAAAAAACTACATGTTGAAACGAATCTAACGAGATCCCACATGACTATGTTTTATCTTATGTATAAATCACAAACGATAGTCAAAGTAGACTTTGTGAATAGTAACAAAGTCAAACTGAGTAAACTTGAAAAAAAAAACGAGGTAGTACAATTAAGGTGTACATGTTAATATTATAGGGGTACATGTTAATTTAAGGAGGTACATATTAATTTCCAAATTAATTCAAATCTTACATACTAATTAAGGGGGTATATGTTAATAATAAAGGGGTACATGCAATGATAGGGTACATACAAAATCAAACACGAAGAACTGCACTTAAAAAAATTCGAACTTTACAAAAAAATGCACAAGAACATACTAAATTAAGGGGGTACATGCTAATAATAAAGGGGTACATGCAAAGATACAAGGATACCTACAAAATCAAACACGAAAAACTGCACTTAAAAATAATTTGAACTTTCCAAAAAAATGCATAGAAACATACTAAAATAAGAGAATACATGCAAAGATACAAGGATATATAAAAAATCAAACACGAAGAATAGCACTTTAAAAAAAATATTCGAACTTTATAAAAAAATGCACAAAAATATACTAAATTAAGGGGGTACATGCAAAGGTACAAGGGTACATACAAAATCAAACACGAAGAACTACACTAAAAAAAATCGAACTTTATAAAAAAATGCACAAAAACATATTAAATTAAGGGGGTGCGTGTAAATAATAAAGGGGTACATGCAAAGATACAAGGTTACATACAAAATCAAATACGAAGAACTGCAATTTAAAAAAAAAATCAAACTTTATTAAAAAAAATGCACAAAAACCTAAATTGTTGCTTGAAATTTGCGTGAAATCTGTGAAATTTGCGTGAATGAACTGGTTCAATCAATTATTTTTTTATAAAAACCTGAGCGAAACTTTTTTTTTATAAAAAAATAGTAACTTTCGATGGTTAGTGTTTTTTACACCAAAATTAATCACAACCCTTGATCTACATCTAACGGTCATAACTAAAAGTTTTTAGTTTTCAACTTAACATAGGTTTTTAGTAGATCCTGACTCTCTCTCTATATATATATAGAAGTAGGCTCATGTGAGAAATGTAGTTTTCGTGAGAAGGGTGAGAAGCAATCTCAACCCTTTGATCAACAAATGAATGGCTAAGATTAAATTTGAATTTCCCTCCTTACTCCTTCAATAGTTTATAGTCAATGTATCTATAGCATAAAGTCAATGTATTTTTATTCAATGTATTTTTAGTATATGTTAAATGTACCTATAGTTGGTGGTCAATGTACCTCTAGGTATTAGTTAATGTATTTATCTCTTCTCACATTTCTCACGATAAGAAATTTCTCACCGGAACCCAACCCTATATATATATATATATATATATATAGAGTCAGGATCTGCTAAAAACCTATATTAAATTGAAAACTAAAAACTTTTAGTTATGACCGTTAGATGTAGATCAAGGGTTGTGATTAATTTTGGCGTAAAAAACACTAACCACACCCAAAGTTACCATTTTTTTTTAAAAAAAGTTGTTTCGCTCAGGCTTTTATAAAAAAAACTACTTGATTGAACGAGTTCATTCACACTAATTTCTCATATTTCACGCTAATTTCAAGCAACAATTTAGGTTTTTGTGCATTTTTTAATAAAGTTTTTTTTTTTAAAGTACAGTTCTTCGTATTTGATTTTGTATGTACCCTTGTATCTTTGCATGTACCCCTTTATTATTTACATGCACCCCCTTAATTTAATATGTTTTTGTGCATTTTTTTATAAAGTTCGATTTTTTTTAGTATAGTTATTCGTGTTTGATTTTGTATGTACCCTTGTAACTTTGCATGTACCCCCTTAATTTAGTATGCTTTTGTGCATTTTTTTATAAAGTTCGAATTTTTTTTAAAGTGCAATTCTTCATGTTTGATTTTGTATGTACCTTGTATCTTTGCATGTACTCCTTTATTATTAACATGTACCTTCTTATTTTAGTATGTTTCTATGCATTTTTTTTTTGAAAGTCCGAATTATTTTTAAGTGCAGTTTTTCATGTTTGATTTTGTATGTACCCTTGTGTCTTTGCATGTACCCCTTTATTATTAACATGAACCCCCTTAATTAGTATGTTTTTGTGCATTTTTTTGTAAAGTTCCAATTTTTTTTAAGTGTAGTTCTTCGTGTTTGATTTTGTATGTACCCTATCATTGCATGTACCCCTTTGTTATTAACATGTACCCCCTTAATTTAGTATGTAAGATTTGAATTAATTTAGAAATTAATATGTACCTCCTTAAATTAACATGTACCCCTATAATACTAACATGTATCCCTTGATTAGTTGATTGTACTACCTCCGTTTTTTTAAGTGTACTTAGTTTGGCTTTGTCACTATTCACAAAGTCTACTTTGACTATGGTTTGTGATTTATACATAAGATAAAACATAGTCATGTGGGGTCTCGTTGGATTCGTTTCAACATGCCGTTTTTTAATATCTAGTTTTTATAATTTTTACAAATACACAATTAAAGATATTCTTCAAACTTTTCCTCGACAAGTGTGAAAAGTGAAAAGAGTAAATTAAAAAAAAATTAGATTTTTTTCTCTGATTTTTTGTAAAATTAAATCGACGGTCATGATGGGCTAGACAAAAATCAATGGCCAGGATATTTAGTTTTTAGGTTTTTAACTTCTTAGAAGGTGTTTACATGATCATGTTCCTATATATATATATATATACAGAAGTAGGCTCATGTAAGAAATGTAGTTTTGGTGAGAAGGTTGAGAAGCAATCACAACCCTTTGATCACCAAATGAAGGGCTAACATTAAATTTAATTTTCCCTCCTTACTCCTTTGATAGTTTGGAGTCAATGTATATATGGTATAAAGTCAATGTATTTTTACTCAATGTATTTATAGTGTATGGTGAATGTACCTATAGTTGGTTCTCAATGTACCTCTAGGTTATAGTTGATGTATTTATCTCTTCTCACATTTCTCACCATAAGAAATTTCTCACCGGAACCCAACCCTATATATATATATATATATATATATATATATATGGTGAATGTACCTATAGTTGGTTCTCAACCCTATATGTATAAAGGTTTTTATGTGAGAAAACATCTGCACCGTTGACAATTTTAGATCTAAGGGTTGATGTTTGATCTTTATTTTTTTAGTAAGGGCAAATTGGTAATTTAATTTGATTTATAAATTTCTAATTTTTTGATTAAAAAAAAATATTATGTTACGTTTTTTTATAAAAAAAAAATCATATATTTATTTTTTTAAAAAAATATATGCTTTTTAATAATTTTTTTTATAAAAAAAAATCTGTTTTTTTTATTAAAAATTTTGTTAAGTTTTTTTCCTGATTTTTTTTTTAAAAATATATTATATATATATAAAATCTATTTTTTTTAATCTAAAATTCTAGTTCATTTTTTTTTTGGTTCGGAAGTATATCTTAATATGCTCCAAATTTTATGAGTCATGTTCTCAAATTTTTACGACATGTTCATAAGTTTATAAGCTTTGTTCTAATTTTTATACACCATGTTCTAAATTTAAAAAACCATGTTACAAAGTCATTGTATTCTAATGTGTATATGTGCTTAAAATATTAAAAATATTAAAAAGCCATATTTTAAAGTAGTTTATTGTTTGTTTTATTTTAAGTAGATGAAATATTAAAAATTTTATACATCATGTCATGTTCTAAATTTTATAAGATATTTTCAAAACTGTATACAATAAGTTTGAAATTGAATAAACTAATTTTTAAAAAAATAAATAAAATGATACAATTAAAATAAAATTATTCACCTTTTATAAAAAAAAATATAATAAAATATATACCTGAACAATTGAATATTATTCAAAATATTCTTAATATTTTGTATTGAGGTTGATCTATGGAACCCGTAAAAAATAAAAATAAAAAATAAAATAACTTATTTAATGTTCTAAATTTTATATGACTAATTGACTATTTGAGAGGATAATGCTTTAACAAATTCCAAATTTTAGTTTTTTTTTTATAAAACATAAATTAAAGTTTTTTTTTTATAAAAATAAATTTTAGTTTTTTTGATAAAAAAAAAATTTAGTTTTTTTGATAAAAAAAAAAAATTTTTTAGTTTTTTTGATAAAAAAATAATAAATTTTAATTTTTTTTGGATAAAAAAATAATTTTTTTATTTATCCCCTAAAAAATAGGGTTAGTTACGTAAGTTTTTTTTAGTTAAAAAAAATCCATTAAATCCTAACCATTAGATCTCACTGAATCGACGCTCTAAATATATTCTCACATAAACAACCTTTCTCACCTAAAGAGGCTTTCTCACATGATCCTGACCTTATATATATATATATATATATATATATATATATATATATATATATATATATATATATCTACTGAACAATTTGCAGAATTAAGTAGTAAATCCTAACTAACTCAAACAACTTAACTAACTTATTGTGTATTCTCAACACCCCATCAAGCTCGAATGTGGTAACATACCAAGCTGGGACAAGAGAGTATTAAACTGGACAGAGGGAAGAATTTTGGTGAAGACATCAGCAAGTTGAGAGGATGTAGGCAAGTAAGTGGAATTAGCACTTCAAGAACCTTCTCCCTTGTAAAATGGCAATCAATTGCTATGTGCTTTGTCCTTTAATGAAAGACAGGATTTTTAGCAATATGGATGGTTGATTGATTGTCACAATAGAGAGTTACAGGATATAAATTCTCAACTCCTAAGTCTGATAAAAGCCTTACCATCCAATTGATTTCTGCAACAGCACTTGCCATGGCTCTATACTCAGATTCTGAGGAACTTCTAGAAAACTTTTGGTTTCTTTTTGGACTTCCAACTAATAGGAGAGTTTCCTAGCTTCAGTATATATCCTGAATCTGACCTTCTTGTATCCAAACAAGCTGCCCAATCTGAATCCGAGAAAGCTTGTAGAGTCAAGGAGACATCTCCAGACAAGAGAATGCCTTGTCCAGCTGTAGATGCTACATAATTTATTGTGTGATGGAGAGGTTCAAGATGAGTTGTCCTTGGAGATTGCATAAATTGACTTAGATGTTGCACAGTGTAGGCAAGATCTGGTCTGGTATTCGTGAGGAAATTTAACTTGCCAACCATGCTCTTGTAATATTCAGGGGTACTCAACAAGGTTCCATCAGTAGTGTTTAATTTCAAATTCAGGGGAAGAGGAGTAACAACATGTTTGAAAGATGAAATACCTGAGGCTTGCAGAAATTCTTTAGAATATTTATGTTGAGTAAGAGCTATACCTTCAGCCATGTGGTTGACCTCAAGAACTAGAAAGTAATTGAGCATACCCAAATCTTTAATGCCAAAAGAATTCAAAAGATGAGTCTTTAATTAAGTTGATGATAGAAGATAAATCATCACCAGTGAGGATTACATCATCAACATAAACAACTACTATTGTATATTTTCCATATTGATTTTTAGTAAAAAGAGAATAATCATTTTTTGATTGATGAATCCTAAGGATAAAAGTTCAAAAAGTAACTTGGTAAACTATTGCCTAGAAGCTTATTTTAAACCATACAAGGACTTTTTTAACTTACAAACTTTAATTTCCAGATTCTGTAGTAATCCAAAGAGGAATTTTCATGTACATCTTTTCATGAAGATCCCCATGCAAAAGAGAGTTATTAACATCTAATTGAAAGAAAGTCCAATTCCTACTGGCAGCTACTGCTATAACTGTCCTTATGGTGGACATTTTCACAACAGGAGAAAATGTTTCTTCATAATCAATGCCATGTCTTTGAGTGTAACCTTGTGCAACTAATTAATCTAGCCTTATATCTTTCAATTGAACCATCAGCCTTTAATTTTATCTTATAAACCCATTTACAACCTATAGGCTCCTTGTTTGGAGGTAAAGAAACAATTTCCCATGTATGATTCTGTTCTAAAGCCTATAATTCTTTTGTCATGGCCTATAACTATTTTGAATCTTTTTAGGCTTGAGTATATGTTGATGGTTCAGTGGGTATGTCAACATTTAGAGCACAAACCTTATTATGGGAATCCATAATTGTATCAAAAGAAACCAAATTACACCAATGATGTATGACATTATTTGTTGCTTTCCTATAATGAGGCAGTTAATAATCATAATCTTTTAAATAACTAGGAATTTTAATAGTTCTACCTGAAGTTCTAAGAGAATTATTACCAGGAACAGTTTCAAGAATATTAGCACAATCTACTACTTTAGAATAATTAGCATTTATAGAGTGGTCAACATGCATGATCAGCATGATCTGAATTATTGATGTAGGATTCTGAAACAGTAAAAGTATTATAAGAAGAAAAATCAGAAGAAACATCTTTAGTAGTTGGAAAATCATTTATATTATCCTGAGGTGGATGTCCCTCAATATGGTTATTATTTTGATCTAAACTTTGAGGAAAAAACAGGTTCTTCATGAAAGAAATTTTGTTGATTAGAAGAAGGCAAGAAAAATTGAAAAAGAACTTTTGATGAAGTTTTAGATTGCAAATGAAAAGGAATTTTTTTTTCATGATAAACCACATTTCTAGATATAACAACCTGTCTTCTTTTTATATTGAGAAGCTTATGTGCCTTTTGTGTAGGGGGTAGCCTATTAGAACATGTCTTCTGCTCGAGAATCTAGTTTAGACCTATTTATGGAAGAAGTAGACACATAACAAAAACAAGCAAACACTCTAATTTGATCTAAACTTGGTCTGATATTGTACATTTTTTTATAAGGAGTGACAAAATGCAAAACTTGAAGGGGCATTTTGTTAATTAAATAGGCTTCAGTAAGGAGACAGTCACCCCAGTAGTATAAAGGAAGATTAGCTTGAAACAACAAAGCTCTAGTAGTCTCTAATAAATGTTTATCCTTCCTTTCTACCACCCCATTTTGTTGAGGTGTGTTTGTAACGACCCGTATTTTAGCAATGTTGTTTTCGTAAAAAACAACAATACGAATAATTAATAAACGAAGTTATAATAAACAAGTCTTAAAACGAAAGCGGAAGCTTTAACACTTAATTCTTTTATTAATCGAAATTAATCAAACTAAACATGGAAATTTTCCAAAAATCACTTTTAAATACAAAAATTCTACCACAAACTACTAGAATGTAATTACTAGGCTAGTCTACTAGAAATGGGTAGCTAATGCTGCTACGCTTGCTCGCTTCTGAGACCCAACCCTCGTTATTCCCCAGATTACATTCTTGATTACCTGAAAAGGGAATGGGGGGTCCACAGTTAGTGGGGTGTAATTAGAATGTTCTACCTAATCGTAGAACGCAATCAAATATATAACAGACAGAACATAGTACACTCAATTCATAATATCAACATGGTTAACACATTCAGATTCATAAATTATTAAGAGGCATCACTCGATCAGACAATGCAGCAGAAATACATAACATAACCAACATTGACTCACTAGCTAGGGCCACCTCTAGACTCTAGACTCTATAGAATTCGGTAACTCATCTTTCAATACTCAATTCCTTATTTTTCATCCATTCAACTTTACAAATTAAATTTATTCATTATCGTCACAATGGTACGACATTCACGTACAACTGAAGTACTCCATCTTTCGACATCCACGCACAACAGTTGTACTCCATCATTCCATTGGTCCTCTTATTATCTTTCATGGGTTCAACATCCACATACAACTATTGTACTCCATCGCCCCAATGTTCCGACATTCACGCACAACTGAAGTACTCCATCTTTTGACATTCACGCACAACAGTCGTACTCCATCATTCCATTGGTTTTACATCCACACACAATATTTGTACTCCATTGTTCCCTTATCATCATTATTATTACTTTTATCATTCAATTTATTCACTTTTATCATTGCTTAAGCCTCTGCCTCCTATAGGCCAAGGGCCGTGTGAGGCATGAGACAAGAGAAATCTTTGGGCCTTGGGGCCTTAGTTTGGTGAGGTGAGGTACAAAGTTTGGGCTCGGTTTTTAATCTGGACTTGATGGGTTTGAATCCTTGCCCAACAAATTAAGTAATTGAATAATAATTAAAATTCAAAATAGACCAAAATTTTGGGTTATTACAGTGTTAGTACAACTAGTTCGATGAGAAATCCCTTTTTTTGTATACAAATTAAGAATAGGCCCTTCACAAAATTCTTTAGCATTATCACTTCTAATGACATGAAGTGTAGTAGAAAATTGCTTCTCAACGAAAGTAATAAAATTCTCCAAAGTGGACACATAATCTGATTTATATTTCAAAAGATGAACCCAAATAGCTCTACTATAATCATCTACTATAGTAAGAAACAATTTTAAATTGTTTGCTGTTACATGCCTATATGGCCCCCAGATGTCTATATGAATAAGCTGAAAAGGCTTGGAGTATTTTATTTCACTTTTAGCAAAAGACAACCTAACTTGCTTTGCCTTTGGACAAATTTGACAAATAGAGCCTATGTAAGAATTTTTATTCCCTATAGAAGAAACTATATATGAAAGCTTGTTAAAAGGTAAATATCCTAGTCTTAAATGCCATAATTTTGCTTCATTAGTATCTTTTACAGAAGCATCATTAGCCATAGAAGATCTCAAAGATTATGTAGCATAGTATAAGCCTGACTGTTGATTACCAAGAACTATTTCCTTTGTCAAGGAAGGCCCCTATATCACACAACTATCATTTGAAAAAACAACAGTACAATTCATGTCTTTTCATAATTTGGGAACAAATATTAAATTGAATTGAAAATCTGGAACATATAACAAATTATGCAAGATTATGCCTTTATCCAAACTCACTGTTCTAGAATGTATTATTCTAACCTTTGTGCCATTTGGAATAGTAATCTTATTATTAGTACTATTGATAGGTGAATAAGAAACAAAAAAACTTAAATCATGGCACTACTACAAAACAAGCCTATTGTAACATTTTGTAAGCAACAGTTTCTACAAGTGTTGCAATTTAGAGGAAGGAAAGAAAACATGCAACACTTATAATGAAAGTATTGCCATAGATTCCATATTGTAACACTTTTCCCGAAGTGTTGCATTTATTTTAGTATACGTAACAGTTATAGCAACATTTTGTAAATAGTGTTGCAAATTTAGAATTAGAGATGAATTTTTATGATAAGTGGGACATAATTTACTTATCTTAAATTAGGGCCCAAAAACCTCATCTCACTGCCGCTTCTATATCTCTCACGGGAAATGCTTAGTTTATCAAAAACCAAGTATCTCAAAATATATTTAATGGAATTTTTGTAATTTTGTTGAAAATATATTGCTAAAACA
Source organism: Salicornia ramosissima (assembly GCA_951394345.1). Lineage (NCBI taxonomy): Eukaryota > Viridiplantae > Streptophyta > Magnoliopsida > Caryophyllales > Amaranthaceae > Salicornia > Salicornia ramosissima. The sequence continues at coordinate 32,056,505 of OX596237.1, forward strand.
CCACTTTTTGGTTGATGCTTGGATCTCTGCCCCCAAAGTTTGTCAAAATTACCCCAAATTGCCACTTCGAGATACAATTTTGTATCTAAATTTGAGGAACCTGATATTCCTAATTCTCTCACTCCTCGTCTCTTTCTCAATCTCTCATTCCTCAGTCCTCATCTCATCTCTGTCTTAATTTTTTACATCTCTCTCTCTCCATCTCTCTCTCACTTCCATTTTATTCTTTGGTATGTGCAGTACTTTCAGCACCATCGGCGATGATGAGCAACAAAAAGCGTTCCTTGTTCCTTCATATGAACCGCAACCAAGCGATGAAATTATGGTTCGATTTTTCTTCAAATTTTCTAGTAATTATGAAAATTTCTTCCATTTTTTTCTTAAGATGCTCGATTCGTTCACAAATTTTGTCTTATTTTTGTATTATTTTCAGGATTTTGGTCTGAATTTAGCGATTTAGGGTTCAATTTTGATCAAATTTTTGGGAGCTAGGGTTTTATTTTGGTCTACTTTCGGATTATATGTTTTATTTCAGTAGAATTTTTGGAATTTAGGGTTTGATTTTAGGCTAAATATGCGATTTAGGATTTGATTTTGTTAGATTTATGTCGTTGAATTTTTCAATTTTTTTGTTTTCAAAATTTTAGTTTCATTATTCAATTTTTTGATTTTGTGTGTTGAGTATTCCAGATTTAATTTATGGTTTAAGTTTGATTTACTCTAATTTTCATTCCATAATCCTAGAACTATAAATTTTAATCGATCTAATGAGCATTATTGAATTGTTGCAACATTGTAAGCACTTGTGATTCTTTAAGCTTATTGGAACTATAGTCTAATGCTTCTGTAAACACAAAGCATCCACAATTCCACATCATGAATGGCCAAATTTTAAGTTAATTATTTTTCTCCATAGATTAAAGTTACCTTGTCTTTGAGATATGATTGGCTTTCTGATGGAAATAATATTGAATATAGGCCCAGATATTCCCTCTTTTGTCATGAAACGATTACTTCAAATGCATATTTATGCAGCCCGTATTAGCCCTTTTCAATGTGCATGCCACCCCTGTCTACTTCAGGTAATTTCTTCGCTACTTAATCTTTCATTTCTTTCATACTTTAAGAGAATTTATTACAATTTAGCATTTTCCTTGGGATATTGACATATTGTAATGTTTTTTTAGGCTTATTATGTAGAACTACGGTTCTTGATTTCTGAAGATGGCCTTCAGAGCCTTTCTTTTGTATGATTTCCTACCTGCTCTTTGTGCTTCATTCAGAACCATTGTCTATCAAAGATAGAAGTGCCTGCATTTTAAGATAAGTGATTATGGCTGATGCTTTTTAATGTATATATGGAATTGTAGTACAGAGAGTGCAAGTGAAGGTTCAAGTGATGGAAGTGATGAGTATTCACAAAATGTAAGAGTTCTTTATACATTCTCATCGTGCAAGATGGTGGCTTTAAGCCCCTCTTTGACATGGGAAATTATTTGTCTATTGAGAACATTTGTGTGATTACCTCAAGATATAATTAAAATTATTTGTCTGTTCAGAGTAGTTCTTGTTATCTGTCTCGATGGTGTGACACATAGTATGAGGTTATAAATAGCCACAACCATGATTTAATAAATAAGAATAAGGCAATTAGATTCAAGAATTCCTTGTTGGATGTTCTCATGTTTGACATGTTGGAAAGTGCAAGTAGAAAGGATATTTGTGGCTTAATAAGAGTAGTAAAATGTGTGGGATAAACTGGTTCCATTTTTAAATGATATTAGACACCTTAGATAGTTGGATTGGATATTGCCAAATTGGTGTTTTAGGCTTGCGTTAGTTCACTACTATGTTTTAGCAATCTTATGACAATAGTTTTAACTTAACTAAATACACTAAACTAGATGCATAAGTAATTCATAGGTCCATAAAACCTTAGTTCCAATTCAGAGTGGATTGTTGGACTTGTTTTGTAGATACTTCCTCCAAGTTAGAGTCAGTCTTATAAACGGATGATCCTGGTTTGCATCAACTATTTTTTTGAGACTTGAATAAGAATTTCCCCCTTATATGGAATCGTTTACAAAAGATCCCAATTCATCCTATGATCTCAGGAATCTCAGCTGATGTATACTTGTGAAATTAACACTTGAATATGAGTGCAAGCAAAATTCCACGGCAATACAAACGAGGTCATGCTTTGAATGGCTAAGTATTATGTTTTTATCTGATTTCGAACCTACAAGATTTGTGTTTTTATCTGAACATATCTTTGAAGTGTTATTTTGATGTCACTTTTTAATGCTAAACTGTTGTTGTCAAGCAAGCCTGAAAATTAAGATTAGTGATTGTTTTTAAGTTTTGTTCTATCCTCTCTGTTTCAGTTGTTAGTTGATCAATGCCATCAGGTAATTTTATAGATTATAGAATAAAGATTTATTTCTAACTTTCTGTTCTTATACTTGAGGGAGAGACTAATTGTATGCTTGCATCTCCTAACAAGATTGATCTTCATTTCGTACAAAGCATTATCTTTTGATTCTTTTCCATCTCATAAGTTTTAGTGTTTTACGCATAAGCGACCCCGAGACCTGAGCAATGTTTGTTATACTTCAGAAGTAGTTGGGTGGTACTCATAATTTAAACAGAATTTGATTTTTCATGCAGACAATGACATTAACTCCTTGCTAAAGATGGATTTGGTCACTCTTGATGAGGTTCTGAAGACTGCCTATCTGGCTATTTTCCCAGTAATTTGTGGTGTTTCTGTTCTTGTATATGTAAGTAGCCTTTTGTTTACTTGTTTTTTAGTGCCTTGCTTTTTGTTAATGAAACAACTACTATGCTCTTGGTTTTCAGTCTAGCTGTAAAGAAAAGTTTTGGATCTTGCCAAGTTCTTCGACAAGGGGGTCAAAGTTGAGCTCACTGGTGGAAGATAAGGTTTTGGCAAGTTATTGTACTTTTGCAAGGCACTCACTATTTCATAATTACTCTCGGTTGGGGAGAAGCCTAATTCAGAATTTTCGTAGATAGGATGCTCTTTTTCTTTTTATTTACTTTTTACCACATTAGGATGCATTTAAATTGGCTTATAATGTATCTTTTATCTTTAGAGACACAAAATGTGAATTTGTATTCAATGTTGTAAATTTTATTTATTTATTTTAATAAAATATTATTATTTTTTATTAAAATATATGTTTATTTTGTTTTAGTGTTGCAATTACATAATAAGGTGTCGCATATAATGAGATAAATGTTGCAAGCATGTAAATTGAATATTTAAACAAGAGTGTTGCTATATTAATGATAAAGTGTTGCATATAGATTAAAAGAGCGTTGCATTTGCTAAAGTTCAAAAAACTACAAGTGTTGCTTAAAGATAAAAAAACGCTGAATTTACAAATGAACAAGCGTTGAAAAAGGGGCTAAAAGTGTTGCAAATAAGGGGTTAAAAATGCTGCATTTGTAAAGCGTTGCAATAGGCACACATTAGAAAAATCATGCAACACTTTGTAAAAACGTTGCAATAACCCCATATAAGTGTTGCAATAACCTAATGCAACAAGACTTATTGAAATACTTTTAAAAGTGTTGCATTTTGCTTTATGTAACATTTTTAGACCCTATAGCAACACATTTGAAGTGTTGCTATATCCTATTTTTGTAGTAGTGTGGCATATATGATCAGTTGCTCCACTATCAACAATCCGTTTAGAATTAAAACTTGAAAAGAAGCAAACATTACCTGCAAAGTATGCAGAACTGTTAGGAGGTTAAGGAAGACCAGACTGAACCCCAGAATCCACATTAGTTTGTTTATCCAGAAGCTTCAAAACTTTTGTGTACTGATCTTTGGTGAAAGTAGCTTGCACTCCATCTTCCATACCACTATCATCAGCATTTGCACAATGAGCAAACTTCTTGGGATAGCCATGTAGCTTGTACCATCTATCCATAGTGTGTCCTTGCATCTTGCAATGATCACAGAAAATACTTGAACTCTTCTTGAAAAAGCCTTATTATCAGCAAAATTACTCCACTCATTGTTATAAGATTACTTGAATTTGTTAGGCCTAAAAAACTTATTAGAATCAGAATTCTTTTCATAAAATCTCCTCCTATCAGCAGCTAGCACAACTGATTCTGTGGCATAAGTTTCTCGAGATTCTGTTAATTCTTTATGTTTTTGCTCTTGCAATAACATGCTATAAACGTCTACTATAGGAGGCAGAGGCTTAAGCATGAGAATATTACTCCTAATTTGCTTATAATCCTCTCTAAGTTTCATCAAGAATTGCATCAACCTGTTATCTTCTTTGATCTTAAAAAACTTGGCACCCAAATTACAAGTACAAGCACTACCACATTCACAGGTAGGAAGAGGACATATCTTATCCAATTTATCCCAAAGGACTTTAATCTTAGCAAAAAAACTCAGGAATGCCATCACTACCTTGCTGCAAGACTCCAAGTTCTTCTTGCAAGGAAAACAACTGAGTAGCTGTTGTCTAACCATACCTAGTCATAAGGTCTTTCCACATATCCTTTGCTGTTTTGAAGAAGAAAACACTCTTCGTTGGGATTGGCCCGAAAGACTTAAGGATCCAGCCCATTACCATATCATTACACCTAACCAATGCTTTGTAGTTTGAAGCTATAGCTCAGGACGAGGAAGACTTCCATCTATGAAAGCCATCTTATTATTGGTTGAAAAAAAAATTAGCATAAACCTCTTCCAATAACTAAACCCCTCATCATCAAACTTCTTTGTAACAAAAGACTGTAAACCAGTGTCTGATGGGTGTATATAATATACATGTAATGACCCTGATTTTATAGGTATTTCTGCCGGATGTTTATGTGTATCTTTGAGTTGCTATGTATGGTTCAAATATATTTTTGAACTATTTATTTTATTTTATGTGAATAATTTCGATTTAATTCGAATTATTTTATTTTGATTAGTTATTATTTATTTTAATTATTATTTAATTAATTAGAATTTTTATTATTTAATTTTCTAATTAATTATTTAATATTTTTGGGCTAGATCGACGTAAGCACGATTAGTCATGCAATTTTTGTAAATTAGCCCAATTGATCACGAGAGCCCAATTTGGCCCATTTTGGCTCATGAAAACCGGCCCCCTTATGTGTGCATGGCAAGGTTTTGCCACTTGCCTTATGTTCACACCTTAACTAACCTCTATATATAGGAGGGTTAGTAAGGCTTGAGAATCCTTTTGCTCATTTGCCATCTTATGCTCTTGCCATCAAAAGTTCAAGCACAAACTCCCTCCCATTTGCTCTCCTATTTCACACCATTTTTGGCTCTACCAAATTTACCATTTGTTCATCATCTTTTCAAAACCCAAACTTAAAGATTCAACTTCCATTGATCTTTAAGTATCTAAACACAAACTAAACCTCATAATTTGCATTCAAGATGTATAGTTCGGGTTTGGTTTTGGGTCGTGTTCGTGTGGGTGTTCGAGTGGTGACCGTGGTGGTGCCGTGCAAGGGTCGTGTGGGCTGTGCAAGGGACGGTGGTGCTCGTGTGGTTCGTGCTAGGCAGCCGTGTTGCTCGTGTGGTTCGTGGTTGTGTTCGTGCAAGGCCGTGCACAAGACCGTGTGCTGTGCATGTTGTGCCGTGTAGCTTGGCCGTGTGGTTTAGTGTTCCGGGCAGCAAGTTCTTGAGTGTTTACCTTGTTAATCTTCATCAAGGTAACATGCTTTCTCAACTTAATATGGTATACTATGTTTCATAGTATAGATTAAATGCATAGATTAGTTTATGTTGAAGTGTTGACATGTTTATATGTATGAAATGTAAATCTAATTTTTAAGTGGTTTTATAATGATTTTAAGGTTTAAAAAGGTGATTTTATGATTGATTATGTTAGTAATAAGTTTATGTTGATCATGTTCAAGTTTGGTGAATTTTGGATGCTAGTAAGTTGATGATTTCATTTGTTGAATTGTTGGAAGTATGCGTGTATTTTGATGTTTTGGGATGAGTTCTTGATTCTTGGATGAGTTCTTGGTTGAAATTCTTGAATCTTGATTGAGTTCTTGATTAAAGATCTTGAATCTTGGATGAGTTCTTGATGAGTTCTTTAAGTTCTTGATGAGTTCTTGAAGGTTCTTTATGAGTTCTTGTTTGAGTCCTTAAAGTTAAAGAAAGTTAAAGAAAAGATTAAAGAAAGTGATAAGATGTTGTAAGATGTTTGGTTTGCATGTTATTTTATTAAGTCAAGGCGTAAGATGCAACTTAAGAAGTAACTAAGAATGTAAACTTCAGATTTAAAGGATTAAAGAATGTAAGATTAGCTTGATTTCGTTACTAGACGCCTAAATCGTAGAGTAAGATTCTATGTTTTTGGGTTAAGACGTTGCCCCTATCCTAACGGCGGTATTGGGATAGTGATTACCACTATGTCGTCTTTGACATGGATTTCCAGTAAGATTGGTTTCATAGGGTTGGAAGTAAGATTCTCAATCCTGGCATAGTTGGAAAGTTCGTTCGCGTAAGATGCGTTCGTACGTGTGTAGTCCGGTCTAGTATACGAATGATTGCGCCAAAGATAAGACTGGTTATGTTGGTCGAGTCAAGCATGTATATTTGTATGATTCGCATGTTTTGATGTTATGATTTGGGTTGTTTGATTTATGCTATGTTCATGTGTATTCCCGTTAGGGTGAGACAGTTATGTTACTCGCCACTGACGGTGGACTGTTGTTTACTTTTCAGGTAATTCTGATGATGAGGTTCTTGCTTAGCTTTGGGTTGGGCGAGCGCCGATGTTGTTATATAGTTTTATTACTGTTGTTTTATGACTTTAATTAGTTTTGGACTATAGTTCTAGTACTTGTCTATTTTCGATAACTCTGACATTTATTTGGAGTTACGTATATTAGTAGTAGTAGTTTGACTTTTGGATTAGCAATGTACAAACTTGTGGCTATTTGTACTTTTGGGTTATAGTAATAATATTTTGAGGTTTGTTTTTAATTTTAAGTATTTTAGTTTGTTAGTTCTGACTATTCGACTCGTCGGTTTCTTCCGCGCCGGTTTAAGCGAGTCGGGTCGTCACAATACACTACTAGGATCTTGAGTCGATTCAACAATTGAAGCCATATAAAGCTAAAAAACCTGATTAATAGTTGGATTAAAAGAAAATGAAGTAAAGAAAAACTTCTTGTAACAGTTGGATTAAGCAAAGCTGAATAAAAAAGGATCTCAAATCAAGAAAAAAAAAACAAATTTTTCTAAAAAAATTCTAAAAAAACTTGATTAATGAACTGATTCTTGATTGAATATGAGAAGGATAAAACTCAGAATAAGGATTAAAAAAAACGAATGAACCAAGAGTTGCTCATAAACTGTTCGAATTAAAGTCTGAATGAAGAACAACACCAAAACGAATCTTTTAGATCCAAAGCTCTGATACCATGTCAAATTGCATAATTCTAGGAGAAGAATGTAAGTAATCAACTAGTAGCAATAGAAGAATTAAAGAATATCATTGAGTATTAGTAGAGTAAAAAAACAGAGAAATACAAAGAGTATGAGATTACAAAGAAAGAAGGAATTAGAAAAGTAAAAGTAAGTCAATCCTACAACCTTATTCTATGTACATATATATATATATAGCTATTGAACAACTTGGAGAATTATGTAGTAAATCCTAACTAACTCAAACAACTTAACTAACTTATTATGTATTCTCAACAGATAGTATGACACCATCAGGCACCAAACACGCCTGTAGTATGACACCAGCATGGTCGTTGCACAAACAAGCAAGACTTATTATTATTTTTTTTTAAAATATCAAAAATAAAAGTTAGTTTTAGAAAATGATATAGAATTATGCTATGTTTGGAAACAATTATTTCATTTGAAATGATGGATTTGGGCCAAATTACATATTTTCCCAGTAAAAAAATTTGGAATTGGATTTGGCCCAATTTCCAACCCAAATGCTTAACAAGAAAATGTTGTGTATTTCAAATACTTAACAAAACCATGTTATTTCAAATTCTAAAAACAACCCAGACAAATAATTCTCATTTGAATTGTAACATTTCATTATTGTATTTTATTGATTAATGCTTACACCAAATCAACAAATGATCACCATGAAAATTTTCAAGTTTTTGTTTGAATGCATGTCATGATGAAGTAATTGTCAAACTGTAGTGTGGAAAAAGCACTAACTGCACACCGACAAATATAGGCTATTATAATGGGTACGAGTAGAGATAGCAGCGGACCGGATCCTGATCCATTTTTTAGCCTAGATCCAGATCCGCTCGGATTTATAAAATGAGGATCCAGATCCATATATTATCCTGCGGATAATATGTTATACATACTAGATGAGATAATTACAACTTTTAATGCATTAAAATTTTTATTTCATCACATACACAATTAATATGCAAATTAAAACCCACTATTAATTAGTACATACTAACAAACTAACATCATCAAGGTCCTAAATTAAAATCCATACACTATATAATCAAATTGGGTAATAATCTATTTGGACTTTGGAGTATTAGGCATTTGGGCCGCATAACTTATAAGACTATCATTAATTTAATATATGTTTTATACAAAAATGGATTTGTAGATCTGATCGATATCCAAATCCACATTTTTCCAGAGGATCTGTATCCGACCCGGATCCATGCGGATCCAAAATATGAAGATCCAGATCCTCAAAAACGTATCTAGATCCGTGGATCAAAAATCTATTGCCATCAATAGGTATGAGGGCTTTACATTTGCCCTCTTACAATATCTGAATTTTTTTTTACAGGCCTAACATATGCCCACTACAATAAGTGTACTTATTGTAATTGGCCTAAGATATATATGCCAGTTGTTATGGTGCATTTTAGCTAACCTGATTACAGGTAGGAAGCCGAGGCTCGGCTTGGTAAGCCGAGAGTTATAGGTTATAAGCCAAGGACATGCCAGGAGTAGCAGGAGCATAAGCAGGAACAAATCCATAAGCCGAATGGTGCTAGCTATGCGGTTCATAAGATGGAACATGAGTTGGAGCAAGTACATAAGCTGAGCGTAAGCTGGAACATAAGTTGGATCAGGTTCGTAAGCTGAGGTTAAGCTGCGAGTAAGCTGGGTCGGGTTCGTAAGCTGAATAGCAGGCATAACAGTAAGTGGATCAACAACACCTACAATATTCAAAGTGTATTATAGAAGTTATGCATGGTCAAAGAGTCCAAGAGGTTGGTTCCTAAAATCAATTAGGAGCAGGACTAGGTCTAAACATTTTGAATATGCTCAACAAAGCTCTCTACATGTCTACAAAATAGGAGGGAAGCATTTATAGTTAAAAGGAAGCAGCCCACGTAGCAGAAGGAGAAATATATGCAACACACTCCTACATTTCAGCAAGTAGTAAAACAAAGAATACCAAGTCAAACCACTAATAACTGCCTACCTATTTTCTAGGAGAGTGGGCAGCAAGGATCAACGGTATTATATGCCTATATAAGTGCTGAAAGAAGGCAAAGAAGGGGGAATTCGATCAAAAAGAAAAGAAAAAAACCTATTACATCAAACTCGTATCTACACAGCCCATCAAATATCTTCTTAGCATATACAACCCGACAATTATCGTTTGTACTAGAAAAAACCAGGTCATGTCGCCCATACCTCTAGGGTGCTACTCAGCTAGTTTCAGCCATTTTTAGATTATATTACTCAAGATATTGTACGTGTACTAAACGACTTTTATGCCCGAATTGTAGTGAATTAGTGGACTCATAGCCACCCGCGGTTTTTGCCCTTGTTCTTGGGTTTTTCGCGTCACCATTTTCTTGTGTCTTCTCTCTTTTATTTTTCGCCATTTATTCTTCGTAGCCTAGTCTATCTATCGCCCGTCCCAACCTTAAATTTTCACCTTGACGATTTTTTGCAAAAAAAGTTTGGCGCCCACCATGGGGCCTATGGCTAGAATTTCCCATCAAAAATGTGTATCCATAAAATAAATATGTTGTTTAACACAAAAGATTAATCTATCCTTGTTTGCATCGAAACATAGCAACAAATGAAGGCATTATTCCTGGATCGGTTCTGTCATTATCAATAATGTCCAATATATGGAGAACGTGAAGGAAACCAAGAAGCTAATAGCAAGAGTGATTGAATTAAATCAACCGATTTGGTCCATCACGCAATTGGGTAATCGTAAATGGATTGAGAAAGTCTCTCCCAACAACTTTGGTGTTATTTGATGAATTTCCAAGGTGTTGCCATGCCAAAGGTAGCTTGTAGATGATGAAAAGTTTCAAAGAGTGTCCTATTTCGTAAGATCCAAACGGAGTCGGGTTCAAAGCGTTCGGGTTCCAGCTAGCCTATTCGGGTAATAACCCGAGCCATGAAATTACCTAGCTAGGGATGCAAACATGATTTAACAAAGTAAGTGCTATTTTAATTTTCAACTAGCAAGGAAAATGATTCTGGTTCAAATTAATTTTTTTTCTTTAAGTCGTAATCTGTGAGATGAACACGCACCTTCAGTAAGTAGGTTCCTCGCTCGGTCCACAAATTGGGGGCTAGTCGTTACATTGTACTTTTACTAACCTGAATGCAGACTGCTAGAAGAAAGTTCGTAGTTATCACAGTTTATGTTTTACTTACCCGAGTACATTATACTTTCACTAACCCGAATGCAAGTCATTGCAAGCAGAAAATTTCAAAGTTATCATAATTTATGTTTAATTACCCGAATTCAGGTTACAAGATGAAAGCTCGGCTTAGCCAGGTTAGAATTACCAGTTTTGAAATAAGTTGTTTTTGCGAAATTGTGCTAACCTGAACGCAGGTTGCAAGCTGTAAGCTACAAACCGCAAGCTGTAAGCTGCAAACCGCAAGCTGTAAGTTGCAAACTATAAGCAGAATGCCGCAAGCCACGAGTTGCAAACCGCAAGCAATAAGCTGCAAATGTTAAGCAGAATGCCGCAAGCCACGAGTTGTAAGCTAGAAAATAATTAAAGCAGAGAAATAACGACTTTTTATAAGCAAGTTCTCGAAAAGTACTATGTTTCAAATTGGATACACAGTTTAACTGTAAGCAGGTGGAAATGATAAACTAGTTTTAAGTGTTAATTTGGAAGCTGGAAAGGCTAAAATGATTTTTAACTATAACAAGCAGGTTACAATGTGTTATGATTTAAACTATGAACTATTTGGGTTAGCTTTGTGGAAGATCTTTTAGGTACAAATCTGAACACCAACCCGTATGCACCTTCAACAACCTGTAGCTGGTTCCAGAAACCTATAGGCGGTTCCAGCAACCTGTAGACGGTTCCGACAACCTGTAGCTGGTTCCGAGCAACTTGTAGATGATTCCCAACAACCTGTAACCAGTTCCCAGCAACAACTCGTAATGGTTCCCAGGAACCCGTGCATAGTTCCAGTAAGCCGTATATAGCTACTCCAACATGATATGCCTTTAGCTATGAATGTATCCCTTTCAGGTACCTGGTACTGGTATGTATTTTGTAAATTACAACATGTTGCACATTTATTATCAAGCCTCACCTTACGGTAGGGGTGTTCATAAATCGGTCCGGACCGGAATTTAGATCGGAACCGGACCGGTCCGGTCCCGGATCCAAGAAAATTGTGATTCCGGTCCATCGGTCCGGTCCGGACCAAACCCTGTAAATTCCGTTCCGGACCGGTTTGGTCCGGAATCTAAAAACATTAATAAATATATTTTTTTTATAAAAAAAGTGTTTTTAAATTGTGGTCCGGTCCAAACCCGGACCGGTTAGAGAAAAAAGTTTTTTTAAAAAAAAGTAAGTAACCTGTCCAAACCGGTCCGGTCCAGGTCTGGCCCGGAATTGAACCGGTCCGGTCCCGGTCCGCAAAAAATGTGGATTCCTGTCCACCAATTGGTCCCGGTCCGGTCCGGTCCGTTTCTGGACTGGTGCACACCACTTCCTTACGATTAGCTAGCTTAGCTTACTATAAATTTTGTACACATGCCACGTAAGGAAATCTCTGACCCGAAGCAGGCAACCAGGTATAACTCAGCATGATTACTTATGTTAGCTTCATTAATCATGACACGAATGTATTTATCATTCTAATTTGTCCCTAAGTGATAACATCTGCTAATACTTGCAACTTCATTTTGAAACAACTTAAGTATTTAAGTATACATATATTAGTCCGTCATGTTAGGACTCCTTTGACATCCATTTTCATCAAACAAAGAAGTTCTAGCATAATCATGTGGACTTTAAGTATGATAAGTGAGCATCTCTGAATTTATAGTTTTTCTCTTAGAGTAGCCATAATGATACAAGAGAATATACCTTATTTATTATGATTTTAATATGCAATTCGCATATGACTATGTAAATCTTTCGTTATATCTTCAAAAGTATTTAACCATCTTTTGTGTGAAATACATGTACAATCCTAATTAAATATAACATGTCATGGAGGCTTAATGCCAACAACAACGACGCTTTACGATTGAGAGGAACCAAAGATTTCAGCTTGTAAGCTTTTAGCACATAAAGACAAGTGGAAGATACCTCTATTTGAACTGCTTGGAAACGTGAATATGTCACCGAAAGCTGAACTAGCTTATCAGGCTCACACAATACGCTATCTTAAACCGCTAATAATGGCAAGTAAGTTTTAAATTATATCGAAATAGTCAATGTCATTCGTATGTATGTTTTATTTGTTCTAGACCTCACTCCTCTGGTTGTCATCATAGCTCACCCGATGCGGGAAGAATATTTAGTAGCTATCTTGTGAATTATACTCAAGCATGACTTATACACACTCGTATTCATTGTTCTTTTTGTGTGGTTAATTATCAACTTCTTAATAATAAATAAAATATTAGTGCTTCCTCATGAACTAATGTGAAGTGCAGTGAAAGAGACTTATAGGAAACTTGATACCAGCGTGTAAGTTGAAGACAACAAGGTACTTCAAACCTAGAACAGCTTCAATTGGTGATTTTCTGTAGATAATAGCTAGCTAGTTGACAACAAAGCGCATGAGATGGAATCAAACGACTAAGACACTGATTGTCACTGCCTTGCTTCACAAGATCAAAAGTACAAATCAAACAATCATCTGAAGAGCTAAGTAACTTCAGTATACTCGACAATCAAACTCGTTTGTTTACTTTATGTTCGTACAATCTCTCACCCACATTGCTAACAATTGTTAATGCTTATTCACTTCGGAATATCTTCGATTTGTAATTTGTACTCAAATTAAATTTGACATATGCACCACAGTAGGAAATCATGCATTTTATGCCAATTATAGTTGTTGTCCAGATTTTTGTAATAGGTCAATTACGCTTTTGTTTATTTTCAAAATCAAAATAAACCTAGTTTTTAGACTAAGGGTTGTGTACATGTGTTTTAGACCATATAATTTGTGTACCAAATACCCATTAGAAGTCCAAAAGAAGCTTATTTATTTTATATATAGATTCTGAAATTTTCAAAAATAGATTATTATGATTTGAAAATATTATTTCCAATTTTCGAAAATATACTATGTATTTATATTATGATTTTTTCAACTTAAAAGTTCAAAATGCTTTATGTAACTTTACTTTATTATTTTCGAAAATTATTTATTATATGTACATGTGAATTTTCGAAAATTATTTATTATATGTACATGTGAATTTTCGAAAATATATTTATAAGTATATTCTTCCATTTTCGAAATTATCTTTTATTTAAGAGCTTTAGAAAAAGTTTTGACGCTCTTTAGCAAATCTTTGATTGTCATTATTTGATGGGTATTTTACGTCATGGGATTTGGATATGGATTGGAGAATAGTTGAATTTACTTTGATTCAAGAAGTCTAAGTGGTGTCTATGAATGAGCGATGAGTTATGAATTGTTGAATTAGATTGGCAAGTTTGCCTTACGGCTTGATAAATCATGGTGAATTCTTAAGCACGGATTTTGTGCATTAATCAGTTTTGAGTCTGTTGTTCTCACTCAAATGATTTTCAAAATCGAATGAACCTAAACTTAAAGTGGAACAATCTTCAAAGGGAAAGTAGCCCGAATGGTGACGACCTATTAGGGTGGTGAATAGTGTCTCATTGGGGAATACCCAATGTGGGCCTATTGTTGTGGCGGACACGTAATAGGTCGAACATGTGTTGTATAGTCGTTGAATCAATTGTTATTGTTATAATCTACTTTCGTCCTCGTCATGAACTTTTGGTGCGCACTTGTGGATACGCATCAATTATGTGAGGGGTGTATACACTCGGGAAACTCTGTCGACAAGCTGCGGGCCAGGTCGAAAAGTCCGAGACGGGATGAAAGTGGCCCTATTGCGTTCACTTTCCCAATTAATAATCTTGAATAATAATTTCTCTAAAACATGTGAAATTGGTTAATCATGGTTCAGCTAATGCTTGATGTTTCTTTCGTGTCAACTGTTTTTTAAACTAAAACCCGTTTTACGGGGTAGAGTCGATCATACTCAGATTTTTCAGATTTTTGTGTTATTGTTTGTTGTTTTCCTTCGGGGTTTTGAGCAGGTGAGTAGTAGGGATAGCGTACTTGTTTGAGGATGACGAGGAATCTTTATTTAGACTAGCTAAACCCTTTAATCATGGGCTTTATGGTTTAGGAGAACAAATTGTAATGGGTTATTTTAACTTTTAATGTTTTAGATTTAAACATTGTACGACTTTGGTATTATGTTGGGCCTCATTTTTGCTGTTGGAGAATTGGGCCACTAAGTAAAAACAACTGGAAGTATCCTTACTGATTCCACACAAATAAATCACTGAGCTACAAAAGTCGAGCAACAACGACTTGAATTGGTTAAAGTAACTTATTGTTGAACGTGGCTATTGTTGGATAACGTTGTATTGGGTTGAGGCTTATAAATAAGCCCTACAATGCTACTGAGGGGGGAATTCAATCTCTCTTTGTTATCTTACTGGGATATTACTCAACTCAATAAATATCTCTCTATTTCTCACTCAATCTCATAGCTCTCTGATTATCTTTTACTTTGCAATTCTTTAATTCCCCCACTCAGCATTAAAATAGAGTAGCATACAAACTTATTTTTACTCTCTTTACATCATAATGTTATTCTACATTATTTTATTTCCATTTGACTCTTCTACCATTAATACTACTAATACTCCCTTTTGTTTTCTTCCACGAGCATCATCATTACTATTATTCTTATATCAATAAATTTTTATTAATTAGTTAGATCAAATTTCCATTAGTTAGATCAGATTCTCCTTTTGCTCCCCATATTGCTATGACGGAGATCCCGAGGAAATTCATTGTACTTACCATGAAGCTGTATGACGGAACTAGAGATCCAATGGATCACATTAACCAATACAAGCAAAGGATGATGACGGTTCCAATCCCAAGAGACATGAAGGAAGCTTGTCTTTGCAAAGGATTTGGACCGATACTAACAGGTTCTGCGTTGACATGGTTCATTAATTTGCCTAACGGACAAATGTAAGTTCAATGTATACTCAAGAAGGGGGGGGGTTGAATTGAGTATGTGTGTTTTTTCAATCGTTTTCAAAGTTTGTTTATCTTTTTGTGAGAACAACGATAGAACAGTAAATAAAGAGTAGGGACACAAGGATTTAACGAGGTTCGGCTTCTAAACAAGCCTATGTTACAAACTCTGAACAATAATAAGGTTACACACTCAATTAAATGCTACAACTCTGTAACACTTATTTCCCCAACTGTTAACTCTAACAGTTCTCTCAGTGTTCACAGAACACTCCCCAACCACTCCCCTCTAAGTGGTTCAAATATTACAAACTTAAATCTCCGTAAGTTTTTCTCTTAAAGATGGATATGGAGATAGTTTTGCTCAAGGATAGACTCTCAGAAAATATGACTTGGTTTTCTTTGGAGAGCTAAAGTCTTGCTAGGGTTTTTCAAAAGATTGTATTTATAGATAAGGAAAAATCGTCCCCTAGAAGTGTGCTTGGAAACTTGCCTAAATTGTGCAAACAAGCTCAACTGACACAAGTGCAAACACACCTATTTCAGACCTTTGTCTCCTTCCACTACATGTAGTGGAAAGTACACTAGAGTCCAAACAAGTACATTGCAAAGCTAATTTGGTGAATCAATTTGGCAGATTTCCAAAACATAAGTGATCAATATTTTTCAAATAAATTTTCAAAAATAATTTTGAACACAAAAATTGGTACGGATCACTTAAGTGCACGTGTGTAATACTGAGGTCTGTTCCCACAGTGGTCTCAGTACTACAAAGTCTACATCTGGCAAAGAGAATTGTTCCAAGCTTGTTCTTTGTCTGTTCTTAGCTTGTTCTTGGCTTGTTCTCTTTACTGGATATAAACTTAAAATCTTTTTGCTCTTTACTTAGAAACACAAAGTATATTTTCCTAAGTCTTTTTTACAAGAAGAACCTAGAAGTACAAAAATTAGAAGACTTCAAACTCTTGACTTCTGATTCTTCAAGTATCTTAAGGTCTTCAGATTTGCCTTGAAGAGTTCTCACTTGAATTAACCTATTCAATTACAAACATGCATAACAATCAAGTATAGAGAACTGGCTTGTCATCCATCAAATCAGACATGGTTCAACAACTCCCCCCTATTTGATGATGACAAACCATGAAGTTCCCCCTGAGAACAGTAACCAATTATTTTAAGTTAAAACAACTGTTCAAAGGAACTGGTCTTCCACTGTGCCTGTACTCAGATTCATAATCTCAGAGAATAAAAAAGAAACAGTAGGCTAAAGAAAAATTAGACTGATTATAATGGTCAGTCACTCATCACATTACTCAATTAATTATTGAGTTTCAGCATTGAACCTCTAACCTGCAAGACTTATCAATTATCAAATGTAGCAAGAGAATTTTTAAGCTCACTTGGAAGAGTTTCTTCAAGTTGGGATGGATAGGAGTATTTGATCTGAATTCAAAGTACTCCTAGGCATAAAGCTGGGCCATCTCTAACAAGGTCTGAACCTTGTTCAAGTTGCTACACCTGACACTAGGAACTTCACCTGTCCTATTCCCCCTTTTGGCATCATCAAATGAAAAAATGAACACATCAGAAAAATTAGGAGAAGGCAACAAGTAAAGTCAACACAAGCATAATATAAACACAACATTCTAGAGATGTTGTCCCAAAAGTGAGTACCTGCAACTCACAATCCCAAATGTCAATGTGCACATACAAGTTAAATAATTATACAGACCAGGACCATTTTGCAGAGAAATTGTTTGGTCGAAATGGTCAAAAACTAAGAATAGTTAATTGTTCAAGGAAGCCAGAAAGTTGAAAGTTTGAGAAATAGGTTAGTAGGGTAGGGGGGGTAAGCTAAGAGGAGTTAGAGTTAGCATCATCATCAGAATCCTCATCCTCCTTTTCTGCACTCTCCTGCTGCTGCTTCTTCTTGACTTGGGCAATGATGGGAACTGGTCTCTTTGTGGTCTTGGGTTTGATGCTGGAAGAGGAGGTAAGCTTTTCTTCATGGGAGTCCAACTGTGCTGATATGTTCTTGATTGATCCATCTAGAGAAGTACATAGGGCATTCACACTGGCCATCATCTGTTGTAGTAGTTCTCCATGTGTTTGCACCTGTTTGGACAGTGACCCAGTAGCTTCCTCAGACCTTGAGTTGCTTGTTCTCCTGACCCCAGTGGTCCTCTCTTCATCCCTCATTTTCAGTATACCAGCTTCAAAGGTCATTCCCTTCTGACCTAGGATCTGGTTGGTGAGGATAGACATTTTCTTGACCTCACCACTCAGATGTACCTTCCTACTTTGGAAAACCAAAGTAAGCCAGGCACCATAGGGTAGAGAGTGGTTTGACCTTTCCAGAATGCTAACCATGTGGGCTAGCATGAGACCAGGGAGACTCAGCTTGATCTTCTCATATAGGCAGTAGATAATCACATCATCCATTTTTCTTACATCCATTCTACACTGAGCCCTAGGGAGTACTATCTTAGAGGCTACTGTATGGAATAACCTCATCACCGGTTCCCTTAGTTGGCCAATAACATATCCAGAACCATCATTTAGAGAACTAGTAAAGACAGTGGTCTGTATGTGTTATGTACTGACCTCAGGAATAGTAGGCGAGTTGTCCTTTGAGTAGTCACAGAACCCACCTCTTGGTA
Source organism: Salicornia ramosissima (assembly GCA_951394345.1). Classification (NCBI taxonomy): domain Eukaryota; kingdom Viridiplantae; phylum Streptophyta; class Magnoliopsida; order Caryophyllales; family Amaranthaceae; genus Salicornia; species Salicornia ramosissima. Next base: position 32,074,715 of record OX596237.1, read on the forward strand.
CACCCATTTCCTCCCCTAGACTCTTCCTAGACAGAGTGATGTCGACCCCTTCGACCTCACTCCAGACCTTCCCTTTGTCTAGTTTTCCCACTTTTGAGTAGAATTCCTCAACACAAGTCTCAAAGACATCCAACCTTTTGTTAAACAGCCCTTCCCAACCCTGGAACTCTATAGCCTCCTTAAACTCCTCTAGAAAGGGTTGACTCATCCAGGACTTAGGACATACAAAGCCAAACAAGACACCCCTACCACTTAATTCAAATAGTGGTTCAGAAAAGGTCTTACCTTTCTTCTTGGCTGAGGCCTTTTCGGGTGCAGAGTCAGCCTTTCTCTTCTTTTCAGTTGGGAGTTTGGATGCAGGTTTGGGGCTCTCAGAGGCTTTGCCCTTCTTTGCTACACTTTTCATTCTTTTATTCTTTTCTTCCTTCGTTCCCATTGGAACCTCCTCAGTAGGTTCCCTTTTGATTTCTTCCTTACAGACCCTTGTCCTCAAAGGCCTTGTCCTCTTCCCAGTCTCTTTTTCCCCCTGTACCACCCTAGTGATTTCAAAATCCATGTCCTTTGCATGTGTGTCTTCATCCTTCTTTTCTGTCTCTTCCTTCTCTACTTCATCCTCCTCAGTGCTTGGCACTGGTTTCTTTGTGATCTGAGGGGTTGGTGAAGGTGTCTTTTGTGGAGAAGGTGATGGGGTATTTTCTTTTGGTGGTGAAGGTGAAGGAGGATTTTTGGCTTTTGAGGGTGATGGTGGTTTCTGTGGGGGTGGAGAAATAGTAGGCTGTGGAGAGGGTTGTTTAGGTGATGGAGAGGGTGATTTCCTTGATGTGGAGGGTGATGGCTTAGATGGGGATGGAGTTCTCTGAGGTTGAGGTGGTGGAGATTTTGGTTAAGATTGTGGTGGTGATTTAGGGCTTGGTGGTGGAGTAGTTTTCTCTTTAGGCTTACATGCATCCTTCGATTCAACAACTGTTTCTTCAGTGGCTTGGTCCTTGACCTCTTTCTGCTTCTCTTCTGCTTTGTGGTGTTCAGCAACCACAATAGTACTTGATTCCTTCTAGATCTTAGAAGGTGTGAAACTAGGTGATTGACTTAGTCCTCTGCTTTTCTTCCTTGAAGCTTTGTTCTTCTTTCTTCCCATTTTCGATTGATTCAGTAAATTTGACGAGAGAGAGAGAAACTGATTGAGAATTCTTGTAAAGAGATTTTTTTTATGATGCTTAGGGTTTGAGAGAGAAGGGCAATTAGAGAGAGAGAGAGAGACAGTTAGAGAGAGATTTCAATGTGAAAGTAAGAATTAAAGTGAAGAAGATTGGTAATTATTAGAAGAGATAAGAGGGAAGTTACCTTACACTGTTCATCCGTCCCACAACGGTCACATGTCAGAACAATTAAATTCTCAAATTCAAAATTGAGGGTTCAACAATAAACTGATATAACCGTTGTAAGGGACTGGTCTGACGATGGTTTGACGCTGATCTGTATTTATTAAAAACTTGAGGCATCTTTTAGTTAGGCAACTTAGAGGTACCACACATTGGAACAACATCAACATAAGAACTTTGAAACCACTTGCATATATGACATTTAAAAGTTAACCTACCTTGCTTATGTACACTAAGGATGAAAAAGTCAAACATAGCCAAAAAGGGAAAGAAAAGTCCTACGGAACTAGGATCTAATCCTTACCATACCAAGTAATGTGCGGAGTTTGACAAACACTTCCCTGGTCAGGGGTTTATTGAAAATATCAGCCAATTGTTCTTCAGATCTGCAAAATTCAAGATTCACATTTCCTTTTTCAACATTGTCTCTGAGAAAATGATGTCTGATTTTAATATGTTTGGTTTTAGAATGCTGGACAGGATTTTTAGAAATGTTTATAGCACTGGTGTTATCACACAATATGGGAACACTTCCGGAACAGACCCCAAAATCCTTGAGTTGTGTCTTTGTCCAAAGTAGTTGAGCACAGCACAAAGCAGCAGCTATGTACTCTAGCTGTAGATAAGGCAACTGAATTTTGTTTCTTAGATCACCATGATATGAGACAAGAACCTGAAAAGTGAGCCATTCCTGAAGTGCTCTTCCTGTCAACACTAAAACCAGCATAGTCAGCATCAGTGTATCCTAAAAGATCAAAATTACTTCCCTTTGGATACCATAAGCACATTTCCTCTATACCACTCAAGTACCTAAAAATTCTCTTAACAACTTTTAGATGGGACTCTTTTAGGTTGCTTTGAAATCCAGCACACAACCCAACTGAGAACACTATGTCTAGTCTACTAGCTTTTAAGTAGAGAAGTGAGCCAATCATACCTCTGTATAGCTTATCCTCAACATCCTTTCCTTTCTCATCTAGGCTCAGTTTAGAAGAGGTAGGAATAGGTGTGTCATAGGACTTGTTATTTTGCAGACCATATCTCTTGAGCAACTCCTTGAGATACTTTTGTTGGTGGATCATGATTCCATCATCCACTTGCTTGATTTGGAGCCCTAGGAAGAAGCTAAGTTCTCCCATCATACTCATCTCAAATTCACTCTTCATTAGGTTTGCAAACTCATCACACAAAACAGAGTCAGTAGCCCCAATCAAAATATCATCAACATATACCTAGACCACTAACAGATCTGTTCCCCTTTTCTTTAAGAATAGAGTTTTGTCCACTAAACCTCTCGCATAATGATTTTCAATAAGAAAACTAGAGAGTCTCTCATACCAAGCACGAGGGGCTTGTTTGAGGCTATAAAGAGCTTTGTCTAACTTGTAGACATGATCTAGACAAACTCTATCCACTAGTAAAAAATTCATTTATTGTAACCCCCTTATTGTAACTTGCCTTATATTTCTTAGTTACAATAAATATTTTTGTAACGGTCATTTATATTGCCCGTTACAATAAGTCCTTAATCGTACAGAACAAAATAGTTGTTGTAACAGGCCTCATGATGCCCGTTACGAAAAACAATCATTAGTAACGGGCCTACCTCATGCCCGTTACAAATCATTGTTTTTTTTTGTAACTGGCGTCGCATGCCCATTACAATAGGCCAAATACCAAAGATAAAGTAATTCAATGTCCTATTTCCAACCCATTTTCATTCTCACACAAACTAACGATGTTCTCCCAAAACCTACTGATGGTTTCCGTACACTTACACTCGCGACAATGACCTAACCACTCATCTCTTAAAAGTCACGACCACAAGCTGATGCGACCGACGACCACAACACTGAGGGCACCACCGACCCATAGCCGACCTGCACTCTCAATTTCAATTGATGTTTTAGATGGTTGAAGGTATATACACCAATCCAATACTTTATGGAATTTCAATAGTTGTTTCCTTTTTTTTTCTTTGTTTTTTTTTTTTGTCTCGATCTCGTTTTTATTTCCTTTTTTACGTTTTAATTTTCTGTTTTTAGGGAGAAATTTCAGTTCTTAGGGCTAATTTTTTTTTTTTTTTTTTTTTTTATTTTTTTTGTTTGTGAAATTTAGTTTTTAGGGGTTATATTGAGGATATTTTATTTGATATCATAAATCCATATAGTATTTAGTGCTTAGGTATTTGATTTGATTTGGGGGAAACATTAGACTGATTGAAGTTGATTGGGCAATCTTTTGAATTTTTTGGTGATTGTATGATCTCTATTGTCATTATACGATCTCCATCGTCATCTTTTGATAATTGTCATAATATTGTGCTAACCATGTTTTCCCATATTTCAGAGGTTGGAATTTTATTTACAGTGGCTATCATCACTGTCTCAATGTTTATGATGGCATCATGCTTTCTATTGAGTTTCATGATTGGTCTACATTTTGACTTTTCATGGTTTATCAATAAGTTGATTTTATAAGGCCTTGTTGTTCATGAACTTCACTATTAAGTATTGACTTTGATTCTTACAAGTCAAAATATGAGCAAGCTGCTGGTGAATATAAATCTGAGGGTATTAGCTTTTTATTGGGAGACCTTGATGCTAGTCAAGGTGCACTTTAGGTAGACTAAATTTTGTATTTTCTTAGTAATGTTGTGCTGTCACTGAGTAAGATTAGTAATATTCTAATATTCCTGTGCAGTATTTTGGACTCAAAGAGGAGCAGGTGCCAGTCCTTATTATCCTAACAAATGACGGGAAGAAATATGTTAAAGACAAAGTGGAGCCTGATCAAATTGTTGCATGGATTAAGGAGTACAATGTAATATACTGTATTTAAAGATACATTTTTATGCCAGAGTTCCTTTTCCCTTTTCACTTACTTTTCTAGTTCTGTTGGCAATATTTTGTTCATGAAAGGATTACAAACTTATTATTGCCTAAAACAGAGACAGTTAGACACAAAAACTCTAATAGGTCAATTTGGGAATTGCAGGAAGGCAAGGTGCCTGCTTACATGAAGTGTGAACCCATTCCTGAAAGCAACAATGAGCCTGTGAAGGTGATTGTTGCAGACACCATTGCGGACATAGTTTTCAAATCTGCTAAAAATGGTAACAATACTTATGCGCCCTTCTTTCTTTCCTTTAGTTTTCCATGTTTCATTACATTAACTTTTCACCTTTACTTGTTGTAGTTATTTTGGAATTCTATGCACCCTGGTGTGGACATTGCCAGAAGTTGGCTCCTATCTTGGATGAAGTTGCCGTTTCATTTGAAAATGATCCAGATGTTCTCATCGCCAATTTTGTAAGAATCTTTCTTTTTTACCAAAGCTCTCAAGGCTTGTGTATGTTCTTAATGTAATTTAGTTTACTTAAATTATGGTTTGATCTATTTAGCTGAGCAAAAATTCTAAAAATCTATTTTTTGAGCTTATGTTTTCATAGCAAGTTTATTTGAATCAAGCAACCTCTTATTTTGTTGAATGCTGATTTAAGCTGATGAATACAGGATGCAACTGCAAATGATCTCCCCAGGTGACTCATTTGATGTTAAAGGTTACCTAACTTTGTACTTCCGATCAGCTAGCGGAAATATTATATCATATGATGGAGAAAGAAGTACAGAACCAAGGAAGACATGATTGATTTTATTCAAAAGAATAGGGATCCAACTATTCAGCAAACTACAACTAAGGATGAGCAACCATCAGCCAAGGATGAGTTGTGATTTAGGTAATCTCCCCGACTTCCTTTTTCGATTTTCTTGAAATGGTGGGAAACTAATGCGGTCAACTAAAATTAAAGTTGACCCTTAATTTTTTTTTTCCATCAAGTAAAACTGCTGACTTCTTATCATCAAAGAAAGTGAATTTATAGGTGCAATTTATCTTTCATAGTAAATGTATGCCTTGATAATTAGTTTGTGTGATAACCTATGTAGCACAAATATTTTATTGGGACATCCGTACCCATATGGCCATATCGGATACTAATATGATACTGAATTTTGACAAGTTGGAGGTGGAAATGAATTTTGATCATTTGAATCAAATTTGAACCACTTTGAACATGGATTTACTTAAAAAGCAATATATAGGTTGATTGATAGGAACATGGGAACGAAAACATCTAAAATTAGCCAAAAATGACATGTTTGCCTTGTTTTTGTTCCAAAGCTAATAGAACATTTGGAAATGCATTATTTGTAAATAAAACTATTAGAAGGTCCATTGTTCTTTTTTATTTGTTTCTATTAAGTTGTACCTTCTTTTGTCTAAAAGAAGACTATTAAGTATCCAACATTGATCATTGTCAAATAAATAAAACTATTGGAAGGTCCATTATTCTTTTTTATTTGTTTCATTAACTTGTACCTTCTTTTTTCTAAATGAAGACTATTAAGTATCCATCATTGATCATTGTTAAATAAAAAAGCTGCATTTTATCTAATTTGTCTAATTTATCTCCCATTTTTATGGTTTTATTTTTTGTATGTTATAATAGGTTATGGTGGTGTTACAACAAACAGGGGAACTAGAATTATGGTTTATAGTGTGGGCAAGATGTTGGTATTATAACTATTGCTGCTGAATTCGTCTAGAGCTAATCTTCAAGTGTATTAAGGAATAGTTTTATTAGAGCTCTTAATTTGGTTTTTGGTTAATTTAATGATGTTTAAAGTTGGGTTTTTTTTCGCTCTTTGGAATTGTAATTTTCTACATTTCTTATGTTCATCTAGTATTTGGAGTTGTATTTTGCTATTCTTGCAATTTTGAGATGCTAGTATGTTTGTATTTTCATGCTTATGGGCTTATGAACTTATGTTATAGTAAATTAATCTCTTTTGAGTGAAGAAGTTAATGGGTCTACAGGGGGTGGGGAGGGGGTAGTAGGTGATGGGGTGAAGGATCTGCAGAGGTTGGGGCTGTAGGGGGTAGGTAGGGATGGGGGTTGCAGGGACAAGGGGTGGGGAGGCGGACGGGGCATGCAGGGTCAGGGGTAGGGATGGCTAGGGGGTAGGGGGCAGGCTGGGGCAAAGGGTGGGGATGGGGCTGTCAGGGGCAGGGGTGGGGAGGGGGTTGGCAGGGGTAGGGGTAGGGATGGGGAGGGGGCTGGTAGGGGTAGGGGGTGGGGTTGCCATGGGGTGATAAGGCTGGGGCAGGGGAGGGAAGGGGGCTGGCAGGGGGTGATAAGGAAGGGGCAGGGGAGGGGGCTCACAGGGGTAGGTATGGGGAGGGGAGGGGGCTGGCAGGGTCAGGGGGTTGGGAGGGGATTGGCAGTGGCAATTTTTTTTTTAAACTCATTTTTTGTTACAGGCCTAAGTCATGCCCATTACAAAAAGTCCACCTATTGTAACTAGCATAACCGCTGCCCGTTACAATAAATGCACTTTTTGTAACGGGCCTAAGCCATGTCCGTTACTAAGAGTGCATTTATTGTAACGGGCATGGCTTATGCCCGTTACAATATATATTTACTTGTTGTAACGGGGGGTGTTATAACGGCCAATGACCGTTACAACAAGCGCATTTTGCCCGTTACAAAAAGCCATTTTTCCACTAGTGATCCTCAAACCCAGGGGGCTGTTCAACATACACATGTTCTTTCAAATAGCCATATAGAAAAGAAGTTTTAACATCCATTTGAAAGAGTTTAAAGTTCATGCGGGCAGCAAAGGCAATTAAGATTCTTATTGCCTCAAGCCTGGCTACTGGAGCAAAGGTTTCATCATAATCTATTCCCTCTTGTTGGTTAAACCCTTGAACCACTAGCCTGGCCTTGTTTCTAACTATAGTACCTGAGTCATCCATTTTGTTTCTGAAGACCCATTTGGTTCCAATAACTGACATCTCATTGGTTCTTGGTTCAAGATGCCAAACCTGATTTCTCTCAAACTGGTTCAACTCATCTTGCATGGCCAAGATCCAATCAGGATCAGTTAGTGCAATCTTATAGTCAGTTGGTTCTATGTGAGATAAGAAAGAGAAGTAAGCACAAAAATTCTTCCAAACAGAATTTCTAGTTTGGACTCCTTTAGATAAATCACTAATTATTTGATAAGAAGGGTGGTAGGCCTTTTATGTCGTTTAAAATAAAAGACTTATCAAAAGTAAATTTCTCCTACTCTCCAATTACAACTAGTGTAAAGGGCAAGTAAGGTTCATATCCACAGAGAACGGATTTATGTTGATTTAATTGTGTTAATATATATTTGGATTATTAAAGGGGAGAATCACTAATTCCTTAGTAATATTGGTAACAGGGGGGGGGGAAATTGGAGATTTTAGTGATAAAATAAACTAACAACTAATTGATTGCGGTAAAATTCTAGTTTTAAAGAATCTTAGGATTCGGTTACAATGACTCTAACTCGGCTAATTGAATTAGACTCTCAATTACCAAACCATTTCAATACTCAATTAATTATTGACAAGAGTAAACTCTTGTAGTCCCCTTAATTAGCTAGACAAGATAAATCGTAAATTGCCTAAAACCCTTAATGTTCAAAGAACACGCAGTGAACAAAAGCTTTAAGAACGGAGACACAATAAGAACGCAATTGTTTAGAGAATACGCAATAAACAATTAACGTTTAAACAAGCTCTACTAAATTGTTCACAATAAGAATACGCTTAAGCATGAACAAGATAGTTGCTACTCAAGGTTGAACACAATAATCGATTGTGTTCAAACCCTAGTAATGATTTTGTAAAATATAATAACAAGACAAAGATCAAGCTAAAACATTCAACAAAACCAATAACAATTCATATAAGAGCAAGTAAATAATTGAAGTAAAGAAATAGTTTAGAGTTAGAGAATCCTCACAAGGAGCCTTTTGGAATCATTGAAACCAATCCCAAGAACAAGTTTAAGCTACCATTTCCATTGATGAACAAAGATTCTTCATTGATTCCATGATTAAATATCAAAATTACAAACTAAAGATTTAATAGTTTTTATGTAATCTAAGGAGAAACTAGAGAGAATTTAAGCTAAGGAAATATTTGAACATGAAAAACTAGATTTTTTACAATGAGAAACCACTTTTCTATTTATACTAAACTAAATTATAACCTAGAAATCAAGTGGATGAAGCCGCGTGCAGAACAGAGCAGATGGGCGCTGGCAGCGCCCTCAAAGGCGTGGGGCGCGCCCTTCCTTGGAAGTACTACTGTAACATGGGCGCTGGCAGCGCCCCATAGGCGCGGGGCGCGCCATTCCTTGGAGGGATACTGTGATGGGGGCGCTGGGCGCGCCTTCTTCTTGATGCTCACTGCAATGGGGGCGCTGGCAGCGCCCTCTGAGGCGCGGGGTGCGCCCCTGTAGATTGTCTGCGCAGCTCGGACTAAAATAGCCATAACTCTCTTGTTCCTTAACGAAATAAGGCTTATGACCTACCGTTGGAAAGCTCCTGAAGAGAGCTACAACCTCCAATTTGAATCACATAAATCCAATGAGTAGATTGGGAGATATTTCTATTTGAAGTTGGACTTACTGCATTTGAAGGTTCACAATAAGGCTTTTCTTTCCCTCTAATGCTTAATGATTTCTTCAAGTGTGTTTGGCGCATGATCAATGACTCCAAAAATGCTCCTAATGATGTTTCGTAGCTCAAGACTACAAGAATACATAAAACCAAACCGCAACTACAAACTACACTTATCCTAAAAAGCATTAAAAACTGTAAATTGCACTACAACTTTACATTTCAAGCCAAACTCTCATTTAAACTCAAAAGTAACAAAATGTGCAATCTTATGCTAAACTAATTACATAAAGGAACTAAAAAGAAGTTAAATAACTCGTACAAACTGGACACATCAAAGGGTGAGAGTTTCTTTGCTTAAACATACTCTTTCTTACAGCATTTGAGTCATCTAAGTTAGAACCAATGTCTGTACTGGTTCCCCCTATTTCATTTTCATTTTGAGAGGGTGGACCAGTTTCTTCAGTGTTCTCTCTCACTTCATCTTCAGTTGGATGGGTAGGAGAGTCATTGAGTTCAACAACCTGTTTAGAATTTGCCTCTGCTGCACCAGACCCATTGTTGTTTTCAGGAGGAGTTGGAGGGTCTGGTTCAGCAGTGTTTTCTGGTTCAGCTCCAGTGAAATTTGCCATCCCATTATCAAAGCCCTCATCATCATCTACCTGCACAGGCTTGTTGAACATGTTAGTTTCATCAAATAACACATGGATACTATCTTCAACACACAAGGTTCTTTTGTTGAAAACTTTATATGCCTTGCTATGAGGAGAATACCCAATAAAAACAGCTTCATCACTTCTGGGGTCAACCTTGTCCAAACTGGTCTTACCACTGTTGTGTACAAAACACTTACAACCAAATATCCTTAAATGTTCAATGTTTGGTTTTCGACCCCTTAGAAGTTCATAAGGTGTTTTTCTTAGTATTGGTCTTAGCATAACTCTGTTGAGTATGTAGCATGATGTACTCACAACATCAGCCAAGAATTTCTTTGACAGACCACTCTCTAGAAACATGGTTCTAGCCATTTCTTCTAGAGTGCGATTCTTTCTTTCAACTACTCCATTTTGTTGTGGAGTTCTGGGGGCTGAAAAGTTGTGAGAAACACCATGCTCCATACAATAAGTTATGAAGCTAGCATTATCAAACTTTGATCCATGATCAGATCTGATAGATGCTAACTGATGATTGATCTTGTTCTGGACCTGTTTCACTAAAATTTCAAATTCATCAAAAGATTCATCTTTGTATTTCAAGAATATGGTCCAAGTGAAACGAGAGTAATCTTCAACTAAGACAAATACATAACTAAAGCCATTTCTACTTTGTACACGCATAGGTCCACATAAATCCATGTGTACAAGTTCAAATGGTCTAGAGGAACTAACCACTTTCTTTGGTTTAAAAGATGATCTCACATGTTTGCACTTTGCACACTCTTGACAGAGCTGGTCTGCCACATATTTGATGTTAGGTAAACCTATCACCAAATCTTGTGTTCTCAACTTGTTGAGCAAAGTGAAGCTAACATGTCCTAATCTTTTATGCCAAAGCCATTGGTCATCCTCTACAACACTAAGGTAGAGGGCACTGTTATTTGGAATTTGACTTAAGTATGTAATATACACATTGTTATGCCTTGTTCCTTCACAAACCAGTTCCCCTGTCTTAGGGTTCAATATGTGATAAGTGTTTGATTCAAAATTCACTTTATTTCCCTTGTCACATAGTTGAGATATGCTCAAAAGATTATGTTTCAAACCTTCTACATAGTAAACATTGTCAATTGCTTGGGAGAGTGACTTACCAACCTTACCTACTCCTTTGATAAGTCCTTTGCTATTCTCATCAAATGTCACGTGCCCTCCCTCCAATGCAATGAGTGAAAGAAATTGTTCTTTATCCCCAGACATTTGTCTTGAGCAACCACTGTCCAAATACCAATATGGCTTTCCTTTCACTCGTACCTGCACAAGCAAACTACAGGTTAGTTTTAGGAACCCAGACCAGCTTGGGTTCCTTGTTCTTTGAAACATTCTCAATCTTGACCTTCCTAACCCACACTTGTTGGGTGTAGGTTTTGTTTTTCTTGTCATGCTTCTTTTTGGTGAAACATTTGTTAGTAACATGACCACTCTTACCACAGTAGGTACAAACATGCATATCCTTGGCAAATATATACTTGCCTTTCTTGAATTCATCCAACCATGTGTTGTCTCTACCTAGAACTGTTGTAGAACTAGATCCAGAATACCCTAAACCAAACCTTTGAGAATTTCCAGGTTGGGATGTGAGGATGTTTAGGGTTTTCTGAGCATCTAACATTTTGTTCAATTGGTTCATACACTCTGTTAGCTCATTCTCCTTGTTCTCAAGCCTCTTAAGTTGAACTTCATTTTGTTTCTCAAAAGATTTTAGATCATGTCTAGTCTTTTGAAGTTCATCCTGTAGTCTTGAGACCAGGGAGGGATCTGGTTCGTCACTGGTCTTCTTGATGTTTTCTTGTTTTAGCAGGATGAGTTCAGCCTCAAGATCACATATCCTAGCTATGCACTCATCATGTAAAACATCCAAAACTTCATCAAAGGCAGTGGGAGAACCAGTCTCTTCAGAAACCTTAAGATCACAATGTTCCTTGTGTAAATTTTCAAGTTTTTCAATTAAGTGGTCATATACAAGTATGACATCAGATTTACTCAAGGTACATGTGTCTTTTAGCAGTTCAAAGTTTGAATTATGTGAAGTGAATTTCTTGAGCTCATTAAACCCTTTTTCAATTTTTTCAAAAAGTTCATCCTCTTTAGGGACTGGTTTGGAGTTTAATATCTCAAGCTCTATTATTTGCTGATCTGCTGTTATTTCAAGTTCAGAAATTTTTTCTTTAAGTTCTTCACAAATAAGCTCAAGTGCAGCAGATCTAGCACCACATATTTCATAATCTCGGACTGTTTCTTTCATTTTCTTTTTGTTGTTTTGGTAGGCAGACCCAACACTAATGCATTGATCAATGGTGAATTCAAGATAGTCAAGTAATTCATCTCTATCTAGATTATGTATGTTTGCCTTTAAATCATTAAAACATACCTGGCTGTCATCTGAAGTGCTTCCACCAGCCATGAGACAGAGAACCTCTTCTTCTTCCGAGAAGACCTCAGACTGGTCTGTGCATGTGAAAGCAGTAAGACAGGGATTTGCTTCTTCTTCATCTTCCTCATTCTCTTATTGTGAATCTCCCCAAACTGTTGCCAGCATAGCTCTTTTGAAAACCTTCTTCTCAGCCTGGACTCCAGGATTTCCCTTGGGATTTTTCCATGTTAGACACTCCTTGATTATGTGCCCTAATTCATCACATTTAAAGCAACAAGCATTGGAACTGGTTTTCCTGAACTGTCCAGAACTGTGTCTTCCTTTTGCAAACTTACCCTTGGACTTTGTCCTAAGGTATTTTTCAAACCTTCTGGCCATAAGACTGATATCATCTTCATCTTCCTCAGATTCCTCTGCTTTGAGAACCGTCTCCTTGTTTTTTGAACTAGATTATGCCTTTGAATCTACCAACATCTCATGAGTCATCAAGGAACCAATAAGTTGTTCTAGAGATAGTGTAGTCAGATCATTTGCTTCTTGTATGGCTGTAACCTTGGGCATCCACTTCCCTGATAGGCTTCTCAATATTTTCCTCACCAACTCTTCACTTGAGAAGGTCTTCCCTAATGACTTAAGTTCATTTATAATGGTCATGAACCTTGTAAACATGTCCTTTATGTTTTCTTCCCTAGTCATTTCAAAGACCTCATACTTTGACATGAGCATGTCAATTTTTGACCTTCTCACTTCAGAGTTGCCTTCATATGCAAGCTCTAGTGTATCCCATATTTCCTTTGCAGAAGAACAAGCTAGAATTCGATTTACCTCACATTCTGTAATTCCTTGTTGAACAAGTGACATTGCCTTTGCATTCTTCTTTAGCTTCTTGTAATCTTCACTTGTATACTCTTCTTCTGAATTTGGAACAATGAGCCCTTCCTGATTCTTCTTGTGGATGAACGCGGGTCCATTTTTAACAATCATCCAGCATTCATAATGTATCCCAATGATAAGATTTTTCATGCAGTTCTTCCACCAGGAGTAGTTAGTGCCATTGAACTTGGGGAGTCTGGAACTGTTTGATTCTTGAGTAGCCATCTTCTTGCTCCTCTAGGTAGTTAACCTTTTGAGAAGTTAGCCTCTGATACCAATTGTAAATCAATGTATACTCAAAAAGGGGGGGGGGGGGGTTTGAATTGAGTATGTGTGTTTTTTCAATCGTTTTCCAAGTTTGTTTCTCTTTTTGTGAGAACAACGATAGAACAGTAAATAAAGAGTAGGGACACAAGGATTTAACGAGGTTCGGCTTCTAAACAAGCTTACGTCCTTCACTCTCTCACCAATATTATTAATCAACTCTGAATAATAATAAGGTTACACACTCAATTAAATGCTACAGCTCTGTAACACTTAATTCCCCAACTGTTAACTCTAACAGTTCACTCAGTGTTCACAGAACACTCCCCAACCACTTCCCTCGAAGTGGTTCATATATTACAAATTTAAATCTCCGTATGTTTTTCTCTTAAAGATGTATATGGAGATAGTTTTTTTCTAAGGATAGACTCTCAGAAAATATGACTTGGTTTCTTTGGAGAGCAAAAGTCTTGCTAGGGTTTTTCAAAAGATTTTATTTATAGATAAGGAAAAACCGTCCCCTAGAAGTGTGCTTGGAGACTTGCCTAAATTGTGCAAACAAGCTCAACTGACACAAGTGCAAAGGCTGATTTGGTGAATCAATTTGGCAGATTTCCAAAACATAAGTGATCAATATTTTTCAAATAAATTTTCAAAAATAATTTTGAACACAAAAATTGGTACGGATCACTTAAGTGCACGTGCGTAATACTGAGGTCTGTTCCCACAGTGGTCTCAGTACTACAATGTCTACATCTGGCAAAGAGAACTGTTCCAAGCTTGTTCTTTTTCTGTTCTTAGCTTGTTCTTGGCTTGTTCTCTTTACTGGATATAAACGTAAAATCTTTTTGCTCTTTACTTAGAAACACAAAGTATATTTTTCTAAGTCTTTTATACAAGAAGATCCTAGAAGTACAAAAATTAGAAGACTTCAAGCTCTTGACTTCTGATTCTTCAAGTATCTCAAGGTCTCCAGATTTGTCTTGAAGAGTTCTCATTTGAATTAACCTGTTCAATTACAAACATGCATAACAATCAAGTATAGAGAACTGGTTTTTCATCCATCAAATCAAACATGGTTCAACAACAAATTTCTTCTTTTGCAGGTATGGTCGACTTGTTCAACATTCAATTTGCTACCAGTCGAAAGATGAGGAAGCAGTCTGGAGACCTTTACCGCATTGTACAAAGACGAGACGAACCCCTAAGAGACTATTTGACACGGTTTGTCAAGGAGAAAATGCAGATTGTCAACCTCGACGTACCTACTGTCATAGAGGCATTCAGAAGAGGTTTTTCGTGCGAATCTGAGTTATATAAGGAGCTGACTAACAGACTAAGTACCATCATCCCACCTTCGAAGATGTCCAAGCTAAAGCCCTAGCTTATATTCGGTTGTAGGAAGACGACGAAAGATATATTTGAAAGACAAAGGTTTTAAGGTATTCGGCTTGACAAACTGACCCACAACTTAGACACGGTTGACGAAGACACGAAATACGAGAAACAAGTGAGCATTTAACTTAAGTCATTATGTCATATGTCATTTTTATTTTTTCTTTCTTCTATGTCGACGTACCTCGATGTTTTGTTATTCCATGCATGACTTTTCGCCTTATGTTACTACGTCGTCTTCTGATTTTATGTTATCACGACGTCTTTTGGTTTTGACATCGCGTTCTGGTTTTGACGTCGTCTTCTGGTTTTTTTTTTTACGTCGTCTTCTGGTTTTATGTTATTATATGTCGTCTTCTAGTTCTGTGTTATCATGTCATCTTTTCATTTTCTCTTCTTGCTGTATTGTGTCTTATCACTTGTTTTTCCATCCTAAGTTAAACCATTTTTATCCAAGTAAGTTACCTAACTCTATTTCTCAGATTTACAATTGTCGTTCTTTAATTTTGTCAAAACCCTTACTGACTTAAGCGTCGGAGGACCGTTGGCGGAAACGCCAACGGTCGTTCCTAACCATTTCTTGTGTAGGTTCGATGTATCCCATTCGACGCCGACGTGTCCAGTTCGACGTCGACGTGTTTGGCGTACCATGTCGGAGAAGACGACAAGTCGATTGCAAGCGTTGAAAAACCGTCATTTACTTTGACAAAACAACACTGTGATCGATGCATCGAACGAGACATGAACATAACACGTTACGTCATATAGGGTATGCCTTTTCGTTTCATCAAGCTTATAGCTTACTCATGCGACATTAGGTTTGGCTAACCTACTACAACGGTCTGATGTCGAATCAGACGATGAAAAATGACGAAACCACTAAGGCATGTTGTGACAACCCGACTCGCTTAAACCGGCGCGGAAGAAACCGATGAGTCGAATAGTCAGTTCTAACATACTAACATACTTAGAAATTAAAATAAAAACTCAAATTGAATATATGCTAAATCCAAAAGTACAACACCCACAAGATTGTACATAGCTAAATCCCAAATATCATCACTACTAATACGAACAACATTAACTCCAAAATAAGTGTCAGAGTTAGAAAATACAAATATCATTACCATAGTCTAAACTAGAATCGTAAAACAACAAAACAAGAACTAAATAACATCGGCACTCGCCCAACCCAAAGCTAAGCAAGGACCTCATCATCAGAATTACCTGAAAATAAACAACAGTCCACCGTCAGTGGCGAGTAACATAACTGTCCCACCCTAACGGGGATACACATGTTCATAGCATAAATCAAACAATCAAATCAAACATACCAACATGCGAACCACACATCATAATATCAATAATCATAATAACAACAAGTAATCATGTTGACTCGACTAACTTTAACCATTAATTAACATACTTAAACTTTGGCGCAATCATTTACATATTAGACCGGACTACGCACGTACGAACACATCTTACGCTAACGAACTTTCTACTATGCCAGTATTGAGAATCTTACTCCCAACCCCATGAAACCCATCTTATGGGAAATCCATATCCAAAGACGACATAGTAAGACCTCCAACTATCCCAATACCGCGGATAGGATAGGGGCAACGTCTTAACCCAATTCTTAGAATCTTACTCTAAGATTAGGCGTCTAATAGTAAAATCAAGCAAATCATTAATCGAAATTTACATTCTTAGTTAATCTTAAGTTGCATCTTACGCCTTGACTCAAGAATAACATGTAAATCAATAACTCTTGGAACCTCATATATCATTCTTTAACTTTTCTTTAATTTTCTTTAACTTTCTTTAACTTTCAAGACTCGACCAAGAACTCATAAAGAACTCAACCAAGATTCAAGAAACCAATCAAGAACTCAATCAAGATTCAAGAACTCAATCAAGATTCAAGAAACCAATCAAGAAATCATCCATATACTTGTCATCAAAATTCACGCATGAAACTACAATGTTCAATCAACAAATTCATCAACTTACATGCATCAAAACTTGAACATAATTATCAACAAACATGAAATTATCAAAAGTAAACATAATATACATAGAATCATGGCAAGAACATCATAAAACAACTCCCCAAAATCAGCCCAAGTTAACGCATAAACAAGGGTGATATTCATCAATTCGGTCTAATCTAATCATCTAATCTAATCATCTAATCTACACTATGAATCAAGGTATACAAACTAGGTTGAGATAGTATGCTACCTTAATGAAGATTAAACACAAATATACACAAAACTTGCTGCCCGGAAACTAATCCACACGGCCCCATCACACACGGCCAACCACACGAGCACATACACGGCTTCACCTTCGAACACGGCCCTGGCTGCACGGTCTCACGAACACGGCACGACCACTCGCACACGGCCCTGTTGCACGATTCACCACACGAACCACCACTTGCACACGGCTTCCACACGACCCACTCGAACAAGACCCAAAACAAAACCCGAACAAGAATCCTTGATTGAAAACTATTAAAATTATAGTGTTTAAAGTTACTTAAAGATCAATGAATGTTGAATCTTTAAGTTTGGGTTTGGAATTGAAGATGAACAATTGATGGGTTAATGATGCCAAAAATGGCGTGTGATATGATGGCAAATGGAGGGAGTTTTGTGTTTAACCTTTTGATGGCAAAGGATGAGCAAATGAGCAAAATGGATCCTAAGCCTTACAATCACCTTCTATTTATAGAACTGATCAAGGTGTGAACATGAAGCAAGTGGCAAAATAAGCCACTAATCCTAGGGGAGAAACCGGCCAAAGCTAAGGAAAATGGGCCTAATTGGGCTTTCGATAAATAATTGGGCTAATTGCACTCATGCATGACTAATCATGCTTAAATCGCATTTGGCCCAAAAATATTAATTAACTAATTAGAAAATTAAATAATAAAAATTCTAATTAATTAAATAATAATAAAATAAATAGAATTTAATCGATATTATTCACATAAAATAAAAATAAATAGTCCAAAATAAATTTTGGACCATACATAAAATCACATAAATACAAATAAATCGGTGACAAAAATACCAATAAATCTAGGTCGTTACACATGTTCACATGTCACAAAGTGGGCGATCATTTACATGAAAAACAATACAATACATACACAAGGCAGTGAGCATGACAAGACTGCCCCATTATGTCGACGTATGACTTTTCAAAGTATTACTAAACATGTGGCACAAGCTTAGACGATAAAGCATCAATGACATACACCCGACATACGGAAGACATACAGATGACAAAATACATGAACAAAGTTCACATTATTCAATGAAAGAAAATGGAGGTTGGAAAAAGGCCATCCTTATGTTGACATTATATGTCATTACAAATTATGTTATTTTTTTCCTTTTCATATCTTTTTTGCAGGACTTCCAAGATGACGTCATTTACTATCATCTCACCTTTAATGACTTCTTTGGGTTCAACGATTTGTCATTAGTCAATCTTTTTACTTTTTCTTTTGACGTATTTGCATCAGGTCGCCATTGTTCGACACATTTTGTCTTTCTCACCCCAACGTCAAATTGATATCTTCTTTGCACCGAATGACGTCTTCTCAAGCTTGTCAACCTCACTCGATGCCTTCTCCACCAGTCCTTCGTTAACATGTCTTCTGTTCACTCTGAAGTCTCAAAAGTTTTAATCAGGAACAGATGATGTTTTGTTTCAATTTTGTATATTGAAAGATTACTAATTCGACACATGATTTATCGCCATTAATCCCTACTTTCAAATATGTAGTGTCTCCGAAAATAGGGATTGGGGGCAATTGTTGGGCCTCATTTTTGCCGTTGGAGAATTGGGCCACTAGGTAAAAACAACTGGAAGTATCCTTACTTATTCCACACAGATAAATCACTGAGCTATGAAAGTGGAGCAACAACAACTTGAATTGGTCAAAGTAATTTATTGTTGAACGTGGCTATTTTCTAGGAATTAGTTTCCTTTATTGTTGAATAACGTTATGTTGGGTTGAGGCTTATAAATAAGCCCTACAATGCTACTGAGGGGGGAATTCAATCTCTCTTTGTTATCTTAAATTACTGGGGAAATTACTCAACTCAATAAATATCTCTCTATTTCTCACTCAATCTCATAGCTCTCTGATTATCTTTTACTTTGCAATTCTTTAATTCCCCCACTAAGCATTAAAATAGGGTAGAATACAAACTTATTTTTACTCTCTTTACATCATAATGTTATTCTACATTATTTTATTTCCATTTGACTTTGCTACCAACAATACTACTAATACTCCCTCTTGTTTTCTTCCACGAGCATCATCATTACTATTATTCTTATATCAATAAATTTTTATTAATTAGTTAGATCAAATTTCCATTATTTCCTTGCATTCTTATATTAGCTCAATTAGAAGTTAATACTACTATTCCTTCATACTCATATTACCTCCATTTGCAAGAATTGCTAGCTTTATTCCCTTCACCAAAGCATTATTTTATAGTAGTTTGCTAGTTTTTCATCCGTCCACCTAGATCACCATCACACCTTACGCGAGTAATTTTCCATGATTTACTTCGATAAATCTAAACCAACGCAACACAACACATAAGCTTAATTATTTTAATTGTTCAAGTCAGATCAATTTTTGGCACGAACAAATTATGAATAAAATCCGCTTTGGAATTTGAAAACATTACGATCCTGCTTTTACTTATTCGTATACCCATTTCTGATCAGAGGCGGGCGTACGAGTAGCAACTCTAGAAATTCGGGCTAAGATTTTGGTAAAATTTAAGTTTTATAAAGGAAGGAAAAAGGTCTGAATTTCTAGGGTTGTTACATTAGTGACAACCCATTTTTGGATGTTGAGCTAACGTCGTCACTCGAAAAATCGGGTCGTTACAATAACACACGGTCATTATCATCACCATCATGGATAAAATTAAACTATTGTTCATCACATGAAAATTCTAAGTACAATCAATATTCATACTTAAATTTATGAAATATATTTATTCAATCCTAATCATGAAATCTATTCAAATTTCTATGTTATACTACATAATTGAATTATCAAATTTAAATAGGATATCTAGTTACCTAGAAAAATTGATTCATTAAACTTAGAAAAATGAAACGAGCAAGAACGCGTTACACTCAAACTCGAACACGAGAATCGCAAAACCCAAACACTCAAACCACATGAACCAAAATCACGAGCACCACACGACCACCCTTCGAAACCTACGTACACCACCACGACTCAACCACCTTCGAACACCAAACGAACAACCACGAGCACCCACACACAGCACCACCACGACACCACAAACCACCACCACACTCAAGCCAACACGAACCACTCGAATCACAATCCCCAACATGAACACGGCCACCAACACGACTCTTCAACCCACATGAACCAATCTCGAACCAAACCCTAACTCGATGTCGTGATCAATGTTTTTGAAGATTAATTGAGATTAAGTATCTTAAAGCTCGATGGGTGATGAATCTTTAAGATTTGGGTTCAAAAGGATGAAAAAGTTTGGATGAAGAATTTCTGGGTTTTTGCGTGTGAGAGGAGGGAGAGATGGAGGTTTGAGTTTGCTTAAGAATACGCAAGTGAGGATGATCAAATGGCAAAAGATCCAAAGTTCATTAATACCACCTATATGGAGAGTTTGTTAGGTGTGAACACAAAACAAGTGTCCATGGGGAGTGGGAAAGGAGAGGGGGCCAGTTATGAGGGGGAAAATAAGGGCCAAATTGTGCAAGTGGGCCTCTTGCACAAGGACATGCCTAACCATGATTAATTTTGGATTTGGCCCAAAATTAATTAATTAGGATTAAAATACCCTATATATTAAACCATGCAACAAATGACATGAAAATCAATACCTAAAACATCAGATATTACACCAAGGATGGAAAAGCTCACAAAGTACTTCTTCAAGAGAAAACTCTCAATTTTCATTTCAACAAAATTTGATTTTACAAGAGGCAAGGAAGCTATTTAAATATTAAACAATCCCTAATAAGTCTTCTAATGCAGGTCATTTGTAATATCCTAAAATTTTGGATATTAATTTTGAGTGTTATTTTATAATTAATTTAGTATTTAGAATTTTTATTTCCTAATTAATTAATTTTGGGTCAAGTCCAAAATTAATTTTGATTAATCATGCTTAAGTGCAAGTGGCTCATTCCTTTATAGCCTAACCGACCCTCTTTCATTTGGCTCAAATGACACTTATTTTGTGTTCATACCTAACTAACTTCTATAAATAGGAGATGTAAGTAAGGCATTTAGATTTTGCTCATTTAATCCCCTTTTGCTCACATTCAAACTAAACACACTCCAACTCTCTTCTTTTCACACGCCTATTTTGGCTAGTAAAACCCCATCAATTGTTCATCCTCTTTGTTAAACCAAAACATAAAGATTCATATGTTATTAATCTTTAAGTGTTCAAACACAAGTTAATCCTCATTAATTTCATTCAAGATCATTTGTTCGGATTTGGTTCAGGGTTTGTTCGTGCTTGGGTAATTGGTGTTCGTGGGTTTGAAGGGTGACCGTGTGGTGGTCCGTGGCTGGTCGTACAAGTGTGATTCGTGGTGTACGAAGGGTGGTTATGCTTGTGTGCGGTGGTCTTCGTAGCATCGTGCTCGTGTGACGTGGTTGTCCGTGGTTGCGCGTGTAATAACCTGAAAATCTGGGCTAGAAAATTTCGCGGTTATTTATTATGATTTCATAATTGTAAGTCCAAATCCTGGATGTTGGGCTATTTTTTCTTAATTTTTACCCTTGCTTTTAAATTTGGCCCAATGCTCTCTTCCTTTGGACGGCCCTCTTTATTCGTGGCCCAAGGTTTTTTTATTTTGATTTTGTCATCTTAATTAATTAGATATCTTTATATCTAAAATTCCTAATTTTTATTATAATTATCCTATTAATCTAAAAGCTTTGTTTTTCCTAACAACTTAGCAAAACAGTCCTAAAAATCCTCAACTCCCTCCCTCCTTTGCTAACATCTCACGACACCCCTTCCCCCTTAAACATTGATTTGCATCTTTGTTGTTATTCATTATATAAAGAGCAAGAGTCCTAACCTTTATCCTTTTTCTCTCTAAACACTCTTAAACTTTTCAAAAGACCAAAAACAATATTTTTTGTGTGTGTGTGTACCGTGTAAACTCGTGCCAAGCAAGAGAATTCTCTCTTGCTGATTTCCATCTAGATTAACGTAACTAGACTAACCTCCTTGAATGTGGATAATTCATCATATAGTAAGTTAGAATTGAAAGATTGTTTGTAGAATTTATTCATGTTTAATGTCGGAATTTTCGAACCATATAGGGATAATATTTCATGAGTTCTTTTGTTTTCTTGGTTGAATCTTGCTAATCATTGATGATTTTATGCATTTAAACTAATGAACTTTCGATTTTAATCATGATTATATTTATAAATAGTATGATTTAATTTATTAAATGGCAAGATATTTTTATGTCAACTTGAGGATGATTTTCGAACTATATATGTATATAGCAAGTATGAATTTTTATGATGATTTCCTTGATTAAAACATGTTCTATGATTAATGTAATTGTATGATTGAATCTTGAATTGAATATAATTATTGTTCTTGATTTATCTTCATGAATGCCGTGTGGAATATGTAGTTTTATGGGATTAAAGTTTCAATTTTTCATACAAGATCTTGTTCTTAATTAAATCTTGATTCATGTTTTGTTAATTAATTGATTAATGTGTAATTATAATATAGATTAATGATTTATTCATCTTTTCTTGAAAATCAAACTTGTTCTTGTTTTTGCTCGTGATGGCCGAATGCTTTGAAGGGAGAAAGGAATAATTTTTTATACATGTTTGTCTAATTAATTATTAATGCATGATTTTAGAAGTTATTTAATTGTTTTAATAATTAATCTATGATAAATGGTGATAATAATTAAAGCATGAATTTTTCCTTGTTATTCTTGAATTGGCCGAATTATAATGTGATTATGAGGATTGATTTTGATCATGTTTTGTGCAATTTAATTGATGATTGATGAATCTTTATACTTATTTTTGGTTTATTAATTAGTTTAATTGGATAGTTTATGTAAATAATAAAAAGAATTGATTTTTGTTTTACTTTTTCTAAAATGTTGAATGGATGAAGAATTATAACATGGATAATTTAATTTTATTTTAGGTTATAACAATTTCAGTTTATGACTTAAGGTTTATATAGTTTAATTAAAAGATTAAAACGGAAATAAGGAATTAAGCTAAGTTGTTAAGATTAAAAGTTGACTTTGATTAGGAATAAGACGATAAGGCGATAAGATGATTATTGGTCTCACGATGACCATGGTGATAAGATAAGAAAATGTTTATAAGTTAAGAAGTGGACGCCTGTTTGGCGATACACGGGTCGCCAGACCAGGTTAAGTCGAAGCCACTGCCATACTACGATCTCTGGGCAGTTCTGGATTCTAGGATGTGTAGTCGTCTAAGTACTAGTACACGGGCTACTATTTAGGAGTTATGGCCATAGCTTAGGCTTAGTTCTTGCAAAGGAGAGCTACGGGTAGGATACACGGGTTCTACCCGGCACATTTTAGGAAAGTTGGGATGTACACGGGCATCCTTTCGAGCTATAATGACTGGTCCATGAATTAAGAAAGATGGATTAAAATATGGTATTTGGGTAAGAATATGAAAAGATAAGTAATCACTGGGACGGTTAAGTTATTCTTTATGTGAATTATTATATTCTATGTATGATATGTTCAGTCTTCCGCTGCGTATGTCTGTTTTGTGATATGTTTGTATAATATTTGATGATTAATCATGTATGTCGTGTGGTTCATGCTGATTCTATCTTATTATATGTTTTATGGTTCCACATTTAAGTAAGACAGCCTAGTTACTCGCCACTGACGATGGACCCGCCATTTCAGGTGAAGATGCAGAAGCTTGATTGGGCTATCGTATGGGTCGGGTTGTGCATTTTTGCAAGATTATTAGAGGAAACCCGAGCTTTACTTAATTTTCTAGTTTATTTCTTTTTAGATTTTACCCAGCTTGTTGGGAATAGACTATTTACATAGTTGTTTAATGACAATTTTGGATAGTATTTCATTTCAAGCTTTCCATTAGTTGAATAATTAATAAAGTAACTTCTCAAATTGAGTTCAATAGTTTGGAATTACTAATGTTTTAGGATATTTTTGTTTGGTAATGATCCAATTATTGATTTCCTTCGTAAATAGACAGCTTATAAATGTCGGATCGTTACAGCGTGTGGGTTGTTTGTGACCGTGCAGTCGTGTGGGTCGAACGTGTAGGCCGTGTTGCATATTGTTCTTGTTCGTTTTGTTGTTCTTTATAGTTACCGCATTTATTCCGTGTAGGCCTACATGAATTTGCCTCAACCACAGCGTACTTCCATCAGGGGATGTACTCGTGCGGCTCATTTTTTTTGCCCCCCTCAATCTAGCCTACAAACAAAACTTGAAAAATGTGTTCGGGCTTGAATTTCCGAATCCTCTACCTTCTAACCTGGAGTGGCAGGAGAGTGACAGTGAGGAGGAGTATGATGAGGGAGATGATGAGGTTAATGATGATGATGGTGATGGTGATGATGATGATGATGGTGATGTAAACATGGGGAACCGCAGACCTCGGGTACGAGGTGGGATACGTATACAATAGTTGGACCCTGCTTCTTCTGATCAGTTGGGGATTAATCTCCTCAATCAGTGGTTCGACTCTTTGCAAGTCGAGGTAGGTGGCCTTCGGCACGAGGTACGCCGGATGGAGGACGTGATGTACCCCATGTCTTCCATGATTACAACGATGCACACCATGCATCTTTACGGTACCCTTTATGTTGACCCGACCGCATATATTGAACGGGAAAGGCAACAAAGGGAGACGAGGAGGAGGAGGCCTCCGGGACCCACTTTTCCCGGGAGGTCCTACAATGCTTGACAAGATGGTGAATGTTAACCCACAATAAGGACATTGTGTCGCTTAAATGTGGGGGTACGTTCACTTGTATATAATTTTGGTTTCTTTTATAAAAAAAAACGTTCAATAGGTTGAAAACCCGAAAGGGCAACCTATGCAAAACAAGAGCTAAAGAAAAAAAAAGAAAAAAAAAAGAATGAGACAGCTAGGATAAAACCCGAAAGGGATCCTAGGAAAAATGAGAGAAAAGAAAAGAGAGGAGTTCGTTTGCTTTTTGATTCAAGACCAGATAATCTCATCTTCCGGAGTGCTTTGGTAAGAACACCTTCTTTTGTTCTTTCTTTCCCCATTTTGATTTTTGTAAGTAGTGTGAACCATGCTAGAATTTTAGAAATCATTAGTTCACTTTTGGTTTGTTTTTCATTCTCATGAATTGTTTTAGCTCAAATCTTAATTTTATTGTGTTTTGATTTAGAACAAGTTCATTAGGGATTTTTGTTAGAGTTTAGTTGTTTTTGCGAACTTTAGGCTTATAACTCGTTATTACTCTCTTTTGATTTACTCGAGGTCGAGTGAAGACTAAGTGTGGGGGTATTTGATGTGTTCAGTTTTGTAATACCCGTAATTTTTCTAGGATTTTCAAAAATAATATCTTCTATAAAGAGTTTTTATATTCTATAAAAAGAGCTTTTCGAATTATTTTTTTCAAAAGGTAATTATTATAAACAAAGTGTTTTGCCGTAATATTATTTTCAGAAAATAATAAATTATTTTTGAAGTTGGAATATTTTCAAAATAAATAAATATGTATTTATATATTTCGAAAATAATATATATGTATTGCGAAAATTATTTTATGGCTTAGAATTTTATTTTTAAACGTCGTTTTATGCAGGTCATATTTTAATTTCCGAATAATTAGATTCATTAGTCAATTAGTCATAAAATAATTAAAGCTTGAAAACACAACTCCCGAGGCCACCTCATCACCACCTCATCTTATCTCCTCCCCATCTCACACGGCTCAACCACCACCACTCCACCTCTTTGTCCCACATGGAAAGTTTACGACTTTCCTCCACCCCTTTCAGCTATAAATAAAGGTCTTCACCCATCCTCACTCCTCACAATTCTCTCTACCATTCTTCCACTTCTCCTCTAAGAAAAGAGTAGTAACAAGTGAAAAGTTTTCACGGAAGAATAATTTAGAGAGTTGAGTTATTTTTTCCGAGGAGGGAGCGAACTCAAAGTAGCCTTCCAGATGTTGAGGTATGCTTCGATGTCTACCGCTTTCTTTAGCCCCTAGGTTCTTGTATGCTTAGGTTAGATTAGTTTGTTTTTACGCTTTATGTTTTAGCATGCTTAATATTATGTTCTAGCGTAGTTTTAATGTTTTAAATTTATGTTTGTTTATGCTTTAGTAGAAGTTATATGCATGCTTAAGTAGTAGTTTTAGTTATTGTTTTTAAGGTTGTTTTGATGACGTAAAATTATGATCAACTGTGTGCGTAGTAGTAGTATTTTCGTGTGGATGCGTGGGCATTTAAGGAATGGTTTTAGGCTTGTTTTAGAGTGCTAATGTGATGGTTTTAAAGGCATTTTATGCCAAATATAGTTGTTGTCCAGATTTTTATAAAGGTTTAATTATGCTTTTGTAATTTTCGAAAATCAAAATAAAACTTGTTTTTGGACTAAGGGTGGTGTACATGTGTTTTAGACCATATAATTTGTGTACCAATTACGTACCCATTAGAAGTCCAAAAGAAACTCATTTATTTTATTTATAAATTCTGGAATTTTTGAAAATATATTCTTATAGATTGAAAATATTATTTCCAATTTTTGAAATTGTATTACGTATTTATATTATGATTTTTGCAACTTAAAATCTTCAAATGATTTATGTAATCTTATTCTACTATTTTCAAACATTATTTAGTGCATGTGTATTTTCGAAAAATATGTGTATAAGTATATTACATATTTTCCTCTATGAACATGATTTAGAAAAGTTTGACGCTCTTAGCAATTCCATTGTTTGATGAATTATTTACGTCATGGAATTTGGGTGAGGATTGGTGAATGTTTGTACTTGCCTTGATTTAAGAAGTATAAGTGGTTTCTATGAATGAACAATAAGTTATTGAGTTGTTGAATTTGGATTGGCAAGTTGCCTTATGGTTGATTTCTCATGGAGGATTCTTAAAGTGCGGAATTTTGGGATCATTGATTTATTTTGAGTTGTTGTTCTCACTCAAATAATTTTCATAACCAAATGAATCTAAACTTAAAGTGAAACAATTTTCAAAGGGGAAGTAGCCCGAACGGTGACGACCTATTAGGGTGATGAACCGTGTCTCATTGGGGAGTACCCAATGTGGGCCTATTGTTGTGGCGGACACGCAATAGGTCGGACGTGTGTTGTATAGTCGTTGAATCATTGTAACTGTTATAATCTGCTTTTGTCCACCTCCTGAACTTCTGGCGCGCACTTGCGGATATGCATTAGTTCTGTGAGGGGTGTATACACTTGGGACACTTTGTCGACAAGCTGCAGGCCAGGCCGAAAAGTCCTTGATGGGATGAAACAGGCCCTATCACGTTCACTTTCACAATTAATAATCTTGAATAAAAATTACTCTAAAATTTGTGAATTGGATAAGTATTGGATCAGCTAATGTTCTATGTCTCTTGTGTGTCAACTGTTTTTTTTAAACTAAAAACCGTTTTACGGGGTAGAGTCGATCATACTCAGTTTTCCTGATTTTTGTGTTATTGTTTGTTTGTTGTTTTCCTTCGGGGTTTGTGCAGAGTAGTAGGGATGGCTTACTTGTTTGAGGCTGATGAGGAATCCTTGTTAGAATTAGCTAAACCATTTGATCATAGGCTTTATGCTTTAGCCGAACAGCTTGTAATGGGTTATTTTAACTTTTGATATTTTGGATTTGATTATTGTACGGCTTTGGTATTATGAATAAAATCCGTTTTGGAATTTTAAAATATTACGATCCTGCTTTTACATATTCGTATACCCATTTCTTATCAAAAGTGGGCATACAAGGAGCAACTTTAGAAATTCGGGCCATGGTTTTTAGAAAAATTTAAGTTTTATAAAGGAAGGAAAAGGTCAGGATTTCCGGGGCTGTTACAAGTTTGTATTAATCAATTAGCTCATTTTGATGTATAGTTTGTACTAGTTTAGAACATGTTTTGTGATATTAATTAACTATAAGCATAAACGAAAGTTTATGTCTCGAAACTTAATTTAATATTGCATCTCATAATTTAATTGCTTTTTAGGACTTAGTTTATTTTTGTTGTTACAGGCTCGTGTTTCTTTCCATATTTTGATTGTATTTGGGAAGACCGTGACTTATTCGGGAGTTGGAAAAAGTGTGATAAAGTCTTGAAGAACGTAGGGCGCCCCCAGTGCCCTAAAGGCGCTGCCCGCGCCTGTCTGATCAAGGAAGATAATGGAGCAAGTGACCAAGGAAGAAGGCGCTCCCAGCACCCATGTTACAATAGCATTCCAAAGGGGGGCGCTCCCCGCGCCTATGGGGCACTGCCAGCGCCCATGCTAGAGTAGGAATTCTAAGAAGGGGGTGCGCCCCGCGCCTTTGAGGGCGCTGCCAGCGCCCATCTGCTCTGTTCTGTACGCGGCTTCATCAACTTGATTTCTAGGTTATATTTTAGTTTACTATAAATATAAAAGTTGATTCTCATTGTATTATTGTAACGACCCGACTTTTATAGACTGTCGATTTACGAAGGAAATCGACAATTGGATCATTACCAAACAAAACTCAAAGAATATTTTAATATTAAAGTTCATTATTCCATTTATTAACTAATAATCAAATAAAGGTCTCAAAGTCCTTAAATAATTCCAAAGTACAACTCAAATCGTCTTTCCCAACAAGCTGGGCAGAACTAAATAATAAAGAAAATAAATAACATAAGATAGACTTCGGGTTCTCTCTATAAAACTTAACCAAGCACATTACCCGAACCAAACGTAAGCCCACTTATGCGTCTTCATCATCACTTGAAATGGGGGAGGGGGTCCACCGTCAGTGGCGAGTAACTAGGCTGTCCCACATAAATGAGGGACCATATAATATCATAGAAAAACGTACAAAAATACATGGAAATACGCACAAAATACATACAAAATACGTATAAAATACATACAAAATACGTATAAAAATACATACAAAATACGTATAAAAATACATACAAAATGCATATAAAAATACATACAAAATACGCATGGAATACGTATAAAATACGTATACAGTACCTGCAGAAGTACGTATAGAAATACATACAACGCCTCATAAGGAGCCATCTTGATACTAGCGTGATAGCTGTTATTGTACGAAAACTCCACCAAGCTCAATGATTTAACCCAAGTCTGCTGGAAGTCTAACGCATAAGCTCGTAGCATATCCTCTAGCGTCTGGATGGTTCGTTCCGTCTGGCAATCTGTAGCTGCGTGGAATGCTCTACTCAAATTAAGCTTAGTCCCAAAAGCCTCCTGTAAAGATTTCCAGAACCGGGACAAAAATCGGGGATCTCGGTCGGACACGATATCCTTAGGCACACCATGTAACTATATGATCTCCCTCGAGTAAGCTTCTACTATCTTCTCCATCGACCAAGTCACCTTCATTGGAATAAATCGGGCGACTTTAGTCAAACGATCCATGATAACCCACACAGTATCCAAACCCGTAGAAGTCGCTGGTAGGCCTACTATAAAATCCATGGATATGGAATCAAACTTCCACGTGGGTATCGGCAATGGCTTCAACAGTCCTCCTGGCCTTTGATGCTCGATCTTGACTTTCTAGCAGGTGAGACAACGTGCAACGAAGTATGTGACTTCCTGCTTCATCCTTGGCCACCAAAAATACTCTTTCAGGTCCTTATAGAGCTTTCCACCACTTGGATGTACCGAATAGGGTGTATTGTGAGCCTCTTCCATGATCCGATTTCTCAATCTCGAATTCTGGGGCACACACCACCTGTTGCGGAATAGAAATTAGTATCCACTAGGTGAAAACAGTCTAACTGTAACCTTTAACTCCATTACCTGTTGCGGAATTTCATACCGCCATCTGAATCAATCGTGAAATCTTCTGCCTTGCCTTGAAGTTTGGCTTCACGAATTTTCTCGAGTTGCGGGTCTCCTTTCTCAAAGGTCTCAAAGTCCTTAAATAAATCCAAAGTACAACTCAAATCGTCTTTCCCAACAAGCTGGGCAGAACTAAATAATAAAGAAAATAAATAACATAAGATAGACTTCGGGTTCTCTCTATAAAACTTAACCAAGCACACAACCCGAACTAAAAGTAAGCCCACTTATGCGTCTTCATCATCACCTGAAATGGGGGGGTCCACCGTCAGTGGCGAGTAACTAGGCTGTTCCACTTAAGTGAGGGACCATTAACCATATAATATCATAGAATCATTCTAAGAAAAACGTACAAAAATACATGGAAATACGTACCAAAATACATACAAAATACGTATAAAAATACATACAAAATACGTATAAAAATACATACAAAACACGTATAAAAATACATACAAAATACGTATAAAAATACATACAAAATACGTATAAAAATACATACAAAATACGTATAAGAATACATACAAAATACGTATAAAAATACATACAAAATACGTATAAAAATACATACAAAATACGTATAAAAATACATACAAAATACGTATAAAAATACATACAAAATGCGTATAAAATACACACAAAATACGAATACATACACGTACGTACAAAATACGTATAGACTCGTATAGACATACCTGTAGAATACATATACAGATACATACATACATATACATATACTCGTACATTAATACATACATAAATACATACTTAACTACATACTTAAAAACATACTTATTTACATACTTATCAGACGTACGCAGCGGAAAACTTAACATACTATACTTATACAATACATAGAATTATACATATAAATACATTGACATATACATATTCATATCCAACCTGTAAAATACTTGTCCTTCATATTATTACCCTAAACCCTTCTTTTAACCATCTTCTTAACTTTATGGACCGGTCATTAAAGCTCGTAAGGATGCCCGTGTACATCCCAACTTTCCTAAAATGCGCCAGGAAGAACCCGTGTATTCTACCCGTAGCTCTCCTTTGCAAGAACTAAGCCTAAGCTAAGGCCATAACTCCTAAATAGTAGCCCGTGTACTACTACTTAGACGACTACGCATCTTAAGATCCAGAACTGCCCAGAGACCACAGTAGGGCAGTGGCTTCGACTTAACCTAATCTGGTGACCTGTGTATCACCAAACAAGCGTCCGTTTCTTATCTTATCTTATCTTGTCTTATCGACATGGCCATCGTGAGACCAATACTCATTATCATCTTATAACTTTATCCTTATCATTATATTATTCCTTTCCTTCATATTATAACTTATCTTCTTAGTTCCTTTTAATTCCTTTAATTATATTCATTCCTAAAATTACAATCTAAATTATTATAAGCCAAAAATTAACTGAAATTGATCATAATCATCATAGGACCACTCGACTTTTTCTATAACAATATGTTAATTAAATTAATTCATTAAACAATCATATAAACAATTTAATAAATCATTTAAATCAACAATTAACAACAAATATTGCTTAAAACATGATAAAAATCCTATTTTTCATATTCCATGCCACTCGACATTTTCCACCAAAAATACCAAAATTAATACTTTAAATTAATTAAATACAATCATCAATAATTAATCTAATAAACTTTATAATAACAACTAAAACCATGCTTTAAACATTAAATCATCAAAATTAGACTAAAACAAGAACAAAATCAATTCTTTTATACCTTTGAACCACACGGTTAGCATGAGACAAATAATACATCAAGAACAATTTTAAGAATTAATAATAACTTGATTAAATGAAAATTAAATTAAAGATTATAAATAATTATTCAAGAATTATCAAGATTCAATCATAAAAATCAGATTTTTAATTCTCTTTTAACCTCTATGCTACTCGACTTTTACATATGTCAAGAACAAAATATTAATTTTAATTCCAGACTTTATTTTATCAATTAAACAATCAAGATTACTGTTTTAATTCAAGAAAACATCACAAATTCATCATGAAATTATCATGCATCACTCGACAATCACATAATAATCCAAGAACAAGTTTAGACAATTTATCATACAATTATTCAATATAAACATGTAATTTAAATAAATTATTTTATACATAGATTGAATTAAAAAAATTAAAGATTCACAAAGATTACATAAAATATCAAGAAAAAATATCATATTTAATATATCATATAGTTCGAATAATATTAACCTATCATGACACTAATTCTATCAATTTTTCCTAGTTTAATCCTAATTAACTATATAGTTAAATTGTACCAAACTTAAACAGAATAGTCTAGTTACCTGGATTAGGAAGAAAATTAAGAGAAGTATCCCTTGGGTACTCGAAAATACACGGCCAACAAGAGGGTTCTTTTGGTGAATTTGTGTGAATATTTTGGAAGTAAGAAGTTAAGGGAAATAAAGTTACAAGTATTGTTCCCTATACAAATAATTATTTAGAACAAGAGAACAAATAAATCAAAAAAATAAGGGAGGGGGCTGTGTGAAAAGAGGGAGTTTAGGAGGAATAGGGTAAAGTTAGTTAGTGGTTGAGTTAAACTAGGAGACCAAGTAAAATAGCTAACTTAGAATTATTAATTAAATAAATAAGCAATTATCTAATTAATAAATAAATTTAGGAAGAACAATATTCCTTGGCCATGAAGTGGGGGCCGGCCAAGGGAAGTAGTTTGGGTCATTAGGCCCAAATTTGAGGTAAGGGGAAAAGAAATAAGAGTATCAGTCCAAATATTCGGGCCCTTTGGACGTAGAATAATAAAATAACATTAATAAACCGCGAAATTTTCTGGCCCTGAATTTCGGGTTATTACAATTATCCTAGGTTTTCATGTTCAATTAGTTTCTTAGCTTAATTTCTCTCTAGTTTCTCCTTAGATTACATTAAATCTCTTTAATCTTCAGTTATTAATTTTGATCTTTTATTATGGAATCAATGAAGAATCTTTTTTCATCAATGGAAATGGTAGCTTAAACTTGTTCTTGGGATTTGTTTCAATGATTCTAAAAAGTTCCTTGTGAGGATTCTCTAACTCTAAACTATTTCATTACTTCAATTATTTACTTGCTCTTATATGAATTGTTATTGGTTATGTTGAATGTTTTAGCTTGATCTTTATCTTGTTATTATATTTTACAAAATCATTACTAGGGTTTGAACATCATCGATTATTGTGTTCAACCTCGAGTAGCAACTATCTTGTTCATGCTTAAGCGCATTCTTATTGTGAACAATTTAGTAGAGCTTGTTTAAATGATAATTGTTTACTGCGTATTCTCTTAAAGCTTTTGTTCACTGCGTGTTCATTGAACATTAAGGGTTTTAGGCAATTTACGATTTATCTTGTCTAGCTAAATTAAGGGGACAACAAGAGTTTACTCTTGTCTATAATTAATTAAGTATTGAAGTGGTTTGGTAATTGAGTGTCTAATTCAATTAGCTGAGTAAGAGTTGTTGTAACCGAATCCTAAGATTCTTTAGAACTAGAATATTCCCGTAATCACTTAGTTGTTAGTTCCTTTTGTTACTAAAATCTCCAATTCCCCTCCCCCCCTGTTACGAATATCACTAAGGAATTAGTGATTTCCCCTTTAAAAATCCAAATACATTTTAACACAATTAAATCGACCCTTTACACTAGTTGTAATTGGAGAGTAGGAGAAAATTACTTTGATAAGTATTTTATTTTTAACGACATAAAAGGCCTACCAAATATTCTTGATGATTCTTGTTATTTCTCGGTTGTTCTTGGAAATAAATCTTGTAAAGTTTTTACGTTCTTGAAAGGGTAGTCTAAGTCCTTGTTTTAAGACGTTTTCTTGGGTAATTTTTGAATTAAGGTGGTCTTAGATTTTTTATTTCTATGTTTTATATCGGGCTTGATGATCGTGTCGATAAGATGTCGAATTTTTTTTCAGAACTCAATCGCTTAACTTAGTGAAACACGAGTAGCTAATAAGGGTTAAGTCGAGGCCGCTACCTTGTGTTCGATCATGGGGTAGTTAGTGTCCTAAGATATGTTGTCGTCTGGTTAGTGAAACATGAGTAGCTAGTCCAAGGGTATTGGCCATACTTAGGCATAGTTCTTGCAAAGGAGGACTACGGGAAAACGCAAAGGTTGACCCGGCATGTGTTTAGGAAGTTGAGAAACGCAAAGGTTGACGAACAAGCATAAGACGGTACTGTCATAAGTTTATTATATGATATGATATGATAGGATAGGATATGATATGTTATGATGTACTATGATGTGTTTCGTTAGTTTGGTCTTTCGAAATCTGTTTTGGTTTTGGAGGAAAGGACACAAAGTGGTCGATCCTGAATTTTGCTGTTCCGGTTGCGGACACGTAGTACTTCTATTGTTCTTTTATTCGTTGGTTTGGAAAGCATTTTTTGAATAAGTTTTGGATAGGGTTCCGTATTACGATATGATTTGATATGTTTGTTTCTGCTGCGATTGGATGGCAGGTATGTGACTGTGTTAATTTGCGTGGCTTAGTCTATCTTATGTTGCATGCTTGAGTTTCCTATTTGAATAGGACAGTCTAGTTACTTGACACTGATGGTGGAACTCCATATTTTTCAGGTAACGATGTTGAGTAGCTGTTGTTCTATTTTGTCGGGCTTGGGCGTGTGTATCTGTGAGATTGTAGATAGATTTAGTTTTACATTCGTTATTGTTTAGTATGTTGGTTTAGTACTTTGGTGGATTTATTACATTGGATATTTTGGGATGTAGTTGTACTTGGACTACGTTGATTTTGGAGTATTAATAATGGTATTTGGGACTATTGTTTAAAGTTTTTAGTATTTCATTTTTTCGTTAAGAGTGCATTTCGGCTTTATATCGTATTTCTTTACTTTGTAAAAGTCGGGGTGTTACATCATTAATCTTAGAATACTCAAGGGCCAAAATTAGATTAAAAACTAAAGAAACTAGGAAGAGTAAAAATGCACATCTGGAAATGGGGTTGCACCGTGCACGATCGTGCAGGAGGACCATATACGGTCGTGCAAGTCAGAAAGAAGCTACTTCCTATTTTGAGTTGTAGTGACACGACCGTGCAAAGCTAGCATGCACGGTCGTGCAGACTAGCTTGTACGGTCGTGCATCTGCTGCACTTCCCCTTCTTTTGCAGGAAGTTAAGGATAAGCTTGATGTTGAAGCCCCTCTGTAACACCCCAATAATTCTCATCAAGTTATAAAAGCTAATTATAAGGAATACTGAGAATTATTAAAGTATTATCGCCACGTGTGGAAACGTATCGGCTTACTCAGAATTTTGCAGCGGAAATAAAAATAATACTAAGTTAAAAGAAAACTAAATCTTATTACAACTTGGAACCATTAAGGCCCTGAAATTTATTGAATCAACTCAAACGAAATAAATCCAACTTAATAAATAAAAATGTCTAAAAATCTCTCAAACTAAAACGTCAAATCGAATTTGGAAAAATAATTCATTAAGTAAATAAATGTTTCAGAAACCACTCATCACTCAAGCCCATAAGCGTCCCTGAATTCCTGCACAGACTTACCTTGACCCTGAACGACTGCTCACCAATAATTGGGTCATCACAGGGTCAAGATAACAACAAGACCAAATTTGTACGGCGTCAGCAAAGCTGAGTACGGCAATTAAACAAGCATACAGATCTATTTCATATAAAGTCATGTCAAAGCTTAAATACTATGGTGAGTAATTAGTTATTATTCCTTGTTTAGCACATTGATTATTAAGGGGGCCCTCTAGAGCCGAAGCCAGTGTAAGCACCGGGCGAGTTGTCTATGCCTAGAAGGTGACCATGGGAGCTACCCACGTCACAAATAAAGGAACACGTGGATCCTACAGTTCCCTTAAAGTCACGAGACCTGCCGTGACCCCAACCCACACCCATGCCAATACTCCAGACGTGCACTGGTCTAGAGTTTTAATGCTTACCCGAATCTTTCACTTTAAGTGATTAATGTCTTGAGAGTTGTTACACATAACAAGCACACACAAACAATTCACATAACACTTGTTTTAATTTATTGTTCAGATAAAACACACTGAACTCTTGTCTATTAACGAGATTCCCATTAAAACGTATGTCTTAAGTGGTATCCCAAAGCTACTAAAGGGCACGAAATATTCGGAGAATCTATTCATGCATTACCAACAAACTTGAAAGGGACAACCTGTCCATATGCAAAATAAATTTGCAACTATTAAACTTGAAAGGGACAACCTGTCCATATGCAAAATAAATTGCTACTAATGAAGCATGAAATATTCAAAGAACCTATTCATGCAATATTCTCTTGTATAATCGGGAACATGAAATAATCCTTTCTATTATTTTCTTAACAGGTTTGTAAACACAAGTTATACAAACAACCAAAAACACCACAACCAATCATGTTCCACAGAATCACAACAATCATGAAAGAAATATGCAAAGTCCTAACATGATACTACGTCTGAACACTTATCAATCACGCGTACCTCGAATAAACCTGGTGGTACTCCACCTTTTCCTTTCAGAAATCGCCTAAGTAATATTCCTCGCGGGGCACAGCGGCCGGCGGTGACGACAAGGCAGCAGGTGGCGGCGGCTACGGTCAGACGGCGCTCCGGTGACGCGACGACGAGGTGGTGCTGCGTCCGGTGGTACTGGGTCCGATGGTGTTTCTGTTTTTTTTCCTTTTCGAAGATCGAGAGCAGCACGGTGTGGAGGTTACTGCGGGGACCGGCGAGGGTCGGCGGCTATACGGTGGTTGAAGGTGGTGGTAGTTGGGTGGTTATGGAGGTTGAAGGTTGAAGATTATGGGTTGAAGATGAAGATTGGAACTTGATTTTGAATTTTTTTTTTCTTTTCTTCTTTGATTCACGGTGAGGGAGAAGCAGAGAGTGAAGATTTTTTTTATTTTTTTTTTTCTTTTTGCTTTTTGACCTAATTTGGTTTACCCTGGGGTATTTATACTGTTATGTGTTTAGGGTTTCTCAATGGGTTGGGCCTGTGGCAAACCCCTTTTAAGCCCTTATTAATTTAAACACTGAATTTATTTATTATTTCATTCTTTTTATTTATTTATTTATCTGTTCAAACGATTCCCGACCGACAATTAAAACCTTTATTAAATATTACCCATAATTTTCGTAAAAACGATTTCAAACATATAAATTATTTACATTTGCATAAAATAAAAATATTTAATTTATTTTATTACTTCCAAACCCGAAAATATTCGTTATGAGCGTAAAATCGCATATTTATGTGTAATTAACTCTTATACCAGGGTATAAAAATATGGGGGATTACATTCTACCCCCCTTAAAAGAAGTTTCGTCCCCGAAACTTTGGTGCTAGTGACTTTAAGAATCAAAATGCTAAATAAGAATCTAAGGATGGACTAGAGCTGCTGTAACTTGTCAAACTTTCTATATGCACCACTTGTGCCCTAAGCTAGGCAATATGCCCAAAGACTATTGAAACTTGTCTTAAAGCGAGGAAAATTTATCGTACCAAATGCAAGCATGCAAAAATGGTACCTAAAATGCTATAAAAATGCTGTAAAAAAAACGCGAATTTCTATCGCATTCTACCCCCCTTAAAGAAAAAGAGTTACGCCCTCGTAACTCACCTCATTGAGAAACTGCGGGGTAATTTCCTCATTTCCTTTATACTCACCTGCTTGCTAGTGAATTTTGAAATTCGTTTCCACTTATTCATACTCTTGATAACCAAATCACTCTTATTACAAAGACATCTATAAGAAAATAAACTTCCAAAATATGGATGTCTTCTTCTTATATCAACTAAAATTACATAATATGCCTCATATATAAATATAATTCAAGTGTTTCGAAATATCGAACAAATAAAGTATCTATTGATTTCATGAGTAAAGTTATTCTATAGGAAATTGTTACCATTGCTCTCACATGCCTCAAGCAATCTTATGTACTTTAAGCTCAGCTTTTCCTTTTGCCAAACAAACACATATATCATTTGAAAATCTCCAATGCAACTCAAAATGAATCTTCCATTATTGGATCTATTCCCTATAATGGCCTAATACCTACAAAATGAAACAATATGCTCGACTTTAGTTCCTAAACTATGTTTCACTCTTCTCCAAAATTTTGCTAAGATTTTAAGTCCCTTACTACGTTAATAATTCCTTTTCCTTTATTGTAAAAAGAGCTATATGGTTCTCATTTCTCGTTGTAGGCATCTCATTTGTGAAAACATACATATTTGAATTCTATTTCCAGATCACAACAGTTAATGAATACACATTATTTACAGAGACAACATCAACCATTCTTTCCCTCTTTTAACAACTAAATATCCCAAAATGAATTAGATAACTTCATAATAAACACTTAATTAGCTCATCACATAAATAACTCACTTCTTAGTAAACAATAAATAACATACTATTTTGTGATGCTCACATAGTTTCTCACAATCCAAAAACACATATTACTATTTGATAAAAACATTGAATTTTCATAGCCCAAAATGTTAAGCCATAATTCTTAGTTTCTTTGTTTCCACGACCCGCATCGCTTCTTTGTTTCCTTGTCCTCATCCATAGCTTGGTTTCTTACCAAAAGTATAACCCAAAGCAAAATACTTAAATAAGCGTCCAATACCCTCCTCTTTGCTATATTATTATTTAATCCAACTAAAAATTTACATAGGTTACCATGTCAAACTCATCATTGTCATTAAAATTCAACTCCTTACTCAAAAATTTCATTACCCGCTTTCAATATTGTAAATAAGCCATAATCTTTGACTATCTCTAAGCCTCATGCTTGCTTCATACCTAAGTGTCTTTATCAACATGTTACTTTTAGTTCTTATGGTCGATGTGTATGTCACAAATCACACGATACCACAATATCTTAAAATTCCCAAAACTAAAACTATCATCAGTACATCTACATTCTCGTAGTGTATCTAACCTCATATAGTTCTATACTTCATCTTTATACAATAAGCTTTCTTTTCTTTTAATGGTCTCACTTCATATTAGTAACTCCTCACCACAAGCTACACTTTTAATCCGCAAAACAAAAGTTGGTGCTCTATATAGTTGATTTGTTCCTCATGATGGTTGGAAAAACTCACACTGTAAATAACCATTTAAACGAATTTCGGTCATTTCTTCATCAGAGATGTAATAACCTCTAAAGAAATCCCTAACAAGCCTATTATAGAAATCAACTTAACCCCAAGTCGCAAACATCCTTCAAAGTATAAATCATTTGATAATAATAGCTTTAGTCTTTACTAGCTCCATCAATATATTTTCTTTTTGAAACCAATGTCCCATAGTTGTAATTCCTTTATTCATAATTACCTCACACTAAGGCCCCATAAACAATCGATTCTTTCAACATGACTCACAAAACACTCCTTAATCACTCATTACACTTTTCTTTAATCCTTTAAAATTCTCTTACGTCAATAAGATCAGTCTCTCATATCCGATTAAGAATCTTCGAGAACTTTCTTCATTAAGTCCCAAAAAGGTATCGCGATGGTCAGCTAGTTGATCAGCTCAATGGTATTGATTAACCTTATATCATCCACATTAATTCCTTAAACATCATACTAGATATTCCCATTAATCATTTTTTTTTAATTACCTAAATTCCTCGATCCTTCAAGTCATCCCATAGTCACTCCATCCTGGGCCGTGGATACTTAATAAATCATAGTACTGCACTATCCTCTATCGCTTTTAGCAATGTAAAGCCTCATAAATTCATTTGCGCTAAAATACTTGTTCTTCTCCAAGTGACTATCATAACTTCTAATAAGTAATTCGTATAATCAATCAACACTCACTCTTCTTATAG
This sequence comes from Salicornia ramosissima, assembly GCA_951394345.1. NCBI lineage: Eukaryota > Viridiplantae > Streptophyta > Magnoliopsida > Caryophyllales > Amaranthaceae > Salicornia > Salicornia ramosissima. Next base: position 32,114,303 of record OX596237.1, read on the forward strand.
GACACTTTTAAACTTATCTTTTATGGTTCTAATTAAAACTTTTAATTGGTGGTGAACTCAATAGCTTCCTTAGGCGATATTTCCCAAACCTTTATTCCCAATAGACAATTGAAATTCATTTATGCTTAACGCATCCGCTATCTTCCCTTTACTCTACTTTTCCCTTCTTTGAGTCAATATCACATAGACCAAAAGTAATTAATATTCCTTTTAGAACGAACTCTCTCATCTATACTTCTAAGATATCCCAAATGCTTTAATAACATCCTAAAGTACAAATAAGAAATGAAATTCTCCAAGATTTCCCCAACGAAACTTATGCTCTTCACACTTCGTCCTTATCTCATATTTATACAACATAAATCCATTTCACAACAATCCCATTGTTTTTTTTTTATGCTAAGGGGTCAACATAGAAATTACATCCTCTTATAACAACAGATAATCTTTTAGGTAATTCGGTATGCATGCTAAATCAAACTTAATTTCCCATTCCTTGAAACAGACTTGGATAAATCAAAACACATACTCCTATTCCGAACTAAACTTCAACTAAAGCAAAGCTCTAGGAGATATGATATTGAAGACATTCATAAACTGATCACCTTCCTCCTTGCCCATCAAGGCCAACTTGTTCATAGTATTGGATCCTCTTCTTCCTTAGGTTCTAGTACTTCTCACTTCTTCACTTGGCAATGGTAACTTAACCCTTATATTATTTTTCTAAGAAGGAAAGAGAGACAATTATAATTTTCCTCTTAGGTATTCCACGAAGTACCATATCTTCAATGACAATTATGAACATTAACTATTGGAATTATACTGTTGACAAAATTTTTGGTGGTTTCGATTTCTGAGGATATCAAAACTACTAAATAACTTTAATATGATTTAAGTGGACACTTGATAGCATCTACTAATACATTTTCAATAGTAAACATTATAGCGCATTAATGCAATAAAGTTGAACTTTACTCAATTCTACTTAATGCAATGGAAAATCCATGCGAAACTTGCTTATTTTTGTTGGCTTAGAACCAAAGAAAATTATTGAAATTCTAATACTTGCATAACCAAAATAACATGACAAACGACATAATAATCATTACTCAAAGAAATATGAAAATAATAAAGTTAATTGAAATATTCCTTGCTTAACTATTCCAAAAGTGGTTGTGCTTAAGAGAAATTTCAATCTTATATACTAAATGGCCTCAACCTTTCCTCATGAACATCAAAATTACCATGACATAACAACTTACTATGCAAAGTACACTATCATTCTAAGACTAAATCCCCAAACACATTTGTAGTTCATCCCATTTATAGTCCAACCACAAATAGTAACACTCTATAACATCAAATTATCTCATTGTCAAAAGACCGCTTCACACTTTTTATCACCATTTTTTTTTCCATCGTTGATACTAATGTCAGCGTTTTCGTCACTAAAATCTACTAAGGCTTCACGATCACTTAAGTGAGTTCTGCCAAAATTTCATTTTATGTGTCCCTAGATCTTACTAACTTCCTATTCCTCATTACAAATGTCCTTAACAATCAATTTGACAGATAATCATCCAATTTCATTTCTTATTCATCCCCAATTATATCCTTTGTTGAAATGTTTTTACTTCTTTCTCTTATTCAATCCTGCTTTCACTTAGAGATATATAACAAATTTCATTTTGCACCAAACGCTCTCTTGATTCCTCTAACTATCATCCTTATCAATATTACCCACTCCAATGTTATACTCTTGACCTAGTTACTTTTTAACAAAATGAGTTAATTTGCTACCTCGGATCCAGGGTATAGACGTGACATTTAGTTCTTTCTTTAGAAAAATATAAAAGCTCCCAAGTAATCAAAGAGACCTCATTATCATTTGGAAAATAATGCAAAACACATCCAAAAAAAAAAAAAAAAAAAATACTCACATAATCGTTGATCTCATTGGCATCAACCCAAACATAAGCATGTGCTTAACCTCAACCACCCTTAACGAATTTCCTCCGATCCCTTTGCAACTCCTCAATGTTGTAAAAAGAGACACTTCTTAAGTACTCATAAATATCCTTTGTTTTTTTTTTATTCTTTTTTTTTTATCCCTAAAAGTTAACTAAGTGCATGATGGAAAGGGCAACTTAATAACCTGAAAAGTACATAATCTCACGAAATCTTAAATGAAAACCCAAAATAACAACATAACTCCAATAATACAATCATTACTGCAACGCGGCTACCATATAGTTTCAGGAGATATGTGTGGTTCACAACACATAAAGCTAAGGCATATAATACTACACATATAAACCACGTACAAGTAATGCAAGAATGCAATAAAATGATATGCTTAAATTCTACATGTCCTTTCCAAAATTTGCACTAAAACTTTCTTTTAAACTTAAAACACAACTTTTACCATACCATCTCAAGTATACATCAAAATTCCACACAACCATATTGAGACACTATAAAACACACATAGAAAAATAAACTAGTCATTTTCATTCCCTTCCCAAATCCTCACTAAGGTCAAAAGAAAGAAAAATTTGAATTTAAATGTTTTATTTTGCTTTTAAATTATCCTTTGTTTTTTTTTTTTGTAAATGAAAGTATATTTAGAATTTAGAAAGAAAAAAATTGACTTTTAAAGAAAATTTTTGGATCAAAAACCTGAGGCTAACTGATACCACTTTGTAACACCCCAATAATTCTCATCAAGTTATAAAAGCTAATTTCAAGGAATACTGAGAATTATTAAAGTATTATCGCCACGTGTGGAAACGTATCGGCTTACTCAGAATTTTGCAGCGGAAATAAAAATAATACTAAGTTAAAAAGAAAACTAAATCTTATTACAACTTGGAACCATTAAGGCCCTGAAATTTATTGAATCAACTCAAACGAAATAAATCCAACTTAATAAATAAAAATGTCTAAAAATCTCTCAAACTAAAACGTCAAATCGAATTTGGAAAAATAATTCATTAAGTAAATAAATGTTTCAGAAACCACTCATCACTCAAGCCCATAAGCGTCCCTGAATTCCTGCACAGACTTACCTTGACCCTGAACGACTGCTCACCAATAATTGGGTCATCACAGGGTCAAGATAACAACAAGACCAAATTTGTACGGCGTCAGCAAAGCTGAGTACGGCAATTAAACAAGCATACAGATCTATTGCATATAAAGTCATGTCAAAGCTTAAATACTATGGTGAGTAATTAGTTATTATTCCTTGTTTAGCACATTGATTATTAAGGGGGCCCTCTAGAGCCGAAGCCAGTGTAAGCACCGGGCGAGTTGTCTATGCCTAGAAGGTGACCATGGGAGCTACCCACGTCACAAATAAAGGAATGAGCTCAATCCGCTAATGGAACACGTGGATCCTACGGTTCCCTTAAAGTCACGAGACCTGCCGTGACCCCAACCCACACCCATGCCAATACTCCAGACGTGCACTGGTCTAGAGTTTTAATGCTTACCCGAATCTTTCACTTTAAGTGATTAATGTCTTGAGAGTTGTTACACATAACAAGCACACACAAACAATTCACATAACACTTGTTTTAATTTATTGTTCAGATAAAACACACTGAACTCTTGTCTATTAACGAGATTCCCATTAAAACGTATGTCTTAAGTGGTATCCCAAAGCTACTAAAGGGCACGAAATATTCGGAGAATCTATTCATGCATTACCAACAAACTTGAAAGGGACAACCTGTCCATATGCAAAATAAATTTGCAACTATTAAACTTGAAAGGGACAACCTGTCCATATGCAAAATAAATTGCTACTAATGAAGCATGAAATATTCAAAGAACCTATTCATGCAATATTCTCTTGTATAATCGGGAACATGAAATAATCCTTTCTATTATTTTCTTAACAGGTTTGTAAACACAAGTTATACAAACAACCAAAAACACCACAACCAATCATGTTCCACAGAATCACAACAATCATGAAAGAAATATGCAAAGTCCTAACATGATACTATGTCTGAACACTTATCAATCACGCGTACCTCGAATAAACCTGGTGGTACTCCACCTTTTCCTTTCAGAAATCGCCTAAGTAATATTCCTCGCGGGGCACAGCGGCCGGCGGTGACGACAAGGCAGCAGGTGGCGGCGGCTACGGTCAGACGGCGCTCCGGTGACGCGACGACGAGGTGGTGCTGCGTCCGGTGGTACTGGGTCCGATGGTGTTTCTGTTTTTTTTCCTTTTCGAAGATCGAGAGCAGCACGGTGTGGAGGTTACTGCGGGGACCGGCGAGGGTCGGCGGCTATACGGTGGTTGAAGGTGGTGGTAGTTGGGTGGTTATGGAGGTTGAAGGTTGAAGATTAGGGGTTGAAGATGAAGATTGGAACTTGATTTTGAATTTTTTTTTTCTTTTCTTCTTTGATTCATGGTGAGGGAGAAGCACAGAGTGAAGATTTTTTTTTTTTTTTCTTTTTGCTTTTTGACCTAATTTGGTTTACCCTGGGGTATTTATACTATTATGTGTTTAGGGTTTCTCAATGGGTTGGGCCTGTGGCAAACCCCTTTTAAGCCCTTATTAATTTAAACACTGAATTTATTTATTATTTCATTCTTTTTATTTATTTATTTATCTGTTTAAACGATTCCCGACCGACAATTAAAACCTTTATTAAATATTACCCATAATTTTCGTAAAAACGATTTCAAACATATAAATTATTTACATTTGCATAAAATAAAAATATTTAATTTATTTTATTACTTCCAAACCCGAAAATATTCGTTATGAGCGTAAAATCGCATATTTATGTGTAATTAACTCTTATACCAGGGTATAAAAATATGGGGGATTACACCCTCAGCCTTTGCAAGGCCTATCCATGTATAGAAACTCTAATAAGTACTTCTATTACCACAAAGATGTGGGGCATGACAACTATATATTGTTTTAATCTCAAGAAGTTGCTGGAAAAATTGGCTGCCAGGGGCATGCTTGAGCCCTATGTGGTGAAAGTTTAAGAGGAAAATCGTTCAAAATTTTGGCGAGGACGAAGATATTGACCCTGAATTACTAGCATTTATCTCTAGAGGAGTTGCCTCAGGAAGGCCGGCCAACAAAAGGACTAAGGACCATCTCCGAAGTCTCTAAGTTATGGTCTCTGAGAAGAAAGATGAAAGATTCCCTAATGTGTTGATTGGGGAAAAGGACCGGCCTGTAATCCAAACACTTCATGACGACCCATAGATAGTGGTCGGATTCAAAGTGGTCAATCTGAAAGTTTGTGTAATGAAGGCATGTTTGAATGCGACCAATGCAGGGATTGTGCTGCATCTTATGTTAATGAAGTCAGTGTCTAATCATTGGAGCATGGGCACCTTACATTGTAATAAACAACCGCCTGTGGGTGTTACCCCACTATTCTTAAGGTCTTAGTAGGCCAAAATACAAAGGGATACAATAGAAGAGTCAAGAATAGACTGGTCAGGGTTGGTGATTATTATGTTCTAAGGAAGATGGAAGCTCAAGGACGAGAAAATAAGGCAAACTCACAGCCAACTGGGAAGGAACATATAAGTATTTGAGGTCATCCATGATGGTACATACCGTCTAGAAACTATGGAAGGAATTGTCGTTCCCAAGTCCTGAAATATGGACAACTTGAGGTATACTTTTAATTTTTAAACTGTAAATTCTTGAACTTAAAATTTCTAGGCTATGTACCCAAATCAATACTAATGAAAAAGGGCAGGACATAGTCCCAAAAGGCCCCATCTATCGTTGAATAGAAAAAGGGCATGACATAGTCCCAAAAGGCCCCATCAATTGTAGAATAGGAAAAGGGCGGGACGTAGTCCCAAAAGGCCCCATCACTTATTAAATTGAATATTCTAAGGATAGTGTCCTATATATTGTCCATAGACATAGACCGAATGCCTTGTTGTTAAACTAGGCACCAAGTCCTAATTCCCCAATGATTGGTCCCAAAATAGGGCCACCCATGCCCCTTTATATATAATATTCAAAGTGACTCATTAAAAGGTGCTTCGTTATATTAGCAATTGGCCGAGTAACTTAATTAAGATGGTTCACTAAGGGGTGCCTCGGCTGTAATTGGCTGAGACATTCGGGAAAAAAAAAAGAAGAAGAGAAGGTTCATTGAAGGGTGTATTGGCATTAAATGAATGAACCATCTAAAATATGATAGTGACTCACTAAAGGGTGTCTTGGCCTTAAGTGACCGAGACATCTAAGAATTGAAAGTGATCCACTAAACTATGCCTAAATTATAATTGGACCAGCCAATCGATAATTTAAAAATGATTAACTAAAGGGTGACTTGGACCTTAAGAGTCATCCAAAATTTGAAAATCAATCATTAAAACAACTTTGAGCAATCCACTCAGTTCAAATACCTTAGCGATGGTTATTTGCCAAATATTTAAACCAACTACATTGCTCAGGGGCATAATAACATAAATATGCAAAGGAAGTTAAAGCTAATTATAAATAATGAAACTCAATATAAATGAAAGCCTCGTCATATTAAACATAAAAACTACAAGGCATATTACAGGGAAAAGCAGGCTAGCCGCTTAAAAATAAAAAAGTTGCTCACAACACCCCCACTAGTGGGGTGATAGCAAGCAACAAACCAAAAAAAACCCACTCGACCTATGAGAAGGACGAGTAAGGCAATGTTTAAAAGTTGCTCAAAACACCCCCACTTGGCCTATGAAATGGCCTAGTGTAGTGATTGCAAGCATCATTCCAAAAACAACCCACTTGGCCTATGAAATGACCTAGTGGAGCAGTGTTTAAAAGTTGCTCACAACACCCCCACTCAACCTATGAAATTGCATAGTGGGGTGAATGCAAGCAACATTCCAAAAATAACCCACTCGACCTATGAAATGGCCTAGTGGGGTGATTGGAAGCAACATTCCAAAAACAACCTACTCGGCCTATTAAATAACCTAGTGGGGCAATCTTTAAAAGTTTCTCACAACACCTTACTCGGCCTATGTAATGGCCTAGTAGGGTGATTGAAAACAACCCACTCCGCCTATGAGAAGGACGAGTAGGGCAATGTTTAAAAGTTTCTCACAACAACCCACTCGAAATATGAAATGGCCTAGTGGGGTGATTAATTGCAAGCAACATTCCAAAGGACGACCCACTCAGCATATCCATGGACCGAGTAGGGTTGTTGCAAACCATAATTAAAAAAACAACAACCCACTTGGCCTATGAAAGGACCGAGTGGGGTTGTTACAAACAACATTCCGAAAACGACCCACTCGACGTATCCAAGGACCGAGTGGGGCTGTTGCAAACTAGAATGAAAAAAAAACATCTCACTCGACCTATGAAAAGACCGAGTGGGGTTTTTGCAACTCACCATTGAGTCTTCCTTCTTGTATATCCAGGTCTTCATCTTTGCCTGGTACATCTTGTCTAGGTACTAGTCACCAGTCACCTCCACCTTCTTCTCTTTGGAAAGCTTAGACATGGCAGATTAAAAAAAAAGGAGATAGTTCAAACTCAAGAATCATTCAATACATAAAAGAAAGACGAGCTTTAATTTATCACTACCAATAGCCTGACTCAGGCCAACAACGGACAAAAAGTTGTTGTCCCTAAAAAATATCCAATTCGGCACCCAAACTATGGGTACATGGATCCTCTTACACCCCATCACAGATAACCTTGGTTTTGAAATGATCCCCTTGTAAGATCTAATCATCTAGAGCAGGGGCGAAGCCAGAAATCAAAACATAACGGGGCCAACAATACACACATATATAAACAAAATTTAACTAATCCACCATACTTTAAAAATTAATACTCTAGATCAAAATATCGAATAAGAAACATTGAAGAATATTTATTTCATTTGTACTCTACGTACTTTTAAATTAGCAAAATCATTAACTAATGAGTCTAAATCGAATTTTTTTGCAAGCACTTTTTCAATGTACACCACTAAAATGTCGCTAAAAAAAAAATCCTCCATACGATTCCGAAGTGTAGTTTTGACAATGCTCATTGCTGAAAATGCACGCTCACATGATGTTGTTGAAACCGGAAGAGTTAGAACAAGACGAATCAATCTATCAAGAAGAGGATATGCGGTAGCAACTTTTCCCATGTTAGTCAATACCTTCATTACTTATGATAGCGTTGATAATTTTTGTAGCTCGGGGTTCCGTTGAACATCTAAGTGAAAATGTTGTAGCTCAGAAGAAAGTTGACATTTCTCTTGAGTAGAGAAATCTTCAGGGTAATGTTTGTTAGCAAGGAGCCATATCTTATTAACATCAAAAGATTTGTATGAGTCCTTAGGATCTAATCCTGAGCTTAGCAAAAGAAGATCGATCATTTGCTCATCAAATCTGTAACAAATTTCATGTAGTTGTGAATCAATTGCAGCTAAGAATAAATCAACTCAAAAATGATGCTCCATTGTTATGTTAATAGGAAGACGAGATCGACCTTTACTAGTAGTATAAGGAGCAGTCATATCGGGGATTTCAACACCATTTGCCTCACAAAAAGATGTAACTTCCATTAGTAAATCATCCTATCCATTGTCTCTAAAAGTCTGAATTAATTCCTTTGTTGTATAAACAAGATTCATGGTATTCACAATATCTTGAGTGCGGCGTTGTAAAGCTTGACAAAGATTATCACTCAATGCCAATAGCTTCTTCATTAGATGCAAGAGAACAACAAATTCATAAGACATTAATGTATTATAGGCCGCATCAGCTTCCGAACGTTGAGTTCGATTTCCCTCTTTGATAATAGTCTGGAGAACTTCTCCTATAGGATTACATAACCTGTGCAAACTATTGATAGAGTTCAAATGAGATGACCATCTAGTGTCACCAGCACATTGTAGACTACTAATTTGATTCAACCCCCTTCCAGTTTTAATCCCATCATCGGCAACAATTTTGTCATTAATCTCAACATGATGGGCAATTTCTAACTCATCATGACGTTTGGAAGATGCAGACACAAGATTAATAATGATGGACAACTTGGTGAAAAATTGTTCTATAGGAATCACATCTCCAGTTGCTGCAACCAAAGCTAATTGAAGCCTATGAGCAAAACAATGAACATAATATGCATACGGTGAATCTTTTAATAACAAAGCTTTTAATCCATTGAATTCCCCACGCATATTTGATGCTCCATCATATCCTTGGCCACGGATATTCTTCACAGTTAGATTATGGTAAGCTAAAACATGATACAATGCTTGCTGCAAGGTTAATGATGTAGTATTTTTCACATGAATAAGATAAAAAAAAAAACGTTCTTTTAATACTCCATTTTCATCAACAAATCTCAAGAAAATTGCCATATGTTCTCTCAATGATATATCTTGTGATTCATCAAGTATAACGCAAAACTTTGCTTCCCCAATCTCTTTTCTAATTTATGCTCATACTTTACTTGCAAAAATATGCATAATCTCTTTTTGTGATGTGAAAGATATATATTGAGCATTCCCTAAATAAAAATTACTTAATATTAAAGCACACTTAGACATATTGAATTCATATGATTTGAAAATGGAAATTTATAAACCATCACTTTAAAGTATAGAATAACAAAAAGTACCTGGAGCATTTTGCAATACGATTTTCTCTAACTTTTTGTCAAATGATGCGGCAAATTTGATAAGCTCAATAAAATTTCCACGATTCTCAGACTTTTCACTTTCATCATGAGCTCTAAATGGGCAATTTTTGAAAGCCAACCAACGAGCAGCCTTAATAGAAGCTTGTAGACGTAACCTGTTGTTCTGAATTTCTTCTGCTGTTTGACTTAATAGCAGCCTTAATAGAAGTATTGTCTCAATACGTTGGTTCTGGTTCATCAAGTCTAACAAAGATTTCTCTGCTTTCTTATGTTATGAACTTGGTCCTTTTCCCATGTGCACTAAGAAAGCACAATATCGTCCAGAGTTCACTTTTCTCCAATTATTAAATCCTTCATGAGTAAAACACCCTTTTGGCTTTGTACAAAAAATAAAGTAAGGAAAGCAAAATGCTGCATCTTTTGATGGAGAGTACTCAAGCCAAGGAAATTGCTTAAACCAAGTGGATTGGAAAGATCGTCTATGCTTTTCAGGAACAGAGAAAGGATAAGCATCATAAATCGGTTGATATGCTTTCAATCTAATAAATTCCAACCAAATTATATATATTGCGCTCATCATTGGAATACTCATAAATTTGTTTACGCAATCCAGGATCACGCTCCAAACCATATGGGTTATCTTCGACGGCAGTGGAAGTTCTTTGAACTTTATGTGATTGAGTTTCTGAATTTGGATCATTGGTTCTTTTATTTGGCTCGGGGTTTGAATTTTCATTTTCTTGCATCACATTATTTTCAAGATCTAGATTTTTGTCCTCATTGTGATCTACTTTTTTGAAACAAAAAATCCAAAGTTCTTGTCTTCTTCATTTAACCTTGATAATATGACATATGACATCATATCAAAAATGTTAAAAAACAAGGAGCAAATGTTATCCTATTGTAGTATTCTATCATTTTCAAGTGAAATTCAGTCAAAAAAACAAAAAATGGACGATTTACAATGGCAAAAAATTATCAAATTAAAAGGCCTATGAACAACAACAAAAGCACTAAAACACTAACATATTCAAAATACCAAACAGAAACAATTAAAGGGCCTCTAAATATTCAAAATTTTACAAACATATCAAATTATCAATTCTATTTATCTATTGTACAAAAAGTAAAATTCCAAACAGAAAAAAAATACCTGCAATTCTACAAAGAAGGAAGAACAGTTAAATTTGAATCTTAAAGGATAATTTAGAGAGGTAAAAAAAAATTAGAGAGTAAATATGGAAACAATAATGGAATGAAATATGTGTTTAGTGTGTAATACGGTAATGATTTAGGGAAAAAATAATCTAATAGTTGACAGCCTGATTGTGTCGTTTGGGCTGAAGCGTTGAAGATTTGCTGAGTTGGAATATCAGCTGTCAGGCTGGAGGAATAAACCCACAAAAAACAAAAAAAATACAGCAAAACATGCTCTGGGGCGAAGACTCGATCACCCGTCCTCCGCCACTTTATACACGCACTTAACCATTGAGCCAACTATACTTGCAGTGTTATAGTATTATATTTAATATATATATATATAAATCCTCACAGGTGCCACATAAAAAAAAATAGGGCCGCAGGGGTGGGCCACAGGGTCCGGGCCCCTGCCAGCCCCCCCTGTAGCTTCGCCCCTGATCTAGAGGATGGGTAGGGGGCAAGTCTACCTCACGGCCATACAAATAAGGATTGGTGTTTTGTCGACTCAGTTTGCGAGCCAGTTCTTCGTCCTTAGCCTTAACATAGAGGAATCTATTCCTCCAGTCCCTCCATTTGTTGGATTTGGAGGTGGTCATCTGGTAGGAAGGCCGAGTGCTTAAAATGTACCAAGCATCACAGCTATTCTCCATCCTAAATGGTACATATCGGAAAAGCAGTTGAAGGACCTCGATATACATTCAACTCACATGTGCCAATATAGCTGAACATGCTAGACCAAGAATTAGGGTTTAGTTGCCAAATGCCAAGTTCATATCCATCCAACACCTCCATAATAAATAGATGCAGGGGAAACCAAAGGTCGAGATCTAGAACAACCTCATACACATGAATTGTATTTTTGGGCAACAGCCTTACTGTGGAACCAACCTAGGGCACCCAATACGTAACAACCCATAAATTAGCAACGTTGTTTTCGAAGAAAACTACAATACGAATCATTAATAAACGAAATTATAATAAACAAATCTTAAAACGAAAGCGGAAGCTCTAAAACTTAGCCATTTATTAATAAAAAATTATTCAATCAAAACTAGAATTATCCCAAATTTTTCATTAAACTACTAAAAATATTACTTCAAGCTAAGAATATTAATATCAGGCTATGACTAATACTAAATTGGGTAGCTAAACTGCTACTCTTGCAAGCTCACGAGTCCCAACCCTCGCTAACACCCGACTTATTTTTCTTCTTCACCTGAAAGGGGAATGGGGGGTCCACAGTCAGTGGGGAGTAATTAGAATGTTCTACTTAATAGTAGAATGCAATTAAGTATATAATAATCAGAATACAAATCCACCAATCACACGAATAAGTCAACATCAACAATTATATTCAAATATAACAACAATCAGTCAACGTAGCGGAAAAACATACAACTAAACCATAACCATTCTGTATATACTTTGCTAGGGTCACCTCAAGACTCTAGACTTCTTAAACTCTTAATTATCAACTTCCCAATTCATTCCATCAATCTAAACCAAAATCATTCTAACCACTTGCTATGGTCATCAATCTAGACTTCTTTAGATTCTTAATTATTCAATTTCAAATTCTTTCTTCCATTCTAATCCATGACCAGTCATATTCTCGTAGGGGAAATTTTTCCCCAACTTTCCTTTCTCTGGAATCTAAAACTGACACCATTCCGCAGTGGCACAGTGGCTTCGACTATGCCCGTGTTCGTGATCCTAATGCCACTAAACGGGTGGTCACTTCATAGTTTATCAATTTCTCATCTTTCATTATCTCAATCTCATCATCATCTTTCCTCATTATTTATTATGTATTTTATATGGTGCTCATACCGGCCGTCAATTCCTTAATAATCGGCATAACTGTCCGTCAATTCCAATTATCAGTATATGCCAGCCGTCAATTCCTTAAACTCGGTAGAGTATACCACAATTGAAAGTACTAGGTGACCGTAATTGGAACTGAGATGTTCGAAATCCCAGGAAAGAGAGGTGCGGCACGTATATCGACCATCTTAAATACCATGTCTTTCCTAGCCAGAGATCGGAAAAAAACAATATCCTCTTACTCTATTTTTGTTCCTTCATTATTATGTTATTATTTTATTTGGACTTAAACTTAAATTCTAAGTCAACCTAACTTGCTACTTAGTCAACTCTAGGTTAACAACCTAACTTGACTACTAAACTTAATAACAACTAAACGATCATAACAATTCACAATCATAAATTAAATAAAACAAGTAATTGCATATTTTAATTAAAACTTAAATTAAATAATTATTAACATAATTCGATTTTTATTTAACAAAAACACGTTTTTTATAATAAATAAAATAAAAGAATTTAATTAATAAATTTAAAACAAATAATCGTAAATTAAATTTTTTAAATTAAATTGATTTAATAAAAATCCAAACTTTAATTTAAAGGGCTAATTTTCGTATTATACATTTAATACACACGGTTATTTCCAAATAATTTTAAATAGTTTTAACTTTCAAGATTTTAACTAGTCAAAAACAAAAGATTACAAATTAAACTGTTCTAAATTTATAAAAATTCATGCTTGAAGGGTTTAATAAAATTCGAACCAAAATTGAATTAAAAACCTTTTGCTAGTCGGAATTTTCCCTTTTAAAACCAAAATTCATACTTTAATTCAAGAACTTAAATAGATACAAGGGTTAATTTCAAGAACATTTAATAATTAAAGATAGAACAAGATTAAGATAAAACTTGATCTTTTTAGACTTAAACCACTCGAAAATTTCAAGAACAAATAAGCAAGATTCGATTTTTCCATAAGCATAACACTTCATCGATTAATTACCAAGAATCTGTAGAATTTTGGAAGGGATTAATGAAATGAATAATAGTTTAGAAAGCTAAAACTCAAACATCATACTTAATATTTTCCATTCTGAAATCAACTTACAAAAAATACATTAAATAGAAAAAGATACTTTGGAAAACCACCCACTAACATTACTCCACTAAGTCCACTAACCTAATGATACTTGACCACTCCAAGCATTACTGACTACTAACTAACTTCTAATTAATGGTACCTAATTTTTACTAATTAAAAATCTACTCAATACAATATTTTAATAACTAAGAAACAAACACATCTTTGAAGCACACCAACATACCCCCTTGCTTCAAAGTCGGGATCTTCAAAAACTTGTACTTAACTTTTATATGGTAGCCACATACTTAATTTGATGCGCTTCTAATCGGTAATTCCTGCTGATGCACATTATCAACATCATTACTTTTAAAATTGTTGATGCACATTATCATAAACCATCATTTAAATTTGTTGATGCACATTATCATCAACCTTCATTTAATGGAGCACTTCTCTCCAAATTTGTACTTATTGATGCACTTCTCACCAACTCTACACTTCTGTTTTGAAGCACTTCTCACCATAAACTCTATTTGACGTTGTCTTGCATATTAACTACGTCCTCCACCAATTTTTTTATGACGACAGCCACAACTACACATAATTAAAACGAGACGACTCCTTGACGCAAAACATTTTTTTTTTGCCCTCTTTCACATTTTTCATGGGCTAAGAGGGAATCCATCAACAATGCTCACATTATTATTTTTTTTTTCATCACTCTTTTTTTGTTTTTTGTATCACTCTTTTTTTTCTTTCTTTTCTTCATCTTCCCCTTCTCTTTTTTCCTCTCACTTTCCCGGATCTAACCTGAAGCTCTTGATACCATGTAGAATTTTCAAAGGGATTAAAGAAAGGAATAATAGTTTGGAAAGCTAAAACTCAAACATCATACTTAATATTTTCCATACTTAAATTAACTTACAAAAGATACATTAAACAGAAAAAGATACTTTGAAAAACCACCACTAACATTACTCCACTAAGTCCACTAACTTAATGATACTTGACCACTCCAAGCATTACTGACTACTAACTAACTTCTAATTAATGGTACCTAATTTTTACTAATTAAAAATCTACTCAATACAATATTTTAATAACTAAGAAACAAACACATCTTTGAAGCAGACCAACAGAATCATACTAAGAATCATAGCAAGATCATGAAATCATGTTGAAACATCAAAATAAAACTTTTGAGCTTCATCACATATGGTTCGAAATTTTAGAGATCAATCATCATAACAATTCACCTCATTCAAAAGTAATTCCATACAATTCTATGCAATTCTAAACATATTCTAAGAACTATATACCTAGCTATTCTAATATTAAGTAAAACATCTAATTACCTTAAGTTGAAGTACTAGAATTCGAATCCTTAGCTTGGGTTGGCCGTGTTTTGATGAGTTCGAACAAGGCTTGGTTTCTTGATCTTTAGAATTGAATTGAAGGCCTTTAGGAGTTTTTATGTTTAGTTGTTTTCGAGAGAGAATGAAAATAATTATGGTGGTGTTGTTCTTTTGAGGGTGCCGTGAGATTGGTGTTATGGGGGGTTTTTATAGATTTTTGGATGGTTGAGTGAACTCCTAAAACTAGGTAAAGAATATTTTCTTAAAAAAATAGGATTTTTGGTTAATTCCTTATCTAATTAAAAGATTTGGAAAAATAATTAGTCCAAGGGGTGGTGTAGCTGTGTAGGCTTATGTGGCATGATGGTATTGGGCTTTGGCCCTATTTTGAGTAAGGCAAGATAAAAGTTTTGGGCTCGAATTTTAATTGGGCTCAACTTAAATCAATGGGCCAGAATTCAAATGGAAAGCCTTTTCAAGTCCGGTTACCAAGAAGGGACTAAAATTACTTCTAACCCCTACTTAGCCAACTCGTCATTAATTCTACATTAAATTTGAGTATGTCCACATCCTTGAGTAACTTAAAGGTGAAGTTTTGGGAACCTAATAGGTTGAGGCCAAAGGAGAGAATGTAAGATAATCAAAAGAAAGAAAAGGGTGTCGTGTGGTTTTTGGTGGGTCAAGGGGTTTTGGGCTTATTTTGAATCGAATCATCGAGCCATCAACATGAGTAATTAAATAAATAAAAATTTAAAATAGCCCAAATTTTAGGGTTATTACAGTCAACCCTCCTTATGAAAATTTCGTCATCGAAATTTTTCAAAAGGAAGCACAAGCATGAAAGCAGCGACACAAAGGAGAAAGAGAACGGAGAATTAGGAGATTGTTGCAACTAGGTCTTTAGTTCTTTGAGTTCTGATGACGTCGTTCTGTAAGGATCCTTTGGTATAGGTGCCGTTCCCAGAACCAGATCAATGTGAAACTCCACCCTTCTTTGTGGAAGTATTCCCGGTATGTAACGACCCGACTTTTGTAAGCTGTTGATTTACGAAGGAAATCGAAAAATGGATCATTACCAAACAAAACCATCTAAAAAAATTATTAAACTTAAACGATTAAAGTCAATTTTGAAAGTTACTTTTGATAGGTCCATTTTAGGACCGATTTCCTGGACTCTTTTAACTTGTTTTTTGTTTTTTTTAGGCTTAGTTTTATTAGTTTTAGGACTTTTTAGCTTAGTTTAGGTCTTACTTGCGTTTTCGTTGAATAATGCCTTTTCTTGCCATTTTTGCTAATAATTGAGCACTTTTGCGTTACTAATGCCTTGCGTTCATTCATGTAGGTATTTTGTGTGTTTTCGATCAATTGTTAAAAGCCGACAAGGGTCGTGAGAGGTCCCGAGAAGCTTTGGGAAGTGTTCCGCAATAAAGCCAAGACCACAATCACCACTTTTGGAGCATAGGTCAAATTTGAAAGGCCATAACTTTTTACATACTTATCATTTTAAGGCGATTCAAGTCGGAGGTTAAAGCTCGTTCCGATAGCTTCGAAACGCCTAGTCATAAGCTAAATTCTGGTAAGAAATGAAGGAGTTATGATGTTTTTAAAACTGACTGTCTTGCTGTCCAGCGGCCGCTGAGACGTTTCCAGCGCCCGCTGAGACCTATTCAGCGCCCGCTGATATTACCAAGCGCCCGCTGAACTGGCCAGAACAGTCAGTAGCTCATTTGTTGGCTCCAGTGCCCGCTGGAGAGGCCCAGCGCCCGCTAACTTATGCCCAGCGCCCGCTGAGAAGGCCCTGTTCATATCATTTAATCTGTTTTAGCTTATTTTTTGTGCATTTTTTGGGGAACTATAAATAGCCCCCTCCCCTCATTTTAGAAGCCAGCTGATGTTAGAAGCTCAAACTTAGGGTTAGGTTAGTTTTAAAGCTTTCTTCTTCAATTCTCTTGTAATTTTACATTTTGTTCTGAATTTATGCAAAGTTCTTGTTTTTCCTCTTCTCTTCTTGCTTGTACTTCATCTCCATCTCAAGGTATTTTATAGCTTTCATTTATTGCTTTGATTTCTTCCCTTTTTGTTGTTTAATTGTTGGTTTTAATTGTTTATGTTTGTTATTTGTTTGTTGTTTTAGTTATTTATGTTTGTTTCTTGTTGATTTAGTTGTTAGTTTAGTTTTAGGTTTTAATTGTTAATTTTTTTTGTTCATAGTTTTAGGTTTAATTATGTTTTTATTTTTAGTTTTAATTATGTTTTTATTAATTATGTGTGAGTAGTTAATTTCTAGGGTTTGAGTGAAACTTCTCAAATCCTCCATGATTGTGGCTTAGTTGTTCTTGGCTTTGGTTGTGATAATGTCGGTACCTTAGGATTCGGTTATGTTGAGTCTTATGTTTAGCTAGCATAGGATTCATTGAAGAATCCCCACCGAAGGACCGAAAGGTGAACGTGGGTGATGACTTCCTTTGCCCGATTGATGGAAGCACCACGAAAGTTGGGCCTTCGATCAAGGGAAAGTTACCAGTCTTCGTGATTTTGTGCTTAGGACTTGTTAGATGTGTCGCTGCACGAAAGTGAGTTGTATATGTCTTTCCGGTCATCGTGCTAGCTCGAAAGAGTGGTATGATCATAGAACGACCTCCCCTTATCCACGACCTAAGTCTAAGTTTTGATTGATTCATAATTCATGGTGGTAT
The DNA here is from genome assembly GCA_951394345.1 of Salicornia ramosissima. Classification (NCBI taxonomy): domain Eukaryota; kingdom Viridiplantae; phylum Streptophyta; class Magnoliopsida; order Caryophyllales; family Amaranthaceae; genus Salicornia; species Salicornia ramosissima. The sequence continues at coordinate 32,132,118 of OX596237.1, forward strand.
GAGTTGTGGATCTCTTACCCTAGTCCCTTTTATTCTTGTTTCCTTAGTGTAGTTTTAGTTAGTTCTCTCCGCCTCTCGCGACCATCACCCGACCTAGCTCGTTCGAGGCTCACGCCTAGGCTAGTGCGAAGTACCTTCCCCGTGTTCGACACCACCACTCATACTACAACGGGGGTTTTTATTTGGTAAGAAATCCCTCCTATCAACTTTATTTATTAATTAACTAATGGAAGGTTTAATAGTGGAACAAAATCCAAAAATGGCATAAAACAACTAAGTAAACAATCTGTTCCCAACAAGTTGGGTAAAATCTAGAAAGAAGTAAACTAAAAAGTAAATTAAAGCTCGGGTTTCCTCTATAAATCTTGCAACAACGCACAACCCGACCCATACGAGAGCCAAATAATTCTTCTGCATCATCACTTGAAATGGGGGGGTCCACCGTCAGTGGCGACTAAGTAGGCTGTCCCACTTAAATGTGGAACCATAAATCATATAATAAGATAGAATCGACATAAATCACACGTTAAACATGAATAATCATCAAATATCATACAATCATATCACAAATAAGACATACGCAGCGGAAGACTTAACATAACATGCATGTAAACAACATAATCCACACGAAAATAAGATACCAACCCGATGAATTCTTATCTTTTCATATTATTACCCAAAACCCATCTTTTATTCATCTTTCTTAATCCATATATCGGTTATTATAGCTCGCAAGGATGCCCATGTACATCCCAACTTTCCTAAAATGCGCCGGGTAGAACCCGTGTATTCTACCCGTAGCTCTCCTTTGCAAGAACTAAGCCTATGCTATGGCCATAACTCCTAAATAGTAGCCCGTGTACTACTACTTAGAAGACTACACATCCTAGAATCAAGAACTTCCTAGAGACCGCAGTAGGGCAGTGGCTTCGACTTAACCTAGCCTGGCGACCCGTGCATCGCCAAACAGGCGTCCACTTCTTAACTAATAACTTAATCTTATTCTTATGTTATCTTATCGCCATGGTCATCGTGAGACCAATAAGCAACTTATCTTCTTATCATCTTATCTTTAATCAAAGTCAAACCTCAATCTTATTAATTCAACTTAACTTCTTATTTCCTTTTATTATTTTAATTATATTAAATCCTTAAATCATAACTAAATTTTTTTATAAGCTAAAATTAAATTAAATTGATCATAAAAATAACCTGGAACTACTCGAAATTTTCGAATAACATAAATAAAAAAAATTAACTCTTTTTAACAATTACATAAACAATTCAATTAACCATTTAAATTCATCAAAATAATATAAGAACTAACAATCATCAATTAAATTGCAAAAACATGATAAAAATTACTCCTTTTTAGTCTTGCATGGTTCGGCCATCATGAAGAAAAATAACAAAAATTCACACTTTAATTTATTAAATCACAATTATCATAATTTAATGGAAAAATTCATATGAATAATCCCAACTATTGGAGGTCTTCCAATATTAATCCTAACTATAGGTTATTACACTATAATCTAAACTATGGGGGTAGTATTAGGATATTAGTCCATACTAACTTTTGACCGGCTCCGATTTCCTTCGTAGAAAGGGAGGAAGGTATATTCAAGTATAATAAATAGGGAAAGAGGAAAGATAACGAATACTTTATGAATAGGTGACCAATTACAATAGGTTAAATAAGTCAATGGACTAATATCATAAAACAAACCCCAACGTTTGGATTATACTATAATAACTGATAGTTGGAATTAATATTAGAAGACGTCTAATAGTTGAGATTATTTATATGAATTTTTCCTAATTTAATCATTTAAACAATTAAATAATACTAAAACCATAAATTATTGATTAATTGAACAATCATAACTTAACATGGATCAAAGTTATTCCTTTTTGGTTATATAAAATACTCGGCCATCAAGATTACGAACAAGATCAAGATAAATTTCAAGATTACACTGAGATTTGTCATTTAAAACATAATATTATAATTACACCAAACATTCATTAACAAATTATGATCAAGATTAAAATTCAAGCATTATTGACAAAGAAGATCGAAAAATTTAACATTTCTTGAAATTCATACCACTCGACATTTTCAAGAAATAAAGCCAAAGATTATGAATTAATTCTAAACTTAAACTAGACAATTAATTAAATCATGGAACATATTTTAATCATGAAATCAACCTAAGAATACAATAAAAATTCTTGCTTTGAATATACATATGGTTTGAAAAATATCAACACAACATATCAATGATAACTTTGTAAAATTTCGAATTACAACATGTAAATAAATAATATAATTCATAATTTAAATCATAACTCTATAATTAAATTACAGAAAATCATTCAAAAACATCAATATTCAACCAAGAACATGCTCAAACATCACACGAAAATCCTAGAATGGTTCAACTAATTCATGGCAAAAATTCAAGATTAAATTCTACAACTATCTTTCAATTCTAAACTAATTATACAATAAACTATCCATACTTAAGAGGGTTAGTCTAGTTACCTTGAATTAATAAAGAAAAAATAAAAGGAATAAATCTTTGGCACTCGGCTAGGAATCATGGCACACACACACTCACATGTTTGAGGGGTTTGAGAATTATGAGAGATAAGTAGAATAGTTAAGGTTATTGTTCCTTATATATATTTATAAAGAACAAAGGATGAATTAATTAAATAAAAAGCGAAGGGGGGCCGTGTGTTTTAGAGGGGGAATAGTAGAGGTTGAGACAATTTAGGAGATCATTGCTAATGGTCATAAAAGTTGGACTTTTATGTGGATAAGGATAATAATAAAATTAGCAATTTTTAGATATGGAATACCTAAATTATATTAATAATAAAAGAAAATAATCCTTGGCCATAAACAAGGGGAGGGCTGGCCAAGGGTGATGATCATTGGGTCATTGGGCCCAATCTTAAGATAAGGTAGAAAATAAGAAAGCACAGTCCAATTGCCAGGCCTTTTGGACTTAGAATTATGGATTCAAATTAAATAACCGCGAAATTTGCTGGCCTGGATTTTCGGGTTATTACAGTCACCCCTCCTTAAATAAATTTCAACCTCGAAATTTACTTCATACTACCATCTGAGTTAATCGTGAAGTCTTCTGCCTTGCCTTGAAGTTTGGCTTCACGAATTTTCTCGAGCTGCGGGTCCTCTTTCTGGCTCTCCCGTAACTCTTGGTACAAACTTGGTTCAATACTCATAGCGTTAAGATAGACTCGTGTACTACCTGGCATTACCATCTCAATCTCCATCATGCGAAGATCATCACAGATTTCGTTTGGCAAAACCGCCATCCTATTGAGTGAATGGTGATCTTTGCGACTGAGGGCATCTGCTACCCGATTGGCCTTCCCTTCACAATAGTCAACTGAGAGGTCATAATCCTTGATTAACTCGAGCCATCGTCGCTGCCTCATGTTGAGCTCCTTTTGAGTGAAGATATACTTCAGACTCTTGTGATCGGTGAATAGCTTGCAAGTTTCCCCATAGAGATAATGTCGCCATATCTTCATAGCGAACACTACGGCTGCCAACTCTAAGTCGTGAGTAGGATAATTCTGCTCATGAACCTTGAGTTGCCTTGAAGCGTATGCAATCACCTTCCCTTCTTGCATCAGTACACAACCTAAACTTTTCTTGGATGCATCACTGTATACCTCATATCCCATACCTTCATTCGGCAAAGCTAAGCAAGAACTGGCGTAGTAACAAGGCTCTGCTTGAGGGTCTGGAATGCTTCTTCGCATCGATCCGTCCATAAGAACTTGCAATCCTTGTGCAACAACTTGGTCATAGGTGCTGCTATCCAGGAGAAATCTTTTACAAATCTCCGATAGTAACCTGATACAGAAAATTCACAGGCAAGCTTATATGCAAAAATAGTTGTTCTAGCTTTCATAGATGCTTAAGGTTTACCTGCTAGGCCAAGAAAACTTCGAACTTCGGCCACATTATTGGGAATGTACCATTCCACAATTGCCTTTTCTTGGCTGGGTCTACCTTGACACCGTCCGCATTAATCACGTGCCCTAGAAAGGCTACCTCTTTGAGCCAAAATTCGCACTTCGATAACTTTGTGAACCACATCTGAGCTCGTAAGACGTCTAGCACCATACGTAGATGTCGAGTGTGGTCTTGCTCGTCCTTCGAATAAATAAGAATATCATCGATGAACACCACCACACATACATCCAAGAGATGATGGAAAGTCCGGTTCATCTGATCCATGAAGACTACTGGAGCATTAGTCAACCTGAACGACATTACCTCAAATTTATAGGGCCTGTATCTGGTGCGAAAAGCGGTCTTAGGTATATCTTCCGGCTTAACTGGAATCTGATGATACCCCGACCTGAGATGAATCTTGGAGAACACTGGCTCCCTTTAGTTGATCAAACAAATCCTCGATCCTGGGCAACGGATACTTGTTCTTGATGGTCACCTTATTAAGTTCCCGGTAATCTATGCACAAGCGCATACTACCATCTTTCTTCTTGACGAACAATACCGGAGCACCCCAAGGAGACACACTGGGCCTTACAAAACCCTTGTCGATCAATTCCTGCAACTATGTCTTCAACTCTTTAAGTTCTGCAGGTGCCATGCGATATAGAGCCTTTGAGATTGGCACAGTTCCGGGCACCAGATCTATGTTGAACTCCACTTCACGCTCTGGTGGTATTCCTAGAAACTCCTCTGGAAAAACGTCAGCGTAGTCCTGAACAACCGAAATTGCTTCCAGCTGTTCCTCTTTGGATACGTCCTTGACTCGACAAAGAAACATAACTTCACCCTTGCGCTGCATGCTACACATCTTCATTGCAGACACCACCTTCAGACCTTTTCTCATGGGCTTCCCGACATGGGTTACTCTTTAAGCGTTGGGTCCGCGCAAAGTAATGGCTTGTTCACGACATCGAAATTCTGCTTGATACTTCGCTAACCAATCCATCCCTAAGATTACATCGAAATCGATCATAGGGAACTCCTTTGAATCCGCGTCGAACTGCTCTCCCGAGATAACGATGGGAACGTTCTTATATTCCCGATGACAGGTAAAATCCTCTCTCGAAGGAAGAGTTATCACATATTTAACAGGAGATTCTCCCGTCAAGTTAGCTTTCACAACAAACGATCTTGCAACAAATGACACAGTAGCACCCGTATCAAACAAAACATAAGCATTATTATTATGGACAAGGAAGGTACCCGTGACCACATCTGGCTGAGCATCTGCTGATCGGTCCATTTAGGACCTATTTCTTAGCTTCTTTTAGCTTGAGTTTTGGTTGTTCTCGTCTTTGTTTTATTGTTTTTAGGGTGTTTCAGCTTAGTTTTGAGTTTTTCTTAGGTTTTATTTGTTTTTGTGTTAGTTTGGTTCTTTTTGCTAATAATTGGCTAAACTATATGTTGCTTGAGTTGTATCGTGTTTTGCGCAGATAATTTTGGGTTTTGAACGGGTCGTGAGAGGTCCCGAGCGGATTCCGAGGAGCCACGATTGGCACCGAGGTGACAACGGGGCACTTAGGGAGCAAGAAGGCCTAGATTTGAAGGCTACACGACCGTGCAGGCTAGCAGTGCACGGTCGTGCAGATCGTGCAACCCCTCTTTCCAGGCCACGATCGTGCAAGTTATAGCTGCACGATCATGCAACCCCCTCGTGCAGAGATTAGAAGGTCCCTTTCTGATCTGCACGATCGTGCAAGCTATCCTTGCACAATCGTGCAGATTTCACTTCGTTTCGCCACGATCGTGCAAGGTTCAACTGCACGATCGTGCAACTAAGTTGCACGATCGTGCAGCCTATTATTGCACGATCGTGCACGGTGCAACTCGTGATTTTGTTTAATTAGCCATGTGCTTTGTAATTTTTAGTATAAATAAGGGGATTAGGCGTTGTATTAAAAAAGTTTTTTCTGATTTTAGAATAGTTTCTAGCTAGCATTACACACACTCTAAGTAGTAGATTTCTCTCTCAAGATTTGAATTCAATTCCAAGTTTTAACATTGTTCTTAGTTCTTGTTTCCAATCCTTGTAAACCAAGATTCCATTAGTTTCAATTAAAGTTCAAATCAGGTTTTGTTTTAGTTTTCATTGTTAATTTTGTTGAGTTTCTTAATTTCTTGTTATCATTTTAGTTTCATTAGAATTAGTTTTGAATTCATAGAATAGTTTAATTTGAATTTCATGATTTTAGCTTTAATAGATTGCATTAGTGAGTAGTTCCTTTTCTAAGGATTGGATGACTTGATGTTATAGATTTTGGGGGTTAATCATTGGATTGTTGGTGTTTGAATAATATTGATTGTAATTTCTTGATTGCTAGAGGTAGTAATTAGGATTGTGAATTAATGAAAGTATTTGACGAACTCGGTTTTGGGTTTTGTTAATTTGACTATTTGAGAGAGGTTATCTTAGCCGATCCTAGAATTTCCTATCACCTAACCGAGAGAGGGTGTTGGGATTGAGTCCGATAAGTGCTTTTGAATGTTCACATTGCAATTGAGATAATCGAACATGAATTAATTCAATGACTATAATTCCTCCGATTGAAGTAACGTTAGGAAGTCTAATCTTTAGAGTTTTTATAGCTTTCTTTTGTTATTTGTTATTTGTTTTTGAATAAATTGTGGTAGTCAGTGCTAATCTTTTGTTTAGCTGTGGTTTTGCATGCACACAAGGTCAAGAAGTTTGCCTTTATTCCCGAAAATATCTAAAATAGAACGTGCTTTTCATCATCAACGCCGAGTACAAGAAAGGGAAAGAGTGATCGAAGAACCCGACATAACCATGGCCGGAGGAGGTAATGACGACAATCTATTTAGGGATTTCGGGAATCCCGGAGTTTACGAACTTACCGGGGGTATACAACTTCCAACCACAACGTCCAATTTCACCATCATGAACTTTGACGACGTGGCGTGAAGTAGCTAAAGCCTTTCTAAAGAAGTTCATTCCCGAGGACAAGACCGCAGACTTAAGAAGGAAGATTATGAGTTTTGAACAAGATCCCGATGAATCGTTGGGTGAAGCATGGGAAAGATTCAAGGAGCTCTAACGAGCTTGCCCACATCATGAACTTGCAAAACCAATGTTGATGCGGATTTTGTATGATGCTCTTGATCCTATCTCGAAGGCTCAACTTGATGCCGGGGTGGGTGGTCAAATCAAGACCATTCCCCAAGCTCAACTTGAGGAAAGGGTTAAAGAGGCTATTCAAGATTATGCATGGAGCACTCGAAGAAGGGCGACATCACAAGCTCAAGCTCCCTCTCAAGTCAAAAAGAGTGGTAAGTTTGAGTTAGATCCGGACTTCATGGAGAACATCATCGACAAGAAACTTGGCAAGGGTGAAAGTTCAACCGCAAAGCAATCTTAACAAGTCTATCACTATTCTTGTGAGATATGTGGGGGTACAAATCATGATGCTTCATATTGTGGTGGAGCCGACCCGGAGCATGTAGCGGCTATTGGAACGAGGTATGATGGCAACCAAGGGGGTCCTAGAGGCATCCAAGGGTATGGTAACCGGGGTTTCTCCAACAACCAAGCGTATGGTCAAGGTTATGGTCATCCTAACTATGGGAATCAAGATTATTAACATCAACACTTCAACCAAGGGCAATGGGATTCTCAAGGCTTCAATCAAGGATTCGGGCAAGGTTTCAATCAAGGCTTCGGTCCAAGTTTCAATCAAGGATATGGTAATCAATTTCAAGGTCCACCAGGTAATCAATTTTACCAAGGGGGTCCACCTCAACAAGGCTACAACAACAATCAATGGGGTTCTAAGCAAGGGGGATCCACTAGTGACAAGTTCATTCCGCCTCCTATGAGACAACAATCATCAAGACCTCCATTAACCAATTCTCAACCATCTTCTTCATCATTTCAAAGTCAAAAGCAAGACCAAAGTCAAGGAACGGATTCTAGCCTCCAATTGATCATGCAACAATTACAAGCAATTCAAATGGAGCAAAAAGAAGAAAGGGCCCACCGGAAGATGTTGGAAACTCAAATAGCACAATTGGCCGAGGCAAAGGCTTCATCAACAACCACTTCAATGGTAGTGCTGATCAGTGCATTTGTGCACCATCTTATAGGTCATTTTTCATCCTTTTTATTCTTTGTTTTGCCCACTTTTGTGCATTTTTAATTGGTTTTTCCTCCGCTCGTTTCATGTTACCAAGTTTTGGGTCTCGTTTCATTTTTGGGTATTTTCTATGCATTTTTGAGAGAAAATGGGAATACAAGTGCTTTGATATTTTGCATGAGATGTTTCAGGTCCACACCAAAGCATTTGGAGCCTTGTGTGCGAAGCCCGAGCCTGGGAGTGACAGTTCAAAGCTTGAGGTGGAATGAAATGGCAACACCAACGCCGAGCGTCCGCTTCACCCCCTTTGAGCGTCCGCTCGGCCTAGATCACAAAGTGCAGTGGCTGCTAGCAAAGGCCAGAGCGTCCGCTCCAACCCATGGAGCGTCCGCTCATGCATGGAGCGTCCGCTCCAACCCATGGAGTGTCCGCTCGCCCATGCATGGAGCGTCCGCTCCCACCTGCAACGGCTCATTTATTCTGAATATTCCCCTTCTCTCTCATGAATATATAAATACCCCAACTCTTCTAGGTTGAGAGGCACGAAATTATCATTACGCTTAGCATATTTTTCAGAAATTTTAGAGAGAGAAACACTAGAGTTTTGATACTTTTAGCTTGTAATCTTCAACAATCTCTTCTCCATTTGCAATCAATCTATTTATTTAATCTTCTAGTTTTGTAATATTTCTCATCTTTCTTTCCTTGTTATTTATTCATCATTTGTATGCCATTATTTGTTGAGTTAGTATTTATCATTAGCTACAATTTCTTGTTCATTGTTTTTGAGATTTTAAGTTTAAATCTTTGAAGTAGTGTTTGCAAGTCTAGTTGCTATCTTCCATGTTTATTAGTTTCTCTACTTCTTCTATTATGTTTTCTCTATTTATGGCTTTTGTTAGTATAAACATCCCTATCCTAGGCTAGATTTCTAGCTAGGAGAGGGGGAAAATGGCGGTATTTTGATTATTGAACATGGAGTAATTGTTAGTTTGGTATGAAATAACTTGTTGAGGCTTGTTTTCTAACATGGATTAAAATGCTAAATTAGGAGTTTGGCCAACTTCTAGGATAGAATCTTGGACTAACCAAGTGCGGTTGAGAAATCTAAGCATGAGGTTGGAGACAACATGTTAGGAAGGGTCTAGAGTATTTCGAACCGGGTTGTGAGCGAGGTAGAGAATGAGAGATCTAGTCTACCGAGCGATTCGATCCATGGTGTTTGGTTTGGTCTAGATTGAGATGTTGTGTGAGTGGGTCGGCTGAGAAATCTAAGCCCTCTTACATAAATTAATCTCTTTGCTTGAAACAAATATGCTTGCTACGTGGTTGCTCTGTGCTTGATTTTTGGAATATCACGTTTTCCCCCTTTCCCTAGTGCCCTTTAATCGTTGATTTTACTGCATTTTAATATAATTTATTTAATTAGATTTAATTAGTTAAAGTAGTTTAATCACCTTTCCTCTTTATTAAAAACCCCCTTTTTCACTCAATAACTTGAGTAAGTAATCCGCTAGTTTCTTGTGGTTCGACCCCTTACTTTCCTATACTACTTGTTAGGTTAGCCTAGGGTAATTATTTTTGACCGGATTAGGAACTAATGACCCCTAACCACCGATCAAATTTTGGCGCCGTTGCCGGGGGGCTACGGTGTTATTTAGTTCGTTATTGTTTGATTTGTTTTTATTTTATTTTTACATTTTATTTTAATTTTGCTTATTTTCTTTAGTGTTGTTATTTGTGGTTGGTGTCGTCAATTGCTAACGCCTTGCTTAGTTGTGTTTGATGCTAGTGTTGAATGCAAAGGCGGTCCCAAGGGCCTCCCGAATACTCTCTTAACCTTGATATCAACCGTACTTTGCGTGGGGTTCGTAATTTGTATCGAGACTTAGGTGAGTTTGGGGAAAACCATCCTGACACATCAAGCAAATCAACAGAAAGCATGGGTGATGAAAATTCCGGCCCGTTGTTCCGAGACTTTGGGGCTCCAGACAACTATGAGCTTACAAGCGGACTACTCCTTCCCACAACCAACACTAATTTCACCATACATCCCCACTACACCAACATGGTCCTGCAAAATCAATTCACGGGGATGGCACATGAAGACCCTATTGAGCATCTCAACCGATTCTTGGAGCTTTGTGCCATGGTTCAAACCAACCAAGTGACTCAAGACTACATCCGGATGCACCTTTTCCGTCACTCTCTCTCCGGGCGTGCCTATAGATGGCTTAAGAATCTTAAGCCACGATCATTGACTACTTGGAGTGAAGTGGCCTCGGCGTTTCTCAAAAAGTTTATCTCCGAAGAAAAGACCGCCGAAAAGAGAAGAAAGATTGCTACGTTCCAACAAGAGGATGGGGAGTCACTAAGTGAGGCATGGGAAAGGTTCAATGAGTATGTTCGAGCTTGCCCCAATCATGAATATTCTAAGAACCAACTCATCCGGACTTTCTATGATGGGTTGGATCCTATCCCCAAGTCACATCTTAACGCCGCTTGTGGAGGCCAAATCTCTAAAGTTCCCCAAGCTGAGCTAGAAGATAAAATTGAAGAAGTGGTGCGAGATTGTGCATGGGGAGGTCAATCAAGAGCAACAACCAAGAAGCCGGGGAAGTATGAGCTTGACCCCGAACAATTGAAGGCTTACATGGAGCAAATCGTTGACAAAAAGATGGGTAAATCTCAAGTGGCATCAACTTCTACACCATCCACCAAGGCTCCGGTCTTCTCTTGTGAACACTGCGACGGTACAAACCATGATGCTAGTTATTGTGGTGGTAGGGATTTCCACCCGGAACAAGTGGCGGCTATGGATTATCAATACAATCAAAGAGATTTCCGAGACAATGTCAGAGGTAACCAAAGGCCTTATGAACAAGGTGGGCAATCCAACTACACCAACAACAACCCCAATCAAGGAGGGTACTACAACCACCCAAATCATCCAAACCGACAACCTTTCAACAAGCCACCTTTCAACCAAAACTTCAACCCTCCACAAAATCATCCCAATCCTCCATTCCCTAACCCTTCTATGCCTCACCATACCCCAACTCAAGACACCCAACTCATCTTAGACCAATTCAAAAACCTCCAAAGAGAGATGAGTGGATTCCAAAAGGAGTTAGGTCAACAAAGCACCCAAATCAAAGAAATCACTTCCCACCAAAAAATGACCAACACCCAAATTGCCCAATTGGCCGACAAAGTGGCCCAACTTTCAAATGACAAGCTACCGGGACAACCTTCGGCCAACCCCGCTTCTCACTCCGTGAATGCCATCCATTTAAGATCGGGAACAGTCTATGATGGGCCTACCGAGGAGCAACAAATTAATGAGGAGGCACCCCAAAGTGAAGAAGACAAGGTGGTAGAAGAGGAGGTCATGGTGGAGAATTCAAATGCTAAGGGTGGCGATGATGGGCAAGATTTGGGGGGTGACAAAAGAAGGAAAAAGGATAGGGGGAGAAAAGCAAGTTTGGAAGATGCTACTTCAACCACACCACCGGAATTCGCCAAGTATGCTCCAAAGCCTCCATATCCGGAGAGGCTTGTGGAGAGGAGACTCAATGCAAAGTATCACAAGTTCATGGAATGCATGAAGGGACTCACTCTTAATGTCCCCTTTCTTGAAGCAATCAAAGAGATGCCAACATATGCTAAGTTCCTGAAAGAACTTCTTTCTAACAAGAGGAAGCAAATTGATGAGATGGTCACTCTACCATCTCAAGTAAGTGCGATCTTGCAACGGAAGATGCCGCCCAAGCTAAGGGATCCGGGAAGCTACACTCTACCGGTCATGATAGGTGATTTGGGTACCAAGGGAGCCTTAGCCGACCTAGGGGCAAGTGTTAGCTTGATGCCCCTCTCCATTTCTAAACTCTTGGATTATGAGATGATTCCTTCAAGAAAAGTGATTCAAATGGCCGATCGATCTACCAAGGTTCCTTGTGGAGAGCTCGAGGATGTGCCGATAAGGGTTGGAAATCTCATTGCCCCATGCGACTTTGTTGTCATGGATATCGAAGAGGACCCGACCATACCTCTCATCCTAGGTCGGGAAGCTCTTCACACTCTTGGTGCAGTAGTGAATTGCCAAGATAATACCATAACTTGTGAAGTGGCCGATGAAAGAGTAGTGTTTGAGTTCTCTAAGTTGATGAAGAAACCGATGGTTGAAAAACTTTGCCGGGTTGATCTTGTGAGTAATGAGCTTGATGAGTGTGAACGGGTTCATCTAAGAAGGGAAGATCCTCTTGAAGAAGTTATGCAATTAGAAGATGGGGTTGAGAAATCCAAGGAGGCTACGGAACTTGAAGCCTCTCTTGACCAAGCTTGCCCGGTGGAAGATGAACCATTAGACGAGCTCCCATTGATCCAAACCGAGGATAAGGAGGAGAGGACCACGCGTCCTCCCAAGGTAGAATTGAAACCCCTTCCCCCTTCACTCAAATATGCTTTCATTGATAATGCTTGTTGTTACCCTTTTATTGTCAATGCTAGCCTTGATGACCCTTCTTTGGAAAAATTGAAGCAACTTTTGCGTAAATATCAAGGAGTCATCGGGTATAGCATTGACGATTTGAAAGGGATTAGTCCGAGTTTGTGCATGCATAGGATCCATCTTGATGATGGCCATACCTCCTCTATAGAACCCCAAAGAAGGTTGAATCCCACCATGAAAGAGGTGGTAAAGAAAGAGGTCTTGAAACTCCGTGAGGCGGGGATTATCTACGCTATCTCCGATAGCAAGTGGATAAGTCCCGTCCATGTGGTTCCCAAAAAGGGGGTATGACCATTATCAAGGATGACAAGGGGAATGATGTCTCCACCCGGACGGTGACCGGGTGGAGGATGTGCATTGACTATCGTAGGCTCAACAAAGCCACGAAGAAAGATCATTACCCCTTGCCTTTCATGGACCAAATGTTGGAGAGGTTAGTAGGACATTCTTACTTTTGCTTCCTTGATGGGTATTCGGGACTTTTCCAAATCCCGATCCACCCCGAGGATCAAGAGAAGACTACTTTCACATGCCCATTTGGGACATTCGCATACCGGAGAATGCCCTTCGGTCTATGCAATGCCCCATCTACTTTTCAAAGGTGCATGTCCGCTATCTTCTCCGACATGCTAGAGGATGCTATTGAAGTATTTATGGATGATTTTAGTGTTTGTGGTTCATCTCTTGACAATTGTTTAGCTAATCTCGAGCGAGTATTGAAGCGTTGTCAAGAGACGAATCTTGTTTTGAATTGGGAAAAATGCCACTTTATGGTTGAGGAAGGCATAGTCCTTGGCCATAAAGTCTCGAAAAAGGGTATTGAGGTAGATCCGGCCAAGGTGGCCGCAATAGAGAAGCTTCCCCTACCTACTACGGTGACCGGAGTCCGGGCTTTCCTCGGGCATGCCGGGTTCTACCATAGGTTCATTAAAGATTTCTCTTCTATTGCGCGCCCCTTGACCGACTTGCTTCATAAGGATAGGGAGTTCGAATTCGGAGATGCTTGCATTAAGGCTTTTGAAACTTTAAAAAGTGCCTTGATTAGTGCGCCTATAGTGCAAGCCCCGGATTGGGACTCACCTTTTGAGCTAATGTGTGATGCGAGTGACTTTTCAGTGGGAGCGGTGATAGGGCAAAGAAAAGATAAGAAGCTTTATGTGATTGCTTATGCTAGTAGAACTTTAGATGGAGCTCAAAAGAACTACACCACCACAGAGAAGGAGATGCTCGCCGTTGTCTTTGCTTTTGATAAGTTTCGATCATATCTGATTTGCAACAAGGTGGTAGTGTACACCGATCACACGGCAATCAAGTATCTATGGGCCAAGAAGGATTCTAAGCCCCGCCTCATCCGATGGGTACTTCTCCTCCAAGAATTTGATGTTGAGATTCGGGATAAGAAGGGTTGTGAAAATTATGTGGCCGATCATCTTTCCCGGTTGCCCCTTGATCACCCCATATATGAAGAGGAAGAGCTACCTATTGATGATGAGCTTCGTGATGAATCTTTGATGGCAATCGTTTCCAAGACTATCCCATGGTTCGCCGACATGGCGAATTTCCTTGTGTGTGGAGACTTCCCTCAAGACTTCGATTCCCACCGAATGAAAAGAATGATCAAGGAGTCTCGCCGCTACTTTTGGGAAGACCCCTACCTTTAAAAGAAGTGTAATGATGGGTTGTTCCGGCGGTGTGTTCCGGAATACGAGGTGGAAGGGGTCTTGAAGCATTGTCACTCTTTACCAAGCGGAGGCCATGGTGGTGTTGATAAGACGGCGACCAAGGTTCTTGAATGCAAGTTGTGGTGGCCTTCATTGCACAAAGATACTCACTCATTCATCCAAAGATGTGACCGATGCCAAAGGACCGGAGGAATTACAAAACATCATGAGATGCCCCAAAACTTTACTTTGCATGTTGAACCTTTCGACGTGTGGGGAATCGACTTCATGGGTCCTTTTGTATCATCGTGTGGCAACCTCTACATTCTGGTGGCGGTTGACTACATGACTAAGTGGATTGAAGCAATTGCCTCCCCAACCAATGACCACAAGGTAGTGGTCCGTCTCCTCAAGAAGGTTATATTCCCGAGATTCGGAGTACCTCGATGCATCATAAGCGATGGAGGCTCTCACTTCGCGAAAAATCACTTTTGTGCGCTCTTGAAGAAGTATGGAGTCACCCAAAGAGTGGGCTTGCCCTACCACCCTCAAACTCAAGGGCAAGTCGAGGTATCCAATAGAGAAATCAAGAATCTTTTAGAGAAGATGGTGAATCAAACACGAAAGGATTGGTCATTGAGATTGGATGATATGCTTTGGGCTCTTCGGACGGCCTACAAGACTCCAATTGGGACAACTCCTTACCGGCTAGTTTATGGAAAAGGGTGTCATTTACCGGTGGAACTAGAATACAAAGCTTGGTGGGCTTTGAGGCACTTGAACATGGATTTGGATGCCGCCGGAAAAGCACGATTCCTCAAGTTAAGTGAGTTAGAAGAGCTAAGACATGATGCCTATGAGAGTTCCAAAGTGTACAAGGAGCAATCAAAGAAGTGGCATGATCGGAGGATCAAGGATCGTAATTTTCAAGTGGGTGACAAAGTGCTCCTTTTCAATTCTAGGCTGAAGTTGAGAGCCGGGAAGCTCAAATCTAAGTGGTCCGGTCCCTATACGATCACCAAGGTGTTTCCATATGGGTCATTTGAGCTCCAACAAGGCGACAATTTGTTCAAGGTCAACGGCCAAAGGATAAAGAAGTACTACTCCAACGAAGAGATCTGCGACCCTTCTTGCTTGCGGTTGGATGTTGTGAGGGATGATCCCTCTTTTGATTGAGAACTTATCATGGATGGTACAATGCTTAGGGACTTTAAAACTAAGCACTCTTCGTGCTCTCCGCCTTTGTGGTGGGGGGGCCGCGTCAAGCTAGTGACGTTAAAGAAGCGCTTCCGGGAGGCAACCCGTGTACCCTTTTTGTGAATAGTCATTTGAACAATTTTAGTTTTTAGCTTTTGTACTTGTGGTATTGCCTTTTCTCACTTGGTAGTGTCGTTTTGTGAGGGGGGTAGAGCTCATTGTAGGTCTCCCTTTTCAATTTCTTTTCGAAATTCTGTGGAATTCCGGGCTTTTTGAGGCATAGGATGGCCAATTTAATGGCCATGACTAACCTTTTTGCCCCACAATTGGCTAATCATTTGGTGAGTAACAAAGTAGTAGTGGAGCTGTTTTGATTTGATGGAGCGTCCGCTCTAGGGTGAGGAGCGTCCGCTCTCAATGAATAAATTTAGGCAGAGAGTTCCTTGAAGCGATGGAGCGTCCGCTCTGGCTGGATCGAGCGTCCGCTCCGTCTACCAGCGAGCGTCCGTTCCTGGTCTAAAGCGTCCGCTCGTGGCTACCAGCTTGCTCACTGCCTCTCGTCCCTCTTTAGCGAGCGTCCGCTCTGGCTGGATTGAGCGTCCGCTCCTGGTCTAAAGCGTCCGCTCGTGGCTACCAACTTGCTCACTGCCTCTCGTCCCTCTTTAGGGAGCGTCCGCTCTGGCTACCAGCGAGCGTCCGCTCCGCGTCTTCAGAGAAAAAAAAAAAAAAAAAAAAAAATTCGAATTAAAACTAAATGGGGGGGGGTCGAAATAACCATTGTTCACTTCATCTTCTCAACTCAACCATTCTCTTACTCTCCCCTCTCATACCCTCTCATAACCCCATCAATCTCCATCTCAAAACCTCCATTTTTCTCATCAAATCTCTCACCAAAAACTCAAGCCACTCTCTCTCCTCACTATTTTTCGCACGGGTAGGCTGTTTTAGAGGTCGTTTCTCGCATTTCTCTCGCCTAGGGTTTCAATCTTTTTGCCCAAGTCCATTTGGTAATGCTTCCAAACTCCTTATTTATTCTTAATTCAAGGTTATGTATGCTTTTCATGTTCAATTTTGCAATTTTTGTTTAATTTGTTCATGATTTATGTTGTTGAGTGCCTTGAATGAAGCATGTAGGCTTGTGTTTGAATATGTTCTTGCCTTATGATTTTGATGATTATAGGTTGCTAGATTCAAGTTCTTTGATGTTTTTGAGCATTTATTTGTAGAAATCTTGCTTTGGGTGCTTGAATCTAGCAATTGAATTTTTGAGTTTGGACCTTATTTTTGGCCATGAAACCCCCAAATTTTTGCCTCATGCCATTGTCTTGGCTCATGTTTAATTTCTCTTGGTAAATTGTGGTTGACCATGAAATTTGTTCATAGCCAAAGTATAGTGTTTGAGCATTTTTCTTAGCCTAAGTATAGTGTTTGAGCATTTTGGGAATTAAGCATGTTAATTTGAATTTGTGAGCAAGGGAGTTGTTTGTTGTATTTTGCGAGTAGGGGTCATTGTATTATATCCTCCAAGCATAGTATTGGCATTAGTTTAGCTAGCTGTTTTTGTTTATTTTGTTTTGGTGGATTGTGAGTTTAACTCACGTGGGTTGTTTGTTTATTTTTGTTTTCGTTGGCATTTGTTTTTGTTTATTTATTTTATTTTATTTTATTTTATTTTATTTTATTTTATTTTATTTTATTTTATTCTATTCTATTTTATTTTATTTTATTTTATTTTATTTTTATTTGGAGGCATAATTTGGGGAATGTTTGTTTTTAGGATTAATTTTTGAGTTCCCAACCATCAATCCAAAATTGCTGATTTTCTCTCTCCTTTTCATAGGTACAATGTTTAACTCAAGGAAGCGCTCAAGGCGATCTCCAAGCCAAAGTAGGCCTAACCAAGAGGGGCAATCCTCTAGCCAAGGGGTGCACCCCACGGCCTACACTCCTCGATTTGGGGAGAGCAGACACCAACGGGCCTATGAGAAAGTTTTGACTCGGGACATGAAGCCCACCATGTTCTACGACCAAGCGACTTGCCAGGATATGGGTATCGACGAAGATATACGCAAGTTTGCGAGGTTCTTAGGAATAGAGGGCATCATGGAAGAGGAGATCCCTAACGAGTGGGTATATGAGGATAGAGATACACAAGAGAAAAACCCCACTCAAACTCCTCTCTCCTACAGAACCTTGACCGCGGAATTTGTCGCGTCATTCTCCCTGAGCCCCATTGAAGGGGAAGACGGTCCCTTCCGTGTCAATTTCCGACTATGCAACAAGGACCACTCCTTCACTTTGGAGGAGTTCAACGGTTTCTTCGGATTTGACCCGGAAGCAAAGAGCTTCGACTACATAGGGGAGGATTTACCCGACTTAGAAGTAGATGAGGATGGGGACCCAGGCCAAATTTTTTATATCAATGATTGGTGGCTCGACATCACTGAGGGGGACGAAGACTACCAATCAAACCGAGCCAAGTCAACCGACATTCTGCACCCGGCTCTCCGTTACTTCCAGAGGCTTCTTGTCTACTTCTTCTTCTCTAGGGGGGAGCTTGGCAAGGTCTCCACACCCGAGCTTTACATGCTTTGGTGGGCGGCCGAGGGCCCAAAGCACTTCACCGCCGACGAGAAAGAGAGGAAGCCTAATCTCGGCTACCTTTTAGCACGGAAGGTGGAGGCAGTTCGGAACTCGGGGACCATCACCTTCGGAGGCTTGGTGACTTGGCTAGCCTATAAGTTGAGGTTTCCAGAGGAACTACTTGGGATGGAGCCTTTGGAAAAGAAGGCTCGTCTAGATGCGGATCGCTTGATTGCCGCTCATCACCTCTCTAAGGCCGGCAAGAGAGGGAAGAACTTCGTATGGAAGGTGAAAGAGGTGGCGTGGTGCTACCTTCCATGCACCCTCGTCACCCGCCCTCCGGATGATGTCGAGAATAGGTGGGCGGTCCCCTTACGCCCCTTGCAGCCAAATGATATGAGCGGCCGAGAGAAACAGGCGAGAGAGAAAGCAGAGAAAAAACAAGAACAAGTACGAAAGGCGGCCGAGGAGGCCAGGGCAACGGGAGAGAGGCGGCGCAAAGGGAAGGCAGCCGCCGGACCTTCGGAGGCCCAAGAAGTCATGCACGAGGACGAGGTGGCCCCTTCTCATCACAGGGACCCCGAGGTAAATGCGTTTAATTTTAATGAATTTGGTAAGATCCTCGGCGACATCTCCAAGCGCATGAGTACTTTTGAGAGGATGATCCCGCCTCATACACCTGTGGACGACATCCCACCCCCCCACCCCTTCGTCGCACAGATGTATGACCACCAGGTCAACATAGGATACTTTATGCCCCCGGTGAACTACCCTCACCACCCTCCCCAAGAGGGACCCGTCCCTAATTGGGATGGGAGTGGGTATACTTACCCATATTGGCGTGGTCCGGGATCCTCCACTCGCCCCCTCCCCGACGACTTCCCTCTGCACCCCGGGTTTGATTACACCATCCCAGGCGGTTGTGACCCCCGTGGAGACCCTGCCTTCCCCTCCCCCCCAGGTTATACTTTCCCACCCTACTACCATGGCGGGTGGGAGCCCCATGGCCCTCCCTCTGGTCATCCCCTTGCATACCATTGGTCTCACCCTCATCGGTTGAGAGAGTGGTATTCCGGGATGACACTCCCGAGTCCGACCCCGGTCTCGAAGACTAGCTTCCCCGTTCTTTGCCGCCCTCCCTCCTTGCACCGAGACGGTGCTCCTATCTAGTTGGGGGGGGGCTGCACTATAATTTTTTCGATCATATGGGGCAAAGAACGAGGAAGTTTGAGGGGGCATATGGTGGTAATCCCCTTAGTACTTGCAATGTTTTCTCTCTCTCTTGATGATGTATTGGTAAGTCCTTTTTTTTATTTTTTATTTTTTTTTATTTTTAATTCTTCTATTTTCTATAATGATGATTTTTTGGATAGTATCTTATTCTTTTCTAATCATTGTTTTGGGGAAATGGTTTGGATGAAGTTTTACAGATTCTTTGTGCCGGTTTGAGCTATAATTTTGGAGATGCACGATGGCCATTCCGTGTAGTTCCGGCACCACTTTGGTGAGACCTTTCCCTTACCCCTCCTTTTTAGCATTTGATTAGAAGAATAGGTAGTTGCAAAGCATGTTTGGTATTAGGATTAGCTGCCGGGGTTGAGATATTCCCCCTTTTTGTGTGGTTTGACTGTGATTTTGGCATGCTTTAGACTATTTTCCATGATGCATCATTATGTGGAGTTCATGTATATATAGTTGGATTTTTGGTTTATTTTCTTGATTTTCTTTTATTTTTGATTTGTCCTTTTTTTATTTTATTTTAAGCTTGGTAAAAAAAAAATTAAAAAAAAAATACAAAAAGATTTTCGTTTGTTTTGTAATTATTGGTTTTCTTGCTTTTGGAATGACCTCCTGTGATGAGATATATATGGATTCCTTTGATCCAATTCCCTTGAGCTATGAGTAGGGGGGCCTTTCCAAATTTGGTGTAAACACAAGTTCGGGTTATATCCCACGCCTTGTTCTTAGCGAAAAATGAGTAGCTTATGTCCCAATGAAAAATATGTGAGGAAAAAGAATCAATCTCTAAAGTTCACAAAGATTCTCCTAGCAAGTTCGTGTAATAGCTAACATGCATGCCTACCGAGTCAATAAGTGGTTTCACCACATGTCTATCGAGTCAATAAGTGCTAAGCACATTTTATCGATTCTAATAAGTGGCAATGTCCACAAGGCTAGTAGCCTATTCAATCAAAAAAATAAAAAAAGAGAAAAACAAACTCAATAAGTGGCCAAGCCACAAGTCCTTTGCATACTCACTACTACGCAACTTAATCTAAGAATGTCGATGTGAACTTTAGGGAGAGAACGGTTTGCCAAGCATGTGGATCGTCAGGGGATAAGTGAAAAGACTACCAAAAAGAGCAATGGTTGTGTGTGAGATGAGGTTTGCTTTGTTTATCGAGGACGCTCCTTAAACACTTCTTGCTAGCCCATACTAGCCCCTTGATTTACGAGCACACCTCTTGTGGAACTGCTCCCCTTGGAAGTCATTTGAGAGGTTTTGGGGATATGTGAACCATATTGATGAGGGGTGACCTTGGGCATGGAAGTCATAATGTTATTTTCTTTTCTTTCTTCCTTTGGCTCGCTTTTCAGTTGTGGGTTAATATTTGCTCGAAAACCCTCGCGAGAGCTCACTCGCCCTCCTAAGGGACTTGGAGGTTTAAAGGGCTTGTCATTTACGCTAAAAATGACCGTGATTCCTACGACAGTGAGTTAGTGTAATTATGGTGTGTTTGATTAGGTTGTTATTTTCCATTACTTGGTGTTGTTATCCTGTGGTTCGGGAATCAATTTGACTTTGCTCGAGGGCGAGCAAAGGCTTAGTTGGGGGGATTTTGATTAGTGCATTTGTGCACCATCTTATAGGTCATTTTTCATCCTTTTTATTCTTTGTTTTGCCCATTTTTGTGCATTTTTTATTGGTTTTTCCTCCGCTCGTTTCATGTTACCAAGTTTTGGGTCTCGTTTCATTTTTGGGTATTTTCTATGCATTTTTGAGAGAAAATGGGAATACAAGTGCTTTGATATTTTGCATGAGACGTTTCAGGTCCACACCAAAGCATTTGGAGCCTTGTGTGCGAAGCCCGAGCCCGGGAGTGACAGTTCAAAGCTTGAGGTGGAATGAAATGGCAACACCAACGCCGAGCGTCCGCTTCACCCCCTTTGAGCGTCCGCTCGGCCTAGATCACAAAGTCCAGTGGCTGCTAGCAAAGGCCAGAGCGTCCGCTCCAACCCATGGAGCGTCCGCTCATGCATGGAGCGTCCGCTCCAACCCATGGAGCGTCCGCTCGTCCATGCATGGAGCGTCCGCTCCAACCCATGGAGCATCCGCTCCCCTTCCTCAGAGCGTCCGCTCCCACCTGCAACGACTCATTTATTCTGAATATTCCCCTTCTCTCTCATGAATATATAAATACCCCAACTCTTCTAGGTTGAGAGGCACGAAATTATCATTACACTTAGAATATTTTTCAGAAATTTTAGAGATAGAAACACTAGAGTTTTGATACTTTTAGCTTGTAATCTTCAACAATCTCTTCTCCATTTGCAATCAATCTATTTATTTAATCTTCTAGTTTGGTAATATTTCTCATCTTTCTTTCCTTGTTATTTGTTCATCATTTGTATGTCATTATTTGTTGAGTTAGTATTTATCATTAGCTACAATTTCTTGTTCATTGTTTTTGAGATTTTAAGTTTAAATCTTTGAAGTAGTGTTTGCAAGTCTAGTTGCTATCTTCCATGTTTATTAGTTTCTCTACTTCTTCTATTATGTTTGCTCTATTTATGGCTTTTGTTAGTATAAACATCCCTATCCTAGGCTAGATTTCTAGCTAGGGGAGGGGGAAAATGGTGGTATTTTGATTATTGAACATGGAGTAATTTTTAGTTTCGTATGAAATAACTTGTTGATGCTTGTTTTCTAACATGGATTAAAATGCTAGATTAGGAGTTTGGCCAACTTCTAGGATAGAATCTTGGACTAACCAAGTGCGGTTGAGAAATCTAAGCATGAGGTTGGAGACAACATGTTAGGAAGGGTCTAGAGTATTTCGAACCGGGTTGTGAGCGAGGTAGAGAATGAGAGATCTAGTCTACCGAGCGATTCGATCCATGGTGTTTGGTTTGGTCTAGATTGAGATGTTGTGTGAGTGGGTCGGCTGAGAAATCTAAGCCCTCTTACATAAATTAATCTCTTTGCTTGAAACAAATGATTTTATGCTTGCTACGTGGTTGCTCTGTGCTTGATTTTTGGAATATCACGTTTTCCCCCTTTCCCTAGTGCCCTTTGATCGTTGATTTTACTGCATTTTAATCTAATTTATTTAATTAGATTTAATTAGTTAAAGTAGTTTAATCACCTTTCCTGTTTATTAAAAACCCCCTTTTTCACTCAATAACTTGAATAAGTAATCCGCTAGTTTCTTATGGTTCGACCCCTTACTTTCCTATACTACTTGTTAGGTTAGCCTAGGGTAATTATTTTTGACCGGATTAGGAACTAATGACCCCTAACCACCGATCAAGTGCCTATCACTTCTTCCTCCACCAATGTGAGACCCATCCTTAAAGTTGAACTTCGTTCGGGCACAGGGTATGAAGGTCCTAGCATGGAGGAGGAGCCACCATAAGAATCAATTCCGGTCAACCAAAAGAGTCAAGAGAAAGATGAGGAAACGGTTCAAGATAGTGATGCACCATTAAAGAACAAGGAGGTAGTTGATCCAATGAAGAAATATGAACCACCACCACCTTACCCTCATAGAGTTGTGGAGAGGAAGCTTAATGACAACTTGATGAAAGGTTTGCACATCAATGTTCCATTCTTGGAGGCTATGCCTCAAATGCCTACTTATTCTAAGTTCTTGAAGGATGTGCTTACTAACAAAATAAAAGTTCTGGATGAGGTGATCCAATTACCTTATCAAGTGAGTGCTTATGTTGACAAGAAGCTTCCTCAAAAACAAAAAGATCCGGGTAGTTTTGCATTACCGGTAAAGATTGGGGATTTGGAACCAATAGGTGCTCTAGCGGATTTGGGGGCAAGTGTTAGCCTCATGCCACTTTCAATTGCCAAGAATTTGAACTTCATGCTTGTTCCCACTCGGAAAATAATTCAATTGGCGGACCGAACTAATAGATGTCCTTGTGGAGAGCTTGAAGATGTTCCGATCCAAGTTGGGCACGTTTTTGTTCCATGCGATTTTGTGGTGATGGACATGGAAGAGGACCCAACAACTCCTCTCATTCTTGGAAGGGAAGCAATCAAGACCATGGGAGCAATAATTAATTGTAAAAGCAACACTATCACTCTTGAGGTTGCTAATGAGAGGGTTACATTTGAGCTTTCTCATTCTTTAAAAAATCCCATGGTTGAGAAAATATGCCGGGTTGAGGTGATTGATTATGATATTGAGAGTCTAGGAAGGGTTGCACTCCAACCCCGAGACAAACTACTTGAGGCGATCCGAGATTCCGATGACGAGTTGAGATCGAAGGGGTCAAAGCGGTTTGAAACAAAGCTAGAGGAAGCACTAACGTGCTTGCCTCATGAGGACATCTTTGAAGTTTTAGATGCGGTAAAAGGTAAAGAGGAGAGTCCCACGCCTCCTCTTAAGGAAGAACTAAATCCCTTACCCCCCCCCCCTAAGCATGTTTATTTGGATGATGAGGGTCTTAAACCCGTTATCGTAAATGCTAAACTTGATGACCTATCTCTTGAAAAACTTCTTGTGGTTTTGCGAAAATATCAAAATGTCATTGGGTATAGCATTGACGATATCAAGGGTATAAGTCCCACTTTGGGTATGCATAGAATTGCCCTTGATGATGAGAGTGCCTCCTCTATTGAATCTCAAAGAAAATTAAATCCTACCTTGAAAGAGGTAGTTAAAAAATAAATCATGAAACTACGTGAAGCCGGAAGCATCTACTCCGTTCCCAATAGCAAGTGGGTGAGTCCGGTTCATGTAGTTCCCAAGAAAGGAGGCATTACCATCATTGAGGGAGATGATGGAAATAAAATTTCTACTAGAACCGTTACGGGTTGGCGAATGTGTATTGACTATAGAAAACTTAATAAAGCCACCCGTAAAGATCATTTTCCCCTCCCCTTCATTGATGAAATGTTGGAAAGGTTGGTAGGTCATTCACACTTTTGTTTTCTTGACGGTTATTCGGGGTTCTTCCAAATCCCGATACATTCGGATGATCAAGCAAAAACAACATTTACATGCCCTTTTGGAACATTTGCATATCGGAGGATGCCCTTCGGTTTATGTAATGCTCCAAGCACTTTTCAAAGGTGCATGACGACCATCTTTTCCGACATGCGTGAAAAGGAAATTGAGGTATTTATGGATGATTTTAGTGTAGGAGGTTCGTCTTTTGACATTTGTCTCGCAAATCTTGAAAAAGTCCTAAGGCGATGTCAAGAAACGAACCTCATTTTGAATTGGGAGAAATGCCATTTTATGGTTGAGGATGGGATCGTCCTAGGCCATAAAGTGTCATCCAAAGGAATTGAAGTAGACCCGGCAAAGGTTGCCGCGATTGAGAAACTTCCTCCGCCATCTTCGGTGACGGGGATTAAATCTTTTCTTGGACATGCCGGTTTCTATCAGCGGTTTATTAAAAAAATTTCCCAAATCACTAAGCCTTTGACGAATCTACTTCAAAAAGAAGTAGAATTTAATTTTGATGAATCTTGCTTGCAATCATTTAATTCCCTTAAAAGCGCACTTGTAAGCGCTCCGGTTGTGCAAGCTCCGGATTGGAGCTTGCCATTTGAACTAATGTGTGATTCAAGTGATTATGCAGTTGGAGCAATTCTTGGACAGAAAAGGGAAGGGTGACATGTGGTGATAGCATATGCATGCAAGACATTAAATGAAGCCCAAAGAAACTACACAACTACGGAGAAACAGATGCTTGTCGTAGTCTATGCAATAGAGAAATTTCGCTCCTATTTGATGTGCAAGAAAGTGGGTTATCTTCACCGATCACATGGCGGTAAGGTATCTAATGACAAAGAAGGATGCAAAACCTAGGCTCATACGGTGCGTTTTATTGTTGCAAGAATTTGACCTTGAGCTTAAGGATAAGAAAGGATGTGAAAACTTGGTGGAGGAATTTCCAAAAGAAATGAGATGTCTCAACAAGGAATTCTAGAGGTGGAGCCTTTTGATGTTTGGGGGGTCGACTTTGTTGGGCCGTTTTTGAATTCAAATGGAAATCTATATCTACTAGTAGCGGTCGACTACGTCACCAAGTGGATAGAGGCAATTCCGTCACCTACAAATGATCACAGGTTGTGGTCAAACTCTTGAAAAAGGTAATTTTTCCGAGATTTGGAGTTTCTAGGGTGCTTGTTAGTGATGGTGGATCTCATTTCGCCAAAAAGCAATTTGAAAAGTTGCTAGTCAAGTATGGAGTTCATCACAAGGTAGGTCTACCATATCATCCTCAATCTCTAGGCCAAGTTGAAGTTTCAAACCGGGAAATCAAAAACATTCTCACTCGGGTGGTCAACAAAAATGGAAAGGATTGGTCACTCAAGCTAGATGACACATTATAGGCTCTCCGGACAGCTTACAAGACTCCGATTGGAACCACCCCTTCCCGGTTGGTTTACGGGAAGGCGTGTCATTTACCGGTAGAGTTGGAGCATAGAGCTTGGTGGGCATTGCAAGAGCTTAACATGGATCTAGTCAAGGCGGGTGAGAAAAGATTGGTAAGGTTGAATGAGCTCGATGAGCTCCGGTTCGATGCCTATGAAAACATGAAGTTATATAAGGAGCAAACGAAGAAGAGGCATGACCGGATGATTCTATCCCGGGAATTCAGAATTGGAGATAAGGTACTTCTCTTTAATTCAAGACTTAAGCTATTCCCCGGAAAATTAAAATCAAAATTGTCGGGACCTTTTGAGATTGTGTCCACCCGGCCATATGGCTCATTCAAGATTAAGGGGTCAGATTCTACATTTTGGGTTAATAGGCAAAGATTGAAGCTATACATTGATAATAATGACCCGAAATACATTGGGAGGTTGATTCTCGAGTTGGCCTCGGTTTTGGACACATGAGCTCAAATAATTAAGTCGAGCTAGCGACCATAAAAATAGCAATCCTTATTTATTTAGTTTTTCCATAAAAAAAAGAGAGAAAAATTTAGAAAATAAAAATAAATTATACTATAGTCAAAAAATTCAAAAAAAAAAAATATATATGTATATATAAATAAAAAAAAGACGAAAAGGAAGAATTGGTGGAAAACAAAGGTGCACGACCGTGCAGGCTAAGGCTGCACGATCGTGCAAAGATCAGTGCAAAAATCCAATTTAAGTGCATGATCGTGCAGCTCAACCTGCACGATCATGCAGAGATCAGAGAGGCCAGGTATGTATTGCACGATCGTGCAGGCTAAGTCTGCACGATCGTGCCAAGGTCAGTGGGTTTGGGAGGAAAGTTGCACGATCGTGCAGGCTAAGTCTGCACGATCGTACCAAGGTAAGTGAAGTTAGGGATCTTGGTATTGTTTTGTATGAGCGCTGAAATTGTAAGTTTGAGTTTCTTAGGTTCTCTTGTTGTGGATTTTCATGAGAAATAAAAGCCGATCAAGATTGAAAAAGGCAATATCTTCATTAAAAAAAAAAAAGAAAAGAAAAGTAGCATTTCATATTTTGGAGTAAGAATGAATTTATATCTCAGAAATTTCAATTCAAAAAATCAAAAAAAGAATTCCACGCTTCCTCCTTCCATTTCTCACAATGAGGACATTGTGTCCTTTAAGCTTGGGGGGGAGGAAGTCAAGAAAAAAAAGTTTTTTTTTTCTTTCTTTTAGGACCTTGTAAAATTTTTGGTCTATTTGGTTTAGATTGTTTCTTGAATAAGCTTGGGGGAGGTTTCCCCGGTAGTTTGGTTAGTGTGATCCCTTGTGTTTTGAACTTCACTTTAGGATACCACCACATAGCCAAATTTTTCCACACCCTTAGCCAAGCCTTAAGTTACATCCATAAGAAGTCCTTCCGACCCATGCGGGGTTGAGTCCTCCTTGTCTTTCGGGAACTAGCCAAGTATATTGAGCGGGCGAATAAGGGGAGTGATGGGGGTTAATTCTAGCTCTACGATAAATGATCCACTCACAACGGATCCGATTTCCCTTTTTCTTTCCGGTTCCTTCGAGGAATCATGAGACACTCCTAGTTAGGTGGATATGAACTCTTTGGTTGGTTTGTGGTATGATTGGTAGGACTAGCTTTAGGACTATTAGGTTGTGCATAGTTTTCTTAATTTTCTTTCTTTCTTCCTTTTGGGTGAATTTCTTAGGTCCTTTGCATGTCAAGTTTGGTAGATTTAGGAAAGTTTGTGTTCTCTTATGCACATTCTCCTATTTCGGCTAGAGAATTTATTTATTTTTCCTTTTCTTTTTAATTATAGTTTAATTTGTAGTTGGTAAGAGTTATGGGTTAAACTCTTTGGAAACCCTTACGAGAGCATACTCCTCCTCTTTGTTTTTGTTTCATCATTTTTAGGGTGTTTCAGCTTAGTTTTAAGTTTTTCTTAGGTTTTATTTGTTTTTGTGTTAGTTTGGTTCTTTTTGCTAATAATTGGCTAAAATATATGTTGCTTGAGTTGTATCGTGTTTTGTGCAGATAATTTCGGGTTTTGAACGGGTCATGAGAGGTCCCGAGCGGATTCTGAGGAGCCGGGATTGACAACGAGGTGACAATGGGGCACTTAGGGAGCAAGAAGGCCTAGATTTGAAGGCTACACGACCGTGCAGGCTAGCAGTGCACGGTCGTGCAGATCGTGCAACCCCTCTTTCCAGGCCACGATCGTGCAAGTTATAGCTGCACGATCGTGCAACCCCCTCGTGCAGAGATCAGAAGGCCCCTTTCTGATCTGCACGATCATGCAGGCTATCCTTGCACGTTCGTGCAGATTTCACTTCGTTTCGCCATGATCGTGCAAGGTTCAACTGCACGATCGTGCAGCCTATTATTGCACGATCGTGCACGGTGCAGCTCGTGATTTTGTTTAATTAGCCATGTGCTTTGTAATTTTTAGTATAAATAAGGGGCTTAGGTGTTGTATTAAAAAAGTTTTTTCTGATTTTAGAATAGTTTTTAGCTAGCATTAAACAAACTCTAAGTAGTAGATTTCTCTCTCAAGATTTGAATTTAATTCCAAGTTTTAACATTGTTCTTAGTTCTTGTTTCCAATCCTTGTAAACCAAGATTCCATTAGTTTCAATTAAAGTCAAATCAGGTTTTGTTTTAGTTTTCATTGTTAATTTTGTTGATTTTCTTAATTTCTTGTTATCATTTTAGTTTCATTAGAATTAGTTTTGAATTCATAGAATAGTTTAATTTGAATTTCATGATTTTAGCTTTAATGGATTGCATTAGTGAGTAGTTCCTTTTCTAAGGATTGGATGACTTGATGTTATAGATTTTGGGGGTTAATCATTGGATTGTTGGTGTTTGAATAATCTTGATTGTAATTTCTTGATTGCTAGAGGTAGTAATTATGACTGTGAATTGATGAAAGTATTTGATGAACTCGATTTTGGGTTTTGTTAATTTGACTATTCAAGAGAGGTTGTCTTAGCCGATCCTAGAATTTCCTATTACCTAATCGAGAGAGGGTGTTGGGATTGAGTCCGTTAAGTGCTTTTGAATGTTCACATTACAATTGAGATAGTCGAACATGAATTACTTCAATGACTATAATTCCTCCGATTGAAGTAACGTTAGGAATTCCAATTTTAGAGTTTTTAAATTTTGACATTTCCATTTGCATCGTTTCGTTTTTTTTCGATTAGTTTTAATTCTTGTAGTTTAGGTCTAATTCGAACTTTCAATCAACAATTAAGATCCTTGGATCATTCTAAATTCACGACTAATTCCGCACTAGTTCCTCGTGGATCGACCCTAACTCCGCTAATACTACGTGTTACTTGTTAGGTTATAAATTGTATATTTGATAGGCGTTTAGGGCCGCGACACCCTAGAAGCCGGTCATCTGCCTCCTCCTGAGTCATGCAAAAGATTTTGTTCTTCACTGGTGCCTGCTTGTTTGTTGCGGCTGGTTGTTTCTTAGGACAGAACACTGATTTGTGACCCTCTTGACCGCATTCAAAACACACGATCGGTGATCCATCACAGCTCTTCCCAGGGTGATAGTCCTTCTTGAAACCTTGACAGATTCTCGGGCCTTGACCGGGAGCTGGTTGAGCACTCTGCTGAGGCTTCTGAGTAGGTACAAACCAAGGCTTCTTTGCTGGTGCTGGCGTAGGAACCGAAGAAACCCTCTTCTTAGTTGCTTCCTCCTCGGCGATTGATTTATGAATCTCCAGAGCCACTTCATACGCCCTCTGGAAAGATGATGCTCTAATGCTAATCACATGAACCCGAATGTGGGGGTCTATCTTCTTTATATACCTCTTAACTCTCTCAGCTTCGGAAGAAATGACTGCAGTGGAGAACCGAGATAACTCTGCGAACTTGTCCGTGTAAGACTGTACGGACATGCTCCCTTAAGTGAGAGTCAGGAATTCCTCTTATTTCTGCCACCTCAATTCATCTGGGTAGAACTTCTCTTGAATCTTCTTGGTGAAGTCCTCCCAGTTTATGACCAACTTTGTCTTAGGGTTAGCCCTCAAAGTACTCCACCAATTGTCAGCCTCACCGCTCAGGTAATAGGTCGCTATCAGAACCCTCTCAGGTTCAGAACATACTAAGGCATCGAACAACTTCCTCATTTCTCAAATCCAGTTCTCGAGAACAGTCGGTTCTGCTACCCCATCATAAAACGGTGGTCGAAGATGCACAATTTTATCGAACGAAGACTTATTGCTCGATGGTTAGACACTATTCTAAGCTAGAGTGAGGATGGCATCCTCTAAAGCTCGGCTTCTGAAGCGGGAATTGCGTTCCGGAATCGATATGCTATAAAATGTCAGAAAAGCTCGGAAAATGATAAAATATCTTATCCCAGGCTTCTACCCATGGCTTCACTCGCTTAGGTTTTCCATTTTAGTCTAAGTTGCACTCATGATTCGTAAAGCACTCATCTTATAAGTTACTTATGAAGAAGTAACTTTGAGGTCTTAACCTATGCTTTGATACCAACTGTAATGACCCGACTTTTGTAAGCTGTCGATTTAGGAAGGAAATCGACAAATGGATCATTATGAAACAAAACCATCTAAAAACATTATTAAACTTAAACGATT
Organism: Salicornia ramosissima; assembly: GCA_951394345.1. Classification (NCBI taxonomy): domain Eukaryota; kingdom Viridiplantae; phylum Streptophyta; class Magnoliopsida; order Caryophyllales; family Amaranthaceae; genus Salicornia; species Salicornia ramosissima. The sequence continues at coordinate 32,162,463 of OX596237.1, forward strand.
AAACTTAATTTTGAAAGTTACTTTATTTATTTATTAACTAATGGAAGGTTTGATAGTGGAACAAAATCCAAAAATGGCATAAAACAACTAAGTAAACAATCTATTCCCAACAAGCTGGGTAAAATCTAGAAATAAGTAAACTAAAAAGTAAATTAAAGCTCGGGTTTCCTCTATAAATCTTGCAACAACGCACAACCCGACCCGCACGAGAGCCCAATCATTCTTCTGCATCATCCCCTGAAATGGGGGGAGGGTCCACCGTCAATGGCGAGTAACTAGGTTGTCCCACTTAAATGTGGAACCATAAATCATATAATAAGATATAATCGACATAAATAACATGTTACACATGAATAATCATCAAATATCATACAATCATATCACAAATAAGACATACACAGCGGACGACTTAACATAACATGCATATAAACAACATAATCCACACGAAAATAACATACCAACCCGATGAATTCTTATCTTTTCATATTACTATCCAAAAGCCATCTTTTATTCGTCTTTCTTAATCCATGGACCGGTCATTATAGCTCGTAAGGATGCCCGTGTACATCCCAACTTTCCTAAAATGCGCCGGGTAGAACCCGTGTATTCTACCCGTAGCTCTCCTTTGCAAGAACTAAGCCTGAGCTGTAATAACCCGAAAATCTGGGCTAGAAAATTTCGTGGTTAATTATTATTTCTTGTAATATTCTAAGTCCAAAAGGCCCAATTAATTGGACTGTTTAATCATATTTCCTATCCTTGTCTTAGAATTGGGCCCAAAGACCCAATTAATTCCCCCACATGGCCGGCCCTCTCCATTCCTTGGCCAAAGGTTACTTTTAATTTTTATTAATTATTATTATTAAATATAATATCTATTCTATATCTAAAATCTTCAATTTTTATTTTGAAAAGTCAACTAAACTAAAAATCCTAATTTTAACTAACCTAGTACCAAGTCTCCTAAAGTTGACCTTTTCCCTATTTTTACTCATAATTCACGGCCCCCCTATTCTCTTTTTCTTTTATTAAATCTTTTGTTCTTTATAATTACTTATAAGGAACAATACTTATATTCTTTTACCCTAACTTCAAAACTCTAAACTCTCAAAATAAACCCACAAAACACCCTAGAGTGCCGTGAGTTTTTCGAACCCCAAGCCAAGAAATTTTCTTCCTAATTCAAGGTAACTAGGGAAAAGAATATGGATAATTTATCATATAGTTAATTAGGATTAAACTAGGAAATTGATAGAATTAGTATCATGATAGGTCCTGAATTTTCGAACCACATGATAATTTTTATTCATGTTATTCTTGATATGTTTGCATGATCTTTTTGAATCTTTAATATTTTATTTAGTTCTATGCATATTTTAGTACCTTAATTTACATGTTTTGATTAGAATTATTGCATGATATTGTTTTTGAATTTAGTTCTTGATTTATGTGTGCCTATGTCGAGTACTTGCATAATTTTCATATTGATTTTATGATGTTTTCTTGATTTAAAAACATGTATATGATTTATTTAGTTGAACAATAAAAGTCTTGAATGAAATTTAAAATCTTGTTTCTGTTCTTCAAAATTGTCGAGTAGATCAAGATAGTGTTAAGAATTAACAGTTTCAATTTTTTCTTGTCCAATTATAATTCTATTCTTGATTTCTTAATTGATTAATAGTTTAAAGATAATTTAATAATATGATAATACGAATTTATGAGTTCTTGAAATTAATCTTGATCTTGTTGTATTTCCTTGTTGGCTGAATATTTTAAGGGTGCAAAGGCTTAATTTTTGATCCATGTTTAGTTATAATCTCATAGTTATTGGTTAGGTTACAATTTTATAATTTATATAACTGATTTAAAAATTAAAATATGATAATAAAGTATAGAATTTAATTATAATTTTCGAGTGACATATTTTGGTGATGGCCGAATATTAAGATATTAAAAAGGGCGAATTTTAATCTTGTTTGACGATTTAATTTGTGATCTGATAGTTCCGTGTTTAATTTATGATTTTATTGTTTATTTAATAAGTTTAAATGATGAATTCATGATGATCATGTTTAATAGTTTAACAGGCTAATTTTTATTATTTTGTGACTAAAAGTGTCGAGTAGTGCAGGGATGGTAAGAGGGAATTTCTCTCAAGATTTATGCAATATTATTTGATAAGTGTTAGTTTTTATATTGATTTGATGGTGGACCCCCCCATTTCAGGTGATGATAAAGAAGAATAACTGGGCTATCGCATGGGTCGGGCTGTGTGTTTTTGCAGGATTACTAGAGGAAACCCGAACTTTATGCTATTTTCTGTTTTATTATTATTTAGAGTTTACCCAGCTTGTTGGGTCTAGATTTCTTATGTATTGGATTTGGTAATTATTTTGGACTTTTGGACATTTAATCTTCCCATTAGTTAATGATTAACAAAATGAATTCTTAAATTTAATAATATTTTAATATGTTTCGTTTGGTAATGATCCTTTTGTCGATTTCCTTCGTAAATCGACAGCTTATAAAAGTCGGGTCGTTACAGTTGGTACTAGAGCATAGGTTAAGACCCTAAAGTTACTTCTTCATCAGTAGCTTGAAAGACGAGTGCTTTATGTGTCACGAGTGTAACTTAGCCTAAAATGGAAAACTTAAGCGAGTGAAGCCATGGGTAGAAGCCTGGGATAAGATATTTAGTTGTTTTTCCGAGCTTCTCTTATGATTATGTGCGTGTGTAATTATGCTAACCGAGTTATTATTTTGTATCATGTCCACCCCGGAATGCAACTCACAATTTAGGCGTCGAGCTTTAGAGGATGCTATCCTCACTCTAGCTTAGAAAAGCGTCCAACCGTCGAGCAATCAGTCTTCGTTTGATCGAGTTGCGCGACTTCGACCTCTGGTCTATGATGGGGCAGCAGACCCGACTGTTCTTGAGAACTGGATTCGACAGATGCGGAAGTGGTTTGATGCCTTAGCCTGTCATCGGGAATACAAAGATGTTCCTATTGTTATCTCGAGAGTGCAGTTTGAAGCTGATTTGAAGGAATTCCATATAATAGAGTTCGATGTGATCTTAGGGATGGATTGGTTAGCGAAGTATCAATGTGACGACCCAACTCGCTTTAACCGGCGCGGAAGAAACCGACGAGTCGAATTGTCGATCTAACAAACAAACTTACTAAAAATCAAAACAAAACCTCGAAATATTATTACTATAACCCAAAAGTACAACACCCACAAGTTTGTACAATACTAATCCCAAAAGTAACCAATACTAACAAGTAACTCCAAACACGATCAGAGTTAGAAAATATGAACTATAAATACTAAATCCAAAACTAGAAACAAAATATAAACTAAACAAAGTAAAAGAACATCGGCACTCGCCCAACCCAAAGCTAAGCAACACTGCCATCATCAGAGTTACCTGAAAAATTAACAACAATCCACAGTCAGTGGCGAGTAACATAGCTGTCCCACCCTAACGTGGATACACATGACATAGAATACATCAAACAACCAAACCAGACATACCACATACGATCATGTAAAACAGCATATCAAATCAACAATAACCAATAACAATACTGCTAATAATAACGACATTCAACGATAATAGCCAAAACTCGACTAACTCCCAATACTCGACTTTAAACTTATCTTCACTAAATCTTTGGCGCAATCATTTACATATCAGACCCAACTATGCACGTACGAACACATCTTACGCGAACGAACTTTCTACTATGCCAGGATTGAAAATCTTACTCCCAACCCCATGAAACCAATCTTACTGGAAATCCATATCCGAAGACGACATAGTAAGATCACCAACTATCCCAGTACCGCGAACAGGATAGGGGCAACGTCTTAACCCAAGCCTTAGAATCTTACTCTAAGGTTAGGCGTCTAATAGTAAAATCAAGCTAATCTTTAAATCTTTAATCTTTAGTCTTTTATTTACATTCTTAGTTAATCTTAAGTTGCATCTTACGCCTTGACTTAAGACTAACATGTAAACCATCGAAGTTATCCTCAAGATTGCCTTTTTGCCTTTTCTTGAGTCTAACCATAAACATTACCACTTCTTTAATCAATCTAAATCATTTCCTTAACTTCCTTTACTTTCTTTAAACCTCTTTTAACTTTCTTTTTAAACTTAACTTAACTTTCCTTAATCAATACTTATATATAATCCATACTTTAAACTACACAATCATGACAAAGAATCCAAGACTCAACCAAGAACTCATAAAAAACCCATAAAGAACTCAACCAAGATTCAAGAAACGAATCAAGAACTCATAAATAATTCAAGAATTCAATCCCAAAATCATCATCATCATACACGCATAAACATGACCAACTTTTACCAACTTATGATAATCGAAACTTCACGAAACTTGATCATCAATGAACACGAAATTATCATAAACAATCATGAATTACATAGAATCAAGGCATATATCATTAAAATATCACCCAAACTCTTACTTGGAAATCACGCATGAAATGATGAACAATCATCAAAAACTTATCTAACAAGATTATTTAATCTATCCTATAAACATAGTATACAAATTAAGGTAAGATAGTATGTTACCTATTGATGATTACACAAAAAAATACCAAGAACTCACTGCCCGGAACCAAACTAAACGGCCTAGAACACGGCAGCAACACGCACGGCCACCACGCTGCAGCCCTCACGGACACCACGCAGCACCACACGGCCACAGCACCACTCCACGAGCACGACTCCCTTGCACGGACCACCACGCAAGACCTTCAACACGAACACCCTCTTGAACACGACCTTCAACACGGCCAGCCACGAACCACACGAACCAACGAGTGAAACCCAAAAACCCAACCCGAACTAGAAGTCTTGAACGAAAACAATGAAGGCTAATGTGTTTTTGGTCACTTAAAGATCAATGGAGTTTGAATCTTTAAGTTTGGGTTTTGAAATAAGGATGAACAATAGTTGGGTGTTCATAAGACAAAATAGGCGTGTGGAAAATGGAGAGCAAATAGAGGGAGAGTGCTTTGGTTTTGATGGTGGCAAATGATGATTAAATGGGAAAATGGTTTTTAAGCCTTACTAACAACCTCTATTTATAGAAGTTAGTTAGGTGTGAAAACAAGGCAAGTGGCAAACCAAGCCTCATAAAAGAGAGAGGGGTCGGTTATGACTAAGGAATTGGGCCAAAATGACCACTTGGGCCATTTTTACTAAATCGTGACTAACCATGATTAAATTCGTACTTGGCCCAAACTTAATTAATTATTTAGAAAATTAAGAAATAAAATTCTAATTAATTAAAATAAAATAAAATAAGATAAATAATAAATCATACCATAAAATAGCCACATTCAAGAAATAAAAATAGTCTAAATAAATTTAGTCCATGCACAAAATAGAAACAAATACAAAGAAAATAGCCCAAAAATCTAGGGCGTTACAATCAAGCAGCTTTTCGATGTCGTGATCAGGCTATTACTTTGCGAGGACCCAACGCGAAAAGGGTAACCCATGTTGAGAAGCCCATGAGCAAAGGTCGGAGGGTGGTGTATGCAATGAAGATGCGCAGCTTGCAGCGCAAGGTTGAAGTAGTATACTTGTGTCAAGTCAAAGACGTGACCAAAGAAGAACAGTTAGAGGCCATTCCAGTTGTTCGGGATTATGCAGATGTGTTTCCAGTGGAGTTGCCAGGAATACCACCAGAACGTGAAGTAGAGTTCAACATCGATTTGGTGTCCGGAACTGCGCCAATCTCGAAGGCTCCACAACGTATGGCCCCTGCAGAACTTAAGGAGTTGAAGACCTAGTTGCAGGAACTGATCGACAAGGGTTTCATAAGGCCCAATGTGTCTCCTTGGGGTGCTCCGGTATTGTTCATCAAGAATAAAGATGGCAGCATGCGTTTGTGCATAGGTTACCGGGAACTTAACAAGGTGACGATCAAGAACAAGTATCCATTGCCCAGGATCGAAGATTTGTTTGATCAGCTGAAGGGAGCCAGAATGTTCTCCAAGATTGATCTCAGGTCAGGGTATCACCAGATTCCAGTGAAGCCGAAAGATATACCTAAGACCGCTTTTCGCACCAGATACGGGCACTACGAATTTGAGGTAATGTCGTTCGGTTTGACTAATGCTCCAGCAGTTTTTATGGACCAGATGAATCGGACTTTCCAAAATCTCTTGGATGTGTGTGTGGTAGTGTTTATCGATGATATTCTTATCTATTCAAAGAATGAAGAAGATCACACTCAACATCTGCATATGGTGCTAGACGTCTTACAAGCTCAGAAGTGGTTCGCGAAGTTGTCTAAGTGCGAGTTTTAGCTCAAGGAAGTGGCCTTTCTAGGGCATATGATCAATGCGGACGGTGTCAAGTTAGATCCAGCCAAGATAAAGGAAATAGTGGAGTGGCACAGTCCTAAGAATATGGCCGAAGTTCAAAGTTTTCTTGGCCTAGCAGGTAACTTAAAGCATTTATGTAAGCTAAATTAGCTATTATGCATGAATACTTACCTGTGAAATTTCTGTATCAAGTTACTATCGGAGATTTGTGAAAGATTTCTCCAAGGTAGCAGCACCTATGACCAAATTATTGCACAAAGATTGCAAGTACTTGTGGACAGATCAGTGCGAAGAAGCATTCCAAACCCTCAAGCGGAGTCTTGTATCTGCGCCAGTTCTTGCTCTGCCAAATGAAGGTGTGGGATATGAGGTTTATAGTGATGCGTCCAAGAAGGGTCTAGGTTGTGTTCTGATGCAAGAAGGCAAGGTGATTGCATATGCTTCAAGACAACTCAAGGTTCAGGACCAGAACTATCCTACTCATGACTTAGAGTTGGCGGCTGTAGTGATCGCTTTGAAAATCTGGCGACATTATCTCTATGGAGCTACTTGCAAGCTATTCACCGACCATAAGAGCTTTAAGTATATCTTCACTCAAAAGGAGCTCAACATGAGGCTAGGAAGAAGGATCGAGTTGATCAAGGATTATGACCTCTCAGTTGACTATTGTGAAGGGAAGGCCAGGTAGCAGATGCCCTTAGTCGTAAGGATCACCATTCATTCAATAGGATGGCGGTTTGACCTAAGGAAATCTGTGTTGATCTTCGCAGGATGGAGATTGAGATGGTGCGAGTCAATCTTAATGCTATGAGTGTTGAACCCAGTTTGTATCAAGAGTTACGGGAAAGCCAAAAAGAGGACCCGCAGCTCGAGAAAATTCGTGAAGCCAAACTTCAAGGCAAAGCAAAAGACTTTAAAATTGATTCAGACGGCAGTATGAAGTTCCGTAACAGGTAATGGAGTTAAAGGTTTTTAGTTAAACTGCTTTCACTTAATGGATACTAAAATTTGCTCCATAACAGGTGGTGTGTGCTCAGCATTCAGGTGGTGGAAAACTCTACAAGGACCTGAAGGAATACTTTTGGTGGCCTAGGATGAAGCAAGAAGTCACAAACTTCGTTGCACGGTGCCTCACCTGTCAGAATGTTAAGATTGAGCACCAAAGACCAGGTGGACTTTTGCATCCATTTTCGATACCTACATGGAAGTTTGATCCCATATCCATAGATTTTGTAGTGGGCCTACCCGCGACATCTACGGGTTTGGATACCGTTTGGGTAATTGTTGACCATTTGACTAAAGTCGCCCAATTCATTCCGATGAAGGTAACTTGGTCGATGGAGAAGATGGCGAAAGCTTACTCGAGGGAGATCATACAGTTGCATGGTGTACCTAAGGATATCGTGTATGACCGAGATACCCGATTCTTGTCGCGTTTCTGGAAGTCTTTGCAGGAGGCTTTTGGGACTAAGCTCAACTTGAGTACAGCATTCCACGAAGCCACAGATAGTCAGATGGAACGGACCATCTAGACACTAGAAGATATGCTACGGGCTTGTGCGTTAGATATCCAGCAGACTTGGGGTTAAATCTTTGAGCTTGGTGAAATTTTCGTACAACAACTGTTATCATGCTAGTATCAAGATGGATCCATATGAGGCGTTGTATGGGCGCAAGTGTCGCAGCCCTACTTGTTGGAGTGACATCAGCGATGCTTTAGTGATTGGTCCTGATCATATCAAGGAGAAGGTGGAGCAGATCAAGATCATCAAGGAAAGATTGCAGGCAGCTCAGAAATCGTATGCCGATCGTCGACGGAAGCCGTTGGAATTTCAGGTGGGTGACAAATTGTTGTTGAAAGTATCCCCTATGAAGGGTGTGATTCGTTTTGGCCAGAAGGGTAAGCTCAGACCCAAGTATGTAGGGCCATACGAGATTCTCGAACGGGTCGGAGAAGATGCTTATCGATTGGCGTTGCCTCCGTAACTATCGAAGGTTCATGATGTGTTTCACGTGTCCCAGCTACGGAAGTACGTGAATGATTCTTCTCATATTATACCGGTGGAATCTTCCGAGATCGAGCCGATCCTGACCTTTAAAGAAAAGCCAGTAAGGATTTTGGACTGCCAGGATCGAATTTTACGTCGTAAGGTGGTACCATTGATTAAGGTGCTCTAGCGTAGTGAGAAGTTCGAGAAGGCTACATGGGAGACAGAAGCGTCTATGAGGGATAAGTATCCCGAGCTTTTCGCAGGAGGTGTGTAACAATTTTATATTTTATTTTATGCTTGTGATAAGTTGCTATGTGTATGTTTCTTGAGTTTCTTTAAGCGAATTTCGAGGTCGAAATTTATTTAAGGAGGAATGACTGTAATAACCCGAAAATTTCGTGGTTAATTATTATTGTTTCTAATATTCTAAGTCCAAAAGGCCCAATTAATTGGACTTTTTAATCTTATTTCCTATCCTTGTCATAAAATTGGGCCCAAAGACCCAATTCATTCCCCCTCATGGCCGACCCTCTCCATTTCTTGGCCAAAGATTATTTTTAATTTTTATTAATTATTATTATTAGATATAATATCTATTCTATATCTAAAATCTTCAATTTTTATTTAGAAAAGTCAACTAAACTAAAAATCCTATTTTTAACTAACGTTATACCAAGTTTCCTAAAGTTGAATCTTTTCCCTATTTTTACTCATAATTCACGGCCCCCCTATTCTCTTTTTCTTTTATCAAATCTTTTGTTCTTTATAATTACTTATAAGGAACAATACTTATATTCTTTTATCTTAACTTCAAAACTCTAAACTCTCAAAATAAACCCACAAAACACCCTAGAGTGTCGTGAGTTTTTCGAACCCCAAGCCAAGAAATTTTCTTTATTTTCTTCCTAATTCAAGGTAACTAGACTAACCCCCTTGAATTTGGACAATTTATCATATAGTTAATTACGATTAAACTAGGAAATTAATAGATTTAGTATCATGATAGGTCCTGAATTTTCGAACCACATGATAATTTTTATTAATGTTATTCTTGATATGTTTGCATAATCTTTTTGAATCTTTAATATTTTATTTAGTTCTTGCATATTTTAGTACCTTAATTTACATGTTTTGATTAGAATTATTGCATGATATTTTTTTCGAATTTAGTTCTTGATTTATGCGTGCCCATGTCGAGTACTTGCATAATTGTCATATTGATATTATGATGTTTTCTTGATTTAAAAACATGTATATGCTTTATTTAGTTGATTAATAAAAGTCTTGAATTAAATTTAAAATCTTATTTTTTTTTCTTCAAAATTGTCGAGTAGACCAAGATAGTGTCAAGAATTAAAAGTTTCAATTTTTTATTGTCCAATTATAATTCTATTCTGGATTTATTAATTGATTAATATTTTAAAGATAATTTAATAATATGGTAATAGGAATTTATGAGTTCTTGAAATTAATCTTGATCTTGTTGTATTTCCTTGTTGGCCGAATATTTTAAGGGTGCAAAGGCTTAATTTTTTATCCATGTTTAGTTATAATCTCATGATTATTGGTTAGATTACGATTTTATAATTTATATAACAGATTTAAAAATTAAAATATGATAATAAAGTATAGAATTTAATTATAATTTTCGAGTAACATATTTTGGTAATGGCCGAATATTAAGATATTAGAAAGGGCGAATTTTAATCTTGATTGAATATTTAATTTGTGATCTGATAGTTCCATGTTTAATTTATGATTTAATTGTTTATTTAATAAGTTTAAATGATTAATTCATGAAGATCATGTTTAATAGTTTAAAGTGTTAATTTTAGTATTTTAGGACTAAAAATGTCGAGTGGTGTAGGGATGGAAAGTGGGAATTTCTCTCAAGATTTATGCAATATTATTTGATAATTGTTAGTTATTATATTGATTTGATGATTTAATTGATTTATTAAATTTTTTATGTAATTATTAAAAAGAATTGATTTGTTAATTTATTTATATTATTTGTTCAAAAATGTCGAGTGAACCAAAGTGTGATATGATCAATTTGATTTAATTTTTGGCTTATAATAATTTTAGTTTTTGATTTAAAAATTTAAAATAATTAAAGGAATAATAAAGAATAAGAAGATAAGTTGAAATAATAAGGAAAAATGATTGACTTGATGATAAGAATAAGATGAAGATGATAAGTTTGTTATTGGTCTCATGAGTCATGATGGCCATGTCGATAAGATAAGATAAGCTAAGATAAGATAAGAAGTGGACGTCTGTTTGGTGATACACGGGTCACCAGATTAGGTTAAGTCGAAGCCACTGCCCCTACTGCGGTCTCTAGGCAGTTCTGGATTCTAAGATGTGTAGTCGTTTAAGTAGTAGTACACGGGTTGCTATTTAGGAGTTATGGACATATCTTAGGCATAGTTCTTGCAAAGGAGAGATACGGGTAGAATACATGGGTTCTTCCCGGCGCATTTTAGGAAAGTTGGGATTTACACGGGCATCCTTACGAGCTATAATGACCGGTCCATAGATAAAAAAGATGGGATTTGGGTAATAATATGATAAGATAAGAATTCATCGGGTTGGTATGTTATTTATGTATTTATTATATTATTTATGTATTTATCTATGTATTTATTATGTAAGTTATATGTATGATATGATAAGTCTTCCGCTGCGTAATTCTGATATGTATGTATTTTGTATGATTATCCATGCATATTATGTATATCTTGGTTAATTCTATGATATTATATGATTTATGGTTCCACATTTAAGTGGGACAACCTAGTTACTCGCCACTAACGGTGGACCCCCCCAATTTCCGGTGATGATGCAGAAGAATAACTGGGCTATTGCATGGGTCGGGCTATGTGTTTTTGCAAGATTACTAAAGGAAACCTGAAATTTATGCTATTTTCTGTTTTATTATTATTTAGAGTTTACCCAGCTTGTTGGGTCTAGATTTCTTATGTATTGGATTTGGTAATTATTTTGGACTTTTGGACATTTAATCTTCCATTAGTTAATGATTAATAAAATGAATTCTTGAATTTAATAATGTTTTAATATGTTTCGTTTGGTAATGATCCTTTTGTCGATTTCCTTCATAAATCGACAGCTTATAAAAGTCGGGTCGTTACAGTTGGTACCAGAGCATAGGTTAAGACCCTAAATTACTTCTTCATAAGTAGCTTGAGAGACGAGTGCTTTATGTGTCACGAGTGCAACTTAGCCTAAAATGGAAAACTTAGGCGAGTGAAGCCATGGGTAGAAGCCTGGGATAAGATATTTTATTGTTTTTCCAAGCTTCTCTGATGATTATGTGCGTGTGTGATTATGCTAACCGAGTTATTATTTTGTAGCATGTCGACCCCGAAACACAACTCACGATTTAGGCGCCGAGCTTTAGAGGATGCTATCCTCACCCTAGCTCAGAAAAGCGTCCAACCGTCGAGCAGCCAGTCTTCGTTTGATAGAGTTGCGATACTTCGACCTCCGGCCTATGATGGGGCAGCAGATGCAACTGTTCTTGAGAACTGGATTTGAGAGATGCGGAAGTTGTTTGATGCCTTAGCCCGTTTTGAACAAGAAAGAGTTCCGATAACGTCTTATTACTTGAGAGGCGAGGCAGATAACTGGTGGAGTACCATGTGGGCCAACCCCGAGACTGAGCTAGTCTTGGACTGGGAAGACTTCCTTACTGAGATGGCAGAAACAGGAAGAATTCCTTACACTCACTCAAGGCAGCATGCCTGTTCAAGCTTACACGGACAAGTTTACTGAGCTATCTCGGTTCGCCACTGCAGTCATTCCTTCAGAAGCCGAGAGAGTCAAGACATACATAAAGAAGATGGACCCTCGCAATCGGGTTCATGTAATTAGTAGTGGAGCAACAACCTTTCAAAGGGCATATTGTAAGTTCAATGTATACTCAAGAAGGGGGGGTTGAATTGAGTATGTGTGTTTTTTCAATCGTTTTCAAAGTTTGTTTATCTTTTTGTGAGAACAACGAAAGAACAGTAAATAAGAGTAGGAACACAAATATTTAACGAGGTTCGGATTCTAAACAAGCCTATGTCCTCCACTCTCTCACCAATATTATTAATCAACTCAGAATAATAACAAGGTTACACACTCAATTAAATGCTACAACTTTGTAACACTTAATTCCCCAATTGTTAACTCTAACAGTTCACTCAGTGTTCACAGAACACTCCCCAACCACTTTCCTCTATGTGGTTCAAATATTACAAACTCAAATCTCCGTTAGTTTTTCTCTTAAAGATGGATATGGAGATAGACTTGGTTTTCTTTGGAGAGCAAAAGTCTTGCTAGGGTTTTTGCAAAGATTGTTTTTATATGCAAAGAAAAACCGTGCCCTAGAAGTGTGCTTGGAGACTTGCCTAAATTGTGTAAACAAGCTCAGCTGACACAAGTACAAAGGCACCTATTTCAGACCTTTGTCTCCTTGCACTACATGTAGTGGAAAGTACACTAAAGTCCAAACAAGTACATTGCAAAGTTGATTTGGTGAATCAATTTGGCAGATTTCCAAAACATAAGTGATCAATATTTTTGAAAAATAATTTTGAACACAGAAATTTGTACGGATCACTTAAGTGCACGTGCGTAATACTGAGGTCTGTTCCCATAGTGGTCTCAATACTACTAAGTCTACATCTGGCAAAGAGAACTGTTCCAAGCTTGTTCTTTGCCTGTTCTTAGCTTGTTCTTGGCCTGTTCTCTTTACTGGATATAAACATAAAATCTTTTTGCTCTTTACTTAGAAACACAAAGAATATTTTCCTAAGTCTATTTTACAAGAAGATCCTAGAAATATAAAAAATGAATACCTCCAAGCTCTTGGCTTCTGATCTTCAAGTATCTCAAGGCCTTCAAAGTTGCCTTGATGAGTCCTCACTTGATTCAACCTGTTCATACACAAATATGCATAGACATCAAGTATAGAGAACTGGTTTGTCATCATTCAAATCAAACATGGTTCAACATTTTCCCCCTATTTGATGATGACAAACCATGAAGTTCCCCCTGAGAACAGTAACCAATTGTTTCAAAATAAAACATTGAAAACAACTGTTCAGAGGAATTGGTCTTGCACTGTGCCTGTAATCAGATTCATAATCTCAGAGAATTAAGAATACACAGCAGACTAAAGCACAATTAGACTGATTACAAGGGTCAGTCACTCATCACATTACTCAATTAATTATTGAGTTTCAGCATTAAACCTGTAACCTGCAAGACTTATCAGTTATCAAGTGTAGCAAGAGAATTTTTAAATTCACTTTGAAGATTTTCTTCTAGTTGGGATGGATAGGAGAATTTGATCTGAATTCAAAGTACTCCTAGGCATAAAGCTGGGCCATCTCTAACAAGGTCTGAACCTTGTTCAAGTTGCTACACCTGACACTAGGAACTTCACCTGTCCTATTCCCCCTTTTGGCATCATCAAATGACAAAATTAATATAGCACACAAATTAGGAGAAGGCAACAAGTAAAGTCAACACAAGCATAATATAAACACAGCATTCTAGAGATGCTATCCCAAAAGTGAGTACCTGCAACTCACAATCCCAATTGTCAAAGTGCACACAGAAGTTAAAAATTATACAGAGCAGGACCATTCTGCAGAGAAATTGTTTAGCAGAAATGGTCAAAAACTAGAAATAGGAATTGTTCAAAGAAACTGGAGAAATGATAGTTTGAGAGAAATGTTAGTAGGGTAGGGGGTATGCTAGGAGGAGTTAGAGTTAGCATCATCATCAGAATCCTCAGTGGAATCCTCATCCTCCTTTTCTGCACTCTCCTCCTGCTGCTTTTTCTTGACTTGGGCAATGATGGGAACTGGTCTCTTAGTGGTCTTGGGCTTGAAGCTGGAAGAGGAGGCAAGCTTTTCTCCGTGGGAGTCTAACCGTGCTGATATGTTCTTTATAGATCCATCCAGAGAAGTGCACAGGGCATTTACACTAGCCATCATCTGTTGCAGTAGTTCCCCATGTGTTGGCACCTGTTTGGGCAATGACTCAGTAGCCTCCTCATACCTTGAACTGCTTGTTCTTTTGACCCCTGTGGTTCTCTCTTCATCCCTCATTTTCAGCATACCACCCTCAAAGGTCATCCCCTTCTGACCTACGATCTGGTTGGTGAGGATAAACATTTTCTTGACTTCACCACTCAGATGGACCTTCCTACTTTGGAAAGCCAGAGTAAGCCAGGCACCACAGGGTAGAGAGTGGTTTGACCTTTCCAGAATGCTAACCATGTGGGCTAGCATGAGACCAGAGAGACCCAACTTAATTTTCTCATACAAGCAGTAGATAATCATAGCATCCATGTTTCTTACATCCATTCTGCCCTGAGCGCTGGGGAGTACTATCTTAGAGGCTACTGTATGGAACAGCGTCATCACAGGTTCCCTTAGTTGGCCAATAACATAACCATAACCATCATTTGGAGTACCTCCCCTAGACTCTTCTTTGAAAGAGTGATGTCGACCCCTTCGACCTCACTCCAGACTTTCCCTTTTTCTAATTTCTCTAATTTGGAGTCAAATTCCTCAACACAGTTTTCAAAAACATCCAACCTCTTATCAAACAGCCCCTCCCCTGGAACTCTATGGCCTCCTTAAACTCCTCTAAAAAGGGTTGACTCATCCAGGACTTAGGACATGCAAACCCAAATAAGACGCCCCTACCACTTAATTCAAATAGTGGTTCAGAAGTGGTCTTACCTTTCTTCTTGACAGAGGCCTTTTCAGGGGCAGAGTCAGCCTTCATCTTCTTTTCTATTGGGAGTTTTGTTGCAGGCTTGGGGCTCTTAGAAGCTTTGCCCTTCTTTGCTACACTCTTCATTATTTTCTTCTTTTCATCCTCCATTCCCTCTGGAACCTTCTTAGCAGGCTCCTTTTTGATTTCTTCCTTACAGACCCTTGTCCTCTTTCCAGTCTCTTTTTCCCCCTGTACTACCCCAGTTATTTCGACATCCATGTCCTGTGCATGTGTGTCATCATCCTGCTTCTCTGTCTCTTCCTTCTCAACTTCTTTCTCCTCAGTGCTTGGCATTGGTTTCTCTGTGGTCTGAGGGGATGGTGAAGGTGTCTTTTGTGATTGTGGAGAAGGTGATGGGGTTGTTTCCTTTTGTGGTGAAGAGGGTGGTGGAGTTTTGGACTTTGGTGGTGAGAGTGGAGGAGGAGTGTTGGCTTTTGAGGGTGATGGTGATTTTTGTGGAGGTGAAGATATAGTAGGCTGTGGAGAGGGTTGTTTAGGTGATGGATAGGGTGATGGCTTAGATGGTGAGGGAGTTCTCTGAGGTTGAGGTGGTGGAGATTTTGGTGAAGATGGTGGTGGTGATTTAGGGCTTGGTGGTGGAGTAGATTTCTCTTTGGGCTTACATGCAGCCTTTGATTCAGCAACTGTTTCTGTTGTGGCTTGGTCCTTGACATCTTCTTGATTCTCTTCTGCATGGTGGTGTTCAGCAACCACTGCAGTACTCGATTCCTTCTCAACCTTAGAGGGTGTGAAACTAGGAGATTGACTTAGTCCTCTGCTTTTCTTCCTTACAGCTTTGTTCTTCTTTCTTCCCATTTTCGATTGAATCAGTAAGTTTGATGAGAGAGAGAGAGAGAAACGAATTTCGAATTCTTGAAAAGAGATTCTGATGATGGTGCTTAAGGTTTGAGAGAGAAGAGCAATTAGAGAGAGAGAGACGGTTAGAGCACGGCCTGGTGGTTGGCGTAACAATAATGACAGGCATCCGTCAGAACCCCTTGCTGAAGAGATTCATCCCCCAGGGGTGCCACATTTGGTTAGGGAGCTGGGCGATAATGTGAAAGAATGAATTAAAATGAAGAAAAATGGCAGTTATTAGAACAGATAAGATGGAAGTTACTTTACACTGTTCACAACGGTCACATGTCAGAACAATTAAATCCTCAATTTCAAAATTGAGGGTTCAGCAATAAACTGATATAATCGTTGTAAGGGACTGGTCTGATGATGGTCTGACGCTGATCTGTATTCATTAAAAACTTAAGGCATCTTTTAGTTAGGCAACTTAGAGATACCACACATTAGAACAACAGCAACATAAGAACTTTGAGACCACTTGAATATATGACATTTAAAAGTTAACCAACCCTGCTTATGTACACTAAGGATCAAAAAGTCAAACATAGCCAAAAAGGGAAAGATAAGTCCTAAGGAAATAGGATCTAATCCTTACCATACCAAGTAATGTGCGGAGTTTGACAAACACTTCCCTGCTTAGGGGTTTAGTGAAAATATCAGCCAATTGTTCTTCAGATCTGCAAAATTCAAGATTCACATTTCCTTTTTCAACATTGTCTCTGAGAAAATGATGTCCGATTTCAATATGTTTGGTTTTAGAGTGCTGGACAGGATTTTTAGAAATGTTTATAGCACTGGTGTTATCACACAATATGGGAACACTTCAGGAACAGACCCCAAAATCCTTGAGTTTTGTCTTTATCCAAAGCAATTGAGCACAGCACAAAGCAGCAACTATGTAATCTAACTCAGCTGTGGATAAGGCCACTGAATTTTGTTTCTTAGATCCCCATGATATGAGACAAGAACCTAAGAAGTGAGCCATTCCTGAAGTGCTCTTCCTGTCAACACTAAAACCAGCATAGTCAGCATCAGTGTATCCTAAAAGATCAAAATTACTTCCCTTTGGATACCATAAGCACATGTCCTCTGTACCACTCAGGTACCTAAAAATTCTCTTAACAACTTTTAGATGAGACTCTTTTGGGTTGCTTTGAAATCTAGCACACAACCCAACTGAGAACACTATGTCTGGTCTACTTGTTGTTAAGCATAGAAGTGAGCCAATCATACCTCTGTATAGCTTATCCTCAACATCTTTTCCTTTCTCACCTAGGCTCAGTTTAGAAGAGGTAGGAATAGGTGTGTCATAGGACTCGCTATCTTGCAAACCATATCTCTTGAGCAGCTCCTTGAGATACTTTTGTTGGTGGATCATGATTCCATCATCCACTTGCTTAATTTGGAGCCCTAGGAAGAAGCTAAGTTCTCCCAACATACTCATCTCAAATTCACTTTTCATTAGGTCTACAAACTCATCACACAAAACAGAATTAGAAGCCCCAAACAAAATATCATCAACATATACCTGGACCACTAATAGATTTGTTCCCCTTTTCTTTAGGAATAGAGTTTTGTCCACTGAACCTCGCTCATAATTATTTTCAATAAGAAAACTAGAGAGTCTCTCACACCAATCACGAGGGGCTTGTTTGAGACCATAAAGAGCTTTGTCTAACTTGTAGACATGATCTAGACAAACTCTATCCTCAAAGCCACGGGGTTGTTCCACATACACATCTTCTTTCAAATAGCCATTTAGAAAAGCAGTTTTAACATCCATTTGAAAGAATTTAAAGTTCATGTGGGCAGCAAAGGCAATTAAGATTCTTATTGCCTCAAGCCTGGCTGCTGGAGCAAAGGTTTCATCATAATCTATTCCCTCTTGTTGGTTAAACCCTTGAACCACTAGCCTGGCCTTGTTTCTGACCATAGTACCAGAGTCATCCATTTTGTTCTTGAAGACCCATTTGGTTCCAATAACTGACATCTCAATGGTTCTTGGTTCAAGATGCCAAACCTGATTTCTTTCAAACTGGTTCAACTCATCTTGCATGGCCAAGATCCAATCAGGATCAGTTAGTGCAATCTTATAGTCAGTTGGTTCTATGTGAGATAAGAAGGAGAAGTAAGCGCAGAAGTTTTTCCAAATAGAATTTCTTGTTTGGACTCCTTTTGATAAATCACTAATGATTTGATCAGAAGGATGAGAGCTTCTTTGCTTGAACATACTCCTTCTTACAGTATTTGAGTCACCTAAGTTAGAACCAATGTCTGTACTGGTTCCCCCTATTTCATTTTCATTTTGAGAGGGTGGACCAGTTTCTTCAGTATTCTCTCCCACTTCATCTTCAGTTGGATGGGCAGGAGAGTCACTGAGTTCCACAACTTGTTTAACATTTGCCTCTGCTGCACCAGACCCATTGTTGTTTTCAGGAGGAGTTGGAGGGTCTGGTTCAGCAGTGTTTTTTGGTTAAGCTCCAGTGAAATTTTTCATCCCAATATCAAAGCCTTCATCATCATCTACCTACACAGTCTTGTTGAACATGTTAGTTTCATCAAATAACACATGGATACTCTCTTCCACACACAAGGTTCTTTTGTTGAAAACTTTATATGCCTTGCTATGAGGAGAATATGCAATAAAAACAGCTTCATCACTCCTAGGGTCGAATTTGTCCAAATTGGTCTTACCATTGTTGTGTACAAAACACTTACAACCAAATATCCTTAAATGTTCAATGTTTGGTTTTCGACCCCTTAGAAGTTCATAAGTGTTTTTCTTAGTATTGGTCTTAGCATAACTCTATTGAGTATGTAACATGATGTACTCACAGCATCAGCCCAAAATTTCTTGGACAGACCACTCTCTAGAAGCATGGTTCTAGCCATTTCTTCTAGAGTGCGATTCTTTCTTTCAACTATTCCATTTTGTTGTGGAATTATGGGGGCTGAAAAGTTGTGAGAAACACCATGTTCCATACAATAAGTTATGAAGCTAGCATTATCAAACTCTGATCCATGATCAGATCTGATAGATGCTAACTGATGATTGATCTTGTTCTGGACCTGTTTCACTAAAATTTCAAATTCATCAAAAGTTTCATCTTTGTATTTCAAGAATATGGTCCAAGTGAAACGAGAGTAATCATCAACTAAGACAAATACATAACTAAAGCCATTTCTACTTTGTACACGCATAGGTCCACATAAATCCATGTGTACAAGTTCAAATGGTCTAGAGGAACTAACCACTTTCTTTGGTTTAAAAGATGATCTCACATGTTTGCTCTTTGCAGACTCTTGACAGAGCTGGTCTGCCACATATTTGATGTTAGGTAAACCTATCACCAAATCTTGTGTTCTCAACTTGTTGAGCAAAGTGAAGCTAACATGTCCTAATCTTTTATGCCAAAGCCATTGGTCATCCTCTACAACACTAAGGCAGAGGGCACTGTTCTGTGGAATTTGACTTAAGTATGTAATATACACATTGTTATGCCTTGTTCCTTCACAGACCAGTTCCCCTGTCTTAGGGTTCACTATGTGACAAGTGTTTGATTCAAAATTCACTTTATTTCCCTTGTCACATAGTTGAGATATGCTCAAAAGGTTATGTTTCAAACCTTCTACATAGTAAACATTGTCAATTGCTTGGGAGAGTGACTTACCAACCTTACCTACTCCTTTGATAAGTCCTTTGCTATTGTCACCAAATGTCACGTGCCCTCCCTCGAATGCAGTGAGTGAAAGGAATTGTTCTTTATCCCCGGACATGTGTCTTGAGCAACCACTGTCCAAATAACAATATGGCTTTCCTTTCACTCGTACCTGCACAAGCAAACTAGAGGTTAGTTTTAGGAACCCAGACCAGCTTGGGTTCCTTGTTCTTTGAAACATTCTCAATCTTAACCTTGCTAACCCACACTTGTTGGGTGTAGATTTTGTTCTTCTTGTCATGCTTCTTTTTGGTGAAACATTTGTTAACAACATGACCACTCTTACCACAATAGGTACAAACATGCATATCCTTGGCAAATATATACTTGCCTTTCTTGAATTCATCCAACCATGTGTTGTCTTTGCCTAGAACAGTTGTAGAACTAGATCCAGAATACCCTAAACAAAACCTTTGAGAATTTCCAGGTTGTGATGTGAGGATGTTTAGGGTTTTCTGAGCATCTAACATTTTGTTCAATTGGTTCATACAATCTGTTAGCTCATTCTCCTTGTTCTCAAGCCTCTTAAGTTGAACTTCATTTTGTTTCTCAAAAGATTTTAAATCAAGTCTAGTCCTTTGAAGTTCATCCTGTAGTCTTGAGACCAGGGAGAGACCTGGTTCGTCAATGGTCTTCTTGATGTTTTCTTGTTTTAGCAGGATGAGTTCAGCCTCAAGATCACATATCTTAGCTAAGCACTCATCATGTAAAACATCCAAAACCTCATCAAAGGCAGTGGGAGAACCAGTATCTTCAGAAACCTTAAGATCACCATGTTCCTTGTGTCAATCTTCAAGTTTTTCAATTTAGTGGTCATATGCAAGTATGACATCAGATTTACTCAAGGTACATTTGTCTTTTAGCAGTTCAAAGTTTGAACTATGTGTAATGAATTTCTTGAGCTCATTAAACCCCCTTTTCAATTTTTTCAAAAAGTTCATCCTCTTTAGGGACTGGTTTGGAGTTTAATGTCTCAAGCTCCATTCTTTGCTGATCTGCTGTTATTTCAAGTTCAGATTTTTTTTCTTTAAGTTCTTCACAAATAAGCTCAAGTTCAGCAGATCTAGCACCACATATTTCATAATCTTGAACTATTTCTTTTAGTTTCTTTTTGTTGTTCTGGTAGACAGACCCAACACTAATGCATTGATCAATGGTGAACTCAAGATAATCAAGTAATTCATCTCTATCTAGATTATGCATATTTGCCTTAATATCATTAAAACATACCTGGTTGTCATCTGAAGTGCTTCCACCAGCCATGAGACAGAGAAACTCTTTTTCTTCCGAACAGACCTCAGACTGGTCTGTGCATGTAAAAGCAGTAAGACAAAGATTTGCTTCTTCTTCATCTTCCTCATTCTCTGATTCTGAATCTCTCCAAACTGCAGCTAGCATAGCTCTTTTGAAAACGTTTTTCTCAGCCTGGACTCCAAGATTTCCCTTGGGATTTTTCCATGTTGGACACTCCTTGATTCTGTGCCCCACTTCACCACATTTAAAGCAACCAGCATTGGAACTGGTTTTCCTGAATTGTCCAGAACTGTTTCTTCCTTTTGTAAACTTACCCTTGGACTTTGTCCTAAGGTATTTTTCAAACCTTCTGGCCATAAGACTTATATCATCTTCATCTTCCTCAGATTCCTCTGCTTTGAGAACCATCTCCTTGTTTTTTGAGCTAGATTCTGCCTTTCTACCAACATCTCATGAGTCATCAAAGAACCAATAACTTGTTCTAGAGACAGTGTGGTCAGATCCTTTGCTTCTTGTATGGCTGTAACCTTGGGCATCCACTTCCCTGAAAGGCTTCTCAACATTATCCTCACCAACTCTTCACTTGAAAAGGTCTTCCCTAATGACTTAAGTTCATTTACAATGGTCATGAACCTTGTAAACATGTCTTTATGTTTTCTTCCTAGTCATCTCAAAGACCTCATACTTTGACATGAGCATGTCAATTTTTGACCTTCTCACTTCAGAGTTGCTTCATATGCAAGCTCTAGTGTATCCCATATTTCCTTTGCAAAAGAACAAGCTAAAATTCGATTTACCTAACATTCTGCAATTCCTTGTTGAACAAGTGACATTGCCTTTGCATTCTTCTCTAGCTTCTTGTAATCTTCACTTGTGTACTCTTCTTCTTTGGAACTATGAGCCCTTCCTGATTCTTCTTGTGGATGAACACGGGTCCATTTTTAACAATCATCCAGCATTCATAATCTATCCCAATGATAAGATTTTTCATGCAATTCTTCCACCAAGAGTAGTTAGTGCCATTGAACTTGGGGAGTCTTGAACTGTTTGATTCTTGAGTAGACATTTTCTTGCTCCTCTAGGTAGTTAACCTTTTGAGAAGTTAGGCTCTGATACCAATTGTAAGTTCAATGTATACTCAAGAAGGGGTTGAATTGAGTATGTGTGTTTTTTCAATCGTTTTCAAAGTTTGTTTATCTTTTTGTGAGAACAGCGAAAGAACAGTAAATAAGAGTAGGAATACAAAGATTTAACGAGGTTCAGCTTCTAAACAAGCCTACGTCCTCCACTCTCTCACCAATATTATTAATCAACTCTAAATAATAACAAGGTTACACACTCAATTAAATGCTACAACTCTGTAACACTTAATTCCCCAACTGTTAACTCTAACAGTTCACTCAGTGTTCACAGAACACTCCCCAACCACTTCCCTCTAAGTGGTTCAAATATTAAAAACTCAAATCTCCGTAAGTTTTTCTCTTAAAGATGGATATGGAGATAGTTTTGCTCTAAGGATAGACTCTCAGAAAATAAGACTTGGTTTTCTGTGGAGAGTAAAAGTCTTGCTAGGGTTTTTGCAAAGATTGTTTTTATATGCAAAGAAAAACCGTGCCCTAGAAGTGTGCTTGGAGACTTGCCTAAATTGCGCAAACAAGCTCAGCTGACACAAGTACAAAGGCACCTATTTCAGACCTTTGTCTCCTTCCACTACATGTAGTGGAAACTACACTAAAGTCCAAACAAGTACATTGCAAAGCTGATTTGGTGAATCAATTTGGCAGATTTCCAACACATAAGTGATCAATATTTTTCAAATAAATTTTCAAAAATAATTTTGAACACAGAAATTTGTACGGATCACTTAAGTGCACGTGCGTAATACTGATGTATGTTCCCACAGTGGTCTCAGTACGACTAAGTCTATATCTGGCAAAGAGAACTGTTCCAAGCTTGCTCTTTGCCTATCCTTAGCTTGTTCTTGGCATGTTCTCTTTGCTAGATATAAAGTTAAAATCTTTTTGCTCTTTACTTAAAAACACAAAGAATATTTTCCTAAGTCTATTTTACAAGAAGATCATAGAAATATAAAAAATGAATAGCTCCAAGCTCTTGGCTTCTGATCTTCAAGTATCTCAAGGCCTTCAAAGTTGCCTTGATGAGTCCTCACTTGATTCAACCTGTTCATACATAAATATGCATAGACATCAAGTATAGAGAAATGATTTGTCATCATTCAAATCAAACATGGTTCAACACGTATGAAGTGGCTCTGGAAATTCATGCGTCAATCGCCAAGGAGGAAGCAGCAAAGAAGAGGGTGTCTTCGGTTCCAGAGCCACCACCAGCAAAGAAGCCTCAGTTTGAGTCTACTCAGATGCCTCATCAGAGTGCTCGACCAGCTCCCGGTCAAGGCCCGAGAATTTGTCAAGGCTGCTAGAAGGGGTATCACCCGGGCAAGAGGCGTGACGGGTCACCAATCGTGTGCTTTGAATGCGGTCAAGAAGGTCACAAGTTGGTGTTCTGTCTTAAGAAGTGCCCAGCTGCAACAAGTAGTCCGGCACCGGTAAAGAACAAAATGTTCTGCATGACTCAGGAGGAGGCGGATTCTCATCCAAATGTGGGCACGGGTACCTTCCTTGTCCATAATCTTAATGCTTATGTTTTGTTTGATACGGGTGCTACTGTGTCTTTTGTTGCATGATCGTTTGTTTTAAAAGCTAACCTGACTGGAGAGTCTCCTGTCAAATCTGTGATAACTCTACCTTCGGGAGAGGAATTTGCCTCTCATCGGGAATACAAAGATGTTCCCATTGTTATCTCGGGAGTGCAGTTTGAAGCTGATTTGAAGGAATTCCCTATGACAGAGTTCGATGTAATCTTAGGGATGGATTGGCTAGTGAAGTATCAAGCAGCTTTTCGATGTCGTGATCAGGCTATTACTTTACGAGGACCCAACGCGAAAAGGGTACCCCATGTCGGGAAGCCCATAAGCAAAGGTCTGAGGGTGGTGTATGCAATGAAGATGCGCAGCTTGCAGCGCAAGGGTGAAGTAGTATACTTGTGTCAAGTCAAAGATGTGACCAAAGAAGAACAGTTAGAGGCTATTCTAGTTGTTCAAGATTATGCAGACGTTTTTCTTGAGGAGTTACCAGGAATATCACCAGAACGTGAAGTTGAGTTTAACTTCGATTTGGTGCCCGAAACTGCGCCAATCTCAAAGGCTCCATATCGTATGGCCCCTGCAGAACTTAAGGAGTTGAAGACCCAGTTGCAGGAACTGATCGACAAGGGTTTCATAAGGCCAGTGTGTCTCCTTGGGGTGCTCCGGTATTGTTCGTCAAGAATAAAGATGGCAGCATGCGTTTGTGCATAGATTACTAGGAATTTAACAAGGTGACGATCAAGAACAAGTATCCATTGTCCAGGATCGAAGAATTGTTTGATCAGCTAAAGGGAGCCAGCGTGTTCTCCAAGATTGATCTCAGGTCAGGGCATCACCAGATTGCAATGAAGCCGGAAGATATACCTAAGACCGCTTTTCGCACCAGATACGGGCACTACGAATTTGAGGTAATGCCGTTCGGTTTGACTAATGCTCCACAAGTTTTTATCGACCAGATGAACCAGAATTTCCATAATCTCTTGGATGTGTGTGTGGTAGTGTTTATCGATGATATTCTTATCTATTCAAATAATGAACAAGATCAGACTCGACATCTGCATATGATGCTAGATGTCTTACAAGCTCATAAGTGGTTCGGGAAGTTGTCTAAGTGCGAGTTTTGGCTCAGGGAAGTGGCCTTTCTAGGGCATGTGATCAATGCGGACGGTGTCAAGGTAGATCCAACACAGATAAAGGTAATAGTGGAGTGGCACATTCCTAAGAATATGGCCGAAGTTCGAAGTTTTCTTAGCCTAGCAGGTAACTTAAAGCATTGATGTAAGCTAAATTAGCTATTTATGCATGAATACTTACCTGTGAAATTTCAGTATCATGTTACTATTGGAGATTTGTGAAAGATTTCTCCAAGGTAACCTATGACCAAATTATTTCACAAAGATTGCAAGTACTTGTGGACAGATCAGTGCGAAGAAGCGTTCCAGACCCGCAAGCGGAGTCTTGTATCTGCGCCAGTTCTTGCTCTGCCAAATGAAGGTGTGTGGATATGAGGTTTACAGTGATGCGTCCAAGAAGGGTCTAGGTTGTGTTCTGATGCAAGAAGGCAAGGTGATTGCATACGCTTCAAGACTACTCAAGGTTCACGAGCAGAACTATCCTACTCACGACTTAGAGTT
Organism: Salicornia ramosissima; assembly: GCA_951394345.1. Lineage (NCBI taxonomy): Eukaryota > Viridiplantae > Streptophyta > Magnoliopsida > Caryophyllales > Amaranthaceae > Salicornia > Salicornia ramosissima. Next base: position 32,187,763 of record OX596237.1, read on the forward strand.
GGCGGCTGTAGTGTTCTCTTTGAAAATCTGGCGACATTATCTCTATGGAGCTACTCTCAAGCTATTCACCGTCATAAGAGCTTGAAGTATATCTTCACTCAAAAGGAGCTCAACATGAGGCAGCGACGATGGCTCGAGTTGATCAAGGATCATGAACTCTCAGTTGACTATTGTGAAGGGAAGGCCAGGTAGCAGATGCCCTTAGTCGTAAGGATCACCATTCATTTAATAGGATGGCGGTTTTACCTAGGGAAATCTGTGCTGATCTTCGCAGGATGGAGATTGAGATGGTGATGCCAGGTAGTATGCGAGTCTATCTCAATGCAATGAGTGTTGAATCCAGTTTGTAACAAGAGTTACGGGAGAGCCAGAAAGAGGACCCGCAGCTCGAGAAAATTCGTGAAGCCAAACTTCAAGGCAAAGCAGAAGACTTGACGATTGATTCAGACGGCAGTATGAAGTTCCGTAACAGGTAATGAAGTTAAAATTTTTTAGTTAAACTGCTTTCACTTACTAGATACTAAAATTTGCTCCACAATAGGTGGTGTGTCCCTAAGAATTCGAAGTTGAAAAACAAGATCATGGAAGAGGCTCACAATACTCCCTATTCGGTGCATCCAGGTGGTGGAAAACTCTACAAGGACTTGAAGGAATACTTTTGGTGGCCTAGGATGAAGCAAGAAGTCGCAGACTTCGTTGCACGGTGCCTCACCTGTCAGAAGGTCAAGATTGAGCACCAAAGATCAGGTGGACTTTTGCAGCCATTGCCGATACACACATGGAAGTTTGATCCCATATCCATGGATTTTGTAGTGGGCTTACCCGCAACATCTACGAGTTTGCATACCGTTTGGGTAAATGTTGACCGTTTGACTAAAGTCCCCGATTCATTCCGATGAAGGTAACTTGGTCGATGGAGAAGATGGGGCCGGGGAAGCTTACTCGAGGGAGATCATACGGTTGCATGGTGTACGTAAGGATATCGTGTCTGACCGAGATCCCCGATTCTTGTCGCGTTTTAGGAAGTCTTTGCACGAGGATTTTGGGACTAAGCTCAACTTGAGTACAGCATTCCACGCAGCCACATATGGCCAGACGGAACGGACCATCCAGACACTAGAAGATATGCTACAGGCTTGTGCGTTAGATTTCCAGCAGAGTTGGGTTAAATCTTTGAGGTTGGTGGAATTTTCGTACAACAACAGCTATCATGCTAGTATCAAGATGGATCCATATGAGGCGTTGTATGGGCGCAAGTGTCACAGCCCTACTTGTTGGAGCGACATAAGCGATGCTTTAGTGATTGGTCCTGATCATATCAAGGAGACGGTGGAGCAGATCAAGATCATCAGGGAAAGATTGCAGGCAGCTCAGAGTCGACAGAAGTCGTATGTCGATCGTCGACGGAAGCCGTTGGAATTTCAGGTGGGTGACAAAGTGTTGTTGAAAGTATCCCCTATGAAGGGTGTGATTCGTTTTGGCCAGAAAGGTAAGCTCAAACCCAAGTATGTAGGGCCATACGAGATTCTCGAACGGGTCGGAGAAGTTGCTTATCGATTGGAGTTGCCTCCGGATCTATCGAAGGTTCATGATGTGTTTCACATGTCCCAGCTACGGAAGTACGCGAATGATTCTTCTCATATTATAACGGCGGAATCGTCCGAGATCGAGCCGAACCTGACATTTGAAGAAAAGCCAGTAAGTATTTTGGACCGCCTGGATCGAATTTTGCGTCGTAAGGTGTTACAATTGATTAAGGTGCTCTAGCGTAGTGAGAAGTTCGAGAAGGCTACATGGGAGATGGAAGTGTCTATGAGAGATAAGTATCCCGAGCTCTTCGCAGGAGGTATGCAACAATTTTATATTTTATTTTATGCTTGTGATTAGTTGCTGTGTGTATGTTTCTTGAGCTTCTTAAAGTGAAATTCGAGGTCAAAATTTATTTAAGGAGGGATGACTGTAATAACCCAAAAATTTTGTGGTTAATTATTATTGCTTCTAATATATTCTAAGTCCAAAAGACCCAATTAATTGGACTGTTTAATCTTAATTCCTATCCTTGTCTTAAAATTGGGCCCAAAGACCCAATTAATGCCCCCTCACGGCCGACCCTCTCCATTGCTTGGCCAAAGATTATTTTTAATTTTTATTAATTACTATAATTAGATATAATATCTATTCTATATCTAAAATCTTCAATTTTTATTTTGAAAAGTCAACTAAACTAAAAATTCTATTTTTAACTAACCTTATACTAAGTCTCCTAAAGTTGACTCTTTTCCCTATTTTTACTCATAATTCACGGCCCCCCTATTCTCTTTTTCTTTGATTAAATCTTTTGTTCTTTATAATTACTTATAAGGAAAAATACTCATATTCTTTTATCCTAACTTCAAAACTCTAAACTCTCAAAATAAACCCACAAAACACCCTAGAGTGTCGTGAGTTTTTTGAACCCCAAGCCAAGAAGTTTTCTTTATTTTCTTCCTAATTCAAGGTAACTAAACTAACCCCCTTGAATTTTGATAATTTATCATATAGTTAATTAGGATTAAACTAAGAAATTGATAGAATTAGTATCATGATAGGTCCACAATTTTCGAACCACATGATAATTTTTATTCATGTTATTCTTGATATGTTTGCATATTCTTTTTGAATCTTTAATATTTTATTAAGTTCTATGCATATTTAGTACCTTAATTTACATGTTTCGATTAGGATTATTGCATGATATTTTTTTCGAATTTAGTTCTTGATTTATGCGTGCCTATGTCGAGTACTTGCATAACTGTCATATTGATTTTATGATGTTTTCTTGATTTAAAAACATGTATATGATTTCTTTAGTTGATTAATAAAAGTCTTGAATTAAATTTAAAATCTTGTTTTTGTTCTTCAAAATTGTCGAGTAGACCAAGATAGTGTCAAGAATTAAAAGTTTCAATTTTTTCTTGTCCAATTATAATTCTATTCTTGATTTATTAATTGATTAATAGTTTAAAAGATAATTTAATAATATGATAATATGAATTTATGAGTTCTTGAAATTAATCTTTATCTTGTTGTATTTCCTTGTTGACCAAATATTTTAAGGGTGCAAGGCTTAATTTTTTATCCATGTTTAGTTATAATTTCATGATTATGGGTTATGTTACGATTTTATAATTTATATAACTGATTTAAAAATTAAAAGATGATAATACAGTATAGAATTTAATTATAATTTTCGAGTGACATATTTTGGTAATGGCCGAATATTAAGATATTAAAAAGGGCGAATTTTAATCTTGTTTGACTATTTAATTTTTGATCTGATAGTTCCATGTTTAATTTATGATTTTATTGTTTATTTAATAAGTTTAAATGATGAATTCATGATGATCATGTTTAATAGTTTAAAATGCTAATTTTTATTATTTTGTGACTAAAAATGTCGAGTGGTGCAGGGATGGAAAGAGGGAATTTCTCTCAAGATTTATCCAATATTATTTGATAATTGTTAGTTTTTATATTGATTTTATGATTTAATTGATTTATTAAATTGTTTATGTAATTATTAAAAAGAATTGATTTGTTAATTTATTTATTTTATTTGTTCAAAAATGTCGAGTGAACCAAAGTGTGATATGATCAATTTGATTTAATTTTGGCTTATAATAATTTTAGTTTATGATTTAAGTATTTAAAATAATTAAAGGAATAATAAAGAATAAGAAGATAATTTGAAATATTAAGGAAAAAGGATTGACTTGATGATAAGAATAAGAAGAAGATGATAAGTTTGTTATTGGTCTCACGATGGCCATGTCAATAAGATAAGATAAGATTAGATAAGAAGTGGACGCCTGTTTGGTGATACACGGGTCACTAGATTAGGTTAAGTCGAAGCCACTGCCCTACTGCGGGCTCTAGGCAGTTCTGGATTCTAAGATGTGTAGTCGTCTAAGTAGTAGTACACGGGCTGCTATTTAGGAGTTATGGCCGTAGCTTAGGCTTAGTTCTTGCAAAGGAGAGATACAGGTAGAATACACGGGTTCTTCCCGGCGCATTTTAGGAAAGTTGGGATGTACACGGGCTTCCTTACGAGCTATAATGACCGTTCAATGGATTAAGAAAGATGGGATTTGGGTAATAATATGATAAGATAACAATTCATCGGGTTGGTATGTTATTTATGTATTTATTAAATTATTTATGTATTTATCTATGTATTTATTATGTAAATTATATGTATGATATGATAAGTCTTCCTCTGCGTAATTCTGATATGTATGTATTTTATATGATTATTCATGTATATTATGTATATCTTGGTTAATTCTATGATATTATATGATTTATGGTTCCACATTTAAGTGGGACAGCCTAGTTACTCGCCACTGACGGTGGACCCCCCCCATTTCCGGTGATAATGCAGAAGAATAACTGGGCTATCGCATGGGTCGGGCTGTGTGTTTTTGCAAGATTACTAGAGGAAACCCGAACTTTATGCTATTTTCTTTATTATTATTTAGAGTTTACCCAGCTTTTTGGGTCTAGATTTCTTATGTATTGGATTTGGTAATTATTTTGGACTTTTGGACATTTAATCTTCCCATTAGTTAATGATTAATAAAATGAATTCTTGAATTTAATAATGTTTTAATATGTTTCGTTTGGTAATGATCCTTTTGTCGATTTCCTTCGTAAATCGACAGCTTATAAAAATCGGGTTGTTACATAAGCTATGGCCATAACTCCTAAATAGTAGCTCGTTAGACGACTACACATCCTAGAATCAAGAACTGCTTAGAGACCGCACTAGGGCAGTGGCTTCAACTTAACCTAGCCTAGCGACCCGTGTATCGCCAAACAGGCGTCCACTTCTTAACTTATAACTTAATTTTAGTCTTATCTTATCTTATCTCCATGGTAATCTTGAGACCAATAAACAACTTATCTATCTTCTTATCATCTTATCTTTAATCAAAGTCAAACCTCAATCTTATTAATTCAACTTAACTTCTTATTTTCTTTTTATTCCTTTAATTACATTAAATCTTTAAATCATAACTAAAATTATTATAAGCTAAAATTAAATTAAATTGATCATAAAAATAACCTGAAACTGCTCGAAATTTTCGACTAACATAAATAAAAAAATCAACTCTTTTTAACAATTACATAAACAATTCAATTAACCATTTAAATTCATCAAAACATTATAAGAACTAACAATCATCACTTAAATTGCACAAAACATGATAAAAATTACTCCTTTTCAGTCTTGCATGGTTCGGCCATCATGAAGGAAAATAACAAAAATTCACACTTTAATTTATTAAATCACAATTATCATAATTTAATAATTTAAACCATTAAATAATACTAAAATCATAAATTATCGATTCATTGAACAATCATAACTTAACATGGATCAAAATTATTCCTTTTTGGTTATATAAAATACTCGGCCATCAAGATAACGAACAAGATCAAGATAAATTTCAAGATTACACCGAGATTAGTCATTTAAAACATAATATTATAATTAAACCAAAAATTCATTAATAAATTATGATCAAGATTAAAATTCAAGCATTATTGACAAAGAAGATCGAAAAATTTAACCTTTCTTAAAATGCATACCACTCGTCATTTTCAAGAAATAAAGCCGAAGATTATGAATTAATTCTAAACTTAAACTAGACAATTAATTAAATCATGGAACATATTTTAATCATGAAATCAACCTAAGAATACAATAAAAATTCTTGCTTTGAATATACATATATGGTTCGAAAAATAGCAACACAACATATCAATGATAACTTTGTAAAATTTCGAATTATAACATGTAAATAAATAATATAATTCATTGTTTTACCCGAGTCAACACTCACTTAAGTTCTCGTGGTATAGCTGACTATGTCAACTCTCGAAATAATAAAGCACACAATCTCTCGGGTTACTTATGAGGAAGTAAACCTAAGGTTCAGCTCTGGTACCAACTGTAATGACCCATATTTTAGCAACGTTGTTTTCGAAGAAAACAACAATACGAATCATTAATAAACGAAATTATAATAAACAAATCTTAAAACGAATGTGGAAGCGGAAGCTCTAAAACTTAGACATTTATTAATAAAAAATTATTCAATCAAAACTAGAATTATCCCAAAGTTTCCATTAAACTACTAAAAATACTACTACAAGCTAAGAATATTAACATAAGGCTAGGACTAATACTAAATTGGGTAGCTAAACTGCTACTCTTGTAAGCTCACGAGTCCCAACCCTCGCTAACACCCGACTTATTCTTCTTCTTCACCAGAAAGGGGAATGGGGGGGTCCACAATCAGTGGTGAGTAATTAGAATATTCTACTTAATAGTAGAATGCAATTAAGTATATAATAATCAGAATACAAATCCACCAATCACATGAATAAGTCAACATCAACAATTATATTCAAATATAACAACAATTAGTCAACGCAGCGGAAAAACATACAACTAAACTATAACCATTCTATATACTCTGTTAGGGACACCTCAAGACTCTAGACTTCTTAAACTCTTAATTATCAACTTCCCAATTCATTCCATCAATCTAAACCAAAATCATTCTAACCACTTGCTAAGGTCACCTCAAGACTTTAGACTTCTTTAGATTCTTAATTATTCAATTTTCAATTCTTTCTTCCATTCTAATCCATGACCAGCCATATGCTCGTAGGGGAACTTTTTCCCCAGCTTTCCTTTCTCTGGGATCTAGAACTGACACCATTCCGCATTGGCGCAATGGCTTCAACTATGCCCGTGTTCGTGACCCTAATGCCACTAAACGGGTGGTCACTTCATAGTTTATCAATTTCTCATCTTTCATTATCTCAATCTCATCATCATCTTTCCTCATTATTTATTATGTATTTTATATGGTGCTCATACCAGCCGTCAATTCCTTAATTATCGGCATAATTGTCCTTCAATTCCAATTATCAGTATATGCCAGTCGTCAATTCCTTAAACCCGGTAGAGTATACCACAATTGAAAGTACTAGGTGACCGTAATTGGAACTGAGATGTTCGAAATCCCAGGAAAGAGAGGTGCAGCACGTATATCGACCATCTATCTTAAATACCAAGTCTTTCCTAGCCAGAGATCGAAACAAAACAATATCCTCTTACTCTGTTTCCGTTCCTTCATTATTATGTTATTATTTTATTTGGACTTTTGCTAGTCGGCATTTTCCCTTTTAAAACAAAAATTTATACTTTAATTCAAGAACTTAAATAGATACAAGGGTTGATTTCAAGAACATTTAATAATTAAAGATAGAACAAGATTAAGCTAAAAATTGATCTTTTTAGATTTAAACCACTCGAAAATTTCAAGAACAAATAAGCAAGATTCGATTTTTCCATAAGCATAACACTTCATCAATTAATTACCAAGAATCATAGCAAGAATCATGAAATCATGTTGAAACATAAAAATAACACTTTTGAACTTCATCACATATGGTTCGACATTTTAGAGATCAATCATCATAACCATTCAACTCATTCAAAAGTAATTCCAGACAATTCTATGCAATTCTAAACATATTCTAGCAACTATATACCTAATTTATTCTAAAATTAAGTAAAACATCTAATTACCTTAAGTTGAAGTATAAGAATTTGAATGCTTTGCTTGGGTTGGCCGTGTTTTGATGAGTTCGAACAAGGCTTGGTTTCTTGCTTCAATCTTTTGGTTTCTTGATCTTTAGAATTGAATTTAAGGCCTTTAGGAGTTTTTGTGTTTAGTTGTTTTTGAGAGAGAATGAAAATAATTATGGTGGTGTTGTTCTTTTGAGGGTGCCGTGAGATTGGATGCACGGGTATGGGTAACATATGTTGTGTCGCGTGTCAAGTATGGGTACTGGTACGACACGCCCCTTCCCGTACCGACATGCCAAAAACCGTTTCTTGGTTTTTTTTTAAAAAAAATATGGGTACGGACCGGACATGTTACGACCCAACTCGTATAGAGCGGCGCGGAAGAGACCGCCGAGTCGAATTGTCAAACTAACATTCAAACATACTTAAAATCTAAAACAAAACCTCGAATTTTATTATTATAAAACCCAAAATGTACAAAACCACAAGTTGTACATAACTAGGTCCCAAATAGTCATTACTAAAGAAATAACTCCAAATCTGTAGTTAGAGTTAGAACGTACAAACTATAACTACTAAAGGCCTAAATACTAATAACGGGAAAATAAAACTATAGAAATCAGTCAACGACGCTCTCCCAATCCCAAAGCTAAGCAACACCATCATCATCAGAGTTACCTGAAAATTTTTACATACTTATCATTTTAAGGCGATTCAAGTTCAGGGTTAAAGCTCATTCCAATAGCTTCGAAATGCCTGGTCATAAGCTAAATTCTGATAAGAAAAGAAGGAGTTATGATGTTTTTAAAACTGACTGTCAAGCTGTCCAGCGGCCGCTGAGACCACTCCAGCGCCCGCTGAGGCCTCTACAGCGCCCGCTGATATTTCCAAGCGCCCGCTGAACTGGCCAGAACAGACAATAGCTTATTTTTTGGCTGCAGCGCCCACTGAGACCTCTCCAGCGCCCACTGACCTTTGCTCAGCGCCCGCTGAGAAGGCCCTGTTCGTATCATTTAATCTGTTTTAATTAGGTTATTTTTCATGTTTTTTTTTGGGAACTATAAATAGCCCCTCCCCTCATTTTAGAAGCCAACTGATGTTAGAGGCTCAAAGTTAGGGTTTAGGTTAGTTTTAAGCTTTCTTCTTTATTTCTCTTGTAATTTACACTTCATTAGTTCTTGATTTATGCAAATTTCTTAGTTTCTCTTCATCTTCTTCTTGTTCTCCAGTTCAAGGTACTTTCATTGCTTTCTTTTATTGCTTTGATTCCTTACTCTTTGTTGTTTGCTATTGATTTCTAGTAGTTGATAGTTGTTGTTGTTGTTTAATTAGTTAGTTTTATTGCTTATTTTCATGTTTGTTTAGTTGTTTATATTGATTTTATTGTTGTTCTTAGTAGTTTAGTTTGTATTTTTCTAGGTTTTTTTTTTTTTTTTTATAGTTTTAGGTTTAATTTATTTATTTTATTTTAGTTTTAATTAGGAATAATTACATTAATAGGTACCAACTATTGCACTTTTTATTTTATAGGTACCAACTTTTGATTATTCACCAGCAGCACGAACTATTACATAAAATTGCAAGGATAGGTATATCACCTAAATGTTGTTGCAATTTATAGGTCATTCATACTTATTTATAGGTCATCCATACCTATCGTTGCAACTTTATGTAATAGTTCGTGCTGCTGGTGAATAATCAAAAGTTGGCACCTATAAAATAAAAAGTGCAATAATTGGTACCTATTAATGTAATTATTCCTTTTAATTATGCTTTTATTAATTAATTTTTAGTAGTTAATTTCTAGGGTTTGAGTGAAACTTCTCAAATCCTCCATGATTATGGTTTAGTTGTTTCTTGGCTTTTGGTTATGATAACGTCAGTACCGAAGGTTCGATGATGTTGAGTCTCGTGTCTAGCTAACATTAGATTCATAGAAGAATCCCCACTGAAGGACTGAAAGGTGAACGTGGGTGATGACTTCCTTCACCCGATTGATGGAAGCACCACGAAAGTTACCGGTCTTCGTGATTTGTGTTATGAGTAGCTAGATGTTACGCCACGAAAGTAGGTTTGTGTATGTCTTCCCGGTCGTCACACTAGCTTGAAAGAGTAGTGTGATCTTAGAATGACCTCCCTTATCCATGACCTAAGTCTAAGTTCGATTGAGTCACAATTCATGGTGGTATGAGTTGTGGATCTCTTACCCTAGTCCCTTTTATTCTTGTTTTCATAGTTTAGTTTTAGTTAGTTCTCTTAGTTCCCTCCACTTCTCGTGACCATCACTTGACCTAGCTCGTTAAATGCTCATGCCTAGATTAGTGCGACGTACCTTCCCCGTGTTCGACACCCTCACTCTTACTACGACGGGGGTTTTTATTTGGTGAGAAAATCCCTTCTATCAATTACAACAAGTTGAGAACTACTTTACTAGAAAATGAGAAGGATAATATAAATAGGTTATTAGAACATATTGCAAGTACCTGGAGAAATAATGGGGTTAGTGTTGTTAGTGATGGTTGGAGTGATCCGCAAAGAAGGCCCTTGATTAATGTTATGGTTCCTTGTGAATCTGGGCCTATGTTTATTAAAACTGTAGATTGCACAGGTGAAATAAAAGACAAAAATTTCATTGCTGCTATTTTAAGTGAAGTAATTAATGAAATTGGAGACCATAATGTGGTGCAAGTTGTCACTGATAATGCAAGTGCATGCAAGGCAGCCGGAGAGCTCGTTGAGGGTACATATCCTCACATTTATTGGACCCCATGTGTGGTTCATACACTCAACCTTGGATTGAAAAGTATATGTAATGCTAAGAATACTTTGAATAATGAAGAAGTCTATGGAGAGTGTCATTGGATAACTGAAGTTTATAGGGATGCATTGTTTGTGAAAAATTACATTATGAATCACCAAATGCGTCTTGCTATATTTAACAAGTTTTCCACATTGAAGTTGCTTTCCATTTCCAAAACTCGCTTTAATTTGCCTCTATTGTTGTCATGTTAAAAAGAATGAAACTCCTCAAGACGTATCTACAATCAATGGTAATTAGTGAAGCATGGGTCACATATAGAGATGATAATCGTGGATAAGCGACAGTGGTTAGACAAACAATTTTAGATGAAACTTGGTGGGATAAGGTTGATTAAATACTAGACTTTACTCGCCCAATCTACAATATGATTAGAGAGTGTAACACTGATAAAGCTTCTCTTCATTTAGTGTATGAGAGGTGGGATTCAATGATGTTGAAGGCGAAAGAAGCTATCTTCAAGTATGAATACAAGCGTGATGAGGAGGAGTCTACCTTTTACAATGTTGTTCAAAATATTCTCACTAGTCGTTGGAGCAAGGGTAGTACTCCACTTCATTCTTTAGCACACTCTTTGACTCCAAGGTAAATATCTCCAATTTATTCATATGTATATTTTTAAGGAAATTAGAAACTAATAATCCCACCTTTCACACTTATCCAACTAATAATCCCATCTTTCATAAATCTAGGAATAATCCCACCTTTTCATATCGTATTCATCTGTTGGATCTTTTTTACAATGCCGACCTGATTTAAGGTTAGTTTTAGAGGTCTATTGGACTTAGAAACATGTGACAAGTCAACCATGAGGTTGAATTTGGCGTGCTAAGCCCAACAGACCTCCAAAATTGACCTTAAATCAGGTTAATATTATTAAAAGGTCCAATAGATGAATATGATATGAAAAGGTGGGATTATTCCTGGATTTATGAAAGGTGGGATTATTAGTGGAATAAGTGTGAAAGTTGGGATTAATAATTTCCAATGATATGTATGTTTTTGAAGGTTTTATGCCAATGATTGGCTTAGTGAGGTGGATGGTCGAGTTCCTCCTAATGCGGATAATGAGATTTCTACTCAAAGATTGCAATGCTTTAGAAGACTTTACCAAAATTCCAAAGAAAGAAGAAAGATAAATACGGAGTTTGCAATTTTTTCTCAAAGATCGGAAGGAATTTTCAAAGACATTGATTGTTTGCATGACATCGCTATTATGGATGCAAAAAATTGGTGGGCTACTTATGGCTCACAAGTTCCTATTCTTCAAAGTTTAGCTTTCAAATTGTTAGGTTAACCTTCTTCCTCTTCTTGTTGTGAAAGAAATGGGAGTACCTACAAGTTTATCCACTCTTGTACAAGAAATAAATTAACTCCAAAACGTGCCCAAGATTTAGTGGTCATTCACAATAACCTTTTGTTTACTTTCTAGAAGAAGTGAAGAATACACCAAAGAAAGATCAAAGATGTGGGATGTGGGTGGAGATGAGCATGACAATCTAGGAGACATTGGTTGCCTTGAGATGGACGAACTTTCTTTGGATGAGCCCGAAATGGAAAATGTAATTTATGATGATGAAGCTTTTGATGATGATTTATCTTAGGATTTGGTTTATGGTAGAAAATTTTCTTTGCATCTTTTATATGCTTTGAGACACTTTTGATCTTGTATTACGTAGTTGCCTAGTTGGTTTGTAATTTGCAATATTTTCATTATATTATGGACTTACAAAACATTATGTGTGTTTGGTGATGTAGTTTAATTTGCATGTATTTCAAATTTAGACTTATGGAGCTATACCATATAAATATAAAAATTAAATGAAAATTAATTTGAAATTCCCTTTTAAAAAATATATTATGTAATTAAAAATGTCGTAGCCGTATCCTATATTTTTTTTAGCCGTATTTTGTACCCGTATCCGTCCCCGTACCCGATATAGTGCATCCTTGGCCGTGAGATTGGTGTTATGGGGGTTTTTTTTTTATAGATTTTTGGATGGTTGAGTGAACTCCTAAAAATAGGTAAAGAATATTTTAAAAAAATAGGATTTTTGGTTAATTCCTTATCTAATTAAAAGATTTGGAAAAATAATTAGTCCAAGGGGTGGTGTAGTCGTGTGGGCTTATGTGGCATGATGCTATTGGGCTTTGGCCCTATTTTGAGTAAGGCAAGATAAAATTTTTGGGCTCGGGTTTTAATTGGGCTCAACTTGAATCAATGGGCCAGAAATCAAATGGAAAGCCTTTTCAAGTCCGGTTTCCAAGAAGGGACTAAAATTACTTCTAACCCCTACTTAGCCAACTCGTCATTAATTCCACATTAAATTTGAGTCGGTCCACAATCTTGAGTAGCTTAAAGGTGAAGTTTTGGGAACCTAATAGGTTGGGGCCAAAGGAGAGAATGTAAGATAACCGAAAGAAAGAAAAGGGTGTCGTGTGGGTTTTGATGGGTCAAGGGGTTTTGGGCTTGTTTTGAAATTGAGCCATGAACATAAGTAATTAAATAAATAAAAATTAAAAATAGCCCAAAATTTAGGGTTATTACACAGTATGTGCGGGTTAATAGACCCCCCCCCCATTCGTTTAAAATTTTAAAATATTTCCCAATTTACCCCTAAAAAATTGGTTTGGTGCATTAATTATGGAGGAATTGTTCAAAAGAGGAAAAATCAACCAAATTTATTCTATTTTGAGGGGCAAATGTTACAGGCTAAAAATGGCCCAAATAACTGGTACGACCCAACAAGGAAAATACATGAGGCCCAATCAAGCACAAAGCCCGAGAATCCACATCAACCTAATCAAGCACAAGAAGCCCATTAGGAAACACTACCAGAGGAGATGTGGCGTTATTCTACAAGCATACATGGCAGTACCACAATGGTCCACGTGGCAACGTCTTGTTACAAGACGTGACAACTGGTTGAAACAACAAGTTGAGAACTAAAGTTGAGCAAAACCAAAACTACATAATCCCACATTGAAAGAATGAGGAAGTTTTGTGAAAGTTTTTTGTATATATGTATTCAAGACTGATTGATTAAAAAAAAACTGATCAGTTGATTGGACAAGACAACACAAAAAGTGTATAAGTCCATAATTGTCATTAATGTATAATCATATTTGATTAATTTCAATCGACAAGTCATTAATATTATTATCACTAGTGGAAAAAACCTTATCTGCTCTGCTATTTTGGGTACTATCTGCGTCGCTATTGCCCCGGAGCAGCATTGATCGGAGCAACTAGTCATGTGTTATCTGCTCCGGTTCTTAGTGGAGCAGATAATACACTATATGCTCCGCCATTTAAAGAATAGTGGAGCAGATAGTTGTATTATCTGCTCCACTATTCCTTAAATGGCGGATCAGATGCTGATTTTATTATTTTTAAAAAAATTGTTCCACCTGTTTCTATATTAATGCGTTATATTAATGTTGTATTATTGGTTCTCACGCTCTAACCTCCACCAACCCACTCACTACTACTAATACATCAAAATACATACATAAAATTTTCAGTACTATATTATTTTCAATTAATAAAAAAATTTGGCTAATTACAAACGAGAATTTAAAATTTTAATAATCAAATTTACAATTTCAAGAATAATTTTTACAATCCCTGCTTTGCCAGCTTCTAGAGAAATAATGATTGATTCAATTGATAGAAAGGCGTCGTCCTTTTAGTTTGTGTATAGCCTCCTAAGGGCTGCTTCAGCAGCAAACTGTGAAGCCAAAGCATATATACTTGTCTTAATCTAGCTAGCTTCTTAATCTCTACATTATGTATTTGATTAGTTCTCCAAAAACCAGTCACTTCTGAATCTGAATCCTTTTGTTAGTTTCAACATATTTAGGGATTCTTAATTAAATCCTTGTTAGTTGAATCTGCATATCAATAAATTCAAACAAACTAAAATTATTCATATGTAGTAATAAACCAAAAACTTCAACAAGATTAGGAAAATGCAAGTCAATTTGCATGAAGGTAAGAAAACATGAAATATCCTAGTCGTGGTTATGTAAAGGCTTTTGAGATAGCCATAAATAAAATTCTGGTAAGATATTAAGAAAAGGACAAGTCCTATAGCAGGAAGGACATATTAAAGAGCTAGGAAAGATTGCATTAGGAGCCAACATATTGGACATAATATATATAAGATAAAATCGAGATAAAGAAAATAACAAGATAGTAATTTTGTGTAATAACTATGATTTATTGAAGTTTAACAAGGTAATTCACTTTGGAGAGAAGGATAATCACCCTAATCAAGCACTCGAGAGGCTTAAACAAGTAAACATTCAATAGTATTCAACATAATTTTCCCGCTTTAACTTTCTCTTAACTTTAGAAATTACCTCCAATTAATCTAACTAAAGTCATCTATATGTTTAGAAATTACCTCTATTTAGGTTTTAATTACTAAAACAAGGTTATTATAATTCAGGCTTTGATTTACTAGCACTACCTAAATCACCATAAATAAATAAATAACCGAAGCTAAAGCAAATTATGAAAGAAGCATACACTATGGGAATAAGTAAGCTAAGGGCACCGCGAAGACTGGAACGAAGCTGCTGAGCTACCGCCATCTCGAAGAATGTGGGCCTCATACCCTGCCCTGCCCCCACCTGGAACAACACACTACTAGAAATTATTGATCTAGTCCTTCATGGATATATTTTGATGAATGTTGCTAAGTGTTTTTACTCGATATACGTTCCATTTTTAATGTGGACTGCTCAATTTTAACCAATGTATCATTTAATTTTACTAGATTTTAATCCTGCTTATTTTTTGAATACTAGAGTGCTATTACTTGTTAGACTGATTATCGGAGTGTTATTAGTTGAAATTTGTAGTTGCACTTTAGCAACAAATTAATAAAAAACCAAAAACATCATTTATTAGTGTAAAAAATTCAATCACAACATGGATTCTGTGTGGCTATTGTTGTTTTGTAGTGGGTTCTAGTCATATGTTTATCTTAGTCAGTGTGTATGGTAGTGCAAGTTGTTCTGGTCAGGTGTTTGTTCTAATCAGTGTGTAGGCTAATGTAAAAAATACAAATAAAGTTGCTTTGTTCGGGTGTTTGGTTGGTTTGTTCTTACTACTGGTCAATGTCTATATTGGTTATTTGTTCCTTTAACAGGTTATTGCTGGTCTATTTTGGGGTAGCAGTTCAGGTGTTATAAAATTGTCTTAGTAGGTACAGGTGTTAGCTGCTAAGTGTGTTGCTATATATTGGTAAAGTTGACAAGATTGAGAAAGTGTTCTTACATCGCTGCCACCAATAGGGAAGTAATATTTGATCCCATCAGGCTCTTCCTTGAGAATTTTAGAAGCTCTTACAAAAGATGAAATAACAAGCCCATTACAAGATACTATTACCAGCAGCATGTCCCTTATCAATAATGTATATACAGAAATAAAAATTTGGTAATATTAGTCCTACCTTGATTTGAGCTAATGATGAAGACATATATTAACATCAAGTGATACCTATCCCTAGTCTCCATCATTTATTTCCTTTTGAACAAATATAAAGATTTCTCATCAATTGAAGAAAAATTAAGTTGTGTTATACTTGTTTTCCTTCATTTCAGACAATTGTATTGCTAAGCTTCGTATATTTAAGGGCTGTATATTCTACTATTTCAGCAACCCCCACTACAACCCCCCTTCCTCCTTGCACCATCACTGCCCCCTGCAACCCCCTACTACCTCACCCTTAAATCCACTCCCCAAATTTGACAAAAAAAAACAACTCGAAAAGCCCATAATTCGAAACCCTAGAAAATTGAACTGAAAAAATGCGAAAACCCATTAAAATTCAAACAAAATAAAATCATATCATACATGGACATAAATACCATAATGTAATGCAAATTTACTTTTGAACATAAAAACCCTAGATTTGTAAATATAGACCCTCCCCCCCCCCCCCCCATATTTGAATTTAAAAAATAAATACAAAAATACATACCAGAATCGAACCTTGAGATGAGATGAATTTTCCTCGCCCCATCCTTCGATACCTTGCTTGATTTTTCATCTCTTTATCCTTCGTAATGTTGAGATGAAGAAGCATATTGAGAGATAGAGAAAGGAAGCAAAGAGATGAGAAGCAAAGAGAGAGTGTGAGTGAGGAGAAGAAATCGTATATACCATAATTCATCTTTGCCCTTCGCCACCTAGAGTAGAAGAATCATGGAGCGAGATTTAGGAGATGAGTGAGGGTTAGAGAAAAGGAAGAGAGAGAAAATGAGTGCAAATAATGACTCAAATGACATTGGGCTTTTTTTTAAAGAAAGGAATCCCAAGCTATCTGGTGCGTCATTTTAACATGGCGGAGCAGATAATACTATCGGTTTCTTCATTTTATTAGTATTTTTTTTATTTTTTGTTGCGTTTTGGTTGAAAAAGGAGCACATGTTATGTGGTAGATATTATAACGACCCGACTTTTCTAGATTGTCGATTTACGAAGGAAATCGACAAATGGATTATTACCAACATAAACTAAATAGCATTAATAAAAATTAAAATCCAATACTCCTTTTATTAACCAAACTAGATAAATAATATCCAAAAAGTCCAAAAACAAATACTAGAATTCGTAATAATAATACTGTTCCATCCCAACAGGCTGGGATATACTACTGAATAAATAAAGAAGGCATAAACTAGACTCTGGGTTCACTATACTGCTCTCATCAACACACAACCCGAACCATAAAGGAGTCCACTTATGCGTCTGCATCATCACCTGAAATGGGGGGGTCCACCGTCAGTGGCGAGTAACTAGGTTGTCCCGCTTAAATGAGGGACCGCTAACCATATAATAGCACAGAATCAACCAGGAAAATCATAAAAAAATACATAAGTATACATACGAGAATACGTATAAAAATACGTAGAAAAATACGTATAAAAATACATACAAAATACGAGTACAATACGTATAAAATACCTGCAAAATACGGTTAAAAATACATACAATATACGTATAAAATACGAGTACAATACATACCGAATACAGACAAAATACGGGTACGATACGCATATAATACAAACCAAAATACTCATACAAAATACATGGAAATACACGTACAATATATATACTCAAAAAAATACATATAAATACAGACTTACCAGACGTACGCAACGGAAGACTTATCATTACATATATACAACTTATACACACGAAAATATACATAAATACACATATAATAGAATCCTTCCCGTGAAATACTTATCTTGTCATATTTTACCCCAAAACCCTTCTTTAAACCGTCTTATTGGACCGGTCATTATAGCTCGTAAGGATGCCCGTGTACATCCCAACTTTCCTAAAACATGCCGGGAAGAACCCGTGTATTCAACCCGTAGCCCTCCTTTGCAAGAACTAAGCCTAAGCTATGGCCATAACCCCTAAATAGCAGCTCGTGTACTACTACTTAGACGACTACATATCTTAAGATCCAGAACTGCCCAGAGGCCGCAGTAGGGCAGTGGCTTCGACTTAACCCGATCTGATGACTCATGTATCATCAAATGGGCGTCCGTATCATATCTTGTCTTTTCTAAAGGCCATCGTGAGACCACTATTCATCAATCATCTTATCTAGATGCCATCGTGAGACCACTAATTCTTATCATATTATAACCTTTCCTTTTAGTCATATTATTACTTTCCTTCATATTACAACTTATCCCTGTTAATTCCTTTTAATTCCTTTAATTATATTAATTCCTAAAATTACCTTCTAAAATATTATAAGTCAAAAATTAAATTAAAATTTATCAACCCTTAAATTGGACCACTCGACATTCTTGGAACCAAAATAATAATTAAATAAATTCATTAAATCATCATATAAACAATTAAATAATTCATCTAAATTAACAGTTAGCAACAAATATAACTTAAAATATGATAAAAATCCTATTTTTATTCCCTAGAGCCACTCGACATTTTATACCAAAATACCAAAATTGATACATTAATATAATTAAATACAATCATCTATAATTAATCACATAATCTTAATAATACATAATAAAATCATGCTTTAAACATCATATCATCAAGATTGGACCAAAACAAGATTAAAATCAATTCTTTTTATACATAAAACCACACGGCATTCTTGGCACAATAATACTAGGAAGATTAATTTCAAGAATTAGCAACAAAATAATTAAATTCAAGATTAAATTCAAGATTACTAACCACAATTCAAGATTTAACAAGAGCCAACAAGAAAAATTATATTTTTATTTCTTTTAATCATATGGGCCATTCGACTTTCATACATAACAAGAACAAAAGTAATAATTTTAATTTAAGACTTTAATTAAACAATTACATAACCATAATCATTAATATAATTCAAGAAAAATATCATAAAATCATCATAGGATCATTCTACCCACTCGACATGCACACAAAATTCCAAGAACAAGATTCAACAATTATCATGCAATTATTCATACAATTTAAGATATCATATCATGCATGGAACTAATTAAAATAATTAAAGATTCCTAAAGATTACATAAAATATCAAAAAAATAACATAAATAATTACCTAGCATGGTTCGAATAGTCTATACCCTATCATGATACTAATTCAACAATTTTCTTAGTTTAATCCTAATTAACTATATGGAAAACTTGTACCAAATTTAAAAGAGATAGACTAGTTACCTGGATTCAAGAAGAAAATCAAGAAAATTTCTTATTGTTTGGCTCGAAAATACACGGCCACTAGAGGAGTTTTTAGGTTTCTTTTGTGAGTTTAGTGTTGTATGGAAAATAGGTAATTAGGTTAAGAGCTTTGTTACCTATTTAATTAAAGAGGACCAAAAAGGAATAATTTTAAACAAAAAAAATGAGGGGGGCCGTGAATGAGAGGGAGTATAGGGGTGATGGAGTGAGTTTAAGGTTGGTGAATGAGAGGGAGTATAGGGGTGATGGAGTGAGTTTAAGGTTGGTTGAGAATAATAGAGAGACTAAGTAAAAAAAAAATATTAATTTAGGATTGTTAGATAAACAATCATCTAATTAAAATAAATAATTAAAATAAAAAAAAAAAAAACAATTACTCCTTGGCCATGTTATGGGAGCCGGCCAAAGAAGGAGAGAATGGGTCACTGGGCCCAATTTGAGATAAGCTAAAAGATATAAGATTAAACAGTCCAAATAATCGGGCCTTTTGAACTTAGAATATTAAAATAATATTAATTAACCGCGAAATTTTCTGGCCCTAAATTTCGGGTTATTACAGATATCATTTTTTCTACTAGTGATTGCATTCCTCTATTTTCTTGTTTTATTACATTAATTTGCTTTATCATTGCATTTATTTTCATATTTGTACTAGGCAAAGTTTGTAGCATAATTTCGGTTAGCCCTCACATAATATCATAAAATCATCACCCGAAACAACCACCACCACGCTGCTGTCCGGGAACAACACATGGCAGCAGTAGTACCCAAGCAGCCCGGCTCACCTGTCATAGCCCCGAGAACCCTCCGGGGTAACAACACGCTACCTCAGGCAGCATCCCAGGGCTGTAGCAGGCTGGCAGCGGCAAGGGAAGGGGGCCCAACGTCAGTGAAGGTAGAGCCCAACAGCAGTTCGCCACCCCTTTCCCCTCCTGGCAGCAATGGCAGAGGTTGCAGCTGTTGGCTGGCCTTTGTCTGGGTCCGGTTCAGCATTAAATCAGGTCCGGAATTTGGGGTTCATCAAAGTTCTTGCAATTTTCCATCCATATAACTTTATAACATAGATTTAACACACATTAGCTATGTGTTCATCCCATCAACTGCCCAATTTTCCCAACTACATCATCAACAAGAATTTCAGTTCAAATTTACAATTCACATTCCAATTCCCCAATAGCACTCATGGATATGGTATCTTAAATCCATTCCCACAATTCATATTTTTTTGAAATATTACCACAACAATTCATCCTCTAATAATTCATCCCAAATAACTAACGAAATATATGCATGTCATCTACCATCCATGAATATAATTTAGAGGGGCTAACCGTGTAGCTTACTCTTCTTGGATCTCTTAAATTAACACCTTATGAGCTATCTACAAGAATCAATTGAATTTCTAAAATTAATACTTACTTGACAACACAAAATCACAATCTAATAACATTTGGACCTGTTCCAGCCCATGGAATCAGTCAACGGACCCATGGGCCTTGGCAGCTACTACCCTGATATGTTAGGGTTTGTTATCATGCTGAAATAACACCGTAATGACATGTGTCATAGGCCAAGCCCGTGTTAGCTGTAACGACTCGTCTTTTGGGAGTGACGCCAGCGGAAAACGTCTTAGACGGATAGTTACTGAAACAGTTCTAAAAAGGATAACTATTAGTCATGGCACGCTAAACAAAAAGGATATGAGTCAACAAATAACTCATTAGCTAGTTTTTACACAAATGAGTTCATGGAACCTATATAAAGGATCTAAACAAAACAAAGTATAATTAGGATCGTCATTCCTCACTCGCACATCCAGGCCCGTGTTCCAACTACTTAACCTAATCAATTGAAAAAAATTTGGTCCACTGTTAGTAGGGAGTAACTAGGTTGTCCCACCTAAAAGTGGATTCAAATATCGAAGCATAATTCAAACAATCAAACTGAGCCACACAGCATACACCACGTAATCAATCCTAAGAGAATACATATCTGGCGTCAACACTTCAAACCACAATCATCACAGAACATTTTACTATATTTCATTAATAATCTTGTTTAATAACCTCATATTAAAATACATAAATATCAAGATTATAACACTTCAGGAACCCAACAAAATTAATTTTATAATGAACAATAATACTTCTTAAATTTGAATTTGTAAGAGTAGCAAATTTTTCTATAAATAGCATCCAAAATAACCCCTTCCAAAATCGTTATTGTAACAAAAACATTATTAAATCCAAAGTTTTAAACTTAATTTGAGAAACTACTTTATTAATTATTTAACTAATGGAAGGTTTAGAATGAAATAATATCCAAAACTCGCTATTAAACAACTAAGTAAAAAGTCTAATCCCAACAAGCTGGGTGAAATCGAAAAAGAAATAAACTAGAAAATAAAGTAAAGCTCGGGTTTCCTCTAAGAATCTTGCAAAAAAGCACAACCCGACCCATACGATAGCCCAATCAAGCTTCTGCATCATCACCTGAAATGGGAGGGTCCACCGTCAGTGGCGAGAAACAAGGATGTCCCACTTAAATGTGGAACCATAAATCATATAATAAGATAGAATCAAAGCCATATCATACGACAAATAAGATCATTCAACAAGTATTATACAAATATATCATAAATCAGACATACGCAGCGGAAAACTTAACATATCATGCATAGAAATATAATAATTCACACGAAAATAACATAACCGTCCCGGTGATTACTTATCTTTTCATATTATTACCCAAATACCATCTTTTAATTCATCTTTAATAATCCATGGACCGGTCATTATAGCTCGTAAGGATGCCCGTGTACATCCGAACTTTCCTAAAATGCGCCGGGTAGAACTCGTGTATTCTATCCGTAGCCCTCCTTTGCAAGAACTAAGCCTAAGCTATGGCCATAACTCCTAAATAGTAGCCTACTACTTAGACGACTACACATCCTAGAATCCAGAACTGCCTAGAGACCGTAGTAGGGCAGTGGCTTCGACTTAACCTTGTCTGGCGACCTGTATATTGCCAAACAGGCGTCCACTTCTTAACTAATAAACTTTATCTTATCTTATCGCCATGGTCATCGTGAGACCAATAATCATCTTATCGTCTTATTCTTATTCAAAGGTCAACTCTTATTCTTATAATTCAACTTAACTTCTTATTTCTTTTTATTCCTTTAATTAAACTAAATCCTTAAATCATAGACTGGAATATTAAGAGCTAAAATAAAATAAAATTAATCATATTATTACTTGAACTACTCGACATTTTCGAATAGAATAAACTATGATCAATTCTTTTTATCAATTACATAAACAATTCCATTAACTAATTAATTCATCAAAATAATAAAAGAATTATCAATCATCAATTAAATTGCACAAAACAAGATCAAAATTACTCCTTTTTATTTAAACATGGTTCGGCCTTCATCGAGAAATAATGACAAAATTCATGCTTTAATTTATTAATAACAATCATCACAAATTAATTATTAAAATAATTAAATAAACTCTTAAATCATGAAATAATAGGGAATCAACCAAACATGGGTCAACATAAT
Source organism: Salicornia ramosissima (assembly GCA_951394345.1). NCBI lineage: Eukaryota > Viridiplantae > Streptophyta > Magnoliopsida > Caryophyllales > Amaranthaceae > Salicornia > Salicornia ramosissima. The sequence continues at coordinate 32,210,534 of OX596237.1, forward strand.
AAGAAAAATAGTCTTTTTCCCTCCAAAATATTCGACCAACATAAAGAAAAGTAAGATTTGTTTTCAAGATTTGCAAATTAAATTATTAATCTATATTATTGTTTTTACTACCAAAAATAATGGCCCACATGCTTAAGTAAGGCCCAGCAAATAAGAAGATCCAAGAAGAGGTCCAAAGTGTTAACACCACCCAATTCAACGGTTGAGCCCAAGATGTTCAGAAGCCCAACAGAAGCCATTAAGGGTCATGTGGCAGCACCTTATATGTAAAACTTGTATCCCACATTGATAGTTTACAAAAGGATGTGAGGAAATTCTTGTATATAAGGATTAATGTAATGATTAATGCACATATTCCCATATTTGCTGATTTGACAAGACATAACTTGTAATTGTCAATTAACCTTAATCCATCTCGATTAACAGCAATTTGAGTTATTATTATCTTTTGCACCTTTACATGCTTTTATATTTACTTCTACATTTATTATTGCATTTATTACTATTTGGATCAAGTTTGTAGCATAAAATTGGTTAGCTCTCTCCTTATTTACAAAAAACCCTAAAACATTTGGCGCTGTCTGTGGGGAGAGCACGATTCTATGACAAACTTAGGAGAAAAAACTCCCAAGATTCCAAAAACCACATTAATAAAAGTAGAAAACGACCACGAGTCGGACGAGAGAGAAATGGATCATGACCGACCCCCTCGAAGGGAAAGGATCGCACAACGTGCGAGTCAGGCCGAGGCCCAATCTCTTGAGGAGGATCAGCCCATCTCTCTCTCCCAACTAAAGCACATAATGGTCGACTTGAGGAACTCACTTGTCACACAAGTGAAAGATGTGATAGGCCAAGACAACAAGGCCGACCCAGGGCCATCTAAGACGACCTAGGAGAAAGTTGGGCCCTCAAGGCCGACCAAGGATCTAGCCGACCCCAAGGTCGAACAAGGAAAGAAAAAGGTATCAAGCAACCCAAAGAAGAAGAAAACACCTTCCAAGTCAACGAAATTTAACTGGAAAAACATCACCCAACGGGTGAAGACAACCAAGGCTCCCATTCTACCAAGAAGAGATCCCCTGATCAGTGAAACCAATCAAGCCTTTAGAGATGCTCGAGAATATCTAAAGGCAAAGAGACAACAGTCACAGAAACATTCTCAGGTCGACATTTCTAACACGGCATCAACTCCCACTTTGAAGGATACCACCTACCGAGGCTCTCTGCGGACCATGTCTCGTTCAACACAAGTACATACTCCTACCCCAATGCCAAAAGGTTCGTGCAAGGCCGAGCCTTTCAGAGAAGAAGAGCATCTGAACACTTAGTTTCAACAACAACCTCAATCATACCCTCATGGAGGGGTCGCATGGAAATCTCTGTTCTCAGTTGCCATATTTATAGTCCCGAGGGCCTCCAAAGTCAAAGCACTTCACATCGAGCCTTATGATGGCACGACTGACCCTGATGATCACTTGGCCACCTATAAGCACTTTATGTATGCTCAGTCAGTAGATGACGCAACATGGTGTATGTACTTCCCAACAACCCTAAAGGGTGTGGCCCAAAAATGGTTCAGCAGTCTACCGGACCATTGTATACAAAATTTTACTGAGCTTAGCATGGTCTTCGCACATCATTTCATGGCAAATAAGCAAGAGAGGAAGATAAGCATGCACTCGGTAAGATTATACAGAGGCTGAACGAGCCTTTGAGGTCATACGTCAAGAGATTCAACCTGGAAATGCTGTAGATACCAGGCCTCCCTGAGGGGGTAGCCTTTGACAATTTCGTCAAGGGGCTTCACTAGTCAAGGTTTAAATTCGAGATGGTAAGGAAGAAGGTTCAGACCTTGCCAGAAATTTTTATGGAGGCCGAGTCTTACATTTATGCTATAGAGATCTGTTCGGGTACTAAGTCCGAAACGAAGAATGCCCCCAAACATGGGGGGAGTATTCAAAAGAAGGAGGACCGTAAAAGAGAGGTTTGGACGGTTGAAGGTACTCATAAGGAGCAAAAAGCTCCCAAGAAAAGCCGCACTTACGAGTCGGCCTATGAGTACAACAAACGGCCACATGCCATCCTTCTGGAAATCAAGGACAAGTTCAACTTCGATGCGCCTCAGCCATTGCGAGGCCCTTCCAAGTATCGAAACACTAATAAGTACTGCCAGTATCACAAGGATGTGGGTCATGATACATATGAATGCTTCAATTTGAAGTGGTTGTTGGATAAGTTGGCTGCAAAGGGCATGTTGGAGCCCTACATAGTGAAAACAAAATTCAAGTTTCAGAGAAACACTGCTCAGAAGATGGGAGATGACGAGGAAACAGACACCGAGGTGGTGGCTATGATTTCTTGAGGACTCGCCTCAGGGTTTCCGACAATCAGGGGTGCGAAGGATCATCTTCGTAGCCTCTCTCAAGTTATGAATACTGAGAAAAAAAAAGATAAGATGCCGGAGGTACTAATTGGTGAGAAGGACCGACTGAGTATCCAGACCCCTCATGACGACCCACTGGTTTTTGAATTCAAGGTCGCTAACTTGAAAGTTAGAAGGATACTGATTAATACCGGCAGTTCGACAGACATAATCAGCTTCGCCTGCCTTGAAAAATTGAGGTTTCTAGAAAATGCCCTCTAGCCTATCAATCACCCCATTATAGAGTTTGGAGGAGGTGTAATTCACCTTGTAGGCATTGTAACTCTACCTATTCGGATGGGCAGTAAAGAAATGCCAAGGCACATATTTGTGAAGTTTCTGGTGGTAAAGGAGTTGACGGCCTATAATATCATTATAGGCCGACCCACATTAAATGTATCGAAGGCTATTATCGTGCCCAATCTAATGCTAATGAAGTTTGTATGTAATGATGGGAGTGTGGGGGGCGATATATGGTAATCAACTGATAACCGACTTTTCGTTAGTGTTTTTCTTAGCTTTTAGGTTAGTTTTATAGCTTAGTTTTCCCTTTTTTTATTTCATTTTGTCATTTTTATTTCCTTTTTGTAGTTTAGTTATGCTTCGGCTATTTTGCAGTATTCTTGCTATGTGCTACTCCTTTTTGGTTGTTTTCCCCATTTTTGTAGGTAGCTCATAGTTCACTGAATTCGACGAGTCGTTCGAGCATCGGATATCTGAGCCAAGGCACATTTAGAGGCTTTTTGCAAAAGGAGGGGTCGCTCCCCTAGTAGCACGGTCACACCCAAGCTCTGAAATGAAGAATTAAGCACCCGAAAAAAGGAGCGGTCGCACCTCTTCTTTGCACGACCGCTCTTCTAAAGGAATGGTCGCTCCTCATGCTTGCACGGCCGCTCCTTTTAGCAGCTCTGGTTTCTCGCGTTTTCTGGCAGAGTTTTTGCTTTGTAAATTACTAGTGTATATATACTTTGAAAGCTCGTCTTGTAACCCTAGATTAGAGCTCAAAAGATCCTCTTTTCTCTCACTTAGCTTAGTTCCTATTTCTAGCCTTCTTCTTGTATCAAACACTTTAATTTATGCAATGGGAATCTCTAATTTGTTCTTCCTCTTCTCCATAGCTTGTTCTTCATTCTTCAAGGTACTTTTATAGCTTTATTTTATTGCTTTGATTTCCTGATTTTTGTTGTTTGCTTGTTGTTATAATTGTCTATGCTTGGTTTGATTGTTGTTTTAGTTGTTTATATATGTTAGTTTGTGTTCTTGTTCTTGTAGTTTATTTAGCTCATTAGTTTAGTTTTCTTGTAGATTACTAGGTTTTGGTTTGTTGTTTTTATTGTTCATAGTTTTGGGGTTATTTTATGTATTTAGTTTTAGTTTTAATCATGTTTTTATTAATTAGTTGTGAGTAGTTAACTTCTAGGGGTTGAGTGAAACTTCTCAAATCCTCCATGTTTGTGGTTAGTTGTTTCTTGGACTTGGTTTGTGGAAATGTCGGTACCAAAGGTTCGGTTATGTTGAGTCTTGTGTGTAGCTAGCATAGGATTCATAGAAGAATCCCCACCGAAGGACCGAAAGGTGAACGTGGGTGATGACTTCCTTTGCCCCGATTGTTGGAAGCACCACGAAAGTTGGGCCTTCGATCAAGGGAAAGTTACTGGTCTTCGTGATTTGTGCTTATGACTAGTTAGATATCCCGCCACGAAAGTAGGTTTGTGTACGTCTTCCAAGTCGTCACACTAGCTTGAAAGAGTAGTGTGATCTTAGAATGACCTCCCCTTTTCCATGACCTAAGTCTAAGTTTCGATTGATTCATAATTCATGGTGGCATGAGTTGTGGATCTCGATTTACCTAGTCCCTTCTATTCTTGTTTCCATAATGTAGTTTAGTTTGTTCCGTAGTTCTCTCCGCCTCTCGCGACCATCACTTGACCTAGCTCGTTTAATGCTCATGCCTAGATTGGTGCGACGTACCTTCCCCGTTTTCGACACCCCCACTCTTACTAGCTACGACGGGGGTTTTTATTTGGTGAGAAAAGCCCCCCTTATCATCAACAGACAGCACGAGAGTGCTATCTGACCACCATAAAGACTTCTTGCACACTAGAGAAGCAAGACAAGCTCCAACGATCTCCAAAGAAGAGAAGAAAAGAGCTCAAAGAGGCGAATCAAGAAGTTTGTATGATTAGGTCGGTTAAGCCGGATGAACTATGGCCTCAGCCAGTAGGTGAATTCCGAGACGTTGTACTTGACATTGATCGACCTAATCGAGTTTTAGAGATAGGATCTTCCCTGGAGGCAGATGAGAGTCGGATGTTGGAAGAACTCCTGAGGGAGTATCAAGATGTATTTGCTTTTACAGTACAAGAGATGTCAGGTATTGACCAGAGCATCGTGTGTCATGAATTGAACATCATACCCGGCATGACGCCGGTCAGACAAAAGAAAAGGAATGATGGGGAATTACTAGACAAGGCTGCGGTCGAGGAAGTAAAGAAGCTCCTGGAGGCTCGATTCATTCACCCTTGCCACTACCCTGAATGGGTAGCCAATGCTGTTTTGGTTTTAAAACCTAACAAGACCTGGCAGATGTGTGCTGATTACACAGATTTAAATCGAGCTTGTCCCAAGGATGGATTCCCTCTACCAAAGATCGACCAACTGGTCGACTCTACATTCGGGCACACCCTCATGGGTTTCATGGACGCCAATTCTGGTTTTCATCAATTTCCCATGCACCCTGATGATCAAGAGAAGACGGCCTTCATCACTTCTCAAGGCCTATATTCTATACAATGATGCCCTTCGTTTTCAAAAATGCCCCTGCCACCTTCCAAAGGTTGGTAAATGGTGTTTCAACATCAGTTCTGGCGAAACCTTGAGGCATATATCGATAACATAACTGTGAAAAGCAAGGAGCCGGTCAACCATTTATCTGACCTTAGGAAAACATTTGATTCCCTTAGAAAATATAACATGAAGTTGAACCCTAAAAAGTGTGTTTTCGGGGTCGCCTCGGGCAAGTTCCTAGGCTTTATGATTGATCACCGGGGCATAAAGGCGAACCCTGATAAAGTAAAGGCAGTAAGTGAGAAGGCCTCCCCTAGGTTAATAAAGGAAACTCAAAGGCTGACCAGATGTTTGGCTGCCCTAGGCCGATTGCTGTCCCGTTCAGGGGATAAATTTCACTACTTTGATTCTGTGAAGAAGAAGGCCAAGTTTGAATGGATAGAAGAGGCCGAATTGGCCCTTACTAAAAAGGAACATATGCACACCTTGCCGAGGCTAGTAAGACCTATTCCCGACGAAGTATTGTATATGTACCTAGCTGTTTTTGAATTTTCACTAAGTGATGTGCTGGTGGCAGTTCGAGAGGGTATTCAGTACCCGGTCTATTTTGTAAGCCATATTTTGAGAAATGCCGAGCTGAGGTATCCTCTCATTTAGAAGTGTGGGCTCGCTCTGTACATGGCCTCAACAAAGCTTCAGCCTTATTTCAAAACACACCCTCTGGTGGTGTATACAATTCAGCCTCTAAAACAGCCATTCACCAAGCTTGAGTCCTCTGGCCGAATGGTAAAGTGGGCCGTAGAACTTAATGCTTTTAACATTTCTTTCGATCCCAGGAAAGCAATCAAGGGTCAAGCCCTCGCTGATTTTGTAGCAGAAATGACAAGGCTTGAAGTTGAAACCAAGGCTAGTTCTACTAGGTGGAAGTTGTTTGTTGATGGGTTATCAACCCAGAATGGATGTGGTGCTGGCATCCTTTGTGTCTCGCCTGAAGGCGATGTGTATGAATATGCACTTCGTTTCAAGTTCTAGGCCTCCAACAATGAGTCGGAGTATGAAGCTCTTCTTACGGGTCTGAGAATGTATATTACAGCGGGAGCAGATGAAATTGAGGCTTCGTCCGATTCACAACTTGTAGTAAGCCAGGCCAATGGAGACTATGAAACTAGAGAGCCTGCCATGAAGAGATACCTACAATTGGTTAAGGAGGTCAGCGCTACTCTCAAAACATTCGTCCTTCAGCATGTGCCTCGGTCAGACAATAGTTAGGCCGATGCTTTGTCTAAATTAGCCTCCTCGGTCGTTGATGACACCCCAAGGACAGTGTTTTGGGAAGTGAAGGAGAAGAGAAGTATAGATGAACAAGAGGTCCTAACTTTGGATCGAAGCAGCACATGGATGGATGCCATCCTAGATTATAAGCTGAATGGCGTTTTGCCGACTGATAAGAAAGAAGCAAAGGCAACCGAGCGAAGAGCTACTTGGTTTGAAATCTTCAATGGGAAATTGTATAAGAAAGCTTATTCCAAGTCATTTCTAAAATGTGTCACACCAGAGTAAGGACAAGAGGTCCTAGATGATTTACATCAAGGATTGTGCAGCTCCCATATTGGGGGCAGAGCACTTGCAGAAAAGGCCATTCGGACCGGCTATTATTGACCGACTCTGAAAGAGGATGCTATGTGGAAGGTAAGGAAGTGTGAAAAATGTCAGAGGTTTTCCAAGCTCATACATCGACCTTCTAATACCCTTGTCCCCATCACTAATCCACTTCCTTTTGCCAAGTGGGGAATGGACATCCTAGGCCCATATACCCCAGCAACTGGCTAACGACGCTACGTTTTCATAGGAGTCGACTATTTCTCAAAGTGGGTTGAGGCCGAGGCATTGAAGGGCATCAAAACAAGTGATGTCAAGTGGTTCATCTAAAAGAACGTCATCACAAGATTTGGTGTGCCTCAAGCTATGGTGTTTGACAATGGTCCACAATTCGAGACCCCTCAGCTCAAGACTTGGCTGGATGCGAGACCAAGGCATTGCACACTGCTTTGCTTCGGTTGGTCGGCCTCAAACAAATGGCCAAGTTGAATATTTCAACAAGATCATCTCTGAAGGGATTAAGAAAAAGCTGGAAAGGGCCAAGGGGTTGTGGGCAGACGAACTTCCAAATGTGTTGTGGTCTATTCGGACCACCAACAAGACATCGACTAGAGAGTCCCCCTTCATGATGGTTTATGGGGCAGAGGCATTACTCCCATTGAAATGTACGAGCCTACCCTACGGGTCATGCTTTACAATAAAAATGCCAACTGGGAAGCTATGAAGATAAATCTGGAGTTTTTGCCAGAAACCAGGGGCAATGCCCTGCTTAGACAAGAGGTCTATAAGCTCCGGAAGGCTCGAGAATACAACAAAAGGGTCAAGAATCGTCCAATCAGAATTGGAGATTATGTGCTAAGGAAGATGGAAGCACAGGGATGTGCCAATGAAGAGGGTAAACTTACTCCAAGCTGGGAAGGACCCTACAAAGTTGTCGAAGCAGTACATGATGGTACATATCGACTGGAAACAATGGAGGGTGTAGCTGTGCCACGATCTTGGAATATGGATCATCTAAGGAAATACTATTTTTAGTTTGTAATTTTTAAAGGTTTAAATGTAACACCTTGATTCGAGGCAATGTATTCAAATTTCATATTAATGAAAAGGGCAGGACTTGATCCCTAAAGGCCCCATCACTTTCAAAGTGAGAATTATAAGGCTAGTGTCTAATATTATGCTTATAAACATAAGACCAAATGCCCTTGGTGCTAATCTAAGCCCCAAGTTCCTATTCCCTATTAGTTGTGTAACGACCCAACTCGCTTAAATTGGCGCGGAAGAAACCGACGAGTCGAATAGTTATAAACTACAACTCAAATACTTAAGAAATTAAAACTAATTCCTCGAAATTGTTATTAATCAACCACAACCGTACAAATACCCACAAGTTTGTACATACTAGTCCAAAAGTCAAATTAGGAATACTAGAATACGAGTAACTCCAACCACACGTCAGAGTCTAAACAACGTATAAAGAATCCAACAATAACGTATAAAGTCTATAAAATACGCCAACACTATCTATGAACAACAGAAATAGAAAATACATCAAATAACAGAAACAGTAAACGTCGCTCGCCCAACCTAAAGCTAAGCAAGAGTATCATCATCAGAAATACCTGAAAGAAAAACATACAACAGTCCACCATCAGTGGCGAGTAACATAACTGACTCACCCTAATGGGAATACACATGCACATAGCACAAATCAAACAACAACATCCAACCAAAGTACGAGAACAACCTCAAAACGTGAACTCGACTCAAAACCGACTTAAACACTATCTTTGGCGCAATCATTCAAATTCTAGACTGGACTGTGCTCGTACGAACGCATCTTACGCGATCGAACTTTCTACTATGCTTGGATTTGAGAATCTTACTCCCAAACCCCATGAAACCAATCTTACTGGAAATCCATGTCCCGTGAAACCAATCTTACTGGAAATTCACAAAAGATCACATAGTATGACTCCAACTATCCCAATACCGCGGATGGAATAGGGGCAACGTCTTAACCCAAAAACAAAGAATCTTACTCTAAGTTTAGGGCGTCTAGAAATGAAATCAAGCTAACTTTATTAATAAATTATTTAATCATCTTAATCAATTTATTCATAACTAAATTAAGTTCAAGAATTGCCTCTTATGCCTTGATTCTCGAAAATAACTAGTTGAAACATCGAAGTTATTCTCAAGATTGCCTCTAGCCTTGATCTTGAGTCTAACCAACCATAATTCATCAATCTTTAACCATTCTTTAATCAACTTAGACACATTCTTTAACTTTCTTTAACTCTTTAATCCCTTTCTTTAACTTTCAAGATTCGACCAAGAACTCAACAAGACTCATCAAGAAACCTTAAAGAACTCAACCAACTCATAAAGAACTCATAAAGAAACCATTCAAGATTCAAGATCTTCAATCAAGAACTCAATCAAGATTCAAGAACTCAATTAAGAACTCATCCAAACTCATTCAAACCACACGCATAATCAACATAAAAACCATTCGAAAATCATCCTTTCAATTATCCAAAATTAACCAAACTTTAACACATTAATCATGATCATATCACAACATATAATCAATCATAAAACCATGAAAACCTTTATCAAAACCTCATTTAATCACATAAAAATCAGAATATAAACCATACATAAAATCATGAATATTCAACATCAAACAACCCAAACATGCATTTAATTCATACTATAAACATAGTGTACCAAATAGGTTGAGAAAGCATGTTACCTTAATCACGATTAACCCCAAAAACGTACCAAGAACTTGCTGCCCGGAACAAGTCTTGCAACACGGCAGCCCCACGTACACGAACATAGCAACGACACCATCACGAGCCAACCAACAACAGCCAGCACGGTTCTGCCACAGCAAGATACACGGCTGCCCAGCAGCTTTGCACGGCCCTACCACCAGGCTGCACCCTCAACCTGCACGGCTTCCCCACCAGCCACGAGCACCACCACTTGACGCACGAACACGAACCCAAAACCACCCCGAACTAGTGATCTTGAATGAAATTGTTGGGGTTTGAATTATGTTTTAATACTTAAAGAGTAATGGATGAAGGATCTTTAAGTATGGGTTTAGAAAAGGTGATGAACAATTGATGGGTTTGGGGCACCAAAATGGCGTGGTAAAAGTAAGGCAAATGGAGAGAGTGTTTGCCTTTAAAAAGAGATGGCAAGAGATGAGCAAATGATAAAAGAATCATCATGCCTTACTAATACTTCTATTTATAGAAGTGAGTTAGGTGTGAATGCATGGCAAGTGGCAAATCAAGCCACTAAAAGGGAGGGAAATCCGGCCATGGGCTTACTAAAATGGGCTCAAAGTTCACTTGGGCCATTTGCACTAATTCATGACTAAACATGATTAATTTTGCACTTGGCCCAAAACTAATTAATTAATTAGAAAATTAAATAATAAAATTCTAATTAATTGAAATAAAATAAAATATAAAATTAAGAATTAATAAACCATTAAATAATAATGGTTACACTCAAACATTAAAAATAGTCTAAAAATAAATTTAGACCATGCACCGATACAAACTAATTACAAGAAATTAAACACGAAACTAGCCCAAAATCTGGGGCGTTACAAGTTGACCCCAAAAAAGGGCCAACAATGACGCGTTTCACGAGGATGAAGGATGGCCACCCATGCCCCCTAATATGTTTCCAAGTGATTCATTAAAAGAGGTGCTTCGACTGTAATTGGTCGAGACATTTGAAAATCTAAAATGAATCAGTAAGGGGTGTCTCGACTATAATTGGTCGAACCACTCAAGAATTAAAAATGATTCACAAGGGGGTGCCTCGGCTATAATTGGTCGAGCCACTCAAGAATTATAAATGATTTACTTAGGGGTACCACGGCCAAGTCATTCGAAAAACAACAATGATTCATTAAGGGGTGCTTCGGCTATGATCGGCCAAATCACTCAAAGGTACAAACATAATTCCTTAAGATGAATCGACTACAAAAGACCAAGCCCTTAGACAACTGATTAAATTTCAAAATATAAAAGCACTCGAACAAATCAGAAAGATATTTTATATATTAACGAATAAAGTGCAAAAAATAAAATAGGCAAGGCTCGACACTTGCCATAAATAAAAGGCTTGCAAAATATTATAAAAAAAAGAAGCACTGCTAAGTACAATCAGCCTAATCACTATCCTCATCTGGATCAGGTATCGCAGGAGGAGGGGAGCTGGGTCGACCAGTTTGCTCACACAAACTCTTCATGCCAACCCAGTCAAGAAATTCACTAAAGTAACCAAAGTCTTTGTTTGGATATGCCTTATTCTAGGCCTCTTCCACCTTACGCCTATATGCCCCCTCGGTCTCTATCCCTCGTAGAGGGGTCTCTTTCATCTCCCTGGGAAGCTTGCCTCTCTTCTCCCTGCCTGAAGAAGTCGAGCCCTCACCATCATGAGGGCACCTCTCTCTCTTTTCCCATTGCTTCACCCTCAATTCATATTTCCTGTTTAAGAAGTCGGCTTCGTCTAGAATGATGCCTACTCTTTCCCTAGGAAGTTGGTTTGTGGGTGGCATCTCCTTCTCTTTAGGGAAGCGAGACATGTTCACTACAACCCAAGAAGAACAAGACACACTATAACAACACTGGCCAAAATTAAAACTAAAATAACAACACAATGAAAGAAGAAATTTACCTTTGATTAAGGTTTGATGACTCTTCAGAACTTCTCTCTTCTTTCTCTCTCAAGAATTGTAAAATGAATTGTGAAGAATGCAAAGGAAGAAAGTGGTATTTATAAAGTTTTCAACATCAATGATTGTTCCAATTTTACCCCTAATAGGTGGTTGGAAGAATTAATTACTCCCTAAAAAGTAGTTAGAGGCCCAAGTTGCATAATTTTTCCATAAAATTCCATAAAATTTGCCTCATTATTATTTTAGGCACAAATAAAGGCCCATTTTTGGAATAACATTCCACGTGGCAGATCTTAATAAGGCTTGCTTCAGGCCCAATAAGTGCCAATTTTTTAAGGTTGTTGTCCAAAGGTGGCTCGTCCAAATATGGACGAGCCCTAAGAACATTCTAGCTTTCAAAAGGTGACTCGTCCACATAGGGACGAGCCCAAGGAATAAAGCATAACTTTGAGCAATCCACTAGGTTTAAGGGCCATAAGGTATCTGATTAATTGTCCCTCGAAATTTTTTGCAAAGGACAATTGCCAAGATATTTTAGTGAGCAATCACCCAGATTATATAAACCAACTGCATTGCTCAGGAGCAATAATACTAAAATAAAAAGTTATGTACAAAAATAAAGCCAAAAATCGAGAGTTGTTGAAAATAAAAGTCTCGTCATATTCAGTAAAATTTAAACTATTACAAGGTATGGCGAACCAGCCGCCTACAAAAAAAATAAAAAAATAAATAAAAAATAACTTAAAAGCTAACTAAAAACTAATACAAGGAGCTAAAATGAGAGTGGCCTAACTCTCAACATCATCTTCATCATCCTCTTCTTCTTCTTCATCATCATCCTCGGATATTCAGGAAGAGGGGGAGGGTCACGCCCTGTTTTGTCACAAACGAACTTAATGTCCACCCAATCAGAAACGACTCAGGCGCCCAAAATCGGCGCCTGAGTAGGCCAACTCCCAGGCCTCGGTCACCTTTCTCTTGTAAGCCATCTCGGCTTCCATTACTTTCCGGAGTGAGTCCTTCTCCAGAGAGGTGACCTTGTGATCAGTCCATTTTAGAACCGATTTTCCCGGCTCTTTTCTCTTATTTTCCGTGCATTTTAGGCTTAGTTTTCCATGTTTTAAGCCTTTTTAGCTTAGTTTTAGTTTATTTAGAGTTTTCGTTGAATAATGTCGTTTTACAGTTGTTTTCATCAATAATTGAGCTATTTTGTGTTACTTATGCCTTTTGTTCTTTAATATAGGTGTTTTGCGGGTTTCCAAGCGATTCTCGAAAGCCGTCAAGGGTCATGAGAGGTCCCAAGAAGCGTAGAGAAGCATGCCGCAAAGCCAAGACCACAAGACAAGGCAAATTGCAACCAAAGGGCATTTTTGTAATTTTTAAAGCTTGTCGGGCCCGAGGCCCGATGTCTCGGGAGGCGTGCCGACCCGTCCCGAGAAGCCCGAGAAAAAGTTTGAAGCATTTGGGTCAAGAGATGGTCGTGGACAGAGGTCTACGCGCGCCCACGCTAAATGAACATCACCCGCGATAGCCCCCAAAGAAAGCGACGCCCAGTCCCGCTCTAGCCTTCACTCGCGGCCGCATCACCACCATCGTCGCGCCCGCGAAACCTTCTTTGCGCGTCCGCGCCCGAGCAGGCCGCTGCAGTTCTGTTTTCTCGGCCTGTTCGTGGTTGCTCGTGCTGTTCTCAGCTTCGACTCGTGCCTCTTCTATGCTTGGCCCCTTTGTTTTCCCACTTGTATATATACCTTCTAATGTCCCTAAACATAAAGAAAAACATTTTTAGATTAGTTTAAGTCCCAAAATCATATTTTTCTTAGGGTTTGAGGAGAGAGAAAACCTCTCTTCCTCTTCCCATAGTTAGGGTTTATGTTAATCTTCTTGTTTCATAGTTTTAGATCTAGTTTTAGCTTGAGATTTTGATTGTTTTTTGATGAAGATGAATGAATTTGGAGGATTGTTCAAGTGACATGGCCATTCCATCAAGATTGATCATCAAATTCACTGAGTTTCCAATATCTCCTTTACTTTACTTGTTCTTATTTTACTTGCTTTCAACCTTGTTTTTCTCATGTTTTTAAAGTAGTATAGTGTTTAAACCATGCAATTTGATGTTTCTTTTCTTTATTTTCTTGCTTGTTGGTAGATTTAGTGTTTGATTTCATGTTTTTATGCTTGTTTATTAGTGTAATGCACTTGTTCATGATTTTTGAGTAGTTAATTTCTAGGGTTTGAAGGTGATGGGTTCATGACTTGAAATTGGGGGTTTTCATCTAGTTGTTGGTTGAATTGTGTTCATGGTTGGTTAATATTGCTGTCAATGAGCTTAGAGATTAGCTAAAGGCCATAGTTGATTTCTTAGTATTTTCAAAGTATAATAGAGCTTTGTCTATGAGTAAATTATGCTTTGATTTTCCTTGCCCAATGTTGCTAGTGATGTGACGACCCGACTCGATTAGATCAGCGCGGAAGAAACCGACGAGTCGAATAGTCAAAACTAACAACTAAAATACTTCAAAAATCAAAACAAAACCTCAAGATATTATTATTATAACCCAAAAGTACAAATACCCACAAGTCTGTACATTACTAAACCAAAATTCAAACTACAACCACTAACAAACGTAACTCCAAATACATGTCAGAGTTTAAATCAAAAGTATACAAAAGTCCCTACTAAAGATCAACACTATCCAAAATCATAAAACAACGAAAATACAACTAAATCAAAATAGCGGCGCTCGCCCAACCCAAAGCTAAGCAAGAACCTCATCATCAGAATTACCTGAAAAGTAAACAACAGTCCACCGTTAGTGGCGAGTAACATAACTGACTCACCCTAACGGGAATACACAAAAACATAGCATAAATCAAATATCCAAACCAAAACATCAATTATGTGAAAATCATCCAGAATATACAGACTCGACTCAACCAACTTATCCAAACTTATCTTTGGCGCAATCATTCATAAACTAGACCGGACTATGCACGTACGAACGCATCTTACGCATTCGAACTTTCTACTATGTTAGGAATTGAGAATCTTACTCCCAAGTCCCGTGAAACCAATCTTACTGGAAATCCACATCCGAAGACAACATAGTAAGACCACCAACTATCCCAACACCGCGGATAGGATAGGGGCAACGTCTTAACCCAAAAACAAAGAATCTTACTTTAAGTTTTAGGCGGCTAGCTACGAAATCAAGCTAATCTTTAACAATCTTTAACTCTTTAATCCGAATTTTACTCACTTAGTTACCTCTTAAGTTGCATCTTACGCCTTGACTTAAGAAAATAACGCGTAAACCAAACATCTTACAACATCTTAACGTTCTCTTTAACTCTTTCTTTAACTTTCTTTAACTGAAAAGACTTAATCAAGAACTTATCAAGACTCATCAAGAACTCATCAAGAACTTAAAGAACTCAACCAAGAATCATAAAGAACTCATCCAAGATTCAAGAACTCATCCAACATACATAAACCACACGCATGAATCAAAATATAACCATGAAATTACCAACTTACTAGTATCCAAAATTCATCACACTTTAACATAATCAACATGAAATTAATAACAACATAATCAATCATCAAATTAACATATTCAATCACCAAAATCCTCATTAAACCACATAAAATCAGATTTGCAATCATACCTGAAAACATGATCAAACTTCAACATAAACTAATCCTATGCATTTAATTCATATTATGAATCATAGTACACCAATTAAGTTGAGAAAGCATGTTACCTTATTGAAGATTAACACACAAAATCAACACAAACTTGCTGCCCGGAACGAGACACGCACGGCTCTAGCAACACGGACCACATGAACACACGGCCTGCACCACCACAGACCACCTTGGCACGGCTGCCCAGCACGGCTGCCCACTGCACGAACACACGGCACCACCACTTGCACGGCTGCCCACTACACGGCTCCACACGAACCACCACCCTTGCACGTCTTCAACACGGCACCCACACGGTCACCACTCGAACACCCACACGAACATGAACACGATTAAACCCAAACCCGAACTAACGATCTTGAATGCGATCCACGAGATTTAGATTGTGTTTTGATACTTAAAGATCAATAGGATATGAATCTTTAAGTTTTGGGCTTAAGAAATTGATGAACAAATGTGATGGATGATTAGCCAAAAATAGCGTGTGGAATGGGAGCCAATGGAGGGAGTTTTTGTGTCTTAAACTTGATGGCAAGAGAATAAGATGGCAAATGTGTTTAAGTGGGTAATTGAGCAAAAGGATCATCAAGCCTTACTAACTCATCTATATATAGAGTTAGTTAAGGTGTGAACACAAGGTAAGTGGCAAAACTTGCCATGCACAAGGAGGGGGCCGGTTTTTGGCTTGCAACATGGGCCAAAATTAGGCTCTCGTGATCAATTGGGCTAACTTACAAAAACCGCATGACTAAACATGCTTAATCCGTTTTAGCCCAAAAATAATAAATAATTAATTAGAAAATTAAATAATAAAATTCTAATTAATTAAATAATAATTAAAATAAATAATAACTAATCAAAATAAAATATTTCGAATTAAATCGAAATTATTCACATAAAAACAAAATAAATAGTTCAAAACTAAATTTGAACTATACATAGCATCACCCAAATACACATAAACATCCGGCAGAAATACTAATAAAATCAGGGTCGTTACAAGTGAGGCCATTACAACGGGAGTCGGTGGTCGAGCTAGGAATTCACTTTAGGTACGTTGTTAGTGAGGCTATTACAACGGGAGTCGGTAGTCGAGCTAGGAATGTACTTCTAGTGAAACCTTGGTATAATTGTGATCATTGAATGGATAACGTCCATTCGGGAGAAGTCGTTATTGTTACACTCATGCGTCAACTCCTAAATCACTCCGGGAGGAGGTTTAGGTACCTTATTAGAGTTTAATTCCCCTTCCTTGACTTAGTTCTTTCATTAGACTTTTTGATGTAATTCCCCCGAAATCAATTGAACCCGGATCCGACAACCCTAGATTTTAGTTTATTATTTTTCGCATTTATTTTCTGCAATAGTTTTAGCTTTCATTTCAACAACAAAACCAAGATCCTTAATCGACCTAAATCACACAACACGATTCACAACTTGTTCCCCGTGTTCGACACCCCCACTTATAATACAACGGGGGTTTTATTTGTTTGGTGAAAGAGCCCAAAAACCCCTTCATCACCTTGCCCTCCAACTCCTCTTTTTTCCTTCTGGAGCTGGGTCACTTGATTTACAGCCGAGTCCTTGGTTGTAAAAGCCTCGTCCCTGGCTTTGATGGCCTCGTCCCTAGCCTGGACGGCCTCCTTCTTCCCCTTGGCATCCTCCTCCAACTTCTGTTTTTCAGTGAGAAGTTCATTTATCCTGGTAATATGCTTGGCGAGATCATCCTTGAGGTTGATTATGGTGTCAGCCTGCGATTCCATGGTAGTAATGGTTAGTTGATCTTGGCGAAGGGTAGTGAACATTGCAATATCTTTTGTTTCACTAACTTTCGCCCTAGATTGTTTGACAACATTTGCCTGAGCAGATCGCCAACTGATAAGCAGCGTTTATGACCTCTTTTATACCCCATTTTCTCCCCAATTAAGGCCTTTATTGGTCCATTTTATTTCCTTCCAGCTTATTTTTTCTCTTTTTAGGCTTTTTAGTTGTCTTAGTGCATTTTGAGTCATTTCGGCGGTATTTTGCCCCATTATTTAAACTCACCTGAGTCTTTGGCATTGTTACCTTCTTATGACTTGCAGATTAATTATTTCAGGTCCCTCATCCGGGCTACACATGGGAGGCAAGTCAAGGAGGAGAGCGATGGGAATCGAAAGAGAAGCGAGATGAATTGAAGCCGACTATTGGTTCCCTCCGCTTTCCATCGGTATATTACACGCTCCAATCCGAGGTCTACATCAAAAGTTATGAACCTTAAAAGATCAGTTCTCTCTGCAGCCTTCTCAGAGCGGACGCTCTGTGCTTTAGAGCGGACGCTCTATATTCTCAGAGTGGACGCTCTCCTTATTAGGGCGGACGCTCTAGTTTCCCTGCTGATGGCCTATTTTTGCCGAGACTTTAGAGCGGGCGCTCTAAATTTCAGAGCGCCCGCTCTGAGTTATCAGGAAAGCTATTTTCACGGGCTTCTAACTCCACTTAGGGCTAATTTTTTTGGGGGTATAAATACCCAATCTTTTCCCCTTGATGTACTAAGCACGTTTTAGAGACATTTTCAGATCCATTAGCATACTATTAGCTTAGGGTTTGCAACTTCTAGAGGGTTTGGTAGGAGAGAATAACACATTAACTCCATTCTTCTCACTTGTAATTGGAATTGAGCTTCTCTTAGTTGGTAATTTCTGATTTCTTTCTCTTGTTTTGTCATTTATTCACTTGTTATTGCATTTTTATCTTGTTTTTACTTGTTGTTCTTGCTTGTTGAGTAGTTTAGTTTTAGTTTAATCTTCTTTACTCTTGTTTTTACTCATCTTTTCTATGTTTATTTCTAGTTCTTTATTTTCTATTTTCATTGTCATTCTCTTTTGTTCATTCATGTCTACTTCCTTTTTAGGCTAGATTTTTAGCTAGGAAAGGGAGATAATGAAGCATTATTGATGAGAAATTTCTAATTTTGGTTTCAATGTGTTGATAAATATTGGTTGCTCAATCTAGGGATTTATTTTGTTGAGTTTGGATTTTGGCCATTTCCATGACTTAAAACCCCAATCATTTAT
Organism: Salicornia ramosissima; assembly: GCA_951394345.1. Classification (NCBI taxonomy): domain Eukaryota; kingdom Viridiplantae; phylum Streptophyta; class Magnoliopsida; order Caryophyllales; family Amaranthaceae; genus Salicornia; species Salicornia ramosissima. Next base: position 32,228,818 of record OX596237.1, read on the forward strand.
GTGTTGTACGAGAGTGAGCACATAAGTGGTGGAAAGCTAGATTAAGCATGACTATAACCAACTTGGCGTGGTTGGGTTGTCAATGCCCTTGAGTGCGTGAGAACGACTCTTTGATATTGACGATTCGAACGGGATTAGAAGGTGTGCGAGGGTGACCTCCTAATGCCGGGCGAATCACCCCCTTTATGATTCAACCATGTTGCCATGATTAGGATTTTGGATTCATATTTGTTTCATGATTCCCCCTATCCCTAGTGCTTATTTTCTCGAGTTATCTTCCAATTTTCCAACCTTATTTTTTTACAATTTCTAGCATTAGTATTTTAGTTCAATCAATTTAAACTCTCGATTTTTTATACCCCGCCAATCGATTAGCTTTCAACTAAGTTAAAAAAACCTTGCTTCTCCGTGGATTTCGACCCCTACTTACCATTTGCTATCTGTCAAGTTAGTGAGTATAGGCTAGGATATTTTATCCTTGATTCCAAACCCTTGGGAACTAACGAAACCTAAGGGACGGATCAAGTTTTGGCGCCGTTGCCGGGGAAGCAACGAGTTCTTTCTCTTAGTTTATTTGCTTTTTGGTTGGTTTTATTGCTTTCATTTTATTTTAATTCTTTATTTGCCTAGTGATTATCATTGCTAACGCTCTCATTAGCCTTGTCGAATGCGAAGGAGATCCCAGGGCACTCTAGACTCATCCATTGATCTTGAAATTTCCCGAACTCTACGCCATATTCGGAGGGTATTTCAAGAGTATAATCAAGAGGAGGAGGAGTTAAACTTGGTTTCTTCTAGTGAGTTTGGTGAGGCCATGGCGGATGATGGCAATGACGTTCTCATTAGGGATTTTGGCAATCCCGGTTATTATGAGCTCACCGGTGGAATTTTGCTCCCAACTACGGATACAAACTTTACAATCCATCCTAATTACACTCAAATGGTTCAACAGGAGCAATTCTCAGGAGCCGCTCATGAGGACCCCTATGAGCATTTGGATAAGTTTTTGGAGATTTGTGAAATGGTCCATACAAATCAAGTCTCCAGGGACTATATCTGGATGCATCTTTTCCGGCACTCTCTCACCGGAAAAGCATATCGGTGGTTCAAGAACCTCAAGCCCAACTCTCTTAGAACTTGGGGGGAGGTCACCGCAGCTTTTCAAACCAAGTTCATTTCCGAAGACAACACGACAAAGTTAAGAAGAAAGATTTCTACTTTTGAGCAAGCAAGGTATGAGTCTTTAGGGGAAGATTGGGACTGTTTCATGGAGTATGTTCGCGCTTGCCCACACCATGAATATAGCAAGCCACTTCTCATCCGGTTTTTCTATGATGGGCTCAATGATGTACCAAAGGCTACCTTAGACTCTGGATGTGGTGGACATTTGACCAAGGTTCCACAAGCTCGATTGGAAGACACCATAGAAGAAGTAGTGAGGAACTACTCAAGGAACGGCGGAAGAAGAAGTGAGGAGAAATCAACGGGGAAATTCGAACTTTACCAGGATTCCCTAAAAACTCTCATGGAGCAAGTGATTGATAAAAAGTTGAGCAAGAAGCAAGCATCATCATCCTCCACTCAAAAAGTACATTCTCTTGTGACATTTGTGGGGGCACTAACCATGACACATCCTATTGTGGCGGTTTGACTCCCGAGCACGTTGCCGCAATGGGTTATCTTGACAACCAACGGGACCAAAGAAGCAATTGGAGGGATCCCAACCCCAATTTCAACTCAAGGTTTGGTGATCAAGGTGGTCCGAGCAACTTCAACAATCAAGGAGCTCCCTATATCCATCCAAATGCTAGAGGCAACTTCCAAAACAAACCTCACCCACAACACCAATTTCCACCACTAAACACCAACTTTCAAAACACACACTTCCCATCCCCAAACAGAAACAACCTTCCAAACACATCCAACCCACAAAGCAAGCCATCTCAAGACACACTCCTCATTTTAGATCAACTCAAGAATGTAACTCAACAATTTGAGCAAAAGTTGGGAAACATTGACCGAAAGGTGGATCAAAAATTCCAAGAAGCTAACTCCCACCAAAAGATCCTTGACAACCAAGTTGCCTAACTTGCCGAGAAAGTATCTCAACTTTCTAATGAGAAAATCCCTGGTCAACCCACTCAAAATCCCGCCACCTCCCATCATCATGCGAAGGCAATCTATCTTAGGACCGTGAAATCTTATGATGGTCCAAAGAGAAGTGATAAGAAACTTCAAGAGAGAATCACGAGGAGGGCGAGGAGAAAGGAGAGGAACCGGTTGTCAATGAAGGAAAATCCCAAGAGAAGGTGTCTAAGGGGAAGCAAGTTGAGGATCCAAGGCATCAACATTCATCTCGAAGCAACCAAACTTCGAGGTTCGACCCTCCCATGCCATATCCGGAAATATTTATGGAGAAAAAACTTAATGAGAAGTACCATAAGTTCATCGAGATGATGAAGGGTCTCCAAATCCACATTCCATTTCTTGAAGCAATGTCTCAAATGCCTTTCTATGCCAAGTTCCTAAAGGAACTCCTCTCAAATAAGAAGAGACTCAATGAAGAGCGCATCACACTACCTCATCAAGTAAGTGCCCTTGTACAACGCCAACTTCCACCAAAACAAAGGGATCCGGGTAGCTTCACTCTTTCGGTCAAGTTGGGGGATCTAGAGACAAAGGGGGCATTGGCCGATTTGGGGGAAAGTGTGAGCTTGATGCCGCTCTCAATTGCCAAATTGCTCGAGTGTGAGATGGTTCCATCAAGAAAGACCATTCAATTGGCAGACCGCTCTATCAAGCTACCATGTGGAGAAGTAGAAGATGTTCCAATCCGAATTGGGAACATATTTGTACCATGTGACTTTGTTGTGATGGATATGGAGGAGGATCCTCGTACTCCTCTTATCCTTGGAAGGGAGGCTCTCAAGACTATGGGCGCCATGATCAATTGCAAGAACAACACAATCAAATGTGAGGTAGCGGATGAGAAGGTCGTGTTTGAGTTCTCACGGACTTTAAAGCAACCTATGGTGGAAAAAGTGTGGAGGGTTGACTTGGTAGAATTCGAGCTTGATGAATGTGAAAGGGTGAAAATGCAAAGGGGAGACACAATCTATGAGGCTCTCCAAGGCGAAGAAGGGGTAGAGAAATCGATGGAAGCCATGGCGGTTGAAGCCATGGCGGTTGAAGCCATGTTAGACTCCGCTCTCCCGGAACCCGAAGAAGTCCGCCATGAGCTCCCATCGATCCAACAAGAAGGCAAAGAGGAGAGTCCAATGCCTCCTCACAAGGTAGAGTTGAAACCCCTTCCCCCCTCTCTCAAATATGCCTATTTGGATGATAAGTTCAATTGCCCAATTATCGTCAATGCTAATCGAGATGACCCCTGTTTGAAAAAATTGGTTGATCTATTGAAAAGCTATAAGGGTGTCATTGGATATAGCATTGATGATCTCAAGGGCATAAGCGCAAGTTTGTGTATGCATCGCATCCATCTTGAGGATGATCATGCCACCTCTATTGAACCTCAAAGGCGGGTTAATCCGACTTTGAAGGAAGTAATCAAGAAAGAGGTTTTCAAGCTACGTGAGGCGGGCATCATCTATGCTATCTTTGATAGCAAGTGGGTGAGCCCGGTTCACGTAGTGCCTAAAAAGGGTGGCATGACTATCGTCAAGGATGATAAGGGGAATGATATCTCCACCCGATGTAACGACCCGACTCGCTTAAATCGGCGCGGAAGAAACCGACGAGTCAGGTAGTTAGAAACTACCACTCGAAACCTAAGAAATTAAAACTAATTCCTCGAAACATTATTAATAAACCACAAACGTACAAATACCCACAAGTTTGTACATACTAATCCCAAAAGTCAAACTAAAAATACTAAAAATACAAGTAAACTCCAACTACATGTTAGAGTTATAAACAACGTAAAAGAGTCCATACAATACTCCATTACTATCTAAAACAACAGAAAACAGTAAATACAACGTCGCTCGCCCAACCCAAAGCTAAGCAAGAGCATCGTCATCTGAAGTACCTGAAAAGTACAACAACAGTCCACCATCAGTGGCGAGTAACATAACTGAATCACCCTAATGGGAACACACATGTACATAGCATAAATCAAACATCAATAATCACAATTAAATCCCAAAAAGACACGAGAACATCCTCAAACTCGTAATCTCAACTCGACTCAACTTGACATCCAACCTAACTCTATCTTTGGCGCAATCATTCAATTTCTAGACCGGACTGTGCTCGTACGAACGCATCTTACGCATTCGAACTTTCTACTATGCTCGGATTTGAGAATCTTACTCCCAAACCCCATGAAACCAATCTTACTGGAAATCCATGTCCCGTGAAACCAATCTTACTGGAAATTCACTAAGATCACATAGTATGACTCCAACTATCCCAATACCGCGGATGGAATAGGGGCAACGTCTTAACCCGAATACAATGAATCTTACTCAAAGTATCAGGCGTCTAAAAATGAAATCAAGCTAATCTTATTTAATCAATTATTTAATCATCTTAATCATTTTATTCATTATTAATACCCAACATAACTAAATTAAGTTCAAGAATTGCCTCTAGCCTTGATTCTTGAAATTAACTAGTTAAAATATCGAAGTTATTCTCAAGAACTGCCTCTAGCCTTAATCTTGAGTCTAACCAACCATTATACATCAATCATTAACCATTCTTTAATCATATTAGACACAATCTTTAACTTTCTTTATTCTTTAAACCTTTTTCTTTAACTTTCAAGATTCAATCAAGAACTCGTAAAGACTCATAAAGAACTCATAAAGAACTCATTCAAGATTCAAGATCTTCAATCAAGAACTCATTCAAGATTCAAGAACTCAATCAAGAACTCATCCAACTAATCCAAAACACACGCACAACCATACCAAAATCATCATAAATTTATCCAAAATTCATCAAACTTTAACACATTAATCATGATCATATTACAACATATAATCAATCATAAAAACCATTAAAAACCTTTATCAAAACCTCATTAAAACAATTAAAAATCAGAATATATAACATTCATAAAATCATAAACAATCAATCACAAACAATCCATACATGCATTTAATTCATACTATAAACATAGTATACCAACAAGGTTGAGTAAGTATGTTACCTTATTGAAGATTACACACTAAAACAACACAAAAATCGCAGCCCGGAACGAGACACACGAACAAGCAACACGGCTTCACCACGGTGCACCTCCACGAACCAGCCCACACAGCACGGCTAGGCTGCACGAACCCACGAACTGCACCCAGCCACGAGCACGACACCCCCTGCTGCCCACTGCACCACGCACGGCTACTGCACTTGCACGGCACCTCCACGCACAACCACTGCACTCGTACGGCACCTCCACGCACACACACGGCTGGCAAAGCTTCACCTCACGGCTGCCACCACACGAACCCACACGAACACGATCCCAAAACCAACCCGAACAATAAATCTTGATTGAAATAAATGTGTTTAGGATTGTGTTTGAACACCTAAAGATCAATGAACTTTGAATCTTTAAGTTTTGGGCTAGGAAAAATGATGAACAATTGATGGGTATCAATTGATCAAAATGGCGTGAGATTAGGCAATGAGAGGGAATTAGTGTTTTGAACTTGATGGCAAATTGTGTTTAAAAGCAAGGATGACAAAAATGAGCCAAAGCCTTACTAACTCTCCTATTTATAGAGTTAGTTAAGGTGTGAACACAAGGCAAGTGGCAAGCCTTGCCATGCCACTAAGAGAACCGGCCAAAGAGGGAATTATGGGCCTAAAATGGGCTCTCGTGATCAATTGGGCTAATTTGCGGAAACCGCATAATTGATCATGCATAAAGCAATTTAGCCCAAAATATTAAATAACTAATTAGAAAAATTAAATAAAAATTCTAATTAATTAAATAATATTTAACATAAATAATAAAAACTGAAAATAAATATTTCGAATTAAATCGAAATTATTCACATAAAATAAAAATAAATAGTTCAAAATTAATTTGAACTAACACAGAAATACACATAATCACACATAATTATCGGCAAAAATACCAATAAAATCTGGGTCATTACACCCGAACTTTAACGGGTTGGAGAATGTGCATTGATTACCGAAGGATCAACAAGGGCATAAGAAAAGATCATTTCCCCATACCATTTATTGATTAAATGCTAGAAAGGCTAGTCGGTCATTCACATTATTGTTTTCTTGATGGGTATTCCGGATTTTTTCAAATTCCCATCCATGGATGACCAACAGAAAACAACTTTCACTTGTAACTATGGGACCTTTGCATACCGAAGAATCCCCTTCGGCTTATGCAATGCCCCGTCCACCTTTCAAAGGTGTATGACCGCTATCTTTTCTGACATGATTGAGGATGCGATAGAGATATTTATGGATGATTTTAGTGTGTTTGGTTCGTCTTTTGACATATGGTTGAGAAATCTTGAACGTGTGTTGAAAAGATGTCAAGAAACAAACCTAGTCTTGAATTGGGAGAAATGTCACTTTATGGTCGAGGAGGGCATTGTCCTAGGCCATAAAATTTCTAGCAATGGTATCGAAGTAGACCCGGCAAAGGTGTCGGTGATGTGCGATGAGTCTACTTCAAAAGGAAGCGGAGTTCCAATTCGATGAGTCTTGCACTAAGGCTTTTGAGAAATTGAAAAATGCTTTGGTGAATGCGCCCATTGTGAAAGCTCCGGATTGGGAGCTCCCATTTGAACTGATGTGCGATGCTAGTGATTTTGCAGTGGGAATAGTGCTTGGGCAAAGAAAGGAGAAAAGGCTGAATGTGATATCCTATGCAAGCTGCACTTTGGATGACGCACAAAAGAAATACACCACCACCGAAAAAGAGATGTTAGCCTTTGTTTTTGCATTTGACAAGTTTCGACCTTACCTAGTTTTTAACAAGACCATTTTGTACACCGACCATGCGGCGGTGAAGTATTTGATGACTAAGAAGGATGCAAAACCCCGACTAATTCGATGGGTCCTACTTCTCCAAGAGTTTGATGTGGAGATTAGAGACAAAAAGGGATGCGAGAATCAAGTGGCGTACCACCTCTCTCGGTTGCCGCTTAACCACCCATCCTATGCAAATGAAAAGGTGAAGGTCCCAATCGATGATGAGCTACGTGATGACACTCTAATGGCTATCATCTCCAACACCATTCCTTGGTATGCCGATATTGCTAACTTCCTGGCAAGCGGGGTGGTGCCCCATGACTATAATGCTCCACAAAAGAAGAGGTTTTTCAAGGAAGCAAAACGTTAATTTTGGGATGATCCTTTCTTGTACAAGAAATGTGGTGACGATTTATTCCGGAAGTGCGTGCCTACTCATGAGATCGAAGGAATTCTTGAGCATTGTCACACTATGGCCTATGCTGGACACGGTGGGGTAGATAAAATGGTGGAGAATATTCTTGAGTGCAAGCTTTGGTGGCCTACAATGCATAAGGACGCTCACAAGTTCATCCAACAATGTGATCGTTGCCAAAGGATGGGGGGATCACCAAGAGAAATGAAATGCCCCAACAATCCATACTTGAGGTTGAGCCTTTTGACGTTTGGGGTGTAGACTTCATGGGTCCTTTTGTCTCATCATGTGGAAACATGTATATCCTTGTGGCCGTTGACTACGTGACTAAGTGGGTGGAAGCGATTGCATCACCAACGAATGATCATAAGGTGGTTTTGAAGTTGCTAAAGAAGATCATCTTTCCACGGTTCGGAGTACCGCGATGCTTGATAAGTGATGGTGGTTCTCACTTTGCTAAGAAGCAACTCGAGAACCTCTTGAAGAAATACGGTGTGCATGTAACAACCCCGGAAATTCGTACCCTTTTTACTTCCTTTACAAAACTTAAATTTTACTAAAAACCATAGCCCGAATTTCTAGAGTTTCTACTCGTACATCCACCTCTAATAAGTAATGGGTATACGAATAATAAAAGCAGGATCGTAATGTTTTCAAATTCCAAAATGGATTTCATTCATAATACCAAAGCCGTACAAAGTTTAAATCCAAAACATTAAAAGTTAAAATAACTTATTACAAGCTGTTCGGCTAAAGCATAAAGCCTATGATCAAAAGGTTTAGCTAATTCCAACAAGGATTCCTCATCAGCCTCAAACAAGTAAGTCATCCTTACTACTCACCTGCACAAAACCCCGAAGGAAAAACAACAAACAAACAATAATACATAAATCAGAAAAACTAAGTATGATCGACTCTACCCCGTCAAACGGTTTCAGTTTAAAACAGTTGACACACAAGAGACATAGAACATTAGCTGAACCAATATTTATCCAATTCAAAATTTTAGCGCAATTATTATTCAAGATTATTTAATTGGGAAAGTGAACGCGATAGGGGTTGTTTCATCCCGTCACGGACTTTTCGGCCTGGCCTGCAGCTTGTGGACAGAGTGTCCCGAGTGTATACACCCCTCACAAAACTAATGCGTATCCGCAAGTGCGCACCAGAAGTGCTATAGGAGGACGAAAGCAGATTATAACGGTTGCAAAGATTCAACGACTATTCAACACATGTCCGACCTATTGCGTGTCCACCACAACAATAGGCCCACATTGGGTACTACCCAATGAGACAACATTCATCACCCTAATAGGTCGTCACCGTTCAGGCTACTTCCCCTTTGAAGATTGTTTCACTTTAAGTTTAGGTTCATTTGGTTTTGAAAATCATTTGAGTGAGAACAACAACTCAAAAGAAATCAATGAACCAAAATTCAGCACTTTAAGAGTTCTCCACGAGAAATCAACCATAAGGCAACTTGCCAATCCAAATTCAACAACCCAATAACTTATTGTTCATTCATAGAAACCACTTATACTCCTTAAATCAAAGAAAGTACAAATATTCACTATTCCATACCCAAATTCCATGCCGTAAATAATTCATCAAACGATCGGATTGCTAAGAGCGTCAAACTTTTCGAAATCATGTGCATAGGAGAAAATTTCGAAATTAATATACTTATACACATAGTTTTCGAAAATACACATGTATATATATACTAATAATTTTTAAAATTAGTAGAATAAAATTACATAACACATTTGGAGATTTTAAGTTGTAAAAATCATAATACAAATACGCAATACAATTTCGAAAATTGGAAATAATATTTTCAATCTATAAGCATATATTTTCGAAAATTCCAGAATTTATAAATAAAATAAATGAGGTTCTTTTGGACTTCTAATGGGTATTTGGTACACAAATTATATGGTCTAAAACACGTGTACACAACCCTTAGTCCAAAAACAAGTTTTATTTTGGTTTTCGAAAATTACAAAAGCATAAATAAACCATTATAAAAATCTGGACAACAACTATATTTGGCATAAAATGTCTTTAAAACCATCACATTAGCCCTAAAAAACATAGCTAAAAACATTCCTTGGATGCCCATACAACTACACGAAAATACTACTACTTTGCACACAATTAATCATAATTTTACGTCATCTAAACAACCTTAAAAACAATAACTAAAACAACTACTTAAGCATGCATATAACCTCTACTAAAGCATAAACAAACATAACTATAAAGCATTAAAACTACGCTAGAACATAATACTAAGCATGCTAAAACATAAGCGTAAAAAGAAACTAATCTATCCTAAGCATACAAGAACCTTACTTGGGCTAAGAAAGCGGTAGACATCGAAGCATACCTCAACGTCTGGAAGACTACTTTAAGATCGTTCCCTCCTTAGAAAATTAAACTCAATTCTCTCGGTTATTCTTCCGTGAAAACTTTTAAATTGTTACTCCTCTTTTCTTAGAGGAGAAGTGGAAGAAATGTTGAGAGAATTGTGAGGAATGATGGATGGTGAAGGGGGCTATTTATAGGATGGAAAGGTGGAGGAAAGTAGTAAACTTTCCATATGGGATAAGTGATGGGTGGTGGTGGTGAGGGTCGTGTGGGAGGGAGGGGATAAGGGGGTGAGTGGTGGTGATGTGGCCTCGGGAGTTGTGTTGTCAAGCTTTCATTACTTGATGACTAATTGACTAGTTAGTCTAATTATACGGCAATTAAAATACGGCATGCATAAATCGACCTTTAAAAATAAAATTCTAAGCCATAAAAATATTTTTATTTACCAAAAATATTTTTCCATAAAATAAAATAATTTTCGCAATACATATGTATTATTTTCGAAAATAGTAAATACATATTTATTTATTTTGAAAATATTCCAACTTCAAAAATAATTTATTATTTTCCGAAAATAATATTACAACAAAATAATTTCTTTATAAATACAAACCTTTGAAAAGTAATTCGAAAAGATCTTTTATAAAATATAAAACCTCTTTATAGAAGATATTATTTTTGAAAATCCTTGAAAAATTACGGGTATTACATCTACCCCCACTTAAAAACAAAGTTCGTCCTCGAACTTACGGAGCTAGTACTACATCCTCTCCCCCTTAAGCAGTTTCGTCCCGAAACTATCATATACCTGATTGAAAAAGCTCTGGGTAACGAGTCCTCATATCGTCCTCGGATTCCCACGTTGCTTCTTCCTTTTGTTGGTTCGTCCATAGGATTTTCACCAACTTTACTTGCTTGGTTCGAGTATCCCGTGTTTTAGAATCGAGGATCCTAACAGGTCTTTCTTCGAAAGAAAGGTCACTTTCAAGCTGGAGTGACTCGGGTTGAAGAACATGGCTCGGGTCATGGACATACTTCCTAAGTTGTGACATTTGGAAAACATTATGGAATTTCTCTAGTTCAATGGGTAAGGCTAGTCGGTAGGCTACCTCTACAACTCACTCTAGTATCTCATAGGGTCCAATATACCGAGGGCTTAGCTTCCCTTTTCTCCCAAACCTCTTCACTCCTTTCGTTGGTGAAACTTTTAGCAAAACCTTCTCTCCAACCTCAAACTCCACTATTCTTCTGTGCCTGTCTGCATAGGACTTCTGTCGATCTTGTGCTGCGTTCATGTGAGTCTGAATAAGTCTCACTTGCTTACTCATTTTCTCGATCATCTCTGGTCCAATAGTCATTGAGTCACTGATGTCACTCCAACATAGTGGACATCTACACTTTCTCCAATAAAGTGCCTCATACGGAGCCATTCCAATACTAGCATGATAACTATTGTTGTAAGAGAACTCAATCATTGGTAACCATTCATCCCATGCTCCACCAAAATCAAGTGTGTACGCTCTCAACATATCTTCGAGTGTTTGTATTCTTCTTTCAGTCTGACCATCCGTGGCTGGGTGAAATGATGTATTAAAGTTCATTAGTGTGCCAAAAGCTTGCTTTAGTTTTCCCAGAAATTCGATAGAAACCTTGCATCTCTGTCAGATACAATGTCCTTCGGAATTCCATGCAATCTGACTATCTCTCGGACATAGGCTTCTGCCAACTGCTTCATACTCCATGTATCCTTCATAGCGATGAATCTAGCGAACTTGGTTAATCTGTCCACTATCACCCATATAGCATTCTTCGAGGTCTTCGTGATTGGTAGACCCATGACAAAATCCATTGATATTGATTCCCACTTCCAACTTGGAATCTCAAGCGGTTGCATTTTTCCTCCCGGTCGCATGTGTTCAATCTTAACTTTCTGACAAGTTAAACATCAAGATACAAATTCCGCAACTTCTCTCTTCACGCTTGGCCACCAAAAATTCTGTTTGAGATCTTTGTAGAGCTTGTCTGCACCTGGATGTACTGAATACGGCGTATTATGTGCTTCTTCCAAGATTTTCTTCTTAAGACCTTCGTCATTTGGAACGCACCATCTTCCCTTGTACTTTACTACATTAGCATTGTTGACATCAAATTCAGTAGCTGTCCCCTCTGCCTTCATCTTTCTGACTTTGTTGAACCATTCATCGGTCAATTGTTTCTCTTGGATTTCATCAAAAATCGTTGGTTCCAAGGTGAGTGCATTTAGTTGGACTTCCACTTGTCCACGGTCCACAACTTCCAAGTCAAGCTTATGAAATTCATTGCAAAGTTCTTTCATCATCACCATGACACATAGTTAATGACTCGACTTCCGACTTAATGCGTCAGCTACTTTGTTTGCCTTTCCCTCGTGATATGCAATCTCCAAATCATAATCCTTTATAACCTCCAAGCATCTCCTCTGTCGCATATTCAACTCCTTCTGAGTGAATATTTACTTCAAACTCTTGTGGTCGGTGTAGATCTTACATCTCACACCGTCAAGATAATGCCTCCAAATCTTTAGAGCGAAAATTACCGCTCCCAATTCCAAATCATGGGTTGGATAATTCTGTTCATACTGCTTTAGTTGTCGTGAAGCATATGCTACAACTTTTCCATTTTTCATCAGCACGCAACCTAATCCCTTCTTCGATGCGTCGCTATAAATCTCAAATCCGTCACTTCCAGAAGGAAGCGTCAATATCGGTGTCGTAGTCAGCCTCTTCTTTAAATCTCGGAACGCGTGTTCACACTTCTCGTCCTATTGAAATTTCGTGGTCTTCTTAATCAGATTGGTCATCGGTTGTGTTATTTTCGAAAAATCTTGCACAAACCTCCGGTAATAACCGGCCAATCCTAAGAAACTTTGTACTTCCGTTACATTCGTTGGCTACGGCCAATCAGAAACTGCTCTAATCTTGGATGGATCAACCGAGACTCCTTCTCTCGAGTTCACATGACCAAGAAATGCAACCTTATCCAACCAAAACTCACACTTCGAGAACTTCGCATACAACTCCTTTTCTCGAAGTACTTGTAATACCTTTCTTAAATGTTCCTCGTGTTCCTCATTACTCCACGAATACACTAGAATATCGTTGATAAAGAAGATAACAAAACTATCCAAATAGGGATTGAATGTCCTATACATGAGATCCATGAATGCGGATGGGGCATTAGTGAGTCCAAAAGGCATTACGGTGAACTCATAATGTCCATACATTGCTCGGAAAGCTGTCTTGGGGACATCTTCCTCCGAAATCCTTAGCTAGTGATAACCCGATCGCAGATCGATCTTTGAAAACGTAGTGGCATCCTTCAATTGATAGAAAAGATCATCGATCCTAGGTAATGGGTATCTATTCTTTATCGTGACGTTGTTCGATTCACGATAATCGATGCACAACCTTAATGTGCCATCTTTTTTCTTAACGAAAAGCACTGGTGCTCCCCAGGGTGAAACACTGGGCCTAATGTATCCCTTCTCCAATAATTCCTCCAATTGCACCTTTAGTTCCTTCATCTCTGCTGGTGCCATTCTGTAGGGCGCCTTCTAGATCGCTCCCGTGCCCGGTACTAAATCTATCTTTAACTCCATCTCCCTTACCGGTGGCATCCCCGGGATTTCATTCGGAAGTACATCTTCTTCTCTTTTAAAAATTCCTTACATGTTTGAGGCCTTAGCATACGCCTCCGAAAAATTCTCAGAGGTACTCCTTCCTATCCTCTTTTGAAGTCGAAAAGTTAAACCGTCTTCAAACTTTTGTACCTTGGCCCTCTCGTTAGGTACCACATTAGGACAAAGCTTGGCCAACTCATTGAATATGTGGGCATACTCTTGTACGTTCATTGACCCTCCTTGAGTCAATCTACCAAAGTCATTAAACTTCTGCCTTCGAATGTGCTCCGGAAAGAAACGAGCTCGAAGAGCTGTTTTGAATTCCTCCCAACCAAAGTTTTCTTGTGCTCTCAATGCTACTCCCTCACTTTCCCACTAAGTATCTGCTTGCTCCCTCAGGTAAAACGTGGCTTGGTGGTTCCAGCTACGGTAAACATCTTATCGAAGTCTCTAATCCAGTTTTCAACCAACATTTGGTCCTCTTTCCCAACAAACAAAGGTGGTTTAAGGGCAGAAAGCTTTTTGGCCATTGCGGCTTGGGATCATCATTGTTGTTTTGGTTTACATGGTTTTGAACGACTAGACCAAAGTTTTGGGCTAATTGTTCAATTGAACAAAGTCTGGCTGCAAGTTGTTCGGGTGTTTCGGCCATTGGTCGGTTTCGTCGGGTCCTAAATCGAGTATTTGCACCGTTATTTGACATAGACTGCGATACTAGTAGGAAAGGACGGTGTTACCACCGTGGAAAGAACCGCTTACGAGGAGGACAAAGAAAAGAAGAAAAACAACATTGAAGCAAACACACGAAACATGCATATATTAATAATCATTCCAGTTTTAGGTCAAAACGACCTTACACATGAAAAATTTTATACTGCCGAATCGGTCTACTGACCAATCACACATAATTACATCACACGCCAAAATTTTACCACACCGAATCGGTCTACTGACCAATCACACATAATTACAAAAGTACAAAAATTACGGAAAAGTAATAACATAACAAGGTTCAAATCACAGCTCATAGACTCCTAATTACAACCAAAAAAAAAATTCTATCCCATGTTGCTATCTTCAAAACTGGGGCTTGACCCTTGCTGCTCCCCTACCCCTACTATCAGTTTGGGTGGATCAACGTTGTACTCATTTTCTTGTATGGCATCAATCGATTGCTTCTCTAAATAGTCGAGTGTGAGAAACCACTCACCCTTGTAGGAATAACGAGCAAAGTTGGGTTCGTCCTTGGAGATCATGATGTCGGGGTACCTATTCTTGACATGAGATAATGCTCCTTTTTGTTGGAAGGGTCTCAATGAGAAGATGTGCTTGCCTATATGTTCGGTTGTAGTCTAATATCCCGTGCATATGGTTGTACTGATAGCTTTTAAGACAGAGATTCAGACGGTGAATAAAAGAACGAACATCATCTCCTTCTCTAATTCAAAGATGATAAGGTGAGTCTGGATGGGTATAGACCACTCTTCTAGGGGGAACTGCATTCTTCCTAGCTGAAGGATACTCACGCACCATCTAAAAATAAGACAAAACACGAAATCAAATAGAAGTACTTTTAAGAAGTACTTGCAAATAAACACATAACCCCATCATCATAGTCCCACTCTCACGAGTTGGTTCTAACTCTAGGGTGTAAAATAAGGTTTTCAAAATCCATTTTGAAATTCATTTTCGAAAACATCGGCTCTGATACCAACTGTAACAGCCCCGGAAATTCGGACCCTTTTTCCTTCCTTTATAAAACTTAAATTTTACTAAAATCCATAGCCCGAATTTCTAGAGTTGCTACTGGTACGCCCACCTTTGATAAGAAATGGGTATACGAATAATAAAAGCAGGATCATAATGTTTCCAAATTCCAAAATGGATTTCATTCATAATACCAAATCCGTACAAAGTTTAAATCCAAAACATCAAAAGTTAAAATTACTTATTACAAGTTGTTCGGCTAAAGCAGAAAGCCTATGATCAAAAGGTTTAGCTAATTCCAACAAGGATTCCTCATCAGCCTCAAACAAGTAAGCCATCCTTACTAACTCACCTGCACAAAACCCCGAAGGAAAAACAACAAACAAACAATAATACAAAAATAAGAAAAACTGAGTATGATCGACTCTACCCCGTAAAACGGTTTTAGTTTAAAACAGTTGACACACAACAGACAAAGAACATTAGCTGAACCAATATTTATCCAATTCACAATTTTAGCGCAATTATTATTCAAGATTATTTAATTGGGAAAGTCAACGCGATAGGGCATGTTTCATCCCGTCACGGACTTTTCGGCTTGACCTGTAGCTTGTCGACATAGTGTCCCGAGTGTATACACCCCTCACAGAACTAATGTGTATCCGCAAGTGCGCGCCAGAAGTTCAGGAGGAGGACGAAAGCAGATTATAACGGTTACAAAGATTCAACGACTATTCAACACATGTCCGACCTATTGCGTGTCCAACACAACAATAGGCCTACATTGGGTACTCCCCAATGAGACACCATTCATCACCCTAATAGGTCGTCACCGTTCGGTCTACTTCCCCTTTGAAGATTGTTTCACTTTAAGTTTAGGTTCATTTGGTTTTGAAAATCATTTGAGTGAGAACAATAACTCAAAATAAATCAATGAACCAAAATTCAGCAATTTAAGAGTTCTCCATGAGAAATCAACCATAAGGCAACTTGCCAATCCAAATTCTACAACCCAATAACTTATCGTTCATTCATAGAAACCACTTATACTCCTTAAATCAAAGCAAGTACAAATATTCACTATTCCATACCCAAATTCCATGACGTAAATAATTCATCAAACGATCGGATTGCTAAGAGCGTCAAACTTTTCGAAAACATGTGCATAGGAGAAAAGTTCGAAATTAATATACTTATACACATATTTTTCGAAAATACACATGTATATATATACTAATAATTTTTTAACTTAGTAGAATAAAATTACATAACACATTTGGAGATTTTAAGTTGGAAAAATAAGAATACAAATACGCAATATAATTTCGAAAATTAGAAATAATATTTTCAATCTATAAGATATATTTTTGAAAATTCCAGAATTTATAAATAAAATAAATCAGGTTCTTTTGGACTTCTAATGGGTATTTGGTACACAAATTATATGGTCTAAAACACATGTACACACCCCTTAGTCCAAAAACAAGTTTTATTTTGGTTTTCGAAAATTACAAAAGCATAAATAAACCATTATAAAAATCAGGATAGCAACTATATTTGGCATAAAATGCCTTTAAAACAACCATAAAAACAATAGCTAAAACAACTACTTAAGCATGCATATAACCTCTACTAAAGCATAAACAAACATAACTATAAAGCATTAAAACTACGCTAGAACATAATACTAAGCATGCTAAAACATAAGCGTAAAAAGAAACTAATCTATCCTAAGCATACAAGAACCTTGGGCTAAGAAAGCGGTAGACATCGAAGCATACCTCAACGTCCGGAAGGCTACTTTAAGATCGCTCCCTCCATAGAAAATTGAAATCAATTCTCTTGGTTATTCTTCCGTGAAAACTTTTCACTTGTTACTCCACTTTTCTTAGAGAAGTGGAAGAAATGTTGAGAGAATTGTGAGGAATGATGGATGGTGAAGGGGGCTATTTATAGGATGGAAAGGTGGAGGAAAGTAGTAAACTTTCTATGTGGGACAAGTGATGGGTGGTGGTGGTGAGGGTCGTGTGGGAGGGAGGGGATAAGGGGGTGACTGGTGGTGATGTGGCCTCGGGAGTTGTGTTGTCAAGCTTTCATTACTTGATGACTAATTGACTAGTTAGTCTAATTATACGGCAATTAAAATACGGCATGCATAAATCGACCTTAAAAAATAAAATTTTAAGCCATAAAAATATTTTTATTTACCAAAAATATTTTTCCATAAAATAAAATAATTTTCGCAACACATATATATTATTTTCAAAAATAGTAAATACATATTTATTTATTTTGAAAATATTCCAACTTCAAAAATAATTTATTATTTTCCGAAAATAATATTACGGCAAAATAATTTCTTTATAAATACAAACCTTTGAAAAGTAATTCGAAAAGATCTTTTATAAAATATAAAACCTCTTTATAGAAGATATTATTTTTGAAAATGCTTGAAAAATTACGGGTGTTATAGTGCACCACAAGGTAGGACGCCCATACCATCCGCAAAACCCAAGGTGAAGTAGAAGTGTCGAACCGAGAAATTAAAAGCTTGCTGGAAAGGATGGTGAACAAATCAAGGAAAGTTTGGTCTCTTCACTTGGAAGACGTCTTATGGGGCTTGAGAACGGCATACAAAACCCCGATTGGTACCACTACTTATTGTCTTGTTTATGGAAAGGGGTGTCACCTCCCAGTGGAACTTGAATACGAGGCTTGGTGGGAAATTTAGGAGCTAAACATGGATTTTCAATTAGCGGGAAAGAAGAGATTGCTCAAGTTGAATGAGTTGGAAGAATTGAGATGGGATGCCTATGAAAGTTCTAGGATCTACAAGGACCAAACCAAGAAGTGGCATGACAAGCGACTTAAGGACCGGAACTTCATGGTGGGTGATAAAGTCCTCCACTTCAACTCAAGACTCCGACTTTTTCCCGGAAAGCTCAAGTCAAAGTGGTCCGGCCTATTCCTCATCACCAAGGTCACCCCATATGGTTCATTCGAGTTGGAAGGAAATGATGGCGGAAAATTCATGGTGAACGGCCAAAGGATCAAGAAATACCATGGAAATATTGATGATAGAAGTGTTGGATGCCTGATGCTCGAGTTGGCTCAAGCCGGCTCAATAACTTAGCTTGCTAAATTTGGATGGACGGTCAAGCTTATGACCATAAATAAGCAGGCTTTTGTAATATAATTTTAGATTTTAGGGTTGAACAATTTTATTTTCCTTTATTTTCATTTTTTTACTTGGTTGTATTAGGCCTTGGAAAAAATCCGAAGGATTTTTCCCCATAGGGAGGGGTGAGTAGTAAGTAGCAATTGAGGGGCACGGCCGCTCGGGACCACCAAGCAATGTTGGAGTCGGGTTTTGAGCCACACCCCATATTTAGCCTCTGCTAAGCTAATTTATTGAGGTTTATGTGCTATTTTTGTGTGCGTGTGATTGCAGGTGAGAGCTGATGAAAATAGCTGAATTAAGGCCTCGGAGCGGGCGCTCTAAAATTTAGAGCGGACGCTCTGGCCTGATGGTGAAAAGGAATGATTATGATGATGAAAGTCGAGACTTTAGAGCGTCCGCTCTAAATATTAGAGCGTCCACTCTAAATTTTTGGGCAATCAAGTGCAAAATGCAGAGAGTTTAGAGCGTCCACTCTAAATATTAGAGCGTCCGCTCTAAACTTTTGGGGAATCAGGAGCTAAATGTTGAGAGTTTAGAGCATCCACTCTAAGTATTAGATCGTCCGCTCTAAACTTCGTCAAATATTGCTGCATAATGTCGAAAATTTAGAGCGTCCGCTCTAAATTGTAGAGCGTCCGCTCTAAGCTTCGTCAAAAATTTCTGGTAAATGTCGTATGATCAGAGCGTCCGCTCCAAATGCCTAGAGCATCCGCTCCGATATACATAACCCGGATCTTCTGCTTATTTTTCACCAAATTCTTTTCATCCTTTCATTTTATTTCAAATCTCTCCCACTCATACCCTATCTCCCTCAACCTCTCTCTCACCCTAACCTCCATCTCCTCCAACCTTCATCTCAACCTCCATTGAACCTCTCAAAAACTTAACAACTCAACCCTAACCTCTAATTCTAACACTCCATTGGCCTAAAAATCCAAAAAACACCCCAACCTCCATTGCTACACCATCAAGGTCCGGAATTTTTGGCTCTTTGGAGAAAAAGGGTTCGAAAAGTGCGAATTGTAACGACCCGTAATTTAGCAGCGTTGTTTTCGGAGAAAACAACAATCACAAATCTTTAACTTCTAAAACTTCAAAGTTAGGTTCATAAACTACAGCGGAAGCTCTAAAACTTAATCATATTATTCATTAAAAACTGTTAGATAATCCCAAAATAAATATCAAACCAATATCCTTTACTATTAAAAAAAAATTAAAGAATAGACTACTAAATCAAATAAACATAATCTAAACTAGACATCGGGTCACTTCTAAGCTGGCTAGCTCACAATCCCAGCCCATACATAGCCTAAACTCAATCACCACCTGTACCTGAAATAGAATGGGGGGGTCCACAGTCAGTGGTGAGTAATTAGATTGTTCTACTTAATCAGTAGAACACAATTAGAAACATAATAATCAGAACAGATCATCTGAACTGTCGAACAAGTCATCATGCAAAGAAGTCAACAAGCAATCACATCAAGTACGCAGCGGAAAACTATCATACAAGTCATCCTTAACAAGACCTTCAGCTCAGCTCAACCAATTCTAGACTTCTAATCCTCATCAACGACTCTTCTTTTCTGTTCTTTCTCAATCAGGTGCTAATCCGTGACCAGTCATATGCTCGTAAGAGGTCAACCACGAAGATCTACTCCCCCCAACTTTCCTTGCTCATGTCGGGTCAACCACAAGGATCTACTCCCCAAGCACTGGGATCAAGAACTGTCCCCAATCCGAAGATAGGACAGTGGCTTCGACTATACCTATGTTCATGGCACATGAGCCACTAGATAGGTGGTCACTTCATAGTTAATCATCTTTTCAATTCAATTCAATTCTGTTCTATTCTATTCCAATCCTCAATTCAATTCCTTATCGTCATAGGTTAACTTCTAATCCAATCTTGTTCATCTTAACTTGACTCAAACTCCAAACTAAACTTATACCATTCGAAAATGACCAACATCATGCGGAAAAATAATGCGGAAATACTTGGAAATACGTACAAAAATACATACGGAATGCGTACGAAAATACGTACAAAATACATACGGAATACGTACAAAAATACGTACAAAAATACATACGGAATACGTACAAAAATACGTACAAAAATACATACGGAATATGTACAAAAAATACGTACAAAAATACATACGGAATACGTACGGAATACGTACAAAGTACGTATAACAATACATATACAATACGTATAAAATACCTGCAAAATACGGTTAGAAATACATACAATATACGTATACCATACAGTCACAGATACACGAAATTCATACTCTACACATATACAAAGGAAACCTTCCCCTGAAATACTTATCTTGTCACATTTTACCCATAACCCTTCCTTTATTCATATTATTACTTTCCTTCATATTGCGACTTATCCCTATTAATTCCTTTTAATGGTAATAATTATGTTGTTACTTTCCTTCGTATGGCAACTTATCCCTATTAATTCCTTTAATTATAATAATTATAATGCTTCCTAAAATTACCTTTTAATAATATTGTAAGTCAAAAGTTAAACTAAAATGGATCAAATAAAATATAAGACCACACAACATTTTAATCTAAAAAATAATAATTAAATAAATTCATCATATCATCATATAAACATTTCAATAAATCATATAAAATGACAATTAGCTACATAAGTTACCTAAAACATGATAAAAATCCTATTTTCCATATTTCACATCACTCGACATTTTGGAGAAATAATACCAAAATTAACACTTTAAATTAATTAAATACCTTTATCAATAATTAAATAAATTAACCTAATAAATAAATAAATTATGCAACAACATCAAGACATCAAGATTAATCAAGAACAAGATCAAAAGTTAATCCTTTAACAACAAAAATATTCTTTTTAATTTAAGACTTTAATTAATAATTTAAATAATCAAGATTCATCAAATTTACATAAAGAAATCAAGAAAATAACATCATAATATTCATCATATCATTCGAAAAATTTCAATCCTAAACATGATACTAATTCTAAGCAATCCTACATTGTTCTAAACAATTCCAAACCATATTCTAAAAACTATGAAACTAATCTATCCTAAAGATTAAGTAAAAGCAATCCAATTACCTTTGAAGGAGAGATATGATTCGAAAATATCAAGGCCACACGGTTTCTTGAAGTTTCTTTAAGCTTTTGTTGCAATCTTTGAGTTCTTGAAATCAATAGAAAATGTTTAGGAGTTTTTAGGGAATTTTTGTGATCGATTCTTAGAAGGGAAAATAATTAAAACAATTGTTGAACCCCCAAAAATGAAGGCTGGCCATGTGACATGGGAGGTAATAGGGTTTAGGGTTCCTAAAGTTTAGTAGTGAAAATAGGACAACAAAGGTGGGTTTTGGAATGGGTCAAAAGTAGTTATAATAATTAATAAAATTACTTAACAAATTAAATAAATCAATTAGGAGAAAAACATAGGAAAAATTGCCAAGAATAAGCCAACCTTTGGCCGATCTTCCACATTTAAGCCAACCTTTTGAAAATCCAGAAATAAGCTAACCTTGTTATCATTTAAGCCAAAAATAGGTTAAACGATTATTTAATCTATTAGTTATCGGTTGTTTTAAGTTATTGTTATCATTTAAAGCAAAAAATAGGTTGAATGATTGTAAAATAGTGATAAAAAACAATCGAAAAAAACATGTTAAATAGTCATTTGACCTATTTTTGGCTTAAATGATAACAAGGTTAGCTTATTTCTGGATTTTCAAAAGGTTGGCTTATTTGTGGAAGATCCCCCAAAGGTTGACTTATTTTTGGCAATTTTTCCAAAAATATATGGGCTCGGGTATAGTAAGACAGAATAAATAGATTCAGGTCATGATCCAAAATAACTGGACTGCTACAAATAAAGTTAATAATTAATTAAATAATAATCAACTAAATAGCCCATTAATTATATATTTAATTAATTATAAAAAAAATTAAAATATCCCGAATTTTCGGGGCATTACATGAATTTTGGTCTTCTCATCTCCAGCCTTGGTCCTAACACTCACTTGGTATAATCTTTCCGCTCTAAGTTCAATTCTTTTACTTGAAAGTTAGGGTTTATTAATTTTGCGTGTGATTTAAATTTTTGGAGTGCTAGATTTGTTTAGGTTGTGTGTATTTGTTCATTTGTGAAGTCTTAGGTTGAATTTTTGTGGATTTTTGGAAGTCAATTGTGTGTTTTGTTTGTAAAAGTTTGCAATTGTGATTTTTGGTGTTATTTTTATTTTGTTGAAGTTTTTGAAGGATTTTTGTCAATCCTTTTTGGGGGATTTTGTGCTGGATTGCTGCCGAAATTTATAAAAATCAAAATAAATAAATAAATAAACATCCCGGCAAGTGGTGGTGGAATAATATTATTGTCAAGTCTTGTTGTTTGTTGTAGGTGAAAGTTATTGCAGGTGAAATGGCACCTAAAAGAGTACGTAGCGAAGGTTCAGGAAGTGGTAGAGGGGAAGAGAATGTGCGACTGATAGGTCCATTTCAGGACCTATTTCCCGGGCTCTTTTCAATTGTTTTCAGTTTCTTTTAGGCTTAGTTTTATTAGTTTTAGGCCTTTTTAGCTTAGTTTAGGTCTTAGTTGCATTTTCGTTGAATAATGTTTTTTCTTGTCGTTTTTGCTAATAATTGAGCTCTTTTGCGTTACTTATGCGTTGCGTTCATTCATGTAGGTGTTTTGCGTGTTTTCGATCAATTCTTGAAAGCCGACAAGGGTCGTGAGAGGTCCCGAGAAGCTTTGAGAAGTGTGCCGCAATAAAGCCAAAATCACAATCACCACTTTTGGAGCATAGGTCCACTTTGAAAGGCTATAAATTTTTACATACTTATCATTTTAAGCTGATTCAAGTTGGAGGTTAAAGCTCGTTCCAATAGCTTCGAAACGCCTGGTTATAAGCTAAATTCTGATAAGAAATGAAGGAGTTATGACGTTTTTAATACTGACTGTCAAGCTGTCCAGCGGCCGCTGAGACCATTCCAGTGCCCGCTGAGACCCCTTCATTTGCCGCTGAGATGTCCAAGAGCCCGCTAAACTGGCCAGAACAGTCAGTAACTCATTTTTTGGCTCCAGCGCCCGCTGGAGAGGCCCAGCGCCCACTGAGAAGGCCCTGTTGGTATCATTTAATCTGTTTTAGGTCATTTTTCGTGAATTTTTGGGGAGTTGTATAAATACCCCCTTCTTCCTATTTCACAACCAGCTGATGTTAGAGGTTCAAAGTTAGGGTTTAGGTTAGTTTTAAGCTTTCTCCTTCAATTCCTTATGTAATTTACATTTTTGTTCTTGATTTATGCAAGTAGTTTGTTTGTTTTTCTTCTTCTTCTTGTTCTCCTCTTCAAGGTACTTTTATTACTTTCTTTGTTTGCTTTGATTTCTTGTTCTTTGTTGTTTGTTGTTAATTTCTAGTAGTTGATAGTTGTTGTTGTTTAATTAGTTAGTTTTATTGTTATTTTCATGTTTGTTTAGTTGTTTATTTTGATTTCATTGTTGTTCTTAGTAGTTTAGTTTCTAGTTTTCTAGGTTTTAGTTGTTGTTTTTGTTGTTCTTAGTTTTAGGTTTAATTTATGTATTTAATTATAGTTTTAATTATGTTTTTATTAGTTATGTGTGAGTAGTTAATTTCTAGGGTTTGAGTGAAACTTCTCAAATCCTCCATGATTGTGGCTTAGTTGTTTCTTGGCTTTGGTTGTGATAATGTCGGTACCTTAGGATTTGGTTATGTTGAGTCTTGTGTCTAGCTAACATAGGATTCATTGAAGAATCCCCACCGAAGGACCGAAAGGTGAACGTGGGTGATGACTTCCTTCGCCCGATTGATGGAAGCACCACGAAAGTTGGGCCTTCGATCAAGGGAAAGTTATCGGTCTTCGTGATTTCATGCTTAAGGCTTGTTAGACGTGTCGCCGCGCGAAAGTGGGTTGTATATGTCTTCCCGGTTATCGTACTAGCTCGAAAGAGTAGTGCAATCTTAGAACGACCTCCCCTTATCCATGACCTAAGTCTAAGTTCGATTGACTCACAATTCATGGTAGTATGAGTTGTGGATCTCTTACCCTAGTCCCTTTTATTCTTATTTTCATAGTGTAGTTTTAGTTAGTTCCTGTTGTTCTCTCCGCCTCTCGCGACCATCACCCGACCTAGCTTGTTCGATGCTCATGCTTACACTAGTGCAACATACCTTCCCCGTGTTCGACACCCCCACTCATACTACGACGGGGTTTTTTTATTTGGTGAGAAAATCCCTTTATCAGCGACCCCAGCAACCACCCTACCGAATTAACCTCCCCCATGGTTGGCAGAGAACTAAGCTGGCCAGTCTGGATAGGCGGATGGTTAAACCATCTCTCTTCTACTGTCAATTCACCTGTCAAAGTTTGGGGATAGATGAAACCATAATCAGATTGAGCAGGAACTTGGGGTTCGAAGGGTTCCTTGATTGCAGAATGTCGAATGATTGGGTGACATCAGATCCAACATACAACGTTCCCAGCCAACCCCCACTAACATTTAGACACCTCACCCTGGAATTCCAGGCAAGTTTTGAAGTGAGGAAGGACGACAGTAAGGAGGGAATATATGCATTCTCCCTCAGGTTCAGGATGTTCAACACCAGCCACAACAAATCCTTGAGGGAGTTTAACGAGCTTTTCGGGTGGGATCCAGAAGCTCATATCTTGGGCCTCTCGGGAGATGAGGTGGAACAATACAACGAACAAACCTGGTGGAGCCGGATCACCGATGGGACACGGAGCTTTCTCTCCAACTCCTCCAAAGCTTCAGAGATACAACATGCGGGGTTGAGATATTTCTATCGGATGTTAGTCTTCTATTTCTTCTCCAGGCAAGAATTGGGGAAAATGAGTAGTGCCGAACTGTTTCTTTTGTGGACGGTGACCGAGGGAGCAAACCTTTACGACCCCTCTCTACCCGAAAACAGAGTTAACCTCGGCTATCTTTTGGCGCAGAGGATACTGGTAATTCGCGATGACCTTTGGTCTACTGGACCGATCTATTTAGGAGGCTTAGTAACTTGGTTGGCCTACCAGTTTGACTACAAGTGTAACGACCCGACTTTTTATAGGCTGTTGATTTACGAAGGAAATCGACAAATGGATCAGCATTACCAAACAAAACATATTAAAACATTATCAAGTTCAAGAATTTATTTTATTAATCATTATCTAATGGAGAGATATAGTGTCCAAAAGTCCAAAATAACTACTAAATCCATTAAATAAGAAATCTAGACCCAACAGGCTGGGTAAACCTTAAATAATAATAAAATAGAAAATAACATAAGGTTCGGGTTTCTTCTAAAAAACTTGTAAAAATACAAAGCCCGACCCATGCGATAACCCAGTTATTCTTCTGCATCATCACCTGAAATGGGGGGGTCCACCGTCAGTGGCGAGTAACTAGGCTGTCCCACTTAAATGTGGAATCGTAAACCATATAATATCATAGAATGAACCAGGAAAACGTACAAAAATACATGTATAAATGTATAAAAATACGAATAAAAATACATACGTAAACGTATAAAAATACATACATAAACGTATAAAAATACATACATAGACGTATAAAAATACATAAAAATACGTATAAAAATACATACATGTCAAACATACGCAGCGGAAGACTTAACATATCATACTTATAATAATACATAGATAAATACATAAATACGTACTTAAGTACCAACCCGTGGATTACATATCTTATCATATTATTTCCCGAATCCCATCTTAATCATTTTCTTATGTTCATGGACCGATCATTATAGCTTGTAAAGATGCCCGTGTGCATCCCAACTTTCCTAAAATGCGCCGGGAGAACCCGTGTATTCTACCTGTAGCTCTCCTTTGCAAGAACTAAGCCTAAGCTATGGCCATAACTCCAAAATAGTAGCCCGTGTACTTAGACAACTACACATCTTAAGATCCAGAACTGCCCAGAGACCGCAGTATGGCAGTGGCTTCGACTTAACCTAATCTGGTGACCCGTGTATCACCAAATAGGCGTCCTCTTCTTATCTTATCGACATGGCCATCGTGAGACAAATACATCATATCATCTTTTCATCTTATCAAAAGTCAATTCCTTATCATTACATCTTATCTTCTCATTTCCTTTTTATTCCTTTAATATTTTTAAATCCTTAAATCATAAACTAAATTATTATAAGCAAAAAAATTAAATTAAATTGATCATCCTTTTAATAAAGCCACTCGACTTTTTTTAAAATAAATAATCAAAATCAATTTCTTTAAATAATTACATAAACAATTCAATAAATCAATCAAATTATCAAATAAACATATAGACTAATAATCATCAATCAATATTATTGCATCAAACATGATAAAAATACCCTTTTTCCACCTGCAACCATTCGGCCGCATAGGAAATAATAGCAAAAATTGACACTTTAAATTATTAAATACAATTATCGTAAATTAATCATTTGAACTTAATAATAAATAAAAAATCATAACTTAAACATTGAATTATCGAAAGATTAATCAAAACAAGATCAGAATTTATCCTTTTTAATAAATAATACTCGGCCAACATAAAAGTAAATTAAGATCAAGATTTAATTTCAGGAACTCATAAAAATCATATTATTATCTTGTTAAATTATCTTTAACTATTAATTAATTACTAAATCAAGAACCAAATTATAATTAGGCAAGAAAAATTGAATCTTTAATTCTTTTTGTAATCCTGGACTACTCGACAATTAGGAATAATATGAACAAAATTATAAATTTAATTCAAGATTTTAATTAGGCAATTAAATAATTCAAGATCATACTTTTACATCAAGAAAACATCTTAAAATTGATATAAAATTTAGCAAATCATTCGGCTAACACACGCATGGTTCAGGAAACAATTTCGAAAATTAACATGTAATTATTCTAATCAAAACATGTAATTTAAGATAATATATCATGCATAGAATTAATTAAAAATACCAAGATTCTTGAAGATTACATAAAAATATCAAGAAATAACATGAACAATAATCATAGGAAGTTCGAACCATATACCCCTATCATAATACTAATTCAATCAATTTCCTAGTTTAATCCTAATCAACTATATGATAAATTAATCCAAATTCAAGAGGGTTAGTCTAGTTACCTTGAATTAGGAAGAAAACAAGAAAATTTCTTGTTTGGGGGGGTTCAAAAATACACGGCTACTTTAGGGTTTTGTGGGTTCTTTTGAGAGTTTAGAGTTTTTGAAGTTAGGAAAAGAAAATATGAGTTTTGTTCCCTATATAATTATAAAGAAAAAAAGAATTAATTAAAGAAAAATAAAATAGAGGAGGGGGGGCCGTGTAACATGAGGAAAATAGGGGAAAAGTTGAGTGAAAATAGGAGCAGATGAGTCAATTTAGGAGACTCAGTAAAGGTTAGTTAAAAATAGGATTTTTAATTTAGGATAATAACAATTATATAATTAGATATAGAATTATCTAATTAATAATAATAAATAAAAAGAAAAATAATCCTTGGCCATATACAAGGAGGGCCGGCCAAGGGAGGGGGAAAATGGGTCTTTGGGCCCAAATTCGAGACAAGGAAAGGAAATAAGATTAAACAGTCCAATTAATTGGGCCTTTTTGGACTTAGAATTATATAAATAGTAATTATTAACTACGAAATTTTCTGGCCCAGAATTTCGGGTTATTACAACAAGGACAGGGTAGTGTCAATGGAACCCGAGAGTTACTCAGCCTACCTGAATGAGGAGCGAATCAAGGTGATGAAGTTCATCTCACCCGCCTCCGGGTCAAGAGGCAAGGCATACATTTGGAAGGTTAGGGAGCTATCGTGGTGCTACATGCCTTGCGACTTCATGATTCGACCCCTCGCGGACATTGAAAACCCGTGGCGGATTCCCATGGAGGAAATTGACCCGGCGGAGCTAAGCGTCGCTGAAGAGGAGAGGAGAAACAGATTAAGGGGCTGTGGACAACCGCAACAGCAGCAACAACATCAACACCAACCACTCCAACCTCCAGTGCAGCAACCACAACAACCAGGTAATTTTAATATTGAGCAAGCCTTTGCAAATTTAATTTTGCAAATCAACCGACTCGCGCAGGCACAACAAGTTCCCCCGGCGCCACATCCCGACTCATGATACTCTTTATTTCAGAGTCAGATTTATGACTATCATGTGGACCAGGGGCACATCACGCCGTACCTGAACTTCCCCAACTACCCTCCCCAATCGGGACCCGTCCCAAATTGGGAGGAACCTTCGGTAGATTCTAGCGATTCACCCCTGCCGCGAGTTGGTTGCACTTACCCCTACTGGCAAGGACCCGGTACCTTGCATGACCATCCTAGGAGCTATTTCCCATACAACTACACCCTCCCGGGCGGGACTGACTTTCCTGGCGACCCCACCTACCCTTGGGCAAACCCCGATCCTCCTCCATTCGCCCCCACTCCTAACCATCAGCGCCAGGACCCACTCCCCGAGTGGCAGGACAACCTATTCCGCAACTAGGGATTTCCTCCCGGCTACAATGGCGGATGGGAGCCCTATGGTCCTCCTTGCACTGTTGGTTATCGATGGGACCCCGAGGCGGAGGAGGAGGACATGGAGGATGATTAGCTCCTTTTCTTTTTTCCCCACCCCCCCCCCACCCGTGTTGCCTACTTTTCCATCCTCCGAGACGGAGCCTAATTTTAGTTGGGGGGGGGGGGGTGCCTTTACATTTCCACTCTTGAGGGAAAAAAGAAAACAATAACTGGGTATGTGACCTTGCTCCGTGCTTTTCATGAGCTTGGTGTGTTGTGTATTCTTCTCTTGCATTCGTAGTGCTAGTTTTATTTTCTTTTTATTTCTCTTGCTACTGATCTTTGGCTTGGAGTTTGGCATTGTCTCATTTCTTTTGCAGGATGTATGATTATGAAGGAGCCGTGGACTAAAAGTGCCACAATGGTTTGACTTTTGTATTTCTGTTTTAGCACAGCTCCGGTGAGACCTTTCCAAACCCCCCTCTTATTTTCCTTGTGTGCATAGTTGTTAGGGTTAGTTTAGGACTAAGTTGATATTCGAGGTTGTATGCGATAACTAAGGGACTTGAGATTCCCGACCTGAGGCCACCGGAGGAACGTTGGCGTTGTGCCACGTTCCATTGATTTGATTGATTATCTTGGGATTTTTGTAGTTATTTACCTCTGATGTTCAGCTCTAGTCCTTTTTCTTTTTTTTTCTTTATTTATTTTTTTTATTTATTTATCTATTTTTTTAGTTAGCTTATTTGGTTTTATTTTATTTTCGCTTTATTTTCTCTTCCCTTTTTTATTTTTTTATTTTTTTTCCTTTTATTTTATTCTATTTTATTTTTATTTTCTAGTTTCGTCTTTGTCTTGGACCATCATGATGTTTGGCTATGATAGAAATTTTAGGGTGTACATTGTGGAAACTTTTGATTTCTTTCCTTGAACAGATAAGGCATGCTTAGGACCTCCTTTCTCGACCTCTTAGGAATTAGGAGAGTATCCTAGAACTTTTTGCAACTTCTATGAGTTTCTTGCTAAGTGGTTGTGGTATGTTTTGGTTAGACCATTTGGGGATTTGAAGCCAACTCTAGGTACTAGATCCCTTTGGTGAGGAATTTTCTTGTTCTAGCCTTCTAGCGTTAGGCTTGAGCGGCGGGATCCTCTATCTCTGGAGCCCAGATCGAGAATTTGTCCGTGGATTCCCAAAATTAAGCGACCGAGCCTCCTTAGGGGAGGACGAAGGCATTCAGTTCGTTAGGATGATTTTTTTTCTTTCTTCTTTTTCTTCCCTTTCTTTCTTATTTTTCCACATTTATGTTGCTAGGATCTGTTAATTTATTTTCACTTGGAGCCCATTTGAGCTTAACCTTTTCTTGTGTAGCCGCACTATAAGCCATGATCCCTTTTGTTTTTATTTTTACCTTGACGGTATACTGAAGCGATAGAGGACTTGTTTGCTTGTGTCAATTTGAACTTTTCATTCATCGGGAAAAAACAAGGGCGGCTTGGGCTCATATGGAAATTCTCCATTGTCTATATATCATAGTTTTGCTTGTGTACAAAAGCCCTAACTGAAAGAGTCTTGGTCAACAACACTCCCTTCACACACATTTTTGGAAGTACTAAATTGTTAGTTGGGGGGTCTATTCATCATTCAAAAAAAAAAACAAAAAAAAAAAAAGAAAGAAAAAAAAAACAAAAAACAAAAAACAAAAAAAAAAGAAAAAAAAAAAGAGAGAAAAGCAAAAAGATTTTCGTTTATTTTCTTGAATAAAAGGTTGTATTGTAGTTTAGAGGAATCTGGAAAATGGTTTTAATGTCCACGTTGGTTTTTGTTGGAAGTTGTGTTTTGTAATTGCTTACAACGCTTTACTACTCACCTTGAGCACCACATAGCCAAATTTTTCCACTCACCCTTACCCTTAGCCTCACGTTACAACCCAAAAGTCCTTCCGATCCTAGGGGGTTGAGTCCTTCTTAGTAGCGGGAATCCTAGGCCAAATATATTGAGAGGGCAAAGGAGAGGAGAAGTCGAGATTTTAGCCTCACATATCATATCAAAATGCTTCCCCTCTTTCTTTCCGGCTCCTTCGCGGAGTCACGAGATTCCTTTAGTTGGCGGATTTGGTCCATTTGGTAATGGTTGTGGTTGAATGGCAGGACTAGCTGGAGACCTCTTAGTTGTACATAGTTATAGGGATCACTTAGTTCCTACTTTGGTCGACTTCCTAGATCTTTTGCATGCCTGGTCTGATATGGTTAGGAAGCTGTTGGATCCACTTTGTACATTCTTTTGAGCCGACTTGATGATCCATCCTTTCTCTTCGGTGTGTTTTGCGTCTCGAGTCCTTTTCTTCTTTTATTCCGAGAGTTATGGGTACAACTCCTAGGAAACCCTTACGAGAGCATCACTCGTCCTCATTGGCGACTTTGAGGTTTAAATGGCTTGTTGTTTATGCTAAAAACAATCGTGATTCCTACGAAAGTGAGTTAGTGTATATTCTTGGTTTTTGTTTCGTCTCCCTTACTCGAGGACGAGCACAGGGCTTAGTTGGGGAGAGTTTGATAAGCGGCCTTTATGACCCCTTTTATACCCTATTTTCTCCCCAATTAAGGCCTTTATTGGTTCATTTTATTTCCTTCCAGCTTAGTTTTTCTCTTTTTAGGCTTTTTAGTTGTCTTAGTGCATTTTGAGTCATTTCGGCGGTATTTTGCCCCATTATTTAAACTCACCTAAGTCTTTGGCATTCTTACCTTCTTATGACTTGCGGATTACTTATTTCAGGTCCCTCATCCGGGCTACACGTGGGAGGCAAGTCAAGGAGGAGAGCGATGGGAATCGAAAGAGAAGCGAGATGAATTGAACCCGACTATTGGTCGCCCTCCGCTATCTTGGGCACAACTAGTGTAACGACCCGGAATTTTGGGCCAGAAAATTTCGCGGTTATTAATGATATGTCTTAATTCTAAGTCCAAAAGGCCCATTATTTTTGGACTGTTTTATCTTATTTCTTATCCTTTATTCTAAAATTGGGCCAATGACCCAATTCTTCTCTTTTATACCACTTGGCCGGCCCTTACTTTCAATTTGGTCCATTTTAATTTCTTTGGATTTATTTGATAATTAAGTTATTTAATTAATTAGAATAGTTAAATAATTTAATTTATTAAAGCCTAGTCCAATCTATTCTTCAAATTGGGCCAAAGACCCAATTTCCTTCCTCTATTTTACCATGGCCGGTTCTCTCTTAGTGTTGGGCCAACATTGGTTTTGTTTTAATTAATTAAATATTAATTATATTATTTTGGATAATTAATTTAATTTAGTTAATTTAAATATTTTAAATACCCATTCAAAGTTGACCTAACAAACTTTGTTAAGTCAACTATTTTTGCTCACTCACCTTCCCCTAATCTCTATTCACACGGCAGCCCTAACCCTCTCTTAGGGTTTGTGTTGTTTTTTTTTTTTTATAAATAGGACCACTCCTTTCATTTGGGTCCTATTTTGCAAATTGTTCTACTTAGCTCCAAAAATATTTTCTTTCCCTTGTTTCCCTTTCAAAAGCCGAACTCTTGAGAAAAATTCACCAATAGTGAATTTTTCGTGCCTTGGAATTATTAAGCGAATTCAGGTAACTATGCTCTCCTCTTTAATCTATGGGTAGAAAAACACATAGTTAATTAGGAATTGAAGCATGAAAATTGTAGGAAGTTTAATATTGTTTTCATATGAACATGTCGAGCATGAAGCATGAATTTCTTGATTGATTTTTATGTATTTTCTTGATTTTATGTATGATCTTGTATGAATTTATTTACCAATCAAATCTTGTTATTTCTTGATGAATTTTTCATGGTATCTGGTTTACTGTTTTATTATTAACCATGATTTATTTCGTGGCAAAATTCGTCCGTTTATTATTTATAAAAATTTAATCTTTCAAACCGGTAAAACTGTCCAGAATAGGTTTACGAATTTATTAGTGTACTTAATCAATTCGGAATGCTACGAAATTTTATATGGAAGTCAGTGATAATGTTTTACAGCTTGTGTTAAATTTTCGTAATTTTTAAAGATCGTTTGATATGGCATAAAATTCTGAAACCGAATTCAGCCTAATCTGACTGGTTAGTTATAAAATCACTTAAAAATAGTAAAAGATGTTATTTTTAGACGAAATTTATGCACGTAAATCCTTGAACCCATATTTAGCTCCCATAAAAATTTCCAGATTTTTAGAGATCTTTAGATGGTCGTTTTTAATTTAATTATTTAAAAATCAGATTGTATAAATTAGGGCAATTGAATTATTAAAATATGCTATTATTAATTATTGAATTTTCGAGTGACCTAAGTATTAAAAGGGAACTAAAAATATGATTTTTATGATGAATCTTGATAGTATTGAATTATATTGATTAATCTTGAATTAAAAATTAAATCTTGTTATTGTCTTCTAATTGTCGAGTGTATAGAAATTAAAAGAAGGGTTAAAAATATTATTTTTATGTTAATCTTGATGAATGTTGTTGAAAAATATGATTTTTATCTTATTTTGGTAATTTTTGTAATTATATTGATTAATTAAATTAATTCTAGAAAATAGTTAATTATTGTTATATTTTTAATAATGCCGTGTAGAATTGATGAATTAGTCAATTTTTGATTAAATTTGATTATCGTTAATTCAGGGAATAATTAATAATAAAAGTTACGGACAAAATAATTATTAGGGATAAGTTGTAAAGTGAAGGGATAAAAAGATATTATTGGTATTATTATTAAGAGGACCGAAATAATATTAGTACTATTAATATAAATATTTTTGGATAAAGTTACAAATTGGTATATGACGTAATATTAAGGTTAGTATCCGAAAGGATAGGATTATACGTATACATATATTTTAAGGATAGTATATTATAAGATTTGAAGTTGCATAAGATACTACTAGGGATAAGAAAGGAAACAGAGTAATAGCTATACATGTTATGTTTCGGTCTCTGGCTAGGAAAGACTTGGTATTTAAGGTGGCCAATATACGTGCCGCACCTCTCTTTCCTGGGACTCCGAACATTTCATTTCCTATTATGGTCACCTAGTATTATCCTAATATATGATATGATTAAATTAAATGAAGATATAAGATACAATATGGACGCCCACCTGATGATACACGAGTCGTTAGTGGGTTAAGTCAGAGCCACTGCTCAATGGGACGAACACACGAGTTCCCCCGAGTAGTTTTGGGTCTTAGAATATGTAGTCGTCTGGTAGTGGTACACGAGCCGCTACTAGGAGTTATGGCCATAGCTTAGGCTTAGTGGTGAAACACGGGATCCGCTACGGGTTGAGTACACGAGCTCCTCCCGGCATGTTCTAGGAAGTTATGGTGAAACACGAGATCCAAAACGAGTTATAGTGACCGGTCCAACAAAGATATTATATTACGATCATACGATTTGATAAGATGAAATCTTAAGATGAAGTTTAAGATGATTTCTAAGATGTGATGATAAGATATGTTATGATCTAATATGATAAGAAAGACATGATATGATACGATTAAGATAAGATTATGATATGATATGATCAAGATAAGACTATGATATGATATGATTAAGATAAGATTATGATAAGATATGATTAAGATTTATTAAGGATATAATTTAAGAAGGGTTAAGCATAAGTTAAGGATTGGGATAATTTAAGATGTATAGTATAAGGTATAAGTTCAGTATGTTAAGTCTTCCGCTGTGTATTTCTGTATTTATGGGTATGTATGTATGCGAGTAAGGATGCAGGTATGTATGAATGTTGAGTGTATTTTTGTACGTATTTCTAACCGTATTTGCAGGGTTGATTGTACGTACATTATACGTAGATTATACGTATTTCTAACCGTATTTCTGCAGGTGTGTTTATACGTATTCGCATACGTACTTTTATACGTATTTTTATACGTACTGTTATACGTATTTTTGTACATTTTTATAAAGACATGTATTAGATTTCTTTACAGTTTTTATGCATATTTCTATGCTATTATGTGTTTGGTGGTCCCTCGATTAAATGGGACAGCCTAGTTACTCGCCACTGACGGTGGACCCCCCCCTCAGTTTCAGATGACGATGCAGCAGAGTAGAGCGGGCTCCGCTGGATGGGCTTGAGTAGATTAGTATTTTATTTTGAGTATTTAGTATTCCCAGAACAGTTTGAAACATTAATTTAGTTTATCTTATGATCCCAGCATGTTGGGACAGAATTTCCAGACTTTATATGTATTAGTGACTTTTGGATTATTATGGATTTTCAGTAGTTAATTTAATAAAAGACAATTCTTCCATTCAACTTATTTGATTTATAGTTTAATTTGATTAAGTAGTGATCCGAATGTCGATTCCCTTCGTAAATCGACAAGCTAAAAAGTCGGGTCGTTACAACTAGTGTTATAGACATCATTTGGGTTCGGGGCTGATTGCGTTGGAAACTAGAGTTCGAGAGCTTTCCATCGGTATATTACACGCTCCAATCCGAGGTCTACGTCAAAAGTTATTAACCTTACAAGATCAGTTATCTCTGCAGCGTTCTTAGAGCGGACGCTCTGTACTTGAGAGCGAACGCTCTATATGCTCAGAGCGGACGCTCTAGTTCCCCTGCTGATGGTCTATTTTTGCCGAGAATTCAGAGCGGACGCTCTAAATTTCAGAGCGTCCGCTCCGATGCTCCAGTGGATTACATACTTTTTGTCAAGGTCTTAGAGCGGACGCTCTAAATTTCAGAGCGCCCGCTCTGAGTTATCAGGACAGCTATTTTCATGGGCTTCTAACTCCACTTAGGGCTAATTTTTTTGGGGGTATAAATACCCAATCTTTTCCCCTTGATGTACTAAGCACATTTTAGAGACATTTTCAGATCCATTAGCTTACTATTAGCTTAGGGTTTGCAACTTCTAGAGGGTTTGGTAGGAGAGAATAACACAATAACTTCATTCTTCTCACTTGTAATTGGAATTGATCTTCTCTTAGTTGGTAATTTCTGATTTCTTTCTCTTGTTTTGTCATTTATTCACTTGTTATTGCATTTTTATCTTGTTTTTAGTTGTTGTTCTTGCTTGTTGAGTAGTTTAGTTTTAGTTTAATCTTCTTTACTCTTGTTTTTGCTCATCTTTTCTATGTTTATTTCTAGTTCTTTATTTTCTATTTTCATTGTCATTCTCTTTTGTTCATTCATTTCTGCTTCCTTTTTAGGCTACATTTTTAGCTAGGAAAGGGGGATAATGAAGCATTATTGATGAGAAATTTCTGATTTTGGTTTCAATGTGTTGATAAATATTGGTTGCTCAATCTAGGGATTTATTTTGTTGAGTTTGGATTTTGGCCATTTCCATGACTTAAAACCCCAATCATTTATGTGTTGTACGAGAGTGAGCACATAAGTGGTGGAAAGCTAGATTAAGCATGACTATGACCAACTTGGCATGGTTGGGTTGTCAATGCCCTTGAGTGCGTGAGAACGACTCTTTGATATTGACGATTCGAACGAGATTAGAAGGTGTGCGAGAGTGACCTCCTAATGCTGGGCGAATCACCCCCTTTATGATTCAACCTTGTTGCCATGATTAGGATTTTGGATTCATATTTGTTTCATGATTCCCCCTATCCCTAGTGCTTATTTTCTCGAGTTATCTTCCAATTTTCCAACCTTATTTTTTTACAATTTCTAGCATTAGTATTTGAGTTCAATCAATTTAAACTCTTGATTTTTTATATCCCGCCAATCGATTAGCTTTCAACTAAGTTCAAAAAAACCTTGCTTCTCCGTGGATTTCGACCCCTACTTACCATTTGCTATCTTTCAAGTTAGTGAGTATAGGCTAGGGTATTTTATCCTTGATTCCGAACCCTTAGGAACTAACGACACCTAAGGGACGGATCACCAACTCCTGGACCCTTCTATCCTTAACATAGCCTGAAAAGCTAAGGCATATTGGATGCGTGCAATGTGCCCATCATTAAAATCTCTAAGGTTGTGGGCAACGTCTTTGGCCGCCCCTTTGATCATCCCTCGGACGATCGCCACTTTTTCTTTGCCGAATAGCCGGGCAAAGGGGGGCCTGGGGCCGTGCTCTCAGCCTCTTCCTCAGTTAGGCCTCCTGAGGGGTCTGAAATGGGAATAACAATCGAGTCCAGATGATCTGAGAGGGAGATAATGAAATAGTATGACATGAAATAGATCGCATTGTTCTTACTCAGTTGGAATAGTATTTACCTCTCATTTCCCTCGCCATCTTTTTTATAGGTGAGGGGATATTTTGAGCAACTGGCGTTTGCATGCTAGCAAAAATGTCATCAGAAGGCGGAACCACGAGGGCACCTTCTATTTCTGGTTGACGGACAGCCAGAGCCCTTTCCTCACCCTAAATAAGGGTGGGTCTAGTCTTCTTCGCGGTCCCTTGATCTTCAGGGGCCGCGATTTCCTTCCCTTTACTTTTTTTGCCCCAGTCACCAAGGGTCGTCTTTTGTGTGTCGCTTGATCTGGCACCTTTATTTCTTTTCACACCCCTCGAAGGGGCATCACTCGCCTGAAAAAAGAAAGAAGTTAGTATATATTCACCAATATCCCCCTCGGGCTTTTAAAAGGACGAAAGGAGAGAAAATTCTAAGTTGACTACTAACACCCACCCTCAGCCTTATTAATGGATGAGGAGGGTAAAAAATATAAGCTGATCACAAATACCCCACTCGGCCCATTGATGGTCGAGTTAGGCGTGTTTTATATGTTGCTTGCAACACACCCCCTCGGCCCACATAAAGGCCGAGAAAGGGGGTTGTAAACAACCTCCCATTATGCACTCACTCGGCAAAGACGATGGTCGAGTGAGATATTTTCTGAATATTGCTTGCAACATACCCCCTCGGCCCACATAAAGGCCGAGGCAGAGGGCTGAAAACAACCTCCCATTACGCACTCACTAGGCCAAGACGATGGCCGAGTGAGATATTTTCTGAATATTGCTTGCAACATACCCCCTTGCCCCACATAAAGGTCGAGGCAGAGGGTTGCAAACAACCTCCCATTACGTACTCACTCGGCCAAGACGATGGCCGAGTGAGATATTTTCTGAATATTTCTTGCAAAATACCTCCTCGGTCCACATAAAGGCCGAGGCAGAGGGTTGCAAACAACTTCCCATTATGCACTCACTCGGCCAAGACGATGGCCGAGTGAGACATTTTTTTAATGTCGTTTGCAAAACACCCCCTCGGCCCAAATAAAGGCCGAGGCAGGGGGTTGCAAGCATCCTTCCATTATGCACTCACTTGGCCAAGAGGATGGTCGAGTGAGACATTTATTGAATGTTGCTAGCAACACACCCCCTCGGCCCACATAAAGGCCGAGGCATGGAGTTGCAAGCAACCTCCCATTATGCACTCACTCGGCCAAGAGGATGGCCGAGTGAGCCATTTTTTTAATGTCTCTTGCAACACTCCCCCTCGGCCCACATAAAGGTCAAGGAAGGGGGTTGCAAGCAACCTCCCATTATACACTCATGATAGTCTGTATTTAGTTAATTATTTTCTTAGCTTTTATTTATTTATTTTCTATTTTTATTTAGTTTTTGTTAGCATTTTTAGGATTTTTAGTTTTGTTTTGTTTCGGTAGTCCCCTTTCCCTTTTTCTATGTGATTTCCTCTATTTTGCTTTATTTCTGTGTTTTCTTCCCCTTTTGCAGGTCTCGAGTCTATTTCGGAACCAGAGGAGGCAAGCCGGGAACCTCGAGGAAGCCACAGAGTCATTTGCCAATGTTGGAGCCAAGAAGGCCTCAGCGAGCGCTAGGAATCCTCAGCGCCCGCTGAGATGGTTTATGTGTTTCAAGGTAATTTTTAAGAAGAAAAGACAGTAGGTTATCTAGGCCATGGCAGCGGCCGCTGATGGATTCCAAACGGCCACTGATTTTGAAGCTAACAGGGCATTATGAGTACACATAGAAGAACAGCGGCCGCTGACCCCAACTCAGCGCCCGCTGTCCCTCTCCCCTGTTTGAGGCAGTAGAGCTCTCACGTGCTTGCAGCGCCCGCTGAGTTCGTTTCAGCACCCGCTGACCATAATTCTTACCAGCATGTAGCCTAGTTTAGTAGGTCTCAGCGGGCGTTGTCATCGCCTCAGCGCCCGCTGTAGCGGCTTTCTACGTTTTTTTTATTACTTTTCTTTTCTTTTGGCTGAGTTTTTGGGGAGTAATATTTATAATCTTCTCCCATCTTTTAACCTAGCTAGTTGATGTTAGAGGCTCACTTAGGGTTTTAGGTTAGATTTTATGGCTTTCTTCTTCAATCTTCATGCAATTTACATTTAGTTCTTGATTTATGCAAGTAGTGTAATTTCTTCATCTTCTACTTCTTGTTCTCCTCTTCAAGGTACTTTTATTGCTTTCTTATTTGCTTTGATTTCTTATTCTTTGTTGTTATTTATTGATTTCTAGTAGTTGATAGTTGTTGTTTTGATGTTTTTAGTTTTTAGATTTAATTAATGTTATTAGTTTTAGTTTTAATTATAACTATTAATTTAGTTATGTTTTTATTAATTAGTTGTGAGTAGTTAATTTCTACGGTTTGAGTCAAACTTCTCAAATCCTCCATATTTGTGGTTTAGTTGTTTCTTGGTTTCGGTTGTGATTTTGTTGGTACCGAAGGTTCGATAATATTGAGTCTCGTTCCTAATTAACATTAAACTCATAAAAGAATCCCCACCTAAGGACCGAAAGTTGAACGTGGGTGATGACTCCCTTCGCCCGATTGATGGAAGCACCACGAAAGTTGGGCCTTCAATCAAGGGAAAGTTACCGGTCTTCATGAATTGTGCTTATGACTAGTTAGATGTCCCGCCACGAAAGTAGGTTTGTGTACGTCTTCCCGGTCGTCACACTAGCTTGGAAGAGTAGTGTGATCTAAGAACGACGCCTAGTAGAAAAATCTTCATTAGATGCGGGGGTTTTAGGCCCTTTGGATGCGGTTCTGCCCCGCAGCCAATGTCGTAGCAGCCATAAGTCTATGACCTATGGTTGCGGTTCCACCTGCATCCAAAAGTGAGTTTTGGATGCGGTTCTAGTAGTAACTGCATCCAAAAGTCTACCTTTGGATGCGGTTCCTACTAGAACCGCATCCAAAGCTTGGTTGCCTCCAAAAAAAAGGACTTATGGATGCGGCTCTCCCCCAGAACCGCATCCATAAGTCCTTTTTTTTAAAAAAAAAAAAAATAATAATAATTTTATATATATAAATATAATTACAATATATATCCTGCAATAATAATTAAATACATCGATATATATAGATAAATTGCAAATAAAAATGTCGAGCAAACATCTCTAAAACTCAAACGCTTATCAAAATATAACATTCAAACGAACCAATAATAATGTTTTGTACATACAAAATAAATCCGTAAGTATATATCACAAACAATTTTCTGTAAGAAAACTAGCGCATTTGTCTCGAACCACACTAATTGCTTGAACAGTAAAATGTCCTTCCCTTGTTGCAGCATCAATAATCTAGGTGTAAGAAAAAACAAAAAAACAATTATAATTGTTAGAAAAAAAAAATACACAAACACGCAACATTCAACACACATGTGGCTAAAACAACACAAAAAGACCCGAATGCATTTAATTAACTTTAAAATCATGCAAACAAACTCAAGCACGCTTAATAAACCTCCAATAGGCATGAAATCATGAAAAAATATACAAAATGCAACATTCAACCCACATGTGGCCAAGACAACACAAAAAGACCCGAATGCATTTAATTTACTTCAAAATCATGCAAACAAACTCAAGCACGCTTAATACACCTCAAATAGGCAAGAAATCATGAAAAAATATACAAACATTCAATATTCAACCCACATGTGCCCAAAACAACAAACAAAATACCCACATAAATTTAAATAGTTTCAAAATCATGCAAATAAACTCAAACATGCCTAAAACACCTCAAATACGAAAGAAACCATGTAAAAATACACAAACATGCAACATTCAAACCATATGTGGCCAAAACAACGAAAAAAAATACCCAAATGCATTTAAATAGCTTCAAAATCATGCAAATAAACTCAAACATGCCTAAAACACCTCAAA
The DNA here is from genome assembly GCA_951394345.1 of Salicornia ramosissima. Lineage (NCBI taxonomy): Eukaryota > Viridiplantae > Streptophyta > Magnoliopsida > Caryophyllales > Amaranthaceae > Salicornia > Salicornia ramosissima. The sequence continues at coordinate 32,269,846 of OX596237.1, forward strand.
TACACAAGAAATCATGAAAAAATATGCATACATTCAACATTCAACCCACATGTGCCCAAAAGAATGAAAAAAATACCCAAATACATTTAAATTGGTTCAAAATCATGCAAATAAACTCAAACATGCCTAATACACCACAAATAGGCGAGAAATCATGAAAAAAATACACAAACTTGTAACATTCAACCCATATGTGGCCAAAACAACGAAAAAAATACACAAATCCAACATTCCATTTAACACAAATATGGCTAAAACCACGCAAAAAAAAAAACTCAAACGTGCAACATTCCATTCCATTACCTATATCTACGCCACAAACCTAAACCACAAAAATCTCCAAACAACACCAGTATAATTCACTTCAAATGAATGCGCAATAAAAAAGGGGATAACGATTTAATTTTTAAATGAAATCGAACTCCATTGAGTTCATATTTTATTTATGCCACAAAGCCAACAAATTAAAATCTCAAGAAAATAAGACAAATAAATAGAGAAATACCTGAAAATGAACACTTGTTGTTCGTTCTCCTAAGAAGCAGCGGCAACGAAGAAACTCACAAAGTTGGAATACTATCTCGAAAATAATAACAAACTCACATTTAACAAATAAAAATAAGTCACTAAAATAATAACAAGAACAATAATAATACTAATGCAAATTAATAACTTATCAAATCATGTATTTTTTTTCTAAATTTTATTTGAATACTATATCATTGCATAATAATTATCATTCTGCATCTATAAAACTACAAAATCTCTTCTTGGCCCTTAGGTATTGATATATAATGTTTGGTCCATCTAATTATACCTGACAATCAACTCATTCTGCATCTATAAAACTACAAAATCTCTTGTCAGATGGTTGAAATGTTCCGATCAGACCAGTAGCAGCAAATATCTTCCGATTCAAGATCAGAGGCAGAGTGGTAGATCCAAACAGAAGCAACATCAATCAGCATGCCCCAGCTGTAGGTCTCGAACGAGGAGCATAATATACTATGCGTGGAACCTTTACTCTGAACAACCGTAAGCCAAAGAGATTAGCAAGCAGAAATGCAGTGTCACAATTTTTAAAAATTATATATACAAGATTAAATTTTAAGATAGCTGATAGCTGCCAATTTTAAAATGACATGCCACGTTACAATAAGAGAAATGCATCAAAACAAGACAAAAGTCAAAACAACATTCAAATGGCTTCTCAAATTACCTCCAGAACATGAAGAAGAATCCTCAAAGATCTATTGTGGACAACAAAACTGAGTAGAAAAGTGATCTTAATCTACAAACAAACATTTATCTTCATACAGAGCATGAGAAAAAATTATAAAAAGTAGAACCTCAAATCAACAATGAGCATTGATAAAATATGTTAACAATCACTAATGACACTTCTATATAAAACCTAAAAAAATCACTAAGCCTCAAACAATAAAGAAATTACCTATTCATTGAATTTGTTTGCTGACAATTTTCCTGTAACTCATTTTGCTTTCACCTCCAACAGTGAAGTGTTCACAATCATAATAAAATACATAAATAAATAATAATCAGAACCACAAATTACTTCTTATGAGCAACTTACGAACCATGATCATAAATGAACCATTAGAAAGGGCACAAGTTGGGATATATAATTAGAAAAAGCAACCATAAGAAAAATTCAGGTTAAAATGAATGATAGAATATAGGAATCAACATTAGTGGGCATATCTTCAATTAGGTACAACCTCATTGTCAAATATACGAACTCAGAATCTTATTAATTAGAGCTTATGGAAAACATAGACCCAAAAATAGTAGAAAATGCTTGATAAAAGTAAACATCTTAGAAGAATATATACGAGGAGATGAGTCAATATCAGATATCAAATTTCACACAGCAAACATCTAGTAGAACCGTTATGATACTCGAGAAATGCAACATAAATCATATTATAAGGGTCAGATGCACCGACAATTATGTTAGGTTAATGGGTGCTTATTGTCAATATTTATGAATAGACCATGAAACCAAATCAGAAACTTTCGAAAGAGTCTAAGTCACTAACATCTATTACTACTTATAAAGCAATGATAATAGGCATAATTATCAAAATAATAGTTGATACTATGGCTCAAGTGAAAATATCAGTTATCAAAATTTCAAAAGAAAAAAAAAGCACAAAACATAGATTTCAAACCTCAGTGGCATCTTAGTAGCTTTCCTATGATCCTTGGAGGAAAAATAGGAACAATCCCTACTGAAAGTATACATAGAGGATAACTAAAGCAGAAGCAGTAATCAATGAGCAACAGAACAATCCCTTCTCATTAAAAGGCATGTTAGAAAAAAAGAAAGTTCCTTTGCACTAATTGTTAAAAGATATGCTTTCAAAGCTCAACTCACTACATTATAACAAAGTATAAAATGCATAAAAGAACAACAAGTTGTCTTTAAACAAAGAATAAATGACCTACATTATTATGATTCTTATAAGCATACCAAACCCTTAAAATCCTGCAACATCTACATTTTTCACCAATAATAAAAATAAGCAAAACAAACAAGTGACTGTACAACATCTCATACACTCATGTCTGTATTCCACTTGAAAATCCTACTTTCAATTACATTGCTGCAATTCTTTCTGTTAAATAAGCAAAACAAGAGATGCAGTAGGAAAAAAAAAGTTTTAGAAAAACACAAACAAACCCAAAAAAAATCCAACAGTAAAAAGGAAGAGAGTATAATAACATAAATGATGTACATGGTTTCTTACCTGAATGGTTTGGTGGGAAAATCTTGGCGAAATGGTTGTTTTTTAGAAAGCTGCACCAACTAATTGAGATTCTCTACAATAAAATGATACTACAATCGAAAACATGTCCACAATTCTAACAAATAACTACTAATTGAATGTAAAACCATATGAAAAAAGGAAAATAGAAAAAATAAATAAACCCATAAATGTATACGAAGAAAGAGAGGAAGATTAAAGATTGAAGAAGAAACCCTAACATCAAAAATCAACAAGAATACCTTCAAATAAAGAGGCCGTAGGTGGAGGGAGGGGTGGCGTCGAAGTTCAAACCTAGGGCAGAAGTGCAGCGAATTGAAGCAGGTGTTGCAGTGGGAAAGATGGGTGTCGAAATAGGTGATGGGCTTGTCGAAGTGCAGCGAATTGAAGCAGGTGTTGCAGTGGTCAGAAAAATTCTCTGGGTTGAGAACTCTCTGGGCGTGGATGGATGGCGGAGCACTTGCGGGTGGCGGAGCACTTGCGTGTGGCGGAGGTGTTTGAAGCAAAGACAACACAAGGACGGAGTAACGTGGCTGAGAACTCTCTGGGTGTGGATTGAAGCTAGGCGTCGGTGGAGGCTGGAAGCTAGGGTTGGCGGTGGTGGTGGATTGGAGGCTGGCTGGGTTACTCGATGGGGTGGATTTATGGTTTTCGTGAGAGTTTTTCATAAACTCTGATTTTGTTTTTAAGTTGGAATTGATGAAGAGTATAGGCCAGTCTTTTTTTTAAAGAATGAAATACGTTTTTATGGTTGCGGTTCTAAAAACCGCATCCATAAGTTTAGTAACCGATGCCATAAGAATTTATGGATGCGCTTCATAAAAAACGCATCCATAAGTACTTATGGCTGCAGTTTTTTACCCCGCAGCCATAAGTATGCATTTTTTAAATATTTTCAGTACTTATAGATACGGTTCCAAAACAACCGCATTCAATGTGGCGTAGTATATGTGGATTTTTCTACTAGTGTCGACCTCCCCTTATCCATGACCTAAGTCTAAGTTTCGATTGATTCATAATTCATGGTGGTATGAGTTGTGGATCTCTTACCCTAGTCCCTTTTATTCTTATTTTCGTAGTTTAGTTTTAGTTAGTTCCCTTAGTTCTCTTCGCCTCTTGCAACCATCATTTGACCTAGCTTATTCGAAGTTCATGCCTAGACTAGTGCAGCGTACCTTCCCCGTGTTCGACACCCCCACTCTTACTACGGCGGGGGTTTTTATTTGGTGAAAATCCCTTCTATCAAATTGGGCGCCGTTGCCGGGGAAGGCAATGCCATTAGTTTAGGTTGAGTAGAATGGTTCTAGGTCTTTCTTTTTCTTTATTTTTGTGACTATTTGGGCCTTATGGCCACTCCTTTGATCGATCCCCAATATGAGCATGAGTCGTTTTGGATGTATTATGACAGGATTGGAAGCTCTCTTCCTCCTGATCATAATTTTAGTAAATGGGATATATGTAATTTAATGCATGAAGGTTTGAACTATGAAACGAGAAACTGGGTTGAGTTTCTCTCTTATGCCGATTTCTGAGCTTTAGACTTGGATAGAGCTTGGCTTTTATTCGCGTGCCTAGCTAAGGAAACCTATGAGTGGGATATGACTACCCAAGGGATACAGTACTTTAGTAACTAGCCGAGCTTGTTTGAGGAATATGACTTTAATCATCTTCCGATTCATATCCCTACCTTGGATGTTGATCATCAATACTCGCAAGAGCATGCTCTTGATGAGTTTTTGCAAGGTGGTGGTGTGAATTCCGATGACTCATCATATAGTCTTCAAGTCGAGCCCGTTGTTTGCGACCCTAGTTATGATTTTAGTTATGATTTTGATCCATCTCCTCTCGTTGTCGTACAAACCATCCAAACTCACATAGACGTTGATGTTTCATTGCAATGTCATGATGAAAATCATGACCCTCCTGTCTCGTCATGTGATGTTGTATTGTATGAGGCCTTCTTAGTTGAGTCTAGTGAAGTTGACGAGGCCATTATTAATGTGGAGGATGTGGTTATACCACCTTCTCTTATTCCCTTTTTAGGAGGATTTAGCCTTGTTTGTTCACATCCCGTTCCCCTTCCATCCATGCTCATATCACCCACATTCGAGGGCATCATCTCTTGTCTTGACTCCAATGTTTCTCCTCCAGAAACCAAGGCATGGGAGGTGTTTGGAGGTGCTCCTTCTTCTTTATTTGATTTTTCTTTTAGTAGCTTTTGTTTTGATTTTCCTCCCTGTGGGCGCTCACTCCCACATAAGCATTGGATGCCGGTTATTAAACCGTTCCCTTTGTTTAATTTGATCATTGCTTATGTGGTCTTTAGTGAGTTGAGTGCCAGTGCATTTGATAAGCTCTTACGAGCTTTGCGAGGCTATTTACTAAGCCTCGGCGGTTGTTCCCGCTGGATGACTTTGACATAGTTTTTCTTCTATGTCTTAGTCCTTGTGTTCAGCTCCTTTGTCAAGCTTAAGATGTTGAACAAGCGCTTGTGGGAGGCAACCCTCAATTTATTGCTTTTTAGGATAGTTTAATTTATTTCTTTGCATTGTAATTATTTCTAAAAAAATAATGAGAGAAAAGATTGAGTAGTGCCTTCACGTATTTGTGCATATATGTGATCTTTACATGTATCCATGAGTGTGTGTTAGAAGAAAGGAGCACTCGAAAAGAATTTCATGGGTGAGTTAAAAGAAGATGAGAGATTTCCTTGATTGCAACTTCCGAATACATCAACGAGTGTGACTTTGGCCTTTTGGGCCACTATACATGTCGATGTATCCCTTAGGATGCAATCAAGAGAAAGTGTTCTAAAACTGAGATTCTGGAGAAATTTTTGACTTCAATCTGCTGCAAAAATGGCTACAGGTCAAGTGCAGCGGCCGTTGAATTTCCATCAGCGCCCGCTTGCACAATGCCCAAATTCTTCCAGTAAAACAATTTTTGATAGCAGCGGGCGCTGGCCCATTTTCAGCGCCCGCTGAAAGGTCTTTTGGAAAAGGCAGTAAGTTTTTCAACTAGGGAAGCGCCCTTTGGAAGAAGATCAGCGCCCGCTGATCACCATGTACCAATTTTCCAGTAGCAAGAAAAATGGATTGCAGCGGGCGCTGGCCCATTCTCAGCACCCGCTGATGAGCTTCATGTAAACAGGCAGAAACATTTTTTGAAGAGGGGAAGCGCCCGCTGAAAACAATTCAGCGCCCGCTGAAAACAATTCAGCGCCCGCTGATGGGCTCTATTGAGAACTCCAGAATCGGTTCAGAAGGGGAAAGCGGCCGCTGGGATTAAGTCAGCGCCCGCTGAGGCCGAATGATATAAAAGAACAGGGGATATAATTCGTCATTTTTCACGAACAGAAACCCTAACACACGAATTCTCTCCTTACTTCTCTCAAACCCTAACATTCAAACTCACTCAAATTCACTCAAATCTCTCTCAAACACCATCATTCATCTTCATTATCACTCCATTACTTCATTTCTCCCATCCCATCACATATCTCTCTCATTTTCTCACCTAAAATTCGAACCCTAGGTTCGAAATTTTTCAAAAAAAAAATAAGAAGGGAAAAACACGAGCACGGTACACATCTTGGGTTACTTTTGGCTCTTTTCATCAACAACAGCAACAAGAAGGTTTTATCTAGAGTATTTTCTTACTCTAGTTGGGTATTTTCTAAAACCCTAATTTTCTACCTTTGTTATTTTAAACTTAGTTCGAATCTTAGGTTTTCATTTATACTTTGCAATTGTTTGTTGAATTTTTGAGTCCCTAATTGTAGTCTTAGATTGTTGTTTTGTTTTGTGTTGATTGAATTTTGTGACTTGGATTTGTGTTGGTGATTTATTTTTTTCTGTTGTGATTTTGTGAACTTGAGGCACTTGGGTTTAGGCCTCTTGTTCATTGACTGGTTAGGGAAGTAATCTAGCTGCATTTTTTTTATTTATTTTTTTTAGTTAGTTTTCAGCCCTAATTTGATCAATCATGTCTGAGCCCCGTAAAAACAAAAGAAATGACCGACCTGGTACCTCAGACCAGAACCAACATGAAGATGCACCACCAAAACCACCACCACCCATTAGGATTCCATAGGCCAATCAGGCCAAGTATGATAACCTGTTGAGGCGAACATTTCGCCCTACCCGATTTTACGATGCACGCCCTTGTCTGGCACTACAGATCACCAGGGAAATGTAAACCCTGTTCACAAACGTCGGGTGGGAGAACTTAACTGACCCCAACATGGCTGATTACACATACCCACCTTTGGCCTATGAATTCCTTAGCACCTTGACCTATACTGAGATAGTGTCCACCACTAACGTATCGGAATACCAACTATCATTCCGATTGTTCAATGATCGACATACAATTACCATTTCCCAGCTAAATGAATTTATAGGATGTGACCCGGCCAACCCCATTATTGATTTTAGTCCTAAAAACTTTCCTGATTTTAACCCGCTTGCCTTTTGGCATGCGATTACGGGTGAGGATCGTTTTATATCTACGTGGGCGGTTGCCAGCGTGATCCATCACCTTGTCCTCCGACTGTTCCATCGGTTGTTGACCTACTCAATATTCTCCAAAACGGAGGTTGGGAAGATCAAGAAGGACGAGTTGCTTTGTATTTACTTAGCAACAACTCCATCCCCGTTGGGTAAGGTGAACACGGGTCACTTGTTGGTCAAGCGTATGCTTGCCCAAACAAGAGACCCCAAGATGACCGCTGACATCCCACATTAGGAGGCTTTATGACTATCATAGCTAGGAAACTGGGGTATTCGCACTTCATTGATCAATTAGAAAAAATTTCTGAAACCCGGTATTTTGACAAATACGATTTCCTCAACCAGTCTTTCATTAAGAACACCAGCCGGGATGGCACATAAAGTGCCCTGGTCCGCGGGAGACACCACTATTACTTGCCTAATCCCGAGATAACCAGGTTTGATCGGGATAACCCATTCATAATCCCCGCGGAACCCGTAGCCCAGCGTGATGCAGATTTATTTCAGGGGCCCCCGATTGTTGTTGTTGAGGAAGTCGAAGAACTAGCACCAGAACCACCACAAGCACAACCCACCCCACCCCAGCCGTAAATTGACTTTGCGGCCGCCTTCGAGGCCCTGTCCCAGCAGCAAAACGCTGCCTATGCATCTATTAATGCTAACATTATGGAGATGCGTACTGACTTGAACCGTTTCCATATACAATCTGACTAGATGTACGACTATCACGTGTCGGAAGGTCACTTCTTCCGACACCCTTCCCCCCCCCCAGGATGACCCCGAGCTCTAGACCTCTCCACCCATAGCCTCGGGACGATGCTTTCGTTCAGCTTGGGGGGGTTTAGACCCTTTGGGTCCGGTTACCTTTTTTGTTGTTTGGACCCGTAGCTAGTGAGGGTGAAGCACTAGTGTAATGACCCGACTTTTAGCTTGTCGATTTACGAAGGGAAATCGACATTCGGATCATTACTTAATCATAATTAACAATAAATCAAACAAAATAAATGGAAGGATTATCCTTTATTAATATAACTGCTAAAAACCAAAATAATCCACTAATCGTTATTATATCAAAAGTCTGGAAATACTGTCCCAACATGCTGGGATCATAGTATAAACTAAATAAAGGTTTAAATTGTTCTGGATAAGCTAGAAACTTAAAATAAAGGCTAAAACTCTCAAGCCCATCCGGCGAAGCCCGCTCTAATCTGCTGCAACATCACCTGAAACTGAGGGGGGGGGGTCCACCGTCAGTGGCGAGTAACTAGGCTGTCCCATTTAATCGAGGGACCACCAAACACATAATATCATAGAAAAATATCATAAAAACTGTAAAAGAATTAATACATGCTTTACACAAGATACACAAATTCCATAAAAACGTACGTATAATATTACGTATAAAAGTACGTATAAAATACGTATACAAATACGTATAAAAATACGTATAAATACCCCTGCAGAAATACGGTTAGAATACGTATAATTACGTATAAAAATACGTACATTCAACCCTGCAAATACGGTTAGAATACATACCAAATACATACATCATCCGTATATACATACACACGTACATAATCGTATAATTTCAGGAAAATACACAGCGGAAGACTTACATTATACTAAACTTATACTTTATACTATACATCTTAAATTATCCCAATCTTTAACCTATACTTATCCCTTCTTAATTTATATCATTAATTTATCATCATCATTACATTATCTTAATCTTATCATATCATAATTCATATCTTATCATATCATCATTCATTTCTTGTCGTAATCATATCTTATCATATTCTTAACATATCATATCATATACGATCATAACTTATCTTATCATCTTTGAAATCATCTTAATCTTCATCTTATGATTTCATCTTAACATATCAATCGTATAATCATAATATAACATCTTTGTTGGACCGGTCACTATAACTCGTTATGGATCTCGTGTTTCACCATAACTTCCTAGAACATGCCGGGAGGAGCTCGTGTACTCAATCCCGTAGCGGATCCCGTGTTTCACCACTAAGTCTAAGCTATGGCCATAACTCCTAGTAGCGGCTCGTGTACCACTACCAGACGACTACATGTCCTAAGATCCAAAACTACTCGGGGGAACTCGTGTGTTCGTCCCATTGAGCAGTGGCTTTGACTTAACCCACTAACGACTCGTGTATCATCAGGTGGGCGTCCATATTGTATCTTATATCTTCATTTAATTTAATCATATCATATATTAGGATAATACTAGGTGACCGTAATAGGAAATGAAATGTTCGGAGTCCCAGGAAAGAGAGGTGCGGCACGTATATTGGCCACCTTAAATACCAAGTCTTTCCTAGCCAGAGACCGAGACATAACATGTATAGCTATTACTCTGTTTCCTTTCCTATCCCTAATAATATCTTATGCATCTTAATTCTTATAATATATACTATCCTTAAATATTCATATACTTATATCCCTATCCTTTCGGATACTAACCTTAACATTATATAATAATTTGTAACATTATCCAGAAAATAATTATATTATTATCTATTAACACCCATTCGGCCCTATTACTACTAATAGTAATATTACTCCTTTTTATCCCTACACTTTACAACTTATCCCTAATAATTATTTTAACCGTAACTTTTATTATTATATTCCAAAATTTATAATAATTCAACCTAACTAGATTTGACTAATTCTAGTCAATCTACACGGCAAATTTGACTAACAACAATAATTAATTAAGTAATTCTTAAACTAATTCAATTAGTCAATATAATCACTAAAATTACCAAAGTGTGACAAAACTCTATTTGTTCCAAATTTACTTCCACTCGGCACTTTCACGAATTTTACCAAATTAATCAAATAAATTATATAAATTCAATCAACAACAAACAATTAATTTAAATAGACAATTATCATAAAATTTACACTTAGCATCATTTAACAAGATTAAAATCAAGAATCAAGACTTAAATTCACATGCTTCATCTCATCATCACACGGCATTCTTAAATCAAGAAGGACAAAAATAATACTTTTAATCTTCTTAATCTTTAGCTCACTCGGGAAAATCCCGAGAGTAGGTAGATTTACATATACATGATATAAATTTATTTAATTAAGTACATCATAATCATGCTTTAATAATCAAGAAATATTGCGAAAAATTCATTACAAAAATAGCAAGGCACTCGACAATTTGAAGAAACATACAAGATTAAATTCCTAATTCAAGATTTAATTATGCTAATCAAATTAATCAAGATACATGCTTAAAAATTTAAAGAAACAAACCAAGAACATACATATATCACTCGAAATTATCAAGAAAATATTCAAGAATTATTCATCATCAAATCATGCAAATACTCGAATTAATATAAATTTTCATGGGTTAATTTATGCAATTTTAAATAATAAAACAAACAAGATTCATACATAAATTATGAAAATACATGAAAATAAATCAAGAATTTATCATGCTTCCACTCGACAATCTTAAGTAAAAACAATATTAAATTTCTACAATTTTCATGATCTTATTCCTAATTAACTATGTGATTAGCTACCCATTAATTAAATGAAAAAGCTTAGTTACCTTAAATCGCAAAAATATCCAAGGTAACAATGGAGGTTCGACTGAATTAGGAGGAGAAAGGAGGAATGTTGAATAATTTTCTTTAGGGTTTTAAAAGCCAAAAACAAATAGGACCCAAATGGAGAGAAGAGGTCCTATATATAAAGAAAATAATAAAATAAGAAAAAAAAAAAAAAAAACAAGCAAGCTTCAACCTCAAAGCTGCCGTGAGAAAAACAAGGAAGAAAAGTTGTTGTTTTACAACAACATTTGAATGGGTTTTATGGGGGAATAATTTAATTTAATTAATTTAATTATTTAAAATATTATAATTATCATTAATTAAATCAACCAAATATTGGCCCAAAAACAAGGAAGGAACCGGCCCCAATAGACAAAGAAAGAAAAATTGGGTCTTTGGCCCAATTTGGAAGAGAAAGGATTGGGCTAAAAATAAAACAGTCCAATTAATATGGCCTTTTGGACTTAGAATCAATTAAATACAATTAATAACCGCGAAATTTTCTGGCCCAAAATTCCGGGTCGTTACAACTAGAGCCTCGATCGAGGCATGATTTCGGTAGCGTTAAAGGCGCTTTAATAGTGTCAATGGTGCACCTAGACTACAGGTTTCCCGACAAACCGAATCATGACCTCTACAGGTAAGTTCTCACTTGTATTTAAGTGAACCTGGGGTTTAGAACGCTTATGCGTTCTTATAGTCGTGGTCTTGGGATAGAGGAGCTAGCTTGGGGGAGCTGATCTTGGGGTATGTTTGATTGTGGTTGTTTGTGGTTGTGTTTCTTAGTGTTTGTGATAATATAGTGGTCATTGGGGCAATATCCAGGTCCTGCTCCCGTTTTGAAAATCGAAATGCATTTTAGTGCTTTGCATACTAGTTTATTTTCGTAGTTTATTTTTCTTTTCTTATTTTCCTTAGTTTCTTTTTATTAGTTTTTGCATACTAGTTTATTTTTGTTGTTTATTTTCTTTTATTTTTCTCCATTTTTGCATGTAGCTTATTTTCATAGTTTATTTTCTTTTATCCCTTTTATTTTTCTAGGTTTAGTCGTCTCCCGATGACGAAACTAGGGGAATCCTTATAGGTACTTTTCTTTCCTTTAGAGTCTCGAGTCCGCACAATGTTCAATGCTTTTTGCTAACTCTTAGGATAAAATACTTTTCCCTTTTAGAAGAAGACTTTAGGACTAGATGTGTATCCAGGTCGGTTTGTGGTACGAGGTTGTCCCTTGTTTAGTTGACGCTAAGTCGGTGGTTTTTGAACCTAGGTGAGGTTTCGAGCTCCTGCCTTAATTAGACCCTTTAGGGTTATTCATTTCTGAGCGTCGCATTGTATCCCTCGTCGGTTTTAGTTTGTTTGTTTCTTTTGGCTCTGATTTTTGACTTGTGGATTGCTACCGCCCTTTCGAGACTTGGAACATGATTTAGTCACCATCTTACGTCACAGCATCGAGTTTTATTTTCGGTCCTTGTAAATTTTGTAATAGTGTAATTATTTGAGTATTGTAACTCCTTCTCTAAAAAAAATTAAAAAAATAAAATTATTAATTAATTATGTTTATTATGTCGTGTTTTTAGTTCTAATTGTTTATACGCTTGTTCTTTTTGTTTCTTCAAAAAGAAAAAATGTACATAATTAGAGAAGGAAATAGTAGTTTTCTTAGCCGACCAGTGTCCTATTGTAAATTATCCTAACGGTCGGTCGGTAGTTATTTGTAGTTTCGGACCTTGTATGTAAGATGCTATGACCTTAAGCCTTGTTGATTTCATATTCTCGACAGGTCTCATTTTTGGTATGCGGCGTCACTTGTCAAGTTTCGAGAGATGCTAACTCCGGCGAGACGTGAGTGTGCTTTCCTTTGTTCTTCATGACTCCCTCAAGGAGTATTTTTCCCACCACCGACTCATGTCTGAGATTATTCAAGGGTATTTGACGGTTGTTAGGTTGTTTAGGCTTGGATACCTCGTAGTCCTTTAAGGTTCTAATGTGTGAAAGGTTTCATTCCCTTGTTTAGTTAGTTCCTAGCATTGGGTTTGTGTGCCTTAAGACTGTAATAGGAGTCTTTAGTCCGTTGTAGAATTCCTCTCTTGAGGGATTTGTCGAACTCTTCGTGCGGTAGTTGCTTGGGGACAAGCAACGAGCTAGCTTGGGGGGGTTTGATAGCTGTATTTAGTTAGTATTTTTCTTAGCTTTTATTTATTTTCTATTTTTATTTAGTTTTTGTTAGCATTTTTAGGCTTTTTAGTTTTGTTTTGTTTCGGTAGTCCCCTTTCCCTTTTTCTATGTGATTTCCTCTATTTTGCTTTGTTTTTGTGTTTTCTTCCCCTTTTGCAGGTCCCCGAGTCTATTTCGGAACCAGAGGAGGCAAGCCGGGAACCTCGAGGAAGCCACAGAGTCATTTGTCAATGTTGGAGCTAAGAAGGCCTCAGCGAGCGCTAGGAATTCCTCAGCGCCCGCTGAGATGGTTTATGTGTTTCAAGGCAATTTGTAAGAAGAAAAGACAGTAGGTTATCTAGGCCATGGCAGTGGCCGCTGATGGATTCCCAGCGGCCGCTGATTTTGAAGCTAATAGGGCATTATGAGCACACATAAAAGAACAGCGGCCGCTGACCCCAACTCAGCGCCCGCTGTCCCTCTCCCCTGTTTGAGGTAGTAGAGCTCCCACGTGCTTGCAGCGCCCGCTGAGTTCGTTTCAGCGCCCGCTGACCATAATTCTTACCAGCACGTAGCCTAGTTTAGTAGGTCTCAGCGGGCGTTGTCATCGCCTCAATGCCCGCTGTAGCGGCTTTGTACGTTTTTTTTAATTACTTTTCTTTTCTTTTGGATGAGTTTTTGGGGAGTAATATTTATACTCTTCTCCCATCTTTTAACCTAGCTAGCTGATGTATGGCTTTCTTCTTCAATCTTCTTGTAATTTACATTTAGTTCTTGATTTATGCAGGTAGTGTAATTTCTTCATCTTCTACTTCTTGTTCTCCTCTTCAAGGTACTTTTATTGCTTTCTTATTTGCTTTGATTTCTTATTCTTTGTTGTTATTTATTGATTTCTAGTAGTTGATAGTTGTTGTTTTGATGTTTTTAGTTTTTAGATTTAATTAATGTTATTAGTTTTAGTTTTAATTATAACTATTAATTTAGTTATGTAATTATTAATTAGTTGTGAGTAGTTAATTTCTAGGGTTTGAGTCAAACTTCTCAAATCCTCCATATTTGTGGTTTAGTTGTTTCTTGGTTTCGGTTGTGATTTTGTTGGTACTGAAGGTTCGATAATGTTGAGTCTCGTGCCTAATTAACATTAGACTCATAAAAGATCCCCACCTAAGGACCGAAAGGTGAACGTGGGTGATGACTCCCTTAGCCCGATTGATGGAAGCACCACGAAAGTTGGGCCTTCAATCAAGGGAAAGTTATCGGTCTTCATGAATTGTGCTTATGACTAGTTAGATCTCCCGCCACGAAAGTAGGTTTGTGTACGTCTTCCCGGTCGTCACACTAGTTTGAAAGAGTAGTGTGATCTTAGAACGACCTGCCCTTATCCATGACCTAAGTCTAAGTTTCGATTGATTCATAATTCATGGTGGTATGAGTTGTGGATCTCTTACCCTAGTCCCTTTTATTCTTGTTTTCATAGTTTAGTTTTAGTTAGTTCCCTTAGTTCTCTTCGCCTCTCGCGACCATCATTTGACCTAGCTTGTAACACCCCGTATTTTTGGGGTTAGAAGTTTAGATAATAAGTTTGTCTTTCCTATTGTCTTAAAAATTTATTTCGAAAACTATTAATGAATTCCCTGTTTTATAAATGGAAAATCTTTTTAAATTAGTTTCCGGGAATTTATGTTATTAATATTTTATAAAATTGTCAAACAAATTTCCCTTTTGTTGGCCATCCTATATTCTTTCATTTGGCCTCAACCGTTAGGTTCCTAAAACCCCATCTTAAAGCAATTCAAGGTTGTGGACCGACTCAAATTTAATGTGAATTAATGACGAGTTGGCTAAGTAGGGGTTAGAAGTAATTTTAGTCCCTTTCTTGGTAACCGGACTTGAATAGCCTTTTCATATGATTTCTGGCCCAAGTTAAAAGTTGGCTTTGAGAATAATAATCCAGTTCAGGAATTCATTTCAAGTTCAAATACTATTTCAGTGTTTGGACCATACTTCTTATCTTGGCCCAAAATAATTCAAGCCCACTTCTTTTCCTTCTTTCCATTTGATCAGTTTTCAATCCCTTTAATTATCTTATTATCCTATTTTATTGTATTATATCTTTTAATGGATGTAACCTAATATTTTCCTAAAGGTGGTTACACATTTATCCTAATTATTTCTTCTATTTGTTAACCAATAATACCCTCTAATTATGTCATTCCCTATTTTCTCTAAGCGGTTACCCTTTCCTCCTTATAATTATTTGGACCAGGATCATCTTATTTCTCCATCATTTTTCCCTCTACCTTTCCTTTCATTTTCCTTTAATCCTTTTATCCTGATTATTTTATTTATTTTAATTATTCTAACCATTCCTTTTAGTTTCTTTTAATACCTTTTAATTAAATTTGCCCCTATTCTTTTCCCCTTCCTTTTATTTATTTAATCTTATGACCTTACTTTATCCCAATCATTAAACCCAAGGCCCCTTATTAATTTATTTTATTTATTTTATTTTATTTTATTCTATTTTCGACCATAATTAGCAAGCCTAATTATTGATCTTGGCCCAAATCTTCTACATTGTTTTACTAAGTAAAACCCCCCAAAGAGTCGGCCCCTTCCTTTTTATTTTCTTTATTTGACTAATTCAATTTATTTACTAAAATTATTAAACTAGATATCCATAGTTGACCTTACCCCAAAAATCTAGTTTTTATCCTAACTACCCTACTAAAATTTAGGAAACAACAACACCCTTATTTTTACTATGGTAGCCGGCCAACTAAGAGGAAAAGAAAAACAAGAAGAACTTCTATAACTTTCTCCCTAAAAACAGTAATCACAAACAAAAATCACAAACTGTTCCAAACTTCATTCATTTGATTCCACCTCAAGAATTGAAGAAAGAAGCCAGGAAGAGACTTTAGGAGGGCCGTGTGACACTCGAATCATACCCTTCAATAATAGGTAATTAGTTTGCTTTAATTTACTTAATCTTTAGGATAGATTAGTTATATAGTTTTTAGAATAAGTTTAGAACTACTTAGAATTGTTTAAAATTGTGATGAATATGATTGGAATTGATTGCTGATATAAATTGATAAATGTCGAGTGGCCCTAGTGTATTTCATGATGTTTTGTTGACTTATTTACTTGTTCTATCATGATCCATGCTTGTTCTATGATTCTTGTTCACTAGAATTGATGAAAATAATTAATGAATGATGTTATGTGATGAACGAATATTGGCCGAGTATTATACCAATGGTTCGAATGATTTCTAAGCCCAAAACTTGATCTTTATGCTTAAATCTTGATCTATTATTAATCTTTGATGATAATCTTGAATTAATTATTAATCTAGTATAATTCTTGAAATATAAAGATTTAACCTCGATCGTTCCCTTGACATAACCGTGTGATGATCTTGATTTGATCATCAATTGGTTCGAAAATCTTGTATATATTTTTGTTTAATTAATCTGGTATTATGGATTTAAATCTTGATATTACTTGAATTTAGAAGGAAAGAATTAATTAAGTTTATTTTATGTAAAATGCCGTGTGGAATGTTAGAATTAAAGGATTGATTTTTACTTGTTTTCTTGATAAAAGATTAGACTAAGAACTCGACCTTGATATTATTGAAGTAATTAATTAAAGCTTGTAATTTGTAAAACTTGATCAATTGATTGGAGAACACTTGAAAAAGTAGAATGGGTTAAGGAATAAAAAGGCTAGATTTTTATGTTTTGATTAATTAAAAGAAACTAGATTTTGAATATGTTACTTTAATTAATTATTACTTGTAATCTATATCTATTATTCAATGAATTGTATAATTTGTGATGATGGATTATTGAGTTAATGCTAATGAAGGAGCCGTGTGGTTTGGTAAGTGCAAGGGTAAGTTTCGACTTTTGTTCTTGAATTGGTTGAATTATATTAACGAATTATGAATATTGCATGTCTTTACGTATGAACTCGTTGAATTGATTAATATTGTTGCATGGGAATTTTCGAATGATTGGTTGTCAATTTGTCGAGTGTTTGGGTCATGAACTAGAGTTTTAACTTTTTAGTTAAGTTAAAGTTGAGCTAGAATTGATAGAAGTTAAAGTCGTGTCAATTAAAGTGAAAGTGTGAACTGGAATATTGAGCTTGAAAAGATATAAACTATGAAGTGACCGCCTATCTAGTGGCTAAAGTGCCATGAACGTAGGTTTAGTCGAAGCCACTGTCCCTTCTGCGGTTTTGGGACAGTTCTGGATCCCAGTGCTCGGGAACATGACCCTTCGTGGTTGACCGATGAGACAAGGAAAGTTGGGGAAGAGTTAAGGTTTCCCCTACGAGCATATGACTGTGTCACGGATTAGCACTTGAATTGAACTAGAACTTAAGAGTCAATAGTGGAGTCTAGAAGTGGATTAAATTTGTCTTGAGAGTCTTGGTTGAACATTCTGTTATGATTGGTTTCCGCTGCGTACTTGCTTTTGAATATCTTTGAATGACTATTCCTGTTGACTGGTTGACTGTTCAGTTATTATATTCTAATTATTATGTTTCTAATTGTGTTCTACTGATTAAGTAGAACAATCTAATTACTCCCCACTGACTGTGGACCCCAAAATCCTTTTCAGGTACAAGAGATGAATGATTGGGTCACGCAAGGGTTGGGATTGTGAGCTGGCGAGAATAGTAGTTTAGTTAATTCCTTGTCATTTCTAGCCTTTGAAATAACTTTTTAGTGGATTTTCCGTAATTGATTAGTAACCTTGGACTTTGATGATATAACTATTTTGGTTCATTTATTGTTTATATTGAATAATTTGAATTAAGTTTAGAGCTTCCGCTGTTATTAATGAATTTGTTATTAAAAGATTGTGGTTATTAGGTTAAAAAATATTTTGTAGATTTATTTAAAAAATATTTTGTAGATGTATTAAAAGATTGTTATTAAAAAAATATTTTGTAGATGTATCCGTGTTGTTGTTTTCTCCGAAAACAGCGTTGCTAAAATGCAGGTCGTTACATAGCTTGTTCGACGCTCATGCTTAGACTAGTGCAGCGTACCTTCCCCGTGTTCGACACCCCCACTCTTATTACGACGGGGGTTTTTATTTGGTGAAAATCCCTTCTATCAACTCACTCAGCCAAGAGGATGGTCGAGTGAGACATTTTTTGAATGTTGCTTGCAACACACCCCCTCAGCCCACATAAAGGCCGAGGCAGGGAGTTGCAAGCAACCTCCCATTATACACCCCATCGACCTATAGAACAGCCGAGGTAGGGTGTTGAAAACAATCTTCTAAAATGCACTCACTCAGCCCAAATGATGGACGAGTGAGATAAAAACACAAGCATAACTATATGAAGATATAAATATAATTACTTGTATAAAAGGGGGACTTACAACAGTCTCGTTTCGTCTTTCCTTCCAAGACTGCATCTTCAACACGTACAAGGCGTCGAGGTAAGCGTCGCCTGTCAACTCGCCCTTCTTGTAGGGTGGAAGGTCAGCCATGGCAAGCTCTAAAAAAAAGTGAGAGAGAGATTAGCAACAAACAAGATATTATCTTACACATAAAGTTGAAGGTCTCACATTACCTGGTTCCATGGCGAGGCCTAGTCCAACAACAGACAAAAACCTTGGGTCCCGGAAGAATATCCAATCAGGGACCCAAACCTTTGGAACATAGCTTTTCTTATTCCTAGCAAATTTGACTGAGGTTTTGAAAGCATCACTCCTTAGAACCTCACCGTCCCGTTGATGAGTAGGAGGCAAATCAACATCTCGGCCACATAAGTAGGGGGCCGTGTTGATACGATTGAGTTTATTGGCAAACTCCTGGTCTTCAGTATAGACATACAGAAAATGCTTCCGCCAGTTTTTCCACTTGTTATTTTTAGAGAATGTCATCTGATATGTAGGTCTGGTGGCAAGAAAGTACCAGGAGTCGCAATTATTCTCGACTTTATTCAAATAATGCATGTTAGCAAAACAAGGGAAAGACATGTGGTATCCCATGATTTTGCAAGTGGCTATGTATCCAAAAATGTTAGCCCAAGAATAGGGGGTAAGCTGCCATAAGCCTAGACCATACCCCCCTAACACTTCTAAAATAAATGGGTGAAGAGGGAATCTGAGGCCTTGGTCTATCACGGCCTCATAAACAGGAATTGCCTTCTTAGGAAGGACTCGTACATTCACCCCCACTTTGGGGACGCCTAGAGTATACCCCTCGCCAAAAGCACATTCTTTCGTCATTGTCTCCAAATTGGATGCATATAGGTCATAGCAAGTCTCTTCCTGCTCACACATCATTGGATCATAATAATGCTCGGCCCTCTTGGCAGGAACCCTAGAAGACTGACCAGCCTCGACCTGTTGATCTCTCTCCCGGCTCGGCTCACGCTCCCCTTTAGCCTCTGGCCTCTCAGAACCTGAAGGTCCCAGGCCGGTCTCTTGGTTCTCATACACCTCAGTCTAACCCAGCTCGTTGGCTGTGTCCTCGGGTATAGGGCTGCGGCTTCTTAATCGCGCAGTTTGTTTCACCCTTGCCATTGTACCCTACAAAGGTACGAAGGTAAGAGTTTTTAGAGGGGAGTAAGAAAGGTTCGAGCTCAACCAAGGAGATCGACTAGGTCCAGAAACTCTAGACTCTTTGCTACTGGTGGACTCGGTCATTTTATTACTAAAAAATAAAAGAAAACGACCAACCCCTAATAACTAAAGCAACAATAAGTAAGGAAAGAAAGGTATACCTGAATGGAAAGATAGATCGCTCGAACAAACAACTTTGGAAGAAAACTTCACGTTCCAGCAAAATCAACACCAAATTCTTCACAAATTCCTCAGGAAATAAATCAAGAATCTCACTTCGATCCAATATCAAGAGAATTTTTCAAGTTTTTACTCAGACTCTCTCTCTCTAACTCTTCTCTCTAAAAGGTGATGATTGTAAAAAAGTGTTTATGAAAATGATTAGGGGGTATTTATAGAACCCCAATCATTCTCAAATTTCAAAAATTTCCCTATTTTCCCTCCAAAGTTGGTTAGGAGCTTTAATTAAAGAAGAATTGTTCAAAAGAGGAAAAATTAGCCTAATTTTCCCCCTTTTGAGGGGCAAGTGTTACTACCAAAAATAATGGCCCACATGCTTAAGTAAGGCCCAGCAAATAAGAAGATCCAAGAAGAGGTCCAAAGTGTTAACACCGCCCAATTCAACGGTTGAGCCCAAGATGTTCAGAAGCCCAACAGAAGCCATTAAAGCAAGGGCCATGTGGCAGCACCTTATAGTTCCACGTGTCAGAGCATTATAGGGCCACGTGGAACCACACTATGACGATATCTGGCAAGTTAAAGTTCAGCATTAAATTCAAGCCAAAACATTAAAATGGATGGAAATATGTAAAACTTGTATCCCACATTGATAGTTTACAAAAGGATGTGAGGAGATTCTTGTATATAAGAATTAATGTAATGATTAATGCGCAGATTCCCATATTTGCTGATTTGACAAGACATAACTTGTAATTGTCAATTAACCTTAATCCATCTTGATTAACAACAATTTGAGTTATTATTATCTTTTGGCACTTTTATTTTCTTTTCTATTTACTTCTTCCTTTATTATTGCATTTATTACTATTTGGATCAAGTTTGTAGCATAGAATTAGTTAGCTCTCTCCTTATTTACAAAAGACCCTAAAACAATTGTCATTAAAATAATTAAATTAATTAACAAAGATTAACAAAACAAGATTAATAGTGATCATAAATTATAAAAAGATTGAAACTTTAATCCTTTAAACTTTCTTCAACCATTCGAAAATTTTAAAGATTAGAAGGAAACAATTTTTTATTAATTCAAGACTTGTATTAAATCATAGGATTAATCATAAAAACATGCATAATTCAAGAATTAATCATAATACACTCGAAAAATCCATGCTTTTAATATACATCATGCTCGAAATTTTCATGAAACATTGTCAATAATTATCTTGCTAAAAATTAGATTCAAACATGCATTTAATAATCATAGTTCATAATTAAATTAAAGATATTATAATTAGATCATATAAAATCAACAAAGATTGGCAAAATTCATTCAAGAACACAAAAAGATTCATGATTCCATACCTTCACATAGTTCGAAATTCATAAAAACAAACAAGAATTAATTCTACAATTTTAATCAATCCTAACTTTACTATATGATCTATTAATCCAAACCTAAGTGAGTTAGTCTAGTAACCTTTAATTAGGAAGACAAAAACAAAAGAAAAATCTTTGCTTTGGCACGGTTTTCCACACGGCACACACACAATCACAACACTTAGAGAATTTTGATTGAGGTTTAAAGTTTTGAAAAGAAAGTTTTAAGTTTAGGACCCTTGTTGTAATGACCCGACTTTTATAAGCTGTCGATTTACGAAGGAAATCGACAAATGGATCATCACCAAACAAAAACATTCTAAGATATTATCAAAATTAAACATTTAAACTTAATTCCAGAATTTATTTTAATAATCATTTAATTAACTAATGGAAGGTTCAAAATGAAATATTATCCGACTATTAAACAACTACGTAAAAAGTCTAATCCCAACAAGCTGGGTGAAATCAAAGAATAAATAAACTAATAAATAGTAAAATAAGGCTCGGGTTTCTTCTATGATTCTTGCGAGAACACACATCCCCACCCACACGAAAGCTAGATCAAACTTGAGCATCATCACCTGAAATGGGGGGTCCACCGTCAGTGGCGAGTAACTAGGATGTCCCACTCAAATGTGGAACTATAAATCATATACTTCCTCCGTAAATGAAAAATTGCAACATTTGCCACATTTGGATGTTTTTAAAAAATTGCAACAAACTTGTCACTTTTTATTTTGGGTAATGTTTAACATATTTCTCTCTCCTACTTTTATTAATCTACTAACTTTTATTTCTCTCTCCTACTTTTTCTACTCTACTAACTTTTATTTCTCTCTCCTACTTTTATTAATCTACTAACTTTTATTTCTCTCTCTTACTTTTTCTACTCTACTAACTTTTATTTCTCTCTCCTACTTTTACTAATCTACTAACTTAAACACACTTATAAAATTTTTTTGGGAGTCCGTGACCTCCCCCTTTGTTGCAATTTTTCGTTTACGGAGGAAGTAATAGAAAGAATCAAAGCATAAATCACATAACATCAATGGATCATCATCAAATACCATCTCAAATAGCAACATTAATTAGACATACGCAGCGGAAATCATACAATAACATGCATAAAAAAAACAGAAGTCACACGAAAATACCATAATCATCCCAGTGCTTACTTATCATTTCATATTATTACCCAAGTATCATACTTAACTTATCTTTAATAATCCATGGACCGGTCATTATAGCTCGTAAGGATGCCCGTGTACATCCCAACTTTCCTAAAATGCGTCGGGTAGAACCCATGTATCCTACCCGTAGCTCTCCTTTGCAAGAACTAAGCCTAAGCTACGGCCATAACTCCTAAATAGTAGCCTGTGTACTACTACTTAGACGACTACACATCCTAGAATCCAGAACTGCCCAGAGACCGCAGAAGGGCAGTGGCTTCGACTTAACCTAGTCTGGCGACCCGTGTATAGCCAAACAGGCGTCCACTTCTTAACTTATAAACTTATCTTATCTTATCGCCATGGTCATCGGGAGACCAATAATCATCTTATCATCTTATTGTCTTATCGTCTTATCGTATCATTCTTATTCATAGTCAACTCTTATTCTTACCAATTTAACTTACTTCTTTAATTCCATTTTATTCCTTAAAAATAATCCTTAAATAATAAACTAAATTATTATAAGCTAAAATAAAATTAAATCATCCTTCTTATTAATTAACAAAATATTCGGCCACTTCATAATAAGTTAACAAAAGTTAATTCTTTTCATTAAACACATAAACAATTCTTGAATTAAAAAATTAATCATAAAATAAATCAAAGAATCATCAAACAATTAATTAACTAATCAAAACAAGATCAAAAATTACTCTTTTTTTACCTATATGACAAGTAACGACCCGTCTTTTCGTGCAACGACGTTAGCGGAATTAACGTCGAAAACAAGTTGTCACCAATCGAATCATTAAAGGATACACTATATATATTCAACAAAGGAAGGAAAACTTATTATTGCAAATCCCAAAAGGTTTTTCCAACAACTGGAAAACATACTTAAAAGATTAAAGGAGAATTCTACAACTTTAACAATTTGTCCAAAATAGACTCAAAGTAAACTATCCTAACAACCAGAAGTTAGGAGCCTATGACTCATCACTCATCACACCAGCCC
Organism: Salicornia ramosissima; assembly: GCA_951394345.1. NCBI lineage: Eukaryota > Viridiplantae > Streptophyta > Magnoliopsida > Caryophyllales > Amaranthaceae > Salicornia > Salicornia ramosissima. Next base: position 32,293,262 of record OX596237.1, read on the forward strand.
GGCACTACTCATCAACCTGCTCACCTGTAAAATAAGGGGGGTCCACCGTTAGTGGCGAGTAACTAGACTGTTCCACTTAGCAGTGGAACCAAAAAACATAAAATAATAGATCAAATAATAGGCAAGGCATGAACAATTCATTCATCAATCATAGTATCAAGTAAAGCATCAACAGCGACATACAAGATAATACATAGGCAGCGGAATAACAACATGATCATCGTATATCATACCAAAAAGGTTTACAACACTCAAACATCAATGTAATTGTAACGACCCATAATTTAGCAGCGTTGTTTTCGGATAAAACAACATTACAGATCATTATTACTTATAAACTTTTAATAACCCATTCCTTATTAACAGCGGAAGCTCTAATCCTAAATCATATTATTCAATAAAACCATTAAATAATCCATAATAAATATTATTCCAAAGTCTAAAAATACTACAAACTGAGGAATTTCACTAATTCCTATACAAAGGCTAGGGATAAACAATGAAATAAAATAGACTAATAAACTAGCTCGCACACAATCCCAGCCCTTGCGTAACCAAATTCAATCACCACCTGTACCTGAAAAAGGATTTTGGGGTCCACAGTCAGTGGTGAGTAATTAGATTGTTCTACTTAATCAGTAGAACACAATTAGAAACATAATCATTAGAACAGATCAACCAAATAGACAAATATATCATCATGAAATCATACATAAACATCATTAATCAAGTACGCAGCGGAAACAATCATAATCAATCTCATAACTAAAACCTTCTATAATATCTTATTCAATTCTAGATCTCTTGACACCTCCATTGACTCTTCTATTCTATTCAGTTCAGGTGCTAATCCGTGACCAGTCATATGCTCGTAAGGGAAACCTTAATTCTTCCCCAACTTTCCTTGCTCATGCCGGGTCAACCACGAAGATCTACTTCCCGGCACTGGGATCAAGAATTGTCCCAAATCCGAAGATAGGACAGTGGCTTCGACTAAACCTATGTTCATGGCATCTTAAGCCACTAGATAGGCGGTCACTTCATAGTTAATCATCTTTTACATTTTAATTCTGTTCTGTTCTCTTTTCCAGTTCACAATTCAATTCCTTATTGACACAACTTAACTTCTATTCAGTTCTAGCTCATCTTAACTTGACCCAAAACTCTAACTTAATACTTGTACCACACGGCATTTATAGTAATAAAACAATAGTTAAATCAATTCCTTAAATAACATATAACAATTTAATAAATCAATTCAAATCAACCAATAATCATACAAATTAACAATCATCAACAATTATTGCTTTAAACTTGATAAAAACTCTCTTTTTCTTGATTAACACCACACGACAATCTCAAAGAAAGGTAACAAGATTCATTCTTTAATATAATTAAACATAATAATCCTAAATCAATCATATAAACTTAATTATAAACAACAAAATCATAATTTAAACAATGAATTATTATACAAGAACCAAATCGAGATCAAAAACCATTCTTTTTGGCAAGAATACTACACGGCCCTCATAGGCTAAAATCAACTTAAAGATTAAATTCAAGAAACCATCTTATCATGATCAAATCAAAGATTACATTCAAGATTATCATTAAGGATTCATTAAAGATCAAGATTATAATATAAAAATCATATTTTTCATCATGAAAATATTCGAACATAGCATGGGTTCACGGCTTTTCACACGCACAACATTCATACTATTCTACAATAATTATTCAATAACTTAGGCTAGCAAGAATCAAAGATTAAGCATAAACTATAGATTTAAACAAGTAAACATGCTTGGAAATCATCATACACCCTTGCTTACCACTCGACAATCTTAGCATAACATCATCATGCAATTCGAAACCTTAATCTATCATACCCTAAGCAATTCTACACAATTCTAAACAATTCTAAGCATGATCAATCCTATTCTAACAATTATATAACTAATCTATCCTACAGATTAAATAAAGCAATCTAATTACCTGTTGTTGGAATATGTGGTTCGAATAATCAAAGGATTCATGGTTTTCTTGGTGTTTCTTTGGTTTAGTTTGGTTTCTAGATCAATCTTTAAGGTTTGAAGCAATAGGAAAGGGTTAGGAATAAGCAGTAGTTGATTCTTGAAAGAAAGAATAAATAAAACAATTTTTTGGTTATTACTCCCCTAGTGTGCCGTGTGAAAATAAGGAAAAATAGGGGCTTTGGGTTCCTATAATTTAGTAGTAAGGATAGGAGAGGTTAGGAGAAAAATATGGTTTTTTGGAATAGGTTCAAAATAGATATAAGAATAATATTATTGGTTAAACAAATTAAATAAATTAATTAAAAGAAAAGGGTGAAGGTGGGCCGTGAGATTACAAAAAATAAGGAGTTGGTGATCTCCTAAAATTTAGTAAAAAATAGGTAAACAGATGTAGTTTCTTTAGGCTCAGTCAAAAATAGATAAAGGCTTTTAATAATATTGTTTAAAACAAAAGAAATTAATTTAAAGAAAAATATAATAAGGAGGCCGTGAGATAGAGGTAAGGAAAGGAAATAATCGGGCTCAGGTTTTAGCAAGATAGGATAAAAGGTTTAGGCCATGATCAAAATAATTAGATTGCTACAACAAATTAATAATTAATTAAATAATAATCAATTAAATAGTTAATTAATTATATATTTAATTAATTATGAAAAATTTAAAATATCCCGAAATTTCGGGGTATTACAGCAATGAATAACATCAATAGACATCAAGAATATTGATCAGTCCATTTAGGACCTATTTCTTAGCTTCTTTTAGCTCGAGTTTTGGTCGTTCTCGTCTTTGTTTTATCGTTTTTAGGGTGTTTCAGCTTAGTTTTGAGTTTTTCTTAGGTTTTATTTGTTTTTGTGTTAGTTTGGTTCTTTTTGCTAATAATTGGATAAAATATATGTTGCTTGAGTTGTATCGTGTTTTGTGCAGATAATTTCGGGCTTTGAACGGGTCGTGAGAGGTCCCGAGCGGATTCCGAGGAGCCGGGATTGGCACCAAGGTCACAACGGGGCACTTAGGGAGCAAGAAGGCCTAGATTTGAAGGCTACACGACCGTGCAGGCTAGCAGTGCACGGTCGTGCAGATCGTGCAACCCCTCTTTCCCAGGCCACGATCGTGCAAGTTACAGCTGCACGATCGTGCAGCCCCCTCGTGCAGAGATCAGAAGGTCCCTTTCTGATCTGCACGATCGTGCAGGCTATCCTTGCACGATCGTGCAGATTTCACTTCGTTTCACCACGATCGTGCAAGGTTCAATTGCACGATCGTGCAACTAAGTTGCACGATCGTGCAGCCTATTATTGTACGATCGTGCACGGTGCAGCTCGTGATTTTGTTTAATTAGCCATGTGCTTTGTAATTTTTAGTATAAATAAGGGGCTTAGGCATTGTATTAAAAAAAGTTTTTCTGATTTTAGAATAGTTTTTAGCTAGCATTAAACACACTCTCAAGTAGTAGATTTCTCTCTCAAGATTTGAATTCAATTCCAAGTTTGAACATTGTTCTTAGTTCTTGTTTCCAATCCTTGTAAACCAAGATTCCATTAGTTTCAATTAAAGTTCAAATCAGGTTTTGTTTTAGTTTTCATTGTTAATTTTGTTGAGTTTCTTAATTTCTTGTTATCATTTTAGTTTCATTAGAATTAGTTTTGAATTCATAGAATAGTTTAATTTGAATTTCATGATTTTAGCTTTAATGGATTGCATTAGTGAGTAGTTCCTTTTCTAAGGATTGGATGACTTGATGTTATAGATTTTGGGGGTTAATCATTGGATTGTTGGTGTTTGAATAATCTTGATTGTAATTTCTTGATTGCTAGAGGTAGTAATTAGGATTGTGAATTGATAAAAGTATTTGATGAACTCGGTTTTGGGTTTTGCTAATTTGATTATTCGAGAGAGGTTATCTTAGCCGATCCTACAATTTCCTATCACCTAATCGAGAGAGGGTGTTGGGATTGAGTCCGTTAAGTGCTTTTGAATGTTCACATTGCAATTGAGATAATCGAACATGAATTAAATTCAATGACTATAATTCCTCCGATTGAAGTAACGTTAGGAATTCCAATCTTTAGAGTTTTTAAAGATATTTCCATTTGCATCATTTCGTTTCTTTTCGATTAGGTTTAATTCTTGTAGTTTAGGTCTAATTCGAACTTTCAATCAACAATTAAGATCCTTGGATCATTCTAAATTCACGACTAATTCCGCATTAATTCCTCGTGGTTCGACCCTAACTCCACTAATACTACGTGTTAGTTGTTTAGGTATATAAATTGTATATTTGATAGGCGTCTAGGGCCGCGACACCCTAGAGGCCGGTCAAATTTTGGTGCCGTTGCCGGGGAATTTTTTTCGGTTTCGGTAGTGAATCTTGATCCGAGTTATAGCTTTCTTTTGTTTTTGTTATTTGTTTTTGAATAAATTGTGGTAGTCAGTGCTAATCTTTTTCTTAGCTGTGGTTTTGCATACACACAAGGTCAAGAAGTTTGCCTTTATTCCCGGAAATATCTGAAATAGAACGTGCTTTTCATCATCAACGCCGAGTACAAGAAAGGGAAAGAGTGATCGAAGAACCCGACATAACCATGGCCGGAGGAGGTAATGACGACAATCTATTTAGGGATTTCGGGAATCCCGGAGTTTACGAACTTACCGGGGGTATACAACTTCCAACCACAACGTCCAATTTCACCATCCATCCTCAATATACAAGGATGGTGCAAGCGGACCAATTCTCCGGGAACTTGAACGAAGATCCGATTGCTCACCTAGATCGTTTCTTGGAATTGTGCTCAATGATTCAAACGAGTGAAGTTTCTCAAGACTACATTCGCATGCATTTGTTCCGGCAATCCTTGACCGGGAAGGCCAAGACATGGTTAAAACATTTGAGGCCCAATTCTTTGACGATATGGGGTGAAGTAGCTAAATCCTTTCTAAAGAAGTTCATTCCCAAAGACAAGACCGCGGAATTAAGAAGGAAGATTATGAGTTTTGAACAAGATCCAGATGAATCGTTGGGTGAAGCATGGGAAAGATTCAAGGAGCTCCAACGAGCTTGCCCACATCATGAACTTGCAAAACCAATGTTGATGCGGATTTTCTATGATGCTCTTGATCCTATCTCGAAGGCTCAACTTGATGCCGGGGTGGGTGGTCAAATCAAGACCATTCCCCAAGCTCAACTTGAGGAAAGCGTTGAAGAGGCTATTCAAGATTATGCATGGAGCACTCGAAGAAGGGCGACATCACAAGCTCAAGCTCCCTCTCAAGTCAAAAAGAGTGGTAAGTTTGAGTTAGATCCGGACACCTTGAAGGCCTTCATGGAGAACATCATCGACAAGAAACTTGGCAAGGGTGAAAGTTCAACCGCAAAGCAATCTCAACAAGTCTATCACTATTCTTGTGAGATATGTGGGGGTACAAATCATGATGCTTCATATTGTGGTGGAGCCGACCCGGAGCATGTAGCGGCTATTGGAACTAGGTATGATGGCAACCAATGGGGTCCTAGAGGCGTCCAAGGGTATGGTAACCGGGGTTTCTCCAACAACCAAGGGTATGGTCAAGGTTATGGTCATCCTAACTATGGGAATCAAGGTTATCAACATCAACACTTCAACCAAGGGCAATGGGATTCTCAAGGCTTCAATCAAGGATTAGGGCAAGGTTTCAATCAAGGCTTCGGTCCAAGTTTCAATCAAGGATATGGTAATCAATTTCAAGGTCCACCGGGTAATCAATTTCACCAAGGGGGTCCACCGGGTAATCAATTTCACCAAGGGGGTCCACCGGGTAATCAATTTCAACAAGGCTACAACAACAATCAATGGGGTTCTAATCAAGGGGGATCCACTAGTGACAAGTTCATCCCGCCTCCTATGAGACAACAATCATCAAGGCCTCCATTCACCAATTCTCAACCATCTTCTTCATCATTTCAAAGTCAAAAGCAAGACCAAAGTCAAGGAACGGATTCTAGCCTCAAATTGATCATGCAACAATTACAAGCAATTCAAATGGAGCAAAAAGAAGAAAGGGCCCACCGGAAGATGTTGGAAACTCAAATAGCACAATTGGCCGAGGCAAAGGCTTCATCAACAACCATTTCAACGGTAGTGCCTATCACTTCTTCCTCCACCGATGTGAGACCCATCCTTAGAGTTGAACTTCGTTCGGGCAAGGGGTATGAAGGTCCTAGCATGGAGGAGGAGCCACCACAAGAATCAATTCTGGTCAACCAAAAGAGTCAAGAAAAAGATGAGGAAACGGTTCAAGATAGTGATGCACCATTAAAGAACAAGGAGGTAAATGATCAAATGAAGAAATATGAACCACCACCACCTTACCCTCATAGAATTGTGGAGAGGAAGCTTAATGACAAGTTTGCCCAATTTGTCAACTTGATGAAAGGTTTGCACATCAATGCCTACTTATGCTAAGTTCTTGAAGGATGTGTTTACTAACAAAAGAAAAGTTCCGGATGAGGTGATCCAATTACCTTATCAAGTGAGTGCTTATGTTGACAAGAAGCTTCCTCAAAAACAAAAAGATCCGGGTAGTTTTGCATTACCGGTAAAGATTGGGGATTTGGAACCAATAGGTGCTCTAGCGGATTTGGGGGCAAGTGTTAGCCTCATGCCACTTTCAATAGCCAAGAAGTTGAACTTCATGCTTGTTCCCACTCGGAAAATAATTCAATTGGCGGACCGAACTAATAGATGTCCTTGTGGAGAGCTTGAAGATGTTCCGATCCAAGTTGGGCACGTTTTTGTTCCATGCGATTTTGTGGTGATGGACATGGAAGAGGACCCAACAACTCCTCTCATTCTTGGAAGGGAAGTACTCAAGACCATGGGAGCAATAATTAATTGTAAAAGCAACACTATCACTCTTGAGGTTGCTAATGAGAGGGTTACATTTGAGCTTTCTCATTCTTTAAAAAGTCCCATGGTTGAGAAAATATGCCGGGTTGTGGTGATTGATTATGATATTGAGAGTCTAGGAAGGGTTGCACTCCAAACCCGAGACAAACTTCTTGAGGCGATCCGAGATTCCGGTGACGAGTTGAGATCGAAGGGGTCAAAGCGGTTTGAAACGAAGCTAGAGGAAGCACCAACGTGCTTGCCTCATGAGGATATCTTTGAAGTTTTAGATGCGGTAAAAGGTAAAGAGGAGAGTCCCACGCCTCCTCTCAAGGTAGAACTAAAACCCTTACCCCCCTCCCTTAAGCATGTTTATTTGGATGATGAGGGTCTTAAACCCGTTATCGTAAATGCTAAACTTGATGACCTATCTCTTGAAATACTTCTTGTGGTTTTGCGAAAATATCAAAAGGTCATTGGGTATAGCATTGACGATATCAAGGGTATAAGTCCCACTTTGGTTATGCATAGAATTTCCCTTGATGATGAGAGTGCCTCCTCTATTGAATCTCAAAGAAAATTAAATCCTACCTTGAAAGAGGTAGTTAAAAAAGAAATCATGAAACTACGTGAAGCCGGAATCATCTACTCCGTTCCCAATAGCAAGTGGGTGAGTCCGGTTCATGTAGTTCCCAAGAAAGGAGGCATTACCATCATTGAGGGAGATGATGGAAATAAAATTTCTACTAGAACCGTTACGGGTTGGTGAATGTGTATTGACTATAGAAAACTTAATAAAGCCACCCGTAAAGATCATTTTCCCCTCCCTTTCATTGATGAAATGTTGGAAAGGTTGGTAGGTCATTCACACTTTTGTTTTCTTGACAGTTATTCGGGGTTCTTCCAAATCCCGATACATCCGGATGATCAAGCAAAAACAACATTTACATGCCCTTTTGGAACATTTGCATATCGGAGGATGCCCTTCGGTTTATGTAATGCTCCAAGCACTTTTCAAAGGTGCATGACGACCATCTTTTTCGACATGCTTGAAAAGGAAATCGAGGTATTTATGGATGATTTTAGTGTAAGAGGTTCGACTTTTGACATTTGTCTCGCAAATCTTGAAAAAGTCCTAAGGCGATGTCAAGAAGCGAACCTCATTTTGAATTGGGAGAAATGCCATTTTATGGTTGAGGATGTGATCGTCCTAGGCCATAAATTGTCATCCAAAGGAATTGAAGTAGACCCGGCAAAGGTTGCCGCGATTGAGAAACTTCCTCCGCCATCTTCGGTGACGGGGATTAAATCTTTTCTTGGACATGCCGGTTTCTATCGGCGGTTTATTAAAAAATTTTCTCAAATCGCTAAGCCTTTGACGAATCTACTTCAAAAAGAATTAGAATTTAATTTTGATGAATCTTGCTTACAATCATTTAATTCCCTTAAAAGCCCACTTGTAAGCGCTCCGGTTGTGCAAGCTCCGGATTGGAGCTTGCCATTTGAACTAATGTGTGATTCAAGTGATTATGCAGTTGGAGCAATTCTTGGACAGAAAAGGGAAGGGCGACATGTGGTGATAGCATATGCAAGCAAGACATTAAGTGAAGCCCAAAGAAACTACACAACTACGGAGAAAGAGATGCTTGCCGTAGTCTATGCAATAGAGAAATTTCGCTTCTATTTGATGTGCAACAAAGTGGTTGTCTTCACCGATCACATGGCGGTAAGGTATCTAATGACAAAGAAGGATGCGAAACCTAGGCTCATAAGGTGGGTTTTATTGTTGCAAGAATTTGACCTTGAGCTTAAGGATAAGAAAGGATCTGAAAACTTGGTAGCCGACCATCTATCTCGGTTACCAAGTAATCATATCAATGAAGTAGAGGGTAGCCTTCCATTTATCAATGAGTGCAATGGGGAAACTTTGATGGCTATAGCGACCCACTCCATCCCTTGGTTCGCGGACATAGCAAATTATTTGGCAAGCGGTGAAATACCGTATGGGTACTCATCCAAAGAAAAGAAAAGGTTTTTCAAGTTGGTTAGGCACTATTTTTGGGAAGACCCGTATTTGTTTAAAAAATGTGCGGATGGGTTATTCCGGAGATGCGTAGGAGAACATGAGGTCCGGGAAATCTTTGAAAAATGTCATACCCATGTGTGCGGGGGCCATGGAGGACCAAGGAAGACTATAGCACGCATTCTCCAAGCCAGTTTTTGGTGGCCAAGCATGACCAAGGAGGTAGCAAACTTGGTAAGAGGTTGTGATAGGTGCCAACGAAGTGGAGGAATTTCCAAAAGAAATGAGATGCCTCAACAAGGAATTCTAGAGGTGGAGCCTTTTGATGTTTGGGGGGTCGACTTTGTTGGGCCGTTTGTGAATTCAAATGGCAATCTATATCTACTAGTAGCGGTTGACTACGTCACCAAGTGGATAGAGGCAATTCTGTCACCTACAAATGATCACAAGGTTGTGGTCAAACTCTTGAAAAAGGTAATTTTTCCGAGATTTGGAGTTCCTAGGGTGCTTGTTAGTGATGGTGGATCTCATTTCGCCAAAAAGCAATTTGAAAAGTTGCTAGTTAAGTATGTAGTTCATCACAAGGTAGGTCTACCATATCATCCTCAATCTCAAGGCCAAGTTGAAGTTTCAAACCGGGAAATCAAAAACATTCTCACTCGGGTGATCAACAAAAATGGAAAGGATTGGTCACTCAAGCTAGATGACACATTATGGGCTCTCCGGACAGCTTACAAGACTCCGATTGGAACCACCCCTTTCCGGTTGGTTTACGGGAAGGCGTGTCATTTACCAGTAGAGTTGGAGCATAGAGCTTGGTGGGCATTGCAAGAGCTTAACATGGATCTAGTCAAGGCGGGTGAGAAAAGATTGGTAATGTTGAATGAGCTCGATGAGCTCCGGTTCAATGCCTATGAAAACATGAAGTTATATAAGGAGCAAACGAAGAAGAGGCATGACCGGATGATTCTATCCCGGGAATTCAAAATTGGAGATAAGGTACTTCTCTTTAATTCAAGACTTAAGCTATTCCCCAGAAAATTAAAATCAAAATGGTCGGGACCTTTTGAGATTGTGTCCACCCGGCCATATGGCTCATTCGAGATTAAGGGGTCGGATTCTACATTTTGGGTCAATGGGCAAAGATTGAAGCTATACATTGATAATAATGACCCGAAATACATTGGGAGGTTGATTCTCGAGTCGGCCTCGGTTTTGGACACATGAGCTCAAATAATTAAGTCGAGCTAGCGACTATAAAAATAGCAATCCTTATTTATTTAGTTTTTCCATAAAAAAAAGAGAGAAAAATTTAGAAAATAAAAAAATAAATTATATTATAGTCAAAAAATCAAAAAAAATTCAAAAAATTCAAAAAAAAAATTCAAAAAAAAAATTTCAAAAAAATAAAAAAATAAAAAAATAAATAAAAAGAAGAAAAGGAAGAAATTGGTGGAAAACAGAGTGCACGATCGTGCAGAGATCAGTGCAAAAATCCAATTTAAGTGCACGATCGTGCAGCTCAACTTGGCACGATCGTGCAGAGATCAGAGAGGTCAGGTATGTATTGCACGATCGTGCAGGCTAAGTCTGCACGATCGTGCCAAGGTCAGTGGGTTTGGGAGGAAAGTTGCACGACCGTGCAGGCTAAGGCTGCACAATCGTGCAGAGATCAGTGCAAAAATCCAATTTAAGTGCACGATCGTGCAGCTCAACTTGGCACGATCGTGCAGAGATCAGAGAGGTCAGGTATGTATTGCACGATCGTGCAGGCTAAGTCTGCATGATCGTGCCAAGGTCAGTGGGTTTGGGAGGAAAGTTGCACGACCGTGCAGGCTAAGTATGCACGATCGTGCCAAGTTCAGTAGGTTTATCATTAATTTGCACGATCGTGCAGCTTTACTCTGCACGATCATGCAGCACGATTTTTTTTTAAAAAAAATTAGTTTTTAAAACCCTAACCCCCACCCTCTCTCCTCATTTCTCATTCTCCATTGCTCATTCTCCATCATCTTCCTCTCCTTTTCTCCTTCTTTTTTCTCAAATCTTTACCATTTTGTTCTTTCTTCTTCCTTTTCTTCCTCATTTTCATTATTTTTCTCCATTTTCACTCCATTGAAGGTATTTTCTATCCCTCACCATTTCTAGGGTTTGTTTATTTTTGATTTTTGCTTGTTTATTTTAGTTTATTTATGTGTTTATATGCTAGATCTAGTAGTTTATGGCCTTAATTTATGATTTTCATTGGTTTTTGTTCATTTGGTATGTTAGGGTTTGGTTTTGTTCGTTTTTTTTTTGCTATTTCACTTTCGATTTTTTTCCCCCTTTTTTGGTTGTTAGGGTTCATCTTCTTGGAGTGATTTGGTTCATTTTTTTTTGTTTTTAGTTGTTTTGGGATAGGATTTGAGTAGTTTAGGATTTAATTTATTTTCTTTGGATTTAGCTTGTTTTATTTTCTTAGTAATTAAAAAGCATGATTTTAGGTGATTATTTCGTTTTTTTTTATTTTCATAGTTAATTTAATTTATGCTCAATCATGCTCCTTGATTTATAATGCTCCTAATTAGTTTGATTCATATTTGTTTTCATATGCCGTAATTGGTTAATTTTAACCTTGATTGGGTTTATTTTGTAAAAAGTATGAATCATTCTAGTTCTTTGAGTTTATATGATTGAGAAGTGTAATTGAGCATATTTTAATTATTTTGATTTAGTTTGTAATTAATTAATTTTATGAAGATTATTTTGGATTATTCTTTTCTTCTATTCTTTTGAATGCTTGATTGTATTTTTGGAATCTTACTTGCCTGCCTTTTTGTTAGTATGACAGGAAAGCGTCAGAGGAAGGGTAAGGAGGCGGCCTCGACATCCGGGGGCGCCTCTGCCCCTCCTTCGAACACCTTGGGCATAGTGTTCACTAAGGAGCTGCACTTGGCAAACTTCCAGAAGCTGACCGATAGGAAACTACGTCCCACTCTTTTTAATGATTGGGGCGCAGTAGACCTTTTAGGCATTCGGGAAGAAGTCCAAACTATTGGACGCACTTTAGGATGGGAGGAGTACCTCCTAAAGTGCGAGAATACGTATCGGTGTCCAACGTTGGAGTTTCTCTCCACGTTGGAGTACCAGATTAACCCGGGGGTTCAGCGAGGCCCTCCTGGCTGGCCTCGCATCCAGGTAAAATTCCAACTTTTCAATAAACAGCATTTAATTTCTTTAGAAGATTTTAATAAAATATTCACATGGCCTACGGACGGTGTCCTTGGGCCATTTGAATTCACCCCAGTTGAAGGCAACCCCCAACCCTTTTAGGAGGCCATCACGGGGTCTAATTATAGATATAGCGGGTGCGATTGTAAGGCCTCGCAAATCCTCCAGATTGCGTTGCGTTACATCCACCGCGTTTTTTCATTTACATTATTTTTTAAAACAGAGTCGGGTCAACTTCCCAAAGTTGACCTTCTTTTTTTGAGGCACGCTCTAAACCCGAACGACCCCATGGCCAATTGTGGGGCTTACCTTCTCGAGCGTTTGGTATCGATTCGAGATAAGCCTCCAATTGCCATCACTTGCGGTGGGATGATTACCACAATCGCCCAACATTTAAGGTATGGTAATCGTCTCAACAACGGGGATTCCGTCTTGGTGAAGGGCGTGAATAAGTTATCCATGCCCATCTTAAGGGACATGGGGTTTTTTATATCTGACCACCCCCTAACACCCCCATTCACGCTTTTAATTCTTTGGGGATCTAACCGAGTTAAGTGGACGAATTTGCCATCCGACACTAGTCGGATGACTCATCCGCACTTCCTAGCTCCCCCTAGAACTCTTTGAGGACGGGGATGATAGGGGAGGTGATGATAATAATTTTAATAATAATAATGATAATTTTAATAATGCCGGTGCCGATTACACCCAACCTCAATGTGAAGACGTCGAGATGGGGGAGGCGGGGGGGTCTCATCCCCCTCTAACCGACACCCAATTGATCTTGGATCAATTGGCTGAGATACGCCTATCTCAGGAACATTTTTACAACTCGACCCGGGATAGCATTCAAGGGTTGAGGCGTGATTTGGATCACGTGGCAAGGGTTAGTTGGCGTAACCATTTGGCTAACGTCAACCAATCCTTGGCACCTCCTTTCCCAAACCACCCCGACTACCCTCCGGCATATGAGTATGCCTCGGGTCCATTCCAAGAGCCTCCCGCTTATAATATGTATCCCTATGGCTTCCCGTATCTCCCTCCTAGGGATGATGAGGGGGGGCCATCGGGGACATAAGAGGCTCGTGTTCCTAGATTAGCGATTTCTTTATTTACTATTTACTTATTTATTTTCTCTATATTTATTTTCTTTTTTTTAATTTTAAAATTATTTTTATTTTGTTTGTTTTATTTAAGATTTTGGTTTATTTATTTTCTTTCTTTATTTTGTTATTATTTTTGTTATTTTGTTATTATTATTATCATTATTGTTGTTGGAGCTATGTCGCATGGAGCTTACGTGGTATAGCGCCGCCTTGGATTCCGGTGGGATCTCTCCACTTCTATTTATTTATTTGTTTGCATAGTTTTACGGTTAGTTTAGGAAGAGTTGATAATCGAGGATGTTTGGCATTTAATTTTCGGCTTTCAAGCCCAATTGAGGATTACTGGTTATCGATGGCGTTGGGCCTCGATTTTATTTTGATTGATTGCTTGATTGTTGTCTATGTGTTGAGCATGCTTGATTATTGGCTCCTTTTATTTTATTGCGTGTTTATTTAATTTTAGTTTCTTTTCTTTGTTTTCTTTTCTTTTATTTTTCCTTTTTCTATTTTCTTTTCTCTTTTTCTTTGTTTTCTTCTTCTTTTTCTCGATTAGCCGACTTTGATATAGTTTGTGCATATTTGAACCTTTGTTTTTCTTTTTCTAGTGAATAAGGCATGCTTAGGAGCTTTTCTTTTGACCTTTTAGGAGTTGGCGAGATTTTGAAAACTTGTACAAACTTTGTGTTCTTGGTTAGAGGTACCGGTAAGATTGGTTGAACCTTAGGGGAATTTGAAGCCTACTAGGAGTATTTGCACCTTGGGGGGGTTTTAGGTAGCCTTCTCCGTGTATTCTTAGTTTTGGGGCATTATTTCCTCTACCTTTGAGCCTTGATCAAGAGTTTGTCTAGGATTCCCGAGTTCAAGTGACCGAGCCACCCTTGGGGACGACGAAGGCATTCATTTCTTAGTTAATTTCTTTTTTATCCCTTTTTCATTTACTTTTTCTTTTTTCCACATTTTGAGACTAGGCTTTTTCATTGCCAAATTGGTTTTTGTTTTTCGTTTTTTCTATTCACTTTTGGAGCCCTTTTGAGCTTGAGCCTTCATTTCTTTAAGCCACGTTACAAACCTTTTCCTTGCTTTTATTTCACCCTTTTAGGTAAGTGAAGTTAGGGATCTTGGTATTGTTTTGTATGAGCGCTGAAATTGTAAGTTTGAGTTTCTTAAGTTCTCTTGTTGTGGATTTTCATGAGAAATAAAAGCCGATCAAGATTGAAAAAGGCATTATCTTCATTAAATTCAAAAAAAAAGAAAAAAGAAAAGTAGAATTTCATATTTTGGAGTAAGAATGAATTTATATCTCAGAAATTTCAATTCAAAAAAAAAAAAAACAAGAAAAATATCAAAAAAAAAAAAAATTCCAAGCTTCCTCCTTCCATTTCTCACAATGAGGACATTGTGTCCTTTAAGCTTGGGGGGAGGAAGTCAAGAAAAAAAATTTCTTTCTTTTAGGACCTTGTAAAATTTTTGGTCCATTTGGTTTAGATTGTTTCTTGAATAAGCTTGGGGGAGGTTTCCCCGGTAGTTTGGTTAGTGTGATCCCTTGTGTTTTGAACTTCACTTTAGGATACCACCACATAGCCAAATTTTTCCACACCCTTACCCAAGCCTTACGTTGCATCCATAAGAAGTCCTTCCGACCCATGCGGGGTTGAGTCCTCCTTGTCTTTCGGGAACTAGCCAAGTATATTGAGCGGGTGAATAAGGGGAGTGATGGGGGTTAATTCTAGCTCTACAATAAATGATCCATTCACAACGGATCCGATTTCTCTTTTTTCTTTCCGGTTCCTTCGAGGAATCATGAGACACTCCTAGTTAGGTGGATATGAACTCTTTGGTTGGTTTGTGGTATGATTGGTAGGACTAGCTTTAGGACTATTAGGTTGTGCATAGTTTTCTTAATTTTCTTTCATTCTTCCTTTTGGGTCAATTTCTTAGGTCCTTTGCATGCCAAGTTTGGTAGAATTAGGAAACTTCGTGTTCTTTTGTGTGCATTCTCCTATTTCGGCTAGAGGTTTTATTTATTTTTCATTTTCTCTTTTCTTTTTAGTTTAATTATAATTGGTTAGAGTTATGGGTTAAACTCTTTGGAAACCCTTACGATAACATACTCGTCCTCTTTGGCAACTTGGGGGTTTAAAGGGCTTGTTACTTGCACTAAAAGTGACCGTGATTCCTACGAAAGTGAGTTAGGTTTTGTTTTTGTTTTAGCATTAGATTTTCTTTGCTTGAGGACAAGCAAAAGGCAAGCTTGGGGGATTTTGATCGGTCCATTTAGGACCTATTTCTTAGCTTCTTTTAGCTTGAGTTTTGGTCGTTCTCGTCTTTGTTTTATCATTTTTAGGGTGTTTCAGCTTAGTTTTGAGTTTTTCTTAGGTTTTATTTGTTTTTGTGTTAGTTTGGTTCTTTTTGCTAATAATTGGCTAGAATATATGTTGCTTGAGTTGTATCGTGTTTTGTGCAGATAATTTCGGGCTTTGAACGGGTCGTGAGAGGTCCCGAGCGGATTCCGAGGAGCCGGGATTGGCACCGAAGTGACAACGGGGCACTTAGGGAGCAAGAAGGCCTAGATTTGAAGGCTACACGACCGTGCAGGCTAGCAGTGCACGGTCGTGCAGATCGTGCAACCCCTCTTTCCCAGGCCACGATCGTGCAAGTTACAGCTGCACGATCGTGCAGCCCCCTCGTGCAGAGATCAGAAGGTCCCTTTCTGATCTGCACGATCGTGCAGGCTATCCTTACACGATCGTGCAGATTTCACTTCGTTTCGCCACGATCGTGCAAGGTTCAATTGCACGATCGTGCAACTAAGTTGCACGATCGTGCAGCCTATTATTACACGATCGTGCACGGTGCAGCTCGTGATTTTGTTTAATTAGCCATGTGCTTTGTAATTTTTAGTATAAGAAGGGGCTTAGGCATTGTATTAAAAAAAGTTTTTCTGATTTTAGAATAGTTTTTAGCTAGCATTAAACACACTCTCAAGTAGTAGATTTCTCTCTCAAGATTTGAATTCAATTCCAAGTTTGAACATTGTTCTTAGTTCTTGTTTCCAATCCTTGTAAACCAAGATTCCATTAGTTTCAATTAAAGTTCAAATCAGGTTTTGTTTTAGTTTTCATTGTTAATTTTGTTGTTATCATTTTAGTTTCATTAGAATTAGTTTTGAATTCATAGAATAGTTTAATTTGAATTTCATGATTTTAGCTTTAATGGATTGCATTAGTGAGTAGTTCCTTCTCTAAGGATTGGATGACTTGATGTTATAGATTTTGGGGGTTAATCATTGGATTGTTGGTGTTTGAATAATCTTGATTGTAATTTCTTGATTGCTAGAGGTAGTAATTAGGAATGTGAATTGATGAAAGTATTTGATGAACTCGGTTTTGGGTTTTGCTAATTTGACTATTCGAGAGAGGTTATCTTAGCCGATCCTAGAATTTCCTATCACCTAATCGAGAGAGGGTGGTGGGATTGAGTCCGTTAAGTGCTTTTGAATGTTCACATTGTAATTGAGATAATCGAACATGAATTAATTCAATGACTATAATTCCTCCAATTGAAGTAACATTAGGAATTCCAATCTTTAGAGTTTTTAAATCTTGATATTTCCATTTGCATCGTTTCGTTTCTTTTCGATTAGTTTTAATTCTTGTAGTTTAGGTCTAATTCGAACTTTCAATCAACAATTAAGATCCTTGGATCATTCTAAATTCACGACTAATTCCGCATTAATTCCTCGTGGTTCGACCCTAACTCCACTAATACTACGTGTTAGTTGTTTAGGTTTATAAATTGTATATTTGATAGGTGTCTAGGGCCGCGACACCTTAGAGGCCGGTCAAATATCCCCGACACAACCGAAGTCGATACAACAAACAATATCCCCAACACGGCTCGAGGCCGATACAACAAACAAGTCCTTGACACGGCTCGAGGCCGATACAACATACAAGTCCCCGACACGGCTCGTGGCCGATACAACAAACAAGTCCCCGACACGGCTCGAGGCCGATACAAGACACAAGTCCCCGACACGGCTCATGGCCGATACAACAAACAAGTCCCCTACACGGCTCGAGGCTGATACAACAAACAAATTCCCCGACACGGCTCAAGGCCGATACAAAAAACAAAGTCCCCGACACAGCTCATGGCCGATACAACAAAGAAAGTCCCTGACATGGCTCAAGGCCGATACAACATTGACACAATCGACTCAAAGGGATAAATAACACTACCCAAAATCAAGAAACATATGACATGACTCGAATCCAAACGAGTACCGACATTCACGCATGACTCTCACGAATTGACACAACAAATTCAACAATTCATACAACGCATATCTCAAGAAAACATCTTCACTAGATCTTAAGTAATCAAATAAACAAACTAATAGCTTTTGATAGAAGAATACCCAAGTCGAAACATTTAACGTTCCACTCCTTAGTTTAAGTTTTAGATTAGTTATAAATGATTAGTCCAAATAAACTCTTCAAGTATTTTAAATAATTAAATTACACAAACTGTCCAATTCTGATTTTACCGAATAAAATTATAGATCGACCAATTCATGAATTCGTTTATTCTGGAAATTATTACTGTCATTTACACTAATTTCAAGGGTTACACCACAAAAGTGTCGTACAAAAAAAAGTTCTTTTACTATTTATAAGGAAATTAATAACCAAATTTCCAAATTTATCTAAAGTTGGTTCCTGAATTTTCTGACTTAGCAAAAGAACTCCAAAAATTACAAAAAAAATTAACAGAGATTACATTACCCTATTCTTGATACTCACCTAAATTTTTGTTGCAATCGGACTTGTAGATTGGTTAATAAATTCGAAAACAATTTCTGGACAGATTCAACCATTTAACAGATTCAATCATTTTGAAGCCCAAAAGGATGATTTTAGCCACGAAATAATTATTCCATCAAGTTTATCCAGTAAAGAAGTTACACCCATAAAATTTTTATCAAGAAACGACATAATTAGATCAAGAATTAAATTCATACACTCATAAGTTATTCAAGAAACATAATAAAAATTCATGCTTTCTTTCATATAGTCACACACATAAACCATCATCAACAACGATTCAAGATTACATAATTTTTGCATCAATATTCTTAATAAATCATCAAACATAGATTAAACCATGCATAATCATATAAAGATTCATCAAGATTCACAATAAACAAGTAAAGAAACGAAATACAACACCCTAAATCTACTCGGCTATTACACGCATAAGAGCAATCATCACCTAGTCTATCTAATCTAATTATTCTATGAAGATTAGTCCTAATGCTAAGTGAAAAATTTAGTTACCTAGATCAAGCAAGCAAGGTTCGAAAATACTTCTCTTCCACTCGCCCACCTCACTCGTCCAAAGCCAAGCAACGCCCAAGGTTGATGTTTTGATCAAAGTTGAGGGAAGTTTGAGTGATTGAGAGATCTATAAAGTTTGTGTTTGGATTTGATGAAACAAAAAGCAAATTTTTGATTGTTTACTTAGAGGGTGTCGTGAAAGGAGAAGAGAGAAAGAACGAAGTTTTTACTTGTTGCTAGTTGTGGTTGTGGAATTAAATAGGTGTAGGTTTTTCGGGGTTTTATAGAACAAGGCTTATCATTAATTAAGATGGGCTTAAATAGAATAAAGCTTTACTAAAAATTAGGAAGGGGTTACTAAATTTTAGGAGAGATTTTAGGAAGAGAAATATGAAAAATAACAAGAGGAGGGGTCGGCTATAGGAAGTCCAAGCAAGGTCTTGGGCTTGATCATCATATATAATTAAGTCCTTTGGCCCAAAATAGAATGTTTGGGCTTTAGGGCTTAATTTCACACGAAATTTTACGGCCCAAAAATTCGGGTCGCTACATGACATTCGGCCAACTCAAGAGAAATAACCTAAAACTTCATACTTTAGATATTATTCAAAATTATCATAATTTAATTATTAAAACAATTAAATTAATTCTAGAATCATGGGATATCAATTAATCAAAGATTTATAACTCAACATGGATCAAAAAAAAGTTCCTTTTATTACTTAAAACATTCGGCCAACATAGTCAACAACAAGATCAAGATTAGTTTTCAAGAACTTACTAAATTATATCATTAAATCATTAAATTACTTCTAAACTATTAATTAATTAATAAATCAAGATCAAGACTTTAAGATGAACATAATTTAACAAGAAAAATTGAAACTTTAATTTCTTTTTCACAAATGGGGTCACTCAACATTTTGAAAAGATGAACCAAAATTATGAATTAAATCAAGACTTTAATTAAACAATTAAATAAATCATGATCATGCTTTTAAACCAAGAACTCATCATAAAAACATCATAAAAATCATACTTGCATTCGACATAGTCACACATATTTCAAGAAAATAAATTCAAGATTATCATGCAATTATAATCAAAACATGCAAATTAAGATACTAATTCATGCATAGAATTAATAATAACACATAGAATTCAGAAAAGATCATGCAAAATATCAAGAACTAACATGGATAATTACATAACATGGTTCGAAAATTTCAAGAATTT
Source organism: Salicornia ramosissima (assembly GCA_951394345.1). NCBI lineage: Eukaryota > Viridiplantae > Streptophyta > Magnoliopsida > Caryophyllales > Amaranthaceae > Salicornia > Salicornia ramosissima. The sequence continues at coordinate 32,313,077 of OX596237.1, forward strand.
AATGACATGAATTCTATTAATTCCTAGTTTAATTCTAATCAATTATATGATCTAAAAATCCAATACTTAAGAGGGTTAGTCTAGTTACCTTGAAAGAAGAAAGCAAGAAAATTAATCAAAGTAGCCTTGATTAATTCGGCTAGAACACGACACACACAAGCAATATTTTGAAATGTTTTTTAGAGTATTAGAGAGGGAAGTAGTATAATTTAGGATTAGTATCCCTTATATAATTATAAAGAGTAATAAAGAAATCAAATGAAATAGGGGAGAGGTGCCGTGAGGAAGAGAGAAAAATAGGGAGAAGGTTGAGAGATTTTAGGAGAAAATTACTAAGGGTCATAAAAGTTGGACTTTTATATTGATAAGGATAATTATCAAAAGAATTAGTAATTAGGAAAATTTGAATTGTAGATATACAATTATCCACCAACTTAATAGGCCTAACAATAAAACATATCCCTTGGCCATGAAATTAAGAGGACCGACCAAGGTGATGAGCAATTGGGCCATTGGGCCCAATTTTAAAACGAGGACAGAATTAAGAAAACCCAGCCCAAAATCCAAGATTTGGACTTAGAATTAGGAAATCATATTAAATAACTGCGAAATTTTCTAGCCCGGATTTTCGTGTTATTACACTTGTTCTATATATATAGTTCTTGAGGAAAGCAATAATGAAATATAAGGGTAACAATAAGGGAGTGGGCTGTGTGGTTTAAGAATAATGGGAGCAAGTAGTTGAGGGTTTTTAGGAGGATTGCTAAGTTGTTAAGAAAAATGAGGCTTCTAGATTAATGGAATAATCATAATAAAATTAGGAGTTTTTAGATATAGAATATCTAATTAATTAAGATGCCAAAATAAAAATAAACCTTGGGCCATAATTTGAGAGGGTCGGCCAAGGGAAGAGATCATTGGGCCATCGGGCCCAATTTTAAGGCAATGACAGAATTAAGAAAATGCAGCCCAAAATTCAGGATTTGGACTTAGAATCATGAAATCATATTAAATAAACGCGAAATTTTCTAGCCCGGATTTTTGGATTATTACAGTTATCATAAAATATTATTAATAAACTATCTTGAATTATACATATCGGTACAGCCTACTTGTAATGATCATAGATATCACAACTAACAAAAAGTTAAGCCAGGGGAAAACATGGAAACTCACTGGAGCCCACCCATGCAATGGACTATGCCTAAGGTAGGGGATAACATGGAAACCCACAACCTAGACGACATCATAACTTAAGGACATATTATCCTCGACTTACATTCTACACGATAGCGGCTTGTGCTTATCCCTCCTTAGGTTCTCAGAAGTTCCGGGAAGGCAACCTAATCCACTAGGAATTCACATCTAGATGGGTATCATGCAATAATTCGAAATATAAATTCTTTCAAAATCATAGTTCAAAATCATATTCATATCAATCCAATCAATCTCATAATCTATGCACCAGACAATGGATCTCATACATCGAAAATAATAATATAATCAGAAAGATCAATTTGGATAAAGCACTTTTATATAATAACGAGAGTACTAGGTGTCCGTAATTGGATATGCAATGAATAACGAGAGTACTCAGGAACAATCAAATACTCCCTCTGTCCCTTTTTGTTTGCTCTATTCACTTTTTCTCATCTCCCGAGATACAATTTTAAACGAAAATATCTTTAGATACATTTAATAAAAAATTATATAAATTGCATATTAAAAAATTACACATTGAGCTGAATCAAACGAGATCCCATTTGACTATATTTTTCCTTATATGTATAAAATTATAAAGAGTCAAAGTTATCAAATGAACAATGCCAAAAGTCAATATGGGGCAAACAATAAGGGACGGAGGGAATATCAATCATAGGCTTTAATATAACATTCGTAGTCACATACATATAATACATCTATGTAATCATAATCATAATCATAAATATGATTCAGGTGCAATCACAATAACTATCAAATTATAAGCAAATAACAGATTACATAACTAGAACATATTCGCACATAAGCTCACAAAAGTTTCACTAGTCACTCCACAATTACGAGTTAGGCAAATAAATAAAAAATCCAAACTTTTATTCAATTGTTAAATTAATTAATACCGCTTAATGATAATAAAAAAACGAACTTTAGTGAACTAAACTAGCTCAAGCAACATAAACGTTACTCAAGACTACTCGCCTACTATAATGAGTATTAGCAAATAAATTCAATAACATATTAACATACGAGAGCCATGCATCTATTTTTTTTTTTTTTTTGAGAAAAGATAAACAATTGAACGAAAATCATGATCTCTTTCTCTCAAAGAGATATTCTGATTTATCTAGAGCTAAAAATTAAGAGAATTTAGCATCTAAAAAAGATCGATATCGATATGCGTAGGGGTCCAATGCCCGAGGGACGCGATATAATCCGCAGTGTGGTTGGCTTTAAGGAAGACATGAGCAGAAGAGGAGGCCGCAAAGTCTTGGAAGATGGAGCGAATGTCATCCATAAGGAGCTAAATTTTCCAAGGACAACTGAATTTACCCTGAAAAACACGAATAATAGTTAAGTTATCGCCTTCAATAAAAATGGAAGTCAAATTATGTTGCCTAGCTAATAAAAGACCATTTCGAAGGGTTGTTGCCTCAACAACGAGGGGAGAAGCATTGCCCAAAAAGAAGGAACGGGCTGTAATGCAATCACCATGGTGATCTCTAAGGACAACTGTAACGACCCGACTCGCTTAAACCGGCGCGGAAGAAACCGACGAGTCGAGTAGTTAGAAACTACAACTCAAAATACCTAAGAAATAATACTAATTCCTCAAATATTATTACCAAACCACAAAAGTACAAATACCCACAAGTTTGTACATAAACTAATCCAAAAGTCAAACTAGAAATACCAAAATACGAGTTAACTCCAACTACATGTCAGAGTCTTTAAACAACACATAAAAGTCCAAAATCTAAAGAGTAGCATCTAAACAAACTATCACTACTAATACTACAAAATCAGTAAATACAACAGGTAACAAAAGAAAGAAACGTCGCTCGCCCAAACCAAAACTAGGCAAGAGCATCATCATCTGAAGTACCTGAAAAATATAACAACGGTCCACCATCAGTGGCGAGTAACATAACTGACTCACCCTAATGGGAACACACATGTACATAGCATAAATCAAACGAACAACATCATTAAACACAGTACGAGAACAACCCAAAACGTGAACTCGACTCAAACCAACCTAATCAACTATCTTTGGCGCAATCATTCATATTCTAGACCGGACTGTGCTCGTACGAACGCATCTTACGCGCTCGAACTTTCTACTATGTTCGGATTTGAGAATCTTACTCTCAAATCCCATGAAACCAATCTTACTGGAAATCCATGTCCCGTGAAACCAATCTTACTGGAAATTCACAAAGATCACATAGTATGACTCCAACTATCCCAATACCGCGGCTGGAATAGGGGCAACGTCTTAACCCGAATACAATGAATCTTACTCAAAGTATCAGGCGTCTAAAAATGAAATCAAGCTAATCATTAATTAATTCATTTAATCATTTTAATCATATTATTCGTTTAATTACCCAACATAACTAAATTAAGTTCAAGAATTGCCTCTAGCCTCGATTCTTGAATTTAACTAGTTAAATCATCGAAGTTATTCTCAAGAACTGCCTCTAGCCTTATTCTTGAGTCTAACCAATCATTATTCATTAATCTTTATTCATTCTTTAATCAACTCAATCCTAATCTTTAACTTTCTTTACTAGTAAACCATTTTCTTTAACTTACAAGATTCAATCAAGAACTCATAACGACTCATCAAGAACTCATAAAGAACTCATAAAGAACTCATTCAAGATTCAAGATCTTCAATCAAGAACTCAATCAAGATTCAAGATCTTCAACCAAGAACTCATCCAATCATACCAACTACACGCATATCACCATCATCTTTTCGAAAATTTAGCAACTTATACTCATCCAAAACTCATCAAACTTTAACATAATATTCGTGATCATAAAATAACATGGAATCAATCATAAAATCATAAAATTCATCATCAAAATATCATGAAAACCACATAGAAATTCAGATTAGAAACAACACATGAAATCATGAATAATCATTACTAATCAACCCAAACATGCATTTAATTCATACTATAAACATAGTATACCAATTAAGTTGAGTTAGTATGTTACCTTATGGAAGATTACACACTAAAACAACACAAGATTGCAGCCCGGAAAATCGCACAACCACACGGCCTCCAACGTTGCACACGGCCTGCACACACGATGATCACACACGGCCTTGCACGACCACGGCACCACCTGCACGAGCACCACGGCTGCACTGTCCTGCTGCACGGCTGCCACCACGATCCACACGGCTGCCAGCCTTCACGCACGGCCTTCCACGCAAGCCACCACACGAGCAACCACCTCACGGCTTCACGTGACCCACACGGTACACACGAACCTCAACCCAAATCAACCCGAAACAATGAATCTTGTTTGAAATAAATGTGTTTAGGCTTGAGTTTGAACACCTAAAGATCAATTGAGGTTGAATCTTTAAGTTTTGGGCTAGGAAAAATGATGAACAATTGATGGGTATCAATTGATCCAAAATGGCGTGTGGAATAGGCAAGGGAGGGAGTTTTTGGTGCTTTGAATTTGATGGCAAGTGTATTAGATGGCAAATGAGCAAAAATCATCTTAACGCTCACTAATCCCCTCTATTTATAGAAGTGGGAGTAGTGTGAACACAAAGCAAGTGGCAAGCCTTGCCATACTTGCTCAAAAACCGGCCAAGGGTAAGAAATGGGCCTCAAAATGGGCTCTCGTGATCCATTGGGCTAATTTGCGAAAACCGCATAATTAATCATGCCCAAATCGATTTCACCCAAAATTTTAAATAATTAATTAGAAAATTAAATAAATAAAATTCTAATTAATTAAATAATAATTAACATAAATAATAAAAACTAAGAAATAGACATTTCGATTAAATCGAAATTATTCATATAAAATTAAAATAAATAGTTCAAAAAATTAATTTGAACTAGCACCTAAACAAACATAATTACACATAAATACCGGCAAAAATACTGATAAAATCTGGGTCATTACAACCTCCCCTCCTTAAAGAAATTTCGTCCCGAAATTTCAAGGTGCAGGAGATCGCTCCCCATCGAACAGCTCCGGGTACTTCTGCCGCATAGACGCTTCCGTCTCCCAAGTCGCTTCTTCATGGTGTTGATTTCTCCACAACACCTTGACAAGCGGTACCTGCTTACGCCGCAGGGTCCTAACTTCCCGATCCAAGATCTGGACGGGTCGCTCCTCATAAGTCAGATTTGGCTCGATCACGACCGGATCCGCTGTAATCACATGAGTAGGATCATGTACATATTTCCTTAGCTGGGAAACATGGAATACATCATGAACATTAGCCAAACTAGGTGGTAATGCCAATCGATACGCCACCTCCCCAACTCGTTCAAGTATCTCGTAAGGTCCCACATATTTCGGTCGGAGTTTCCCCTTCTGACCGAAGCGTACAACTCCCTTGAATGGCGAAACCTTAAGCAAGACCTTGTCACCTACTTCGAAAGCCAGCGGTCTACGTCGATTATCGGCGTAGGATTTCTGACGACTCTGAGCGGCCTGCATCTTAGACCGGATGACTCGAACCTTCTCGATAGTATCGCGTACCATCTCAGGTCCTAAAGCCACAGTATCGCTGATATCATTCCAACATATAGGACTCCGACATTTCCGGCCATACAGGGCCTCGTACGGAGCCATCTCAATGCTGGAGTGATAGCTGTTGTTATAGGAGAACTCTATCAAGCAGAGCATGCGTACCCAAGACTGGTGGTACTCCAGAGCACATGCTCGAAGCATATCCTCCAAAGTCTGGATGGTCCTCTCAGTCTGACCATCAGTAGCCGCATGAAAAGCGGTACTCAACTTCAGCTTCGTCCCAAAGGCTTCATGAACTGACTTCCAGAAACGAGACAGAAATCTCGGATCTCGATCAGAAACAATCTCCCTCGGAACTCCGTGAAGTCGGATTATGTCCTGAGTATACGCCTCAGCGAGACGCTCCATCGACCAGGTCATCTTCATCGGAATGAATCTAGCGACCTTAGTTAACCTATCCACTATGACCCAAATAGCATTCAAGCCATTACAAGTGGGTAAGCCTACTACGAAGTCCATAGATACCGACTCAAATTTCCAGGTCGGAATAGGTAGTGGCTGCAACAGACCTCCTGGTCTCTGATGCTCAATCTTGACCTTCTGACAGGTCAAACACCGAGCGACAAACTCTGCTACATCCCTTTTCATCTTAGGCCACCAGAACTGGCCTTTAAGATCCTGGTAAAGCTTATTACCACCGGGATGAACAGAATAAGGCGAGTTATGTGCCTCGGACATGATTCTGTTCCTAAGATCAGAACAGTCCGGTACACACCATCTCCCTCGAAAGCGCATACCACCATCAGAAGGGATCTCGAAACCTACAGCTTTACCTTGCCGTATAGCCTCTCGAATCCTAGCAAACTGTGGGTCGTTCTGCTGACCCTCGCGCAGCTCCTGAAATAAATCAGGCTCGGCACTCATAGATGTCAGACGAAGTCTGACGGAACCACGGCTTCTACTGAAGCTCAAGCGATGTTTGCGACTTAGTGCATCCGCGACCAAGTTCGCCTTACCCTCGCAATAGTTGAGCGTCAGGTCGTAGTCCTTGATCAACTCAAGCCATCGTCTCTGCCTCATATTGAGGTCTTTCTGAGTGAAGATGTACTTGAGACTCTTGTGATCCGTGAATACCTTACACGAACCGCCATAGAGATAGTGCCTCCAAATTTTGAGCGCGAACACTACAGCCGCTAACTCTAAGTCATGCGTAGGATAGTTACGCTCGTGCACCTTTAGTTGCCTCGATGCGTAAGCGATGACCTTCCCACCCTGCATGAGCACACCACCTAAGCCACTCTTCGAAGCATCACTATAGACCTCGAAGCCCTCTTCGTCGTTCGGAAGAGTAAGAATTGGAGCAGAGACTAATCTCTGTTTCAACTCCTGGAATGCTTGTTCGCAAGCCTCTGTCCAAACGAATCGGACCTCCTTCTGCAGAAGACTAGACATCGGTCTAGCTATTTTGGAGAAGTCCTGGATGAATCGTCGATAGTATCCAGCCAAACCCAGAAAACTACGAACCTCCGCCACATTTGTCGGGCTACTCCAATCTACCACAGCCTTAATCTTAGCTGGCTCTACTTTAATGCCTTCTTTGTTAATCACATGACCTAGGAAGGCTACTTCGCGAAGCCAGAACTCACACTTGGAGAGTTTCGCGAACCACTTATGACTCCTCAATATCTCGAGTACCATCCGGAGATGTTCCGTATGCTCGGACTCATCTCTAGAATAGATCAAGATATCATCTATAAATACTACGACGCACTTGTCGAGTAAGTGGTGAAACGTCCGGTTCATCTGGTCCATGAACACGGCTGGCGCATTAGTGAGGCCAAAGGGCATCACCTCGAACTCGTAATGGCCGTATCGAGTACGAAAAGCAGTTTTCGGGATGTCTTCTTTCTTGACTGGAATCTGATGATATCCAGACCGAAGATCTATCTTTGAAAACACTCCTGCTCCTCGCAACTTGTTGACATATTCCTTTTATGTTTTGATGATGACATAAACCTCAAACTTAATTACTAATAAGTATCTTTGAGTTCTTGGAGAATTTTAGATCTTGAAGATAAATAAGCATTGAAGATTCAAGTGGAGGTTCGAATCATGAATCAAAGATGGTGCTGTCAATAGGCTGCCAGTTTTGAAGATGTGGCTGCCATCTTGAAGCTGCCGTCTTGAAGATGCCATCATGGATTTTACGACTGTCGGTTTTAGGGTTCAAAGCTGCCGGTCTTGGACTTCACATGCTGCCGGTTTATGCTGCCGGTTTTACCTAACAAGCTGCCGGTTTATGCTGCCGGTTTTACTTAACAAGCTGCCGGTTTATGCTGCCGGTTATGAGAAGAACTTCAAGTATTCCAACGAATTACTTGTTGAAGAGAAGAGAATCATCCATGAATGTTATAATGTAATGTTCTAGGATAAATGTAAGTATATTAATGCATTTAAGTCTGGTTGGAACTTAGTCGTGTCTGTCAGAGGAACTCTAGGTCATGTTCCCAGAGGAACTTGTGTCGAATCTGTTAGTTACTTTAGTCCACGACAGTTGCTAATTTTTAGGGACTGTTTACATCACTCCTTGACTGTTTTAATCAGTTTAAAACAGTCAAAAACTGACTGGATTAGTGCAGCCCAATTTTTAGGAATAGTGGGTAGGTGTTTTTGAATTAGTTAGTAGTCAACTTGGTGTCCTTAATTTTAGGATTAGGTTAGTTGTTTTAACTCTGATTTTCTTTAATTCATTTCTGGTTTAGAAATTAATTTAAAGGTTGAGAATTAAAAAAAAAAAGAAAAATAAAAAAAAAGAAAAAAACCTGTTTTTAGTTTTTATTTTTATTTGTTATTAAGTTAGTGGGTTGTTTAAGTTAGTCAAAGTTAGTGGTGTGTGAGTGAGAGTGGTGGACGTGTATATGGGGTTATGGGTGGTTATTTAGGCTTCTTCTTCAAGCAATTTTATAACTATTCTTTCTATATATACACATATACAATTCTGATTTAGTATACACACAACAAGAGAGCACACTTTCAGATTTACATTACTTAGAGTTTGTGTCAAAAGTTCCAAAGTTCCAATCCAGTTTCTTACTTGCATTTCAATATACTAGAGTTATTTTTTGAGTTGTAATTGAGAGAAAAGAGAAGAGAAGTGTGTGAGAACTTAGAGAGAACAGAGAAGAAAGAGTCGTGAGAAAGAGAAAGAAAAAGAAAGAGAGAAAGAGAATAGAATCGTAAGTTCCTACAGGAACTCACGAGGTCCAGAGAGAAATTAGGGTTGTAATAGTTTACAAGGCCTTTATATAAAAGTGGAGTTTTTCTTCCGTGGGCCAGGAAGTTTTTCTCGTTGAAATTTGACTCTTTACATTTCGTTTTTCTCAAAGTTCCTTTAGGTTTTCAATTCTGACGAAAATCTGTGCTATAAGTTCCACACAGCAATTCACCCCCCCTCTTGCAATGTTCCTACAGGAATAACACAACTGATCGAACAGGTCCTCAATCCTAGGCAATGGGTACTTATTCTTGATAGTTACCCGATTCAACTCTCGGTAGTCTATGCACAGGCGCATACTACCATCTTTCTTCTTCACGAAGAGCACAGGAGCTCCCCACGGAGAAACACTTGGCCTAATGAAGCCCTTATCGATCAAATCCTGGAGTTGTGTCTTTAACTCCAATAACTCAGACGGTGCCATCCGGTACGGTGCCTTCGAGATCGGCGCTGTCCCGGGTACTAAGTCGATATGAAACTCGACATCACGCTCAGGTGGAACGCCTGGTAGCTCATCAGGAAATACGTCTCTGAAATCCCTCGCTACAGGTATATCGTCCAACAGAGACTCATCAGTCAAGTCTCGTACCTGACAGAGATACACTAAATCGCCCTTCTGGCGATGCTTCCTCATTTTCAAGGCAGAGATTACCTTTACTCCTTTCTTAAGGACGAACCCAGAGTAGGTAACTCGGTTGCCCTGAGATCCTCGGAATGTCACTGACTGATCTCGGCAACGAATAATTGCTCGATACCTCGATAGCCAGTCCATACCAAGTATTACGTCAAACTCCATCAGCGGAAACTCCTTCAGATCGGCCGTCGCTTGCTCCCCAGCTATCACGATAGGCACTCCTCGGAATTCAAGCTGACAAACAAAATCCTCTCCGGAAGGGAGAGTAATAATTGAACTAACCGGAAGGCTGCCTCGAAGATTAGACCTCGAGACAAAACTACTAGCCACAAAAGAAACAGTAGCACCAGAATCAAATAGAACTAAAGCTAACATACCAGAGACAAGAAATCTACCTGATACGACGTCAGGCTGAACCTCGGCCTCCGCCTCGGTCATACAGTAGACTCGGTTCTTCACTGGAGTCTGTGTTGGTGCCGGAAGTCGTTGAACCTCTGAATCTGGCTTCTTCTCGGGACAAGTCGACGCCTTGTGGCCTACCTTACCGCAAGTGAAACAAGTGATCGGAGAACCGTCACACTTCTTCCCTGGATGGAAGTCTCGGCCGCAACCTCTACACTTCGAGCCATCACTACCCTTACGCGAACTCGGGGTCGAAGGGGTGTTGCTAGGTGTGCCAAACCGGGGCTTCTTAAACGAAGCTGTAGTCGTCGGAACCGGGGCTCCCTTCTTGCTCGAATCCTCCTCGGTAACCGATGCCTGTATCTCGAGTGCTACCTCGTAAGCCTGCTGGAACGTAGCCGCTCCACTGCTGATCACGTGAACTCGGATCCTCGGATCTAGCTTTTTGATGTAGCGCTTGACCCGATCCTTCTCTGACGGAACCACAGACGTAGCGAACCTCGACAGCTCTGTAAATCGATCGGTGTACGCCTGGACAGACATCTTACCCTGTGAGAGAGTAAGGAACTCCTCCTGTTTCTGCCACCGCAACTCGTCGGGGTAGAAACGCTCCTGGACTTTATCGATAAAGTCGGTCCAAGTCATCGCATGCAACGGTTGGTACGCGTCCTTCGCTAACGTTCACCAGTTATCAGCCTCTCCACGTAAGTAATATGCGGCGATCAGCACCCTCTCGTGATCGGGACAAAACGTCGCGTCGAAGAGCTTCCCCATCTCGCGGATCCAGCTCTCCAAAGTAGTGGGGTCGGCAACCCCGTCGTAAGTCGGAGGTCGATGACGTGCGATACGATCGAACGTCGACTGCATATTCGGCGGTTGACGACTATGGTGTGCCAACGTAAGGATCGCCTCCTCGAGTGCCCGCAACCTCTGTCGTCCAGTACTCAACCGGCGAGGTGTAGACATGCTGCAACGCATCACAACAAAAGACATACCAACAAAATAATGTTAGTCAAACACTCCACTACAGTCAAGTAAACAAAATAAAAGGAAGAAAAGAAATAGCAAAAAGATCTTATCCCGGTCCTTCTACCCAACTCTTCTCCCTTTACTTAATCCTAGAATTTGGTTGTTCACTCGGGAATAGTAAAGCTCTCAACTCCCGGGTTAAACTCAAATCCTAAAAACTTCACTTAGATCCTATTCGGCTCTGATACCAACTGTAACGACCCGACTCGCTTAAACCGGCGCGGAAGAAACCGACGAGTCGAGTAGTTAGAAACTACAACTCAAAATACCTAAGAAATAATACTAATTCCTCAAATATTATTACCAAACCACAAAAGTACAAATACCCACAAGTTTGTACATAAACTAATCCAAAAGTCAAACTAGAAATACCAAAATACGAGTTAACTCCAACTACATGTCAGAGTCTTTAAACAACACATAAAAGTCCAAAATCTAAAGAGTAGCATCTAAACAAACTATCACTACTAATACTACAAAATCAGTAAATACAACAGGTAACAAAAGAAAGAAACGTCGCTCGCCCAAACCAAAACTAGGCAAGAGCATCATCATCTGAAGTACCTGAAAAATATAACAACGGTCCACCATCAGTGGCGAGTAACATAACTGACTCACCCTAATGGGAACACACATGTACATAGCATAAATCAAACGAACAACATCATTAAACACAGTACGAGAACAACCCAAAACGTGAACTCGACTCAAACCAACCTAATCAACTATCTTTGGCGCAATCATTCATATTCTAGACCGGACTGTGCTCGTACGAACGCATCTTACGCGCTCGAACTTTCTACTATGTTCGGATTTGAGAATCTTACTCTCAAATCCCATGAAACCAATCTTACTGGAAATCCATGTCCCGTGAAACCAATCTTACTGGAAATTCACAAAGATCACATAGTATGACTCCAACTATCCCAATACCGCGGCTGGAATAGGGGCAACGTCTTAACCCGAATACAATGAATCTTACTCAAAGTATCAGGCGTCTAAAAATGAAATCAAGCTAATCATTAATTAATTCATTTAATCATTTTAATCATATTATTCGTTTAATTACCCAACATAACTAAATTAAGTTCAAGAATTGCCTCTAGCCTCGATTCTTGAATTTAACTAGTTAAATCATCGAAGTTATTCTCAAGAACTGCCTCTAGCCTTATTCTTGAGTCTAACCAATCATTATTCATTAATCTTTATTCATTCTTTAATCAACTCAATCCTAATCTTTAACTTTCTTTACTAGTAAACCATTTTCTTTAACTTACAAGATTCAATCAAGAACTCATAACGACTCATCAAGAACTCATAAAGAACTCATAAAGAACTCATTCAAGATTCAAGATCTTCAATCAAGAACTCAATCAAGATTCAAGATCTTCAACCAAGAACTCATCCAATCATACCAACTACACGCATATCACCATCATCTTTTCGAAAATTTAGCAACTTATACTCATCCAAAACTCATCAAACTTTAACATAATATTCGTGATCATAAAATAACATGGAATCAATCATAAAATCATAAAATTCATCATCAAAATATCATGAAAACCACATAGAAATTCAGATTAGAAACAACACATGAAATCATGAATAATCATTACTAATCAACCCAAACATGCATTTAATTCATACTATAAACATAGTATACCAATTAAGTTGAGTTAGTATGTTACCTTATGGAAGATTACACACTAAAACAACACAAGATTGCAGCCCGGAAAATCGCACAACCACACGGCCTCCAACGTTGCACACGGCCTGCACACACGATGATCACACACGGCCTTGCACGACCACGGCACCACCTGCACGAGCACCACGGCTGCACTGTCCTGCTGCACGGCTGCCACCACGATCCACACGGCTGCCAGCCTTCACGCACGGCCTTCCACGCAAGCCACCACACGAGCAACCACCTCACGGCTTCACGTGACCCACACGGTACACACGAACCTCAACCCAAATCAACCCGAAACAATGAATCTTGTTTGAAATAAATGTGTTTAGGCTTGAGTTTGAACACCTAAAGATCAATTGAGGTTGAATCTTTAAGTTTTGGGCTAGGAAAAATGATGAACAATTGATGGGTATCAATTGATCCAAAATGGCGTGTGGAATAGGCAAGGGAGGGAGTTTTTGGTGCTTTGAATTTGATGGCAAGTGTATTAGATGGCAAATGAGCAAAAATCATCTTAACGCTCACTAATCCCCTCTATTTATAGAAGTGGGAGTAGTGTGAACACAAAGCAAGTGGCAAGCCTTGCCATACTTGCTCAAAAACCGGCCAAGGGTAAGAAATGGGCCTCAAAATGGGCTCTCGTGATCCATTGGGCTAATTTGCGAAAACCGCATAATTAATCATGCCCAAATCGATTTCACCCAAAATTTTAAATAATTAATTAGAAAATTAAATAAATAAAATTCTAATTAATTAAATAATAATTAACATAAATAATAAAAACTAAGAAATAGACATTTCGATTAAATCGAAATTATTCATATAAAATTAAAATAAATAGTTCAAAAAATTAATTTGAACTAGCACCTAAACAAACATAATTACACATAAATACCGGCAAAAATACTGATAAAATCTGGGTCATTACAACCTCCCCTCCTTAAAGAAATTTCGTCCCGAAATTTCAAGGTGCAGGAGATCGCTCCCCATCGAACAGCTCCGGGTACTTCTGCCGCATAGACGCTTCCGTCTCCCAAGTCGCTTCTTCATGGTGTTGATTTCTCCACAACACCTTGACAAGCGGTACCTGCTTACGCCGCAGGGTCCTAACTTCCCGATCCAAGATCTGGACGGGTCGCTCCTCATAAGTCAGATTTGGCTCGATCACGACCGGATCCGCTGTAATCACATGAGTAGGATCATGTACATATTTCCTTAGCTGGGAAACATGGAATACATCATGAACATTAGCCAAACTAGGTGGTAATGCCAATCGATACGCCACCTCCCCAACTCGTTCAAGTATCTCGTAAGGTCCCACATATTTCGGTCGGAGTTTCCCCTTCTGACCGAAGCGTACAACTCCCTTGAATGGCGAAACCTTAAGCAAGACCTTGTCACCTACTTCGAAAGCCAGCGGTCTACGTCGATTATCGGCGTAGGATTTCTGACGACTCTGAGCGGCCTGCATCTTAGACCGGATGACTCGAACCTTCTCGATAGTATCGCGTACCATCTCAGGTCCTAAAGCCACAGTATCGCTGATATCATTCCAACATATAGGACTCCGACATTTCCGGCCATACAGGGCCTCGTACGGAGCCATCTCAATGCTGGAGTGATAGCTGTTGTTATAGGAGAACTCTATCAAGCAGAGCATGCGTACCCAAGACTGGTGGTACTCCAGAGCACATGCTCGAAGCATATCCTCCAAAGTCTGGATGGTCCTCTCAGTCTGACCATCAGTAGCCGCATGAAAAGCGGTACTCAACTTCAGCTTCGTCCCAAAGGCTTCATGAACTGACTTCCAGAAACGAGACAGAAATCTCGGATCTCGATCAGAAACAATCTCCCTCGGAACTCCGTGAAGTCGGATTATGTCCTGAGTATACGCCTCAGCGAGACGCTCCATCGACCAGGTCATCTTCATCGGAATGAATCTAGCGACCTTAGTTAACCTATCCACTATGACCCAAATAGCATTCAAGCCATTACAAGTGGGTAAGCCTACTACGAAGTCCATAGATACCGACTCAAATTTCCAGGTCGGAATAGGTAGTGGCTGCAACAGACCTCCTGGTCTCTGATGCTCAATCTTGACCTTCTGACAGGTCAAACACCGAGCGACAAACTCTGCTACATCCCTTTTCATCTTAGGCCACCAGAACTGGCCTTTAAGATCCTGGTAAAGCTTATTACCACCGGGATGAACAGAATAAGGCGAGTTATGTGCCTCGGACATGATTCTGTTCCTAAGATCAGAACAGTCCGGTACACACCATCTCCCTCGAAAGCGCATACCACCATCAGAAGGGATCTCGAAACCTACAGCTTTACCTTGCCGTATAGCCTCTCGAATCCTAGCAAACTGTGGGTCGTTCTGCTGACCCTCGCGCAGCTCCTGAAATAAATCAGGCTCGGCACTCATAGATGTCAGACGAAGTCTGACGGAACCACGGCTTCTACTGAAGCTCAAGCGATGTTTGCGACTTAGTGCATCCGCGACCAAGTTCGCCTTACCCTCGCAATAGTTGAGCGTCAGGTCGTAGTCCTTGATCAACTCAAGCCATCGTCTCTGCCTCATATTGAGGTCTTTCTGAGTGAAGATGTACTTGAGACTCTTGTGATCCGTGAATACCTTACACGAACCGCCATAGAGATAGTGCCTCCAAATTTTGAGCGCGAACACTACAGCCGCTAACTCTAAGTCATGCGTAGGATAGTTACGCTCGTGCACCTTTAGTTGCCTCGATGCGTAAGCGATGACCTTCCCACCCTGCATGAGCACACCACCTAAGCCACTCTTCGAAGCATCACTATAGACCTCGAAGCCCTCTTCGTCGTTCGAAAGAGTAAGAATTGGAGCAGAGACTAATCTCTGTTTCAACTCCTGGAATGCTTGTTCGCAAGCCTCTGTCCAAACGAATCGGACCTCCTTCTGCAGAAGACTAGACATCGGTCTAGCTATTTTGGAGAAGTCCTGGATGAATCGTCGATAGTATCCAGCCAAACCCAGAAAACTACGAACCTCCGCCACATTTGTCGGGCTACTCCAATCTACCACAGCCTTAATCTTAGCTGGCTCTACTTTAATGCCTTCTTTGTTAATCACATGACCTAGGAAGGCTACTTCGCGAAGCCAGAACTCACACTTGGAGAGTTTCGCGAACCACTTATGACTCCTCAATATCTCGAGTACCATCCGGAGATGTTCCGTATGCTCGGACTCATCTCTAGAATAGATCAAGATATCATCTATAAATACTACGACGCACTTGTCGAGTAAGTGGTGAAACGTCCGGTTCATCTGGTCCATGAACACGGCTGGCGCATTAGTGAGGCCAAAGGGCATCACCTCGAACTCGTAATGGCCGTATCGAGTACGAAAAGCAGTTTTCGGGATGTCTTCTTTCTTGACTGGAATCTGATGATATCCAGACCGAAGATCTATCTTTGAAAACACTCCTGCTCCTCGCAACTTGTTGACATATTCCTTTTATGTTTTGATGATGACATAAACCTCAAACTTAATTACTAATAAGTATCTTTGAGTTCTTGGAGAATTTTAGATCTTGAAGATAAATAAGCATTGAAGATTCAAGTGGAGGTTCGAATCATGAATCAAAGATGGTGCTGTCAATAGGCTGCCAGTTTTGAAGATGTGGCTGCCATCTTGAAGCTGCCGTCTTGAAGATGCCATCATGGATTTTACGACTGTCGGTTTTAGGGTTCAAAGCTGCCGGTCTTGGACTTCACATGCTGCCGGTTTATGCTGCCGGTTTTACCTAACAAGCTGCCGGTTTATGCTGCCGGTTTTACTTAACAAGCTGCCGGTTTATGCTGCCGGTTATGAGAAGAACTTCAAGTATTCCAACGAATTACTTGTTGAAGAGAAGAGAATCATCCATGAATGTTATAATGTAATGTTCTAGGATAAATGTAAGTATATTAATGCATTTAAGTCTGGTTGGAACTTAGTCGTGTCTGTCAGAGGAACTCTAGGTCATGTTCCCAGAGGAACTTGTGTCGAATCTGTTAGTTACTTTAGTCCACGACAGTTGCTAATTTTTAGGGACTGTTTACATCACTCCTTGACTGTTTTAATCAGTTTAAAACAGTCAAAAACTGACTGGATTAGTGCAGCCCAATTTTTAGGAATAGTGGGTAGGTGTTTTTGAATTAGTTAGTAGTCAACTTGGTGTCCTTAATTTTAGGATTAGGTTAGTTGTTTTAACTCTGATTTTCTTTAATTCATTTCTGGTTTAGAAATTAATTTAAAGGTTGAGAATTAAAAAAAAAAAGAAAAATAAAAAAAAAGAAAAAAACCTGTTTTTAGTTTTTATTTTTATTTGTTATTAAGTTAGTGGGTTGTTTAAGTTAGTCAAAGTTAGTGGTGTGTGAGTGAGAGTGGTGGACGTGTATATGGGGTTATGGGTGGTTATTTAGGCTTCTTCTTCAAGCAATTTTATAACTATTCTTTCTATATATACACATATACAATTCTGATTTAGTATACACACAACAAGAGAGCACACTTTCAGATTTACATTACTTAGAGTTTGTGTCAAAAGTTCCAAAGTTCCAATCCAGTTTCTTACTTGCATTTCAATATACTAGAGTTATTTTTTGAGTTGTAATTGAGAGAAAAGAGAAGAGAAGTGTGTGAGAACTTAGAGAGAACAGAGAAGAAAGAGTCGTGAGAAAGAGAAAGAAAAAGAAAGAGAGAAAGAGAATAGAATCGTAAGTTCCTACAGGAACTCACGAGGTCCAGAGAGAAATTAGGGTTGTAATAGTTTACAAGGCCTTTATATAAAAGTGGAGTTTTTCTTCCGTGGGCCAGGAAGTTTTTCTCGTTGAAATTTGACTCTTTACATTTCGTTTTTCTCAAAGTTCCTTTAGGTTTTCAATTCTGACGAAAATCTGTGCTATAAGTTCCACACAGCAATTCACCCCCCCTCTTGCAATGTTCCTACAGGAATAACACAACTGATCGAACAGGTCCTCAATCCTAGGCAATGGGTACTTATTCTTGATAGTTACCCGATTCAACTCTCGGTAGTCTATGCACAGGCGCATACTACCATCTTTCTTCTTCACGAAGAGCACAGGAGCTCCCCACGGAGAAACACTTGGCCTAATGAAGCCCTTATCGATCAAATCCTGGAGTTGTGTCTTTAACTCCAATAACTCAGACGGTGCCATCCGGTACGGTGCCTTCGAGATCGGCGCTGTCCCGGGTACTAAGTCGATATGAAACTCGACATCACGCTCAGGTGGAACGCCTGGTAGCTCATCAGGAAATACGTCTCTGAAATCCCTCGCTACAGGTATATCGTCCAACAGAGACTCATCAGTCAAGTCTCGTACCTGACAGAGATACACTAAATCGCCCTTCTGGCGATGCTTCCTCATTTTCAAGGCAGAGATTACCTTTACTCCTTTCTTAAGGACGAACCCAGAGTAGGTAACTCGGTTGCCCTGAGATCCTCGGAATGTCACTGACTGATCTCGGCAACGAATAATTGCTCGATACCTCGATAGCCAGTCCATACCAAGTATTACGTCAAACTCCATCAGCGGAAACTCCTTCAGATCGGCCGTCGCTTGCTCCCCAGCTATCACGATAGGCACTCCTCGGAATTCAAGCTGACAAACAAAATCCTCTCCGGAAGGGAGAGTAATAATTGAACTAACCGGAAGGCTGCCTCGAAGATTAGACCTCGAGACAAAACTACTAGCCACAAAAGAAACAGTAGCACCAGAATCAAATAGAACTAAAGCTAACATACCAGAGACAAGAAATCTACCTGATACGACGTCAGGCTGAACCTCGGCCTCCGCCTCGGTCATACAGTAGACTCGGTTCTTCACTGGAGTCTGTGTTGGTGCCGGAAGTCGTTGAACCTCTGAATCTGGCTTCTTCTCGGGACAAGTCGACGCCTTGTGGCCTACCTTACCGCAAGTGAAACAAGTGATCGGAGAACCGTCACACTTCTTCCCTGGATGGAAGTCTCGGCCGCAACCTCTACACTTCGAGCCATCACTACCCTTACGCGAACTCGGGGTCGAAGGGGTGTTGCTAGGTGTGCCAAACCGGGGCTTCTTAAACGAAGCTGTAGTCGTCGGAACCGGGGCTCCCTTCTTGCTCGAATCCTCCTCGGTAACCGATGCCTGTATCTCGAGTGCTACCTCGTAAGCCTGCTGGAACGTAGCCGCTCCACTGCTGATCACGTGAACTCGGATCCTCGGATCTAGCTTTTTGATGTAGCGCTTGACCCGATCCTTCTCTGACGGAACCACAGACGTAGCGAACCTCGACAGCTCTGTAAATCGATCGGTGTACGCCTGGACAGACATCTTACCCTGTGAGAGAGTAAGGAACTCCTCCTGTTTCTGCCACCGCAACTCGTCGGGGTAGAAACGCTCCTGGACTTTATCGATAAAGTCGGTCCAAGTCATCGCATGCAACGGCTGGTACGCGTCCTTCGCTAACGTTCACCAGTTATCAGCCTCTCCACGTAAGTAATATGCGGCGATCAGCACCCTCTCGTGATCGGGACAAAACGTCGCGTCGAAGAGCTTCCCCATCTCGCGGATCCAGCTCTCCAAAGTAGTGGGGTCGGCAACCCCGTCGTAAGTCGGAGGTCGATGACGTGCGATACGATCGAACGTCGACTGCATATTCGGCGGTTGACGACTATGGTGTGCCAACGTAAGGATCGCCTCCTCGAGTGCCCGCAACCTCTGTCGTCCAGTACTCAACCGGCGAGGTGTAGACATGCTGCAACGCATCACAACAAAAGACATACCAACAAAATAATGTTAGTCAAACACTCCACTACAGTCAAGTAAACAAAATAAAAGGAAGAAAAGAAATAGCAAAAAGATCTTATCCCGGTCCTTCTACCCAACTCTTCTCCCTTTACTTAATCCTAGAATTTGGTTGTTCACTCGGGAATAGTAAAGCTCTCAACTCCCGGGTTAAACTCAAATCCTAAAAACTTCACTTAGATCCTATTCGGCTCTGATACCAACTGTAACGACCCGACTCGCTTAAACCGGCGCGGAAGAAACCGACGAGTCGAGTAGTTAGAAACTACAACTCAAAATACCTAAGAAATAATACTAATTCCTCAAATATTATTACCAAACCACAAAAGTACAAATACCCACAAGTTTGTACATAAACTAATCCAAAAGTCAAACTAGAAATACCAAAATACGAGTTAACTCCAACTACATGTCAGAGTCTTTAAACAACACATAAAAGTCCAAAATCTAAAGAGTAGCATCTAAACAAACTATCACTACTAATACTACAAAATCAGTAAATACAACAGGTAACAAAAGAAAGAAACGTCGCTCGCCCAAACCAAAACTAGGCAAGAGCATCATCATCTGAAGTACCTGAAAAATATAACAACGGTCCACCATCAGTGGCGAGTAACATAACTGACTCACCCTAATGGGAACACACATGTACATAGCATAAATCAAACGAACAACATCATTAAACACAGTACGAGAACAACCCAAAACGTGAACTCGACTCAAACCAACCTAATCAACTATCTTTGGCGCAATCATTCATATTCTAGACCGGACTGTGCTCGTACGAACGCATCTTACGCGCTCGAACTTTCTACTATGTTCGGATTTGAGAATCTTACTCTCAAATCCCATGAAACCAATCTTACTGGAAATCCATGTCCCGTGAAACCAATCTTACTGGAAATTCACAAAGATCACATAGTATGACTCCAACTATCCCAATACCGCGGCTGGAATAGGGGCAACGTCTTAACCCGAATACAATGAATCTTACTCAAAGTATCAGGCGTCTAAAAATGAAATCAAGCTAATCATTAATTAATTCATTTAATCATTTTAATCATATTATTCGTTTAATTACCCAACATAACTAAATTAAGTTCAAGAATTGCCTCTAGCCTCGATTCTTGAATTTAACTAGTTAAATCATCGAAGTTATTCTCAAGAACTGCCTCTAGCCTTATTCTTGAGTCTAACCAATCATTATTCATTAATCTTTATTCATTCTTTAATCAACTCAATCCTAATCTTTAACTTTCTTTACTAGTAAACCATTTTCTTTAACTTACAAGATTCAATCAAGAACTCATAACGACTCATCAAGAACTCATAAAGAACTCATAAAGAACTCATTCAAGATTCAAGATCTTCAATCAAGAACTCAATCAAGATTCAAGATCTTCAACCAAGAACTCATCCAATCATACCAACTACACGCATATCACCATCATCTTTTCGAAAATTTAGCAACTTATACTCATCCAAAACTCATCAAACTTTAACATAATATTCGTGATCATAAAATAACATGGAATCAATCATAAAATCATAAAATTCATCATCAAAATATCATGAAAACCACATAGAAATTCAGATTAGAAACAACACATGAAATCATGAATAATCATTACTAATCAACCCAAACATGCATTTAATTCATACTATAAACATAGTATACCAATTAAGTTGAGTTAGTATGTTACCTTATGGAAGATTACACACTAAAACAACACAAGATTGCAGCCCGGAAAATCGCACAACCACACGGCCTCCAACGTTGCACACGGCCTGCACACACGATGATCACACACGGCCTTGCACGACCACGGCACCACCTGCACGAGCACCACGGCTGCACTGTCCTGCTGCACGGCTGCCACCACGATCCACACGGCTGCCAGCCTTCACGCACGGCCTTCCACGCAAGCCACCACACGAGCAACCACCTCACGGCTTCACGTGACCCACACGGTACACACGAACCTCAACCCAAATCAACCCGAAACAATGAATCTTGTTTGAAATAAATGTGTTTAGGCTTGAGTTTGAACACCTAAAGATCAATTGAGGTTGAATCTTTAAGTTTTGGGCTAGGAAAAATGATGAACAATTGATGGGTATCAATTGATCCAAAATGGCGTGTGGAATAGGCAAGGGAGGGAGTTTTTGGTGCTTTGAATTTGATGGCAAGTGTATTAGATGGCAAATGAGCAAAAATCATCTTAACGCTCACTAATCCCCTCTATTTATAGAAGTGGGAGTAGTGTGAACACAAAGCAAGTGGCAAGCCTTGCCATACTTGCTCAAAAACCGGCCAAGGGTAAGAAATGGGCCTCAAAATGGGCTCTCGTGATCCATTGGGCTAATTTGCGAAAACCGCATAATTAATCATTACCATTACCATTATTTATTAGCAATAACCAAACGGGCCGTTATATGGACATCCATCTATCTATGATTAATTAAATATTTAAAACAAAAAGTTTGAAGCGCCACGTGTCATCCAATGATCCCTTTATGCTACTCTTTGCTTTAATCTTACAATTATTTTTTCTTTTCATTTTTCTTTAAACAATTTTCATACTTACCCCTTCATTTGTCATTAATCTAATATAGTTCTTTAGACTTTTTTCATCTTTTCTTAATTACTCTTTTCAACTTCTTTATATTTTAAACCTTATATGTATTTATATTAAAAAATTGATTGGAATTAACAATATATTCTCTCAATTATTTTAAAATCCTCTGTTCATCGAACGGACAAAAAACTACTTATTATTTAATCAGAGGGGTGACAATTTTATTTTTAGTTTCTATGGTGTTAATTTTTTTTTTTTTTTTTTTACAAAAAATTGGTTTCTAATAAAAATCTAATCCTAGGGCAACGTATTCATCTCTCCTCTCCTCTCCTCTCCTCTGTCGAATTAACTAACTGTGACTAGGTTGGGCGTGGTTTTTGTGGTGCCTTTCCTCCATTAAAGCAAGCAGATTTTCTCCCTTAAAGCAAGCAGAGTTTTTGAGGTAAGATTGTTTTTTCCCGTAGAATCAATTATACAATGAAGTTCATGCTTTGCTGGGTAATTTGTTTTATTGCCAAAAGGAAAATGAATTTCCAATCGAATATTGATAGATTATGTATGTGCTGTGCTTTAGACTACAAAAATGGAGGATTTCTTACTGGGCCATTTTTGTTGTCTAATTCATTACATATCCTTTTGATGCAAAAAGTTGAGATTTTGAATGTATGGAGATTGATTTTGTAATTGATTGGCATTCAGAGGTATTGGCTTAGTGCAAAATAATGGAGAGTTTGCAGCAATTGGAGGCACTGTGTGAGAGGCTATACAATTCACAGGATTCAGCTGAAAGAGCTCATGCTGAGAATACTTTAAGATGTTTTTCGATGAACACGGAATATATTCCACAATGCCAATACATTCTGGACAATGCACTGACGCCGTATGCATTGATGCTTGCAAGTTCGAGCTTGTTGAAGCAAGTTACAGATCATTCACTGTCATCACAGCTTCGCCTTGATATCAGTAAGAATTTCTTTAAATATTTAGTTACATGGCATATTGGCATATGAACTGATGTTTAAATGAAACTAGAAAACTTTGTTTTTCAAATTTTAGTGTGGACATTGGAGATTATATGCTTTTATATGCAGTCCAGCCTTTGATGAAGAGGTGCTTATTTGGATGTAATTTGTTGATATGGGAGTAAATCATTTACTAGTTGCATATATTGCTTAGCTTGAATAGTTTAGCTAATGTTCAGAACATATATGATTGGAGGTTATTGCATGTTATGGTATGGTGTAAAGATAACCTTTTTTACTTGTTGAATGATACATTGCTTTACTTCATATAGGAGGAGTAAATAGTAACCTAATTATTTAGATTATGGGTACTATGCTGGCTAAGTGTTAAGACTATAAATGTCATCAGCTGGCAAAGTGACCATTATATTCTGTACTTTATTGGCAGAGTGGTGAGTCGAGATTTGATTTGTCATTAGCTTTATTTGAAGTAATTTTTGAAATTTATGATATCTTATATTTTCTAGTTTGAATGTTTGATATGCGGTGTTAGGCTGTTTGGAAGCCTAGATATTGAGTCAGTCTTATACATTTAAATTAAATTGTCAATGCTATAATATTATCTTATTCCATGCTCTTATGTTTGAATTTGCTGCTTTCATACGTCTAATATATTTAGTCAATGTGTAGTCATTGTACTATGACTTATTGTTAGTGATATGTTTAGTTATGGAGCAGTGCTGCATTTTGTAGTAGTGGTTCTTTGGTTCATATTGCTACTCTTGAGTGATACAAATCCTCTTCTTCCTTCATTCAATTAGTGGTGGTGACAACTATGTCTTTATTCTCTTTTCTGTTCTTAAATAACCTCTTTTTTCCCGCTAATGCAAGGAAACTATCTCATGAACTATTTGGCTTCAAGAGGGCCAGAATTACAGCACTTTGTGATACAATCCCTCATTCAACTGTTGTGCCGACTCACAAAGTTTGGTTGGTTTGATGACGATAAATTCAGAGATGTGGTTAAAGAGGCCATGAGCTTTCTCAGTCAGGTAATAACAAGGTATTATTTTAAAGTTGTTCATTAATTTTAAAAGTAAGTGGAAAAGAGATGAAATCTGAAAGAATTGAATAAATTGTTCCAGCTATATCATTGTCGGAGAAATTCACATCACAATGTTAATATGTTTGGATATACCTCACTAACAAAAGCCCCATAAATTAGCATCAAATAAAAACAAAAGCCCCATCATTTAAACAAAGAATTAGGTGAATTTCACTAATAGTTACCATATCTAGGATTTCATATGTCAATTTTGTGATTCCAAACTGAACTCCAAAATGAATTGGGTCACAAACAAATTACGAATTGGAATAATTTGTGGGGGTAAGGAGTGAACTAGGTAACCTTGGTATATATGTTATGAACAAAATAGTTATTTCTTGTTTAGGTTGTCTCAATTTTAAATTTTTATGTATCAAACTTCTATAACTTTTTTTCAATACACGATTAGTTGGTTTACTGGCATGATTTTTAATCCTAATCGGAGAATTTGTTGTGGCAAAATGGGAATGAGGTGTATATTAATATGCTCTTTTCTGATTTCTGGTTTACTGGCACGATTTGTAATCATAGAATGTACAAATCAATCATGATTCATTAATTCATTGTTATTATTGCAAGCACTTAATTTGTTTCAATGCATTCATCTGTTGTATATGTTGTATACTTTTTTGGTTGGAGGTGCTTCAGAACTCAGTTATTTTTTTTAAGATAATGATTAAATTGCTGTTCTTGTGATTAAATTGTTATTTTCTTTTTGTAAACATATCAGGCAGCACCACATCACTACGCAATTGGGTTGAAGATATTAAATCAACTTGTTTCTGAGATGAATCAGGTTCGTTGTGCATATACATTATTGAGGGTTTTTAATGTATATTATTTTAATGAAATGAAAAGATTAGGAGGGGGGGTCAATTCAATATATTTTAAATAACTGCTTTTAGGTTCATGGCTTTCTTTTATTAGATTATGGATGACCTGTGGAGTTGTGGTATCTATTCTTTCTATAGCATCTTTTTTTTTAAATTTTTTTTAATTTTTTTCATCAATTGCCTAATTTTGTGGTTTGGGATAGATTTGTTTTCCCCATTCAATCGTTTGAACTCAAAGATATACATTATGTACAGTTTGAAGTGTATTGAATCAAGTATTTTCTTGTTTTTGGCTATAAGTTTTGTTGGAGTGCAGATCGATACTTAACATTTTTAATGAAGGCCCACGGCTCATGAACTTCTTTTCTCGGAGAAGAAGCAATGACGGTATCTAGAGAATAAGCATCGGCTAACTCTGTGCTAGCAGCCGCGGTAAGACAGAGGATGCAAGCGTTATTCGGAATGATTGGGCGTAAAGCGTTTGTAGGCGGCTTTTTAAGTCCGCCGTCAAATCCCAGGGCTCAATCGTGGACAGGTGGTGGAAACTACCAAGCTGGAGTACGGTAAGGGTAGAGGGAATTTGTCAGCGTGCAGAATTAGCAGAATAGATCAATCTATTGATTATTGACACGAAATTCAGATTGAAATAATAATGGGATGAATACTTTATTAAAACAGATTTCTTGAATTTTATTCGCATTCTTGCTCGACTCATACTCTTTATTGAGTGGCAACATTTCTTAATTATGCTGATGATCCTGGAGGAATGAGATTAGTGGGATATTAGACTCTGTTGTGGTGACATAGTGAAGCTTGTGCTGCATGTTCCCCTTGCAAAGCCTTATCTACTGCAACAAGAAAATTTTCGGAATGCAAAGCTATGAGAAGCTAGTAACTTGTGTGTAACTTTAGGACTTGCAATTTCATAACCATATTTATTAAATGCTTATGTTGATTGCGAAGGAACCTAACCATTGAGTGCCACTCTATGGTATTCCCCTAATAAAAGGTGTTAGTTGCGGCAGGCTTGTGGCCGCTAGCATAAAAATTTTCACCTCTTATATACATGTTTCTAAGAGGTGAAAATTGTAGAGGCGCGCGCTCTCTACACGCTTCATAAGCTTGTGTTTAGTGAAACGTACAAGGTCATTAGATCATTTCCTAGATGTGCTGTGCTATCCCTACGTCTAAGGATGGTGTCAAATATGCAAGCATGTTACATCAAGGATGAGTAAAAGAACTAGTTTATGGTAATGGTAACTAGTAAGGGTATTAAGATGGATTTGGGACATGTAATATGGCTCATTTAGGAGAACAATAGAATTTGTAGATCAACATCAGCACAAATGTTACAAGAGACCAAATGGTTTGGAATAAAGGTAAGGGAAATTTAATTTTTGATTTTAACTTCTAATCTTGATGTTCTGGAAAGATAGCCATCTCATGGAAGGAGAATTGATGGAAAAAGGATTGCCAACGAATGTAGTGGAGGTATGTAGAAAGATTAATTGATTTTGAGGAACTAAGGATGAAAAGATTGAAAAAATCAGTCATTCGCAACCCATGATGAAGGATTGATTCCTCAAAATTTCGGGATTAGTAGTCTTTCTAAATTGAACAGATTTGGTCTTATAATAAAGTTTCAAATCCCAAAAGAAAATCCTTTGGTTTAATTGATAATGCCTTTTCGATATAAATATAAATTCATTAGACCGTGAAGAATCTGTTGGTTTATGATAGGGGATGAGGTTATGAGTTATGACTATTATAAGTACTTATGCACCACAAATCACATTGAATGAATCTATCATACATGAGGTTTGGGAGGATTGGAAGAAGTGTTATAGCATGTCCCTTGACTAGAGAAGTTGATCCATTAGTGGTGGTCCAAAAGACATGATGCGGGTTTAAGAATGTTGTCATTGAAAGCACTTATGGAGGTTTTGGGGTTGAGAGCATAAATAAATTTGGTTATGACATTTAGACTTTGTGCTATATACCTTG
The DNA here is from genome assembly GCA_951394345.1 of Salicornia ramosissima. NCBI lineage: Eukaryota > Viridiplantae > Streptophyta > Magnoliopsida > Caryophyllales > Amaranthaceae > Salicornia > Salicornia ramosissima. The sequence continues at coordinate 32,340,165 of OX596237.1, forward strand.
GGTATAATGAAGATTTGGTCAAAGAAAAGTCTCGCACATCATCTACTTACTACTACAGTAGTAACCGACATTGCCATGTGTCATACTCTCATTAATTTCAAGATCTTTTTTATTAAAAAAATAATATCCTTTTGTTTTTAAATAAAAGGAAAAAAAACCTTTCCTAACAAAAAAAACTAACTCCTACTAATATTACATACACTCTAAACGCTATACCTTTTTTTTTTTTTTTTTGTAAAAAACAAAATAATATATATTTTGTTAATTAAATAAAAGGAAAATAAACCCATAAGCTCCCTTCCACCATCCTATGAGCAACATCTCCATTCAGTTTACCATCTTTTTGGAAAATATATCATAGATATCTGAAAAATTCGGATTATTCACCATAATTGGAACCTATGTTACTCGAACTCTGATGGAAGTATGACAAGGATATGTGTCCAAGTGTCAGAAACGGCAATTTTATGAAAAATATGAATGTTTTTGGTTCAAAATGAAGTGTCCAAGTGTCATACCAATGTCCAGGGATCGAGTATCCGACATTGGTACTTGGGGTGAAACAAAGAGTCCAGGTAACATAGATTGGAACTTATTTTGCACACCATCTTTTATCTCATCAATCAACATAGTATCTAGGAAGCACGGGGACGACTCCCAAGGCAAGGTTCCCGTACTGGGGACGGCTAGGGTACGACTAAAAAAACGTCCCCAAGACGTTTTGGTTGGGATGGTTACGGCTGGATCTAGGGTATCAAAATGCGCCCGAGTCGTATCAATGCGGCCGAGTTGACTCGGATTTCATTTCTACCGCACCGATATTTAGCGATTTGATGCGGGTTATTTTAATACACTGCATTTTTGGACGAATGCGTACGGTACGGCCGCAACGAACGTGATTCACTCGGTTTTTTGGTGGAAGCAAAGAAAACAGAAGGATGGATAAGAAAGATAGTGGGGATATGAGATTTAAGTGGGAAAAAAAAATCAAATTAAAGCTTAAATTGTATTTGAAACTCAAATCCGAACAAAAGCCCTCAAATAATTGCTTAAATCTCTTCAAATTTAACCTCCAAATTAAAACCCTAATTACAAAACAAAAACCCTAATATTGCAAAATGTTGAAGCTTAGTGTGGCTATAATTTCTGGTAGCTTTCAGCAACTTGGTGGCTGCCGGCGATTCTAGGACGACATCGAAATACTGGCGCCAATGGTGTCGACATGTAGGCGGCGTACAATTGTTTTTCTTCCTCTTCTCTTCATCTTTTTCTTCGTCTTCAATTTAATTTAATTTTGGGTCTCAACAAATGGTTTTACGGAGTACTACACTTTTACATTTACCCTCTCTCTTCTCTTTCCCCCATGCTGTCACTTTCCCTACTCTCACACGTGATACCCCACTAGTCCACTACTCACTTATCTCGTTTTTTGTTTTTCCTTTTCTTTTTTATCACTGTACTTTGGTTATTTACTTATTTGGTATGCAACTTATTTTTATTATTATAATTAAATTAGTACAACTCTTACTTTCCCAGTTTTCCCTACCCTAGTGCCCAACGTGGCCCACCCACATCTACTAATTTTTATTTATTTTTCCTGTTATTTTAATATATTTAGATAGTCATCTTTTGTTTTAATTTATATTAAATAAAATTAGTAAACATATAGTTAAAATAAAATTGTTTTTAAAAATGTTATTTTAAATTTATTTTAAATATATTAATGATGGTGATATTAATTTTATAATAACAAAAACCAATAGCAATAAAAAAACCCAAAAAATAAGATGCTTTAAAATAAAAATTTATACGCGACAGCTGCGATGCGATCCGCGATCAACGCATCAATTCCGTTACCGCATCACCGCGACCGTTTTCGAGATCGCGACCGAAACCGCATTTTCGAACCATGGTTGGATCTTGGCGGGGATGTGAAGGTGAGGGGATGGGGACGTATCGGGGACGGGAAAAGAGCAAAGTTGCTGTCCCCAAGTCACGCGAGCAAGCAAGGGTTTCAAAGAAAGGAGAAGGGGGAGATCTAGGGTTTTTTTAAAAAAACTATCACAGTTCTCTCTCCACTGAACTGCCGCCATTCGATAGTCGCAGGACTAGCCGCAGCCTCAACTAGTTTATTGTCGCCGTCTGTTGCTTAGCCAAATGGTTCGAACTTCTCCCCTTCTCCTATCTTTTTCCGTTCGAACTCTGAAGTTCGCCCTCCTTGTTGATGATTGGAGCCCACCGGCCAGTTGGCCACCACCTTCATCGACGGTTGGAGCCCACCGGTCACTACCTTGGTTTACATATTTTCTTCTCTACTTTCTCTCTCCTTTGTCTCTCCTGCTGCTACTGCTTTTTTCTACCAAGGAGTAAATGACTTGTTTTGCGTTTAAAAATAATACAAAGAACTTCTTTTTCCTCTTTATTGCATTTAATGAGTTCTTTTTCCTATTTACATTTAATAAGTTTGCTTTTAAATTTTTTATTGTAGTTTTTTTTTTTTTGAGGATTTTTTTTTGTAGTTAGCCTTTTCATTTCTTCACTTTTCTTTGTTTTCCACTTTTTTTTTTTTTTTTGTTTTTTTTGAACGTTTCATTCCACTTGTTGTGCAAGTGGATGATTTGTATTTTTTTAAACTTATTTTCATCTATATTTAAATTCTATTTTTATGATGTAGTTGACTAGCTATATCTTTATTTTAATTTTTTTTTTAAAAATATATTTTATTGCCGTCCCCGAGCCGCACCCGTTTTTAGAATTTTTCATTTTGCCGTTTTCCGTCCCCGTTTTGACCCCGTATCCGTCTCCGTGCTACCTAGCATAGTATCATTTGCAAACATCATGCACCTCGATATGTCACCATGGATTTGACTTGTCAATTCATCCATAACTATTGCAAATGTAAAATTACTATGGGTAGATGCTTGATGTGCTCCAATTGTGATCGGGAACTCTTTAGTTTTCCCCACGGTAGTTCGCACACTTTTTCTAGCATGCGTATACATGTCCTTCATAATGTTAATGTATTTCCTTGAAATAGAAATACCTTTCCTTGTTAAAGCCACGATATAATAAGCTTTTCCAGATCAATGAAACCATGTATACATCCTTTTTCTTATCACTATAATTTCCACGAGTTGCCTTATAAGATGGATTGCTTTTGTTGTTGACCTCCATGGCATAAAGTCAAATTGATTCTCTGAAATCCTTATCCTCATTTTTAAGCTTGATTCAATTACTTGTTACCAAAGCTTCATAATATGGCTCTTTAGTTTAATCCCTTGGTAGTTAGCACATTCTTGCTCACCAACTTTATTTTATACACTGGAATCAGGTTACTTTTCCTCCACCAAGATTACATTATATTAATTTTCCAAATCTTGTTGAATAAAGTTGTCAACCACTCTATTCCCCTTTCACTCAAGCATCTCCAGACCTCTATATGAACTTTTTTATCCAGTCCGACCACTTTCTTTGATCCCATCTTTCCTTTACCTCCTTGTCTTCAACCAAAGCCCTTTTATAAAAGATAAATGAATAAAGAACAACAAATTTTCATCTTGTAAATTTTCATCTTCAACCAACCCCCCCTTTTTTTATTTACTAAGGCTTTGTTGTTGCTGTTGTTATTGATTGTATAAGCGAAGGTAGCTAAAGAACAACAAATTTTCATCTTGTAAATTGTTTTTTAAGAAATTTTGAGCCCATCTTCTTTCATCTCTTGCAGTAGTAATAGTAACCCAACTCATGAACTTGTAAAGCCTTGTTGAATCACAATTATGATTGTCATCGTCCATGAAAATGATGAACTTACAATACTATTGCAAGAGATTGAATAACTAAAAATGCACAAGGTAGTCCTTATCTTTCATATATTTTACCATTTACCCCATAACGGTTAGTTTTTTAGGCTGAAGATTAATTTTTTTTTTTTGCTTTTTGATATATATATATATATATTTTTATTTTTTTTTGGGTATTTTATTAGGCATTTAGCATGGTTTTTGTTATCTCAAAAATTGTCTACTGCTTATTTATCATTTTTGAAATGTTTATTGGTGTTTTTGCTATTATAATACTCCCTCTGTACTGGTTTAATTGCAACAAATGAATTAGCGTGGTTTCCTAGGGATTTTTTCTTAAATTAAGGTTAGGAGAATGTTAAAAAGTAAAGTAAGAGAGAGAAAAATGATGTGTAAAGTAATTTTGGAGAATGTGTAAGATTTAAGAGGGCATATGTTTGTTTATGTTTTTAAGTTAGGGGTACTTTTGTCATTTTAGGTCTTTAATTATACCAAAATTTAAAAGATATGAATTGTTGCAGTTATTGTGTTACAACCTTATTTAGAAATGTTGTAGATAAACTGATACAGAGGGAGTATCTTCTTTTGCAATGATTCTCTCGTTGTTCCCAGGAAGCTCTTCCTACTTTGCATACCAAGTCAGCACAGAATGTGTGAGAGCGAGTGGTGGGGGGGGGCAGAGAGAGACTCAAAGCAGATCTTGTTTTGTTTTAAAGTAAGGGTGAGAAGATAATTGTTCGGTTCTCTTGTAGTCCATGAATTTATACTTTTTGCTCCATGATTTATTGGTCTTTGTTCCCTTTAATTTTCTTGCTAATAATGCTTCCTTGAGTTAGATATGGGTTCTATTCATCATTCTAATCTCTATGTATTTCTTTATATTTTGTGCTTTTTTTTATAGAAAAATTTATATTGATGTTCAATTTTTTAAAATCAAAATGGCCTACTTATGTTTACGCTCTTCTTAATTTTTAGCCTAATTCAGGGTTACCATCAACACATAACCGGAGGGTGGCATGCTCCTTCAGGGATCAATCGTTGTTTCAAATTTTCCAAATTTCTCTAACTTCCTTGCAGCAACTTACTAGTGATGGTAATATGCTAATGCTTTTGTACTTCAATATTGGTTCCATACTTTTCTTTGATCTGATCAATAACTTCTGTTGGTGCAACATGTAGTGACAAGCAAGTTGCAAGAGCTGGCGCTTTCACTTGCGCTTAAATGTTTATCTTTTGACTTTGTTGGAACAACTGTTGATGAGAGCTCGGAAGAGTTTGGTACTGTCCAGGTTAGTTTTGCAAAATCATGTTATAATTCTTGTTTGATGGTTGAACACATGGAATGGCCACATAATTTACATTGTGAAATGATGATAGACCTTTTGTGTCTTTGTAGGTTCCTTCCTCTTGGAAACCAGTTCTTGAAGATCCCTCAACACTAAAAATATTTTTTGACTACTATGCTATCACACAGCCCCCAATATCAAAGGAGGTTTTGATGCATTAATTATTTCTTTTAGTTTTATTTTCAACTTTTTTTTTGCTGTTCTTTGATGATAATTTATTATTTGGCTACATGACTCGTATTTAATTAACCTTGATACCAAGCTTGTCTTAACGTGTTTAGCCTTTTAAATAGTATTCCCTCTGTCTCTATTTAGTTGCTACATTTTGAGTTGTAGCACTGTTCACACATGGTTTTTGACTGCTTCTAGTTTATAAGCGTAAGGAAAAACATAGTTATGATTAGAGCTGTCAAACCTGACCTGAACTGCAAAATGACTTGAAATTAACCTGCTACTCGACCCGTTTTAACCCGAAAATCTAGGCACCCGAACTAAACCGATCCACATACACCCGTGACCTGAATGTAACCCGTAATTAAGACACCATAACCCTAACCGCACCCGACTCACATTGTCCCAAACCTGAATTACACCCGTATTCGAAACACCCAAACTCAAACCGCACCCAACCCAAAAAACACCCAAACCCATATACACCCGATTTAAACTCGCTTCAACCTGACTCGTTTCACACTCGACCCGATTCTCACATGATCCATTTTACACCCGACCCACATTGTATCCGACTTAACCCGCACTTGACCCACATTTTACCCATTTGCATGCTAAGGAATTCGTGATTTTTGCCTTGTTGGTTGAGCCATTGAGGTCTTGAGACGTTGGTTCTTTAACTGTTTTCCAGAAATAAGGAAATGAGAAATGGGTTTACATATGGCATGTTATTCTATCAATGAGAAATGGAAATTTGTGAGTGTTATGAAGATGTATTTTTTAACCAAACTTCATTTTTAATTTCGGATAGCCTGTCGCACTTGCCTCATCCTTTTTTAGTCAAGTATTCTTGGTAATAACAATCATTAATTAAAATATTTTTTAAAAACATGAATGAATGCAAATTAATATATTAGATATTTTTTTTGACAATAAAAAAAAATTATTAATTACCAAAATCCGGATACCTAGAAATCTGGTTTTTCGGGTCGCAATTTTTTTGACCCAGTTAATTCGGGTACCCGGATACCCGGAAATCCAGATCCGACCCGGTATTTGGTTTTACAAACCGGATACCTCCTCCGGTTTATAAAACCGGATCGGATACCCGCTTTTTTGGGTTAAAAAAACCGGATACCGAATCGAAAATCGGATACACATTTTTTTTGCCCAAATAGACTAAAACGAATGGATCATAAGTAGACTTGCCTCTTTAAAAAAAATGCAGAATTGCCTAATCCGAATTCATAAGACCTCGATATGGCATTGATTTTTGTCCTAAATGGAATGGAATTGACTTTGTATATAATCTCAAGGCGGGCATAATTTTGCTTTATTATATACTAAAAAATGTTCCAAATTATGTTATTAGAATTTTTGTTTCTCTCTAAGAAATGGGTAGTATGTTCATTATACCGTGTCATGTTGATATGCAATAGATACAAAATAGAAGAAAAAAAAGAAAAGAAAAAGTGATGTGAAAGAGATGTAGGTGTGGCTAGTAAATAAAGATGATAGGTTTTTTTTAGGAGGGAAATCAGTGGGGAAGAAAACAGGGAAATCACATAAATAATCTAACTCATGGTTAAGTTTCTAAACCCCACTTAATGCCTAAGTTGACAAATTGAGCAATAATCCCACAGGCAAAACAAAAACAACAACTTAGACATATCTTTGGGATTTAAAAAAACCTCAGATATACCAATGGGAATTAACCAAACCTCTGACATACCAATGGGAATTTGTCATATATATATATATATCAAACTTTTAACTTATGAAATCAATCAAAATTTTTTCCTTTAAAATTTCCCCCTTTTTTCTTCAATCCAACTTTCTTCCATTGAAGCTTGAGTATGCTTAGCAATGGAGGGAAATCGAGAAGTTTTTAGGAAAAAAGTAGAGCGAAATCAAAAGTGGTGGGTCATAATATTAGAAAAATGAAAAAAACACGACAAATGGTAGTGCTGCCACGTCGAAATCTCTTTATTATGTAGTTTTATAACAACTTTTTTGTTTGGTAGTTTTGGACAATTTTACGATTTTTACCAACTCAATGTTTCTCTGAACAGTACTTCTGATCATTGGTAGAGTTTTTAACTTAGAATAGAAACAAAAGCTACCTTAGTAGTTTTGAAGCATGGCATTAACCTCAAACTTGCTGTTTTTTTTAATTCAAAATTGTTCACCAGAAGAATGATGGTGATTTTTTTCACTCAATAGAACTTTTTCACTAGATTATGCTTTCGCTTATATGAATTCCTGAAGACATTACTATTTAATCTTTGTTGCTTTCATTCAATGGTCATAAACTCTTGGGGATTTCTTGTTTGTATCTTTCTATGCTCTTGGATGCGTGTGTGTGTGTGTTTGATATCAACTTGTTATTAATGATGGGTTTTGCTTCATTTATTTAAGCTAATTTTTTTCTTTTTGTGATGACATTTTTGAGTAGAAATTTCCGCTAAGAAGAAGAAATAATCATTCAAAAAATCTCGCAAAATTGCATGCAAATCAATTTGAATGACTGCATTATTATTATTTTTTTGTACATTTTTTGTTCCTCTAGTTTTAATTTTGGCCGTGATGGAAAACCCTAAAATGAATATACTTAGTATATAAATCAGTCAACATCCATCATTATGTCTCCATGTAGAAAAAGTATTGGTACATGTTGAGATATATCTTTTTTTAACTCTGATTTCCCTAACTTATGTGCTTTCACCAAACCATAAACTACATCCTTTTATGGTTATTGTTGGTTTAGTCCATTTGAATCTTCGGAAGCACCAGATGCAAATTCTTTTGTTCCCTATTTTGTTTCCTCTCTCTCATACCTTTGCCTATCTTTTTAGATAAGGTTTAGGATTTGCTAAAGAAAATATGTTTCTTTGTTTGGGATTTTCTTCATGGCTTTAGAGTTTAGATATATTTATTTGATCATTCTTCCTTATGTGTATGGAAGAATGAACTAGTTTTCATGTTGATGGAGGTAAATCTATTCATGCTGGTTATGTTAGATATGATTGAACAAGCCATCTAGCATTGAGATTTTCTTAGCCATATAAATGAATAAACTTGTCATTTGATATATTCTTGTGTCTGATGCCTGATATTCTCCTAGCCACTAATTTTTCCTTTTGTCCTCAGGCTCTTGAATGCTTGGTGCGTTTGGCTTCGGTACGGCGGACTGTTTTTTCTGAGAATGGACGTTCCAAATATTTGGCTCATTTAATGACAGGCACTAAAGAAATATTGCAGAGTGGACAAGGTATTAATTGCTTATTCATTCGTGATTACTATTTGAGAATGCTACTGCAAAAAAGCGTTTTTTCAATTATATTTTGCTAAATCAAAATTAAATTTCTAATATTTTAGAAGTTTATTATTAAACAATGTGGATTTGGTTTTGCTCTTTTGTTGGCATGGTTTTTCTCAAAACACAAAAGCAAGGCGATCTTATTCAATTCTTTCTTTTGATTGGAATATTATAGTTGCCACTTATTTTTTTAAAAAATATTTTTTTCCAGAGTCTGTTTGTAGTTAAGGTGTTTTGCGAGTAAAGGGTCCTCTTAAGTATTCCAAAGCTGGTTGGGGAGATGGGACTGGTTGGTAATCGAGCCTAAGAGAGCTCCACTATTATGCAAGCTTTTTAAGCATGCGAGGAGAAACACAATAAGGAGCATGCCTGATGCTGCCTTAGGACAGGTCTCATCTAGATATTGTGCTGATCAAGTGATTTGGATTTGGTGCATATTTCTGCTAATTGGTCTTTGGAAGGGACCTTATGTAGGTTGGATTTGGAAACGGGAGACTTGATCTTGAATATAATGGCAATCATTTACATGATTCATTTTCTTATGTTGAATGGGGGCTAAATGCTCTTGAAAGTGCAGCCTTGTTATCACATTTGAGATGAATGTGTGTGAGATTTTTAATTCTTTGTTCCTTGAGAAGTAATGTTACCTGTGAAATCTCACAAGCTGTAATAGCTATTGCTCTACATAATGCCTGAACTGGTACTTCCTGCAACTATTTGCTGCCTTTTAGGTTTCCTAGAAACTTGAGACGTTCCAAGCAATATGCAATAGTGGATTTCATTGATATTGGGCATCTTGCTAGTCATTATCACGGTAAGCAATAAGAACTGCTGCAGAGTTTGATACAAGTGATATTCTTTGCCTGTTGAAGTGAGGATATAGTTTAGAATCCTTTTGGCAGCTTTTAAGTAAATAGTGGTTGGAGCTGGCATAAATTGACTGACTTACACAGAATAACAGAAGTCAGTCCTTGTTAATGTAAGGTATGCAATCTGCCTACAAGTCTGCCATCATTGAGTTTTGCAAAGAACCTCCGAGTTTAAGATTGAGTTTAATTACTGAATTCAAAGCTAATGTAAGTTTTCTTGCATTTGTATGCATACATTCCTAGATAAGATTAAGTGTATACTTTGTGACAAGAAAATACCTTGGGTGAGCTATTCACTTCAATACCAAGTATCTTAATTTTCCCAAGTTTTTCATGTGATGAGTGAGAGATAGAAAGAAAAAACATACAAAAATGGAAGATTAAAATTGTTGCATTTATTTTGAAACATCCAAAAATAGAAATTGTTGCGTTTTTTTCGAAATGGAGGTAGTACTTTATTATTATTATTATTATTATTATTTATTACTTCCTCCGTTCCAAAAAAACGCAACAAACCATTTTGCACGCATTTTAAGGAAGTGATTTAAGGGGGTACATGAGCAAATTAATCAAAATAATTTTAACACAAGTAAGAATGATATTATAGGTTACTTGTCTTAAAATTACATATATTAATTTGATCGTTTAGACCTTTAAATTTTTTCCTTAAAATGCGTGCAAATAAAATTGTTGTTTTTTTTGGAACGGAGGAATTATTATTATTATTATTATTTTTACTATTATTATTATTATTTATTATAAAAACAAAACAAACTACAATATCCACAGAACTACAAGAAGTTAGAGGGGAGCCGAGAAACAATCTGGGCCCCTACTTCTCTATCTATAGCGAATCCTAGCCTGGAAAAAATATGAGCAGTTGCACGTGCCTCAATATCTTGAGCCCTGGAGAACGCCTGGATCCTCTTGAGAAGAGCGACGGCCCCCTTCTCTAATTCTTCCAAAGAAGAAAAGGAAAAAGGAAGGAAACACGGTGCCGAAACGGAGAACCTTGGAATACCCATCCGGTAACAAAGAACTGAACGGTAAGCCTTACTGTTCATAGTCTGGCCTAAACCCGAGAGCGGGACCACCCGAAGCCAAGCAACGACATGATCCCCCTGTTGGGATTTCCATAACGCAACCCGACGATGAGACAAGGAGAAAATGGATTCTACAGATTCAGTAACCTTTGTGAAATATATATCCGCCAATTTCTTCATAAGCTTAGGGGCAGCGATCTCACTAGTGTTACTCAAAAGTTCAGTCTCCACGGTCCCGTTAAAAACTTCCAAGGCATCATCAAAGGCTTGACCACGACCATCAACACCAGATTGCCGAAGAAAGGTAGCCTGCAAATTAGAAGACCGCAGACGCGACGCAAGAAAAGCATAATGACGAACATCACCCGCAGAGTAAACACCCAAACCTCCAGATGCAAAAGGTAAGGTAGTATGCTGCCATTGTCAGTCACCAAAACCAAGCCCCGAAGTAGTGACAATTCGCCCCTAAAGTGGTGTAATCGGATGTCGGCGTTTGCTCCTTGAGATTTTCACAGCCCCCCTCAAAATGTGCACTCAAATAAGAAGGGATGGAACTCATAGTTAGTTTCTCTGAACAAATAAAAAATATATGTAAGTGAAGGCAATCAGTTTTTTGGTTTTTCTCTTTATAAAAAACGTAAAAGGTTTCTTCATAATCAACATCATGCCTCTACTTACAACCTAGGATCTTAAGCATTGATCTATATCGATCTATTGTTCGATGAGGCTTGAATTTGGTGTTGTAACATACTGTATAGCTTCCTTAAGGTCTCTGGAACCACAATTTGCACAATACTAATTATAAATGCATAAAAGGGTAGTTGTAACAAGGTCAGTTGCACCATGCTGGTGCTTATGTTGATACAGAAGTTGTATTTGTTGAGTTTGTCTTGATTTGTTCATTTGTTACCTAGGAAGCAAGGGGACGGCTTTTGGGGTAGGGTACTTGTACTGGGGACGGCGTGGGGACAAGACGGTGTGGGGTCGGCAAGAAAAGGTCCTCGGGACGGCTTGGCTGGGGTGGGGACAACAAGGTTGAAGTGGGGACGGCTTAGTATTGGGCTGGGTCCTGGGGACGGTTCGGGGACGGGAAGTGGAAGAAACTGCCGTCTCCATGGTGCTGCCTTCTTGTTTTTTTATTTTTTAATTATTTTTATAAAATTATAAATTAAAAGTTAAGAGAAGTAAAGAGAGGATAAAAGTTTAAAAGGGTTTGACTGAACACTCAAATGAAAAAGGGGGAAAAATTAGGGTTTTGAAAAATTACAAGATTTTCGCTCTACCACTACCATTGGAGCTTTGAATCTACCAGTCACTAGGTCATTGGTCATCACCTTTGCATCGCTCATCACCACGGTTGAGCCACCACCATCCCAGGTTCTCTAGTTTTTTCTTTCTCTCACAGCTCTGTGCCTCTGCTGTAAGAACTCTTTTCTTCTCTTTTCTCTCAAAGTCAAAGCAACTCTTATCACCTGTTTTTATTTTTTTTATTTTTTTTAAGAGCTATCCTTTTTTCTCTTTGCCAACACTCTTACCCTTTTAATTTCTTTCAACTTTTAATTTTGGTTTTAAAAATCAAAATGAATTATTCAAAGTCTCCAATTTTAATAATTTTTATCTAATTTTAGAATGTCCCAAAGCCGTACCCTGGTTTTAGAATTTTTGATTTTGCCTTTTTTCGTCCCCATCCCCATACCCATTTTTGACCCTGAATCCGACTCTGTGCAACTTAGTTTGTTACAAACTAGCTAAGCTGGAAGGGGTACTTTAGGAATGCTAAAATTAGTTGTAACTAGTGCCTTGAGGAAGATTCTATGGAGAGAGGATATATGTAAAATATTATTGAGTGTTTTTCTTGGGAGTGATTCAAGCAATCAAGCCTCTTGAAAGCTTGATTAGGGATAGCAATTACCTCTCGAATGTGGATTATCTTGTTATTTTCCCGTCCATCTTAGCTATTACTGCATAATTTCATATTCATCTTCTCTTTATTTTCGCATTACTTAAATATTTTTTCCATCACCTCAGTTCATAACACCTTGGTATCATAGGCTCATAGCACTACAATCTTAGATGTTTTAGTTTGCTGATTTACGGTTTATTTTCTTAAAAGTAAAAAAGTGGAGGTTGCTTGGAATGGTGCTGCATAGCTTATGCAATGCTGGATTTGAGAGGATGTAAGCATTTTGCATAAAAGAAATCCAGGAATTCCGGATGAAGTGTAAAAAAAATGGAAGACTGTGTCTATCAGTTGGAAGATTTCTTCCATTTTTTCCAGCTTTCTTCCATTTTTTTCAGCTTCAAGAAACTGAGAAGTTGAAGGCTGCCATGATAACCCTTGATTACCACGAACTGCGATGGTTTGAATGGGAACACTGGCGACAACCTCTCTATTAGTGGGAAGAATTAAACACCATCATCACCATGTAGATGCAACATTTCAGTTCATCATCAAAGATCTCATGAGCGGTTCTAGTGAGAAGTTGAGAAAGGTACAATACTAGAATTTCCTACTCCATGCCATTGATATGGGGGGACCTTTCGTGGTTGAGCAGGTAGAAGCTGCTATTAAACAACTTATAAATCAGTTTGGTGCAAACATCAATCAAGTTCTAAAGGAATTCAAAAATCTAGAAGAACCAGTGGCAAGAAATGAAGTGGTGAAAGTGGAACTAGAGATCAGTCCTCAAATTAACCCAAATGCTACCATCAAAGCAAAGTAACTTGTAGCAAGCTGCAAGCAAAGATAGATTTGGTTTTTTTGGGGTTTGTCACATAGGAAAAGAGCATGGTGGTTTGCCCAAGGGAGATTCGATTGGTGGGCTAAACAGGAGAGAGGTTGATTTTGGGGGTGGGTACTCTGGTGGAGCTAGTGTCTTTGTAGGTAGAAGAATCGCCGCTCCAACTACCACTTGTGGTGGCTGGAATCAAGATGATTGTAGTTTCACAGAACGTGGTTCTTATTCTAGCGTGATATCCGTCATAATACAAGTATGGAATTTTATTGCCAACTCATTTAGAAAAGAGGTAAGCTAAGAGTTTGAGTTTATCCTCTCTAGCCCATTCCTCCACTCTTATCCATTCACTCCAATTACCCCTCTTTCCACCCAATATCACTATCCATTCCACCCATTCACAACTCACCTCAACACTTAAAACATCAACAAGTCCCACACCAGAATTTAGGACATCTTATTTCCATTAAGGAACCCAACCCGTTTGAGAAAAATAAGGACTTGCCCATTTCTGACCATACAGATGAGAAGTTCGATTTCATCTCCAATTTGTCAAACCACTATTTTTTAAACGTTAAAATCCGTATTGCAAAAAGGTCCAAGCATGCCTTTTTTATCCCTTCAAGACACCCTTTTCCAGCCCAATATCTACAACCTGAAATTTGCACTTTTCAGCCCACATTTGATGCCACTCTACTTCACATCAAACCTAACCCCACACTTTCTACCTTACCTGGTAATAGCATCATCTCAAAATCGCCCTCTATGAAAGCTTCTTGCAACGTCCACACTTATTTCAGCATATATATTAGGAAGTCAAGGGCCTCATCAATGTGGAACAAAAGCTTGGCATTAGTTTCAAGCACATCACTGTTCATCGCAGTGGAGGCCAGGGATGTAGGGCTAATTACTATCCACTTTGAGGACAAGATGGAAGTATGGGCGGCAAGTATTGTTACGAACTAGCTAAGTTAGAATGGGTACTTTAGGAGTGCTAAAATAAGTTGTAACTAGTAGCTTAGGAAGATTATAGTAGGGTTTTTTTTTTTTTTTGAAAGGGGAGGAAGATTGTTGTAGCTTTGTAGGAGGATATTTTTCTATTAAATAGGGTTTATTAGGGAGAGAGAGGATATATACGGAATTTTATAGTGTGTTTTCTTGGGAGAGATTCAAGCCTCTCAAATGAACACTTGGTTAATGCTTTCACAAAATGGTTTTTTGTGAGAATGACTTTTAAACATCAGAAGTATGACTAATGACTGTCACCTGTTTTTCTTATCCTTTCCCTTTTCCATATTCTTATGAATATTTATGCATTAATACAGGTCTTGCGCAGCATGATAACTACCATGAATTTTGCCGTCTTGTTGGTCGTTTTAGAGTGAATTATCAGGTCAGTATTTCATATTTTCTCATTGATTTGCATTCAGGTCTCCTCTGAATGATAAAAGTGACTATGTGAGTTGATTTCACATATGTGACTATTTTCTCATTGACTTGCTATCTTTCATTTGTGGCTGTAGAATTTTTTGCAGGAGATGCATGTTAATTTATATTGCTTTAATGTAGAAGAATAATTTGAGAAAGGAGAATGGAAATTATACTGTACAAGACTTGACAGTTGACATCAACCGTTGGAAGTTGGAAACCGTCTATTTCTCAGTACCTTTTTCGCATGAAAATTACTGTTTCTACAATATTCTGTTTGATTAGTCATTTTTGGATTAAGATCTTGGATGTTAATAGTCTAGGAAGCATGGGTACGACTCCCTGGCCAAAGTTCCCGTACTAGGGACAGGTAGGGGGTGGGTTTTTGGTTGAGATGGGTATGGCTAGGTCATGGTGGGGACGTGGCGGACGGCGGTTGGGGACGTATCGGGGACGATTAGCGGGCAAAACTGTCGTTCCCAAGTCATCAATGTCATGGTATTAAATCAAGGAAGCATCACCGCATCACGACCGCATTGTAAAGTTTTTTGAGCTTACCGCGACTGAGATATTAGGCCGCAATGGCCGCAAACCATTCGCATTGCCCGCGGATGTTCTTCCGCAACCGTTACCGTGATCGCGACCGAAACCGAGATTTAAAACCATGACTGATGATAAGATTTTTGGGGAAAAATCTAGGTTTCCAATTGAAAACAAAGGAGGAAATAAAAAGGGGGTAAAAATCTAGTGTTTTGAATTGAATACTTATCTGACTTTTCTCTCTAACCATCACGATTCAGTGGTTGCTGGAGCGAGCTACCTACGCCCCCGGCTCTGTTGTCGCCATCGGTTGCCCTCCCGCCACCTAGTTTGATTGTTCGAACTTCTTGACTTCGTATTTCACCTTTTGTTTGAACTTCTTTTTTTTTCTTCTTTCTTTTTTCCTCTTATTTTATTGATAGGTTTACCTTTCTGTTTTATATTTCCTACTTCACCCTGTATGAGCTTCATCTTGGGTGGGCCTCTCAATTTTCTTTTTCTTATTCTACCCTTCCTATTGTTTTATTTGATATTAGTTATTTTCAATTAGTCTCTTATTTTGTTTCAATTTTAATATTTATTCTTTTTTCTTTTAAAAATAATAATTATAATATTAATTTATATATACATAATTATTGCCGTCCCCAAGCCGTTCCCTTTTTTAGAATTTTTGAATTTGCCGTTTTTGTCCCCTTCCCTGTTTTTGACCCCTAATCCGTCTCTATGCTACCTAGTTAATTGTTGACGCACAATGCCTGAAGTTTCTTCCTTTATGCCTGAAAAAACCAATGTCCAGTACAGCTCTAAACATGAATTTTCTTGTGACAGATTTTGGGAAAACGTTGCCAAAAAAAAGAATTTGGGAAAAGAAATGGGATGAAACTCCCCTTATTAGCTGCCTGGGTTTTGCCTGATCAAGCTTTGGCATGAGCAAAGATCACATGAAGGCCTTATATTGGATTTTTTAGAGATCTTTTGTACGAAAGAATGATTTGTGAGAAACAAAGAACTGTTCCTCAAGTGACCCACAGGATCAAAATTAGCATCTTAAAAATTCGATACCTTTTCTGAAAGGAGAAAAATATGAATCCTTATTCTTCACTGGCTATTTTTTAAAACAGACAATCTTGTTTTCTGGTTATTCGTCACTGGTTGTAGAAGAATCACATCTGTAAAAGGCTTTGTGGAAATTTGCTGATTGGTATGGCCGAGGCTTTAATTCAGGATAATTACAGTTACAAAATTCTCACCTGAATAGAAGTCTTGTCTTCTATAAGTATTAATTTCTTCTAAAGTGTTAACGGAGGTGGTCAACTTCCAAACGATTAGTATGCAAAAATTCAAAAGCACTGAAACGTGTTGTCTAGAAATGAAATGGACAAATCGTTAGGAGTCCATTGGTGAAACATCTAGCTATTCCTGTGTTTCTTGGCCGGTTCACCCTACAAACAAGGTGTACTGGACAGCAGGCACTTGTTTCATTTGCATCATCTTGGTCGAACCTCATCGGTTTTATGGTGTACCTAATCATGGTCAAAACTTTTGCATGACGACTTATTGGATGTTCTTACTAGCATTATTTTCATTAAAAAAAACTTCTCTTTCTGTATTGACCAAATGGATGACTAGAAAAACTGCATGCTAATGTCTGACTGGTTTTCTCTGTTTTTCCACTCTTTATGTTCTTAATTTACTTGATGTTTAATAAGCTTTTGCTGAACTGCAATCTGAGCAATTCAATATTTGCATTGCAGTTGTCAGAACTAGTGAACTTGGAAGGTTACAGTGATTGGATACATCTTGTGGCAGAGTTCACCTCAAAATCGTTACAATCCTGGCAGGTTAGTTTCTGTTGTGGATACTTTACATATGCTGAAAGGCTCAATGCTGTCTGATCCTATAGAAAGGTCTGTTTATGTTCACCACATGCACTTAAATAGTGTTCATCCATGGATATTTGAAATTTTCAGAAAAAAAGTTTCTTCGCCTTTTAACTTTGGTGTCATTATGCAACCAACATAGATTGAAGGTTTTGTATGTGCTAGTTGTTAGTTAGCATAGAAAGGTAGTTGGAGCCTTAGACGTAAAGTGCTGGTGGATTGAATTGTTTTCTGTATTTTGTTGTGGTATATGCCTTCCGGTGTCTTTGTTCATGTTTCTTTCTGATGTTTAGTGTGTCTGTATGAGAGGCTTACATTCTTGTAGCTCTTTAGAGGAGGATGCCTATTCCTAATTACTATATATAAAGGGTTTCTTAAGTTTCAATTATAATCCCCTTCTCCTAAAACAAGTGGTCTTTGCTGATTTTTCCTCGAGTTTAAAAATTGGTGTTGAATATTCATAAAATAATTGAAAGTGGGTAGAGAGAGGAAACTCACTGTGAAAATGTTTTTGACAGAGACTGAATAATGGTTAATGTGCCAAGGACAGGGAGAGAAGCAGATAGTTTCTAAAATATTGACTCATATTTCAAATGGGAAAGGGACTTGTTATGTCAGGGCATCCAAATACTATAATTTACAAACATATAATTCCTAAATATTGACTGTTACTTCAAATGGGAAATGGGACTTTTATGTTGGGTTATTTACCTTAATTTTAAAAATTGCATCATAAGCGCAGGCCAAAACACTTCAGCATCTTATGAGATGTAGCACAGTCCAAAGCGCACAACAAGGCATGCACCTCTCAGAGGTACAACAGGCTGTCTGTTTGTTCGTATGAGAGAGCAAATGTTGGTTGAAGCCCTTCAAGAACCACAATTACTACAAAATAAATCTTATTACTTAAGCTTTCAGATCCAAGTTCTAGCCAAGGCCCCCAATTAATTGCATTCTATACAACCTCCAACCTGGATGAACCTTAAATTCATAGATTGAATAATTAGAAAAGTGGAGTGACATAGATAGCCAAAGAGCCTCCACTGGTGACCCATGCATCTTATAGAGTTATTAATATTTTCTGGTGACATTTTCCCATTAAATTCACTGGTGTTTTGGTTTTCAGCTTTTTATGACTTGGGGCTTTTCAAGGTTTGAACAAAAACGTGTCTTCCAATTTTCGCTCTTATTGTGGGGCATGATTTTGGGTAATTGGATAACCGTTGAGTTAACTGTTAGAATGTTTACTTTTACGTTTTTATAGTCTGTGAGCTATCGCCACCCCACCCACCCCCCCAGCCGAGCTTGCTACATTTTATATTTAATGTCTTGATATTCTCTTTTTATAAGGGTGTGTTAAATTTTGTCATCAATTATTGAGTTCGGATAAAAGGGTTATTACTGTTTATTCAAAACTAGGGACTTTTTCTATGAATTTTTATTGTATAAAAGAAAAATAATAACTAAATAAATAAGGTTTGCCTTGCACTAGAAAGGTGCAAGGCTAACATTTTGCACCTTGTTGTGCCTTGTGACTTTTAAGGCTAAGATATTACCTAAGGGAGTAAAAGATTTTTGATCTTAAGAACAAGATCAAGTAGGTGACATTATAGATTTGAATGCAGTTGCTATGGTGGATTTATTTTGCCATTTTGGACCATATGTACTGCTGTTTTGTCAAAATGGAATAAAATTGAATTGGAACTGATGCGGATTAATGATGTTTAGGGTTGATTAAACACTACGAATCCAAAATTTCGAAGTTTAGGTTTGATCTTGATTGGTTTTCTAAATGTTATTCATGTTTTTGGATGTGTTTGACCTTTTGCGGTGTTTCGTTGAATGTATTTAAATAAAGATTAGTTCTTGATGAAGATGTTAAGAGAAAAGCTGAAATTTAACATTCAATTGAAGACAAACTCCAAATGATAAGGATCTTCAATCTATTCAAATGAAAAACACATGAATAATTAAATCTTATATTCAAGTGAAACGTAGGATGGAAACGGAAACGGAAAACGCTTACCTTGAGTGAATCGAGAATGTTGGGTGATTATTATAATATATTTTTTTAAAATTTTTGTAAAAATAGAACTAAAAATGTATTTAAAATTAAAATATTGGTTACCATTAATCCATTTCTCATAAGGAAAAAAAACTCCATAGTTCATACTTTTTTTACTACCTAGGTGGGATATGGATAAGTAAATAAACAAGAATAAACTCTTCCTCTTCCACTAAATAATTCTTTTTTACTGCAGTACCGCACAGCTTACAACTATAAAGCAAACATACCAATAAATGATACTGCTGTGAAAAGATACAACAAAAAAACAGCTTGTAACTAATGTATCACAGCTTTTCAAAAAAAACAAAAAAAATGAAGTACAGTATCAGTCACCTTTTCACTTTCTCATCCATCACCTTCAACTTTCGAGTTCTCCATTATCAAGACTTCAAGCCTTTGGGCTTTGACAACCAAAACCCTAGAATACTCCATTAAACACTTCGAAAATACGCAGCAACATTCAGAAAAATAAAAACCGTAAACATTTTGAGATTTGCATCTTCTCAACAAAACCTTAATTACACTTCTGTAATTATCAAACAAAACCCTAGATCTGAAAATAGGCTCTATTGAATGGTGAATTTGGAATAGAGGAAGACGAAACCAAGAACGCCACCATGGGCGATTTGATTCGCGAACAGAAGTTTACAGGGTCGTGCTCGTTCCGCGGTTCGGGACGAACGAAACAGATCGCGTTTCGGGCTACTGTACGACGTTCCTTGTTTCCCTGTGACAAACAACTAGAATATAAGGTTTTAAGAGACAAACTACTCAAAATATGGAGACTAACGAAAATGTTTGAGGAAATTTTATGTATGTTATGAAAATTTATGACAACTGCAACTCAACACCTATTTATAGATGTTTGAATGCGCTAAATTTACATCAGACAAACTGATATAGACAAGCCAAATAAGGCACTTAATCTTATTACATATTTACTACATTAATTCATACACATATACGTATTTAATACAATATGATACTCGTATGCTTATTTTATACATATTTTATTCGGACAATTATCCACTTATACTAAATCAATAAAATTAACTAATTAAAAATCTATGAGTTGAAGTTTGATCACGTATCCATTATCCTCCTGATCAGGAAGACAAGTCAATTTCTATTGCAGTTCTTTTGATTTTTTTTAATTGTTACCATATTTTCTTAAGGAAAAACATTGTCTTCTTCTTGGTTCTATTCTCATTTTATGGGTGGGCCATTTATTTATTTTACTTTTTATGTTTTTTAGTTGATATAATTCCTTTTATCTACCTTGTATATGGTGTATTAGTGGGCCAGCAGCAGTGTCTACTACCTTCTAGGGTTGTGGTCAAGATTGGTTACGTCAGTACCATATTTAAAAGGTGATGCGCCAAGCTTGCTCGATGAGTTCGTGCCTAAGATCACGGAAAGTTTTATCATTTCCAGATTTGATTCTGTGCAGGTTTATTCTCATATCATGGTATTGTCAGGGTGGTTTTGTTTCACTAATTAATTAAATAATGGAAATTCAACTGTGTTCTTTTGTGTGTTTTTTTCTTTTTTTCTTTTTCCCTAGGCTGTACTTCCTGATGACTTTTCTGAAAATCCCCTTGACAACGTTGAACTTCTTCAGGATCAGCTTGATTGTTTTCCTTATCTTTGCAGATTCCAGGTTGAGCCTTTTCCTTTGTTTTGACTGACTTATTTTTGAAATGCAAATCTTCGAATTCATTTAGGGCCTGTTTGGTTCATTAAAACAGATTGGAATGGTATGGATTCACATCCCCATATCAATCTAGAATTGATTGGTTCAACATTGGTATGGATTACAAATCCATTTCCATTGTTTGGTTCACTTTTGGTTTGGAATCAATAAATAAATAAGTTATTAATTTTTTACACAGTATCTTTTGATAAAAAAAGTAAAATTCAAATTTGAAATTCTATGATAAAGTAATCTTCAAGCTGTCCTCCATTCAATATCAAAGTCATTAATATAGAGAAATCAGAAAAATAAAAAATAAACAAAAAGGAAAAAATAAAAATAAAATTATGTAATGTGGGAGATTGAATGACATTCTTATGGTAAGTGTGAGATGTAGAAATTGCTGGTTATGGAACGAATGCTACAGATGCAAAGAAATCAACAGAAATCTCAATTCATTCCTCTTGTTCCCAAAATCGACTAGTTGGCGTGAGCTTTTCTTGTCCTGTTGTCGGTCACCGGAGGAGGTTGGTATTGCTATCGTAGGTTGTCGGTCGTCGAAGATGAGGATGATGTTTGGAATGGCCAGGAACGTGAGTTGCAGCTCTTGAAAAATGAGAACAATGATAATGGATGGTTTTGTTTTATGTATTTAATTTCTAGCTTAGGGTTTCATACAAGGAAGGAATGGAATTAGAATCTTAGGGGGGTAGGGGAGTATGGAATTCTAGGGGTATGGAATGGAGATAGAAACCATTGGGTAAGAGGTTCTACCCTAAAAATGTCCAACCAAACAATGGAATGGATGTCATTCCATTCCAATCCATTAAAAATGGCTCAACCAAACACACCCTTGGTTGTTTCATGGCTTATTAATAGAACAACAGGTTATAAAAACATTCTTCATTGATATTATGGCAATTTTTGGCCTTGTTTTGCAGTATGAACGCAGCAGTAATTATATAATAAATATCTTGGAGCCCATTCTGCAGAGCTATAAGGTACTCTGACTTTTACATGAGACTTTGAAGTGATTAATCTTTGTGGTGAAACTGAAAATATTAACTAGTATGGTATTGCAGGAAAAAGCTCAACTACCTGCGAGCGATACCAAGGAGCTATCTGTTATTGAAGCCAAACTAGCATGGATAGTTCATATTATTGCTGCTATACTTAAGACCAAGCAATGTACTAGCAGTAGGTATGATGGATAATCTGTGCTTAACTTCTACAATATATCCAATACTCGTTTCCTTGTGGAAAATTAATATATATCATCACCTCACTTTCTTCCAGTACAACGTCACAAGAGACCATTGATGCTAATCTGTCAGCTTGTGTTCTGCAGCTAGTGGAGGTTACAGACAGTGGATTGCATAGCAAGGTTTAGCCAATGTGGACATTTACATTGCTTTTTATTTAAATATAGCAGTTAACTCTATTTTTTAGGCATTACGCTTATTGCTACTTGCTAGACAAAGCCATGTAAAATTTCCCCCCTAAATTGCTAGCATCTCAATGAATATGCCTGCAGAATCTCAATGTGACACAGAAACAATCACGTTGAAGCGTTAAATGCTCCTTTGTGTCTAATGTTGTAGTAGCAACATGCTAACATGTGGTAAGGGTGAAAAGAATTTCCATCAGGGATAAAAGTGTAACATGAAATTCTAAAATCCTATGCCCTGGGAGGAGACCTGCTGTGATCATATGCTTTATAGTGAAAAGTGGTTATAGGGCATTCATTGAGTTTATTATTGAGCTGGTCTTTGTTCTTGATCCTATTAGAGTCCTAACAGAAATTTCGTAGTGTTAAAGGTTTATAAGGCATTTCTATGCGCAAACTATTGAAAAGAAACTTGTGCCCCCTTTGTAGATGTGTTGTATTTAGTCGTTCAAAATTTAAGTACCCATCTTTCAAAAGCTAGTGAAGTTGTCTTGTTTTCCTAATCGAATTTGGATAAGATTGAAGACATACTGAATGAATATGGTTTTGGTTTCAGGACCCTCAGTATAACAAATATCAACAGTTTAGTTTTAGATGTCCAATATGGGGGCTTGGCATCAATGTTGTAGTTTTTACCTATGTCCATTCTTTTAAATATCTATAAATGCTGATGTCTTTGTTCAACATGAACTGAAGGGTGCTGTT
The DNA here is from genome assembly GCA_951394345.1 of Salicornia ramosissima. Lineage (NCBI taxonomy): Eukaryota > Viridiplantae > Streptophyta > Magnoliopsida > Caryophyllales > Amaranthaceae > Salicornia > Salicornia ramosissima. The sequence goes on from OX596237.1 coordinate 32,363,209, forward strand.
TCTTCTTCTCCATCTTTTCCATGAATTAATTTCATATAATGAAAGAGTGCTTATCCTGCTAGTGTGATAGTGGCTCTTTTTACTGAGTGAATGTATTCTATTTTCCATATATGGATTGTTGATTTTTTAAAATAATTTTTTAGCGATATTCTGAATCAAGCAAACAGAGGTTAGATCGTGGCATTCTTACCTTTTTCCAGAATTTTCGGAAGTCATATGTTGGTGATCAGGCCATACATTCTTCCAAGGTACTGGAGTCTGATACTTGTTTAACACACTGAATTATAATTTAGAGTTTGTTTTTGAGACCCATATCTTTGAGTGCAGCAGTTTTATGCTCGATTATCAGAACTTTTGGGGCTTAATGATCATCTAGTTTTACTCAATGTCATCGTGAGCAAGATTGCAACAAATTTAAAATGTTATACAGAGGTTGGTCTATGTTGCTCAACTATTATCAGTAGGTTAACATTAATCTTTTTCAATTGACTTTTTACTCTCTTCTTTTCTATAGAGCGAGGAGGTCATTGATCATACGTTGAGTCTATTTTTGGAGATGGCCTCTGGGTTAGTATAGTGATCATCAAGACTACTTTCTGGTAATCCTAAAAAGAGGGAAATAAAACTGACATATCCACGATTTATTTTGCAGCTATATGACTGGAAAGTTTCTTTTGAAGTTGGACACGATCAAGTTTATTGTTTCAAACCACACAGTACTCTTCTTTTATTTAGCATCTGTTGTAACTCTATTTTCTTAGCTGTTTTGCTGTTGTTAAAAAAATGTTGGCTCTTTGTTGATCTTTTTAATTTCAGAGGAATCACTTCCCATTTCTGGAAGAGTATAGGTGTTCTCGTAGCAGAACAACTTTTTATTACATCATTGGTTGGTTAATTTTTATGGAGGACAGTCCTGTGAAGTTCAAGGCTTCAATGGAACCGCTTTTGAAGGTAACTTTCGTATCTTTTGTGTTAAAACTGATGAAACTATGAAAGAGACAAGAGTTTTTAAAAAGGCATGCAATTGAAATACCTGTCATCTTTCATAAAGCCGTGCAGTGTATAAATTTGAGCATATGTGCATATCAGCAAGTACTCCGTATAATGTTGGCATCTGTGGTAAAACATTAATAGTCTCAACTCTCAAGTATAATATAGGCATTTGTGCATATTTTCATGTTTGAGCATATGTCATCTTTCATACATTGTTGATAGACAGAATATATTGATAGGTTGATATAGGACAATAGGAGAGCCACCCTCAAAAGCTAGCCTGGAGGGGGAGAGCCCATTGAACTATATAAATCTCACATCAACCTCCCATACGATCGATGTGGGATTCAAGTTCCATACCTTGTAATGGGATTAGTGGGTTTAGGTCTAGACAGACCTGTCACTGTTTTGTAATTAGTTTCTTATAGGTCTTTAATTTTAAAAGGTCATGCGCCTTTCGTTGCCGTGTTGCTCTTTTTTTCCCTTAAACTAAATAAAAGCTAGAGCAAATTCAGTATTCAAAATAACAGAATAAATATATTATAAATGCGAGGAAGTAGTTCCCAACGTTAAGTTATCCATTTTTAAATCTTTAATCAATTATTCACAAATCACAAGATTAAAATTTGACCAATATTCTCAAAATAAACAACATAACCCTACACACGTATTATATAGTAGGAGGCTTTTTCTGGGAAGTTAGGAGAATGCCACATTTGATCTTCCATTTAACAATGATCTATTGAATTTGTAACTTATAAAACGTTATGATTGGATGAAAAAGACCTATTCAATAAGGTAACATGAATTAATATGAATTAAATAGATTTTGTCTTTTTATATCCATCTTAAAAAAAAAAAATTAACTGGATCAAAAGTGATTTTATTGTATTTAAATTTATAATGTAGAAGAAAAATAATTGGACTATTTAGATTTACAAACAATCTATATGTGAGTATAAAACACGGTAGTGTAAAACATGCACTTACTAAGGGGCATTAATTTTTGGATACAGGATTATATCCAATCCGGGTATCACAATTTCGAATTGTGATTTGTTTGATCTGGACCCGATCTGAAAAATCTGGACCGGATCCAAAAATCCGGACCCGGTCCGAAAATCCGGATATCCGAATGCGAATAGAGTAACCATTTTTTGGCTTTTGTTTTTGGGTAAGGAAACATAATCTGCCGAATGTCAATCTTGCAGCAGTACAAACATTTTTTTTCCATAGTTCATATTAAAAACTTGAAAGATTTCAAGGCTTGAAGCCCTATAGTTTGCCATGTAAGGCTACAAAAGTACGATGTCTCAACTCTCAAGGGCGCAGGAGCCAGGAGGAGCATAAAATAAAAAGATTTACAATGCAATATAATGTCTTTAACTCTTAAGGGGCAGAACAAATTACAATCAAGGGAAGGGAGATAAACTACACCTAATGCATAAATCTTATCATAGGCTATCACTGCGTCATATCAGTAGTCTCATCTATTATGATTTTCGGTTGCTCCATAATTAAATCCTTCATGCCTACAAAACATAAACCATCAAATAGACTTAATATTCTTAATTTATGATTTTATACAATAACTTTGGAGTTTAAAAAAATGAAACTAACCTTTTTCCATTTCTTCCAAAAATAGCATTCCATTTCTTCCAAAAATAGCATATTCTCTTCCATCACTAACGGAGTATGAGAAGTACGTAGCCACTTATTGGTGCAAACCAAAGCTTTAACCATTTTTGGAGTTAATGAAGTTTTAAAATCGTGTAGCACACGCCCCTATACTAAAAGTTTACTCTGATACAATGGTGGAAATGGGTATGGAAAGGACATTCTTAGCCATCTTGTGAAGAATAGGATATTTGTTTTGTTGATTTTTCCACCATGTTAAAATTTCAAAACTTCGATTCTTTGCATCTCTATCTTCTTCTTGATATTTTTCTAACTTGGATTTTCTCTCACTAGTTTCCATACAACCCGTGTCCCTTTGAAAATTTGATGTCATTAATTCCTCAAGGTTAAGATTCTCTCGTTCCCCTCTAATCCTATCAACATCTTGGGTAAAAGTGGAAGTAGAAAAACTAGAAGTGGAGGTATATGCTTGAGTTTTCTTTGGTCGGGGCATGGAAGAGGCATAAGAGTTAAACAAACTATCTAAAACAAGATTAATCTTGGAAATCAATAGACTAGCTTTATTTGCTTCATACTTTTCTTTGACCATTCATTCAACATAAGTCATTTTAAGACAACGGTCCAGATTCACAGCTACAAACACTAGGACATTGATGTTTACAACATTACCATAATATTTTTCATACATTTCCTGCATCGGTCTAACCATTCTCTTAATATTTTCATCCCCATCTTGGAGGTTACTCTTAATCATGTAGCTAGTTCCGTATATCTCATGCACAAAAGAATTGCAAGTCACATAGCAGCAACCATATACCCTCAATGTTGCATAATAAAAAAATGAGAAAGTATTGGGTCAGACCGTCTGTCCATAAGTTACAGTCAGACGGTCCCAACTAAATACTGATTTCCAGGTAAGTGTTGATTTATTTCAGGTCAACATTGATTTTTTCCTTGTGAGGGTTTTTGCATTTGTCCAGGTGGCTTATAACTTAGTCGAGTACATATTAAATGGTTTAGGTTAGACATTATTTTTTCCAAGCTTTACCCTTTATTTTTGTCCAAGTTAGACATTTTTTTGTCCAACATAATTGTGTCCAGGTTTAACAAAATACATCAAAGTTTAAAGAATGTGTCTAGGTTTAATAAAAAAAAATCCAGGTGTAAGCACATGTGTGTCCAGGTTTAACCAAATAAGTCCAGGTCTAAGCAATATTTATGTCCAGGTTTAACAAAATACATCCAGGTTTAAAGAATGTGTCCAGCTTTAATAAAAAAAGTACAGGTTTAAGCAAATAAGATCAGGTGTAAGAATATGTGTGTCCAGGTTTAACCAAATAAGTCTAGGTCTAAGCATATTTGTGTCCAGGTTTAACAAAATACATCCAAGTTTAAAAAAAGTGTCTAGGTTTAAAAAAAAAAGTCCAGGTGTAAGCACATGTGTGTCCAGGTTTAATCAAATAAGTCCAGGTGTAAGCATATTTATATCAAGGTTTAACAAAATTCATCCAGATTTAAATAATGTGTCTAGGTTTAGTAAAAAAAAGTCCAGATTTAACCTAATAAGTCTAGGTGTAAGCACATGTGTGTCCAGGTTTAACCAAATAAGTCAAGCATATTTGTGTCCAAATTTTAAAAAATACATTCAGATTTAAAAAAAAAAAATTGAATCATCCAAGTCACTTGTTCAGCTTCTCCCAAAAAAAAAATGAAAAATGATTACATGTAGTTATATTGCTCCAGGTCAGTTTTTGAAGCATTATTTCATGCAACTACAACATGTGAATTTATTCCAAAGTTTGACCACACAATTGCTTTGTTGTAGTTTTTTTTATCAAATATGAAGCATATAACACTTTTCACAGTTCCTATCTTGATGATTCCACTTAAACATAGTCACACCATTTATAAGTTCCTCCGTCTGACAGAATATATTGGGTCAGACTTGTCTGACCCAATACCTTCTCTAAAAAAATTTCCATAAGGTAACAAATTACCCACCCTCTTCCAATCCTCTTCACTTGGACCACCAACAAGTTTTTTATGACAAGTAGAATCTTTCATGAGTGAGCAAGAAAAAGCGTTTTTAAACTTTATAGTAGATTCAAGCATTAACAAAGTTGAATTCCACCTTGTTTCCACCTCCAAACAAATAGGACTTTTACATTAATTTTTCCTCCTTTATTCAAGCTATAAATTTTAAAAATCTAACAGCCGTAGCAAGGGAAGATCTAGCAACATACATAACAAGAGTACGAATTTTCATAATCGACTAGTTAAGTTCTTTCATTCCCTCTTTCACAATCAAATTCAATATATGAGCAGCAAATCTCATATGCAAATATTTATCATCCAACACAGTTCACTGCTAAATATTAAGCATTCTCCTTAAGTAATCAGTTGAAAGATCATTAGAAGGGGCATTAGCAATTATCACAGTCAATGTATTTTGAACCTCATCTATTCAAACATTTCTCAACAAGACTACTGATGATTAGCCCCGGATAGCTTGCAATAGGACAAAACTTAATAATCTTTTTATGCCACACCCAATCATCATTGAAAAAATCTGGTGTCAAACACATGTAATCAATGTTTTGTTCGAAAGTCTAACAATCAATAGTGAAGAAAATCCTAGATTTCAAATTCTTGACACATCTTTTTATTCAATTTGTTTTTGAAGAAAGACTATAACAATCTCTAGTGGGAGTAGTATGTGAAGGAGGGACAAATTTAGGATTTAAAGCTTTACCAAATGCACGAAAACCTTCACGTTCAACAAAAGCAAAATGCAACTCATCCACAATAATCGTTTTAGCATATTCTTTCCTACAAAAGTCATGATCCAATTCCCATTGTTTTGGAACCGTTCATGTTTGAGAGATTCTATCAGCATTCACTAATGTGTTGTTTTCTAGGTCAATTAGTTTTTGCTTCATATTTAAATTGGCAGGAAACTTTTTACATATCATGGAGCAATTCACTAATATAATTTGATAAAGGACTAGTGCCATTTTTAGTATCAAAACCAATTTCAATATTGCAATACTTACAAGAAGCAACTATAACTTTCTCCAAATGATCCCACCAGTTGGAGCAATTCTTCCTCTTGGTGCTACGTTTGCTCTCAGTTGAAGCAATTGGAATTCTCTCTTCTTTTTTTTCCTTGCGCATTAAAAGGTTCTTCCGCTGCTGAACAAAGTTGTTTAAAATTCGTTTCATCAACTTCTAAAGGTACTGGGTTTTTGATGATGTCATGAATTTCAGCATTATCATTGAAACTTGATGACACCAAAAAAACACAACATATTTAGAATTCAGAATATGAACTCAGAATTCAGAATCAAGACTGCAGTTATGGTCATATTCAGAATCAGGCAAGGGTGTTTTTTAAACATATTCAAAACAAGAATAAAACATATTCAGAATCAAGACATTGCAGATTCAAGACTGCAGTTATAAACATTAAAAAAAAAAAAAACTTAGTCAGAATCAAGACACTAAATTCAGAATACTTAAATAAAACTTAAACAACAAATACTAAACGACGAAATAATAGCAAATACATAAATATAAACAAGAATAAATCCAGAATCAGGCTAGGGTTTATTTAAACATAAAATTTCGAACCAGAAGATATACATAAGTAAATTGAGAAAACTCCCATAAATTCAGAATACTTAAATAAGAATTTCCAATGCCCTTTCAAAAACAAAAACCTTTTCAACCGATAGAATAAATTCAAAATCATAACAAATGAAATACTTAAAGGTAAACAAAAATAAATTGAGAGAGAATGCTAAAAAAAAAGGAAATACTTAAACATAAACAAGGTCATAACAAAAGAAATACTAATCCCTAAGCATGGTTTTAAATTTCGGGTCGCAATCGAAGTATCGGTAGCGAAAGCACATTCGCGAGCAATGCGGATAGTTCGCGGCCGTTGCGGCATAATATCTCGGTCGCGGTAACCTCAAAAAGCTTTACAATGCGGTTGTGATGAGGTGATGCGGCCTTGATTTAATACCATGTACCTAAGTACTGCAATCTAAAAACGAAAAGGAAAAGGGAAAACAAAGACAAAAGGAAAGGCTAATGGTTTTAAATATCGGTTACGTTCGCGATCGCGGTAATGGTCGTGGAATCAGATTCGCGGGCAATGCTGATGGTTCTCGGCCGTCGCGGCCTAATATCTCGGTTGTGGTAAGCTCAAAAAGCTTTACAATGCGGCTGCGATGCGGTGATGCGGTCTCGATTTAATACCATGCCTCCATATGTCGGGGTCGAGGAGGAGTCAACGGTAGCAAAATGGCGAGGAGGGGCTGCGTCGTACAGGGAGAGTGAGTGAGACTTAGAGTGGAAACTGAAAAGTTAGTTTTTTTTTTTGATGTGAGTGAGAGTGAGTAAACTGCCTTCAGCCCTTCATACAACAACATCAGAGGTTGAAAATGTGAAGTAAGGTTTTGGGCTGAAAAAACAATTGGCTTATGAGTGGGCCGGTCCAACATCAGAATTTTTTAATTTTTTTAAATTTGGATATTTAGAATATGACTTGGCGCGGACGCCAGGGAGCATCGATACCAAGAGTGGAAGAGTGGGATTAGAGAGATTTCAAACGAGATAGAGGGAGACCGAAAATGACTTGGCGGGCAATGATTAGAAAATATATTAAGCGGAAGGATATAAAAGAGATTGAGGCTCTCAATCCTAGGGGGTTGAGGAGGAAAATCTTTGTGGACTACCACCTTGGATAATCACTTTGTTTCATGTAGCCAACTCCACTTATGGGTATAAGGCTTTGATTGATTGAAATTCGGATATTTAGATAATCCAAATTTCTTTAAACCCGATCTGAATCCGACTCGGGATCCGCATTAAAACAAATGAATATTTCAACCGGTTTTCCGTATTTCAAAAAACCGGATTAGTTTGACAAATTATCGGATTGGAATTCTGGATCCGGATATTTTGCACACACATAGCACTTAGCACATTCAAAATAATAGCATCCTAGGAGAAGACAAAGAATGATTCATAGAAAATTGAGCAAACAAACAAAAAAGAGAAAGAAGAGAGCATAGCAACCTAGGCGAAGAAAGAGAATGATTCATAGAAAATTGATTCATATAGAAGTAGGCTCATGTGAGAAATGTAGTTTTGGTGAGAAGGGTGAGAAACAACCACAACCCTTTGATCAACAAATGAATGGCTAAGATTAAATTTGATTTTCCCTTTTTACTCCTTAGATAGTTTAGAGTTAATGTGTCTATGGTATAAAGTTAATGTATTTTACTCAAATGTATTTTACTCAATGTATTTTTAGGGTATGGTGAATGTATCTATAGTTGGTGGCCAATGTACCTCTAGGTCATAGTTGATGTATTTATCTTTTCTTACATTTCTCACGATAAAAAATTTCTCATTGGAACCCAACCCTATATATATATATATATATATATATATATATATATATATATATCGATTAAAATAAATGATAAAATTCAAAAAAAAAAAAGACTAAAAGAGAACCAAGTAAATAACTAAATACAATACCAGTAACAATAAGTTGATAAAATAAGAAAAGAAAAGTAAAAAGGCCCATCAGCATTACTAAAAAAAGGTCCACCAGCCCGTAATGCCGAAACAATAAAATAAGAGAAATTAAATCCTTACACCTAAAAAGTCAAAGGAGAAAAGAAAGAAGAAAGAGAAAAAAGTAAAAGAAAAGGAAAGAGAGAACTCAGAGAAGTTCGAACAAATGAGAAATGAATAGTGAAGGCACTGCGAGACGGAAATGGACGCCAATGATAGTGCGCGGAGGTTAGCAGACGGCGACGGAGATGGAGGTGATGGTTACTCCGACGACCGATGAATCGTGGTCAGACACCGTCCCTTTTTACCCTTTTTCATTTTTACCCTTTTTCCTTCCTTTTTTTTTTCAATCTGAAACCTAAATCGTCTTGGGGACGGCAGTTTTTTCCGTTAGCCGTCCCTGATACGTCCCCAACCACTGTCCCTCACGTCCCCACCGTAACCTTGCCGTGCCCACCATGACCAAAACGTCCCAGGGACGTTTTTTAGCCGAACCCGCACCGCCCCCGTCCTCTACCCGTCCCCAGTATGGGAACATTGGCTTGGGAGCCGTCCCCGTGCTTCCTAGATAGCTTGCCATTTTCCAGGACAATAGGGTTTGGAAGTGAGTTGACAACAATTCACTAATTTAGGGTTCGCTCAGTATCTATGTAGTGTTAAGTTTTTTAGTGTTTTTTTTTTGTTTTTTTTAGTTACATCATGTGTGTGATACAAGTACTAAAAAAGTAGCCAAACATATCAAAATCATTGTAATTTTGAAAAGTGATAACTGCAAAATTGTAAACCACCTTTTTTGGTTTCTTGTTTTTTTTTTTTTTTCAAAAAATGCGAACGGAAAAAAAAAACGATTGGGAATAATCCTTGTCTCGCAAACAATTAAGTGCACAATGTTCCTAATGTTTGCGTTTATCACGATTATGGTAAAACATTATGCATAATCTTCCTTGATGTTACACTTTTATCAATTATAAAATACACAAGGCGTAAACCTCCTATGTGGATCTAAATAGGGAAACAAATGCATATTGGTAGTGATTTAAATCAAAATGTGTGAAAGTGTCCAAGTTTGTGTGAATTTAGGTTAAAATCAATTTAAAAAAACAAGTATGACGTTATCCGATGCAATTTTTAGGTTATAAGCCGCACTATGAAGTTGTGGGAAAGGGTTTTAGAACATTGGTTAAGAGCATGCACTAACATATCCGAAAACTATTTTGGTTTTATGCCAGGGAGATGCACTATGGAGCAATTCATGCGTTAAGATAAATGATGAGTTTTATAGGGTGAGGAAGAAGGACCTCCATATTGCTTTGGTTGATCTAGAAAAAGCCAGTGATAAAGTGCCAAGAGATGTACTTTGGTGGACAATGTTGAAAAAAGGACCTAAAGGTATATTGACCTGGTTAAGGATATGTATCGGGATGTCAACAAATGTGACTGATTGACAAAGGATTTCCCTATAACAATTGGATTGCATCGAGGGTTGGCGTTAAGCCCTTTCCTTTTTGCATTGGTTATAGATGAAGTGACAAGGCCAATCCAAGATGAAATATTGTGGTGTATGTTGTTTGCAGATGATATTGTTTTGATAGATGAGACTAAAACCAGGTTTAATACCAAATTTGAGCAATGGAGAGAATGATTGGAATCTTGAGGATTTAAGCTAAGTCGGACTAAGATGGAGTATCTGGAATGTCGTTTTGGGTCATAGAGGGGGGCGAATGATAATGTGTTGAGGTGCTTTAAATATCATGGGTCAATCATCTTAAAGAATTGAGATATTGACCAAGATATGGCTCACAAGATTAATTTGGGGTGGCTTAAATGGAGATCGGGCACAAGAGTGTTGTGCAATCGAGGCATCCTCTTAAAGTCGAAGGGGAAATTCTATAGGATTGCTATAAGACCAGCATCTCCCTATGGTGAAGAATGTTGTGCTTATAATTAGGAGCACGTTCCAAATATAGGGGTTACAGTGATGTGGATGTTGAGATGGATGTGTGACAACACTCTACGAGATAGAATCAGAAATGAAGATATCCGTAAAAAAACTTGATGTTGGAGATATTGCAAGCAAGCTAAGAGAAAATTGCTTGTGTTGGTTTGGACATGTAACATGGAGACTCCAGGGAGCACTTGTACGGAGAGTGGAAGAGTGGGATCATGGAGATTTCAAACGAGGTAGGGGGAGACTGAAAATGACTTGGTTGGAAGGAGTTAGAAAAGATATGAAGCAAATGGAGTTGCAAGAGTTTGAGGCTCTTGATTGTAAGGGGTGGAGGAGGAAAATCTTTGTGGATGATGACCCGGGATAATTACTTTAGTTCATGTAGCCGACCCCACTTATGGGAATAAGGCTTTGATTGATTGATTGACTATCATATGAAGTGTCCGGAAAATTCTGACACTTTTTCTTCCTAAAACTTTTAGTCTCGAACTTATCAGAAAATGTCATACTATTCCTAAATCTCAATTTAAGGTCGACAACAGAATTCTTGAGTTACATATAGTTTGTGGTTTTCAATAGGACTCTAATAGTTTGTTCTATTGCTGTACACAAATTGCTATTAAAAAGCAGCCAGGTAAAATAAAAATGAAATTGTGAGCTTGTGGTTTCTTCAAGGACTCTAAAAGATGCTAGTCTTACGTGGGGAAAGCTTTTTCGATTTAGTGATCTATTATTAATCTGATATAATCTCTATGTTATAGGTTTTTGTTTTGCTGCATTCAACTCCGGATACAATGTTTCGCAATGAAAATGTTAAATACTCATTGATTGGGCTTATGAGGGATCTAAGGGGGATTGCAATGGCCACCAACAGGTAAATATTTCATAGGGGTAATTCTTTGTCCATTTATATAGTATGGAGCTACATCTTAATCGAACTGTTTTCTTTTTTATGCAAATCTAGTCGAAGAACTTATGGTCTTTTGTTCGATTGGTTGTATCCTTCAAGAATGCCGATCCTCTTGAAAGGCATTTCACATTGGGCTGACACGCCTGAGGTATGATGTTTTTTTATTTCTTTGAGGTGTTTTACATATTTTTGGGGATGTGAAGTAATTGCTTTGTGTTTTAATTTATGTTTTATTAATTTCTTCTACTTAGTAGGTTAGACTACTCTATAGTTTCGTGCTTGCCCTTGCTTTTTTAAAAGAAATAGTAACATGGTCATGGGACTTTGGATAATGAGGTATTGGTCGGTATCATTGGCAAATGAAAACTGTATCGTGGATTCATGGTTGCTGGAAACCATCCAGTTTCAAGTTGGCAGGCCCCAATGGTAATATAGGTTTTTAGCTACGAACATAGTCTAAATATTACCATAATATACTACAGTGTAAAAAATAAAAAAAGTTAATAATATTATAAAACCATAAATTAAGCAGTTTTTGTTTTACAATGATATATTATGTATCTACAATCATCTTAGGGTGCAAAGTTATCGATAAATATTGTCTTTAGTATTATAATTGGGGAATTCACATTAGTAATACTTATTTATTAAAAAATTATCATTTGTTAACCTAGGTCTTTCGTAATTATCTTTGGTAAGCATCATGTTAATGTTTTTCCCCATTTATTTATGAGCCCTTTAGGCTAAATGAAACTGTTCTTGAACCTATTATTTTCTCGTTGATTGTGGTTTTGTTGAAATCTTCCTCTTAAGGCAAAACTATTTTTTTCCCAAAAAATGGAAACTCTAGTCATTATAAACTATTTGTCTGAAAATTTGTTGTTGAAACTAACAAAAAACCTTGTGCAAACGATATTTATAACCCTAATGTACTTGAGACAAATTCAACGGTATGTACGGAACCAAATCACAAGGACTAGGGAACATAACATCTGGTGAAGACTGTATAGAGCAATAAGCTAAGGCGAAGCAATCTAGTTTTGGGTTTTTTCTAATTTTCTAATCTAAATCTAACCTAGAACGAAAAAGGGCTTGTTTGGTTGCACCAAGTCTTCTTAGCCAATCAAAATTCCTAGGAAATACAAGAATGCAATTTTGCTTGGTTAACAAAAAAATTGCAAAATGAGGGAAGTTGAATTTCCTAGGAATTTTCAATTCACACTTAATATAGGAATTTAATCACCCACCCCACAATAGGTAATCGATGACTTTTAGTAATTTTTATTTCCCTTATGCCAACAAACAAATTTTATATATGTGAAGGAATTCAACTAGCCTTGCTAAATAGAAGCCATGTAAATCTACTTCTCTATGTTATGGTAAACCTCATATTAAGGAACCTGGCTTCTAAATTTCCTTTTGATCCTCTCTCAATTACCATAGAATCTCTCACCAGGACTCAATTCTAGGTCTCACTATGAATTTGACTAATGAGGTAGAATACAGAACCATCATGAATAATGAGGTTCATAATCTCTTGCCAAACACGTGTATTGAATTCCAATGCTCATGAACCCGAGGGTGGATGGAAACATCCACAAATGATGAATAAATCACAATAACAAGGTAAATTTCAGCCCAAAAACTTCATTTCAACATCCCAAACTTTCATCCATTGGCAAAATAGCAATAAGGTTGAATTGAAAAAGGAAACATTGAAGAACTTGAAATTGAACATAAAATTAAGAATAATGGAAGGAAATCTAAGATCCAACATGTTATTGAGCAAGAATTTAATATAACAAGCAACAATTGAAGAACAAGCAAAAGAGGATAATTTTTTCCCCATTACATATGTTCTTTTAAAATTGATGGCAAAAAATATTGTCTCAATTAATGATATAGTTATTCAAACATGATAATTCGATAGCTTTTGTTAGATTATGATGAAATATTTTCTAAAAATTTGTGGACATTAATTTTTCGTACGCTTCCCAGTGCACATTTTGTATCATAAATATCTACAATTGTATAACATTAAAAATTGTGTTGATTCAATATGATGATATACTTTCTTAAGACGAACAGAACAAGACCCCACATGACAGTGCTTACTTTTATACATTGAAATTTGAAAGCATGGAAACAAAACTCAGACGTTCTATAATGGAACGACCGTTCTATAATGGGTTTGAGACCCACTGTTCCGAGAAACCCTGTTATAGAACGGTAAGTTGGAAATCACACCAAAATCGCCGCGGCGGCCGTTCCGTAACGTTGGAACGTTGTTCTAACACGGTGGAATGCCCGTTATGTTGCAGCTAAAAGAAGAAAATGAATAAAAAAAAGCTAAAATTTGAGTTTCAAAGTAAAATTAATCGAAATTTTGTCAAATAACAACTTACCTTAGCTTGAAAAGTAATAGTTAAGCAAAATACTCCAAATTTTTAAATTACTTCCTCCGTAAACGAATTCTTGCAATAAACCCCTCTGCATGGACCCCAAAAATAATTTTGTAAGTATGCTTAAGTTGGTAGATTAGTAAAACTAGGAGAGAGAAACAAGATGAAATGATCCTCTTAAGGAAGGTTGCTATTTTGTTGGTAGATTAGTAAAAGTAGGAGAAAGAAATAAGTAAAAACTTTCCAAATAGGGGGAAGTTGGTATTTTGTTGCAAGTATTCAAAAACATCCCAAAATAGTAAATGTTGCAAGAATTCATTTACGGAGAAGTTTTTTCAATTGAAACTTTAAATTAAAAGCCCTAAACCTGAACAAAACCCAAATATGCAAAACAAGCCAAATGTCATTGTCGCCGACAAGCCATTGCTGATAGAGGTTGCCAATAAGCCGATTGGATTGATCCGGTGGTTTCTGTAGCAGTTGCCGCCAACAATCTCACGTTTTCTTCTTGTTTCGCATAAGTGCATACTTCTCTCTCTTGTGGTGCTTTCAGCGTGCTTCAAATTTTTTATTTTTTTTGAGGAAGCTTCACAACTTCACTTGATACGTCAACATTTTCCCCCCTTTCTTTGTTCCTTTATTTCCCTTTTTCTCGAGGTTCCTACTTATTTTTGTTTTCTATTGCGGACCATACACAAAAGTAAGATTGCAGGAGACTCCCAACTGCCTGTCCTGCGCCGTGATTGATGAGTAGGTAGGTAAGTTAGGTGTACCTCTCGCCCAGTGGAAAGCAAGTTTGCCCATATTTTGCGGGCAATTCATCTTCATGCATTTTGGCTGTTTCTTCCTCACTTTTTTTCGTTTCTGGGGTCTCTTTCAGTTTCTTAGTAAAAATAGGTGACTTTTTCCAGAGTTGGGAATGGAGTGATCCCTATGGAGTCAAAGCTTCCAAGCCCCGGTCATTCCTCTTCAATTAATATCCCCCCTGGCCTGGGGGGTAACTATATAAACAAAGGGGCCTTTCGAACGACTGTTGGTCTGATGAAGCTAACACCTATTTTTCCTCTCACCCCTCTCTTAATTACATATGGGCCATGGTTCTAAATCTTTGTTTCGGTCGCGATCATGTTAACGGTCGCGGAAGCACATTTGCGGACAATGCGGATGGTTTGCGGCCTATGCTACTCGGATTCTGTTAGAAGTATCGGACAAGGATACGTGTCAAAGTGTCAGACACGGCAATTTTATGAAAAATATGAATGTTTTTGGTTCAAAATGAAGTGTCCAAGTGCCATACCAATGTCCAAGGATCGAGTGTCCGGCATTGGTACTTGGGGTGAAACATAGAGTCCGGGTAACATATTTTGCGGCCGTTGCGGCCTGATATCTCGGTCGATGTAAGCTCAAAAAGCTTCATAATACGGTTGTTGTGCGGTGATGCGGCCTTGATTTAATACCATGATATGGGCCCTACCACACATACACTTTTCCAAAAAAACTTGTGCATTTGACTAGGTAGCAAACATTTTGAACCAAAGGAAGTTAATAATAATAATTAAATAAATAATATTTTGTAATAACAATGTTTTTGAGAATTATATGATATATAATATTATTACTTAAAATCATGAATAATAAAAGCTTAAAATTGAATTTATGTGATGATTTAGAAAAATTTATGCCGTGACAACCGCGGTCCATTCCATTCCTTTGGTACAAGCCGTTTCTGCTACCGCGATTTTTTTTTTTCTTGATTGAAAGTTATTTAGAAGATTTCCTTTACTTGTGAATAGTGAAAAAAACATAAGTGTCCACAATTTTGAGGAACAGAGGGAGTATAGAAGGTTAGAACAAATTACGACTTCCTCTGCTCCTATTGAATTGCTACACTGGCAATATGGGCACTATTCATAATGACTACTATAATTCGCTTTTGTGCTTTATACTTGTAAATAAATATAATCATGTGGGATCTCTTTTGAATCGTCTCAATGTGTACTTTATTGTGAATTTTTTTAAAATAATTTTTGGTACAATGGAATTAAAGATATTACTATTTCAACTTATACATTGGTAAGTGTAAAAAGGAGAACGTTGAAACTAATATGGAGCGGGGGAAGTATATATATTTTTTAATTATTCACGCCCTGTTAGATGGGTTAGATGCGATTCATTTCATTCATATGTTATAGGCTGCTTTTGTGATGATATAAATGTTACTGTGATGGTTTCCACGTCTACATTCCTTTTCAAGACTTAAAGACCATAAATAGCCTTAAAAGATTGATTAAGAAAGAGAATGCTCTATGAATTGATATCAGCAATATTGTTAACAATTAAATTGAGTTTTTATGCAAAATCCTATGCTTAAATATAATATTCAAAAAATAGAAAGAATTAAGAGAGAAATTGAAATTCGTGGCATAACAACATTAGTAGTTAAAAACTTCAAAATTTAAATAAAACCCCGTTAATTCCTTAGGATTGTCATTGATGTCCTAGTAATAGGATTCTTTGTTTGGATGGACAGAAAAAATGGTTTTGTCATTTTCTTTTGTTTTACTCTAGTTTGAATGAAAAAATGTCTTTTTGGGAGGAAAATAGTTCTCTCAAGGATACAAAGTAAATGAAGGTATGGCATATTTTCCAACCTACTTCATTGAATGAAGGTATGCATACAAGGATACAATTGTAAATAAAACGATAGATGTAAATGAAGGATAAAATTGAATGAAGGTATGGTATCCTTGTAATGAAGGATACAAAGTAAATGAAGGTATGGCATAATTTTATGTAACTACAATATTCTGGTGATGCTACCATTGTGTTTCAATAATGGCATTCTTCATTGTTGGGGGTAGGTCTCTTTATTTTGTTACGACTGTGTCTTTTATATGCTTGTTTCTTTATTGTTCACCTATTCTCAAATTGGATATGTTTATGTCAACAAAGATAAGATAAATAGTCATATTTTGTTTTAAATTTTTATATGAAGATTTTGTCATTGAAAAGTTTGGTTCTAGTTTATGTTGGTGTGATTATTTTTTTTCTTTTGGATACAATCACCCCAAAAGGGATTCATGATTCTGTATTACAGGTTACTACCCCATTACTAAAATTCATGGCTGAATTTGTGCTGAACAAAGCCCAGCGTTTGACCTTTGATTCTTCATCTGCCAATGGAATTCTACTTTTCCGCGAAGTCAGTAAATTAATAGTATCTTATGGCTCCAGGATATCATTACTTTCTAATGTACCAGATATCTATTCCTTCAAATACAAGGGTATTTGGATCTGCTTAACTATATTGACTAGAGGTAAGGGTATTTATTCTAATCTGAATTATAGAGTTATGTCGAAATATATCTATATGAGATCGGTGAACGCTGTGATGTCCTGTGCTGTGCTATGAACATGCTAACGGAATTTATTGTAATAAAAAACGAAGATTATGAGAAGATAATGTCAACCACTCAAGAGGCTTGGCTCTCTTCTAACTAAATTACCTAAAACTCTCATCTTTTTTCAACTTGATTTCTCTTCCAACAATTAGCTCCATCCGACCATCCGTTCAAAAAAAACCTCCTCTAACAGACTCACTAGCTTCTTGCCAAGCTACAAGCAACAAATAAATTATGCTCACCTAAAATGTTCCCCTCGCTAATGTTAGTTCCTAGCTTGTTGTGTGTAATCAAAGGCCTTATTTTTTAGTGTATGAGTGAAATACATGTTATGCTACATACGCCCAAGGATAAATTTTACCAGACAATTCTTAGGCCGGCATTCCTATATGGCATAGAATTTTGGGCTTTGAAGTAATTCCATGGTCACAAGATGAGTATGGATGGCATGCGCATGCTACTTTGGGTTTTCGGGCATACAAGAAACAATAAAATAAGGAATCGGATTAATAAGGTTTTTAAGAAAAGGTTAGGGGTTTCTTCCATGAACTAGTCTTGTAAGATGGAGAAAGCGCTGATAAGGGGGGTTGAAGAGTGGCATAAGGAGGACAAGGTGAGGGGTAGGAGAAATCGAATAAACATGAATGTGGGTGGTTAAAAGTGATATGAGGTTATTGTGACTAGAGGGAAATTAAGCTTTTATTGGTTAATTTTTTCATGATTCCTCACATTTGACTCATGTCTAGGTTATCCCTAATTTATTGGGAATAAGGCTTTGATGTTGCTGTTGTTGTTAGAGGAATACATGATACTGACAAGTTATTGCTTAAGGTCAAGGCTCCTAATTCCCCCTCAAAATTTTTTCCTTTCCTCTAAAACGTCTTTAGTGTTAACATTCTCTCACTTGACTGAACACTACACTATATGGACTTCTTTGTTCGTTAATACTTGATACTACAATCCTGGTGTTCTGACTTCTGGACATCAAGCCTCAATTGAGATAGTGGTCACTCTTACGTGAACTTGTGTGAAAAAAATCTCTTTTATTCATTTGGATAATGTGGTCGTGTTGCCATAGAAGAATGTAACTCTATCAAAAATTCCAATTTAAATCTCTTTGGTTTTATTATGGCTGTAGTTGTGACTTGTGAATGTTATACTGGTTGCACAACACAGATGTGTACTCTATTGTGATGATGTGTATAAACTTATAGACACTTGTAGCTGAGGCATGATTTTCATCAGTTGTATTGACCTATGATGACTTAATAAATTTTTGTGTTTTTTTGTGGCCTTATTAGCTAATCTGTGAAGGTCATTTGACTCATGCTCAAGAATTTAATTCAAGTACTTGGCAGAGAAGTGACCTGTAATAAAATAGTTTGTAGGAGAAATAATGAAAACTTTTAACAATTGTGCTTATGAAAATAAAAAAAAGTTCATTGCTGAATCATTTTGAGTCCTAAAGCTAATGATGACCACTGAAAAATTCTGGAATTTAGGATAATGTCAATTCTTTCCAGGTGAAGTATGTTACGAATTACAGCAAGTGAATCTAATGATCATTTGAAAGCTGAGAATGGAAAAATGTATGCCACCACCCCTTATAAGGATCGCCAAGGATTGCCAAAAGAACACACACGGTATATCCAGAAAGGTCATGCCTCTCACCGTCTCATAAAATTAGGAAACTCGGTTTAGTCTATATGTTAGGTTTCGTTTAAATTGGAAGTTCCAGAATTAATCTTTTTCTTTGCCTGGTAATACTGGTATAATTTTTTAATTCGTACTTTTACGGAATGCCAACTTTAACCAACCCCATAAAGATTTAAAAAGGACCATGGGAGCAGAAAGGCACAAAAGTCGACACCGCATGATATTGTGTGTTGGATTGTGAGTGTACAATAATTTTGGTTGGGAAGGTACTGTAGGGCTGTGCGAGTAAATCTGAGCTGATCTTAATTATTGGTTATTAGGTTGGACATCCACTTTGTAAACCGGATATTTACATTCTATACTTTTTGGCGTAAGAATATCTAAAATACCTGAAAGTCAAAAACTCCTTCCCAAGTCCCCAGCCCAGAAGTCCCTGCTGTATAGTTTCCCAGCCCATGTTCCCAGTCTTGCTCTCACTGTTCTCCCTTTCCTTAACATTGAAACCTAAAACACCTTACTCTCTCGTTGAATTTTACTGCTATTAACTCTGGCTGCCATTCCCACTGCCAACTGTCCACCAGCCTCGCATTCTTACCGATTTGTCTCAACTGTCTATGTGTTTTAGGTTTCGTCGCGGAATTACGGAACATCCACGTTGTGTTGTAGTTTTGAGCTATAGAAACTTAAAGCTACACTCTAGGGTGAATTAATTCAATTAATAATTGATACTCACTAAGCTGATCAAGATCTAATAGAATTAATTTTAGATAAAATGGCTCTCAAATTTGGTTACTCACTAAGCTATTTACCTTAATTGAGTTTTCCTGGATCACAAGCTTAGATGCCAACCTATACTTAGCAAGGAAGTTTGAATGATCAATAAACATTCAAGGTTTATGCAAAAGCACAAGGTTTAATTTAATCAAAATCATGTATCTCTTCTTATTATTGAAATGAGCCTAACTATTAATAGGCAAAAATATTACTTGAAAAATCAGAATAGCAAAATTAATTAAACTACCCACTAGCACATGCCACTGACCTACTAACACATGCCTCCTTAATTTTAGCCACTCCTACACGTCCTTTAAGAATAAGACAAAGGAGAGTAATTCTTATCCCGATAAATTAACTAACTATCTAAGGACTTGTTTTACTTAGTCCGAGTTCTAACAAACTCTCCTAAGAATGTGGAACAAACCCACACGCCTAAAAATATGCAAACAAGCCATACTACATAATTTAGTAGGCCATGCGCATAATTGGAGATTACATGCAATTGGACATTACATGAATTTGACTTTATTGAATTAAAAATAAACTAGATAAAATCACCCACTAGACTAAAAGACTAAATATCAAAGAAACTTATCATTTTTGAAACTTTGACATCCCATGTTTTATTCCAAACAAGATCATTTGGACTCGCGACTCCATCACTATATATCCATACCACCGAATACCATCCTTTTAATGATTACTGGCAACCTTGCAGCAGATATGTAGTTGGTCCTGCCTTCTATGTGTGGTGTTTTAAATCTCCTTCTCGTTTTCTACTTTTCCCTAGTTCTTTTATAACTATTATCAACTTTCTTTTTGTTCAAAATACTTTTAATTAAGTCAGTGGTTCACTGCATAGATATTAGGGAACTTTTTTCTTGATGTTCAGTTGTGTATTTTGTTTATCACATATACTTGATTTGATTGGGTGTCCGATTTGAAATTTTCGACGATTTCTTTTTTTGTGTCTGATAAGTGCCAAGAATTTTCCATTCCATTATTTCGGAATATTAGAATTTCAGTTAGCTTAGATATCCAAACCTGAACAAACCTTATAGCCTTAGAAAATGTTTCTATTCACATAGTGAAGTGAAGGCCATGTGCTATCCTTTTGAAAGTTCATGGCATTGCCAATGCCAACTTTTGATAAGCATTTGTTTGGACTTTGGACTACATAAAATCCGAGATAATTCTTCATGGGCAAGACCTGAAGTTTGAGCACCTTTTGATTCTTGGGAAATTCTCATTGGTACTACCGTGTTTTGGCGAATTGTCAATGGTACTACCGAGTTATTTTTTGGAAAAATTGTAAAAAATAAGTCAACCTTTATACGGTCTTCTCAAATTAAGTCAACCTTTAGATTAACTCAAAATAAGTCAACCTATCACACATATCTGCTCAAATTAAGTTTTTTCACCAATTAATTGGTGGGGAAAGTTAAACATTTCAACGCAAAATTAAAGCGGTGCATTGAAATGTTGTTTATATGGTTTTCCATTGAAAATGTTAATTTAATCAACAAATAATTAGTCAAAAAACTTAATTTGAGAAAACATGTATATTAGGTTGACTTATTTTGAGTTAATCAAAAGGTTGACTTAATTTGAGAAGATCGGCTAAAGATTTGACTTATTTTTTATAATTTATCCTTATTTTTAATCCCAACGGTAATAGCTTTTTATGATTAAATTTCCAAATGTAGCATCATGGATGAATATTTCGTTAAGTAACGGAATTATCCGTTAATTAAATAAAAATAATAACTAAAAATAGCCTATTCAAGGTTTTACGGGTCATTTTAGCACTTAAAGGGTCCGATTTTGGATTGAAATTTGCAAAAAACGACACGATAAGCCCCGATTTACGTTCCCGATTTGTCTCAATTTGCGCGCATTAATCTACGTGTTAAGAAAATAGTCAGCCCAAGGTTTTACGTGTCATTTTAATCCTTATGGGATCCGATTTGAGGTTGGGATGTGAAAAAACCGACCCGATTAGCCACAATTTACATTCCCGATTCGCCTCGATTTTCGCACATTGATCTACACGTAAAGAAAAATAGTCTGCTTAAGGTTTTACGGGTCATGTTAATCCTTATAGGGTTCGATTTGAGGTCGGAATTTGCAAAAAACGACTTGATTAGCCCTAATTTGCACGCCTTATAGGGTAATGTTAACCCTTATAGGGTTCGATTTGAGGTCGGAATTTGCAAAAAACGACTTGATTAGCCCTAATTTGCATTCCCAATTCGCCTCGATTTGCACGCCTTGATCTACGTATAAAAAAATAGTCTACTCAAGGTTTATAATATCATATTAACACTTTGGGGGTTTGTTTTGTTAATTATGATTACTTATTTTTTTAATATAGTTTTTTAGTTAATTATAGTTAAGTAACGTATTTCTTTCTGTTAATTTTAACGGTTTTTTTTATTAATAAAATCACATTTGGGAATTTAATCATAAAAAGGTATTATCGTTGGGATTAAAAATAATTCGGTAGTACCATTGAGAATTAGCTAAAATACGGTAGTATTAATGGGAATTTCCCTTGATTCTTTTGCTAATCCTTGCTTCTTGCTTGAAGTCCATACCTGCTGGACAATTTTTTTTCTCGAAAGTTGAAACACTATAAGTGAAAATGACAACTAGGCAAGTCGTGAACTAAGGGTCACTGAATATGTCCCTCATGTGTGACACTAACCAGTTATGAATAACACGCAAATTATTATATGGTCCCAGGACCACTTAGCTCTACGTGGTCCCTTGCCAAAACGACGTAGTTTTGGAGTTAAAAAAAATCTGTTTTAGGTTTTTACGTAAAAACAGTTTCTAAATTTATGGAAAAATCAGTTTTTTTGTAAAATCTCTTATTATAGAATTCCTACATTCAAGGAATTAAAAGCAATTTCTTAATTCATAAAAAAAAATCAGTTTTTTTTTATACGTAAAAATTAATTTAGATTTATGTTACATTCATTAGTTCTTTATTTAGATTTATGAATATTGTATTGGTAGGAAATGAATATTGTGTATTATTTGTTCAACATATTATGATTTTGCATGGGATGAAGATTTTGGTTTCATTGTTATTGAAAAATGATTGTTATGCTTTTGAATATGAAGATTTTCTTATGTTTTTATGAAGTTTGTTTTGTACTTTGTGAATGGTGTTAATTTTGCGTATAATATGTTACATTCATTAGTTCTTTATTTAGATTTATGAATATTGTTTAAAAAAAAATGAATATTATATTGGTAGGAAATAAATATTGTGTATTATTTGTTCAACATATTATGATTTTGCATGGGATGAAGATTTTGTTGCAAAATGAATATTTAGTTATCGCAAAAGTGAATGTAAATTCAGGTTTTTTGTGGTAAAATAAATATTTAGTATAACAAAATGAATATACAGTATTAGAAAATGAATATTAAGTTTAGTTGGTGCACAGTTGATTGTTGGTTTAAGTTCTTTGTGATAAAATGAATCAACATTAAAAAAATGAATATTCAGTATTAAAAAATGAATATTCGATATACAATAATTAATATTCATTTTAGTTGTTGCCAACGTGAATGTAAGCTTGGATTTTTTTCGGTAAAATGAATATTCAGTATTAAAAAATGTGAATATTTAGTATAAAAAAATTAATATTCAGTATTAAAAAAGAAATATTTGATTTTAATAATCCAACCTTTTAGCCATTCACAAATAATAAACCAACCTTTTGATTATTCCTGATTAATCCAACCTTTGTACTAAATTTCATAGAGTGAACCAAAACCAAATTTTAGGTGTGATATTGGGTCTAATTTAAGTGTTGTTTGTGTCTTTAGGTAAGTGGTCAACAACGTTAGTGCTAAACTACCCAAACACTATTTAAACCAACTACAAAACGACACCTAAAAATTGGTTTTGGTTCACTCTATGAAATTTGATACAAAGGTTGGATTATGTAAGAATAATCAAAAGGTTGGTTTATTATTTGCGAATGGCTAAAAGGTTGGATTATTAAAATCAAATATTCCATTAAAAAATGAATATTCATTTTAGTTGTTAAAACTGACTCGCTAACGCGCGAGACCACAATTGTTCTATGTGCTCCCGGGAGCATTGTATATTGTAGTTTAAAAAATTAGTTTAAAAAAATGAAGCTTTTAGGTTTTTTTTTTTTTAAAAAAAATTGTGACTAAAAAAAATGAATATTATAGTGTACAAAAATGAAGATTAAAGATTAAAAAAAAATGAAGATTGTAGAGTAAAAAATGAAGATTCCCAGGACCACAAAAAGCTACGTGGTCCTGGGAGCACCATATAACAATTGTGAATAACATGCTATCATATAAAAAGTTAGAAAAAGTAATCATTGTAAAAAATTGTTATGAGACTCCAGGTAACAAACACACACACTCATAAGAAAAGAGATGAAAGGACGGAGAGAATGAAGGGAATGTATATGATTTTCCATGTTCAAATATGTGTTTCCCCTAGTTGATGACTACGTATTTGGACTTGATAATGCTTTATGTCTGTGTGTTTTAAATAAATAACTATATATATTTTTTAATTTAATCATGTTATTTATTTACTTATTTATTTATTTTTGGCTATTTGTAGAAGCTTTTTGGTGCATGTTCTTTCTTTAAAGCAGTTCTTTTGTGTTTTCCATATATAGCTCTTGGTGGAAACTATGTCAATTTTGGTGTATTTGAACTATATGGTGATCGAGCTCTTGCTGATGCTCTTGATATGGCTTTGAAAATGACATTATCGATTCCTTTAGGAGATATCTTAGTGTTTCGAAAGGTATGCGTTCTTTGCCTTGTTCTTTGTTGTGAGATAATTGTTTTGTGTCTTTACGTTCATTGTTTCTGCGCAAAATTAAATTTCAGCAATAAATTCAGCTCTTATAGACTCAAAATTAGAGAAAACCAATGCTCTTTTCCCAATTTTTTTTTTATTTTTTTATTTTTTGCAAAACCACATGAATGAGTGAAAGACATTTGATCAAGCTCCTGAATGGGGTGAAGAAGCAAGTGGATTGATTGAAAATCAGCGAAGTAAACTGTAGCATTTTTTGTTGTTTTCTTGCATGGTTGAAGGAACTTCTACAGTGGAAATGTAAATAATGTTTGTTATTAATTCTAAATCAGCAGCCGAAATCTGAAGTTTTATATTTTAAACCAATATTTTATTTTTCATGAGATCCTATGCCTAAATACATGTGTATGTGCATGTACATGTACATGTGCAATGCTTATTTTTCATGAGTTTGAATTTGACACCATGTCCTTTACTTTCCGGTTTCAAATTATTCATACTGATCCGAACTTATTGTTCCACGTTTAAAATGATGTTTAAGGCGCGTTCTCTTCATTTTATTAGACCTTTTGTTAATCTGAACTTATTAAACCTGATTGAAGTTATTGAACTAATTGTAGCCGATCAAACCTGTTTAGCCCTAATTCTAAGAAACTAATAGACCTTATTACTTCAGGTAAGTTCATGTAAGATGGAATCAAGGGCAATAAGTTCAACAAGTTTTAGTTGGGTCTAATAAGTTTTAGTTGGGTCTAATAAGTTTTAGTTGGATCTGATTGGACGTGTCTAAAACTTATTGAACTTATGAGACCCAACTAAAACTTCTTGAACTATTACCCTTGATTCATCTTTAAGGTAAAATAACCTACCCTTAGTGTTAAAGATGACATAGAGTATAGACAGTTTTGTAGTATTTTGTTGCAAAAATGTTGATTTCTTTTAATTAAAACTGATTGCCATTGATTTTATAATTTCAACTTTATATTGAAGTCTGATCATTTGGAAATGATTTCGCTCCCTTTCTTCCGCAGTTAACGAAGGCATATTTTGCCTTCTTAGAGGTTTTGTTCAGCAGCCATATTACTTTTGTATTGAAGCTTGATACAAGTACTTTCATGCGCATTATTGGATCTCTTGAATCTGGTCTTAAAGGCCTCGATACAAGCATCTCATCACAGGTGCGTTCAATCTTTCTTGAATCCCGATGAATATGATTGTTTTGAATGTTTCTGTTGCTTTAGTTTTAGTTATGGTTATAGTTATGGGTTTTTTTTAATTAAAAAAAATAATAAAATAGTTCACTGTTTTTATTTGAGTTGAGTACACTTGCTTGATTTACAAAAAAAGTTTTCACTTTTCAGTGCGCATCAGCGATTGATAATTTGGCGTCATTTTATTTCAACAACATTACAATGGGAGAGGCACCTTCTTCACCAGCTGCAATCAGTCTTGCTCAACATATGACAGAATGTCCCACATTGTTCCCAGAAGTAAGTTCTTCCATCCTCAAATCATTCTGAAGTACTATATGCTTTCTTTGCTCTGAAAGCAAAGCAACACTTGCCGTTTTCAGTCTCTAATAATACACATTGAAGCAAAGCCATCACCCCCTTGACAAAATACTAACTTAGAGGAAAACATGTGCAGAAATACTTGGTGTAACATATTTTCTGCTAATTCTATGTTTTATCTGATGTTTAATGGCTAAAAGGAGACTTCGATGATTCCTCACATTTGATTCATGCCTATCAGACCCTAATTTAGATTATCTCTCTAGAAAAAGAGATTCTAAGAATTCAACAAATATTCACCATGCTTCTGAGCTTGTTATCCTAGGTTGGAACAAGTTGATCCCCATTTAGGCTGGAATGGTTATCACCATTTTTCAAAGTAGGCATCTCATGCATTCTTCGAACCACCCCCTCAATCTACTTGGGAGGTTGTTTTGTTGGTCCATTGCTACAGTCCAATTTTGTAGAGCTTTTGCATGAGTACCACATGTTGCTTGGAGTCTTCATTCTACTGAAACTACCACATATTTCACATTTAATAATTTAAACCTATGTTACTTCGACACAGATAAAGTATGTACTCAGATCTGGGTGTCAAAGTGTCTGACTCGGATAATTTGAGAGAAAGTTATGTTTTTTAAGGTAAATAAAGGCCTTTTTCTATAATGGGAAGTTTTAGTGTGTTTCCAGATTTTACCATTTTGGAAGACTTTCCATTGGGGTTTTGACCTGAAATTTCTGTACAGGCATAGGAAACTGGATTCCTCGAACTGTATCTGATAAAGTTTACTGCTCAAACAAGTTATTTGACTTAGTCGACCAGATGCTTCAAAATGAGCCATCTGCACGCATATATGCTAGCATCTAGAGAAAATACTAGCTAATTCATACCGGGCCGGCCCTGAGCAGGGACGATTAGGGCGGCCGCGCAGGGCCCAGAGTCGAAAGGCCCATTTTACCATTATTGTTTGGCTACATTATATATAAAACTAGTTACAAGATGCCTATATGTTCCAGTTTAGCTCGTTGGTTTGACGATCATAACTGTGAGCTTTCCTCGCCTCAGGTCTCGGGATCAATTCCTACTTCCTCCATTGCCTCTTATTTTCCCCTTTTTGATTTTTGTTTTTGTGTGCGTTGAACACTTTTTCTGCTATTGGCCTATTACATATTATTGGGATGAGATCTACTCCTCTCTCCTTCTTCTATTTTTTTCCCTTATTCACACTTTTTCATCTCATTTACCATTAAATTATTAAAGTACTAATTTTAAAAAAATTATTATTACTCACATTTTTCTTATTAACTATTGGATCAATCTTTTCTTTACTAGTATTTTCGTACATCCTTGTTATTTATAATCCATAATTGATCTTTTTCAGTAATATTATATTCTTTTTGCATAGTTTTACAGTGATAGATTCAGGAAAAATATTTAGTGTGGTCAAAATGCATTAATAAATTTTATTGGGATCAATTATTAAAAATTATATGAAAAAATTGGAAAATTATATATTTTACATACAAGAGAAAATTTGCTAGATTATTCAAATTAAATGCGAAGTACCTTCTATTGTTATTATAAGTTAAAAGCTTAATGTTTAAAATATTACTCCATTCAATTATCTTTATCTCATCCGAAAAAAATTATCGTTACCTCATTGACCTAAAGAAATCTCACGCAAAAGTGGGTCTATATAGGACATATAATGGGATATAGAGAATATGACCAAAAAGCTTCTAAATTTTTAACTAGCACTTTTTTAACAAAAATTATGATAAATATTTTATACTTTTAACCAAACTTATAGGGCCCTTACTTGTTACTTCGCCCTGGGCCCCCAAATTGTCAGGAACAACCCTGAATTCATAATTATCAAGAAAAACATGTAAACCTCAACTAAATTGTTCTTTTCCCTTATAAACTAAAGTAAAATCCCAATAATATGAAGCAAGTGAAAGCAGTGTCCAAGTTACAAACTTAAATGGTAAATATAGTTTTAAATGAGATAAACTTAGTGTTTATTACTAAAGCTTTTCAAAAGCTTCATCCTTGAATTTGATCCTTACCCTCTTTTGTTTGGATCCCAAGGCACCCCTTGGTCTTCTATTGCTTGGGGCTTCATCCCACATATAACACATGTTTATAATCCAAATTCATCCTTGAATTTGATCCTTACCCCCTTTTGTTTGGATCCCAAGCCACCCCTTGGTCTTGTATTGCTTGGGGCTTCATCCCACATATAACACATGTTTATAATCCAAATTCAGAGAATATATTACTTGCGGATTTTTCATGGGGGTATCCAAGAGGTTTTATGAAAATTTTTAGGTACCACTATAGTGTTGAAATTTATCATGTATCCTTTAGGCTTGTTCAAAATGCATCAAACATCCTTAACAAATAAATGAAAAATAATTTAATCCGCCGAAATAATTCAATCAATTATCCCCTACAATCAAATTCCTCCTAAGTTACGTACTTAGCTCTAAGAAGTTTTTTAAAACCAAACGACTTCATTTAAAATGCAATTTTACCGCTATAAAATTCATTTTGACCATAAATTAATGACGTTTTTAATTGATATATGAGGGCCTTTCTGACCAACTAATGTTATTTATTAGGATTTTTTGTTAATGACCACCTTATGTTTTCCCAAATAAATAACCACATTTTCAATTTTTTTATTTAAATAACAACCTTAGTTACTTTTTTTTCTTAATAGATGTCTTTTCACCATTAAAAGCTATTATAAAAAGTAAAAGTTTGTAAAAACTGAGCTCCATAAATTTAACAAAAGATAATTGTAAGTTGGTTATTTAAATAAAAAAGTTTGATAAGGTAGTTATTTTAATATTATGAGAAAAAGGTGGTTATTAACAGAGTAGCCTATCTATTAATGGTGTTTGTTACATGATATACAAACAACACATACCAAGTGAATTTTGAAAAACAAAGGAGTACCTCGTGAATTTCTTGAATCTTCAAGGGTACGTGGTGAAAAATCCGTATTACATAGCATAATTAATGCAAAGTTGCTATTCCAAAAGTAACATGTTTTATCACCGAAAGAAATCATTTTTTTATATAAACTTAATGTACTCAAAAAATGATATATTGAGATTTCTTGGAATCAAGAATTTCCATATGTATGACTGTGGCATCCTAAGAAAACGGCAATTCACGTTGTAGCGAATTTATATGATAAATATAACTTTTTTGGTGTTGTGTTTTGGTGATTGTTTGTTCTTGTTTTTGATGTCCTATTTTGGTGATTACTTGCTCTTATTTTTAACAGATTTTGAAGACCTTATTCGAACTTGTGTTATTTGAGGATTGTCCCAATCAATGGAGTTTAAGTAGGCCGATTTTGAGTTTGATATTGATAAGTGAGCAGGTAAGCTTTGTGTATTTTTTCTGAATGTGTTTTCTTTGTTGGTGAATCTAAAATACGAGTAGCATTGAGTTGTAGTCATTATTGAAAATGCTCTCCACATGTTAGCGGTTGTGTGCGTGCGTGGTTACAAATTCATGTTCATACATCGGCAACATCGCTCATAGTTGAATAAACTTAATTTCTGATGCTTATATGATAGTGTTCTTCACCCTATTTTGCAAATTTCTTCAGTTCAGAATCTGCAACCTATCTGGATGTTATAATGATTATAAGACAGTGCGGAACATTTATTTGCTTCGATTTAGTAGGCTTTTTTTTACAAAGGATTGCAGTGTCAGAGATTTTGAGTTTTAATTCGGATGTGCAATGATGTAATATGAAATTTACATATCTAAACTTAAATATTTAAAACAGGATGTTTTATGTGTCACATGTCTACCTCTAACACCTCCTTTGCCATGTGTCACTTTTGATACTTTACTACCATTAAGGTCATATAAATACTACTCAATGCCTTAATGATTATTTACATTAGCTTTTTACCTAAACACATATGCATGACTCTATTTTGTTTTTTTACCTTTTTACTCCAATTACTCACAGATTATCACTCTTCAATAAAAAAAAGAGTAAAAATCGTTACAAGTTTTTTTTAAAAAAAATTATTCTAGGTATTTATTAAGATCACAATTTTTTCTTTATTGAGATTTTGTGAATCTTTACTCTATTTTTATTTTAATTATTTAAATCTTTACTCTATTTTAATTTATTTTGACTTTCATAGGTCATAGAAAATTGAATCAAAATCCAAATAGATTTTTCAAAAATACGGACAAAAGGAAAAGGTTAAACTAATTAAAATGCATTCAACTTTTTAAAATCAAATAAAACCCGTGCATTACACGGGGGAAAACTAGTTATTATTTAATTATCCTATCCTTTGGTGTTTGGTCTGTTTGTTATTTTTAAAAGACTGTTTCGTGTGATTCATGATTTCACTTTCCCTCTCTTCTTTAATGATTAAACACTTGTTAAAACGATATGCCTGTCAAAAATAAATAAATAAATAAAACACTACGGTTAATTTTTTCCTTTTTCACCACCAAAAGCAAACAAAAGAGTAATATTACTTGTGATTCTGTTTGATTCTGCGCTTTTACACATGTTTGCAGATATTTACAGATCTGAAAACTCAAATAATGGCCTCACAGGTATGTACTTTTTTTTTTCTTATTTCCTTCCATTTGTAGTGTCGATCCTTTGGTTGAATTTCCACTATCCTCCTAAAAAAATAAAACAAGAAGCTTCGGACATTCAGCTTACAGG
Organism: Salicornia ramosissima; assembly: GCA_951394345.1. Taxonomy (NCBI): domain Eukaryota; kingdom Viridiplantae; phylum Streptophyta; class Magnoliopsida; order Caryophyllales; family Amaranthaceae; genus Salicornia; species Salicornia ramosissima. The sequence continues at coordinate 32,393,589 of OX596237.1, forward strand.
AAACAGTTCTGCCTTGGTTTCATAATTATCCATTTGTTTTATTGGTCATTCAATTTAGGTGCTCATCACTCATCATGATTGTTCCATGGAAAATTAAGTCATCTTGTTGATTTTATATGAATTATATCAAGCGAGAATGTTTTATTATGTAGGTCAACAAGGTAAACAAGAATGAATTTGAAACATTATAAAAATTGTGATCACGTAATGCCGTGAATGGAGCAACTTGTGCTTGTTACATTGTGCTTCATGGCCATCGATGCCAAAATTGATAAATTGGAAAAATGCTGTTCATCAGTCTAGTCATATCTCAGGTGTATGTTTCTTAAGGAAAAAAATATAGGTTTTAAAATATATTATAAAGGCAAAAATGGGTGAATTCTTTAAAGAGCTGTATATATTCTTTTGTTTCAGTTTTACGACACACATCTAGCCTAATATGGATTATAATGGCTGATGTGGACCATGTGAATATGTGATAGCATAAGTTCTTCAATGGTTACTGCAATGTTTAGGAAAAAGTGCAAATTGAATTTCTAAATAGATTGGTTTAAGCTTACCTTTAAGCAATGTAAACAGAGGAAAACATTGCCCCCTTTGTCTACCTTAAGCCAAAATTGACAACGTGTAAGCTGATGTTTACCAACCTTCAACAAAGGTTGATCATAAAGCTCTTTCTCCTACAATATTGCATATAATCAAGCACTAATATTTTCAGCTCATTTAATATATTTCATCTGCAAATCATTCAGAATTAGATTAGATTTATCTTATCTTTTTTCGTTGTTGTTGAATGTTGATTTGGACTCCTCTAATTTAGTAGTAAACCAGGTCATTGCTGAAGCTGAAAAATCAGTTCTCTGTTACCATGTGGCCTACAGTTAGAGGAAAGAGGAAATTTGGTGAAAGATTTTTCATTTGTGGCACTGAAATTCAGTCAACTCATAAATTAGCTAATTGCTGAAACTGTAAGGAGGTATTCTGCTATCATTGCAGATAGGAAGTCTACTGTATTTGTAGCACGTAAGATAAGTTTTGAATATGGTGGATCATAATTTAAAACTTTTTTTATTTTCTAGTGCACGTAAGATAAAGTGTTGAAGTAGATCATGATTTAAAGCAATTTTTTTAAATTTTCTAATGCACAATGAACTTGCTTGCTATTCCCCACAACCAGTTGAATTAATTAATGTGGGGCAAAAAGGGATTTTATGCTGTTTTTTGTGTACTGCAGCCAGCCGAACAACATCAGCGCCTTGTGCTATGTTTTGAAAAATTAATGGGAGATGTATCACGAAGCCTAGATTCCAAGAACAGAGACAAGTTCACCCAGAACTTGACGGTATTCAGGAACGACTTCCGCATGAAATAGATTTGTCATCATGGACAAGAAACAGCTCCAAGTAAATTATTAGTTGAAGCATATCAATTTGTCATTCATATGTGATGTATACATGGCTTGGTTTTCAGACTGCGTAGTGGGAGGAGCTAATATCGCCTCAAGATCACAGCACAGCAGATTCATGCTTACTGTGTATAGCCTTGTTAGCACATGTCAAGGAAAGGTTTGGACATTTTGTATACTGACTGAATTAGGTTGTAGTTTAGTCTTTTGGTTACAGCCTGCCAGAATGAAGTTTTTTAAATCATGTCTGGATCCAGATATACAGGAAATCTTAGGTCAACTTCAATTTTGTTTAGTGAGAAGCAGATTGTGCTGGACTAGTTTTCCACAATTTCTTCACAGTTTCTTGTACATGAACTTCACAATTCTTTTGATTGTTGATAATGATAAGATGAAATCCCCTTGAATGATTACATTTCTTCCTTTCTGCCACAGGCCATATTTTTAACTATCCATTAACTTTTCCCTCTCCCCAAAAATAAATTCAAATGGGTAAACTACCAGTCATTTTATTATTTTCCTTCTGAAGTTGTTTGACTTGAGGCGTTGACTTTACATGCTTATGTATCTCCTCTTTTGTTGTTTTTTTTTACAGCTGTGTGTATGCCTGTAATTGTATAGTCGCATATGGAAAGTAATCTCCAGGAAACACATGAAGTTGGGTTACATTACTTGAGTGTAAAATGGTTCTGTAGCAAGTTTTTTTTTTTTTTTTCGACGGCATGAACATGTAAAGGCAAACGTAAACATGGGATAACTCATTTACCTCCGTCCGAGCAGCGATGGCCAGATGGTGAACCTATGAGATAAAATCCCTCAGAACTTATGGCGGGCAGCAAAGACAATACAATCATCGGACGAAGGGCTTCAGCCCAAATAACACGTGTGATACAGCCAAAATAAACGCGGCCAAACAAGAAAAACAAAAACACAAACGCAAGAATGATAAGGCTCCATTAAATGCAGCCCAAACAATGAAAAAAAATACAAAAAGGCAAGAACGATAAACCACCATCAATAACGCTCATTCTCATTTCGATTCTCTACAATTAAGATCAACAACATTAATCTTAATTTTTGTCAATTTATGGTTTCATTAACTTGAAGAGAAATGTAGATGCCAAATTTTAAGACCCAATTTCAACGTCTTTTCAGGAATCTAATATATTTGAAATAGCAGATCAAATCAAAGGTAACTTCTACGTCAATAAATTCTACAATTAAGCTACAAAAAATAAAAACAATTTACATTTAAATATTTACGTCTTACAGATTCTACAATAGATTCATTGTCGAAATCATCGTCAACTTCTACATTATAGAATGTTATTTTTTTAAAAAAAAAATAATTGAAAACTCAAATAAACCTAGGAGAATGATGAATATTCAGTATAGTTGGAAAGATGTAGCCTAGAAACATATCAGTTGGAAAATATAAATTGTTACTTGGATAATATTTAAATAACTTGGAATAAATAAAGTTGGTGTGTGGAAGAACATAATTAAATATATGTGAAAAACTAAAAAAAAAACTACCCGAAAAATATACCTGAAAAAATACATGAGAAAAGTACATGCTTACCTAGAAAATATATTAGTTACATTGAAAAATATATTATTAACCTGGAAACAATGACTACTTACCTGGAAATAAGAAGTAACACTAAAAGTATATTTATTACCTTAATATTATATTATGAAACATGAACAAATAACCTTACACCTAGAAAACATATTACGACACTTGAAAAACATATTTAGTACCTGGAAATAAAGTAATTACCTGGAATAAAACAATGAATTGAGAAGTATAAAACTTACCTAGAAGAAAGTAGTGATCTCGGAAAATAAAGTAGTACTTGGATATTATATTATGAAACCTAGGCAAACAATGAATTGAGAAGTGATTTTTAATGCGTTTTACGAATTATTATTATTATTGTTTTAATGTTTACGAAATATTATTTGATTTGGTACATTTACGATTCATTGTTTTAAATGACTGTTTTTTATATGGTTGCCTTATGTTATGATTTTCAATTGGATTAGGGATTACCATTTGCTTTTGATTATGAGTTTATGAAACAGCGGATGATTATAAATAAAGAGTTTTTCAAAGTACGACTTATGGTTATGAAAGATGATTCAAGACATGAAACATGATAAATAAGAGCCAAAGCAAGGTTCTGGTAGTATTATATTATGTTACGACATCCATTTTGGTCGTGCACATACCTAGGCTATGTACCTAGTTACCCCTACGCTGGATAACGAATGTTTATAAAGGTACTTATGTACCTGGTTACCTTATGAATGTTTATGTATCAGGGTACTTATGTACCCGATTACCATACCCTATACTGGGTAACGAATCTTTATGTATAAACAAGAAAATAAGGGTCGGCCGACCTACTTTTACCGACCGCCTTCGGTCGGTAAAAGGTGGTCGGTGGAAAATTAGTCGGTAAAATATTTTACCGACCGACTGTCAGTCGGGAAAAATTTAACGACCAATTACCGACCAAATTAAAATTAAAAAAAAAAAGCCTTGGGGAGCCTATGTTCCGACCGACTGGCGGTCGGTTATACCGACCGAAGTCACGTCGGTCGGTATTACCGACAGCCAGTCGGTCGGAACATAGGCTCCCCAAGGCAATTTTGTTTTTGGCACTAAATAATTTACCAACCGTTTGTCGGTCGGTATATTAATTTTTGCGGTTTTTTTTATTTGAATAATTGCCATTTTCGCGGTTATTTTCTTTTTGAATACCGACCATTTGTCGGTCGTTAAATTGTAGTGCCTATTTTTTTTTCCCTTTCATTAAATTACAAAAAGGCTTTAAAAAAGAAATTAAACGTAACACATAATACAGTTTCAAAAAACGTAAACTATAATACTAAATACACAATAATATTTTATATTATTTATATAAATAATTCGTAATACACAAGAGTATGTAACACATAATACATTTTCAAAAAACGTAAACTATAATAAATCGAAATCTATCAAACAATTACACTACGAAGGCCCGGGTGGTTGTGTCCCGCTGGATGACTTTGACATAGTTTTTCTTCTATGTCTTAGTCCCTATGTCCGGCTAGTTCGTCAGGCTCGGGACGTTAAACAAGCGCTACTCGGGAGGCAACCCGTGGTTTATTGCTTTTTAGAGTAAATAATGATTTTTGCTTTTATTTTATTATTTTTGAGTTCCATTTTATGCTCGTTTTGGTATGTCATTTGAATTTTGTGCAGATAATGAGCATGAATGCGAGCTTCATTTTTGGGATGAGTGCGAGAAGGAATCCGTAATGATGTGATGAGCCAAAGGAATGAAAATATAGCATTTTGATCTAGATAAGACCCCCTTTGGCCATCACAATGCAAAGGAGAAGAGAAAAGCACGAATTTGGGAAGCAGAGAAAGGAGCGGTCACTCCAACATAATGCACGGCCGCTCCTATGGAGGAGCGCCATTAATGAACAACTTGCAAGGGCGTGAAAATGTGGAACAAAAGAGGCAGTAGCTACTGAACTCAAAGGAGCGGTTGCTCCTTAGATATGCGCGGGCGCGCCCGTTTTCACACCCTTGCTCCTCCTCGCGTCTACAAACTTCCAGTAGCTGAAAATCCAAAAGGAGCGGTCACTCCTTGCACATGCACGGCCGCTCCTTTGGACGGATTTGAAATTCCAGTGGCATTTTTTACAAAAGAAGCGGCCGCTCCTTTAACTTGCACGGTCGTTCCTTTTGATCTGAATATTTTTTTTAAGTTCGAATTCATCTCTTCTCTCTCCTCACTCTCATTCAAACTTCAGAGAACCCAAACCACGAAGAACCCTAACCTTCTCTCCTTCATCTTCTCCACCTTCTTACCTCTATTAAAGCTTCAACAAAGCTCAACCACCATCCAAAATCTCCATTTTTATCACTTTCTTCACTCCCATTCTCTATTTAAATACATTTCTCCCACATCTTTTGTCCCCTCTTCCACAAATCCGTAAAAAAAAATAAAAAATTTGTGGTTCAGGCTACCATTTTCGTGAGTTTAAGCCACCATTTTCGTGGGTTTAGCCTTCCATTTGGGTTCTTCTTATTCAAAAAAAAAAAAAGAGAAAAATCTGGAGAAAAAAAAACAGAAAACGAAAAAAAATAAAAACGTGGGTTGGGGGTTCGAATTTGTGGGATTTTAGCACAAACAAGCAACACAATTTGTCTCATTGCAATTCTTCACTTCAAGGAGGTAGTAAGGGTATTTTCATACTCCATTTGGTATAAAATCTTCAACCCTTTTCATTTTCAAGCATATTTTTGGTTCATTTCTTGTATTTGGACTTTATTTGTATGAATTTGTTGGTTGAATTTTGATTTAATTGTTTAATATCCTTGTTGGTTTGGTTGTTGTTTGGATTTTTTGTTTGAATTTAATTGTTGAATTTTAGGTGACACTTTGTTGCTTGATTTTCATTGATTTCTTTGTTTTTGTGTGGCTTTAGGGCAATTGGAGTTAGGCCCCTTAGTCATTGACTGGGTAGGTTTGAAGCTGCTAGATTGACCTTAGGACTGTTGTTGGACTTTTTTTTGTTGTCGTTTAATTACGACATATTATTTGCGAGACAGTTTTAATTGCTTTTTGGTTTCTTGATTCCCTACCCATGGCCCCTAAAAAACGGTAACGTGGCTCAAGCTCGGCAAATCCTGATGTCGAGCGTGAGAACGATCCCGTTCCACCTCCTATCCGCACACAAGGCTTCCGGGCCCAATTTGAGACACTTGGGTCTCGGAAGATCCACCCCACCCGATTCTATGACCCTAGTATTGCTAGATTTTTAGGGGTGGATGATGTGGTGCGGCAGCTCGCCACCAACTTTGGTTGGGGCGAATTTTTGGATTTACCCCCGGATTACACATTTGTACACATTGTCCGCGAGTTCATTGCGTCATTCCACTATGAACGCACCTCGTCGGACGACGAATTTCCTGAGTACAACATTCAATTTCAGTTGTACAATAAATCACAAAATATCTCTCTAACTCTTTTAAACGAGATATTTCACTGTGATCCTCGGAACTCTATTTTTAACTTAGGCGGTGAAATCGAGGGATTTAACCCTACTGCGGTGTGGCGGAATATGTCTGGAGCGGGCGCTCATTTTGTGAGCCGAGAGTGTTATGCCTCGGAACTCCAACATCCCGCCATCCGCATTTTTCATAGGCTCATTTGTTTTTTGGTTTATTCAAAAGCTGATTTGAGTAAAATCAACGCAAAAGAGCTAACGATGTTATACCTCGCCGCCTACCCTTCGGAGGATCCAACCGCCCGGATTAATACCGGGTGGTTCTTTATAGAGAGATGTTGTGAGTTACGACAAGAGCGCCACCGTACAGGCGCCATCCAGCTAGGGGGCCTAGTCACTGTTATAGCCCGCGCCCTAGGCCACGATCGCTACTTCACTCGTTCTGAGAGAGCTGGTTCACACTACCTTCTCGATGACGAGTACCTCACGAACTCGTGTTTCATACGAGTTCTTGAGCAGGAGCGTCGTTATAGCTGGATGGTGGGAGGGACACATCATTCTTATTTGCCGAACCGGAACGCTTCCGATATTACTCGAAATCGTCCTTGGCTCATTTCACCTGAGCCCCTCTCGGAGGGGACAGTCGCATCATTGCTGAGACTTTCCCCTCCCATGCTGTACGGACTGAGCGCGCTTCTCGTAGAGAGAATGTGCGAGGCTGACGGGACGCGGTTTCCAAGCGGCCCCCGACTGGACCCACCTTTGAGCGGTGAGAAGCTTCTAGCTCCTCCCAATTTGATCTTTCACATGCTTTCGCGCAGCTTAACTCGCGCCTCGATCACATTGAGGGCAGGCAAGCTACGCGAACCGGTTTAGCTCAGGGGTTTGGACATATTAGCTCGCGCCTCGATCAGATCGAGAGCGACCGAGCTACACATGACTTGATGAACGCCCAGCTCTATCACTTTCACGTGAGCCGTGGCGATGTTTCCCCTTATCTTAACTACCCATTTAGTCCACCTCAGCAAGGACCCCCACCAGGGTGGCATGATAGACAGCCCACCTACCCTTACTTCCCACCACGGGACCACCCATCCTTTGATTATCGCATCCCCGGTGCTTGTAACCCTAATGGGGACCCCGCGATGCCTGAGGATGGTTGGCTCCCTGATTACCATGGCGGTTTGGAGCCCTTTGCTGAGCGACCTTTCGAGATAGGCATGTACCCGAACCGGCCTGATTACACTCTCCCACCTCACGTTAGTGACCCCATTGACACGTCCGACGGTGTAGATTTGACCTTTAACTTCCATCCTTCCGAGGAGGATATCCGGGTACGTGAGGATTTGGACCGATGTATGCGGGAGCACTGGGACAGTGCTCCACATTAGTTTGGGGGGGTGTTCCCTTAGGTCACTTGGTGCTTTCTTGCTTAGTTTGGGGGGAGTTTTGGGGGGGTAGCATTGTGCTCATTTTCTGGTGTTCATCTAGTCAGTCCAGTAGGTGTTCTTGTGCTGTGCAGCTGTTCTTGATTAGTTGTTTCCTTTTAGGTATAGCTTGCCTCCGTGGTTTCTTTGCTCCTTTGATAATCCAAATGCTTTGCATATTAATTTATTTTCGTAGTTTATTTTTCTTTTCTTATTTTCGTTAGTTTCTTTTTATTAGTTTTTGCATACTAGTTTATTTTCTTTTAGTTTTCTCCATTTTTGCATGTAGCTTATTTTCGTTGTTTATTTTCTTTTATCCCTTTTATTTTTCTAGATTTAGCCGTCTCCTGATGACGAAACTAGGGGAATCCTTATAGGGACTTTTCTTTCCGTTAGAGTCTCGAGTCCGCACAATTTTCAATGCTTTTTGCTAACTCTTAGGATAGAATACTTTTCCCTTTTAAGAGAACCCTTCAGGACTAGATGTGTATCCAAGTCGGTTTGTGGTACGAGGTTGTCCCTTGTTTAGTTGACGCTGAGTCAGTGGTTTTTGAACCTAGGTGAGGTTTCGATCTCCTGCCTTAATTAGACCCTTTTAGGGTTATTCATTTCCGAGCGTCGCATTGTATCCCTCGTCGGTTTTAGTTTATCTGTTTCTTTTGGCTCTGATTTTTGACTTGTGAATTACTACCGCCCTTTCGAGACTTGGAACATGATTTAGGCACCATCTTACGTCATAGCATCGAGTTTATTTTCGGTTCTTGTAAATTTTGCAATAGTATAATTATTCGAGTATTGTAACACCTTCTCTAAAAAAAATTAATTAATTAATTAATTATGTTTATTATGTCGTGTTTTTAGCTCTACTTGTTTATACGCCTTTTTTTTATTATTTTCTTCAAAAAAAAAAGAAAAAGAGAAAAAAAAGAGAAAAAGAAAAAAAAAGAAAAAAAAGTACATAATTAGAGAAGGAGATAATAGTTTTCTTAGCCGACCAGTGTCCTATTGTAAATTATCCTAACGATTGGTCGGTAGTTATTTGTAGTTTCGGACCTTGTATGTAAGATGCTATGAGCTTAAGCCCTATTGATTTCATGTTCTCGAAAGGTCTCATCTTTGGTATGCGGCGTCACTTGTCAAATTTCGAGAGACGCTAACTCCGGCGAGACGTTAGTGTCCTTTCCTTTGTTCTTTATGACTCCCTCACGGAGTATTTTTCCCGCCACCGACTTATGTCTGAGATTATTCAAGGATGTTTGACGGTTGTTAGGTTGTTTAGGCTTGGATACCTCGTAGTCCTTTAAGGTTCTAATGTGTGAAAGGTTTCAGTCCTTAGTTTAGTTAGTTCCTAGAATTGGGATTTGTGCGTCTTAAGACTGTAATAGGAGTCCTTAGTCCCTTCTAGAATTCCTCTCCTGAGGGATTTGTCGAACTCTTCGCGCAGTAGTTGCTTGGGGACAAGCAACGTCTTAGTTTGGGGGAGTTTGATAACCGACTTTTTGTTAGTGTTTTTCTTAGCTTTTAGGTTAGTTTTATAGCTTAGTTTTCCCTTTTCTTATTTCATTTTGTCATTTTTATTTCCTTTTTGTAGTTTAGTTGTGCTTCGGCTATTTTGCAGTATTCTTGCTATGTGCTACTCCTTTTTGGTCGGTTTCCCCAATTTAGTAGGTAACTCATACTTCACGGAATTCGACGAGTTGTTCGAGTATCGGATATCTGAGCCAAGGAACATTAGAGGCTTTTTGTAAAAGGAGGGGTCGCTCCCCTAGTAGCACGGTCGCGCCCAAGCTCTGAAATGAAGAATTAAGCACCCGAACAAAGGAGCAGTCGCTCCTCTTCTTTGAACGGCCACTCCTCTAAAGGAGCGGTCGCTCCTCATTCTTACACGGCCGCTCCTTTTGGCAGCTCTGTTTTCTCGCTTTTTCTGGCCGCGTTTTTTGCTTTGTAAATTACTAGTGTATATATACTTTGAAAGCTCGTCTTGTAACCCTAGATTGGAGCTCGTGAGAGTCTCTTCTCTCACCTTAGCTTTGTAACCCTTTAGATTTCTTTGGTATCAAACACTTTGATTTTTGTATTGAATCTCTAGTTTTGTTCTTCAATGTCTTCTTAGCTTGCTCTTCAATCTTCAAGGTACTTTATTGCTTTCTTTTATTGCTTTGATTTCTTGCTTTTTGTTGTTTAATTGTTAGTTTAGTTGTTTATGTTTGTTATTTGTTTGTTGTTTTAGTTATTTATGTTTGTTTCTTGTTGGTTTTAGTTGGTAGGTTATTTAGGTTTTGGTGTTAGTTTAGTTTTATGTTTAATTATTAGTTTGTTAGGTTAGTTGTTCTTAGTTTTAGGTTTTAGTTTGTTAATTTAGTTGTTCTTAATTTTAGTTATTATTTATGTTTTTAGTTTTAGTTTTAATTATGTTATTGTTAATTATGTTTGAGTAGTTTAGTTTCTAGGGTTTTGAGTAATCTTCTCAAATCCTCTATGTTTGTGGTTTAGTCGTGTTGAGGCTTGGTTGTGATATTTTCGGTACCTCAGGATTCGGTAATGTTGAGTCTTGTGTCTAGCTAACATAGGATTTATTGAAGAATCCCCACCGAAGGACCGAAAGGTGAACGTGGGTGATGACTTCCTTTGCCCGATTGATGGAAGCACCACGAAAGTTGGGCCTTCGATCAAGGGAAAGTTACCGGTCTTCGTGATTTTGTGCTTAAGGCTTGATAGACGTGTCGCCACACGAAAGTGGGTTGTATATGTCTTCCCGGTCGTCACACTAGCTTGAAAGAGTAGTGCGATCTTAGAATGACCTCCCCTTTATCCATGAACTAAGTCTAAGTTTGATTGATTCACAATTCATGGTGGTTTGAGTTGTGATCTCTTACCCTAGTCCCTTTTTATTCTTGTTTCCATAGTGTAGCTTTAGTTAATTCTTGTAGTTCTAACCGTCTCTCACGACTATCCATTGAGCTAGTTTGTTCAACGCTCATGCCTAGATTAAAGCAACGTACCTTCCCCGTGTTCGACACCCCCACTCTTACTACGACGGGGGTTTTTATTTGGTGAGAAAATCTCTACTATCAAATTGGAACCGTTGCCGGGGAAGGCAATGCCATTAGTTTAGGTTGAGTAGAATGGTTCTAGGTCTTTCCTTTCCTTTATTTTTGTGAATATTTGGGCCTTATGTCCAGTCCTTTGATCGATCCCCAATATGAGCATGAGCCGTTTTGGGTGTATTATGTCAGGATCGGAAGCTCTCTTCCGCTTAATCATAATTTTGGTAAGGGGGATACATGCAATATGTTGTATGAGGGTTTGAACTATGAAACGAGAAATTGGATAAAATACCTATCTAATGGCGATTTCTTAGCTCTCGACTTGGATAGAGCCTGGCTCTTATTCGAGTGTCTCGCTAAGGACACCTATGAGTGGGATATAACTAGCCAAGGAATACATGATTATAGTCATGAGTTGAGTGCACTTAAGGAATATGGTTTTAATCAACCATCACATCATGCCACTACCTTTGATTTTTCTCATCATTTTTCACATGAATCGAGTTTGCTTAATCATGTTTTTGATGAGTATTTATAAGGTCTTGGCATGAACATAGTTGATTCACCTCATATTCCCCTAGGTGAACCCTTCGATGATGACCTTAGTCATGAATTTGATCCCTCACCCCTCATAGTCGAGCACACCATCCCGACTCGCATAGACGATGACATTTATTGGCAATGTTGTGCTGAGAATCATGACACTTTCATATCGTCATGTGATGTTGTAGAGGATGAGGCCCTCATAGCAGAGTCGAGTGAAACCGACGAGGTAGTTAATGTGGAGGATGTAGTTATACCACATTCTCTTATTCCCTTTGTAGGAGGATTTAACCTCATCTATTCACATCCCACTCCACTTCCATCCGTGCTCATATCACCTCCATCCGAGGGCATCATCTCTTGTCTTGACTCCCATGTTTCTCTTCCAGAAACCAAGGCAAGTGAGGTGTATGGAGGTGTTACCCCTACTTTATTTGATTTTTCTATTTGTAGTTTTTATTTTAATTTACCTCCCTATGGGCACTCACTCCCACATAAGCATAGGATGCCGTTTTTTAAACCGTTTTCTTTGCTTAATTTAACTATCACTTATGTGGTTTTAAGTGAGTTGAGTGCCAGTGTGTTTGACAAGCTCTTGCGAGCTTTGCGGGGCTATTTACTGAGCCCCGGGTGGTTGTGTCCCGCTGGATGACATTGACATAGTTTTTCTTCTATGTCTTAGTCCCTGTGTCCGGCTAGTTCGTCAGGCTCGGGACGTTAAACAAGCACTTCTCGGGAGGCAACCCGTGCTTTATTTCTTTTTAGAGTAAATAATGATTTTGCTTTTATTTTATTATTTTTGAGTTCCATTTTATGCTCGTTTTGGTATGTCATTTGAATTTTGTGCAGATAATGAGCATGAACGCGAGCTTCATTTTTGGGACGAGTACGAGAAGGAGTTCGTAATGATGTGATGAGCCAAAGGAATGAAAATATAGCATTTTGATCTAGATAAGTCCCCCTTTGGCCAACACAATGCAAAGGAGAAGAGAAAAGCACGAATTTGGGAAGCCGAAAGGAGCGGTCACTCCAACATAATGCACGGCCGCTCCTATGGAGGAGCGCCCTTAATGAACAACTTGCAAGGGCGTGAAAATGTGGAACAAAAGAGGCAGTAGCTACTGAACTCAAAGGAGTGGTCGCTCCTTGGATATGCGCAGGCGCGCTCGTTTTCACACCCTTGCTCCTCCTCGCGTCTAAAAACTCCCGGTAGCTGAAAATCCAAAAGGAGCGGTCGTTCCTTGCACATGCACGGCCGCTCCTTTGGACGGATTTGAAATTCCAGTGGCATTTTTTACAAAAGGAGCGGTCGCTCCTTTAACTTGCACGGTCGTTCCTTTTGATCTGATTTTTTTTTTAAGTTCGAATTCATCACTTCTCTCTCCTCACTCTCATTCAAACTTCAGAAAACCCAAACCACGAAGAACCCTAACCCTCTCTCCTTCATCTTCTCCACCTTCTTACCTCCATTAAAGCTTCAACAAAGCTCAACCACCATCCAAAATCTCAATTTTTATCACTTTCTTCACTCCCATTCTCCTTTTAAACACATTTCTCCCACTTCTTTTGTCCCCTCTTCCACAAATCCGGAAAAAAAAAAACTTCGTGGTTTAGGCTACCATTTTTGTGAGTTTAAGCCACCATTTACGTGGGTTTAGCCTTCCATTTGGGTTCTTCTTATTCAAAAAAAAAAATCAAAAAAAAAAAATCAAAAAATCTGAAGAAAAAAAAAACTGAAAACGAAAAAAAATAAAAACGTGGGTTGGGGGTTCGAATTTGTGGGATTTTAGCACAAACAAGCAACACAATTTGTCTCATTGCAATTCTTCACTTCAAGGAGGTAGTAAGGGGTATTTTCATACTCCATTTCGTATAAAATCTTCAACCCTTTTCATTTTCAAGCATATTTTTGGTTCATTTCTTGTATTTGGACTTTATTTGTATGAATTTTGATTTAATTGTTTAATATCCTTGTTGGTTGGGTTGTTGTTTGGATTTGTTGTTTGAATTTAATTGTTGAATTTTAGGTGACACTTTGTTGCTTGATTTTCATTGATTTCTTTGTTTTTGTGTGGCTTTGGGGCAATTGCAGTTAGGCCCCTTAGTCATTAACTGGGTAGGTTTGAAGCTGCTAGATTGACCTTAGGACTGTTGTTGGACTTTTTTTTTGTTATCGTTTAATTACAACATATTATTTGCGAGACAGTTTTTAATTGCTTTTTGGTTTCTTGATTCCCTACCCATGGCCCCTAAAAAACGGTAACGTGGCTCAAGCTCGGCAAATCCTGATGTCGATCGTAAGAACGATCCCGTTCCACCTCCTATCCGCACACATGTCTTCCGGGCCCAATTTGAGACACTTGGGTCTCGGAAGATCCACCCCACCCGATTCTATGACCCTAGCATTGCTAGTTTTTAGGGGTGGATGATGTGGTGCGGCAGCTTGCCAACAACTATGGTTGGGGCGAATTTTTGGATTTACCCCCGGAGTACACATTTGTACACATTGTCCGCGAGTTCATTGCATCTTTGCATTATGAATGCACCTCGTCGGACGACGAATCCCTGAGTACAACATTCAATTTCAGTTGTACAATAAATCACACAAGATCTCTCTGACTCGTTTAAACGAGATATTTCACTGTGATCCTCGGAACTCTATTTTTAACTTAGGCGGTGAAATCGAGGGATTTAACCCTACTGCGGTGTGGCGGAATATGTCTGGAGCGGGCGCTCATTTTGTGAGCCGAGAGTGTTATGCCTCGGAACTCCAACATCCCGCCATCCGCATTTTTCATAGGCTCATTTGTTTTTTGGTTTATTCAAAAGCTGATTTGAGTAAAATCAACGCAAAAGAGCTAAAGATGCTATACCTCGCCGCCTACCCTTCGGAGGATCCAACCGCCCGGATTAATACCGGGTGGTTCTTTATAGAGAGATGTTGTGAGTTACGACAGGAGCGCCACCGTATAGGCGCCATCCAGCTAGGGGGCCTAGTCACTGTTATAGCCCGCGCCCTAGGCCACGATCGCTACTTCACTCGTTCTAAGAGAGCTGGTTCACACTACCTTCTCGATGACGAGTACCTCACGAACTCGTGTTTCATACGAGTTCTTGAGCAGGAGCGTCGTTATAGCTGGATGGTGGGAGGGACCCATCATTCTTATTTGCCGAGCCAGAACGCTTCCGATATTACTCGGAATCGTCCTTGGCTCATTTCACCTGAGCCCCTCTCAAAGAAGGATAGTCGCATCATTGCTGAGACTTTCCCCTCCCATGCTGTACGGACTGAGCGCGCTTCTCGTAGAGAGAACGTACGAGGTCGACGGGACGCGGTTCCCGAGCGGCCCCTAACTGTACCCACCTTTGAGCAGGGAGAAGCTTCTAGCTCCTCCCAATTTGATCTTTCACATGCTTTCGCGCAGCTTAACTCGCGCCTCGATCACATTGAGGGCAGGCAAGCTACGCGAACCGATTTAGCTCAGGGGTTTGGACATATTAGCTCGCGCTTCGATCAGATCGAGAGCGACCGAGCTACACATGACTTGATGAACGCCCAGCTCTATCACTTTCACGTGAACCGTGGCGATTTTTCCCCTTATCTTAACTACCCATTTAGACCTCCTCAGCAAGTACCCCCACCAGGGTGGCATGATAGACAGCCCACCTACCCTTACTTCCCACCGCGTGACCACCCATCCTTTGACTATCGCATCCCCGGTGCTTGTAACCCTAATGGGGACCCCGCGATGCCTGAGGATGGTTGGCTCCCTGATTACCATGGCGGTTAGGAGCCCTTTGCTGAGCGACCTTTCGAGATAGGCATGTATCCGAACCGGCCTGATTACACTCTCCCACCTCACGTTAGTGACCCCATTGACACGCCCGACGGTGTAGATTTGACCTTTACCTTCCATCCTTTCGAGGAGGATATCCGGGTACGTGAGGATTTGGACCGACGTATGCGGGAGCACTGGGACAGTGCTCCATATTAGTTTGGGGGGTGTTCCCTTAGGTCACTTGGTGCTTTCTTGCTTAGTTTGGGGGGTAGCCTAGTGCTCATTTTTCTGGTGTTCATCTAGTCAGTCCAGTAGGTGTTCTTATGTTGTGCAGCTGTTCTTGATTGGTTGTTTCCTTTTAGGTGTAGCTTGCCTCCGTGGTTTCTTTGCTCCTTTGATAATCCAAATGCTTTGCATATTAGTTTATTTTCGTAGTTTATTTTTCTTTTCTTATTTTCATTAGTTTCTTTTTATTAGTTTTTGCATACTAGTTTATTTTCTTTTATTTTTCTCCATTTTTTCATGTAGCTTATTTTCGTTGTTTATTTTCTTTTATCCCTTTTATTTTTCTAGATTTAGTCGTCTCCCGATAACGAAAGTAGGGGAATCCTTATAGGGACTTTTCTTTCTGTTAGAGTCTCGAGTCCGCACAATTTTCAATGCTTTTTGCTAACTCTTAGGATAGAATACTTTTCCCTTTTAAGAGAACCCTTCAGGACTAGATGTATATCCAAGTCGGTTTGTGGTACGAGGTTGTCCCTTGTTTAGTTGACGCTGAGTCAGTGGTTTTTGAACCTAGGTGAGGTTTCGATCTCCTGCCTTAATTAGACCCTTTTAGGGTTATTCATTTCCGAGCGTCGCATTGTATCCCTCGTCGGTTTTAGTTTATCTGTTTCTTTTGGCTCTGATTTTTGACTTGTGAATTGCTACCGCCCTTTCGAGACTTGGAACATGATTTAGGCACCATCTTATGTCATAGCATCGAGTTTATTTTCGGTTCTTGTAAATTTTGTAATAGTATAATTATGAGAGTATTGTAACTCCTTCTCTAAAAAAATTTAATTAATTAATTAATTATGTTTATTATGTCGTGTTTTTAGTTCTACTTGTTTATACGCTTATTTTTTTATTTTCTTCAAAAAAAAAAGAAAAAAAAAGAGAAAATGAAAAAAAAAAGAAAAAAAAAGTACATAATTAGAGAAGGAGATAATAGTTTTCTTAGCCGACCAGTGTCCTATTGTAAATTATCCTAACGGTCGGTCGGTAGTTATTTGTAGTGTCGGACCTTGTGTGTAAGATGCTATGACCTTAAGCCCTATTGATTTCATGTTCTCGAAAGGTCTCATCTTTGGTATGCGGCGTCACTTGTCAAATTTCGAGAGACGCTAATTCCGGCGAGACGTGAGTGTCCTTTCCTTTGTTCTTTATGACTCCCTCACGGAGTATTTTTCCCGCCACCGACTTATGTCTGAGATTATTCAAGGATGTTTGACGGTTGTTAGGTTGTTTAGGCTTGGATACCTCGTAGTCCTTTAAGCTTCTAATGTGTGAAAGGTTTCAGTCCTTAGTTTAGTTAGTTCCTAGAATTGGGATTTGTACGTCTTAAGACTGTAATAGGAGTCCTTAGTCCCTTCTAGAATTCCTCTCCTGAGGGATTTGTCGAACTCTTCGCGCGGTAGTTGCTTGGGGACAAGCAACGTCTTAGTTTGGGGGAGTTTGATAACCGACTTTTTGTTAGTGTTTTTCTTAGCTTTTAGGTTAGTTTTATAGCTTAGTTTTCCCTTTTCTTATTTCATTTTGTCATTTTTATTTCCTTTTTGTAGTTTAGTTGTGCTTCGGCTATTTTGCAGTATTCTTGCTATGTGCTACTCCTTTTTGGTCGTTTTCCCCATTTTTGTAGGTAACTCATACTTCACGGAATTCGACGAGTTGTTCGAGCATCGGATATCTGAGTGAAGGCACATTAGGGGCTTTTTGCAAAAAGAGGGGTCGCTCCCCTAATAGGACGGTCGCGCCCAAGCTCTGAAATGAAGAATTAAGCACCCGAACAAAGGGGCGGTCGCTCCTCATGCTTGCACGACCGCTCCTTTTGGCAGCTCTATTTTCTCCCGTTTTCTGGCTGCGTTTTTTCTTTGTAAATTACTAGTGTATATATTCTTTGAGAGCTCGTCTTGTAACCCTAGATTGGAGCTCGTGAGAGTCTCTTCTCTCACCTTAGCTTTGTAACCCTTTAGATTTCTTTGGTATCAAACACTTTGATTTTTGTATTGAATCTCTAGTTTTGTTCTTCAATGTCTTCTTAGCTTGCGCTTCAATCTTCAAGGTACTTTATTGCTTTCTTTTATTGCTTTGATTTCTTGCTTTTTGTTATTTAATTGTTAGTTTAGTTGTTTATGTTTGTTATTTGTTTGTTGTTTTAGTTATTTATATTTTTTTCTTGTTGGTTTTAGTTGGTAGTTTATTTAGGTTTTGGTGTTAGTTTAGTTTTATGTTTAATTATTAGTTTGTTAGGTTAGTTGTTCTTAGTTTTAGGTTTTAGTTTGTTAATTTAGTTGTTCTTAATTTTAGTTATTATTTATGTTTTTAGTTTTAGTTTTAATTATGTTATTGTTAATTATGTTTGAGTAGTTTAGTTTCTAGGGTTTTGAGTAATCTTCTCAAATCCTCTATGTTTGTGGTTTAGTCGTGTTTAGGCTTGGTTGTGATATTGTCGGTACCTCAGGATTCGGTAATGTTGAGTCTTATGTCTAACATAGGATTCATTAAAGAATCCCCACTGAAGGACCGAAAGGTGAACGTGGGTGATGACTTCCTTTGCCCGATTGATGGAAGCACCACGAAAGTTGGGCATTCGATCAAGGGAAAGTTACCGGTCTTCGTGATTTTGTGCTTAAGGCTTGATAGACGTGTCACCGCACGAAAGTGGGTTGTATATGTCTTCCCGGTCGTCACACTAGCTTGAAAGAGTAGTGCGATCTTAGAATGACCTCCCCTTTATCCATGACCTAAGTCTAAGTTTGATTGATTCACAATTCATGGTGGTTTGAGTTGTGATCTCTTACCCTAGTCCCTTTTTATTCTTGTTTCCATAGTGTAGCTTTAGTTAATTCCCGTAGTTCTAACCGCCTATCGCGACCATCCATTGAGCTAGCTTGTTCAACGCTCATGCTTAGATTAGTGCAACGTACCTTCCCCGTGTTCGACACCCCCACTCTTACTACGACAGGGGTTTTTATTTGGTGAGAAAATCTCTACTATCAGGTAGCAAGGAGTGACTAAAATCACTTCTAACCCATACTTGGCCAACTCGTTATTAATTTAATATTCATTTCAAGTTGGTC
Organism: Salicornia ramosissima; assembly: GCA_951394345.1. Lineage (NCBI taxonomy): Eukaryota > Viridiplantae > Streptophyta > Magnoliopsida > Caryophyllales > Amaranthaceae > Salicornia > Salicornia ramosissima. The sequence continues at coordinate 32,412,147 of OX596237.1, forward strand.
CTCAACCATGAATTGCCATAAATGGAGCTGTAGAAACCTCACGGCTTGAAGTTAAATTAGAAACCGAAGAATATCAAATTAAAAGAATTTAATTTGAAAACTTTATAAAACATTGAAGGTCCCACTAGTACTCAAGAGGGGGAGAATTGAGTATGAGAAACGGTGAACTGGTTAAACAACGGAATTAACTAGAATATTAAAACAGTAATAATAAAGCAAATAAAGAACATAAAGATTTAACGAGGTTCGACAATTAAGCCTACGCCCTCCTACCATAACTACTAAATTTATTAATCAACTCTAAAGACCAAAAGATAGCACATTTTGATGGCATAAACTCATACAACAGACTTTCTCACACTCAACCCAAGAGTGTTGTTTCGCAGTTGAACTCACAAGCATTCGCAAATGAACTCTCAAATGCTCCCAATGTCTCGTAATTTGCAAACTGTTCTGTTGGATCTTTTTAAACTCTCGAAAAATTGCTCTTTAAATGTAGATTCTCACTTATTTCTGATATTAAGTGCTTAATTTTCCAAAAAAAAAGATATTAAGTGCTTCTATATATAGATTGTTAGGAACACTAATTATTCCAGTGAAGAGGATTTCTTAACTGTAATTGTTGTTCCCATTAATTAAGAGATCAAATATTCGAAAATTAGAGATCTAGAATATTTGTTATGATATCTCTTAAACATATGGAGGTTTGTTAGCACTTAATATTGATTACCAAACTGACTTGTTCACGTGCAAGATCTATAAAGAATCCAAGAATTGAATTCTTTCACAAAATATTTTACGAGTCAGTTTGTTAATCTGCTGGTCTGCTGAACTTTTCTAGGAAACTATTCATCAAAGCAATCATATTACAACCACTAGACACTAGTCTGGTGTTTGCAACATACCAAGATCAAACATCACAAATTTACTATCTTACTCAAGCGTTCTTTACAACAAGAAGACTAAAAGTAAAAACCCTAAAGCTAATCTTTTAGTCTTCATGTTCTTCAATACATGGACATTTGAATTCTCCATTGTTAGCTCACTTCAGTTTTGATGAAGCAGTTCTACATGTCTCAAGTACTGGGATACCTGTATGTCAAGCATGCATAACAAAATACACAATATATGACATAAGAAGTAATATTACTCAAAGTGAGTAACTGAGGAATAGTACACTTTAGGTGTTTCAGAACAATTGTATGAACTCATCAATTAACAACTGTTCATGTCAACTGTTTCTAACAGCCCTGGAAATTCGGACCTTTTCCTTCCTTTATAAAACTTAAATTTTACAAAAACCTTAGCCCGAATTTCTAGAGTTGCTACTCGTACACCCATCTCTGATAAGAAATGGGTATAAGAATAAGTAAAAGCAAGATCTTAGTGTTTTCAAATTCTAAAGTTGATTTTATTCATAATACCAAAGCCGTACAATGTTTAAATCCAAAATATTAAAAGTTAAAATAACCCATTACAAGCTGTTCTGCTAAAGCATAAAGCCTATGATAAAATGGTTTAGCTAATTCCAACAAGGATTCCTCATCAGCCTCAAACAAGTAAGCCATCCCCACTACTCACCTGCACAAAACCCCGAAGGAAAACAACAAACAAACAATAACACGAAAATTAGAAAAACTGAGTATGATTGACTCTACCCCGTAAAACGGGTTTTAGTTTAAAAAACAGTTGACACAAAATAAATATCGAACATAAAATGAACCATAATTATCCAATTCACAATTTTTAGAGCAATTATTATTCAAGATTATTAATTGGGAATGTGAACGCAATAGGGCCTCTTTCATCCCGTCTCGGACTTTTCGGCCTGGCCTGCAGCTTGTCGACAGAGTGTCCTGAGTGTATACACCCCTCACAGAACTGATAAGTATCTGCAAGTGCGATCCAAAAGTTCAGGAGGAGGACAAAAGCATATTATAACAATTACAATGATTCAACGACTATTCAATACATGTCCGACCTATTGTGTGTCCGCCATAACAATAGGCCCACATTGGGTATTCCCCAATGAGACACCGTTCATATCCCTAATAGTTCTTCACCATTTGGGATATTTTCCCTTTGAAGATGGTTTAACTTTAAGTTTAGGTTCATTTAGTTTTGAAAATCATTTGAGCAAGAACAACAACCTCAAAATAAATCAATGAACCAAAATCTGCACTTTAAGAATTCGCCAATGAGTAAATCAACCATAAGGCAAACTTGCCAATCTAATTCAACAACTCAATAACTCATCGTTCATTCATAGAAAGCACTTATACTTCTCGAATAAAAGCAAGTTCAAATATTCACCAATCCATACCCAAATTCCATGACGTAAATACTTCATCAAACAATGACAATCAAGGAATTGCTAAAGAGCGTCAAACTTTTCGAAATCATGTGCATAGAAGATAATTTCGAAAATGATATACTTATAATCATACTTTTCGAAAATACATATGTAAATATATATACCAAATAATTTTCGAAAATAGTTAAGTAAAATCACATAAAACATTTAGAGATTTTAAGTTGCAAAAATCATAATTACAAAGCATATTTTCGAAAATTTGAATTAATATTTTCAATAAACTTTCGAAAGTTTCAGAATTTATAAATAAAATAAATAAGCTTCTTTTGGACTTCTAATGGGTATTTGGTACACAAATTATATGGTCTAAAACACACGTAAACCACCCTTTGTCCAAAAACAAGTTATATTTTGATTTTCGAAAATTACGAAAGCATAAATAAACCATTATAGAAATCTGGACGCAACTATATTTGGCATAAAATGCTTTAAAACCATCACATTAGCACTCTAAAACACACCTGAAAACATTCCTTGAATGCCCATATATCCACACGAAACATTACTACTCTACACACAATTAATCATAATTTTACGTCATCAAAACAACCTTAAATACAATAACTAAAACAACTACTTAAGCATGCATATAACTTCTACTAAAACCTACTTTATATGCTTGCTTTAATTTGTATTAGGAATTTATTTCTTTTGATTAAGCATGTAGGTAGTTGTTTTGGCTTTGATGGATGAATATGACTATTAGGGGCCTGTCCCTTTTAGCTATATGATTCTTTCTGGTGGTGGCTTTGTGTCACGCACTTAGGGTAGGATGTAATAATCTTCTCCTTTGGTATATAATACTTTACTTACCAAAAAAAAAAAAAACTTCTACTAAAACATAAATAAACATTACTTTAAAACATTTAAACTACGCTAGAACATAACACTAAGCATGACAAAACAAAAGCGTAAAAAGAAACTAAGCTAGACTAAGCACAAAAGAACCTAGGGGCTAGAGAAAGCGGTAGACATCGAAGCATACCGCAACATCTGGAAGACTACTTTAAGTTCGCTCCCTCCTCATAAAAAACAACTTATTTCTCTCTGTTATTCTACCGTGAAAACTTTTCACTTGTTACTCCTCTTTTCTTAGAGGAGAAGTGGAAGAAAGATACAGAGAATTGTGAGGAGTAAGGATGGGTGAAAGGGGCTATTTATAGGTGAAAGGGTAGTGGAGAAAAAATGTAAAATTTTCAATGTGGGATAGGGTGAGGTGGTGCTGCCGTGAGAGAGGGGGGTAAGGGGGGTGAGTGGTGGTGAGCTTGCTTAGGGAAATGTGTTGTCAAGCATTAATGGGTTGATGATTAATTAACTAATCATCCTAATAATGCGGCAAATAAAATACGGCATGCATAAAACGATCTTTAAAAATAAATTCTGAGCCATAATAATATTTTTGTTCACCAAAAATATTTTTCCATAAAATAAAATAATTTTCGCAATATATATATATAATATTTTCGAAAATATACATACATATTTATTTATTTTGAAAATATTCCAACTTCAAAAATAGATTATTATTTTTCGAAAATAATATTACGGCAAAATACTTAGTTTATAATAAATACCTTTTTGAAAAATAATTCGAGAAGCTCTTTTTAGAAAATATAAAACCTCTTTATAGAAAATATTATTTTTAAAACCCCTTAAAAATTACGGGTATTACACGGTTTCTGTTAACTGTTTGTCATCATGCAAAACACTAACGGACTCAACAAGTTCCCTCTTTTTGATGATGACAAACTCTTCGAAGTTTTCCCTACAAAAATTTTACAAAAGCCATTGCTGCTTGAGGATCACCATTGTTATTTTGGTTTACTTTCTTATGAAGGACTAGCCCAAAGTTTTGGGCTAACTGTTCAAGTTAATGGAGTCTGGCTGGAAGTTGTTCGGGTTTTTCGTCCATTGGTCGGTTTCGTCGGGTCCTAGATCGATTATTAGCACCGTTATTCGACATAGATTGCGGTACTAATAGAGAAGGACGGTGTTACTGTAACGACCCTGATTTTATTGGTATTTCTGTCGTATGTTTATAGGTATTTATGTGATTTTATGTATGGTTCAAAATTTAATTTGAACTATTTATTTCATTTTATGTGAATAATTTCGATTAAATTCGAATTATTTTATTTTGATTAATTATTATTTATTTTATTATTATTTAATTAATTAGAATTTTATTATTTAATTTTCTAATTAGTTATTTAATATTATTTTTGGGCTAAATCGATTTAAGCATGATTAATCATGCAATTTTTGTAAGTTAGCCCAATTGATCACGAAAGCCCAATTTGGCCCATTTGAGCTATGAAAACCGGCCCCCTTTGGTAATTAGTGGCCTAATTGCCACTTGCCATGCATTCACACCTTAAACCACTTCTATAAATAGAAGGGTTAACAAGGCTTGAGGATCCTTTTGCTCATTTGCCATCTTAATCATTTGCCCATCAAAAGTTCAAACACAAAACTCCCTCCATTTGCATCATAGCCACACGCCATTTTTGGCTAGTCATCCATCACATTTGTTCATCATCCATTCAAACTCCAAACTTAAAGATTCAACCTCTATTGATCTTTAAGTATCAAAACACAATTTAGACCCCAACAATTTCATTCAAGATCATTAGTTCGGGTTGGTTTTCGGGCTTGGTTCGTGTGGGCTATACGTGGGTTTCGAGTGGTGGTGCTCGTGTGAAGACGTGGTGGTGCACGGTGGTGCTCGTGGTCTGGCCGTGTGGTGGTTCGAGTGAGGCGGTGTAGTTCGGCAGTGGTGCCGTGTGGTGGTTCGAGTGGTGGCACGGTTTGAAGGCGGTGGTCCGTGTTGCTTGGAGCCGTGTGGGTAGTTTCCGAGCAGCAAGTTTTTAAGTGTTTATCTTGTTAATCTTCATCAAGGTAACATGCTTTTCCAACCTAATTTGGTATACTATGTTTCATAGTATAAATTAGATGATTAAATTAGACTATTTGATGTTTTTAACCATGTTTACGTGTGTGTTCTAATCTGAAATTTTGGGGTGGTTTTATGATGATTTTATGATTGAATATGATGATTTTATGATTGAATATGTTAGTATTAAGTTTGATGTTATTCATGTTCAAGTTTGGTGATTTTTGGATACTAGAAAGTTGATGATTTCATGTGTTTTATGGTTGAAAATGTGCGTGTATTTTGATGTAGTTTGGGATGAGTTCTTGATTCTTGAATGAGTTCTTCGTTGAAGTTCTTGAATCTTGATTGAGTTCTTGATTGAAGATCTTGAATCTTGGATGAGTTCTTTAAAGTTCTTTATGAGTTCTTGATTGAGTCTTTAAAGTTAAAGAAAGTTAAAGAAAAGGTTAAAGAAAGTTATAAGAAGTTGTAAGATTGTTTGGTTAACATGTTATTTCTTGAGTCAAGGCGTAAGATGTAAATTAAGAATTAACTAAGAATGTAAACTTCGATTTAAAGTTAAAGTTAGCTTGATTTCGATACTACACGCCTAAAACTTAGAGTAAGATTCTTTGTTTTTAGGTTAAGACGTTGCCCCTATCCTATTAGCGGTATTGGGATAGTTGGTGGTCTTACTATGTTGTCTTCGGATATGGATTTCCAGTAAGATTGGTTTCATGGGATTTGGGAGTAAGATTCTCAATCCTGGCATAGTAGAAAGTTCGATCGCGTAAGATGTGTTCGTACGTGCATAATCCGGTCTAGTATGCAAATGATTGCGCCAAAGTTAAAGATTTGTTAGTTGTTGGTCAAGTTAGTCGAGTCAGCATGATTAGTTGTTGTTATTCATTGTTGATAGTATGACGTGATGATTCGCATGATTCGATGTGTGTTGGCATGTTTTGATTTAGTTGTTTGGTTTGTGCTATGTTCATGTGTATCCCCGTTAGGGTGGGACAGTTATGTTACTCGCCACTGACGGTGGACTGTTGTTGACTTTTCAGGTAATTCTGATGATGATGTCCTTGCTTAGCTTTGGGTTGGGCCAGTGCCGATGTTGCTTAGACTTTATATTGTTATTTTACGATGTTTTCTAGTTTTGAACTATAGTAGTGGTACTTGTGTATTTTCTATAACTCTGACATATATTTGGAGTTTCTGTTTGATAGTAGTAGTAGTATGACAGTTGGGATTAGTTATATACAAACTTGTGGGTACTTGTACTATTTGGTTTAGTATATATAATCTTTTGAGGTTTGTTTTTAATTTTAAGTATTTTAGTTTGTTAGATCTGACTATTCGACTCGTCAGTTTCTTCCGCGCCGGTTTAAGCGAGTCGGGTCGTCACAGTTGGTATCAGAGCCGAATAGGTTTTAAGTGAAGTTTTAGGATTTGAGTTAAACCCGGGAGTTGAGAGCTTTACCTTTCCCGAGTGATAAACCCAAATTAAGATTATGTAAAGGGAGAAGAGTTCGGGTAGAGAAACCGGGATAAGATCTTTTCTATTTCTTTTCTCTCTTTATTTTGTGTGCTAGACTGTGGTGGGGATGTATGACTGACATTATTATTTTTGTATGTCTTCTGTTTTTTTGCGTTGCAGCATGTCTACGCCTCGCCGGTTGAGTACTGGACGACAGAGGTTGTGAGCACTCGAGGAGGCGATCCTTACGTTGGCGCACCATAGTCGTCATACGCCGAGTACGCAGTCGACGTTCGACCGTATCGCACGTCATCGACTTCCGACTTGCGATGGGATTGCAGACCCCACTATCCTGGAGAGCTGGATCCGCGAGATGGGGAAGCTCTTCGACGCGACGTTTTGCCCCGAGCACGAGAAGGTGCAGATCGCCGCTTATTATCTAAGTGGAGAGGCCGATAACTGGTGGACGGTAGCTAAGGACGCGTGCTTGCCTTTACATTCGATGTCATGGATCGAGTTCGTCGATAAGATCCAGGAGCGTTTTTACCCCGACGAGTTGCGGTGGCAGAAGTAGGAGGAGTTTCTTACTCTTACTCAGGGTAAGATGACCTTTCAGGCGTACACCGACAAGTTTACGGAGTTATCGAGGTTCGCTACGTCTGTGGTTCCGTCAGAGAAGGATCGGGTCAAGCGTTACATCAAAAAGCTAGATCCGAGGATTCGCGTTCACGTGATCTGTAGTGGAGCGACAACATTCCAGCAGGCCTACGAGGTAGCACTCGGATTCAGGCATCGACGGCAGAGGAGGAGGCGAGCAAGAAGAGAGCTAGGGTTCCGACGACGACAACTTCTTTTAAGAAGCCCCGATTTAGTGCTCCTAGCAGTACCCCTCCGACCACGAGTTCACATAAGGGTTCCGATGGCTCGAAGTGCAGAGGATGCGGCCGAGACTTCCATCCAGGGAAGCGGTGTGACGGTTCACCTATAGCGTGTTTTATATGCAGGAAGGAAGGCAAAAAGGCGTCAGTTTGCCCCGAGAGGAAGCCAGACACTGAGGTTAAGTAGCTTCCAGCACCGACTAAGACTCCGTTGAAGAACCGAGTCTACTGTATGACCGAGGCAGAGGCCGAGGTTCAGCCTGACGTCGTATGAGGTAGATTTCTTGTTTCTGGTGTGTTAGCTTTAGTGTTGTTTGATTCTGGTGCTACTATCTCTTTTGTGGCTAGTAGTTTTGCCTCGAGGTCTAATCTTCGTGGCAGCTTTCCTGTTAGTTCTGTTATAACTCTACCGTCCGGAGAGGATTTTATTTGTCAGCGCGAGTTCCGAGGAGTGCCTATCGTGATAGCTAGGGAGCAAGCGACGGCTGATCTGAAGGAGTTCCCGCTGATGGAGTTCGACGTAATACTTGGTATGGCCTGGTTGTCGAGGTATCGAGCGATCATTCGTTGCCGAGATCAGTCAGTGACATTCCGAGGGCTTCAGGGCAACCGAGTTACCTACTCTGGGTTCGTTCTTAAGAAAGGAGTAAAGGTAATCTCAGCCTTGAAAATGAGAAAACATCGCCAGAAGGGCGATATGGTGTACTTATGTCAGGTAAGGGACTTGACTGAGGAGCGTCTGTTGGACGATATACCTGTAGCGAGGGATTTCAGAGACGTATTTCCTGATGAGCTACCAGGAGTTCCACCCGAGCGCGACGTCGAGTTTCATATCGACTTAGCACCCGGGACAGCGCCGATTTCGAAGGCACCTTACCGGATGGCACCATCGGAGTTGCAAGAGTTAAAAACGCAACTCTAGGATTTGATCGATAAGGGCTTCATTAGGCCGAGCGTTTCTCCATGGGGAGCACCTGTGCTCTTCGTGAAGAAGAAAGACGGTAGTATGCGCCTGTGCATAGACTACTAAGAGTTGAATCGGGTAACTATCAAGAATAAGTACCCGTTGCCTAGGATTGAGGAGTTGTTCGATCAGTTGCGAGGAGCGGGAGTGTTTTCGAAGATAGATCTTCGGTCTGGATATCATTAGATACCAGTCAAGAAAGAAGACATCCCAAAGACCACTTTTCATACGAGATACGGCCACTACGAGTTCGAGGTGATGCCCTTTGGCCTTACTAATGCACCAGCCGTGTTCATGGACCAGATGAATTGGACTTTTCATCACTTACTCGATAAGTGCGTCGTAGTATTTATAGACGATATCTTAGTCTATTCAAGAGATGAGTCTGAGCATGCGGAGCATCTCCGGTTGGTACTTGAGATATTGCGTAGTAATAAGTGGTTCTCAAAACTCTCCAAGTGTGAGTTTTGGCTTCGCGAAGTAGCATTTCTGGGTCACGTAATTAGTAAGGATGGCATTAAGGTACACCCAGCTAAGGTTAAGGCTGTAGTGGATTGGAATAGCCCGAGAAATGTGGCGGAAGTTCGTAGTTTTCTGGGATTAGCCGGATACTATCGACGATTCGTCCAGGACTTCTCCAAGATTGCTAGGCCGATGTATAGTCTCCTACAGAAGGAGGTCCACTTCGTTTGGACGGAGGCTTACGAGCAAGCATTCCAGCAGTTGAAACAGTGATTAGTCTCTGCTCCTATTCTTACCCTTCCGAACGATGAGGAGGACTTCGAGGTCTATAGTGATGCTTCGAAGAGTGGCCTAGGATGTGTACTCATGCAAGGCGGGAAGGTCATCGCTTACGTATCGAGACAACTAAAGGTGCACGAGCGTAACTATCCCACGCATGACTTGGATCTAGCAGCTATGGTATTCGCGCTCAAGATTTGGAGGCACTATCTCTATGGTGGTTCGTGTAGAGTATTCACGGATCACAAGAGTCTCAAGTACATCTTTACTCAGAAAGACCTCAATATGAGGTAGAGACAATGGCTTGAGCTTATTAAGGACTACGACCTGACGCTTAACTATTGCGAGGGCAAGGCGAACTTAGTCGCTGATGCACTGAGTCGTAAGCATCGCTTGAGCTTCAGTAGAAGCCGTAGTTCCGTCAGATTTCGTCTGACATCAATGAGTGCTGAGCCTGATTTGCTTCAGGAATTGCGCGAGGGTCAGCAGAACGACCCGCAGTTAGCTAGGATTCGAGAGGCTCTACGGTAAGGTAAAGCCGTAGGTTTCGAGATCCCTTCCAATGGTAGTCTGCGATTCCGAGGGAGGTGGTGTGTACCGGACTATTCTGATCTTAGGAACAAAATTATTTCTGAGGCACATAACTCGCCCTACTTTGTTCATCCTGGATGTAACAAGTTATACCAGGACCTTAAGGGCCAATCTGGTGGCCTAAGATGAAGAGGGATGTAGCAAGGTTCGTAGCTTGATGTTTAGTCTGTCAGAAGGTTAAAATCGAGCACCAGAGACCAAGAGGTCTGCTGCAGCCACTACCGATTCCGACCTGGAAATTTGAGTCGGTGTCTATAGACTTCGTGGTTATCCTACCTACCTTTAATGGTTTGAATGCCATTTGGGTAATAGTGGATAGGTTGACTAAGGTCGCTAGATTCATTCCGATGAAGATGACCTGGTCTATGGAGCGTCTAGCAGAGGCGTATACTCAGGATATTATCCGACTCCACGGAGTTCCGAGGGAGATCTTTTCTGATCGAGATCCGAGATTTCTGTCTCGTTTCTGGAAATCAGTTCAGGAAGCCTTTGGGACGAAGCTGAAGTTGAGCACCGCTTTTCATGCGGCGACCGATGGTCAGACTGTGAGGACCATCCAGACTTTAGAGGATATGCTTCGAGCATGTACTCTGGAGAACCATCAGTCTTGGGTACGTATGCTCTGTTTGATAGAGTTCTCTTATAATAACAGCTATCACTCCAGCATCGAGATGGCTCCGTACGAGGCCCTGTATGGCAGGAAATGTCGGAGTCCGATATGTTGGAATGATATTAGTGATTCTGTGGCTTTAGGACCTGAGATGGTACGAGATACTATCGAGAAGGTCCGAGTCATCCGGTCTAAGATGCAGGCCGCTCAGAGGCGTCAGAAATCCTACGCTGATAACCGACGTAGACCGCTCGCTTTCGAGGTAGGTGACAGAGTCTTTCTTAAGGTTTCACCATTCAAAGGAGTGGCACGCTTTGGTCAAAAGGGGAAACTCCGACCGAAATATGTTGGACCTTACGAGATACTGGAACGAGTTGGGGAGGTGGCATATCGATTGGCATTACCTCCTAGTTTGTCTAATGTGCATGACGTATTCCATGTTTCCCACCTAAGGAAATATGTACATGATCCTACCCACATTATTCCAGTGGAGTCGGCCACGTTTGAGCCGAATCTGAATTTTGAGGAGCGACCCGTCCAGATCTTGGATCGGGAATTGAGGACCCTTCGGCGTAAGCAAGTCCAGCTCGTCAAGGTGTTGTGGAGAAATCAACACCATGAGGAGGCGACTTAGGAGACAGAGGCGTCCATGAGGCAGAAGTACCCGGAATTGTTTGAGGGTGAGCGATCTCCTTTGCCTTAAAATTTCAGGACGAAATTTCTTTAAGGAGGGGAGGTTGTAACGACCCTCATTTTATTGGTATACTATGTTTCATAGTATAAATTAGATGATTAGATTAGACTATTTGATGTTTTTAACCATGTTTACATGTGTGTTCTAATCTGAAATTTTGGGATGGTTTTATGATGATTTTATGATTGAATATGATGATTTTATGATTGAATATGTTAGTATTAAGTTTGATGTTATTCATGTTCAAGTTTGGTGATTTTTGGATACTACGAAGTTGATGATTTCATTTGTTTTATGGTTGAAAATGTGCGTGTATTTTGATGTAGTTTGGGATGAGTTCTTGATTCTTGAATGAGTTCTTGGTTGAAGTTCTTGAATCTTGATTGAAGATCTTGAATCTTGGATGAGTTCTTGATGAGTTCTTTAAAGTTCTTTATGAGTTCTTGATTGAGTCTTTAAAGTTAAAGAAAGTTAAAGAAAAGGTTAAAGAAAGTTATAAGAAGTTGTAAGATTGTTTGGTTTACATGTTATTTCTTGATTCAAGGCGTAAGATACAACTTAAGAATTAACTAAGAATGTAAACTTCGATTTAAAGTTAAAGTTAGCTTGATTTCGATACTAGACGCCTAAAACTTAGACTAAGATTCTTTGTTTTTGGGTTAAGACGTTGCCCCTATCTTATCCGTGGTATTGAGATAGTTTGTGGTCTTACTATGTTGTCTTCAGATATGGATTTCCAGTAAAATTGGTTTCATGGGATTTGAGAGTAAGATTCTCAATCCTGGCATAGTAGAAAGTTCGATCGCGTAAGATGCGTTCGTACGTGCATAATCCGGTCTAGTATGCAAATGATTGCGCCAAAGTTAAACATTTGTTAGTTGTTGGTCAAGTTAGTCGAGTCAGCATGATTAGTTGTTGTTATTCATTGTTGATAGTATGACGTGATGATTCGCATGATTCGATGTGTGTTGGCATGTTTTGATTTAGTTGTTTGGTTTATGCTATGTTCTTGTGTATCCCCGTTAGGGTGGGACAGTTATGTTACTCGCCACTGACGGTGGACTATTGTTGACTTTTCAGGTAATTCTGATGATGAGGTCCTTGCTTAACTTTGGGTTGGGCCAGTGCCGATGTTGCTTAGACTTTATATTGTTATTTTACGATGTTTTCTAGTTTTGAACTATAGTAGTGGTACTTGTGTATTTTCTATAACTCTGACATATATTTGGAGTTTCTGTTTGATAGTAGTAGCAGTATGACATTTGGGATTAGTTATGTACAAACTTGTGGGTACTTGTACTATTTGGTTTAGTATATATAATCTTTTGAGGTTTGTTTTTAATTTTAAGTATTTTAGTTTGTTAGTTCTGACTATTCGACTCGTCGGTTTCTTCCGCGCCGGTTTAAGCGAGTCGGGTCGTCACAGTTACCACCGTGGAAAGCAATGCTTATGAGGAAGACAAGGAAAAGAAGAAAAGAAAAATTGAAACAAACACACCAAACACGCATATATTCATAATCATTCCAATTTTAGGTCAAAACGACCATACACACCAAAAATTTTACCCTGCCGAATTGGTCTACTAACCGATCACACATAATTACAACACACACCAAAATTTTACCACACCGAATTGGTCTACTGACCAATCACACATAATTACAAAAGTACAAAAATACGGAAAATAACAACATAACAAGTTTCAAATCACAACTCATAGAATTCTAATTACAAAGACTCTATCCCATGTTGCTATCCTCAAAACATAGGCTTGACCCTTGCTGCTCCCCTATCCCTACTATTAGCTTGGGTGGATCAAGGTTGTACTCTTGTTATTATATGGCATCAATCATTTGCTTCTCCAAATAGTCAAGCGTGAGAAACCAGTCGCCATTGTAAGAATAGCGAGCAAAATTGGGTTCATCCTTGGAGATCATAATGTTGGGGTAACTTTGAAATAAACACTGATTTTTTTGTTCTTATTTTTATGTGTATCTTCCATAAAAAGGTTACAGCATTATATACACTTTTTCCTGCCTAATTTAGCTATGATTAAAACAAGTAAATATCCCTAAATATGGCTAGTAAATTGGAATAATTCAAACTTCCTAATAAACAAAAATTATATTCACAAATATTCTAATTTCTAACACTCCCCCTCAAGTTGGATGGTAGGGTCGCCAACACCCAACTTGCTCAGTGTCTGTCCAAATGCTTGTGTGGAAACAACTTTAGTTAAGATGTTAGCTAGCTGGTCTTCGGATCGAACAAATGCGAGAGTTATGATTCTTTCCTTGAGATGATCTTTGATGAAGTGTGTATCTATTTCCACATGTTTTGTGCGATCATGCTGAACCGGGTTCTCAGATATGCGTATTACTGCCTTATTATCACAGTAAAGCTTGCAGCTTTTCCCAGGCGCATACCCTAGTTCTTACAAAAATTTTCTAAGCCAAAGAACTTCGGTGATACCTTTCGCAATTCCTCGAAACTTTGCTTCAGCGCTGGACATAGCTATTACCTTTTGTCGTTTGCTCTTCCATGAAACCAAATTCCCACCGACAAGGGTGAAGTACCCCGCAGTAGATTTCCTACTATCTCGATCGGCTCCCCAATCTGCATCAGTGAAGGCATGGAGGTCTAGGTGTCCATGATTTTTGTACATAACTCCCATTCCTGCAGTCCCTTTCAGGTACCTCAGAATTCTATATACTGCTTCAAGATGTTGTTTATGAGGTTTATGCATGAATCTACTGACTATTCCAACAGCGTAAGCTAAATCTGGTCGGGTATGAGATAGGTATATTAATTTTCCGACAAGTTTCTGATATTGAGTTTGATTCACTGGTTCATCATCTTCGACAATTTGATGTCCATGATTCATGACCATAGGAGTATCAGCTGGTTTGCAGTCTATCATACATGTTTCTGTCAGGAAGTCTAGAATATATTTTCTTTGGGATATAAAGATGCCTGATTTTGATATGAGAATTTCTATTCCCAAGAAATACTTTAGGTTACCAAGATCCTTCATTTCAAATTGTGTGAACCACTTGCTCTTCAGCATTTCTATTTCTTCTTCACCATCTCCTGTTACAATCATATCATTAACATATATGATAAGACTAGTTACTTTAGCACCTTTCCTCTTCAGGAACAGAGTGTGGTCTACATTGCTCTGCTTGTACCCAAATTCTTTCATTGCGACAATAAACCTCCCAAACCAAGCTCTCGGTGACTGTTTTAGCCCATAGCCTTTTTTAACTTACAACCTTCTCCCTTTTTAAAACCATGCGAGAATCCTGGTGGTGCTTCCATAAACACTTCCTCTGTTAGGTCTCTATGAAGAAAGGCATTATTCACATCAAATTGATATAAAGGCTAGTCTTTGTTTGCTGCAATTGAAAATACGACTCTAATGGTGTTAAAATTTGCTACAGGGGAGAAAGTTTCATCATAGTCTATTCCATAAGTCTGTGTATATCCTTTTGCAACCAACCGAGCCTTATACCTCTCGATGCTACCATCTGCTCTGCGTTTTTTTTTTTGTAAAGAACCACTTAAAACCAACTGGTTTTTTTTCCAGTAGGTAGTGTGCATTTTTCCCAAGTTTTGTTCTACTGCATTTATCTCTTCTTCCATGGCTAATTTCCACTTTCTATTCCTCTGAGCTTCTTCTGTTGTTTTGGGAATGGTTTCAGAGTATAGCGTCGTACTGAAGACCTTTTCTTATTTGGACAGATTTCCCTCTACTAGCTTGTTCACTGGATATTTTGATCTTTTGGACTCAAGTTCTGGGTCATATCTCTTTGGAGGAACTCCTCTTCTGCTTCTTGGTGGTAGTTCATACCTTCCTTGATCAGTACTCAGTGGATGATCACTCTTTGTACCTGATTCTACATTCTCATTCTCAAAAGGTATACAAGTAGATTTAGGTGACATAGGTCCAGAATAGTCAAGATCTGATGTACATACCTCTTTTGAATGGAGAAACTCAGACATGGTGGTATTAGTTGTCATGGTATTAGGAAGATCAGACTGTACTATGCCTTTAGTTGCATCGGTGGTATCGCCTACTTGTTCTTTTGGGTCATGAACACTGAGCTCAGGACAGACTAACCAACATAGATCCTCACTAGTGCTCTCCCCCTGGGGTTTCAACAATGTCACAATCCATAGTGTTTTATAGTCGTTTTGTAACTGGGTTGAAACATTGATATCCCTTTTGGGTATTCCCATATCCCACAAACACACATTTGACAGCCCGTGGTTCAAGTTTATATCTCTCTCGTTTGGGGAAGTGAACATACACAACACAACCGAAAACTCTAGGTGGTAAAGAGTGGTAGGGATATTGACATGGTTTTTGAGGGTGTCTAGTGGTGTGAAAAAATTGAGACTCTTTGTAGGGAGCCAATTGGTAAGATAATTAGCTGTAGAGATGGCTTCAGGCCAGTAATATGCCGGCATAGAGGATTCTATCATCATAGCCCGGGTCATTTCCAACAAGGTTCGATTTTTTCTTTCGGCCACACAGTTTTGTTGTGGAGTATCACGGCAAGTAGCTTGGTGAATGAGGCCATTTTTCTTAGTGAATGTGTCCATGTCAATATTCCTATACTCTGTACCATTGTCAGACCTAAGAATTTTGATTTGGGTTTTGTTGTATATGAATAGCAACTACAAGAGGGGGGTGAATTGTAGTTGTGGGAGTTTTTAAACTTTTTACGGAATTTTAAACTTCAACACGAATGAAGAAATAAATAAAAATAAAGACAGAAAGATTTTAGCCTACAAGGAAAACTTCCTAGGCCCAATTAGGAAGAAAAACCTTGACCACGAGGGATTTTGACTCATGGACTTCTCTTATTAATTATAGCCCAAAACGAATCTGTTTTACAACCTATAAACGGACCTTCTATATTCTCTGTGTTCCACTAGGAACTTGTTCCCCTTGACACCTATTCCCCCTAAACTGATGCCACAATCTTACTAAAGATCGATTTTTCTCACTTTTGATTTCGAATGAAATCTAATTCTTGTTCTCTTCTCTCTGATTTTAATCAAATATTATCTTTTGATTTTTCACTCACCCAACCCTTTCTACTATTGATTACAATTGATTTTGAATTGAAAAACTAGAAGATAAACTCAAAGAACACTTCAAGGATTTTTGCACTTGTAAACTTGAACTTTGAATTCTCTCTTGATTATGGTTGGTATCTTGAAAATTCTGGTTGCCTTCTTATTTATAGTTGAAGCCTTGTGTAACGACCCGACTCGCTTAAACCGGCGCGGAAGAAACCGACGAGTCGAGTTGTTAGAAACTACAACTCAAAACCTAAGAAATTAAAACTAATTCCTCGAAATATTATTAATAACCACAAACGTACAAATACCCACAAGTTTGTACATAAACTAATCCAAAAGTCAAACTAGAATTACTAAAATACGAGTTAACTCCAACTACATGTCAGAGTCTTTAAACAACACATAAAAGTCCAAAATCTAAAGAGTAGCATCTAAACAAACTATCACTACCAATACTACAATATCAGTAAATACAACAGGTAACAAAAGAAAGGAACGTCGCTCACCCAACCCAAAACTAGGCAAGAACATCATCAACTGAAGTACCTGAAAAAATACAACAACAGTCCACCATCAGTGGCGAGTAACATAACTGACTCACCCTAATGGGAACACACATGTACATAGCATAAATCAAACGATCAACATCATTAAACAAAGTGCGAGAACAACCCAAAATGTGAACTCGACTCAAACCAACCTATTCAACTATCTTTGGCGCAATCATTCACATTCTAGACCGGACTGTGCTCGTATGGACGCATCTTACGCGCTCGAACTTTCTACTATGTTCGGATTTGAGAATCTTACTCTCAAACCCCATGAAACCAATCTTACTGGAAATCCATGTCCCGTGAAACCAATCTTACTGGAATTCACAAAGATCACATAGTATGACTCCAACTAACCCAATACCGCGGATGGATTAGGGGCAACGTCTTAACCCGAATACATTGAATCTTACTCAAAGTATCAGGCGTCTAAAAATGAAATCAAGCTAAGTAATTAATTAATTCATTTACTCATTTTAATCATATTATTCATTATTATCCCAACTTAACTAAACTAAGTTCAAGAACTGCCTAAAGCCTCGGTTCTCGAAATTAATCTAGCTAAAACATCGAAGTTATTCTCAAGAATTGCCTCTAGCCTTATTCTTGAGTCTAACCAATCATTATTCATCAATCTTTAATCATTCTTTAACCATATTAAACACTTTCTTTATCTTTCTTTATTCTTTAAACCGTTTTCTTTAACTTTCAAGATTCAATCAAGAACTCCTAAAGACTCATCAAGAACTCATAAAGAACTCAAAGAACTCATAACGAACTCATAAAGAACTCATAAAGAACTCATTCAAGATTCAAGATCTTCAATCAAGAACTCATCCAAACTGATCAAAACACACGCATAACATCAACATTATACATTCGAAAATTCAACTTTAACTTTAACTAAAATTCATCAAACTTTAACATAATATTCATGAACACAAAACAACATATAATCAATCATAATATCATGAAAAATCATCACTAAAACATCATATAAGCATATGAAAATCAGATTTAGAAATCATCCATGAAATCCTAAATATTCAACAACAATCAACCCAAACATGCATTTAATCTACACTATAAACAAGGCATGCCAATTAAGTTGAGTTAGTATGTTACCTTATTGAAGATTACACACAAATCAACACAAATATTGCTGCCCGCAACACAAAGAACACGGCACAACCAACACGAGCAACACGGCTTCAACACCACGGCTGCACGGCTTCACCACGGTGCACCTCCACGAACCAGCCCACACAGCACGACTAGGCTGCACGAACCCACGAACTGCACCCAGCCACGAGCACGACACCCCCTGCTGCCCACTGCACCACGCACGGCTACTGCACTTGCACGGCACCTCCACGCACAACCACTGCACTCGCACGGCACCTCCACGCACACACACGGCTGGCAAAGCTTCACCTCACGGCTGCCACCACACGAACCCACACGAACACGATCCCAAAACCAACCCGAACAATAAATCTTGATTGAAATAAATGTGTTTAGGATTGTGTTTAGTCACCTAAAGATCAATGAACTTTGAATCTTTAAGTTTTGGGCTAATAAAATTGATGAACAATTGATGGGTATCAATCATCAAAAATGGCGTGAAGTATAGGCAAATGGGAGGGAATTTGTGTTTTGAATTTTTGATGGCAAGTGTATTAGATGGCAAATGAGCAAAAATCATCTTAAGGCTCACTAATCCCCTCTATTTATAGAAGTGGGAGAAGTGTGAACACAAAGCAAGTGGCAAGCCTTGCCATGCTTGCTCAAAAACCGGCCAAGGGTAAGAAATGGGCCTCAAAATGGGCTCTCGTGATCCATTGGGCTAATTTGCGAAAACCGCATAATTAATCATGCCCAAATCGATTTCACCCAAAATATTAAATAATTAATTAGAAAATTAAATAAATAAAATTCTAATTAATTAAATAATAATTAACATAAATAATAAAAACTAAGAAATAAACATTTCGATTAAATCGAAATTATTCATATAAAATTAAAATAAATAGTTCAAAAATTAATTTGAATTAGCACATAAACAAACATAATCACACATAAATACCGGCAAAAACACCGATAATATCTGGGTCATTACACCTTGTCTTGAAATTGCTTTGTCTTGGAGGAGAAGCAAACCCACACGCCTAGTGGTGTAAGAATCACGTCCATCACTCCTACAAAATAGCTTGACCAAAACAATGGCAAAAAAATATAGTGTATAAATCCCTAGAATAAGACTAGATGCATTCTAACCTAGTCAAGCCCACTACACACGTGTGACTTGATGACCAAATAAAAAAATCAGATTTTTAATACTTAATTCCTAAAATTAAATACCACTAACCTAGTAAGCATAACTTACTCCTAAAAATTGTACACGTGGTTTTGAGTCAAAGAAAGAATAAAACTCCACTAACCACTACTACTTACATGGGATTGACCAAAACACAAAAAACAAATTTTTAATTTTCAAAATAAAAACTAAAAAGACTCCACAAACAACTAACAAAGTTTACCAATTAAGAAGACTAATTCCTATTTGCACGTATGACCAAAAATAAAAATAGAATCTTTGTTTTCAAAAATTTATTCCACTAACAACTTTTACTAAGCAACCTTAACTGACTCCTAATTATACTAACCTACGTGCATAAAGGAATAATACTGGGAATCTTTAATTTTCAAAAGTTAAATTTACTAACAAACACCTAAAAACTCTCTAACCTAATTTGACTCTAAAACACGGTTTTATTTATTAAAATAAAACTAATTAATTACTACAACTAATCTTAAATAATAGGTTACTTAAACAATAGTGAAAGTATTTTTTTTTTATGCCCAGACTCAACAAAACGTGTCCAGGTTCAATAATGTGTCCAGGTTTAACAATATATGTCCAGATTTAACAATATGTGTCCAGGTCCATGTGTCCATGGTAAACAATATGTTTCTAGGTTTAATAAGTTTTACCAGGTTTACAAATTTATGTCCAGGTTCAACAATATGTGTCCAGGTTCAATATTATGTGTCCAGATTTAATATCATGTGTCCAGGTTCAACACCATGTGTCCAGGGTTACAAATATATTTTCAGATTTACAAATTTGTGTTCAGGTTTACAAATATGTGTCCAGGTCTAACAATACTTGTCCAGGTTTAACAACATGTGTCCAGATTCAACAATATATGTCCAGATTTTACGATATGTGTCCAAGTCCATGTGTTTAGGGTAAACAATATGTTTCCAGGTTCAATAAGTTTCACCAGGTTTACAAATTTATGTCAGGTTCAACAATATGTGTCCAGGTTCAGTACTATGTGTCCAGATTTAATACTATGTGTCCAGGTTCAACAACATGTGTCCAGGTTTACAAATATATTTTCAGGTTTACAAATTTGTGTTCACGTTTACAAATATGTGTCCAGGGCTAACAATACTTGTCCAGGTTTAACAACATGTGTCCAGGTTCAACAAAACTTGTCCAAGTTTGACAATATGTGTCCAGGTCCAGTTGAACTGGTCTGACAGTAACCTTATGTCGGACTGGTCTGACACAATACCTTCTCTAAACAATATACATAAACTAAATAAAAACCAATATAATATTAGTTTAAGCATATAATTAGAACCATATGAGTGATAAATAATAATAGACTAGACTTATACTAGTGGGCTAACCAAAATACCTTCACCAAACACCTAAATTAGTATTTCAACACATAAATAGATTAACATGTAGAAAGAGTTAGGATTATATTTAATAAAATATATTTACCCAAAATTAGATACTCCTCTAATTTTGTTTCCAATAAATATATTCTAGAAAATACAAACATATATCTAATGAAATATATTTAATAAAATTAGACACTCATCTAATTTATTCTCTATAAATATATAACATAAAATATATCAGTTATAAAATAAATTTAATTTCAACTAAAATTACATTTAGTCGATTCTCCATAAATCTATTTTATTCATCCATGTTACATTATATTGTCATCATCAAAACTAAGGTTCAACAATATTCCCCCTTTTTGATGATGGCAAATATAATGACATTAATAAACATAAAGAGAAACATATTTTTGAAATTTTAAGTTCTGTTTTTTTTTTTTTAAAAAAAAAAATACAAGCAAGCATAAACTACTAATAGCCTAGATGATACTTAAAATACTTAACCATTAACTGTCATTTTTCTTCCCCCTTTCGTCATCATCAAATGACTAGGGATAAACCTGCAGGACTTAGAAAATTAAGTGAACAATTTTTCTAGGATTAAATAAATCTCAAGCATGCAATCTAATATTATTAGCCATCCAAACGAAACGAATATGCAAGCAAGAATAAAAGGATGAGCAAGTACTAACAATAAGCAAAATGTGAGAGTTTTCGAGCCATAAAGACTCAACTTAGCAGAATATTCAGAAAAAAGTAAAGCTAAAGAGTATAATGGTCATGAGGACCAAATACTCATGAAGAAAAGTTTAGTGTATCGAGCAGAAATTAAAATGTTAGTTACATACCAATATTAAAAATTAACCAGACCGAACAAAATATGACGCCGTCTTCTCAACTTTTTCTTCCATCTGGAGTCGGTTCAAGCAGGACTCAACCCCGTACCACTAGCCGTCCCTCGAAGCAAATCACGTCTAATTTTTTCAGCCTTGGTTATCACCTCCCCATCATCCATGCATAACCCATGTATATCTACCATATCTCCATCCAACACATCTTCCTTCTTAAGTGGAAAGGTAGGTAGTGGTGCTAAAGGAATATTTAGACATTTAAAAATTGTAGTAAAAATATTCCCATAACCCAACATATTATGCTGTGTCACGTTGTACTCCACTTGTTTAATAAAAAGAGAAGAAAAATTTATTGGAATGTATTTAACGAGACAAAACATAAGGCATAGTTCAAGAAAATTCGCGCGGCAGCGCTTTTGAGGTCGTGGGTGTAGAAATCGTTTGACAAATTGAAAAATCATCTTATGGAAGGGTGTAAGTTGGTCTTGTGGGACAGAATTTATTTTAGGATTTCAAACAAAAAATTTAACAATATCAGCATTTTTCTTCCCCTTGATACTAACTCTATCCTTGCCCCCCACTAGTTTATCAAACCTATCAGTAGGAACGTTAAGCCATTGACTCAAATCCTTCTCAGAAAACGTATGTATTTGACCTTTTCATTCTTAAAATTAAAGACTCTAGCAACCTCACTAATCTCCTTTTCATACAATCCCTCCTTCGCATAGGTATCCACAAGCTTGGTCCACTTTTGTTTCGAAATTATTTGTAAAATTCGGACCAATTTTGTTTTACCCATGGCATATCAACTCTACAACCAACCAAGAATTTTAGAGATCGTTTTTGCTTACCCAATTTTGTAAAGGTTCCCTCGTCAACTTCTTCATGCATGTCCGAATTTTTCCCGGAGACTTCCTCGAATGGTTGTTTGGAGATGGATTCTTGAAAAGATTATGAAGGTTCGACTGCTAAAGTTTTCTCATCCTCACTTTCATTGATGAGAAGCTTCCTATGAGTAATCCTTTTTTGAGATGGAGATTTTGATTTTGGAAGAGGTGTTTTTCTTCTTGGTGTCATTGATGAATTCTTGAGAAGGTTGAAGATGATTATTATTTTCTTGATTCAAAGGTTGAAGATGAATAATAGTCCTCCTTGGCTAGTTCCCCTAAAGACAAGGAGGACTCAACCCCGCATGGGTCGGAAGGACTTATTATGAATTTACCGTAAGGCTTGGGTAAGGGTGTAGAAAAATTTGGCTATGTGGTGGTGCCCTAAAGTGAAGTACAAAATACAAGGGATCACACTAAAACCAAAATACCGGGGATAACCTCCCCCAAGCTTATTCAAAATAAAGAAACTTACACAAAATGGACCAAAAAACTTCACAAGGTCCTAACAAAACAAAAATGAACACATTTTTTTCATTTTTTTTTAAATTCCTCCCCCCCCCCCCCCAAGCTTGAAGGACACAATGTCCTCATTGTGAGAAATGGAAGGAGGAAATTTTTGATTTTTGTTTTTTTTTTGATTTTTTTTTGAATTTCTAAAGAATAAATTCATTTTTTCTCCTAGTAATGAAATGCTTCTTTTTTTCCTTTTTTTTAACTTAATGAAGACGTTGCCTTTTTCACACTTAGTCGGCTTTTATTTCTCATGAAAATTCACAAAAGAGAACTAAAGATGCTTAGACTTTACATTTCCAAAGCTCATAACCATACTAAGCAACACCAATATCCCCTAACTTCACTTACCTAAAAGGGTGAAATAAAAGTAAAGGAAATGGTTTCTAATGTGGCTCAAAGAAAGAAAAGCTCAAGCTCAAAAGGGCTCCAAAGGTGAATAGAAAAAACGAAAAACAAAAGCCAACACGGCAAAGAAAAAACCTAATCACAAAATGTGGAAAAAAAAGTGAATGAAAAGGGAGAAAAATGAAATTAACTAAAAAGTGAATGCCTTCGTCGTCCCGAAGGGTGGCTCGGTCACTTCAAACTCGGGAAATCCTAGGCAAACTCTTGATTAGGGCTCAAAGGTAGAGGAAATAAGCGCCCAAAACTAACAATGCATGCAGAAGGCTACCTAAAGTCCACACCAAGGTGCAAATACTCCTGGTAGGCTTCAAATTCCACAAAGGTTCAACCAATCTTACCAGTACCCCTAACCTAGAACACAGAAGTTTGTACAAGTTTTCAAAATCTCGCTAACTCCTAAAAGGTCAAAAGAAAAGCTCCTAAGCATGCCTTATTCACTAGAAAAAGAAAACAAAGGTTCAAATATGCACAAACTACACTCAACAAAGTCGGCTAATTGAGAAAAAGAAAAAGAAAAGAAAAGAAAAAGGGAAAAAAGGAAGGAAAATGGAAGGGAGAAAAAAAAGAAAAAAAATCAAAATAAAAGAAAAGAAAAATAAGGAAAAAAAAACAAAAAAAAATAAAAATACCAAAACCAAACTAGACGAGGCGGTAAACAAGCATGCACAACTCAAATCTAGCATTCAAGCAACCAACAAAATAAAATCGAGGCCCAACACCATCGATATCCAATTTTCCTCAAATGGGCTTGAAAGCCAAAAATTAAAGCAATACATCCTCGAATATCATCTCCTCCTAAAACTAAACCTAAAACTATGCAAACAAGAAATAAAAAAGAGTAGGGTTTGGAGCAATCTCACCAAAGCAAGCTTCAAATTAAAACAACACAAACTCTAATTCCACATTCATTACCATCATCTAACCAATTGTGTTGCTCAATCGTCACACCTGCAAAAGAAGATAAACAAAGAACCAAACTCAAAAAAAAAAAAACAAAAAAAAAAAACAAAACAAAGGAAAAAAAATGAAAGAAAAGAGGGGAAAGCCAAGGACAACTATGTACAAGGAAGACGGACGCCATCTAGTAAATAGCATCGCAGAGCTCGTAATAGTGTGTCATGGACATCGCCACTAAATCTAGAAAGCACTACATAAGCAAAGAGAAGGAAACAAGGAAAATGACAATGGAATGTCATCCTTTGCTTATGTGGAGGAGGGGGAACAAAATTAAAAGAGAAACAAAAACTAAAAGAATTAAAATCAAAATCAAAATAAGAAAAAGATGAAAAACTATAATTACTATACACTTTTGTCGCTATGGCATCAAGAGAAGAGTCATGAGGCTCAATAAGGGGTAAAGACCCATTAAATGGTGGACAACAAACATAGGGTGGAAGAAAAATGGGTGATGAAGGATCTAGGACACACGGCCTAGGTGAGGTGGGGCAAGAACGAGACTCAATTATAACATGAGGCTTAGCATTTTCATCTTCTAAAAGAGAATCTTGATACTCATGAGTTTCGTCATCATCCTCAAAAAGAGGATTTAGAAACTCACGAAAGGTACCATCATTCTCAAAGAGAGGATTTTCAAAATCAAAACAAAACTCCTCATCCTCACTATCACTAGAGTCATCACTATGGGCTACGCCACCATCACATTCATTTAAAACCCTAAGAAAATCCTCTTCCTCCTCAATAGAAACAAGGAGATTGGATGATTTAGGTGAAGAAAGAAAGGAAGGGGTAGTGGGCTCAAGAGGAGATGGAGATGCAAAAATGGGTTCAAAGGATTCGCCATAGTCCTTTAGAGCAACATCTACCTCCTCTTGAATCGGATTCCTCAAAGTAGGGCTTGAGCCATCCTTGCCACAACCGCCCTCATGGTTAATCGTAAATCCTAGATCATCCATCTCATCCTCTAAGCAAGATTCTATTATCTCAAGTCTCTTTATTAGTTTACTTATTTTGTCAAAGATAACTCGCCTTCCCTCTCCTCCTATTGGTAGACATTTGTGAACCTCAAAATATTTGTCAATCAAGTCATTATAGAACTTTATCGCTTCAGGAGTACAAACAATTGTATTAACAAAGTTAGAAGGCCTAAAATACTCATCAAGAAGGGAAGGGTCATAGCTAATTTCATCACTAGAAACATGAGAATCTTGCTTGTAATGCGTGCAATCATGTGAAGAATGAAAATTAGGATGCACATCACTACAATTAGGAGAAAAATGAGAAATTGAACAAAAGTTGGGTTGAAATTGGCTAGAATGGGTACCCATATCCCATTCATAGGTGTCTTGGGCTAGCCAACAATAAAAATTCCAAGCATTACCTAAGGTCAAAGCTCGAAACTCACCGTTATGCATAGACTCAACAACATTCAAAGTAAAAGCATTCAAACCCGAATATATGACTTCACACATTTGCCACAAATCATAAGTGTGGTCAAATGGAAGTGAACCTTGAACACGATTAAAATACACCCAAAACGACTCACCTTCAAATTGAGGAATAAAGAAACTAGCCATCATGAAACCAAAAGCTAACAAAAATGCAAGCAACAATTATTAAAGGGGAAAAAATAATAAAAATTACAAGAAAGAAAATTGGTCCGGTTGCACCATCCTTGTGCATTGAGGATGGATGGTGAAATTGGACATTGTGGTTGGAAGTGCTAAAGAAGAGATTAGCACTGACAATCACAATTATTTAAAAGAAAACAAAAAAAAAAATGAAAGCAATAACTCGGATCAAAAAGTTCAAAACCGAAACCGAAAAGAGTTCCCCGGCGACGGCGCCAAAATTTGATCGGCTCCTAGGGTGTCGTGGCCCTAGTCGCCTAGCAAATATACAATTTATATTCCTAACAACTAACACGTAGTATTAGCGGAGTTAGGGTCGATCCGCAAGGAACTAATACGGACTAGTCGTAACCAAATTGATCCAAGGGTCTTATTTTGTGTTGAGTGAAAAGTGGAATTAAATCAAAATCCTAAACAAATTGAATTAAAAACACTAAACAAATTGAATTGAACAATTAAACGAGTTGACAACCAAATGACTAAAACTCTAAGGATTATACTTCCTAATGTTACTTCAATCGGAGGAATTACAATCATTGAATAAACAAATGTTCGATTATCTCAAATGCAAAGTGAATATTAGAAAAGCATTAATGAACTCAATCCCAAAACCCTCTCTTGATTAGGAAATAGGAAATTCTAGGAGATGCTAAATTAACCTCTCTCGATTAGCCAAGTTAGCAAAACCTAAAATCGAATTTGTCAAATACTTTATTCAATTCACAATCCTAATTGCTATCTCTAGCAATTAAGAAATTCTCATGGAATTCTTAAAAGCAATTATCAAAATCATCAAGAATCACCAAACTCAACATGAACACTTCACCAAGATATCTTGCAAGGTTCAAGAATTCTAGAGAAAATACATTCAAGATTATTCAAACACTAAACCAATCCAATGATTAACCTCCTACATCAATAACATCAAGTCATCCAATCCCTAGAAAAAGAACTACTCACTCATGGAAGCCATTAAAACTAAACTCATGAATTTCAATTAAATCTATTCTAAGAAGATAAAACTAATTCAATCAAATCTAAAATAATAAAAAGTATTAAGAAATTACAATCAAAACATCAATGAAAAACAAAGCAAAACCTGGATTGGGAATCAATGGAATCTTGAGAATCAATGGAGAACAAAAGAACTTGAAGAATTATTGCTAAACTACTTTGATTATTGAAAAACTAAGAATTCTTGAGAGAGTGTTTTTTCTACTTAAGAGCTTCTAGAGTACCCAACTAATTTATGTCTCAATCTATCAATAATAGTGTCTAAAAACAAAGCCTAAGAGTCTCCTAAAACTACCCTCTAAAAGTTCAGAAATACACGGCCCAAAAACAGGGATTTTCACGAGCTGCAGGTCGTGCATGGTCGTGCAGTGATAAGATGCACGACCGTGCAACTTAGCTGCACGACCGTGCAGTTGAACCTTGCACGGTCGTGGCGAAACGAAGGTCAAGTTGTACGATCTTGAAAGGTTTTCTTGCACTACAAAAAGGTCTCTCTGACCTCTGCACGAGCATGCTGCACGAACGTGCAGTAATAAGCTGCACGATCGTGCTCAAAGAAAGGGTAGCTGCACGGTCGTGCAGATCTGCGCACTCGGTCTTCAAATGCTCATATCTCTTTCGTTTTTTAGCGGAATTGAGAAAATAATATATCAAATTAAAGCTCTTGGAATATGGAATCTTCTCCAAGTGGAATCACCTGAAAAGTAGTTATAGAAAAAAAGATATGAGTCTTTGAATCAGCCTATATATGCAAGAGCACTTGAAATGCTTCCATTTTGAGCCTAAATATTCAAGAAAACAAATAAAACACAACAGTATTGAAGGAAACAATGAAATAAGTTAATTCTATACTAAAAGACTAAAAACCAATGAAATAAAGTCTAAAAGGTCCGAAAGACAATTGAAACGAAGCCGGAAAATGGGTCCAAAATGGGCCGATCACTTACATGAGTGGTATAGGACATATTCAAACCTTAAAAATATGATTTTAGTGAATGGTGCCAAAATGGATGCAAGAGCACCCAAAATTAACCCAAAATGAGCTACTTGGCTCGTTTTCATTCCAAAAACGTCCTATATATGTCTAAAATCATGCAAATAAGTCACAGGATGCTTACATGAATGGCATAGGACATGTACAAACCTTAAAAATATGATTTAGAGTGAGTGGTGCACAAATGGGAGCAAGAACACCCAAAATTAACCCAAAATGAGCTACTCGGCTCGTTTTCGTTCCAAAACGCCCTATATATGCCTAAAATCTTGCAAATAAGTCATAGGATGCTTACATGAATGGTATAGGACATGTTCAAACCTTAAAAATATGATTTAGATTGAGTGGTGTAAAAATGGGAGCAAGAACACCCAAAATTAACTCAAAATGAGCTACTTCGCTCGTTTTCGTTCCAAAACGCTCTATATTTACCTAAAATCATGCAAATAAGTCATAGGATGCTCACTTGAATGGTATCGGACATGTTTAAACCTTAAAAACATGAATTAGATTGAGTGTTGCGACCCAAAATAAACCTAAAATGAGCTATTTGGCTCCGTTTCGTTCTAAAACGCCCTATCTTTGCCTAAATCCATACAAATAAGTCATAAGATGCTTACATGAATGGTATAGGACATGTTCAAAACTTAAAAATTCTAATTAGATTGAGCGGTGCGAAAATAGGAGCAAAGCACACAAAAGAAACCCAAAATGAGTTATTTAGCTCGTTTTAGTTCCAAAATGATGTATCTTTGCCCAAAATCATTTGAATAAGTCATAAGATGCTTAAATAAATGGAATTGGACATGATTAAACCTTAAAAACATGAATTAGATTGATTGGTGCGGAGATGGGAGCAATAACACCTAAAAGTAATCCAAAATTTTGGCTCATATTTATTTTTGTCTTTATACTTTAAGAATTATTTACTTACATTACCTTGTTTTTTTGCAGAACATATTTACCAGACGATCGACCCCATATAGCCAAAAGGAATTGGATGACGTTCGAGAACAATGGGCGGAGTATTTTAGGTTAAATTTTTTATTATCATAAATTTAATGCATTCGTCATTAAATTTTTAATTTGTAGTTTATTTTGATGACAATTTTATGTGTTTATGTAAACTAAATATAAATTAATGAATAGTGCAAAAGCTACATATTGCCATTATGTGATAGAAGAAATAATATTTTGTATTTGGTGAATGAATTTGATCGAATTGGTAGAGATCTATATCTATTGGTTGCATTTTTTTTTATAATAATACCGGGCAAGGGGTTGAGAAACCGAGATGAGGGTTACATGAGGATGTTGGGCTGATGTTGGGAGTAGGCCTGAGGTGCAGCCTACTGTACTTGATTGTATTTTGGGTTTTCTATATAACAATGTAAAAAAATAAAAATCTTTGCTAAAAAGAGGGGGGAAATTATTTTTAAAAAAAAAAACTTCTATTTTTACCGGTTTTAATCTGAAACCGACACAAATAAGACCCTATTTGTATCAGTTTTAATAAAAAACGGGTACAAATAGAAGTTTTTTAATAAAAAAAGAGAGCTATTTGTACCGTTTTTACTGAACCGATACAACCGGTACAAATAGTAGTGCTATTTGTACCGCCTCTATTTGTATCCTTCTTGAACCGGTACAAATAGGGTAAAAAAACCGGTATAAATAGGGGGTTTTTCCCAAGTTTTGTTCTGGACTGGTGCATTTATCTCTTCTTCCATGGCTAATTTCCACTTTCTATTCCTCTGAGCTTCTTCTGTTGTTTTGAATGGTTTTAGAGTATAGTGTCGTACTGAAGGCCTTTGCTTATTTAGAAAGATTTCCCTCTACTGGCTTGTTCACTGGATATTTTGATCTTTTGGACTCAAGTTCTGGGTCATATCTCTTTGGAGGAACTCCTCTTGTGCTTCTTGGTGGTAGTTCATACCTTCCTTGATCAGTACTTAGTGGATGATCACTCTTTGTACCTGATTCTACATTGTCATTCTCAAAAGGTATGCCAGTAGATTTAGGTGACCTAGGTCCAGAATATTCAAGATTTAATGTACATACCTCTTTTGAATGGAGAAACTGAGACATGGTTGTATTAGTTTTCATGGTATTAGGAAGATCAGACTGTACTATGCCTTTAGTTGCATCGGTGGTATCGCCTACTTGTTCTTTTGGGTCATGAACACTGAGCTCAGGACAGACTAACCAACATACATCCTCACAGTGCTCTCCCCCTGGGGTTTCAACAAAGTCACAATCCATAGTGGTGTATAGTCGTTTTGTAACTGGGTTGAAACATCGATATCCCTTTTGGGTATTCCCATATCCCACAAACACACATTTGACAGCCCGTGGTTCAAGTTTATATCTCTCTCGTTTGGGTAAGTGAACATACACAACACAACAAAAAACTCTAGGTGGTAAAGAGTGAGTAGTAGGGATATTGACATGGCTTTTGAGGGTGTCTAGTGGTGTGGAAAAATTGAGAATCTTTGTAGGGAGCCGGTTGGTAGGATAATTAGCTGTAGAGATGGCTTCAGGCCAGTAATATGCCGGCACAGAGGATTCTATCATCATGGCCCGGGTCATTTCCAACAAGGTTTGATTTTTTCTTTCGGCCACACCGTTTTGTTGTGGAGTATCACGGCAAGTAGCTTGGTGAATGAATAGCAACTACAAGAGGGGGGTGAATTGTAGTTGTGGGAGTTTTTGAAATTTTTGCGGAATTTTAAACTTAAACACGAATGAAGAAATAAATAAAAATAAAGAGAGAAAGATTTTAACCTACAAGGAAAACTTCCTAGGCCCAATTAGGAAGAAAAACCTTGACCATGAGGGATTTTGACTCTTGGACTTCTCTTATTATTTATAGGCCAAAACGACTCTGTTTTACAACCTATAAACGGACCTTCCATATTCTCTGTGTTCCACTAGGAACTTGTTCACCTTGACACCTGTTCCCCTTGAACTGATGTCACGATCTTACTAAAGATCGATTTTCTCACTTTTGATTTCGAATGAAATCTAATTCTTTTTCACTTTTATCTCCGATTTTAATCAAATATTCTCTTTTGATTTTTGACTCACCCAACCCTTTCTATTATTGATTACAATTGATTTTGAATTGAAAAACTAGAAGATAAACTCAAAGAAAACTTGAAGGATTTTTGCACTTGTAAACTTGAACTTTGAATTCTCTCTTGATTATGGTTGGTATCTTGAAAATTCTGGTTGCCTTCTTATTTATAGTTGAAGCCTTGTCTTGAAATTGCTTTGTCTTGGAGGAGAAGCAAACCCACACGCCTAGTGGTGTAAGAATCACGTCCACCACTCCTACAAAATAGCTTGACAAAAACAATGGCAAAACAAAATAGTGTATAATCCCTAGAATAAGACTAGATGCATTCTAACCTAGTCAAGCCCACTACACACGTGTGACTTGATGACCAAATAAAAAATCAGATTTTTAATACTTAATTCCTAAAATTAAATACCACTAACCTAGTAAGCATAACTTACTCCTAAAAATTCTACACGTGGGTTTGAGTCAAAGAAAGAATAAAACTCCACTAACCACTACTACTTACATGGGATTGACCAAAACACAAAAAACAAATTTTTAATTTTCAAAATAAAAACTAAAAAGACTCCACAAACAACTAACAAAGTTTACCAAGTAAGAAGACTAATTCCTATTTGCACCTATGACCAAAAATAAAAATAGAATCTTTGTTTTCAAAAATTTATTCCACTAACAACTTTTACTAAGCAACCTTAACTAACTCCTAATTACACTAACCTACGTGCATAAAGGAATAATACTAGGAATCTTTAATTTTCAAAAGTTAAACTTACTAACAAACACCTAACAACTTTCTAATTTGACTCTAAAACACGGTTTTATTTATTAAAATAAAACTAATTAATTACTACTACTAATTTTAAATAATAGGTTACTTAAACAATAGTGAAAGTATTGTGTCGGACGGTCCGTCCGTCACACCGTCCAACACTTGTATTTTTTTTATGCCCAGACTCAACAAAACGTGTCCAGGTTCAGTAATATGTGTCCAGGTTTAACAATATATGTCCAGTATTAACAATATGTGTCCAGGTCCATGTGTCCATGGTAAACAATATATTTCCAGGTTCAATAAGTTTCACCAGGTTTATAAATTTATGTCCAGGTTCAACAATATGTATCCAGGTTCAATACTATGTGTCCAGATTTAATATCATGTATCGAGGTTCAACAACATGTGTCCAGGGTTACAAATATATTTCAGGTTTACAAATTTGTGTTCAGGTTTACAAATATGTGTCCAGGTCTAACAATACTTGTCCAGGTTTAACAACATGTGTTCAGATTAAAGAATATATGTCCAGATTTTACGATATGTGTCCAGGTCCATGTGTTCAGGGGAAACAATATGTTTCCAGGTTCAATAAGTTTCACCATGTTTAAAAATTTATGTTAGGTTCAACAATATGTGTCCAGGTTCAGTACTATATGTCCAGATTCAATACTATATGTGCAAGTTCAACCACATGTGTCCAGGTTTACAAATATATTTTCAAGTTTACAAATTTGTGTTCAGGTTTACAAATATGTGTCCGGGGCTAACAATACTTGTCCAGGTTTAAGAACATGTGTTCAGGTTCAACAAAACTTGTCCAGGTTTGACAATATTTGTCCAGGTCCAGTTGAACTGGTCTGACAGTAACCTTATGTCGGACTGGTCAAACACAATACCTTCTCTAAACAATACACATAAACTAAATAAAAATCAATATTAGTTTAAGCATATAATTAGAGCTATATGAGTGACAAATAATAATAGACTAGACTTATACTAGTGGGCTAATCAAAATACCTGCACCAAACACCAAAATTAGTATTTCAACACATAAATAGATTAACATGTAGAAAGAGTTAGGATTATATGTAATAAAATATATTTACCCAAAATTAGATACTCCTCTAATTTTATTTCCAATAAATATATTTTAGAAAATACAAACATATATCTAATGAAATATATTTAATAAAATTAGACACTCATCTAATTTATTTTCTATAAATATATAACATAAAATATATCAGTTATAAAATAAATTTAATTTCAACTAAAATTACATTTAGTCGATTCTCTATAAACCTATTTTATTCATCCATGTTACATTATATTGTCATCATCAAAACTAAGGTTCAACACTATTCCCCCTTTTTGATGATGGCAATTATAATGACATTAATAAACATAAAGAGAAACATATTTTTGAGGTTTTAAGTTCTTTTTTTTTTTTTAAAAAACAAGCAAGCATAAACTACTAATAGCATAGATGATACCTAACATACTTAACCATTAACTGTCATTTTTCTTCCCCCTTTTGTCATCATCAAATGACTAAGGATAAACCTGCAGGACTTAGAAAATTAAGTAAACAATTTTTCTAGGATTAAATAAATCTCAAGCATGCAATCTAATAATATTAGCCATCCAAACGAAACGAATATGCAAGCAAGAATAAAAGGATGAGCAAGTACTAACAATAAGCAAAATGTGAGCGTTTTCGAGCCATAAAGATCAACTTAGCAGAATATTTAGAAAAAAGTAAAGCTAAAGAGTATAATGGTCATGAGGACCAAATACTCATGAAGAAAAGTTTAGTGTATCGAGCAGAAATTAAAATGTTAGTTACATACCAATATTAAAAATTAACCAGACCGAACAAAATATGACGCCGTCTTCTCAACTTTTTCTTCCATCTGGAGTCGGTTCAAGCAGATGTTACAAATGAGATCAGACTTAACCGAGTAAATCTGCTCCTAAAGCTTGTTGAGCCGAACATCCATAGCCTCTAGCTTGTCCACGACACGACCAGCCAATTCCTTACGCTGTTGCAATTCTCGCCCGATAGTTCCACCACACGTGGTCAGAATCCAGTCAAGGTTGGGAGTCTCGGTGGCTGCACCCTCCATCGGTGCTTTCCCTTTCTCCACCGTGGGTCGAGTGTTGTCCTCAACACCAGCCGTACCACTAGCCGTCCCTCGAAGCAAATCAGGTCTAATTTTTTCAGCCTTGGTTATCACCTCCCCATCATCCATGCATAACCCATGTCTATCTACCATATCTCCATCCAACACATGTTCCTTCTTAAGTGGAAAGGTAGGTAGTGGTGCTAAAGGAATATTTAGACATTTAAAAATTGTAGTAAAAATATTCCCATAACCCAACATATTATGCTGTGTCACGGTGTACTCCACTTGTTTAATAAAAAGAGAAGGAAACTTTATTGGAATGTAGTTAACGAGACAAAACATAAGGCATAGGTCAAGCAAATTTGCGCGGCAGCGCTTTTGAGGTCGTGGGTGTAGAAATCGTTTGACAAATTGAAAATTCATCTTATGGAAGGGTGTAAGTTGGTCTTGTGGGACAGAATTTATTTTAGGATTTCCACCAAAAAATTTAACAATATCAGCATTTTTCTTCCCCTTGATATTAACTCTATCCTTGCCCCCCACTAGTTTATCAAACCCATCAGTAGGAACCTCAAACCATTGACCCAATCCTTCTCAGAAAACGTATGTATTTGACCTTGAAAAGATGGATTCTTGAAAAGATTGTGAAGGTTCGACTTCTAAAGTTTTCTCATCCTCACTTTCATTGATGAGAAGCTTCCTTCGAGTAATCCTTTTTTGAGATGGAGATGGAGATTTTGATTTTGGAAGAGGTGTTTTTCTTCTTGGTGTCATTGATGAATTCTTGAGAAGGTTGAAGATGATTATTATTTTCTTGATTCAAAGGTTGAAGATGAATAATAGAGAGAAAAAAAATTCAGAAAAAATTTGAGAGAGAGAGAGATAGACGTTGGTGTGTGAAAGAAGGCAAAGTAAATGTGAGGAGAGAGAGATGGAGTGACGGTTTGGGAGAGAGAATGTTATGGAGAGTGGTGTAATGATGATAGTGTAGAAAAGAGTGGGTGATAGCGATGGTTTTTTTTAAAAGAGAGGGGGGTGAGACTTGTGAGAGAGAGAGAGAGAGGGTGGAGTGTAGAAGTGGTCAAGTGTTATGAGAGGTTGAGGAGAATAAGGGTATCAAATATTTTAGGGGATTTGATAGAATATTTGTGCATTAATTTAGGAATAGTTGTTAAGAATTTATCACACTTCCTTTTTTCATGCTCCACTTATTTTGCTCTATTCAAATTTGAAATATTGTTGCAACTTCCTCTTTAATTTTTCTGGACGAATTTTTTTTAAATTTTTTTTTTATTTAATATTATGGCAAAAGAATTATTTTTGCGACTAAGTAAAGCAAATGAAATTAATAGAAGAAATTGCTCATCAATTTATCATACAAGCATTATCAAATATTTGGACCATAAGGGTAATATTATAAAGACCTCTGCGAGTTCAAAATAACCCATAAATTGTTATG
Source organism: Salicornia ramosissima (assembly GCA_951394345.1). Classification (NCBI taxonomy): domain Eukaryota; kingdom Viridiplantae; phylum Streptophyta; class Magnoliopsida; order Caryophyllales; family Amaranthaceae; genus Salicornia; species Salicornia ramosissima. The sequence goes on from OX596237.1 coordinate 32,447,399, forward strand.
AATTTAAAATTCACAATTATATTGAAAGTTTATCCTAACCAATTTATTTGACAACACTTAGAGAATTATTTCATGATAAAGAAAGCAGTTAATGAATTTTAAGCATCCCTAGCTCTAGTCGAATGCTTTCAAATCTTTCTCTTGGTAAAGGTTTAGTAAAAATATCTGCTATTTGTTTTTCTGTTTCACAAAACAATACTTTTACTAAACCTTTCTCAACATAGTCCTTTAAAAAATGATGCCTTATATGTATATGCTTCACTCTAGAGTGATGCACCAGATCTTTTGAAATACATATAGCACTTGTATTATCACAATAAATAGGGACAAATTCATATTTTATTCCGAAATCACGTACCTGTTGTTTAATCCATAATACCTGAGAGCAACATGCAGCAGCTGCTACATATTCCGCTTCAGCTGTGGACAAAGCCACCGTATTTTGCTTCTTCGAACTCCAGGACACCAGACTGTTCCCCAAATATTGTGCGATACTAGATGTACTTTTTCTATTTACAAGATCCCCTGCATAGTCTGGATCTGCATAACTTGTTAGATAAAAAATATCGCTTCGAGGATAGAAAAGACATAAACCCTCAGTTCCTTTCAAAGACCTAAGAATTCTCTTAACCGCAGTTAAGTGAGATTCTTTTAGATTTGATTGAAAGCGAGCACATACAGCTACACTAAAAGCTATATTAGGTCTACTCGCAGTTAGATATAGTAAAGATCCAATCATACCTCGGTACAAATTTTCATTTACTGACTTACCATTTGAATCTTCATCTAACCTTGTACCTGTTCCCATTGGTGTATGGTTGGTTTTTGAATTTTCTAGTCCATACTTTGTCAAGAGATCCTTTATATATTTTTGTTGATGGATCATTGTTCCTTTCTCTGTTTGCTTAATTTGTAAACCGAGAAAGAAATTCAGCTCGCCCATCATACTCATTTCGAATTCGCTACTCATGAGACTTGCAAATTCCTCACATAAAGAATCATTAGTAGGTCCAAAAATAATATCATCAACATAAATCTGAACTACTAATATATCAGTTCGTTTTGACTTGAGGAAAAGGGTTCTATCATCTTTACCTCTAACGAAATTATTTGACAACAAGAATTTTGATAGTCTTTCATACCACGATCTAGGAGCTTGTTTAAGACCGTAGAGCGCTTTATCAAGTTTAAAAACAAAGTCTTGATATTTTGGATTTTTAAAACAGGTGGTTGTTCCACATAGACGTCTTCATTTAAATATCCATTTTAAAATGCACATTTGACGTCCATCTGATACAACTTAAAACCCATATATGATGCGAAAGCTATTAAAATTCTTATTGCCTCTAATCTTGCTACAGGTGCAGAAGTTTCATCAAAGTCTATACCTTCTTGTTGGTTATAGCCTTTGACTACTAATCTGGCCTTGTTTCTTACCACTGTACCATGTTCATCTAGTTTATTTCTAAAGACCCATTTAAGTCCGATTACCTTTTGAGTTTTAGGTTTAGGTTCAAGATGCAATACCTTAAACCTTTCGAACTCGTTTAACTCTTCTTGCACGGCTGTCACCCAATCCGAATCTCCTAGGGCTTCTTCGTGACTTTTAGGCTCTAACATGGAAAGGAATGCATGAAACGCACAAAAGTTTCTCATTTGAGATCGAGTTTATATTCCCTTTTCCATGTCGCTCATTATAAGATCCAAAGGATGAGAGCTTTGATGTTTCCATGGCTTAGGTTCGAAGACTCGACCAGTTCTTCATTTTGTATCTCGTTGTTTGGTTCAGGAACCTGTTCCTCTTCTCCTTCCGCACCTTCTAGCTCATTCACTTCTGGAGGAACTGGTTCCTCAGGAACTTGTTCCTCAGGAATAGAGCTGCCAAAACTTGACCCAACCCGATAACCCAACCCGAACCCAACCCAATAATAACGGGTTGGGTTGAGTTTTTCAACCTGTTTAGTTAAATGGGTTGACCCAACCCAACCCGTTTAGTTTAATGGGTTGGGTCGGGTTGAAATTCTCAACCCGATTTCAACCTGCTTAACCCATTAAGAATATACGTTGTAATAAAATTAGTTTCAACTTCAATTGACGTAATAATCTATTATATCACTTTCATATTTTTATTTTTTTATTATGTTATAAATTCTTTACGATTTATGTAGGTAGCTGTAATGTCTTAAAATCTAATGTTTTTATCTTGAACATTAGAACTCAAATGGTTGTTAGTTATTAATTAATACCGTGTTATATAATGTGTAAATTATGGACAATATGACTTGTAAGTTGTAATACATATGACTATTGTGGGTTGTTGTTATAGTCCATATATAAGTATAGACATATAGTGGTATAATTTTATTTGATACTAATGAAAAAGTGATAATATTATTAAACGGGTTATTGGGTCAACCCGTTTATTTATAAGGTTGGGTTGGGTTGAGAATCTCAACCCGTTTAACTAAATGGGTTGGGTTTGGGTTGGAGATTTAAACCCGTTTATATTAATGGGTCAACCCGAACCCAACCCAGGTCGACCCATTTACAGCTCTACTCAGGAACCTGATTCTTTTGCTTATTTTCAGTTTGCTCCTCGTCTTCCTTTTGAGGCTCATCTAGACGTACCAAGCCAATCTCAAAATCTTCTTCAACACTTTCATCCTGCAAACTGTTAGTCTCATAAAAAATAACATGGACACTTTCCTCGACACACATTGTTCTTTTATTATAGACACGATATGCTTAGGCATATCCTAAAAAGACTGCTTCATCACTTCTTTGATCAAACTTACCAAGATTATCTTTTCCATTCTTATGAACAAAGCACTTACAGCCAAAAATGCGAAAATAAGAAATATTGGGTTTTCTTCCTTTAAAAAGTTCATAAGGAGTTTTATTAGTAATAGGTCTAATCATAACACGATTAATAATATAACAAGCCATATTCACGGCTTCTGCCCAAAAGCTCTTTGGTAGACCGCTAGCAATTATCATTGTTCTTGCCATGTCTTCCAAAGTACGATTTTTCCTTTCAACCACTCCATTTTGTTGTGGAGTCCTTGGTGTTGAGAAATTATGATCAAGACCTTGTTCCCTGCAAAGCTCATCAAACTGTGAGTTTTCAAATTCCTTCCCATGGTCATATCTTAAATGTTTAATTTTAAAACCACTTACCCTTTGAACTTTAGTAGCAAAGGCGACAAATTCATCAAAAGTTTCATCTTTTCTATGAAGAAAAATAACCCAAGTAAATCTAGAAAAATTATCAACTATTACAAAGACATATTTCTTACCTGATCCGCTTTGAGTCTTATTGGACCACACAAATCCATATGAAGTAATTCCAAAGGTTTTTGTGTGCTTACTATCTTCTTCAATTTGAAAGAGGATCTAACCTGTTTTCCCTTTGCGCATGCATCACAAATCTCATTCATAGAATATTTCATTGTAGGCAAGCCCACAACTAAATTCTTCGAATTTAATTTGTTTAGAACAGTAAAACTTGCATGTCTGCACCTTCTGTGCCATAGTACTGGATCCTCTTCAATCACGCTCAAGCATTTTAAACTGTTACGAGGAACTAGATCCAGGTCCATAACATACGTGTTCCCTTTTCTGGTTCCTTCAAGTACTTTATTCCCTGTTCAACTATCACTAACTACACAATTATTGTTTGTAAAATTTACATTGTTTCCTTTATCACAAAACTGAGAAATACTAAGTAAATTATATATGTTTAAGACCCTCGACTAGAAAAACATTATCAATCGAGTTTGTCTGTGACTTTCCAATTTTGCCAACGGCTACTATTTCTGCCTTCTGGTTGTCACCAAACGTCACAGATCCTCCATGGTAGGTTGCAAGTGAAAGGATTTAGATTTGTCTCCTGTCATGTGCTTCGAATAATCGCTGTCAAGGTACCACTGGTTGTTCCCCCTCACTTCAGCCTGCATCCACAATCAAACATCAGTATGAGGAACCCAAGCCTCTGGTAAATCAGAAATCAAATTTTCTTTCCAAATCTTTTGGACAAAAGTAGAGTTTTTCTCTTCTTGTTCTTTCTTAGTGGTGCAATTTATCACTAGGCGACCAGTTTTACCACAGTAGGAACAGATTTTATGACTCGGCAGATCTACGTACTTCTTTTTCTTTTTGTTTTTTCTTATATCCCAGACCTTCCTTTCCTTTGTTTTGGAATTTTTCGATCCAGCTTACAACATCAGGAAGTTTCTTTTTAAGAGGATCCAGATTCTTCTTCAAAGACTGATTTTCTTTTAAAAGCTTTTCGTAATCGTTTTTCAGATTTTCAAATTCGTGTTTCGTCTTTGAAGAGGAACCTGTTCCTTCGGGAACAAGAAGTTGTAGTTCTGCCAGTTTCATATTTAGAAGATAGTTTTCGTTTTTTACTTTTTCAAAGCTCTCTTGAATTTCTCTATTTTTGTCAAATAGATTGAAAAATCTAGTTTCTATCTTTGATCGAAGTGTGCTTAACCAGGTTGTATGTTCCTTGGAGACTTCCAAGGCTTTTTCAAGTTGATCTCCGTTTAAGCACACTTCTTTATAGTCCTCTAGTGTTTCAACAAGTAATTTTGAAATTTTATTTTTAAACAATTTACTTAATTCCTTATCAATTGAAAGTAGACTTACTTGAGAATTAGATGGTTCCTCAAGTTCGTCGTTTCTTGCCATCAGACATAAGTGAGTTGTTTCTTCTTCTTCTTGTTCCTGTTCCTCGTCTGAGTCAGACTCACCCCAAGCAGCTATCATGGCCCTTCTTGTGTCCCTTTTTTAGAAAGGTTTCTGAATTTCCTTGCCTTTGTCTTTTTTTTTCCTTTACCTTTCTCACTTTCCCATGTTGGACAATCTTTGATGAAGTGATCAGATTCACCGCATTTATGACACTTGAATTTTGTTGGCTTCTTCACTTGCTTGTACTTCTTTGTGTAGAACTTTCTAACCATCATAGTCGTTTCTTCATCTTCTGAATCAGACTCTTCTTCACTTTCGGCCTTGAGAGCAATTGCTTTGTTTTTTACTGGTTCAGCTTCTTTGGATCCAAGATGAATTTCGTGAGTCATCAAGGAACCTGCAAGAAGTTGTTCTATGTTGAAGGTAGTGAAATCCTTGGTTTCTTGTAATGCAGTGACTTTAGCCATCCACTTCTCATCTTGGGGCAGACTTCTCAGAACCTTTCGAACTTGTTCTTCTGGCCGGAGTGATCTTCTTGCCTAATGAATCCAGTTCATTGATTATGTTGGAGAACCTAGTTAACATATCGTGAATGGACTCCTATGGCTTCATCTGGAACAATTCGTACTTATGCATAAGCATATCGATTTTGGCTCGTTTGACCTCACTCGTTCCTTCATGTGTAACCCGTAAGAGTTCCCACATTTGCTTTGCAGTCTTGCAACCCATGACACGTTTATGCTCATGAGGTCCAAGACCACAATGGAGAAACTTCTTATCAAGATTGTTCATTTCCATCTTTTCAAAGTCATCTTTGTCATACCTTTCCAGAGGTTTGGAAACCACCTCGCCTTTATCATTCATCATAGTAACTTCGAAATCACCTATTTCAATCACCCTCCATACTTGATAATTTTCTCCTTTTATAAAGATTTCCATTCTGTTTTTCCAGTATGGATAGTGCTTTCCATTGAACATAGGTCTTCTCTGGGTTGAGTAACCTTCATCGAGTTTTTCTCCCGTAATATTCATTTTTTCAGGATGTGCTCCTCATTGTTACCTGTTCCTGGAGGAACCTTCTCTGATACCAATTGTTGTATATGATAGCAACTACAAGAGGGGGAGGGGTGAATTGTAGTTGTGGGTGTTTTTGAACTTTTTACGGAATTTTAAACTTAAAAACGAATGAAGAAATAAATAGAATTAAAGAGAGAAAGATTTTAACCTACAAGGAAAACTTCCTAGGCCCAATTAAGAAAAAAAACCTTGACCACGAGGAATTTTGACTCTTGGACTTCTCTTATTAATTATAGGCCAAAACGACTCTGTTTTACAGCCTTTAAACGGACCTTCTCTATTCTCTGTGTTCCACTAGGAACTTGTTCTCCTTGACACCTGTTCCCCCTGATCTGAACTGATGCCACGATCTTACTAAAGATCGATTTTTCTCACTAGTGATTTCGAATGAAATCTATTTCTTTTTCTCTTTTCTCTCTGATTTTAATCAAATATTCTATTTTCATTTTTCACTCACCCAACCCTTTCTACTATTGATTACAATTGATTTTGAATTGAAAAACTAGAAGATAAACTTAAAGAACACTTGATGGATTTTTGCACTTGTAAACTTGAACTTTGAATTTTCTCTTGATTGTGGTTGGTATCTTGAAAATTCTGGTTGCCTTCTTATTTATAGTTGAAGCCTTGTCTTGAAATTGCTTTGTCTTGGAGGGGAAGCAAACCCACACGACTAGTGGTGTAAGAATCACGTCCACCACTCCTACAAAATAGCTTGACCAAAACAATGGCAAAACAAAATAGTGTATAATCCCTAGAATAAGACTAGATACATTCTACCCTAGTCAATCCCACTATACACGTGTGACTTGATGACCAAATAAAAAATCAGATTTTTAATACTTAGTTCCTAAAATTAAATACCACTAACCTAGTAAGCATAACTTACTCCTAAAAATTCTACACGTGGGTTTGAGGCAAAGAAAGAATAAAACTCCACTAACCACTACTACTTACATGGGATTGACCAAAACACAAAAAGACAAATTATTAATTTTCAAAATAAAAACTAAAAAGACTCCACAAACAACTAACAAAGTTTACCAAGTAAGAAGACTAATTCCTATTTGCACGTATGACCAAAAATAAAAATAGAATCTTTGTTTTCAAAAATTTATTCCACTAACAACTTTTACTAAGCAACCTTAACTAACTCCTAATTACACTAACCTACGTGCATAAAGGAATAATACTGGGAATCTTTAATTTTCAAAAGTTAAACTTACTAACAAACACCTAAAAACTCTCTAACCTAATTTGACTCTAAAACACGGTTTTTATTTATTAAAATAAAACTAATTAATTACTACTACTAATCTTAAATAATAGGTTACTTAAACAATATACATAAACTAAATAAAACCAATATTAGTTTAAGCATATAATTAGAACCATACGAGTGACAAATAATAATATACTAGACTTATCTAGTGGACTAACCAAAATACCTGCACCAAACATCAAGATTAGTATTTCAACACATAAATAGATTAACATGTAGAAAGAGTTAGGATTATATTTAATAAAATATATTTACCCAAAAGTAGATACTCCTCTAATTTTGTTTCCAATAAATATATTCTAGAAAATACAAACATATATCTAATGAAATATATTTAATAAAATTAGACACTCATCTAATTTATTCTCTATAAATATATAACATAAAATATATCAGTTATAAAATAAATTTAATTTCAATTAAAATTACATTTAGTCGATTCTCCATAAATCTATTTTATTCATCCATGTTACATTATATTGTCATCATCAAAACTAAGGTTCAACAGGTTGAAATTGTGTTTGTGCCATTTTATAAAACGAGCTAAAAGTTTCATAAACATCAGATTTATATTTAAGGAAATATACCCAACTCACTCTAGTGCAGTCATCACTAAAAGTAACATAATAAAGGAAACCATGATTATTAATTTCGGGAGCTGGTCCCCATACATCGGAATGAATCAAGGTAAACGGTTTATTAGTTCTACTGTCACTGGTTGGATAAGAATGTTTATGACTCTTAGCAAGAATACAGGCTTCACAATCAAACAAAACATTTGAACTAGAGAGGGAGGGGAAAAGTTTCTTAAGATACCCTAAGGATGAGTGACCTAATCTTTTATGCCAAGTCCAAAGCTGTTGTTCAACTGTACCGCGAACAAGCGTTGCTTTACCTTGTTGAGGCGTCTGAGTGACATAATATAGTCTATACTCCTCAATACCATGCCCAATAATCTCCCCTGTTTGAGCATCCTGAACAACACAACCATGTGAGTTCATAATAACAGTACAGTTAAACTCCTTTGTCAATTGACCCACGGAATGTAATTTGTGGGATAGGTCTGGTATAAATAGACAATTAGGTAATTTAATATTATCAGAAACTTTGACAACACCTAACCCTTTTGTTTTAATTTCCTCTCCATTGGCTGTTTGAATGTGATTTTTCTTTGGTGGGTGGATTTTTTCTAGGTCATTACCATCAAATGTCATAATATCAGTTGCTCCGCAATCAAAAATCCATTTGGTGTTTTTGCTTGTTTTGCATACTAATCCTACATTAAAAGGCTTGGTTTTAATTGCTTGATTTTTAGTCATGTTGATTTGTGGGTTAGCTAGTTTCATGGATTTTTGTTTTAGCATTTTTACTTTTCAGATTTTGGTCCATTATGTTTTGTTTATGGTCATGACAAAGAAGCCCAAAAGAGTTATATACATCAATCTTATAAAAATGACTTAGGCTTTCTAAATTCATACCTTCACCTTCCTTTCTCATACCTGAGTCCTTCTCACTCCTTGCAGCGGCACCTTCCTCCTTCTCTTCACATTCTGTCTTCGCCGCTACTGTTCCGTCGGTTAGGGCAACCACTGCGTGAGCTTCTCTTCTCTCCTTTCTTTTTGCGATCTCCCCCACTATTCTGGGTAGCCAATCAATTCAAAGCACCCCTTTTTCGTATGTCTTGTTCCCCCACAATGGGTGCATTTGAGTCTCGTTTTATCATCTTCTCCACGGAAATTAGGCCTCTCCATTCGCCCCTTCACCGCGAACCCACCACCGATTCCCGATGATTCCACTGTTGAGGGTTTCGGTGGTGCTGAATTCATGATTCCTCTCCTGTTAATTTCCCTCCCGATTCTCGCGAAGGCTTCTTCTGGTATAAGGAGGGGATCTCGGTTGAGGATGTCCCACCGGTCTTTGTCAAGGGTTTCATCCACCCCTGCTAAAAATTGATACAATCGATTTTGTTGTAAAATCCGATCGTAGATCGTTTTGTCCTCTGGATCCTTCATTGGGTTTGGTAAGCGCCGATCTATTTCCTTCCAAATTCCGGTAAGCTTGTTGTAATATACTTTGATTGGGTTTCCCTCTTGCTGAATTTTGTTAGCTTTGACCGTAAGATCAAAGATTTGGAGTCCATCCCTCGTCCCACCATATAGGGTTTCGATCCCCTTCCACAAAGCCTTCGTGGTAGGATAATCTAGGAACTGATTTTGCAGCTCTGAGTCTATGTTCCCAATTATCCAAGAGATAACTAGTGAGTCCCTTTGAACCCATTTGGGGTAATTCGGGTCATCTTGGCTTGGCAGGGAGGATGTGATGTGGCTGAGCCTCCCCCTGCCGCTGAGCTCTAGCTGCATCAGTTTCACCCATTTAGTGAAGTTTTTATGGTTAAGTTTTTCTGGAATTTAGATTGGTTGGATGGCCTGATTCAGGTTTTCTGATGTGGGTTTGTTGTTGTTTAATTGTGACAGTAATTGCAACAAATCTTCCATAGTAACCTGTTTTTGTACAATGGTTTTGCTGTCGGTTTCCATGGCAGATGATGAGGTTTATGGGTTGTCGATCATCAGAGATCGGAACCCGGCTCTGATACCAAGTTTGAAATAAACACTAATTTTTTTGTTCTATTTTTCTGTGTATCTTCCATAAAAAGGTTACCGCATTATAAAGACTTTTTCCTGCCTAATTTAGCTATGATTAAAACAAGTAAATATCCCTAAATATGGCTAGTAAACCGGAATAATTCAAACTTCCTAATAAACAAAAAGAATATTCACAAATATTCTAATTTCTAACAAGGTACCTATTCTTGACATGAGATAACACTCCTTTTGTTGGAAGGGTTTCAATGAGAACATGTGCTTGCCCATATGCTCTGTTGTAGTCTGATATCCCGTGTATATGGTTGAAGTGGTAGCTTTTAAGATAGAGACTCAGACGGTGAACAAAAGAACAAACATCCTCTCCTTCTCTAATGCAAAGATGATAAGGTGACTCTGGATGGGTATAGACTAGGGGTGTCCAAAAAAAACCCGGCCCGATGACCCGACCCGCTGACCCACTAACCCGAACTATACCTGACGGGTTTTTTTTTCAAAAAATAATTTTTTTCGGGTCGGGTACCCGGCCCGGTATATATACGAATTTTCGGGCCTTTATTGGGCCGCCCTTTTGTGGAGCGGGTACCCGATAAATACCCGAGTTCTTTTTTTTTTTTTTTTAATCGATCACTTTCAGCACATCTACAGCTCCATTATTATTATTCTTACCATCATCATCGCTACCCTTGAGTTTATCCATTCTCTAATGTTTTCCTTTTTTTTTTTAATTTAAAGTTGGTTTGTTATAGGAATAAAAGGTAGAGAGAAAAAGCATATATATAAGAAAAGGTATACGTACAGTACAGTAGGATCGATAGAGAAGATGAATGTATGTACAGTTGGGTGTTAGTAATTAATTATGTAATTTACACTACATTATTATTAATTTCATTACTAGCTAGCAGATAGGGTGTAGCTAGCTAGGTTAATTACATTTATTATTATTGGAATGTATGTATGTGAAATAATGATTCGTTCTTTGTACTGTTTTTGCATGCAATAATAATAATGCATCTCTTTAGTTTCTGTAGCTTACCGATGCTATTGTCGTCGTCTACATTCTTTTTTTTTTTATGAAAAGCATAGTTTTATTAAATCATTCTTGCTGAGTTTTTTTTTTAATTGTTTTTAGTTATAAATTACACTACTTATAAATTACACTAGATAATAGTATTCATAGTTTAATACTATTATCTAGTGTAATTTATAACTAGTGTAATTATAAAATATTCTTACTAATTTGATTATTCTCTTTTAACTTAATTATTTGTATAAAATTATTCAATATACTAAAACAGAAATTTTATTTGATTATTCTCTTTTAACTTAATTATTCGTATAAAAACGATAATAAATAAGTCGGTACCCTATGACCCGACCCGGATAACCCGGGTACCCGAGACTCGGGTACCCGGGTTATCCGGGTCGGGTCATGGGCCGGCCAAACAACTACTCGGAAATTCGGGTACCCGAGTTTCCGAGTACCCGAAAACCCGGGTACCCGATTATGAACGCCCCTAGTATAGACCACTCTTCTAGGGGGGACTGCGCTCTTCCTAGCTGAATGATACTCACGCACCATCTAGAAAATAAGAAAAAGCACGAAATCAAATAGAAGTACTTTTAAGAAGTACTTGAAAATAAACACATAACCCCATCACCGTAGTCCCACTTTCACGAATTGGTTCTAACTCTAGGGTGTAAGGTTTTCAAAAATCCGTTTTGAAAATCATTTTCGAACACATCGGCTCTGATACCAACTGTAACAGCCCCGAAAATTCGCACCTTTTCCTTCCTTTATAAAACTTAAATTTTACAAAAAACCTTAGCACGAATTTCTAGAGTTGCTACTCGTACACCCATCTCTGATAAAAAATGGGTATACGAACATGTAAAAGCAGGATCGTAATGTTTTCAAATTCCAAAGTGGATTTTATTCATAATACCAAAGACGTACAATGCTTAAATCCAAAACATTAAAAATTAAAATAACCCATTACAAGCTGTTCTGCTAAAGCATAAAGCCTATGATCAAATGATTTAGTTAATTCCAACAAGAATTCCTCATCAGCCTCAAACAAGTATCTTCCTTAGCTACCCCTGCCATTTGTAAGACTTGAAGTTATGTAGCAATCAACTTCTTCTCCAATGACACTGGCTTCTGAGCCATGTTGTTTGTTAACCCTCTAACCAATGTCATTAAAGTACTAAGGGTTTGTTCCTGATTCTCCATTCTACCTAGAAGGGGAGTGAAATCTGCTGAAGAAGTAGACATACTACTCTTCCTTTTCTTTGCAGCAAGTTGAACAGGCTCCTGGTTCCTCCAGAGCAAAACAAAACCAGAGGCTTCTAGTCCTTTTTGCCGAAGTATTTTTCATGGAAATCTTCTGTCCAACAACAGTTTCCCCAACCAATTTGACATCTTTCTTGATCATTAGAGAAGTATAAAACCATAGGGCAGAGAGTGATATGGAGAGTTCTTGCACACAATCATGTGGTCTAGCATAAGAGAGTGCATATTTATCTTTACCTTCTTCATCATTTGGTACATGAGTACCATATCCATTATCCTAACATATCCCCTACCCTGTGCTTTAGTTAAAACCACCTTGTTGCATATAGAATGCAACACCAACATGACTGGTTTAGACAAATTCTTAGCAATGTAGCCATCCTTCTTAGCTACCACTCTCCCAAACAGAAATTTTACAATATCAATTGTTTTGACCCCTCCTACACTAGGCCAACCATCAGAACAGTAGTATGAATACTCATCCCTAGGTATTTTCAAAAATGCAGATATAGAAGCAACAGACAAATCCAATTTCACATAAGAAACGGTAAAGATTACACTCATATCAGGGCATAATTCGAAATTCTCATAAAATACCCTACTATATTCTACATAAGCCTTCCTAAGAATTTTAAACATACACATCCAACCTTGAAATTCCAAAATCTCCTTAACTTCAGACAAAGCAGGCATATCAAAATATTCATCCTCACAACCACATCCAGACATCACATTCCTATCAGAAACAGTAGATTTACCTTTTGCTGTCTTGGCAATAGGTGTTTTTCTCTTTACACTCTTAGAGAGTGTGCCTTTTAGGGAATCAAAGATCTCCTGTTTTATGGTGCTACCTGATCTAGTAAATCTCCTGCCAATGATCTGCACTGAAGGCCCCTTTGTCTCACTGACAAACTGAACTTCTTCCTCCTCAGCAATTTCTGGCTCTCCTTCTTCGCTTTTCTCTTTCAAATCCCTTTCCACACCCTGCATGGGCTCCTGATCATCCTCTACCTCAGCTTCTTCCTCAAGAATTTTTTTCAGGGTTTCTAACACAATTCTATCAGCTTGAAAAGTGTCACCATGTTGTTCCCCCTCAACATCAGCTTCGATTGAAGGTTCGATTTGAGTTGATTGAGGTGATGTGGGATCTGTAGACGGAGGTACGATGGAAATGGGAGTGGAAGAAAGTAGGGTTTCAGATTCTATGGGTTTTTCAACTGGGAGTGAGGTGGTTTAGGTGGTTGAGGTTGATTTTGTGGTGGAGATTTTTGTAGTTGATGGAGGTTTTTGAGTTTGTTGCTTGGTGATTTGAGGAGTTACAGCATCAGACACATTACCCTTGTCCAATGAAGTATCAGACCCAACTACAGAAGGTGACGAACACGTCTAAACTAGTATTTCCAAACTTATTTGAACACGTCTAAACTAATGCTAACTAAAAACAGTCAAAAATAAGCTTAACACCCTTAGAAATTTAATCAAAATCGTAAAAAATGAATCCATACAGTTGAAACTTGTTAACAAAAGGACAACCACTAGTTAGTAGTCCAAAATTACACAAATATGGTAGCTTTCCACTGATATCATGATCTAATTTGCACAAAACATAGCAGAAATATCCAAGATACAGATCCCTCATTTAACTTGATTGTAAGAATAATATAAAGAAACAGTTTGATAAGATCCATATAGTGTAATTCCTAAATGCTTTCATCAATTTATGCCGTAACGTATGTGGCAATGTGATAAAAAATTTCAGTTACAAAATTGTGTCAGCTTGCAGCTTTCTAAAGGAGAGAGCTTGTTTGCACTCCTCTTCCAGTGTCGGTATAATGTACTATAGCAGATGGCGGCTTCTTACCAATACAAATTTCGTGCACCGTTTTGAAAAGAGGGAACGCATCAAACCAGCGGTTGCTTTCTAAGACCTCGTATACCTCTTGGGCTGTCAACACACCCTTTAAAATGGGAAAGAAAAAGGCTGCTTATTCTCTATTATGATTAAACATCACCCTAGTCAATAAATACTTATGTTTTTCTATAAGCAATCTAATTGGGTTTTTCTACACCGTACCTCTGTGTTTTATCGATTTCTACATCATACCCCATATTTGAAAATTCTACATGGTAGTACTGAGCTTAAAAAATTGTCTATATGACATCCTTAATAATTTAATATCAATCAATCATTAGTTTATTTCACCAATTTGATTAGTTTTTTTTTTTTTGAAGAACCAATTTGATTAGTTGTACATTTTATCATAGCCAAAAAATCATTTTAACAAAATGACACAAAATTAACCAAATTTTTTAAGGTAGTGTTTGGAAATGTGGAATTCATTTCAAATTGATGAATTCAATTTTTAAAATTGATATGTTATAACTCAAGTGACAATTATTTGTTTGCCTTTAAAAAAAAAAATTATTTGTTTGGGTTGTTTTTAGAATTTAAAATGACATGATTTTGTTAAGTATTTGAAATACACAACATTTGCTTGTTAAGCATTTGGGCTAGAAATTGGGCCAACACCAATTCTAAATTTTTTATTTGCCAAACATGTAATTTGACCCAAATATATCATTTTAAATAAAATACTTGTATCCAAACATAGCATAAGGGTAATTTAGCAAAGACAGTAGCATGTAGACAATTTTGTGAGTTTAAGGGTACAACATAGAAATTCTCAAAACCATAAGTACACCTAAAAATTTGAACAAATTATGTAGAAAAACCCAATATCCTTTTCTAAGCACTCAGATAAGTATTTTATTTATGAAAATTAAGGGAGCATACTTAAGATTAGCTACCAACCTGTAGTTTCTGCCCGTGCAACAACTCTGCTTCCAGCTTCTCAAACGACCTACACAAAACCAGCAGGTAATCACTTGCCTAGGAAAAAAAAAAACAAAAAAAAACCCTAAATCCCCTCAACATAAACATTCAACGGGGAAAAACACAGTTTACCCAAAAATATACCTCTTTCCGCCACAAATTACAAAAGCCTCTGCAACTTTCCTATTCCTTCCTCCGACTGTAACAGAAACACCAATGAGTACAAAAAACCCGAAAGAGACAGAGAGATCAAGGAACTTAAAGTATTGTCTTACAACAAGTCGCAATAAGATCAGCCACTCCACAACTTTCGAAGAAGGTATCATCTTGAACAGATGGGACCAATCTCTTCGAGAAGGCTTTCATTTCATTGAAGCCAATTCTCATGATTGCTGCCTGAAACAAGTATACTTTAGAAGTATTCATTTTGCACCTTCAATTATCCACACACATACATATACAAATCATTAAATACATACAGACATATATATACACACAGCACACACATAATTATACTATAGAAGTCTCAAACCCTCCCTCTTGCCGCAACACCAAATAATTTTTCCTTAATTGTGACTACAAAAGGTTACATTTTTCTCAGAATTTTTTAGGGGAACTTCCTTGTTCAATTATTCTGAAAAGTCTAAAGAGTACTTACTTTTGTATTACTCCCCAAACCCAAGCCATCTACAAATCCTGTCAACAGAGCACACTATACATTAAGTGCATTACAATGTTGAGATGGAAAATTTTGAGTTAAAAAAAAAAAAGGAGAAACCAAAAAGACAAACCTGCGGCCAGGGCCACTACATTTTTCAATGTACCACATAATTCCACTCCTTCCACATCTCGAATCTGTTATCCGTACACAAAATATCGGTTAGGAGATAATATATGTCATACCTTTTTATAAGAAGAATTAGCTGAAAGTGAATAACAAGCTATCAACTAAATCAAAGCTAGATAGAACATCCAAAGCTACATATACAAGTTCGCATATTAGTAATTGATGTTAAATGATTCACATATATTTTTCTAGAAGCATTTGGGAATAGAATAGAACTACATACGGAAAAGAATAAAATTTTCTAGAAAGTAGAAACATAAGAGTCCTGGAAATACAGTCCCCCCTAAAAACAATTTATAAGAAATCGTGAAGAAAACAAAGATGCAAACTCACAGTTGTGACAGCAAAATAAGGTGTAGCAAATAGTAGAGCCCACCTCTCTGCAACCTCTCTATTATCTCTATACCCTATCGTTGCTTCACTGAACTTCTCCTCACCAATCTGCAAGCAGGGGATCAGATCTTTTAGTTACCAAGGGGCAAGGGCAAGAGTATGTGGATCACTCTTCAATTCTGTGAAAAGATTTATTAGACCAATAGAAAGGCGCAAGACTTGTTTAATAACCTCATCAGCAATATTTGCACCCATTAAAACACAACAACCAACCCCAAGTTGCTTAGAGATTGTAGAGGAAACCATGTATGGACCATTCACTTTGACCTCCATGCCTTTGATCAACGAAATAGCTTCAACATCTCCGATTAATTTTCCAGCAAGTCTTTTGCAAATATCCTCCACAAATTGATGTGGTGTCACAAAAACCAGCATGTTCGCATCTCTCACTGCACACATTTGACATTATGGCATAAGAACTGAACCCCCTTACC
Organism: Salicornia ramosissima; assembly: GCA_951394345.1. Lineage (NCBI taxonomy): Eukaryota > Viridiplantae > Streptophyta > Magnoliopsida > Caryophyllales > Amaranthaceae > Salicornia > Salicornia ramosissima. Next base: position 32,463,853 of record OX596237.1, read on the forward strand.
CACCAATAATATATATATATATATATATATTGTCTCCAATCATAGTAGGAGAATTAATAATGCATGCCTAATAAATCAAATGTCTCAATGATTTTGAAATTTTCAGAGTTACCATGTTTTAAGACCTGAATTAATAATCTTATTTTTTTTTTTTTCATTTGTGTTACATTTAGACACTGCTTCAAGATGACTTCTTGATTCATGCTATTTGATGTTTGCAAAACATATTACAATCCATTATTGAATAAATTTGCACCAAAGTAATTTTATAGCCGTTTGACGGTATGACACAACCTTTAACCAAAAATCTATAACTTCTGACCATGAATAAATAACTGTATTTCGTGACTACTTCACATTTATACTTCCTCCGTTTTTAAATAGTTGCAACAAAGGAATTTTTTATATCTCAAAAATTACACACTTGTTGCAACTATTTTAAAACAGAGTAAGTATAAAAAGATATGGTTTATGACAAAAAGTAACAATTATTTTAGTGAAAAGTCATCCATCATATAGCCTAAATACTAATCTAAAGAGAAATGCCTAGTGGATACCAGGTATCAATTTATTAAATTGATACCATGGCAAACTTGTAATTTCAGAGAAATATAAAGGCAATTTTTTTTGTGCATTTTATCTCTCTCTCCATTAAAGCCTTCCCCCTTTTCTCTCTCCTCACTTTTTCTTCTCCGCTCTTCACTTCTGCCCTCTCTCTCTTCTCCTTCTACCTTCTCTCTCTCCTCCTTCTACCCTCTATCTCTCCTCCTTCTATCTCTTTTTTCTGATTGGGTTTTGTGGGTGGGTCTGGGTGGGTGGGTCTAGTGGGTGTGTCTGGGTGGGTTTAGGGTTTAGGGTCTAGTGGGTCGGTCTGGGTGGGTGGGTGGGTCTAGTGGGTGGGTGGGTCTAGTGGATTTAGGGTCTAGTGGGTGGGTGGGTCTAATGGGTGGGTTCTAGTGGGTGGGTCTTGTGGAGAGAATGTTGAGAAGATAAAAAAAAGTTCACTTTAATTACCAAAATGTCATGGTATCAATTAAGTTCAATGATACCTGTTATCTACCTATCATTGCTCTCATCTAAAAGGCAGAATCATACTCCCACTTCCAAAAAAAAGTCTTCTAAATTACTCAGTAAAAATTTAAAAATTTCCACATTGACTTTATGATAAACTAACCAAATTCAATATAAAGACAACGCTACGCTAAGGCTCTATTTCTTTCGAAAGAAAACAATTTTCAAGGAAAATAATTTTCTAAGGAAAACAATTTTCAAGGAAAATAATTTTCTAAGGAAAACAATTTTCAATGGAAAATAATGATTTAAGAAAAAAAAAATTTGTTTGATAAGAGGAAAACTTATGAAAGAAAATAAAAATGAATGGAAATGAAGGAAGGAATCGAAGGATAAGAAGAGTGAAGGGAGAAGTAAGGAGTGAGAGGGAAAATGTAGCATTCATTCCATACAAAAGGAAAATGGTTTTCCTTTTCTAAATTTAACATTTTTCGCTTTACAAAAAATTGTTTTCCACTCCTTTTCAAATCAAACAAAGGGAAATGATAAAAGAGGCACGAAAATCATTTTTCGAGAAAATATTTTCCATCCAAACAAACGAACCCTAGATGGAAATCAATATTCAGGGCCTTTTGGCTTAGTTCCTCAAAAAGGATACCGAGTAAAATTTGGCCTAGTAGTAGCCTTATTGGAGGAAGTAGATTCTAGTTTCTAAGATGTAATCGCCTAACCAATGTACTCTTTATGTCCCTCTAAATTTGCTACATTTAGTTTTTTCCACATCTCTCAAAATAGACATTTAAATGAAAATATTTTTGGATACGTATAACAAAAAAATATATAAAAATTATATATTAAAGTATACATAAGGCCAAATCAAAATTTTAATATGATGTTTTAGAATTAGAAAGAGTCAAAGTTTTCATTATTGAGTAAACAATAGCAAAATTAAAGCCAACTGGGCAAAAAAAAACAAAAAAAAAAAAAAAGGACGGAGGGACTACATCTCCTCATTTTAAACTAGGATGGGTGTAAAAAATTTCAGAATGGCAACCCTAATACATCCCAAAACAAACTATTAAAAAAAAATTTGTATGAAGTTTTTTTGGCATATATAGAAAGTTTTGTAAAAGTTGATATTTTTGTTTTACATCCATACTTAGCAAAAGTTTACATTTTTGTGTTACGGAGTGAGTAGTAGAAATTTTAGAACTCAATTACCTGCGCTGTCAAATTCAGGGTCTGCAATGACATTTTTACCAAGTCGTATACCAGGGAGGTACTTCACATTTACCTATTAATGTATATCCAAAAAAAAAAATGTCAATCGGCAAAATGTGATTTTATCGTGTTCCATCCACCGCTAATAACACAAAAATGTCACTGCTAATTTATAACTGTGTTGATATTTTCACTAATTTGTAAAAGCATCATATCATAAAATAAAAAGTATATATACATATGATGAATATTCCGACACACATATTGCTCACATTGGTTTGATTGATGACATCCGACAGTTTCTCTCCACCAGGCAACGTTTCATCAAATACCCACATCCTAACTTCATCTGAATTACATCATAAACATTGAAAATTGAGATGGATTTCCAAAATTCGAAAAGTAGATCATGAAAAATAATATATATATATATGGTAAGGATTGTTTTGAATATTAGATTACCGTGAAAGATGTTATGCTTAAGGGTATTTGATGCAATGAGTTTAGCAGCAACGCTCCCCCAATTGCCGCTACCAATTATGGCAACTCTGTATGTCTCTGAGACTTCACCTTCCATGGATAAGATTTTTGTCAGATAGATGTAGAAACAAGAACGATGAGACAAGTTGATGATAGGCGTTACAATAATTTACATTGGAGATGTGAAAATTTCAGCACAGTTTGCAAGCTTTGGTGGGGAAAACACCACCACTTTTTTTTTTTTTCTTTAGTTAAAAGTTTGGAGTTCCAATGAACACGGTGGGCCACAGTCCCACGAGGAATTCTCTCGCCTACTTTTAATTACGCAAAATAAAAATATTATATCACCAATAGTGAAAAAATAAATAAATAAATAAAAATAACTCTCTACCACGCTCTTTTTTTTTTTAAAATAAGGAGGGACATTAAATAGATAAATTAATAAAGTTAATTACATCATGGTCACCATTCAAGGTACCTAAAAACAGTTTAAAAGCATAAGTTCTACCCGGATTATCATACACATAATAATTCCCAATTGGTTTGAACCAATCCAAAATACAGTTAGGAGGGGAGGAAATAGTAGTTACATTAGGATTACAATCATAATTATGCAAAAAATTCCATCCACTTCGTGCGTCCTTTGCCAGCTTATCCGCCACCTTGTTTAGCTTCCTATCCACGCCCTGAACTAGAGAAGGTGAACAAAGATCTAGGAGCTCCCTACAATCATTGAATAAATTAGCCATGGACATAGAATTTAGTGAACAATTGCAGTCATTTATTCCCTCTACAGCATTTTTGCAATCAGAAACAATAATGCATCCTTTGAAGTCAGATGTGTTAATCCAATGTAGAGCAGTTCTGATTGCTAAAGTTTCAGCCATGAGAGCTGAAAGAGAAATACATGAGCCCCATTGACCTGTGATCCAGCAGCATGAGTTACTAAGAATACAAAAGTCAATCCCTATTACCCAATTTTACTTTATTAACAATTTTTTCATTACACCAATAAATAAAAAGAATTTTTCAACACTCTCTCTCCTAATATTTTGTATATACCCACCATACTACAAATCATCTTTTAATATTTTCACACAATTATAATTTAGAAAAATTAGATATTAATCCGGAATTTGGGTGGTCTCCATCTATTAATCCAATCTTGTGTTTATTTTTAAATAATCCGAAGTTTAAGTCTCATCTTAATCTATCGATCCCAGCAGGTCATTACCTTGTTTAACAGGTTAATTATACGTGTGACTCACTCGATTTTTATTTTTACAATTTTTTTTTGGTTGTATTTCTGTCCAATATACTTAATTTATACTCCATACTAAACAATACTCAATTATACTAATTTTTTTGTAAAGTCCCAAAATGATCTCCCTTCAAAAAAATAAAAATAAATCATCATCTCTCATCACCATCGTCTCCCCCATCACCATCATCATCTCCCTCACCTTCGCCACCCTTATCCTCATCACCATCATCTCCCTCATCACCGTAATCATCTCCCTCAAGCCGCCGCCACCACTCACTCTCTCTCCTCCACCTCAATCTCCTCTTCTTCTCAGTCATGATTTGGCGATGGAGCGGCTAGGGTGGGGGTTTCGATTGGCCGTTTGACGGGACTCGGTTGGGGTTTGACGAGGGTTTCGATAGGGTTGAATCAGTTTTGGTTGGGGTGTTGGGCATAATGGGGTTTGGTTGTGGGGGTGATGGGTCGTTCTTCGTGGGTGGTGTTGGGGGTTCAGGGTTGGACAAGGCTGTTTGCGGGGTTCGTGGTGGTTGGGTTTATAAGGTTCGATTTGGCTTATTGTGGGGTTGCAGCTTGGTGGGTTCGGTGGGGGTTCAGATTGGGGTGGGCAAAGGCTGAGGGGGTGGGGTTCAAATTGGGTGCGCAAGGGCGGTAGTTTTGTGGGTGAGGCTGCCATTGTTGTTAGTACAAGAAAGAAAAAAGAGGAGAGTGTGCGAGGAAGAAATGTTAGAATTTAAGGTTTAAGTGGTGAAGAAACTCCATTAATGGAGTTTATGAAGTAAAGAAATTGAAAGGGTATTAGAGAACTGAATACTTGAACAGAGGGAGAAAGAAAATATTTTTTTGGTAAACTTTCTATTATACAGTAGAAGTATAATTTAGGTATTATACATGTATTTTTTTTTTTTACAGAGATACAGCAGATATAAGGAAAAATAAAAATCAGGTGGGCCCCACGACTTTTTAACTGGTAAAACAAGTTGTCCACCAACGCATGTCAATAGGTGAAGATTAGTCTTAAACTTCGGATTATTTAAAAATAAACGAAAGATGGGATTAATAGATGGAGACCGATCAAACTTCGGATTAATATATCCAATTTTTCCTTATAATTTCAATACTCATAATTTAGTAAATTCCGATTGGCAATTAGTTACACACTATTAGCTATGATTTAGTAATTATGATTGGTAATTAGTTAAACACTATTAATCTATTTTTAAAAAAAATTATGATTTACGTAATTATTTTTAATACTAGTTTAATCACATAAAAAAATAACGAAATGACACTATTAACATTTGAGAACGGAATGCTCTTTTTTGACTTCAATACATTAGCACACAAATGCGGTGAAAATTAATTAAAACGCAATTAAGATAGCATTGAAAATACATTAATACGAAGATATCAAAATATTAGATTTTTAATATTTATGAAATTTTTGAAGTGTATCAAAATATATAAAAATAGATGTCTATTTATAGAGGGAAAAAATAAGACCGTTGGTGATTTTTTGTTTTAAAAAAAATAATAATTTTGTGGTCCAAATAGACATTACAAAAATAGATTCGTTGAGATAACAATGCTAAATTGTGATTGGTCTAAAGTCTGACTAGGACGCGTATCATGCCCTAATTGGGCTGACTGATGCATCCCAGTTAGAACCAACAGCTCATTTTTATTTTCCTGAGTCCAAAACAACGCGTTTTGTACTCAAGAAAAGTAAAAAAAATTAGCTACCTGATGCGTCTTGGGCCCCACATGTACACTGTTCATCAGTTTTTTTTCTCAACTCTTGAGGAAAAATAAAGTTCCTCATGGGGAAAAAAAAATTTCATTGGTGTTGTCCATTTTTCACCCATTTTTTTTTCCCATGAACACTTTTTTCCTCGGTAGTGTCAATGCTCTAAGAGCACTAGCACCAATGAGGAAAAAAAATTCTCCTCACAACTCTCTCTACTACTTTCTCTCTCTTCCCAACCCATTTTTTCTCACATACAATTTTTTCACCACACCAATGGTAAACAAAAAAAATTCCTCAAGACTCTCTCTCCTACTATTTCCTATACCCCACCATATTACACATCATCTTTTAATATTTTAACACAATTATACTTTTAATATTTATTAAATTATGATGTAGTAAATTATGAGTGATAATTTCGTAAATTATGGTTTGGTAATTAGTTTAACACTATTAATTACGATTAAAAATAACGAAAGGACATGATTAATAATTTTAACTTCATTACATTAGCACACAAACACGACATTAATTAAATAAAACATAATTAACGATAGACTTAAAAATACATTAACAGACAATTAACCGGAAGGATAACCCATAATCACGTCTTCAAACTATTCTTCCGCATCGTAACGGAAGTTTTGCCAGATGTGCTCAACCAAATCACGCTTCAAAGATAAATGGGTTTCTCTGTCGCGAATGCCTACCCTTTGCTGAACATATGTGGTGAAATCAATGTCGCTCGGTCGTCCGACATTGTATTCGAAAGGTTCATTGTTGTTCACCATGGCACTTGTACTAGCAGTCGATGTTGCAGTCGTACGTTGTGGGCGATCTTGTTCGTAGTACCGACGCAAATCGTCTGCTCTAGTGTAGTTGTGTCGTTCATCCTCCACAATCATGTTGTGCATAATTATACAAGCTTTCATTATGTCACACAAAATATCTTCGTTGAATGCAAGTGACGGTTCCCGTATTATAGCAAACCGAGCTTGTAAAACTCCAAAGGCTCGTTCCACGTCTTTCCGAGCAGCTGCTTGTTTATCTGTGAACAACTTGTCCCTTTGGACTTGAGGATGAGTTATACCTTGTATATAGTTGCCCATTTTGGATAAATTCCATCGGCTAAATAGTACCCGTAATTGTACGTATTACCATTTACCGTAAAATTTAACGGCGGTGCGCGACCTTGTAGTACATCATCGAACACATCTGATCTATATAGGACATTAAGATCATTGCATGAGCCAGGCATTCCAAAGAACGCATGCCAAATCCATAAATCTTGATCAGCAACAGCTTCAAGAATGAGAGTTGCATTCTTTGAACGACCAGCATATTGTGCTTTCCAAGCAGCGGGACAATTCTTCCATTCCCAATGCATGCAATCTATGCTACCAATCATGCCTGGAAAACCTCGTTGGTGATTCTTGTAAAGGATTCTTCGTAAATCTTCATCAGTAGGCCTCCTTAGGTACTCAACTTCAAATTGTGAAACAACTGCTTGACAAAATCGATGCAATGCCTTCCTTGCCGTAGTTTGACCCATACGTAAGTATTCGTCAATTGCATCAGGCGCCATGCCGTAAGCTAACATTCTCATTGCAGCAGTGCACTTCTGCAATGGTGACAAACCTAGCCTTCCAGCACCATTGCGACGTTGCTGAAAGTAATCATCTCCTTGTACAACCTTCTCCATAATACGGCAAAATAAAGGTCTTCGCATTCGAAATCTGCGACGAAATTGATTATCTTGGTAAACACAATTATCCGCAAAGTAATCATTGAATAACTGGGTATGACCTTTCTCTCTGTCTCTTTCAACCATACGTTTGGCAACATAATCATCGTTGTTTTGTGTAGGTTGGGTAATTAGAGTTTGTGGTATTTGGGTGAAAACGAAATCATCTACAAGATCATCAAATTCTTTATTCATCTCAGAATTTGAAGAACTAGAGCTGGATGATTCACTAAGTGAATACATTATTTCAATTTTAAATTTAAAGCAATGTTGGGGATTGTTGTTGTAGTGTTTGCATTATATGAACAAGTAATTTATGCATATATATATGAAGATAACTCACTAGAAATAATTGATGCTTTTCATAAATAATTGATGCTTTTCAGAAATAATTGAGGCTTTTCAGAAATAATTGATGCTTTTCATAAATAATGTTGGCTTTTCAGAAATGGTTGTGACTTTTCATAAATTATTATGACTTTTCAGAAATGAATATGACCACACAATATAATTTATTGTGACTAGTCATTTCCCTACAAAAAGCTGCATCAATGACACAATCATTACTTAAAATTTGACTTTTGACTGGATAATATTTAAACACAATATTGTATTTCTAACACAAATAATGAGTTTCATTAATAATACAATAAAAAGATATTACATTGAACAAAAATACTAACTTGATGCATTAAACATTACAAATAAACTAGATCATAAACTAAATTAAGAACATAAAGAAAAACTCGTATCATAAACGTACAAACAAACATAGATCATAAACTACATTAAGAACATAAAGAAAAACTCATCACATTGTTGGATCCCCATACACAAGTTTAAATAAGTGTTCCTTGTATGCCTCTTCAGTTGGAGTTAGAGGGGTTTGCTTCAATATGAGAGCTTGTAGCATATCAAAATTCATCTTGCTCTTTTGTAATTGAACCTGCTCTTGTTTTCTCTTTTCCTTTTCGCGGTCGAGTTCCAATTTCTTCTCACGTAGACTGTTTTCATGTTGACGTCGCTCGTTGTGAACCTTCATTTGCTCACTAATGCTTAAAGTTGCCTCTTCATAAGCCACACCTTTTCCTTTGTTACGCTTAGCCTTTGTTTTTTTAACACCATCGGGTCGAGATATTCCTCCGGATGAGTAGCCAGTTCCAGGATTATCATGGTCACCATCACCTTCATTCCTAGACCTTTTCCCACTTCCAGAACTCTGAGTATCGTCATCTCCAGCGCCGCAAGCAAGTCTTTCCTCTTTCGACAATGCCCATCTCAATTTGACCCTAAACTTTGGGTCGTTTTTTACCATTTCCCAACCATGGTGACAAGTGAAGTTATGGGGTTGAGGCTTAGAAGAAAGGGAGAATAGCATACTTGCCTTTTGAATTCGGTCGACTTCATTGTTACCACTACCAACCACTTTTCCAGCCTCGTCGTACGCAGCGCTCCATTGCACTAAATCACTAGCCATCCTTCTCCAACGGTTTTCCAAACTCTTAATAGCTCTTGGGGGAAGGATATGGGGCCTCTCAGCCTGTGCTTGATTGTACGCCGCAGACACATTTCTCCAAAGCGTACTTGCCTTTTGGTTTGTACCCACAATTGCATCTTCACTAAATTGCATATACAATCCAATGAGGGTTTCATCCTCTGCAATAGACCAAGAGCGACTCGGTCTAGCGAGAGGTTGGTTTTGAGAAGCCGAGATTGTAGTGGGTGGTGGAGGGTATTGTGGTGTTTCTGGAACATTTTCCTCAATATCCTCTTCATGTTGGGAGTTACTCCCTTGATACACATGAGGAGAATTTTGTTGGGAGTCAAAAGTTCCATAAGGATTTTGCGACGATATAATTCCTCTATTTTGAAGGAATACTTGAAATTGAGGGTTGTTCAAAAGTTCGTCATCTAACTCATTTAAATTAATTGTGAAATTGGGGTTGTTGCTAGGATCCATTTCCTGAAATTGATTGGATATGAGAATATTTTTCAGTTATTTTTTTAATAAAAAAAATTACTACTTAAAAAATATAGCAACAATAAAATTATTCAATGCATTAAGTTATATTTTTAAAAAATATAGCAACAGTAAAAATGGGCGGTATTTAGTAATACCCAAACAAAATTTAATTTTATAATTAGTAATACTAAAAATATCAACAAAATAACAACAATTAAAACAAAATAATAATAATTAACAAATTTAAAAATTAAAACAACAACAAAACAAATCTAAATTTTTTTTTCTATATTGTCAGTAGTATTAATGAGAATTATTAATAACAATTACTAGGAGGAAGCACTTACTTGAGAAATTAAAGTCTTTGAGGTAGAATTTGAGATTTATAATAGATTTCTATGATTTTTGAGATTTTTGAAGTGTGCCAAAATATATCAAAATGGATGTCTATTTATAGAGAAAAAAAAATAAGAACGTTGGTGATTTTTATTATTTTTTTAAAATTAATTTCGGGGTCCAAATAGCCGTTACAAATATAGGGCCGTTGTGATAAAGTAGCTGAATTTTGATTGGTTGATTTGCTGACTGGGACACGTGTCACGCCCTGATTGGGCTGACTGACGCGCCCAGTCAGCAAATTCCTTTTTTTTTTTTTTTTCGCCTCCTGCATGGGTTTGGGCGGTTTTTTTTTTTCCTCAATTCTTGAGGAGAATTGGGGATCCTCATGAGGAAGGAAAAAAAATCCCCATTGGTGTTGTCATTTTTTTCCTCAAATTTTCCTCATGAGTAAAAAAATGCCCATTGGTGCTAGTGCTCTAAGGGGCGTTTGGTTTGACAAAAAAATTCACAAATGGAAGTATACATTTAATAGTTTAGTTGGTCTCCTGTAAAACCCGTCACACAATAACCATAGTGTGTTGCTGCATAGAGTAAAATTCAACCACAATTGTAAAACTATTTTAAGACTCCAACCAATCATACTAGGAAGAGAAAAATGACTTTTCATTATATTTTTAAATGTATATATTATAAAAAATACAAATCTAAAAAGAAAATAAAAACACCAATATTCATAATTTTAAATTCTCTACAAATAGAAACTCATATTGATATAGTTTTGTAATATTAAATTTTTAGTCCTATTCAAAACACTAGTAACCTATATAAAATACTGAGTAACTCTCATTAGTAACCTATATTGATATAGAAAATTCTTGCATAGAATCGACTACATTCTAAACCATAATGGTAACCTCACTGACTTACAATTTGTAACCCCACTAACTCACTCTTAGTAACTCTACTCACTCAAAAACCATATTAATAACCCCACTGACCCACACTTAGTAACCCCATGACACAGACTTAGTAACCCTTCTTACTTACATTTGGTAACCCCACTGACTTAGGCCTAGTAACTTCAATAATTCACACTTAGTATGTAATATCCCAAATTTTGGATGTTAAATTTTAATGTTATTTTATTTCACAGGATAATGTTTGGGAATTTTTTATTACTAATTATTTAATTTTGGGCCAAGTCTGAAATTAATCTAGATTAGGCATCATTAAGAGCAAGTGGCCCATTAGCACATTTTAGCCATTTTGTTCCACATAACCGCCCCCCCCCCCCCCTCTTGGCTCCATTGCCACTTGTTTTGTGTTCACACCTAACTAACTTCTATAAATAGGTGTCTTTGGTGGGCATAGGACTCTTTACTCATATAATCATTTTTTGCTCACAATTAAAACTCAAACAAAAATATCCATTTCACAAGCCATTTTTGTGTGTTTTTCCACCATCAACTTTTCATCATCTTTCTCAACCCAAGCATAAAGATTCAAATCCCATTGATCTTTAAGTTGATTAAACACATTTCATTTCTAATAATTCCATTCAAGATCATTCATTCGTGTTTGTTTCCAGGTTGGTTCGTATTTGGGTTTTCGTGTTCGTGTGTTTGAAAGGGGTGATCGTGTTTGTCGTGTGGCTTGTGGCAGTGTGCACGGTGGTTCGTGGTGGTGGTACATGTGGGTTGGTCGTGTTCGAGAGTGTTGCACGTCTGATATGTCTAGTTGTAGTCTGTGGTAGTTGTTGAACCATGTTTGATTTGAATGATGACAAACCAGTCCTCTATACTTGATGTCTATAAATAATTGTATATGAACAGGTTGAATCAAGTGAGGATCCATCAAGGCAATCATGAAGGCCTTGAGATACTTGAAGATCAGAAACCAAGAGCTTGGAGCTTTTTATTTTTATATTTCTAGGATCTTCATGTAAAATAGGCTTAAGAAAGTATTCTTATTGTTTTTAAGTAAAGAGCAAAAAGACCTTAAGTTTACATCCAGTAAAGAGAACAGCCCAAGAACAAGCTAAGAACAGTTCCCTTTACCAGACGTAAACTTAGTAGTACTGAGACCACTGTGGGAACAGACCTCAGTATTACGCACGTGATCCGTACAGATTTTCGAGCTCAAAAATCATTTTGAAAATTATTTGAAAAAATCTGGATCACTTGTACTTTGGAAATCTGCCAAATTGATTTGCAAAATCAGCCCATTAAATGCAATGTCCTTTGTTTGGACTTTAGTGTACATCTCTCTTCCCATAGTGGAAAGTGACAAAGTCTGAAGCAAGAACACTGCACTTGTGTCAGCTGAAGTGGTTTGCACAATTTAGGCAAGTCTCCAAACACACTTCTAGGGCACGGTTTTCCTTGTCTATATAAGCAATCCTTGCAAGAAACCCTAGATGACTTTTGCTCTCCAAAGAAAACCAAGTAATACTTTCTGAGAGTCTATCCTTAGTCCAAAACTATCTCCATATCCATCTTTAAGAGATAAACTTACGGAGATTTAAGTTTGTAACATTTGAACCACTTAGAGGGAAGTGGTTGGGGAGTGTTCTGTGAACACTGAGTGAACTGTTAGAGTTAACACTTGGGGAATTAAGTGTTACATAGTTGTAGCACTTGATTGAGTGTGTAACCTTGTTATTATTCTGAGTTGATTAATAATATTGGTGAGAGAGTGGAGGACGTAGGCTTGTTTAGAAGCTGAACCTCGTTAAATCTTTGTGTCATTACTCTTTGCTTACTGTTCTCTCGCTGTTCTCACAAAAGCACAAACAAAACTTGAAAACGATTGAAAAAACACACATACTCAATTCAACCCCCCCTTCTTGAGTATACATTGAACTAACAATTGGTATCAGAGCCTAACTTCTTAAAAGGTTAACTACCTAGAGGAGCAAGAAGATGTCTACTCAAGAATCAAACAGTTCAAGACTCCCCAAGTTCAATGGCACTAACTACTCTTGGTGGAAAAATTGCATGAAAAATCTTATCATTGGGATAGATTATGAGTGCTGGATGATTGTCAAAAATGGACCCACGTCCATCCACAAGAAGAGTCAGAAGGGCTCATGGTTCCAAAGACAGAAGAAGAGTACACAAGTGAAGACTACAAGAAGCTGGAGAAAAATGCAAAGGCAATGTCACTTGTCCAACAAGGAATTGCAGAATGTGAGGTAAATCGAATTCTAGCTTGTTCTTCTGCAAAGGAAATATGGGATACACTAGAGCTTGCATATGAAGGCAACTCTGAGGTGAGAAGGTCAAAAATTGACATGCTTATGTCAAAATATGAAGTCTTTGAAATGACTAGAGATGAAAATATAAAGGACATGTTTACAAGGTTCATGACCATTGTAAATGAACTAAAGTCATTGGGAAAGACCTTCTCAAGTGAAGAGTTGGTGAGGAAAATGTTGAGAAGCTTATCAGGGAAGTGGATGCCCAAGGTTACAGCCATACAAGAAGCAAAGGATCTGACTTCACTTTCTCTAGAACAACTTATTGGTTCCTTAATGACTCATGAAATGTTGGTAGATTCAAAGGCTGAATCTAGCTCAAAAAATAAGGAAATGGTGCTTAAAGCTGAGGAATCTGAGGAAGATGAAGATGATATAAGTCTTATGGCAAGAAGGTTTGAAAAATACCTTAGGACAAAGTCCAAGGGTAAGTTTGTAAAAGGAAGGAACAGTTCTGGACAGTTCAGGAAAACCAGTTCCAATACTGGTTGCTTTAAATGTGGTGAAATGGGGCACAGAATCAAGGAGTGTCCAACATGGAAAAATCCCAAGGGAAATCCTGGAGTCCAGGCTGAGAAGAAGGTTTTTAAAAGAGCTATGCTGGCTGCAGTGTGGGGAGATTCAGAATCAGAAGATGATGAAGAAGAAGAAGAAGCAAATCTCTGTCTAACTGCTTTCACATGCACAGACCAGTCTGAAGTCTGTTTGCAAAAAGAAGAAGTTCTCTGTCTCATGGCTGGTGGAAGCACTTCAGATGACAACCAGGTATGTTTTAATGATTTAAGGGCAAACATGCATAATCTAGATAGAGATGAACTACTTGACTATCTTGAATTCACTATTGATCAATGCATTAGTGTTGGGTCTGCTTATCAGAACAACAAAAAGAAATTAAAAGAAACAGTTCGAGAGTATGAAATATGTGGTGCTAGATCTGCTGAACTTGAGCTTATTTGTGAAGAACTTAAAGAAAAAATTTCTGAGCTTGAAATAACGGCAGATCAGCATAAAATGGAACTTGAGACATTAAACTCCAAACCAGTTCCTAAAGAGGATGAACTTTTTGAAAAAATTGAAAAGGGGTTTAATGAGCTCAAGAAATTTATCACACATAATTCAAACTTTGAACTGCTAAAAGACACATGTACCTTGAGTAAATCTGATGTCATACTTGCATATGACCATTTAATTGAAAAACTTGAAGATTTACACAAGGAACATAGTGAGCTCAAGAGTTCTGAAGAGACTGGTTCTCCCACTGCCTTTGATGAGGTCTTGGATGTTTTACATGATGAGTGCACAGCCAAGATATGTGATCTCGAGGCTGAACTCATCTTGCTAAAACAAGAAAACCTTAAGAAGACCAGTAACGAACCAGATCCCTCCCTGGTCTCAAGACTACAAGATGAACTTCAAAAGACTAGAATTGACTTAAAATCTTTCGAGAAACAAAATGAAGTTCAACTTAAGAGGCTTGAGAACAAGGAAAATGAGCTAACAGATTGTATGAACCAAATGAACAAAATGTTAAATGCTCAGAAAACCCTAAACATCCTCACATCCGAATCTGGAAATTCTCAAAGGTTTGGTTTAGGGTATTCTGGATCTAGTTCTACAACTGTTCTTGGCAGAGACAACACGTGGTTGAATGAATTCAAGAAAGGCAAGTATATATTTGCCAAGGATATGCATGTTTGTACCTATTGTGGTAAAAGTGGTCATGTTGCTAACAAATGTTTCACCAAAAAGAAACATGACAAGAGAAATAAAGCCTACACCCAACAAGTGGGGGTTAGAAAGGTCAAGGTTGAAAATGTTTCAAAGAACAAGGAACCCAAGCTGGTCTGGGTTCCTAAAACTAACCTTTAGTTTGCTTGTGCAGGTACGAGTGAAAGGAAAGCCATATTGGTATTTGGACAGTGGTTGCTCAAGACACATGTCCGGGGATAAAGAACAATTCCTTTCACTCACTGCATTCGAGGGAGGGCACGTGACATTTGGTGACAATAGCAAAGGACTTATCAAAGGAGTAGGTAAGGTTGGTAAGTCACTCTCCCAAGCAATTGACAATGTTTACTATGTAGAAGGTTTGAAACATAACCTTTTGAGCATATCTCAACTATGTGACAAGGGAAATAAAGTGAATTTTGAATCAAACACTTGTCACATAGTGAACTCTAAGACAGGGGAACTGGTCTGTGAAGGAACAAGGCATAACAATGTGTACATTACATACTTAAATCAACTTCCACAGAACAGTGCCCTCTGCCTTAGTGTTGTAGAGGATGACCAATGGCTTTGGCATAAAAGATTAGGACATGTTAGCTTCACTTTGCTCAACAAGTTGAGAACACAAGAATTGGTATTAGGTTTACCTAACATCAAATATGTGGCAGACCAGCTCTGCCAAGAGTGTGCAAAGTGCAAGCGTGTAAGATCATCTTTTAAACCAAAGAAAGTGGTTAGTTCCTCTAGACCATTTGAACTTGTACACATGGATTTATGTGGACCTATGCGTGTACAAAGTAGAAATGGCTTTAGTTATGTATTTGTCTTAGTTGATGATTACTCTCGTTTCACTTGGACCATATTCTTGAAATACAAAGATGAAAATTTTGATGAATTTGAAATACTAGTGAAACAAGTCCAGAACAAGATCAATCATCAGTTAGCATCCATCAGATCTGATCATGGGTCAGAATTTGATAATGCTAGCTTCATAACCTATTGTATGGAGCATGGTGTTTCTCACAACTTCTCGGCCCCCAGAACTCCACAACAAAATGGAGTTGTTGAAAGAAAGAAGCGCACTCTAGAAGAAATGACTAGAACCATGCTTCTAGAGAGTGGTCTGTCCAAGAAATTTTGGGCTGATGCTGTGAGTACATCCTGCTACATACTCAATAGGGTTATGCTAAGACCAATACTAAGAAAAACACCTTATGAACTTCTAAGGGGTCGAAAACCAAACATTGAACACTTAAGGATATTTGGTTGTAAATGTTTTGTACACAACAATGGTAAGACCAGTTTGGACAAGTTCGATCCCAGGAGTGATGAAGCTGTTTTTATAGGGTATTCTCCTCATAGCAAGGCATATAAAGTTTTCAACAAAAGAACCTTGTGTGTTGAAGAGAGTATCCATGTATTGTTTGATGAAACTAACATGTTCAACAAGCCTGTGCAGGTAGATGATGATGAAGGCTTTAATATTGGAATGACAAACTTCACTGGAGCTGAACCAGAGAACACTGCTGAACCAGACCCTCAAACTCCTCCTGAAAACAACAATGAGTCTGGTGCAGCAGAGGGAAATGCTAAACAGGTTGTTGAACTTAGTGACTCTCCTGCCCATCCATCTGAAGATGAAATGGGAGAGAACACTGAAGAAACTGGTCCACCCTCTCAAAATGAAAATGAAATAGGGGGAACCAGTACAGACATTGGTTCTAACTTAGGTGACTTAAATATTGTAAGGAAGAGTGTGTTTAAGCAAAGAAGCTCTCATCCTTCTGATCAAATCATTAGTGATTTATCAAAAGGAGTCCAAACTAGAAATTCTGTTTGGAAGAACTTCTGTGCTTACTTCTCCTTCTTATCTCACATAGAACCAACTGACTATAAGATTGCTCTAACTGATCCTGATTGGATCTTGGCCATGCAAGATGAGTTGAACCAGTTTGAAAGAAATCAGGTTTGGCATCTTGAACCAAGAACCAATGAGATGTCTGTTATTGGAACCAAATGGGTCTTCAGAAACAAAATGGATGACTCAGGTACTATAGTCAGAAACAAGGCCAGGCTAGTGGTTCAAGGGTTTAACCAACAAGAGGGAATAGACTATGATGAAACCTTTGCTCCAGTAGCCAGGCTTGAAGCAATAAGAATTTTGATTGCATTTGCTGCCCACATGAACTTTAAACTCTTTCAAATGGATGTTAAAACTGCTTTTCTAAATGGTTATTTGAAAGAAGATGTGTATGTGGAACAGCCCCCTGGCTTTGAGGATAGAGTTTGTCCAGATCATGTCTACAAGTTAGACAAAGCTCTTTATGCCCTCAAACAAGCCCCTCGTGCTTGGTATGAGAGACTCTCTAGCTTTCTTATTGAAAATCATTATGAGAGAGGTTCAGTAGACAAAACTCTATTCTTAAAGAAAAAGGGAACAGATCTGTTAGTGGTCCAGGTATATGTTGATGATATTTTGTTTGGGGCTACTAATTCTGTCTTGTGTGATGAGTTTGCAGACTTAATGAAAAGTGAATTTGAGATGAGCATGATGGGAGAACTTGGTTTCTTCCTAGGGCTTCAAATCAGGCAAGTGGATGATGGAATCATGATCCACCAACAGAAGTATCTCAAGGAGCTCCTCAAGAGATATGGTCTGCAAGATAGCAAGTCCTATGACACACCTATCCCTACCTCTTCTAAACTGAGCCTAGATGAGAAAGGAAAGGATGTTGAGGATAAGCTATACAGAGGTATGATTGGCTCACTTCTCTACTTAACAGCTAGTAGACCAGACATAGTGTTCTCAGTTGGGTTGTGTGCAAGATTTCAAAGCAACCCAAAAGAGTCTCATCTAAAAGCTGTTAAGAGAATTTTTAGGTACCTAAGTGGTACAGAGGACATGTGCTTATGGTATCCAAAGGGAAGCAATTTTGATCTTTTAGGATACACTGATGCTGATTATGCTGGTTTTAGTGTGGACAGGAAGAGCACTTCAGGAATGGCTCACTTCTTAGGTTCTTGTCTCATTTCATGGGGATCTAAGAAACAAAATTCAGTGGCCTTATCCACAGCTGAATCAGAGTACATAGCTGCTGCTTTGTGCTGTGCTCAATTGCTTTGGATAAAGACACAACTTAAGGATTTTGGGGTCTGTTCCGGAAGTGTTCCCATATTGTGTGATAACACCAGTGCTATAAACATTTCAAAAAATCCTGTCCAGCACTCTAAAACCAAACATATTGAAATCAGACATCATTTTCTTAGAGACAATGTTGAAAAAGGAAATGTGAATCTTGAATTTTGCAGATCTGAAGAACAATTGGCTGATATTTTCACTAAACCCCTGAACAGGGAAGTGTTTGTCAAACTCCGCACATTACTTGGTATGGTAAGGATTAGATCCTAGTTCCTTAGGACTTATCTTTCTCTTTTTGGCTATGTTTGACTTTTTGATCATTAGTGTAAATAAGCAGGGCTGGTTAACTCTTAAATGTCATTGATGCAAATGGTCTCAAAATTCTTATGTTGATGTTGTTCCAATGTGTGGTATCTCTAAGTTGCCTAATTGGAAATTGCATTAAAGTGGTTAATTTATACAGATCAGCGTCAGACCATCGTAAGACCAGTTCCCCACATCGGTTATATCAGTTAATGCTGAATCCTCTATTTTGAAATTGAGGAGTTAAGTGTTCTGACACATGACCGTTGTGAACAGTGTAGAAGTTACTTCTACTTTATTTGTTCGAATAACTGCCGGTTCTCTCTATTTTAATTCATTCTATCACATTAATTCCTCTCTAACTATCTCTTTCTCTCTCAAAAGTAATTCTCTCTCTCAAACCCTAAGCACCATCATCAAAATCCTCCTTGAGAATTCAAATTCGGTCTCTCCTTCTATCCTTCATCAACTCTGCAAATCTAATCAAATGGGAAGAAAGAAAAGCAAGGCCGCAAGGAAGAAAAGTCGTGGGTTAAGCCAATCTCCAAATTTCACACCCTCCAAGTCTGAGATTAAATCATATAATGCAGTGGTTGCTGAACACCACCACACAGAAGAAAAGGGAGAAAAGATCAAGGATCAAACCACAACAGAAACAGTTGCTGAGTCTAAAGGCACATGCAAGCCCGATGAGAAATCTACTCCCCCACCAAGCCCTAAATCATCACCACCACCTCAACCTCAGAAAACACCATCACCATCTAAGAAATCACCCTCTCCATCACCCAAACAACACTCGTCACAGCCTACAAAATCTTCACCTCCACTAAAACCACCATCTCCCACAAAAGCCAAAACTCCTCCCCCACAGTCACCACTAAAATTCACAACTCCACCATCATCTCCACCACAAAAAGAAACAACCCCATTACCCTCTCCACCATCAGAAAAATCACCCACATCATCACCACAGATCACACAGAAATCAGTGCCAAGCACTGAAGAGAAGGAAGTTGAAAAGGAAGAGATGGACAGGAAGGATGATGACACAAATGTTCAGGATATGGATGTAGAGATCACCGGTGTTGTACAAGGTGAAAAGGGACAAGGAAAAAGAACCAGGCCCTTGAGGACAAGGGTCTGTAAGGAAGAAATCAAGAAGGAACCTGCTGAAGTGGTTTCTGAAGAGAAGAGGGATGAAAAGAAGAAAAGGGTGAAAAGTGTTGCCAAGAAGGGCAAAGCCTCTGAGAGCCCCAAGCCTGCAACCAAACTGCCAGCAGAAAAGAAGAGGAAAGCTGCCACTGCCTCTGACAAAACTCCTGCCAAGAAGAAAGGTAAGACCACTTCTGAACCACTGTATGAACTAAGTGGTAGGGGTGTCTTATTTGGTTTTTCATGTCCCATGTCTTGGTTGAGTCAACCATTTTTAGAGGAGTTTAAGGAAGCCATAGAGTACCAGGGCTGGGAAGGGTTGTTTGATAAGAGGCTTAATGTTTTTGAAACTTGTGTTGAAGAATTTTACTCTAAGTTGGGGAAGTTAGAGAAAGGGAAGGTCTGGAGTGAGGTCGAGGGGGTCGACATCACTCTTTCAAAGAAGAGTCTGGGGGAGGTACTGGGTGTACCAAGGGGTGGATTCTGTGACTATTCCAAGGACAACTGGCCAACTATTCCTGAGGTCAGTACAGAACACATACAGACCACTCTCTTTACTGGTTCTCCAACTGATGGTGCTGGCTATGTTATTGGCCAATTAAGGGAACCAGTAATGAGGCTGTTCCATACAGTTGCCTCTAAGATAGTACTCCCCAGGGCTCAGGGCAGAATGGATGTTAGGAAGATGGATGCTGTGATTATTTACTGTCTATATGAAAAGATTAAGTTAAGTCTCCCTGGTCTGATGCTAGCTCACATGGTTAGCATTTTGGAAAGGTCCAACCACTCCCTACCATATGGAGCCTGGCTTACTTTGGTTTTCCAAAGTAGAAAGGTTCATCTGAAAGGTGAGGTCAAGAAAATGTCTGTCCTCACCAACCAGATTCTAGGTCAGAAGGGGATGACCTTTGAGGGAGGCATGCTCAAAATGAGGGATGAAGACAGGGCCATAGGGGCCAGGTCTGAGGAAGCTACTGAGTCATTGTCCAAACAGGTGCAGACACATGGGGAATTACTGCAACAGATGATGGCTAGTGTCAATGCTCTGTGCACCTCTCTGGATGGTTCTATAAAGAATATAACAGCACGACTGGACTCCCAGGAAGAAAAGCTTGCCTCCTCTTCCAGCTTCAAGCCCAAGACCACCAAGAGACCAGTTCCCATCATAGCCCAAGTTAGGAAGAAGCAGCAGGAGCAGAGTGCAGAAAAAGAGGATGAGGATTCCACTGAGGATTCTGATGATGATGCTGACTCCACTTCTTCTTAACCTACCCCCTTCCCTACTAACATTGATCTCAAACTTTCCTTTCTCTGGTTTTTCTGAACAATTACTACCTTTAGTTTTTGACCATTTCTGATAAACAATTTCTTTGCTGAATGGTCCTGGTCTGTATATTTTATTAACTTCTGTGTGCACTTGAACAATTTGGGATTGTGAGTTGCAGGTACTCACATGTGGGACAGCATCTCTAGAATGCTGTGTTAATATTATGCTTGTATTTGACTTTACTTGTTGCCTTCTCCTAATTTTGTGCTATGATTGTTTTTGTCATTTGATGATGCCAAAAGGGGGAATAGGACAGGTGAAGTTCCTAGTATCAATTGTAACAACCTGGACAAGGTTCAGACCTTGTTAAGAGATGGCCCAGCTTTTTGCCTAGGAGTATCTTGAATTCAGATCAAGTGCTCCTACCCATCCCAACTGGAAGAAAATTCTTCCAAGTGAAATTGAAATTTCTCTTGCTACAATTGCTAATTGATAAGTCTTGCAGGTTACAGGTTTAATGCTGAAACTCAATAATAAATTGAGTAATGTGATGAGTGACTGATCATTGTTATCAGTCTAATTGTGCTTTAGTCTGCTGTATAATTTTTATTCTCTGAGATTATGAATCTGACTACAGGCACAGTGCAAGACTAGTTCCTCTGAACAGTTATTTTATTTTGAAATAACTGGATACTGTTCTCAGGGGGAACTTCATGGTTTGTCATCATCAAATAGGGGGAAATTGTTGAACCATGTTTGATTTGAATGATGACAAACCAGTCCTCTATACTTGATGTCTATAAATAATTGTATATGAACAGGTTGAATCAAGTGAGGATCCATCAAGGCAATCATGAAGGCCTTGAGATACTTGAAGATCAGAAACCAAGAGCTTGGAGCTTTTTATTTTTATATTTCTAGGATCTTCATGTAAAATAGACTTAAGAAAGTATTCTTATTGTTTTTAAGTAAAGAGCAAAAGGACCTTAAGTTTACATCCAGTAAAGAGAACAGCCCAAGAACAAGCTAAGAACAGTTCCCTTTACCAGACGTAAACTTAGTAGTACTGAGACCACTGTGGGAACAGACCTCAGTATTACGCACGTGATCCGTACAGATTTTCGAGCTCAAAAATCATTTTGAAAATTATTTGAAAAAATCTGGATCACTTGTACTTTGGAAATCTGCCAAATTGATTTGCAAAATTAGCCCATTAAATGCAATGTCCTTTGTTTGGACTTTAGTGTACATCTCTCTTCCCATAGTGGAAAGTGACAAAGTCTGAAGCAAGAACACTGCACTTGTGTCAGCTGAAGTGGTTTGCACAATTTAGGCAAGTCTCCAAACACACTTCTAGGGCACGGTTTTCCTTGTCTATATAAGCAATCCTTGCAAGAAACCCTAGATGACTTTTGCTCTCCAAAGAAAACCAATTAATACTTTCTGAGAGTCTATCCTTAGTCCAAAACTATCTCCATATCCATCTTTAAGAGATAAACTTACGGAGATTTAAGTTTGTAACATTTGAACCACTTAGAGGGAAGTGGTTGGGGAGTGTTCTGTGAACACTGAGTGAACTGTTAGAGTTAACAGTTGGGGAATTAAGTGTTACATAGTTGTAGCACTTGATTGAGTGTGTAACCTTGTTATTATTCTGAGTTGATTAATAATATTGGTGAGAGAGTGGAGGACATAGGCTTGTTTAGAAGCCGAACCTCGTTAAATCTTTGTGTCATTACTCTTTGCTTATTGTTCTCTCGCTGTTCTCACAAAAGCACAAACAAAACTTGAAAACGATTGAAAAAACACACATACTCAATTCAACCCCCCCTTCTTGAGTATACATTGAACTAACAGTAGTCGAAGTGGTGTCGTGCTCGTGTTTATGGGAGTCGTTTTGCTCGTGTTCTTCGAGTGGGTTGGCCTTGTAATCTCGTGGTCGGATTCTTGTACTTGTGATCATTTCTTTGTTGTTACCGCATTATTTCCAAGTAACTAGATAATTCTATCCAAATTCGATAATTAAATCATGACATATAATATAGCAATTTAATTAGATTTCATGTTTAGGATTCATTAACTAATTCATGAATTTATGTATGTTTATTATATTTTGGAATTTCATGGAATGATTTTTAATTGAATTTTTTCCCATGTTGTTGTTGGATTTTCGTGTGGAATAGGTAGATTATTGATTAGTTTTTCATTAATCTAAATGTTTCCATGTTAATATTTGATGGTTGGTTTAGATTTTCATTTATATTCTTTATTCGTAATTAATTGTGTATGTGCGGGTGATTTTCGTGAAAGTTCCATATGATTTCATGAGTAGTTTTGATTGGATTATGTGGTTTATTACGAATCTTGGGTAAATGATTGGTTGATTTGAGTTCTTGCTAAGTTCTTGATGTTTTTCTTGAAATCTTGATGATTCTTGAAGTTTCTTGATGAATCTTGATATGTCTTGATAAATCTTGATGAATCTTGAATATTCTTGATGACTCTTGGACTTCTTGGTTGTTCTTGAAAATGAATCTTGAAAGGTTTTGACGTTCTTGATTGGTTATTTCGAGTTCTTGATTTTTGTAGTTTTTCTTGATTTTCGGTTAGAGTCTTGAAAATTTCTATTTCGAATTTTGTATCGGTCTTGATGATCATGTCGTTATGTGTGAAATTATATTTGAAAGTCAGTCGCCTAACTTAGTGAAACATGAGTAACTAAGATGGGTTAAGTCGCAGCCTATACCTTGTGTTTGATTTTGGGGTAGTCATTGTCCTAGGATATGTTGCCGTTTGGTTAGTGAAACATGAGTAGCTAGTCCAGGAGTGGTGGCCATTACTTAGGCATAGTTCTTATAAAGGAGGACTACGGGAAAAAAACGCAAAGGTTTGACCCGGCATGTGTTTAGGAAGTTGGGAAACGCAAAGGTTGACCAACAAGCATGGACGGTACTGTCATAAGTTTTGAGTTATTGATATGGATTTACGTGTTGTTAAGTGTTTCGTTAGTTTGGTCTTTTGAAATCTGTTTTGGTTTTCGTAATTAGTTTTTGGAGGAAAGGACACAAAGTGGTCGGTTCTGATTTCGCAGTTCCGGTTGTGGACACCTAGTACTTCCGTTATTCTTTTGTTCATTTTGTTTTGGAAAACATGTTTTTATCGATTTTGTATAAGTTCTCGTATTTTGTTATGTTTTGATATGTTTGACTCCGCTGCAGAAAGGATGCCAGTTATGCAACTTTTTGTCGTATTTGGTTGCGTGAATGCATGATTATGTGTTATTTTGTGTGGCTTTGTCTATCTTATGTTGCATGCTTGAGTTCCCTATTTAAATGGCGCAGTCTAGTTATTCGCCACTGTTGGTGGAACTCCATTTTTCAGGTGATGATGTTGAGTAGCTGTTGTATTGTTGGTTGGGCTCGGGCGTGTGTATTTTTGAGATTGTAGATAGATGTAGATTTATTTTCTATGTTCATTAGTATTTTTGTTCAATACACTAGTAGTTGTGATATATGGACATTTTGGGTTATAGTTGTATTTGAACTATGGTGACTTTGGAGTTATAATAATGATACTCAGGATTTATGTTTAAAGTTTTTAGTATTTTTCATTTATTTTTTAGTAGCATTTCGCCTTTAGATCGTATTAATTTACTTTGTAAAATTAAAGTCGAGGTGTTACAGCTGGTATCAGAGCGGCTAGAGAATTTTAAGTTGCTTCTTCATAAGTAACCCGAGAATTGTGCGCTTTACTTTCCCTAGTGTATAACCTAGTTAGACTAACCCTTCTTACTTTGCGAGCGTTGACTGGGTAGTAACCTGGGTTAGGATGATTTTTATTTTAATTCACGTCTGTTCGCTTGCTTTTATTGTTTGCTTAACATAATTTTAATGTTTTACAGTATGTCGACTCCATCTCATTCACTTAACTCTCAATTTTGGCGACGTGATTTAGAGGATGCGATACTCACACTTGATCATAGGGGTATTCCATCTTCGCTCTGCATGCCCTCTTTTGATCGATTTTAACGACACTGACCTCCGACATATGACGGTACGGCGGATCCGATTGTTTTGGAAAATTGGGTTCGGGAAATGAGAAAACTCTTTGACGCTACTGGGTGCCCGGAAGATGAATGGGTAATGATCCTGGATTATTATCTCAAGAGTGAGGCAGATAATTGGTGTAATACGATCAAGCCTCCCGAGTCAATTCAAAAGATGTATTGGTCAGATTTCACCGAACAACTTCAAGAGCGTTTCTACCCCGATGAGTTGCGTTGGCAGAAACAAGAGGAGTTTGTCACCTTGATACAGGGTTCCATGTCTGTTCAAGCTTCACTAGTAGAAAAATCGTCATTGGATGCGGGGGTTTTAGGCCCTTTGGATGCGGTTCAGCCCCGCACCTAATGTTGTAGTAGCCATAGGTCTATGACCTATGGATGCGGTTCCACCCGCAGCCATAAGTGACTTTTGGATGCGGTTCTTCAAAGAACCGCATCCATAAGTGGTTCAATATAAAAAAAAAAGGACATTTGGTTGCGGTTCTTCCCCTAAACCGCAGCCATAAGTCACTCAAAAAAAAAAATTAATAATAATAATTTTTTCTGGATTTCTTATTCCTAAAAGATCCCCATATATTACATATGCAATAAATAATAATTTTTGACCTGATAAAAAATTACCATTACAATGTTACAAACATGAAAAAACACATTTTTAACTTGTAGAAATTGTATATGAAAAAATAACTAACATGGAATCTACTGACAAAAAAAAAAAAAAAACCAAGCATAAAGCAACAACAGCAGCCCATCAACAACAGCAGCCCAGCAATAGTAGCAGCACAGTAACAACAGCAGCACTGCATGAAACCAAATCCAACTATAATAAGTTATATGATTATATATATAAATATAAATATATATATACAACATATACAATTATGGTAACAGCAGGCAGAACCTATTAAACATTCTGATCATCATATACAACATATACAATTATGGTAACAGCAACAACTAAATCAAATCAAATAGTCTAAAATCAAATCAAATACTTTGCTTAACTAATCTTTACAAATCAATTTTGCGATGCATTCATAGTTAATTTTATAACCCTAATTGATAATGTAATCAAAGAAATGCATATCATACTATTTGGAGCTGAAATAGTATATTGAACCCCCTACCCCTGCTACCCACCCTCCCCCCCTCCCCCCCTACAGCCCCCCTCCCCCCTACTGCCCCCCTGCAGCCCCCCTCCCCTACTACCCCCCTGCTGTCCCCTCTCCCCTACAGCCCCCTCGCCCTGCTGTCCCCCCTCCCCCCCCTTACTGTCCCCCCTCCCCAAAAAAATCTAAAACAAAAAAAAAAAACGAAAATGAACAAAAAAACACAACTATATATATGACTTGAGCATAAGTTACATTAAACAGACTTCCAGAAAAATTTCCAGACACTAGTAAATAAATTTGACTGGAGCAGGCATTTCTTTAACAGCAGAATGATTTGCTTAGTTTAAATGTTTGTACTTCAAAGAAGAGACACTGCATTGAAATGGCTAAGAAAATGAATCCAGAAATAGGAAAAAGGAAAAACTTATATTATTATAAAGAAAAAACTTGTTATAGTGGGAATTAAATACCATGATTTTACCAATCAATAGGGAGAAAACAAAAGAAATCGAGAGAGCAAAAAAAAAAAAGGAATTATAATCTCTATAGTTATGGTATATTACATATCACAATATATTGTCAATACATACCAATATAGAAGCAAGGTAGAATACTTAGCATTACACATTATATTGTAATCCAAATATAACAAGATATCAATATGATAGTATATCTAAGTACAAACAAATCCAATTCTACTGTTTATTTTGTAATTAATCACTAAAGTAAGCATTGTAACAAGAGTAAAGCACAAATGCCTGAAGTGATTAGGAAATCAAACAAGAAAATGCAAGTCTGTAATCACATACTACATCCAAGTTTCATTTTCACATCAAGCCTGTACAACAATGCCCATAAAACCTAAAACAATTAGGATGAAACAAACATCCAACATCAAACCTAAGACACATAATGTCATAATGAGCTAAAAAAATAAATAAAACAATTAGGATGAAACAACCCCAGAGTGAGCACGTTGTTCTTATAAGTAATTGCAATGGTACAACCCAAAACTATAAAATCAAAAAATTATAACCACCTCTATACAGTCACTTTTCTGCTTTCTCCACATATGTGTGTGTGTGGACATATATGTATGTATGTGTGCGTGGTGTCTGTATATATCCTTCCATTTACAGTTAGTTTCTCTGTGATGTTTCCTACTTTTCTGCTAATAATAATATCAACTAGTTAAAATACTATATAGGCAAAACAACCCACTCCCCCCATTCAAACCTAACCATCTTATGTCTCATGCAGACTTATCTAGTTGTCTTATGTTACTCTTTCAACCAACTCCCCCACCCTTTCCAGCAGCACCCCACCCCTATCCCTAAACCCTCTACCCCCTCCTAGCAGCCCCCCACCCCCTCTATCCCCCTACCCAGCAACCCCCCATCCCATTTGTCCCCCCGTCCAACAACCCCCAACCCCTCTGTCCCCCTGCCCACCACCCCCCACCATCCCTACCAGCAGCCCCCCACCCCCCTAACCCGTGACTGCAGCCCCCACCCTCTGCCAGCACCACCCCCTAACACTACATCTTTCATTTCTAATCATGAAAAAATAGCTAAAAAACTATTTCAACTCTATTTTGAACAAAAAATTGCAGCAAACATATCAAAAAGAACCACTAAAATTCAACGTAACAGGTAAAATCCAACTCTTTTTCTATAATTACAACTCTACAAGTGAATGAAATAAGTTGCTTCCAATACACTGGCAGACATGAGCCATCATACCTGTTGGGGAAGCTGGAGGGTATTCTGCTGTGGTAATGACAGCTGAGACTGCATGCCCTGAATCTGTGGTATGATCCAAAACAGTTCAACAAAACAAAACAAATCACAGAAGATTAAATCTAGCATTGAAGCATATCCAATAAAAATAATCTAGTAGAAACATTGACAGCAAAACAAATTAATCTTAGAGTGCAAAAAGCAAACCCTAACATTTCAACATTTCGAGTACATCGATTTTTTACAAATCGAGAAAAGAATTATAAGATCGACAACAATATGATATATACTTTGAACATTAATTAGTATATATCTACTAACCCTAAAATGCAAAAAAAAAATTACATGTTAATTGATTTTTAAAAATTAAAAAAACCAAAAACCAAACAATTACCTACCTTTGAATGACGAAGCTGGTGGTGGGCTGGTGCATTTGAACGACGACACTGGTGGTGGCTGCCGGAACGACGAACAAATGCGAGTGGTGGTCGATTCCTATCGCGCGAAGATGTTAGGGTTTAGTGGTGCTCGCCTTGGCGGTCGTGCTAGTGGTGGTCGCCTTGGCAGTCGTGCGAGTGGTGGTCGCCGGGGCTTTCGTGCGAGTGGTTGTCGCCTGGCCGATCGTGCGAGTGGTGGTGTTCGCGCGAAGATGATACAGTTTTCGCCTGGCTGTCGTGGAGTGCTGAGAGTGTTTGTTTTTTGTGAGGTAAACGTGCTGCTGAGAGTGTTTGAACTCTTTAATTTGTTCAAAAACATGCACGGTTTTTTTTTTTTTAAATTCAACTTACTTATGGTTGCGGTTCTAAAACAGCCAGCCATAAGATCAAAAACTGCATCCATAAATACTTATGGATGCGGTTTTTAGGAACCGCATCCATAAGTACTTATGGATGCGGTTTTTTACCCCGCAGCCTAGGTAGTGTTTTTTTCAATATTTTCAGTACTTATGGCTGCGGTTTCAAAAGAACCGCATCCAATGAGGTGCAGTATATGTGGATTTTTCTACTAGTGCTTATACGGACAAGTTCATCGAGCTCTCTCGCTTTGCTACATCAGTGATATCTTCCAAGGCGGAAAGGTTGAAGTGCTACATCAAAAAGCTGTGTCCTCGTATTCGGGTTCATGTGATAATTAGTGGTGCATCGACCTTTTCGAAGGCATATGATGTTACCCCCGGTATTCAAGCTTCTCATCTGGAGGAGGATGCGACAAAGAAATGGGTTCAAATTCCTATTGTCTCGCCTAATTCAAAGAAGACAAGGTTCGAGCCGTCTAAGGGTTCAAGAACATTTGGCAAGTTTTCTACTTCGCCTAATTCAAAGCAGATGCACAACCCGGTGTCGTTACGGGTACTTTTCTAATTCATGAGTTTAATGCTGATGTTTTATTTGATACTGATGCTACTGTTTCTTTGTTTTTTTTTTCTAGTACATTCATTTCTAAAGCAAACTTAACAGGAGAATCTCATGTTAAATCTGTGATAACTCTACCTTCGGGAGAGGAATATGTTTGTCGGCGAGAATTTAAGGATGTTCTAGGTGTCATCTCCGGTGTTCAGTTTCATGCGGATTTGAAGAAATTTCCAACGATTGAGTTTCATGTGATTTTTGGCATCGATTGGTTATCAAAATTTCAAGCGGCCATAAGATGTCGAGATCAAGCCATCGTGTTACGCAAACCTAAGGGTAAGCGGGTATCTTACTCCGGCACTTCGGTGAAGAAACATGCGACTTAAGGGTGAGACGGTGTACTTGTGTCAAGTTAGGGTCACAACTCAAGAATCATAACTTCATACCATTCCTATAGTAATAAGTGAGTATGTAGATGTGTTCCCCGAAGAGCTACCGGGAATTCCTCCAGAGAGGAATGTCAAGTTCAGTATTGATCTTTTGCCCGATATGGCGCCTATCTCTCTAGCTCCTTATTATCGCATGGCCCCAGCAGAGCTCAAAGAATTGAAGTCTCGACTCTAAGAGCTCATCGACAAGGATTTTGTTCGGCCGAGTGTGTCGCCATGCGATGCTCCGGTTTTATTCTTCAAAAAGATGGACGGAAGCATGTGTCTCTGCATCGATTACCGAGAGCTCAACAAGGTAACCATAAAAATATGTATCCTTTTGCCAATAATAGAGGATTTTTTTGATCAACTTAGAGGAGAAAGTGTATTCTCTAAAATAGTTCTTCGATCGGGGTATCATCAAATCCCAGTCAGATCGGAAGACATTCCTAAAACTGCTTTCCGCACAAGATACGGACATTATGAGTTCGAAGTTATGCCATTTGGACTTATCATCACTTACTTAATGTGTGCGTGGTTGTCTTAATGGATCAAATGAATCGAACTTTCCACCACTTACTTGATGTGTGCGTGGTTGTCTTCATCGATGATATTTTGATATATTCAAAAGATGAGGTTGATCACGAGAAGCATCTACAGTTGGTGCTTGATGTTTTATGAGCATAACGATGGTTTGCAAAATTGTCCAAGTGCGAATTATGGCTCCGAGAAGTGGCTTTCCTTGGTCATGTCATTAACAAAGATGGTGTCAAGGTTGACCCAACAAACGTCAAGGCCATCCTAGAGTGGAGTAGCTCGAAGAATGTGGCTGAGATTCGAGTTTCCCCGGTTTAGTAGGTAATTATTATTGATTTTTATGTCAACTAATTTTTATCGCTTAAGCTAACGAGTTAACGAACTCCTGTGAAGAGGTGTTTCAAGCCTTAAAACAGAGTTTGATATCGGCACCTGTTCTTGCATTGCCGGATGATAGTATGAGCTACGAGGTCTATAGTCATGCGTCCAAGCATGGTTTGGGATGCGTCTTAATGTAGAATGGAAAGTTGATTGCATATGTTTTGAGACCCTTGATGTTTTGAGTGATGACAAACAGGTGTGACAAATAAATTTCACAAACAGATGAGACAAATAGTTGTTAGAAACAGTTTGCAGGAACAATTGTTATTGAATTAGTTTATGTAGTTATGTTGAAACAACTGAAGTTTACTGTTCCTATGTTACTCATTCTGAGTAATATTAAATTTCATGTCATATTATGTATATTGTATTGTGCATGTTTGACATACAGGTATTCCACTACTTGAGACATGTAGCACCGCTTCATCAAAACTCAAGTATGCTAACAATGGAGGATAAAAGAGTTGACATTTTCGGTTTTAAGTCTTGTTAAATTAACTATTCGAGAGAGGTTGATTTAGCTTGTTTTGAAATTTCCTAATGTCTATTCGAGAGAGGGCTTAGGATTGGATTTGTTAACTATTTTAGAAGTTTACTTTGCAATTCAATGATTGAAAATCCTCCAAACGAAGTATATTCAAGGAGTTTTTTCCTAGAGATTTTTACATTGATTCACACATTTTTGTTTGTTTTAGTTGTTTCCTTTAATAGTTAACATTATGAAAATTCAAAGAAAACAAAATTAGAACCTCAATTCGCTAGATTTTCTAAAATCAACTCCAATCCACCTACTTCCTTTGGGATCAACCCTAGCTCCACTAATAGTACGTATTAGTTAGCTAGGTATTATAAATTGTAAATTGTATATTTGTAGTATAGTGGTAAGTATTCCCGCTTGTCACGCGGGTAACCCGGGTTCGTTCCCCGGCAAAATTTGATCAGCTCCTAGGGTGTGGTGGCCCTAGTCGCCTAACAAATAAACAATTTATTAAAGCATACGCAACTAATACGTCGTATTAACGAGGTTAGAGTCAATCCACAAGGAACTACTACGGATTTAGTTGTATTCAAATTGATCCAAGGGTCTAGTTTTTTTGTTGAGAGAATGTGAAATCAAATTAAAATCTAAAATCAAATTGATTACCAAAAGACTAAAATTCCAAGGATTAGACTCCCTAATGTTACTTTACTCGGAGGAATTACAATCATTGAATAAATCCATGTTCGATTATCTCAATTGCAATGTAAATATTAAAAAAGGATGAACAAACTCAATCCCAAAACCTCTCTCGATTAGGTATTAGGAAATTCTAGAAGATGCTAAATTAACCTCTCTTGTCTAGCCAAGGTAGCAAAACCTAAAATCAAGTTCGTCAAATTCATTTATCATTTCACAATCCTAATTATTATCTCTAGCAATCAAGAAATTCTCATAGAAATCTTGAAAGCAATCATCAAAACTATCAACAATCACCAAAACTCAACATGAACGCTTCACCAAGATATCATGCAAGGTTCAAGAAATCTAGAGAAAATACAATCAAGATAATTCAAACACTAAACCAATCCAATGATTAACCTCCAAAATCAATAACATCAAGTCATCTAATCCCTAGAAAAGGAACTACTCACTCATGGAAGCCATTAAAGCAAATCTCATGAACTACAATTAATTCTATTCTAAAGAAGCAAACCAAACTTAATCAAAATATAAAATATCAGCATGAATTAAAGAGATTACAATCTAAAACTTCAATGAAAATCTACTAATACCTGGACTGGAAATCAAATCATACCAAAACAAACTTGAGATTCAACGGAGACTAAAGGATTAAAGAACAAATGCCAAATCTAACTTTTGATTTTCAAAATTCTAAAGTATTTTGTGGGTTTTTTTACACTTCTTGAGAGCTAAGACTACCAAACTATTCGAGAATATCTGAAAAATAAATTCTAACTCTTGCTTAACCCCCAAAACTAATCCCGAAAAACTAAGTTATTTACACGGCCAAAATATAGATTTCACGAGCTCTAGGTCTTGCACGACCGTGCAGCTATAAGTTGCACGACTGTGCAGCTATAAGTTGCACGACCGTGCAGTTGAGCCTTGCTTGGTCGTGGCGAAATGAAGGAAGGAGTGCACGACACTGCAACATTTGCCTGCACGGTCGTGTACTCCAAGAGGGGCACTCTGACCTCTGCACGAGCAAGCTGTACAACCGTGCAGTTGAACCATGCACGGTCGTGGTCAACGGAAGGGGAGCTGCACGGTCGTGCAGATCTGCGCACTCGCGTCGGTCTTCAAATGCTCATATCTCCTTGGTTTCTTAGCGGAATTGAGAATATAATATATCAAAATGAAGATCTTGGAATAAGGAATCTTCTCAAAGTGGAATCACCTGATAAAGAATTATATAAAAAAAGATACGAGTCTTTGAATCAGCCTATATATGCAAGAGCACTTGAAATGCTTCCAATTTTAGCCCAATTATTCAAGAAAACAAATAAAACACAACATTATTGAAGGAAACCATGAAATAAGCTAATTCTATACTAAAAGACTAAATTCCAATGAAATAAAGTCTAAAAGGCCTGAAAGACAAGTGAAACAAAGCCGGAAAAAGAGTTGCCATTTTCGGTTTAACGACTTGTTAAATTATCTATTCGAGAGAGGTTAATTTAGCTTGTTTTGAAATTTCCTAATGTCTATTCGAGAGAGCTCTTAGGATTGGATTTGTTAACTATTTTATAAGTTTACTTGGCAATTTAATTCCTCAAAGCATAAATGATTTTCAATGATCGAAAATCCTCCAAACGAAGTATATTCAAGGAGTTTTTTCCCTAGAGCATTTTACATTGATTCGCACTTTTTTATTTGTTTTAGTTGTTTCCTTTAATATTTAAATTTTTGAAAATTCAAAGAAAACAATAATAGAACCTCATTTCGCTAGATTTTCTAAAATCAACTCCAATCTACCTACTTCCTTGCAGATCGACCCTAGCTCCACTAATACTACATATTCGTTAGTTAGGTATTATAAATTGTAAATTGTATATTTGTATATTTGTAGTATAGTGGTAAGTATTCTTGCCTCTCACGCGGGTGACCTGGGTTCGTTCCCCGGCAACGGCGCCAAAATTTGATCGACTCCTAGGGTGCCGTGGTCCTGGTCGCCTAAAAAATATACAATTCATTAAAGCGTACGCAACTAATACGTAGTATTAGTGGGGTTAGGGTCGATCCACAAGGAACTACTACGAATATAGTTGTACTCAAATTGATCTAAGGGTCTAGTTTTTTTGTTGAGAGAATGTGAAATCAAATTAAAAACTAAAATCAAATTGATTACCAAAAGACTAAAATTCCAAGGATTAGACTCCCTAATGTTACTTTACTCGGAGGAATTACAATCATTGAATAAATCCATGTTCGATTATCTCAATTGCAATGTAAATATTAAAAAAGGATCAACAAACTCAATCCCAAACCCTTTCTTGATTAGGTAATAGGAAATTTTAGGAGATGCTAAATTAACCTCTCTCGAATAGACAAGGTAGAAAAACCTAAAATCGTGTACGTCAAATTCTTTTATCAATTCACAATCCTAATTACTATCTCTAGCAATTAAGAAATTCTCATAGAAATCTTAAATGCAATATCATCAAAACTATCAACAATTAACAAAACTCAACATGAACTCTTCACCAAGATATCATGCAAGGTTCAAGAAATATAGAGAAAATACAATCAAGATAATTCAAACACTAAACCAATCCAATGATTAACCTCCAAAATCAAGAACATCAAGTCATCTAATCCCTAAAAAAGGAACTACTCACTCATGGAAGTTGAACTACAATTAATTCTATTCTAAAGAAGCAAACCAATCTTAATCAAAATCTAAAATATCAACATGAAATAAAGAGATTAAAATCTAAAACTTCAATGAAAATCTACTAATACCTGGATTGAAAATCAAATCATACCAAAGAAAACTTGAGATTCAATGGAGACTAAAGCATTGAAGAACAAATGCCAAATTTAACTCTTGCTTAACCACCAAAACTAATCCCTAAAAGCTAAGTTAATTACACGGCAAAAACTGAGATTTCATGAGCATCAGGTCGTGCACGACCGTGCAGTTGAACCTTGCACAGTCGTGGCGAAACGAAGGAAGGAGTGCACGACTGTGCAGCTATAAGCTGCACGATCGTGCAACTTAGTTACACGACCATGCAACGTTTGCCTGCACGGTCGTTTACTCCAAGAGGGGCACTCTTACCTCTGCACGAGCAAGCTACACGACCGTACAGTTGAACCTTGCATGGTTGTGGTCTAAGGAAGGGGAGCTACACGATCGTGTAGATCTGCGCACTCGGTATTCAAATGCTCATATCTCCTTCATTTCTTAGCGGAATTGAGCATATAATATATCAAATTAAAGCTCTTAGAATAAGGAATCTTCTCAGAGTGAAATCTTTTAATAAAGTGTTATAGAAAAAGATATGAGTCTTTGAATCAGCGTATATATGCAAGAGCACTTGAAATGCTTCCAATTTTAGCCTAATTATTCATGAAAACAAATAAAACACAACATTGTTGAAGGAAACCCTGGAATAAGCTAATTCTATACTAAAAGACTAAAAATCAATGAAATAAAGTCTAAAAGTCCTGAAAGACAAGTGAAACGAAGCCGGAAAATGAGTCCAAAATGGACCGATCCAAGAGTAGCCTTAGGGTTTTTACTTAGTCTTTCGTCGTAAAGAATGTTTAACTAGTTTAGTAGATTTATGATGTTTGATCTTAGTATATTTCAAACACCAGACCAGTGTCTAGTGGTTGTAACACGACTAATCTGAAGAACAATTCAGCAGACCAGTATTTTAACAAACTGACTTACAAAATGTTTTTTAAAGAATTCGATTCTTGGATTCTTTAAAGATCTTGCACGTGGTTAAGTCAGTTTGGTAATCAATGTTAAATGCTAACAAACCCACGTATCTTTAAGAGATCATAACAAATCTTCGAGATCTTTGATCTTCGAATATATGATCCCATAATTAAAAGGGTTTAATAATTACGGTTACAAACCCTCTTGATTGGAATAATCTGGATTTTCTAACTGTCTATATATAGTAGCACTTTGTAGGGGTCGTTTTTACCCGGCCGCCTACGTCACGAGTTTGTTTGAATGCTCGTTAACGCCGTACGTGAATACAGACTAGTAGGAGTCGCCACCGTGCGTTTATACGGTCCACGGACACCGAAGAAGTACCGAAAGCCAGGAGCAATCGGCCCCATATGGTCGTGCACCAGAGGATGGGTTCGGGGACAGGTTACGAGCCAATCGTGCGTTGGGCCCGCCCGCCTGCAAGAGGTCTCTACTAGGTCTCTTTTGTAAGATCATTGTTCAATTTCAGAGCAACAAAGATAACTCAATTTAAGCCCTAATTTGCGAATTACTAAGTCGGTTCAGATTAATGCACAAATTAGCCTAAAATGATTTTGTGACCACTTTGAAATTAGTCAATATTATGACGCTAGAATGAGTCCAAAAGTCCGAATGAGAAATCAAGATTCAAATCATATAAATCACATAAAAAAGAAATTCAACATGATGATGGCATGGAAAAATGCAAACGTACCTCGAATCCCGTGCAATTAGATCATCAAAATAAAAAAAGTAAAAATGCTACATGGAATGATGCAAAAAAGAAAGCATAAAAAACAAACATGGAGATGACATGAAAATGCAAAAAACTTACGGCAACATGATTTATAAATAAAAAAAGTACTCGAATCAAAACATAGATCTGCGCGAACAGAACTACAAAATTCACATGTTATCATGATTAACGCAAATCATGGATTAAAATGAAAATTAAAATAAAATTAAGCATATTGACATTGCATAGAAAAGGGTCTCAGAAATATGTACCGGAATGTGCGGCGGTCGATTACGGCCTTAGCGTGCCAAATGCCAAGTGACAGAGTTTTGAATTGATTTTGACAGAGTTTTGAAGTGTTTTTTAGAGAGAGAATGTATAATAGAGAGAGAGTAGAAGTTGAAGTCAGAACGTTTGAATTTTGTGTTGAAAAGCTGGACAGAGGGTCGTATTTATAGGTAGACAGAGGCAAAAATCGACCCTCGGAGGACACCAGACCTGCGCCTAGGCGCAGGTCCAGTTACATGACCTGCGTTTAGACACAAATCAGTATTTGTGACCGGCGTCTAGGCGCAGGTTCTGTAATATGGACCTGCGTCTAGGCGCGGGTCCAGTTGTGTCCGGGTCGAATTTTTTGCTTATTTTGCGCGTGATTTCTCCAAGATATTATGCGATTATGATACGATTACGGGAATCATTGGATGATTACGTAATATTATCGTAATATTTGGGATTCTGGGAGATTCCTTGAGGTTCCGGAATAATCCGGGGCATTCTGGACTGTTCTCGAACCGTTTTCGGGTTTTTCGGACTATTTTGAAAAAACACGCTAAAAATGCCAAAAAATATGGAAAAATTCTAGAAAAATATAAATGAGTGAAAAGTGGAGAAAAAGCTGACGATGCAAGTGCAAAATTACTAAAATACCCCTAAAAATGGAAAATGCTTTAAAAATTCATAGAAAATAGATAAAAACTCAGAAAATTATGGAAAAAATACCAAAAATTCTAGAAAAATGTATTTAGCTTATAAAATTATTTGCTGCAATGTAAAGTGACTAAAATGCCCATTAAAATAAATATGCATGAAAAATAATAAAAATAAATTAATAAAACTCCTAAAAAATGTCCGAAAAATCATAAAACGAGTCGTGAGCCTCTAAAACACCTATAAATAGCGTGAGAGTGGTATGAGTGGGGTAAAGAGGTGGCATTTTGGCATACTAGCTCAAGACCGGACCTGTGCAACAGGGTACATTCATCATAGACCATTGGGAGCTAACTGAGGTGCCAGAATTAGGTGTCTACACACTTAATGAACAAAAACTAGCCAAGTTGTGAGACTCTCCAATACTTGATAGACCAATATTTTCGAGAGTCCAAAAAGATCAAACAGAACAGTTTACAATCTAGAAGAACATTCGAAAAAACCCAGATCTTAACTTCATCTCTTGTAAGCTTTTGAGAAGCATCTTTTGGGAGAAACTTTCTTTAATTTGTCACTAACAGAGGGGTTAGTGATTGGGAGCATTTGAGAGTTCATTTGCGAGTGCTGGTGAGTTCAAGTGCGAAACAACACTCTTGGGTTGAGAGTGATGAAGTCCGTCGTATGAGTTTACAATAGCAAATTGTACTATCTTTTGTTCTTCAGAGTTGATTAATGAAAGTTAGCAGTGAGAGCAGGAGGATGTAGGCACAGCTGCCGAACCTCTTTAAATATGTGTGTTCTTTATTTACTTTACATTTTACTATTTTAGTGTTCTAGATAATTCTGCTGCTAAACTAGTTTTATGGTTCTATCGCTAGAACCAATCAAGAAAAATTCGATAAATTAAATTTTAAAGAAACACTCAATTCATCCCCCTCTTGAGTGCTATTAGGACCTTCAATTGGTATTAGATCAAGTGCTTTTCACAAGGGTAACACCTAGAAAAGAAGATCCATGGCTTCCCACGAGTTAAGTGTAATGGGGTATGACAACAAGACACCTAAGTTTAATGGAAGGAACTATGCCTAGTGGAAAAACAGAATGAAGAACATCATCATTGGCATAGACTATGAGTGTTGGTTGGTAGTAAGGTATGGTCCGTTGCAAATCACCATCAGTGACGACTCTGGCAACACAGTTGCAAAAACAAAAGACCATTACACAAGTGCATATTTTAAGAAATTAGAGAAAAATGCAAAGGTGATGTCAATCCTTCAACAAGCTATTGGTGAAAGTGAAACAAACAGAATCTCAGCATGTATTTCAGCTAAAGAGATTTGGGACACTCTTGAACTTGCCTATGAGGGCCCCAGTAAGGTAAAACGTTCTAAGATTTATTTATTAATGTCTAAATATGAATCTTTCAATTTGAATAGAAATGAAAACATTAATGACTTTTTTGAAAGATTTATGACAATAGTAAATGATCTTAAATCTCTTGGAAAAACCTTCACTGATGAGGACTTGGTTAGAAAAGTATTAAGAAGTCTGACAGGGTCTTGGATAGCAAAGGTTACTGCAGTATATGAGGCTAATGATCTATCAACTCTTTCTCTAGAACAGTTGATTGGTTCTCCTATGACACATGAAATGTTAGTCGATTCAAAGATTGAAAAAGATCCAGTCAAGAGTATTGCAATGAAGGGAATAGTTGAAGGAGAGGATGACATTTCTATGATGGCAAAAAGATTTAAGAAACACTTTAAGGCTCAGAGGAGAAACATGAGGAACAAGGGTTTAGGAAAGCAAAGCACCTTCAACACTGGATGTTTTAAGAGTGGATAAATAGAGGTCACATCATTCGTGACTGTCCTAATTGGAAAGATAAACAGTCCAGGAAGGAAGATAAGAGAGCCTTCAAGAGAGCTATAGTAACAGCTCTGTGGGGGAAATTATGACTCCGGTTTTCATAAAGAAGAAGGAGAAACCCCTGATGACGAGAACTATATGACAACCATCCTAGAATAGAGTGGTGAACCAGTTCAGGAGAACAGTTCGATCATCACATGTGTGCCTCATGGGGAAAACAATTGGAACAACCTCTCAACAGGTAACAATTTCTAAAATCCATGAGGACATGTATGAGTATGGCAGATAGAATATGCTTGAATGCTTAGAAACAATGCTTGATCAATGTCTTGAATTGAAAGAAAAAACTAGAGAATGTGAAATATCTAATGCCAGTTGTGATCATTTGGAGGAGTTTTGTCTTAACCTGAAAAATGAAATAGCTGAATTGAAAAGCTTCACTTGATCAATGCAAGGTGGAATTGGAAACAGTTAAATCTAACACATCACATAATGTTTTATTTGATGACGAGGAAGATCTAACTGGTCCCCTGGTGAATTTCAAGCAAAACCCAGAGGACCCAATTAATCTTGATGTTGTCAAAACTAAGGTATGAACCTTAAGAAAATCTGGTCTGTTAAACAGTTTTGTCAACTTTTGGAAGAAGTTAAAAGATTTGCATAAGGAGCTTATCTTAGCCAGAACAACACAATCCACCATAGAAAATGTAAAGTCAAGCACTGAGGTCAATAGGATGATTGATGAGTATGAAGGTTAAATGTAACGACCCGCATTTTGGCAACGTTGTTTTCGAAGAAAACAACAATACGAATCATTATTAACTAGAAACTTTTATTGAATAAATTAAATAACGACAGCGGAACCTTCAAATTTAAACATTTTATTCATTGAACTTAGAATAATCCCAAAACAAAGTTAATAATGAAGTCTCCTATCAATAATAAAACTACTAAAGTCTATAAAAAATAATACAAAAAGGGTGGGACATTGTGATGAGTAGCTAAGCTACTGAACTCGCTTGCTCACATTCCCAACCACGTTTCCCCTTGAGAACTCAAACTCCAGCTTCATTACCTGAAATGGGGTCCACAATCAGTGGGGAGTAACTAGGTTGTTCCACTTAGAAGTGCAACCATAAAATACATAATAAGCGAGAACAGAGCAATCATAGCATAACAATCATAAACAAAGAGAGTTCCAACAATCATAACGATTCAATTGATAAATTAGAATCACGCAGCAGAAAACATCAACCATTCATACTTCAACCAAATCAATAAAGATAGTGGAAGACTTAGCAACAAAGACATAATAATATTAACATCATACCATAACATGCTTAACAATACCCAACTGAAAATAATAATCATACGATAACTAAATCAGATTCTAAACAACCAACCGACTCAACGGAATTCAATCATACAATTGACTCAACTACAATCCAAACAAACGATCGCCATGACCGAAGTCGATAAACACACAATCGCCAAAACCGAAGTTGATAACACATAATCGCCACGACCGAAGTCGATAAACACACAATCGCCACGACCGAAGTCGATAACGCATAATCGCCACGACCGAAGTCGATAAACACACAATCGCCACGACCGAAGTCGATAACACATAATCGCCACGATCGAAGTCGATAAACACACAATCGCCACGATTGGAGTTGATAACACATAATCGCCACGACCGAAGTCGATAAACATATATTAGACTCTTACTTAAATCAAAGCACGTAAATTGTTCAATTACTCAAAGCCACGTAATAAATCATCTAACCATCATGTAATCAAATAATCAACATATATTCATACTTAGAATTACAAGTAACAAATAAAATCCAACCTTTCATCTTAAATCATACTCGGCCATGCACGTAAAACAAGCAACAAGAATATCATGCAAGTTCAATAAGAAAACCATCATGTAAATAAAGGTCATAACTATAAGTGGTCATGCAATTCGAATAATAAAATAAAGATTCGATTTTTATACTTAAAACAATAATAGAAATAGACACTTTGATTCCAAGACTCATGGTTCACATGGCATTATCAATATTCAAACAAGAAACAATTTTAAATTTCAAGATTACATTCTAATATCGATTAAATCAAATAATCATGCTTTAAAGTTAAAGAATAAATTCAAGAACGAAATAAAAATCAATGCTTCCAAACATCAATAGGTTCGAACATCTATGAATTGGAAACAACTAAATTCTATAATAGAGAATCAAAGAAACATGCAAGTCCAAATAATAGCTTGTGAATTACATTAAATAAACATCAAATATTTACATGGAATCATAAGAAATCATCAAGAATGAAATAAAAATCAACGCTTTTATGAGTACTCGAAAATGTCGAGTGATTCATAAGCAAGAACAATAATCTTTAAGCAATTCTTTAAATCAAAACATGCAATTTAAGATCATAAATCATGAATTAACCAATAATTAATTAAATAAATCATAGCATAACATGTAAACAATTCAAGAAACATCAAAAACAAGTTTATAACATCACACGCATAATTTCACAACAAGATAAGCAATTTCAAGATTATTATTCTACAACTAGCAATCTATTCTATGAAATTATGGAAATTAATAATCCTAATTCTAAGTGGTTAGTCTAGTTACTTTAGAGATTGGAAGGCAAGAAAAGCTAAAAGAACTCGTGGCACCACACTAAACCACACGGCACACACAAGCACAATATTAGAGGTTTTTGATGGGAGTTTTTATTTGTAGTTTAGTTTTTTTTTTATTTGTAGTCTAGTTTTTATTTGTAGTTTAGAATTGGAAAAAAATAAAATAAAAACAAAGGGGCCATGTATATGGAGTAGTAATAGGAGGAGTCGAGTGATTTTAGGAGGTTTGAGAGGTGAGTGGTTAAAAATAGGATTTTTAATTAGTTAGGATAATGAATTCAAAGATAGATATTTAGATATATTATATCTAAATAATAATAATATTAATAATAATTAATAGAAATAATTCCTATCAAAGGGAGGGCCGGCCAAGGGTATTATATTGGGTCATTGGGCCCAATTTTAAGACAAAGGAGAAAAATAAGATAACACAGTCCAATCAACTGGCCTTTTGAACTTAGGATTTAGAATGCATATAAATTAACCATGAAATTTTCTGGCCCAGATTTTCGGGTTATTACTGTCACCCCTCCTTAATTAAATTTCGTCCTCTAAATTTGCTTAAGGAAGAACATATAACACATAAGCAATAAACACGGCATAAAAGCAATAAACACATCCTAACCCAGGTTACTACCCAAAGCTGCTCACACTACAGTTTCAGGGTTTTGTGATCTAAATTACGCTCTTGATTCATAAAGCACACATCTCACAGTTTACTTATGAAGAAGTAAACTTAGGATTAACCTAAAGCTCTGGTACCAACTGTAACGACCCGAATTTTGGCAACGTTGTTTTCGAAGAAAACAACAATACGAATCATTATTAACTAGAAAATTTTATTGAATAAATTAAATAATGACAGCGGAAGCTTCAAACTTAAACATTTTATTCATTGAACTTAGAATAATCCTAAAACAAAGGAAATAATGAAGTCTCCTATCAACAATAAAACTACTAAAGTCTATAAAATATAATACAAAAAGGGTCGGACATTCTGATGGGTAGCTAAGCTACTGAACTCGCTTGCTCACATTCCCAACCACGTTTCCCCTTGAGAACTCAAACTCCAGCTTCATTACCTGAAATGGGGTCCACAATCAGTGGGTAGTAACTAGGCTGTTCCACTTAGAAGTGGAACCATAAAATACATAATAAGCGAGAATAGAGCAATCATAGCATAACAATCATAAACAAAGAGAGTTCCAACAATCATAACGATTCAATTGATAAATCAGAATCACGCAGCAGAAAACATCAACCGTTCATACTTCAACCAAATCAATAAAGACAGCGGAAGACTTAGCAACAAAGACATAATAATATTAGAGAAGGTATTGTGTCAGACCAGTCCGACATAAGGTTACTGTCAGACCAGTTCAACTGGACCTGGACAAGTTTGTTGAACCTGGACACATGTTGGTAAACCTGGACATGTAATGGTAGACCTAGACGCATATTTGTAAACCTGAACACAAATTTGTAAACCTGAAAATATATTTGTAAACCTGGACACATGTTGTTGAACCTGGACACATAGTATTAAATCTGGACACATAGTTCTGAACCTGGACACATATTGTTGAATCTGGACATAAATTTGTAAACCTGATGAAACTTATTGAACCTGGAAACATATTGTTTACCCTGGACACATGGACCTGGACACATATCGTAAAATCTGGACATATATTGTTGAATCTGGACACATGTTGTTAAACCTGGACACATATTTGTAAACCTGAACACAAATTTGTAAACCTGAAAATATATTTGTAACCCTGGACACATGTTGTTGAACCTGGACACATAATATTAAATCTGGACACATAGTATTGAACCTAGACACATATTGTTGAACCTGCACATAAATTTGTAAACCTAGTGAAACTTATTGAACCTAGAAACATATTGTTTACCATGGACACATGGACCTCGACACATATTGTTAAATCTGGATATATATTGTTAAACCTGGACACATATTATTGAACCTGGACACGTTTTTTTTAGTCTGGGCATAAAAAAAATACAAGTGTCGAATGGTCCGACGGTCGGACCGTCCGACACAATACTTTCACATAATATTAACATCATATCATAACATGCTTAACAATACCCAACTGAAAATAATAATCATACGATAACTAAATCAGATTCTAAATAATCAACCGACTCAACGGAATTCAATCATACAATTGACTCAACTGCAATC
Organism: Salicornia ramosissima; assembly: GCA_951394345.1. Lineage (NCBI taxonomy): Eukaryota > Viridiplantae > Streptophyta > Magnoliopsida > Caryophyllales > Amaranthaceae > Salicornia > Salicornia ramosissima. The sequence continues at coordinate 32,507,419 of OX596237.1, forward strand.
TAAACAAACAATCGCCACGACCGAAGTCGATAACATATAATCGCCACGACCGAAGTCGATAAACACACAATCGCCACGACCGAAATCGATAACACATAATCGCCACGACCGAAGTCGATGAACACACAATCGCCACGACCGAAGTCGATAACACATAATCGCCACGACCGAAGTCGATAAACACACAATCGCCACGACCGAAGTCGATAATACATAATCGCCACGACCGAAGTCGATAAACACACAATCGCCACGACCGAAGTCGATAACACATAATCGCCACAACCGAAGTCGATAAACACACAATCGCCACGACCGAAGTCCATAACACATAATCACCACGACCAAAGTCGATAAACACACAATCGCCAAGATCGGAGTTGATAACACATAATCGCCACGACCGAAGTCGATAAACATACATTAGACTCTTACTTAAATCAAAGCACGTAAATTGTTCAATTACTCAAAGCCACGTAATAAATCATCTAACCATCATGTAATCAAATAATCAAAATATATTCATACTTAGAATTACAAGTAACAAATAAAATCCAACCTTTCATCTTAAATCATACTCGGCCATGCACGTAAAACAAGCAACAAGAATATCATGCAAGTTCAATAAGAAAACCATCATGTAAATAAAAGTCATAACTATAAGCGGTCATGCAATTAGAATAATAAAATAAAGATTCGATTTTTATACTTAAAACAATAATAGAAATAGACACTTTGATTCCAAGACTCATAGTTCACATGGCATTATCAATATTCAAACAAGAAACAATTTTAAATTTCAAGATTACATTTTAATATCGATTAAACCAAATAATCATACTTTAAATTTAAAGAATTAATTCAAGAACGAAATAAAAATCAATGCTTCCAAACATCAATAGGTTCGAACATCTATGAACTGGAAACAACTAAATTCAATAATCAAGAATCAAAGAAACATGCAAGTCCAAATAATAGCTTGTGAATTACATTAAATAAACATCAAAGATTTACATTGAATCATAAGAAATCATCAAGAACGAAATAAAAATCAACGATTTCATAAGTACTCGAAAATGTCGAGTGATTCATAAGCAAGAACAATAATCTTTAAGCAATTCTTTAAATCAAAACATGCAATTTAAGATCATAAATCATGAATTAACCAATAATTAATTAAATAAATCATAGCATACCTTGTAAACAATTCAAGAAACATCAAGAACAAGTTTATAACATCACACGCATAATTTCACAACAAGACAAGCAATTTCAAGATTATTATTCTACAACTAGCAATCTATTCTATCAAATTATGTAATTTAAAAATCCTAATTCTATGTGGTTAGTCTAGTTACCATAGAGATTGGAAGGCAAGAAAAGTAAAAAGAACTCGTAGCACTACACTAAACCACACGGCACACACAAGCACAATATTAGAGGTTTTTGATGGGAGTTTTTATTTGTAGTTTAGTTTTTTTTTTTAGTCTAGTTTTTATTTGTAGTTTGGATTGGAAAATAAGAAGATAAAAATAAAGGGGCCGTGTATATGAAGTAGTAATAGGAGGAGTTGAGTTATTTTAGGAGGTTTGAGAGGTGAGTGGTTAAAAATAGGATTTTTAATTAGTTAGGATAATGAATTAAAAGATAGATATTTAGATATATTATACCTACATAATAATAATATTAATAATAATTAATAGCAATAATTCCTTGGCCAAATAAAAGGGAGGGCCGGCTAAGGGTATTATATTGGTTCATTGGGCCCAATTTTAAGACAAAGGAGAAAAATAAGATAACACAGTCCAATCAACTGGGCCTTTTGGACTTAAGGTTTAGAATGCATATGAATTAACCACGAAATTTTCTGGCCCAGATTTTCGGGTTACATCAAATATGTGATTTATATATTGAGCTTTGTAATCACAAAGAAAAAAAAAAACAGAAAATAGTCTGCCCACAATCAGAATGAGTCTTTGGTTTCAGATCTAAGATGTAACGACCCGGAATTTTGGGCCAGAAAATTTCGCGGTTGTTAATGTTATTTAATCAGTTTTAGTCCAAAAGGCCCATTAAAATTAGACTGTGTTATTTTTAGCCCAACCTTTTCTCTTCCAAAATTGGGCCAAAGGCCCAATTTTCTTTTCCTTGTCCTCATGGCCGGCCTTCCTCTCTTTTGGCCAAATGTGTTTTTTTGTTTTAATTGAATATATGTTAATTATTATTATGGATAATTAACTAAATTAATTAATTTGAATTAATCAAATTTACTTTTTCAATTGTTGTTGTTGACCTAACTATTTTTCCTCCTCTTGTTGCTTCTCCACGGCAGCCCACTTAGGCTTAGGGTTGTGGTTTGTTTTTTTTTTATTTTTATATTCTTTATATATAGGACCCCTTCTCTCCATTTGGGTCCTATTTGTTTTTGGCTTTCTTAAACCCTAAAGAAATCTTTTCCTTCCTCCCTTACCTTCAAAAAGTCGAACTACCCTCATACCTTGGATTAATTTAGCGATCTCAGGTAACTAGCTTTCTTATTTAATTTTTAGGTAGCTAATCACATAGTTAATTAGGGATTAAAATCATGAAAATTGTAGGAATTTAATTATTGTTGTTGATTATGTTTTACGTGAGATAGCCGAGTAGTATAGAGTAGCTTTAGTTATTTGTTTTATCTTGATTGATTATTTCATGTCATGATGTTTTATGATCCTTGTTTATAAAACTTGATTGACTTTTGTGAAATCATGAAGTTCTTGGAACCGTCCTTGTCTTCTTGCTGTGCGAACCAAGTATGGATTTTTTTTGGTTGTTTTATGATCAAATCTTGATTGTATAATATTAATCTAGTTGCATGACAATTCTGATTTAATTATTTTATCACTCGAAACTTTGTATAAATAATCTTAGATATTGGTTCTTGATTTCTTCTTTAATGTCGAGTGTCATGATATTTGTGTAATGAATTTTCGTAATGTTTCTTGAATATTTTTAAGCATGATTATGATGTATTTTTAATTAATAAAATTTATATCATGTATATTTCTAAAAATCTACTTACTCTCGGGATTTTCCCGAGTGAGCTAAAGATTAAAGAAAAGATTAAAAGTATTATTTTTGTTTTCTTGATTATAAATGCCGTGTGATAAAGCATGATTAAATTGAATCTTGATTCTTGATTTTAATCATGTTAAATGATGTTAAGTATGAATGTTATGATATTTAAATTAATTATTTGTTGTTGATTGAATTTACATAATTTATTGAATAATTTTGGTATAATTGGTATAAGTTGTCGAGTGATTAAAAATAAGGGAAAATAGAATTTTATTCATAATTTGGGTAATTTTAGTAATTAATTCGATTAATTAAATTAAATTAGGAATTTGATTAATTATTGGTTAATATGTTGAAAATGCCGTGTGGAAAAAGTCATATTTAGTTAATTTTGACTTATTAATAATTTAGGGATTATTAATAATAAAATTTACGGATAAATAATTATTTAGGGATAAGTTGTAAAGTGTAGGAAATAAAAGGAACAATAATACTGATATTATTTTCATTAGGGCCGAATGGTAGTAGTGTAATAATATAATTATATTTTGGATATTGTTACAATTTAATGTATAATGTTAAGGTTAATATCCGGAAGGATAGGGATATAAGTATATGAATATTTAAGGAATAGTATATGTTATAAGAATGAAGTGCATAAGATATTATTAGGGATAAGAAAGGAAACAGAGTAATAGCTATACATGTCATGTTTCGGTCTCTGGCTAGGAAAGACTTGGTATTTAAGGTGGCCAATATACGTGCCGCACCTCTCTTTCCTGGGACTCCGAACATTTCATTTCCTATTACGGTCACCTAGTATTATCCTAATATATGATATGATTAAATTAAATGAAGATATAAGATACAATATGGACGCCCACCTGATGATACACGAGTCGTTAGTGGGTTAAGTCAGAGCCACTGCTCAATGGGACGAACACACGAGTTCCCCCGAGTAGTTTTGGATCTTAGGACATGTAGTCGTCTGGTAGTGGTACACGAGCCGCTACTAGGAGTTATGGCCATAGCTTAGGCTTAGTGGTGAAACACGGGATCCGCTACGGGTTGAGTACACGAGCTCCTCCCGGCATGTTCTAGGAAGTTATGGTGAAACACGAGATCCATAACGAGTTATAGTGACCGGTCCAACAAAGATGTTATGTTATGATCATACGATTGATATGTTAAGATGAAATCATAAGATGAAGTATAAGATGATTTCAAAAGATGATAAGACATGTTATGATCTAATATGATAAGAAAGACATGATATGATATGATTAAGATATGATTTATGATGATATGATATGATTATGATAAGATTTATATGATGAAGGGAATGTGATGAAATTACGATTAAGATTTAATAATGATATAATTTATGAAGGGTTAAGTATAAGTTCAGGATTGAGTTCATTTAAGAAGTATAATATAAAGTATAAGCTTAGTATATTGTAAGACTTCCGCTGTGTATTTTCCTGAATTTATACGGATATGTACGTGTGTATGTATATACGGATGATGTATGTATTTTGGTGTGTATTCTAACCGTATTTGCAGGGTTGATTATACGTATTTTATACGTAATTATACGTATTCTAACCGTATTTCTGCAGGGGTATTTATACGTATTTTTATACGTATCTGTATACGTATTTTTTTATATACGTATTTGTACACGTATTTTTATACGTACTTTTATACGTATTCTTATACGTACGATTATATGGAATTTGTGCATCTTTGTGTAAAGCATGTATTAAATCTTTTACAGTTTTTATGATGTCTTTCTATGATATTATGTGTTTGGTGGTCCCTCGATTAAATGGGACAGCCTAGTTACTCGCCACTGACGGTGGACCCCCCCCCCCCAGTTTCAGGTGATGTTGCAGCAGATTAGAGCGGGCTTCGCCGGATGGGCTTGAGAGTTTAGGCCTTTGTTCTTAAGTTTCTAGTATTTCCAGAACAATTTAACATTTATTAGTTTATTATTTGATCCCAGCATGTTGGGACAGTATTTTCAGACATTTGATGTAATAACAGTTAGTGGTTTTATTATGGATTCTAGCAGCTATAATTAATAAAAGTTAATTCTTTCACTTATAATGTTGATTTATTGTTTAATTAGTTAAGTAATGATCCGAATGTCGATTTCCCTTCGTAAATCGACAAGCTTAAAAGTCGGGTCGTTACAGTTGGTATCCGAGCTAAGGTTTGACCCTAAGTTACTTCTTCATAAGTAACTTTGTAAGATGAGCGCTTTATGAACCCGAGCGAACCCTAGCCTAATATGGAAACCTTAGAAGAGAGAAACCATGGGTAGTAGCCTGGGTTAAGACGTTTTATCGCTTCGTTTCCGCGTTGTTGCCGTTTCGTGTGCCGTTCGTGTGCTGACTTGTCTTTGTTTTCAGGATGTCGACCCCTAGAACTCCGAACTTCCGTCTTCGTCGTCGCAACTTGGAGGATGCAATCCTCACTTTGGCTCAGAACAGCGTCCGGGCTCAGGGTAATCAGTCGACTTTTGACCGCATAGCCCGACTTCGTCCTCCGACTTATGATGGTGCAGCTGACCCAACCATCCTCGAAAATTGGATTCGAGAGATTCGTAAGATGTTCGACGTCTTAGCTTGCCCCGCAGCTGAACGGGTCCCCATAGCTACGTTTTACCTTCAGGGTGAGGCAGACAACTGGTGGAGTACACTCCGGTCTAACCCCGACACAGATCTGAATCTGAGTTGGGAAGACTTCACCAAGAGGCTGCAAGATCGTTTCTACCCCGAGGAGCTTAAGTGGCAGAAACAAGAGGAATTCCTCACATTCATCCAAGGTAATCTGTCCGTCCAGGCTTATACGGACAAGTTCACCGAGCTCTCCAGGTTCGCATCAGCAGTGATTCCTTCTGAAGCCGAGCGAGTTAAGAGGTACATCAAGAAGTTGAACTCCAGCATCCGGGTTCATGTGGTTAGCAGCAGGGTGAAGACCTTCCAGGAGGCGTATGAGGTGGCTCTCGAGGTACAGTCTTCAGTCTCTGATGGAGATACCGGGAAGAAGAGGGTTACTCCGGTTTCAGCTCCAGCTCCATCACCAGCTCTAGTCAAGAAGGCCAGGTTCGAGTCTACTCCAGAGCCTGAGCGGAGTGCTCAGCCAATCCCCAGTCAAGGCCCAAGGATCTGTCAGGGCTGCAAGAAGGAGGTTCACCCGGGTAAGAGGTGTGACGGGACTCCTATTGTGTGCTACAAGTGCGGTGAAGCAGGCCACAAGTCCTTTCTCTGCCCTAAGAAGCGTCCAGAGGCAACGGTTAGCCAGGCACCGATTAGAAACAGAGTTTTCTGCATGACTCAGGAAGAGGCCAAGGCTCAACCAGATGTGGTCTCGGGTACTCTCCTTGTCCGAGTTTTAATCTTTATGTCTAATCGATGCAGGTGCTTTTGTGTTTATTTTTCTGTGTGTGTTATTTGAGCTTCTTTAAGTAAATTTCGAGGACGAAATTTATTTAAGGAGGGGTGATTGTAACGACCCGGAATTTTGGGCCAGAAAATTTCGCGGTTGTTAATGTTATTTAATCAGTTTTAGTCCAAAAGGCCCATTAAAATTGGACTGTGTTATTTTTAGCCCAACCTTTTCTCTTCCAAAATTGGGCCAAAGGCCCAATTTTCTTTTCCTTGTCCTCATGGCCGGCCTTCCTCTCTTTTGGGCCAAATGTGTTTTTTTGTTTTAATTGAATATATGTTAATTATTATTATGGATAATTAACTAAATTAATTAATTTGAATTAATCAAATTTACTTTTTCAATTGTTGTTGTTGACCTAACTATTTTTCCTCCTCTTGTTGCTTCTCCACGGCAGCCCACTTAGGCTTAGGGTTGTGGTTTGTTTTTTTTTTATTTTTATATTCTTTATATATAGGACCCCTTCTCTCCATTTGGGTCCTATTTGTTTTTGGCTTTCTTAAACCCTAAAGAAATCTTTTCCTTCCTCCCTTACCTTCAAAAAGTCGAACTACCCTCATACCTTGGATTAATTTAGCGATCTCAGGTAACTAGCTTTCTTATTTAATTTTTGGGTAGCTAATCACATAGTTAATTAGGGATTAAAATCATGAAAATTGTAGGAATTTAATTATTGTTGTTGATTATGTTTTACGTGAGATAGCCGAGTAGTATAGAGTAGCTTTAGTTATTTGTTTTATCTTGATTGATTATTTCATGTCATGATGTTTTATGATCCTTGTTTATAAAACTTGATTGACTTTTGTGAAATCATGAAGTTATTGGAACCGTCCTTGTCTTCTTGCTGTGCGAACCAAGTATGGATTTTTTTTGGTTGTTTTATGATCAAATCTTGATTGTATAATATTAATCTAGTTGCATGACAATTCTGATTTAATTATTTTATCACTCGAAACTTTGTATAAATAATCTTAGATATTGGTTCTTGATTTCTTCTTTAATGTCGAGTGTCATGATATTTGTGTAATGAATTTTCGTAATGTTTTTTGAATATTTTTAAGCATGATTATGATGTATTTTTAATTAATAAAATTTATATCATGTATATTTCTAAAAATCTACTTACTCTCGGGATTTTCCCGAGTGAGCTAAAGATTAAAGAAAAGATTAAAAGTATTATTTTTGTTTTCTTGATTATAAATGCCGTGTGATAAAGCATGATTAAATTGAATCTTGATTCTTGATTTTAATCATGTTAAATGATGTTAAGTATGAATGTTATGATATTTAAATTAATTATTTGTTGTTGATTGAATTTACATAATTTATTGAATAATTTTGGTATAATTGGTATAAGTTGTCGAGTGATTAAAAATAAGGGAAAATAGAATTTTATTCATAATTTGGGTAATTTTAGTAATTAATTCGATTAATTAAATTAAATTAGGAATTTGATTAATTATTGGTTAATATGTTGAAAATGCCGTGTGGAAAAAGTCATATTTAGTTAATTTTGACTTATTAATAATTTAGGGATTATTAATAATAAAATTTACGGATAAATAATTATTTAGGGATAAGTTGTAAAGTGTAGGAAATAAAAGGAACAATAATACTGATATTATTTTCATTAGGGCCGAATGGTAGTAGTGTAATAATATAATTATATTTTGGATATTGTTACAATTTAATGTATAATGTTAAGGTTAATATCCGGAAGGATAGGGATATAAGTATATGAATATTTAAGGAATAGTATATGTTATAAGAATGAAGTGCATAAGATATTATTAGGGATAAGAAAGGAAACAGAGTAATAGCTATACATGTCATGTTTCGGTCTCTGGCTAGGAAAGACTTGGTATTTAAGGTGGCCAATATACGTGCCGCACCTCTCTTTCCTGGGACTCCGAACATTTCATTTCCTATTACGGTCACCTAGTATTATCCTAATATATGATATGATTAAATTAAATGAAGATATAAGATACAATATGGACGCCCACCTGATGATACACGAGTCGTTAGTGGGTTAAGTCAGAGCCACTGCTCAATGGGACGAACACACGAGTTCCCCCGAGTAGTTTTGGATCTTAGGACATGTAGTCGTCTGGTAGTGGTACACGAGCCGCTACTAGGAGTTATGGCCATAGCTTAGGCTTAGTGGTGAAACACGGGATCCGCTACGGGTTGAGTACACGAGCTCCTCCCGGCATGTTCTAGGAAGTTATGGTGAAACACGAGATCCATAACGAGTTATAGTGACCGGTCCAACAAAGATGTTATGTTATGATCATACGATTGATATGTTAAGATGAAATCATAAGATGAAGTATAAGATGATTTCAAAAGATGATAAGACATGTTATGATCTAATATGATAAGAAAGACATGATATGATATGATTAAGATATGATTTATGATGATATGATATGATTATGATAAGATTTATATGATGAAGGGAATGTGATGAAATTACGATTAAGATTTAATAATGATATAATTTATGAAGGGTTAAGTATAAGTTCAGGATTGAGTTCATTTAAGAAGTATAATATAAAGTATAAGCTTAGTATATTGTAAGACTTCCGCTGTGTATTTTCCTGAATTTATACGGATATGTACGTGTGTATGTATATACGGATGATGTATGTATTTTGGTGTGTATTCTAACCGTATTTGCAGGGTTGATTATACGTATTTTATACGTAATTATACGTATTCTAACCGTATTTCTGCAGGGGTATTTATACGTATTTTTATACGTATCTGTATACGTATTTTTTTATATACGTATTTGTACACGTATTTTTATACGTACTTTTATACGTATTCTTATACGTACGATTATATGGAATTTGTGCATCTTTGTGTAAAGCATGTATTAAATCTTTTACAGTTTTTATGATGTCTTTCTATGATATTATGTGTTTGGTGGTCCCTCGATTAAATGGGACAGCCTAGTTACTCGCCACTGACGGTGGACCCCCCCCCCCCAGTTTCAGGTGATGTTGCAGCAGATTAGAGCGGGCTTCGCCGGATGGGCTTGAGAGTTTAGGCCTTTGTTCTTAAGTTTCTAGTATTTCCAGAACAATTTAACATTTATTAGTTTATTATTTGATCCCAGCATGTTGGGACAGTATTTTCAGACATTTGATGTAATAACAGTTAGTGGTTTTATTATGGATTCTAGCAGCTATAATTAATAAAAGTTAATTCTTTCACTTATAATGTTGATTTATTGTTTAATTAGTTAAGTAATGATCCGAATGTCGATTTCCCTTCGTAAATCGACAAGCTTAAAAGTCGGGTCGTTACATGAGATTAGAATTTGCAGATTTGAAAAGTGATTTTAAATCCTTAGATGAAAAAAACAATCGTCTAATCAAGATTCTTAAAACCAAAGAACATGAGCTACAAAATAGTCAAAAACTTGTGGACAAACTGTTAAAGGTAGAAAAGAATTTAAGTCAAGTTCTGTCTCTAAAGAGCAATTAAGGTAAGGTTGGTCTAGGGTGCACTAGAAGAAAAACTAAACATAACTGGTCACCTAGAGAGACCACCTGGTTAAATGAGTTTAAGAAGGGTAAATATGTGACTGCCAAGGACATATATGTTTGTTATCACTGTGGTAAAGGTGGTCACATAACTGATGATTGCATCCACAAGAAAAGGAGCAAGGAAGGAAACACTAAACATGTTAAAAAGGTCTGGGTTAGGAAGAACCAGTCTGAGTTAACTGTTTGTGAACAGGGACCTAAACCAGTTTGGGTTCCTAGGACTAATGTTTGATCTGATTTTGCAGGGCAAATTGAAAGGAGATACCCAGTAGTATTTGGACAATGATTGCTCAAGACACATGTCTGGACATAAAGAACAGTTCCTTTCACTTTTAGCCTATGATGGGGGAAGAGTACCATTTGGGGAGAACAGTAAGGATAGAAACACTTGGACATTGTTTCTATCCTCAAAGGATGAGACTTTTGAAGAGTTTGAAGCCGTGATCAAACTAGTACTGAACCAGTTGAGCACTACACTGGTTGCCATAAGATCAGACCATGGTACTGAGTTTGACAATGCAAGCTTCATTGAGTTTTGTAGAGAAAATGGAGTAAGTCACAACTTTTCAGCCACAAGAACACCTGAACAGAATCGAGTAGTTGAGAGGAAGAACAGAACATTGGAGGAGATGGCCAGAACAATGTTGATTGAAAGTGGTCTCCCCAAAGGTTTTTTGGAAGAAGTTATACATACAACTTGTTATATTCTAAATAGAGCCTTGTTAAGACCATTGGTAAAGAAAAACCTTATGAATTTCTAAAGGGTAGAAAACCCAATATTGCAAACCTAATATTTTTTGGATGTAGATGTTTTGTGTACTATAATGGGAAAGAAAAACTTGATAAATTTGACCCTAGAAGTGAAGGAGTTTTTCTTGGATACTCTCCATACAACAAAGGTTATAGAGTTTTCAATATGAGAACACTGTGTGTTGAGGAGAGTGTTCATGTTATTTTTTGATGAATTTAACATTTTCTCTGAGATTTCACAAGTAACACATGATGACTCCATTGGTTTAATGGAATTCACTGGAGAACAGCCAACTGGTCAAGGCACTGATGACCTTATAGAACCAAGCTCACCTAATGTGCCTCAAAATCTGAATGGAGAAGAGCCTGGAGGAGATTAAGGAGACTCAGATCAGAATCAGGTAAACAACTCAGGGGGAACTGGAGATCCTGATCCCAATCCAACTGAGTTACAGGTAAGAGAGTCTAATTAGGAAGTTGAGCAAGTGTTTCCCCATGGAGAAAACTAGTCTGCTTCATCTGAGGGGGAATACATGCCATCTGGTTCTAATGAAGGAAATGCACAATTGAATCAAATTTTTAAAAGTTTCCAATACTCATGTTCTCATCCCATTGAGCAAATATTGAATGACATCAACAAAGGGATTCAAACTAGAAGATCTGTTTACTAAAACTTTTGTGCATCTTCCTTATTCTTGTCTAACATAGAACCAGCTGATATTAAAACAACACTTCAGGATCCAGATTGGGTCATAGCTATGAAAGATGAATTGCACATGTTTGAAAGAAACTGTGTGCGGCATCTTGAGCCTAGACCCAAAGGAAGATCTGTGATTGGTACCAGGTGGGTTTTTAGAAACAAACTTGATGACCTAGGTACCATAGTTAGAAATAAGGCTAGACTAGTGGTGTAAGGATACAATGAACACGAAGGTATCGACTATGAAGATACCTTTGCACTAGTAGCCATACTAGAAGCAATTGGACTTCTAATAGCCTTTGCTGCACACATGAACATGAAACTATTTCAAATGGATGTCAAGACAACATTCTTGAATGGATATTTGAAAGAGGAAGTGTTTGTGGAACAACCACCTAGTTTCACTAATTCACAGTTCCCTGGTTATGTTTTTAAGTTGGACAAAGCTTTGTATGGTTTAAAACAAGCTCCTAGAGCATGGTATGAAAGGTTGTACAACTTCTTGATGAAAAATGAGTATATCAGAGGAACAGTGGATAAGACCTTGTTTACTAAAAAAAAAGGGTCCGACCTGATTGTAGTCCAAATATATGTTGATGACATACTGTTTGGTGCTACAAATCAGAGATTATGTAATGAGTTTGCTAATCTTATGCAGAGTGAGTTTGAAATGAGCATGATGGGAGAATTTGGTTTCTTCCTTGGCCTATAGATCAAGCAAACAGATGAAGGAATCATGATACATCAGCAAAAGTACCTTCTGGAACTTCTAAAGAAGTATGACATGCAGAACAGTAAGGCATATGATACACCTTTTTCAACTCCCACAAAGCTTGATATAGATGACAAAGGAACAGTTGTGGATCCTGCACTGTTCAGAGGCATGATTGGATCACTATTGTATCTCACTGCCAGTAGACCAGATATTATATTTTCTGTAGGGTTATGTTTCAGGTTTCAGAGTACCCCTAAGGAATCACATTTGAAAGCAGTAAGAAGAATTCTCAGGTATTTGGTAGGTATCGATAATTTATGTTTAAGGTATCCAAGAGGTATTACAGTTGAACTGGTTGGATACACTGATGCTGATTATGCAGGTTTCTTGGTTGACAGAAAAAGTACTTCAAGTATGCACACTTTATGGGATCATGTTTATGGGATATATTGCAGCTGCTGCTTGTTGTTCTCAACTGCTTTGGGTAAAGAGTCAATTGAAAGACTTTGAAGTGTTGTCAGATAGAGTCCCTGTCTTCTGTGACAACACTAGTGCCATTAACATTTCCAAAAATCCAGTCCAGCACTAAAGACCAAGCACATAGAGATAAGACATCATTTCCTAAGGGATAATGCTGAAAAGGGTCTAGTTGAGTTGCAATTCTACAAAAGTGAGGATCAGATTGCTGATATTTCACTAAACCATTAAGTAGAATTTCTTTTTGTAGGCTTAGGTTGCTTTTAGGACTTATCAGAATTAAAAAGTAGGACTTTACTGAGATATAGGTCAAGGTTCTTTTAGCCAGACTATAGGTAATAAAAATTGGTCTAATTGGTTAAAAAGGCTTCTTATGACTAAATCATTTCTTTTGGCTAGATTAATGTTCATGGGTGTATGGATTGCTTGCATAAACATTGTTGTTTCTATTTGTTATATCATGATGCATGAACAGGTGAGTTGTCTAAGTTTCCTAGAACAGTTGAACTGTGTAGTGATTTGAACTAGTACAGGTGAACAGCAGAATACTACAGATATGTTTTTGTTAGCTTTTGACAAAAATTAAAATAAGTATTTTATTCCTTCTGTAAGGGATAAGTACATTGGTAGTTGGTTTTTTCATTATTTAGGCATGCATGAGTGATGGAAGGAAACTTCCACACGTGCCTTTGACTTAGTGACAGTTAAGGAAGTTATTGAACTTTCTTTTGAACTTCTTTCATTTGTAACTGACCACTACTCCCACTTCCCTCATTTATTTTGCTTCACCTTCATTATATTACTCTACACTTAGGCTATTTCATAATCTCTCTCACTTCATTTTATCTTGAATTCAAAATCTTCATCTCTCAAAAATCTCTGCAAGTCCAAGATAGGAAAATGGTGAGAACAAAGGGACCAGCTAAGGCCAAGAAGAAGGGTAGTTCAGGGAATGCATCTTCATCACCCTTTGTAGCAGAATCTGATAGCTCGATTGACAAGGGAAATGTGTCAGATGTAGCAATTGCTCAAGTGACTATGCAACAGACACAAAAACCATCTTCAACCACAAAAACCTCCACCACAATATCAACCTCAACCACCAAATCCAATTCATTACCAACTGATAAAACTGTCGAAACTGAAACCTAATTTCTCCCACTCCTATCTCCATAATACCTCCGTCCATTGAACTCACATCACCTCAAACCACTCAAAATGAACCCTCAACCGAATATGAAGTTTAGGGGAACAACAAGTTCACACTGTTCAAGCTGGCAGAATTGTGTCAAAAACCCTAGAGAAGATTTCTGAGGAAATTGAGGAAGACAATCAGGAGGATGATCAATAGGATGAATCTGTGTAGGCTGAAGAGAAGGATTTGAAGGAGAAAAGTATCGTGGAAGAGCCAAAAGTGGCTGAAGAAGAAGAAGTTCAGATTGTAGGTGAGGCAAAGGGTCCTCTAGTTCATGTAATAAGCTGAAGGTTTACTAGATTTGGCAGCGTAGTCAAACAGGAGATTTCTCACTCTCCAAAGGTCACACCCACTAAAAGTGTGAAGAGGAAAACACATGCTGCCAAAATAGCCAAAGGTAAATCTACTGTTTCTATTACTGTTTCTGATAGGAATATTATGTCTGGTTGTGGATGTGAGGAAGGATATTTTGATATGTCTGCTTTGTCTAAAGTTAAGGAAATTTTATAATTTCAGGGTTGGATGGGATTGTTTAAAACTGCTAGAAATGCTTATGTAGAGGATATTAGGGTATTCTATGAGAATTTCGAATTATGCACTGATATGAAGGTATTCTATGAGAATTTGGAATTATGCCCTGATATTAGGGTATTCTATGAGAATCTAAAGAAGATGCAGAGGTTTCTGAAGATGATGATGAATTCTATGATCCAGATGGCCTTCTTATTCCCCTTTCCCATTCTACTAATTCGCCTTTAATATTTTTGTTTTCCCTACCTTATTACAAAATAATTTATCTGTAATTTGGTTTCCTATCATACTCTACTGGTTTGTCTTGCTAACTCTTTGAACTGTTTTTGGGATAGTGAGTTGATGGCTCACTAGTGACTGTTGACAGGTTTAAGATTTTCGTTGTATGGCCTACCTTTTGGATGAATGCATAAAATTTGCTTGCTTTACTTGTCTGTGATTATTTTTTTAAATGATGCCAGAAAGGGGAAATTAGGTCATATTTCAAGTTTTGATAAAGCCAAATGAGACTAGTAGAATAAACCTTAGTCTTATCACTAGTACAGAAGCCTAAGTGTTTAGTACAGTCTGAGAAAATAGTTCTGGTTAGTTAATTAGTTGAGTTAATAAAAGTTTTCTTTTTACAGCTGTTCTGGATAGTTGTTCTCATGGCTAGATTTTTGCAACTTTCAGGATAGTTGTTCTTAGTCCTAAAATAAGTTGAAATAGTTAGTTATTTCACTTAGAATTTAGGAATTTTGATTTAGTTAGTTATTTTCTTTTTGAGTCTGAAAATTAAAAAATTTAAAAATAGTTCCATGTGTTTTGAAGCCTTCTGTGACTAACCTGTTTATTGTGGGAAAAACTTCAAAAGGCTTGTCATCATCAAAAAGGGAGAATTTGTTGAGTCCCTTGATGTTTTGAGTGATGACAAACAGATGAGTCAAACAAGTGTGACAAACAGGTGTCACAAAAAACTGTTAAAAACAGTTGATAGGAAAAGTTGTTATTAAATGAGTTTATGCAGTTGTTCTGAAAACAACTGAGGTATACTGCTCTTGTGTTACTCATTCTGAGTAATATTACCTTTAATGTCATATATTGTATTGTGCATGTTTGACATACAGGTATTCCAGTACTTGAGACATGTAGAACCGCTTTCATCAAAACTGGAGTGTGCTAATAATGGAGAATCAAAGTGTCCAAGTAGTGAAGAACATGAATACTGAAGAGTAGCCTTAGTGTTTTTACATATTCTTTTTGTTGTAAAGAATGTTTAAGTAGTATAGTAGATTTGTGATGTTTTGTAATAACCCGAAATTCTGGGCCAGAAAATTTCGTGGTTAATTATTATTATTTGAATATTCTAAGTCCAAAAGGCCCAATCATTTGGACTATTTAATTCTTATTTCCTTTTCTTGTTTTAAAATTGGGCCCAAAGACCCAATTACCCCCTCTCTTGGCCGGTCCTCCCTATTATTGGCCAAGGATTATTTTTGATTTTAATTAATTATTATTATTAGATATAATATTTATTCTATATCTAAAATCTTCAATTTTTATTTTAAATGGTCAACTAAATTAAAAGCCCTATTTTTAACTAACCTATTTCTAGGTCTCCTAAAGTTGACCCTTCTCCCTATTACTACTCAAAACTCACGGCCCCCTCTCTCTTCTATTTAGTTATTTGTTTCTTTTGTTCTTTATAATTATATAGGGAACAAAACTCATATTATTTTATCCTAACTTCAGAAACTCTAAAATTCTAAATTTATTCTCAAATTTCACAAAATACTCTTGAAGGGCCGTGTATAGTTCAAACCCTAAACAAGAATTTTCTCCTTGTTTTCTTCCTAATTCAAGGTAACTAGACTATCCCCCTTGAATTTGGTATTAGTTTATCATATAGTTAATTAAGATTAAACTAGGAAATTGATTGAATTAGTATCATGATAGGGTTAATTTATTCGAACCATATGTTGATGAATGTTCATATTGTTCTTGATATTATTACTTAATCTTTAATGAATCTTTATTGTTTTAATCAATTCTATGCATGGTTTATGAACTTAAATTACATGTTTTAATTAGAATAAATTGCATGATAATCTTGAATTTTGTTCTTGAATATGCATGTGCTTGTCGAGTGTCTAGCATGATTTTATGATTTATTTTATGATGTTTTCTTGATGTAAAATCATGATCTTGAATTATTTAATTGCCTAATTAAAGTCTTGAAATAAATTTAAAACTTTGTTTTAATTCTTTAAATTTTCGAGTGGCACAAGAATAATAAAAGAATTAAAGATTCAATTTTTCTTGTTCAATTATATTCCTAACCTTAATTTATTAATTAATCTTTAATTTAAAAGTAATTTAATTATGATATATTAGGTTCTTGAATTTAATCTTGATCTTGTTTTATTCTATGATTGGCCGAATATTTTAAGAGTATAAAAGCTTGATTTTTTATCCATGTTTAGTTATAAACTCATGATTTATGGTTAGTTCATGAATTTATAATTTATATAACTGATTTAATAATTAAAAGAAAAATTTGCCACTAACCACCTAATAAGTACAAAAAGTTGTGAACAACTACCATATTTTTTTTTATTAAATTTAACTACCAATTAAGTGCCAAAAAGTTGCAAACCACCACCCATTTTTAACACCATTAACCTAAATCACAATTAAATCTTAATTTAACCACTTAAATCTTAATTAAACCTTAATTAATCTTAATTAACACTTTTTATTAAAAAAAATAGAAAAATAAAAAGAAAATCTGGAAAATCTGGGGGAGGGGGAGGGGTGGTTAAGGGTTTTTTTTTTTCTAATTTTCCAGATTTGTTTTCTTTTTTTTAAATAAAAAGTGTTAATTAAGATAAATTAAGGTTTAATTAAGACTTAAGTGGTTTAATTAAGGTTTAATTGTGATTTGAGTTAACGGTGTTAAAAATGGGTGGTGGTTTGCAACTTTTTGGCACTTAATTGGTAGTTAAATTTAATAAAACAAAATTATGGTAGTTGTTCACAACTTTTGGTACTTATTAGGTGGTTATTGGAAAAATTTTCTAATTAGAAACATGATAATAAATTATGGAAATAATTTATAAATTTCGAGTGATGTATTGTTGTGATGGCCGAGTATTAAAATATTAAAAAGGATGAATTTTGATCTTGTTTCGTCTACTGTTTTGGTAATTTAAAGTTAATCCATGATTTTATTATTTATCTATTAGGTTTCAATGATTTATCCTTGATATTGTGTCTTATATTTTTAAAGTGTCAATTTTTATTATTTAACCTAAGTGTTTCGAATGATGCAGGGATGGAAAAGGATATTTTTATCATGAATTATGATAATTGATGATTATTATATTGGTTTGATGATTTATTTGTTTTATTGAATTATTTGTGTGATTGTTTAAAAAGAATTGAAATTAATTATTTATGTTGCTTATTGCAAAAATGTCGAGTGATATGAGTAATATTATGATCAATTTAATTTAATTTTTGGCTTATAATAGTTTTAGTTTATGATTTAGGGATTTAATATAATTAAATTAAAGGAACAAAAGGAAACAAGAAGATAAGTTGTAATAATAAGGAAAAGGAATTGACTTTGATAAGAATAAGATGATAAGATGTTATTGGTCTCACGATGGCCATGTTGATAAGATAAGATAAGAAGTGGACGCCTGTTTGGTGATAATGGGTCACCAGATTAGGTTAAGTCGAAGCCACTGCCCTATTGTGGTCTCTGGGCAGTTCTGGGTTCTAAGATGTGTACTCGTCTAAGTAGTAGTACACGGGTTACTATTTAGGGGTTATGGCCATAAATTAGACTTAGCTCTTGCAAAGGAGAGCTACAGGTAGAATACACGGGTTCTCCCGACGCATTTTAGGAAAGTTGGGATGTACACGGGCATCCTTACGAGCTATAAGGACCGGTGCATGAACTTAAGAAGATGGTTAAAAGATGGGATTCGGGAAATAATATGATAAGATAAGTATTCTACGGGTTGGTATATTGTTTATGTACTATTATGTTACTTATGTACTTAATTACGTATTTATTTATATATTTATTCGTGCATTATTATATGTATGAAATGTTAAGTCTTTCGCTGCATATGTCTGATATGTATGTATTTATGTACGTATATGTATGTATTTATGTACGTATATGTATGTATTTATGTACGTTTATGTATGTATTTTTGTACGTTTATGTATGTATTTTAATACGTTTATGTATGTATTTTTATACCTTTATGTATGTATTTTTGTATGTTTATGTATGTATTTTTATACGTTTATGTATGTATTTTTATATGTTTATTCATGTATTTTTGTACGTAGATTCACGTATTTTTGTACGTTTATCTTGGTTGATTATATGATATTATATGGTGTACGGTTCCACATTTAAGTGGGACAACGTAGTTACTCGCCACTGACGGTGGACCCCCCCATTTCAGGTGATGATGCAGAAGAATAACTAGGCTATCGCATGGGTCGGGTTGTGTGTTTGTTTATTTGCAAGTTTTTTAGAGGAAAACCCGGACTTTATGCCATTTCTGTTTATTCATTATTTAGAGTTTACCCAGCCTGTTGGGTCTAGACTTCTTATGTATTGGTTTTGGTAGTTATTTTGGATTTTGGACATTTAATCTTTCCATTAAATAATAAAATAAATTCTTGAACTTAATAATGTTTTAATATGTTTTATGATTTTCGTGCGTGTATGATTATGCTAACCAAGTCATTATTTTGTAGCATGTCGACCCCGGAACGTAACTCACGATTTAGGCGCCGAGCTTTAGAGGATGCTATCCTCACCCTAGCTCAGAGAGGCGTCCAACCGTCGAGCAGCCAGTCTTCGTTTGATCGAGTTGCGCGACTTCGACCTCCGGTCTACGATGGGGCAGCAGATCCAACCGTTCTCGAGAATTGGATTTGAGAAATGCGGAAGTTGTTTGATGCTCTTGTGTGTTCCGAGCAGGAAAGAGTCCTGATAGCATCTTACTACTTGAGGGGCGAAGTTGATAACTGGTGGAGTGCCTTGCGGGCCAACCCCGAGACAGAACTAGTCTTGGACTGGAAAGACTTCACCAAGAAGATCCAGGATCGGTTCTATCCTGATGAGCTGAGGTGGAAGAAGCAGGAAGAATTCCTCACGCTCACTCAAGGCAGCATGTCCGTTCAGGCTTACACGGACAAGTTCACAGAGCTTTCTCGGTTCGCCACTGCAGTCATTCCTTCTGAAGCCGAGAGAGTGAAGAGGTACATAAAGAAGATGAACCCTCGCATTCGGGTTCATGTGATTAGTAGCGGAGCAACAACCTTCCAGAGGGCGTATGAAGTGGCTCTGGAAATTCATGCGTCAGTCGCCGAGGAGGAAACAGCTAAGAAGAGGGTGTCTTCGGTTCCAGCGCCAGCAAAGAAGCCTCGGTTCGAGTCTACTCAGAAGCCTTAGCAGAGTGCTCAACCAGCTCCCAGTCAAGGCCCGAGAATTTGTCAAGGCTGCAAGAAAGAGCATCACCCGGGCAACAGATGTGACGGGTCACCGATCGTGTGCTTTGAATGCGGTCAGGAAGGTCACAAGTAGGTGTTCTGTCCTAAGAAGCACCCAGCTGCAACAAGTAGTCCGGCACCGATAAAGAACAGGATCTTCTGTATGACTCAGAAGGAGGCGGATGCTCAGCCAGATGTGGTCACGGGTACCTTCCTTGTCCATAATCTTAATGCTTATGTTTTGTTTGATACGGGTGCCACTGTGTCTTTTGTTGCAAGATCGTTTATTATAAAAGCTAACATGACGGGAGAGTCTCCTGTTAAATCTGTGATAACTCTACCTTCGGGGGAGGATTTTTCCTGTCATCGTTGTCATGATCAGGCTATTACTTTGCGAGGAGCCAACGCGAAACGGGTAACCCATGTCGGGAAGCCCATGAGCAAAGTTCTGAAGGTCGTGTCTGCAATGAAGATGCGCAGCATGCAGCGCAAGGGTGAAGTAGTATACCTGTGTCAAGTCAAAGACGTGACCAAAGAAGAACAGTTCGTGGCCATTCTAGTTGTTCGGGATTATGCAGACGTGTTTCCAGAAGAGCTGCCGTGAATACCACCGGAACATGAAGTGGAGTTCAACATATATTTGGTGCCCGGAACTACGCCAAGCTCGAAGGCTCCATATCGTATGGCCCCTGCAGAGCTGAAGGAGTTGAAGACCCAGTTGCAGGAATTAATCGACAAGAGTTTCATAAGGCCCAATGTGACGACCCGACTCGCTTAAACCGGCGCGGAAGAAACCGACGAGTCAAATTGTCGATCTAACCAACAAACTTACTTAAAACTTAAAACCAAAACCTCAAAAACATCATTACTATAACCCAAAAGTACAATGCCCACAAGTTGTATAATACTAAACCCAAATGTATCAATACTAGAAAATAAAATCCAATACGGTCAGAGTCAAAATATACCAAATACCGAAACTATACATCCAGACTAGAAACATAACATAGTCTAGAATAGGAAACACGACACTCGTCCAACCAAAAGCTAAGCAACACCGTCATCAACAGAGTTACCTGAAAAATTAACAACAGTCCACCGTCAGTGGCGAGTAACATAATTGTCCCACCCTAACGTGGATACACATAACCATAGAATAAATCAAATCACCAAATCAAACACCCAACACATGATCACGCAATATGACATATCATAATAATAATAACGATAATAATAATATCAACCAACAATAATATCCCAAACCTGACTAACTCCCCATACTCAACTTTTAGACTTATCTTTACTTAATCTTTGGCGCTATCATTTACATATTAGACCGGACTATGCACATACCAACGCATGTTACGTGAACGAACTTTCTACTATGCCAGGATTGAGAATCTTACTCCCAACCCCATGAAACCCATCTTACGGGAAATCCATATCGAAAGACGACATAGTAGGATCTCCAACTATCTCAATACCGCGGATAGGATAGGGGCAGCGTCTTAACCCAATTCTTAGAATCTTACTCTAAGATTAGGCATCTAATAGTAAAATCAAGCAAATCTTTAATCTTTACATTCTTAGTAAATCTTAAGTTGCATCTTACGCCTTTACTTAAGACTAACATGTAAACCATCATTGTTATTCTCAAGATTGCTTCTTTCGCTTTTTCTTGAGTCTAACCATAATCAATACCACTTCTTTAATCAATCTTAAACTTTCTTTAACTTTCTTTACTTTCTTTATTGTTTCTTTAACCCTTTTAAACATTTCTTTAACTTCCTTTGAACCTCTTTTAACTTTTTTTAAACTTAACTTAACTTTCTTTAACCAAGACTGTATAATCTGCACTTAAGACTACACAATCATGATAAAGAAACCAAGAATCATCATTCATAAATAAGATACTTCAAGAATTTAAGACTCAACCAAGAACACGTAAAGAACTCATCAAGATTCATAAAGAGCTCATCAAGATTCATAAAGAAACCATAAAGAACTCATAAAGAATCATCAAGAACCATCATCATGAACACCATCAAAATACACGCTCAACATCATCAAAGTTCAACAATAATTCATCATCTTACAATCATCAAAACTTCATCGAATTGAACATGGACATAAACAATCATGAAATTATCATAAACAATCATAAAATACATATAATCAAGACATAAACATCACAAAACAACCACCCAAATTAGCCCTATAAATCACGCATGGCACAACACAACAATCATCAATTTTCGGTCTAATTTAATCATCTAATCTACCCTATGAATCATGGTATACAAATTAGGATGGAAGGGTATGTTACCTAATCGAAGATTAAACACAAAAATACCAAAACTCGCTGCCCGGAACCAAACTACACGACCCAAACTCACGCACAACACGGTGCACCACCAACACGAACATCGGGCAACACCACGAACCACACGGCTACACCCACTCGAACACGACTCCAATGCACAGCCACCAACATGGACCACCCGGCTGCACCACACGGCTGCACCCTCACAAACTCAACCCAAAAACCAAACCCAACACCCAAGTCTTGATCAAGGCAATGAAGGCTACTTGTGTTTTTAGTCAGTTAAAGATCAATGGATGATGAATCTTTAAGTTTGGATTTGCAAAGATTTGATGAATAAAGTTTGGTGTTTGGAAGCTAAAATAGGCGTGTAGAACAAGGCTAAAGAGGAGGGAGTGTTTGTGTTTAAAAGTGGGCAAAGGATGATTGAAATGACAAAAGATAGTCAAGCCTTACTACTAAATCTATTTATAGAAGTTAGTTAAGGTGTGAATGCAAGGCAAGTGGCAAAACCAGGCCACTTAACATAAGGGGGGGGGGGGGAGCCGGCTATGGGCTTGCTCAAATGGGTTTCTGAGTTCATTTGGGCTATTTGCACTTAAGTATGACTAATCATGTTTAAATTAGCACTTGGCCCAAACTTTAATTAACTAATTAGAAAATTAAGAAATAAAATTCTAATTAATTAAAATAAAATAAAATAAAATATATAATAAACCATAAAATAAGATAGTCACATTCAAGTAATAAAAATAGTCCAAATAAATTTAGACCTTGCATAAAATAAAAATAATTACAAAGAAAATAGCCCAAAATCTGGGGCGTTACACCGATTGTGTCCCCTTGGGGTGCTCCGGTATTATTCGTCAAAAAGAAATATGGCAGCATGCAATTGTGCATTGATTACCGGGAACTGAATAAGGTGACGATCAAGAACAAGTATCCATTGCCCAGAATCGAGGATTTGTTTGATCAGTTGAAGGGAGCCAGCGTGTTCTCCAAGATTGATCTCAGTTCAGGTTATCATCAAATTCCAATGAAGCCGGAAGATATACCTAAGACCGCTTTTCGTACCAGATACGGGCACTACAAATTTGAGGTATTGTCGTTCGGTTTAACTAATGCTCCTACAGTTATCATGGATAAGATGAACTGGACTTTCCATCATCTCTTGGATGTATGTGTGGTGGTGTTCATCGACGATATTCTCATATATTCGAAGAATGAATAAGACCATACTCGACATCTGCATATTGTGCTAGACGTCTTACGAGCTTAGAAATGGTTCGCGAAGTTGTCGAAGTGCGAATTTTGGCTCAAAGAAGTAGCCTTCTTAGGGCATGTGATTAATGCGGACGGTGTCAAGGTGGATCCAGCCAAGATAAAGGCATTAGTGGGATGGCACAGTCCTAAAAATGTGGCTGAAGTTCGAAGTTTTCTTAGCCTAGTAGGTTACTATCGGAGATTTGTTAAAGATTTCTCTAAGGTAGTAGGACCTATGACCAAATTATTGCACAAAGATTGCAAGTTCTTGTGGACAGATTAGTGCGAAGAAGCGTTCCAGACCCTCAAGCAGAGTCTTGTATCTACGCCAGTTCTTGCTCTGCCAAATGAAGGTGTGGGATATGAAGTTTACAGTGATGCGTCCAAGAAGGGTCTAGGTTGTGTTCTGATGCAAGAAGGCAAGGTGATTGCATATGCTTCGAGGAAACTCAAGGTTCATGAGCAGAACTATCCTACTCACGACTTAGAGTTGGCGGCTGTAGTGTTCGCTCTGAAAATCTGGCGACATTATCTCTCTGGGGCTACTTGCAAGCTATTTACTGACTATAAGAGCTTAAAGTATATCTTCACTCAGAAGGAGCTCAACATGAGGCAGCAACGATGGCTCGAGTTGATCAAGGATTATGACATCTCTGTTGACTAGTGAAGGGAAGGCCAATCGGGTAGCAGATGCCCTCAGTCGCAAAGATCACCATTCATTCAATAGGATGACGGTTTTTCCTAAGGAAATTTGTGCTGATCTTCGCAGAATGGAGATTGAGATGGTAATGCCGGGTAATACACGAGTCTATCTCAATGCTATGAGTGTTGAACCCAGCCGATATCAAGAGTTACGGAAAATTCAAAAGGAGGACCCGCAGCTCGAGAAAATTCGTGAAGTCAAAGTTCAAGGCACAGCAGAATACTTCACGATTGAATCAGACGGCTGTAGGGGCCGTTTTTACCCGGCAGCCTACGTCTCACGAGTTGTTTTGAATGCTCGTTAACGCCGTACATGAATACGGATTAGTAGGAGTCGCCACCGTGCGTTTTATACGGTCCACGGACACCGAAGAAATACCAATGCCAGGAGCAATTGGCCCCATATGGCCGTGCACCAGAGTATGGGTTCGGGGACAGGTTACGGGCCAATCATGCATTGGGCCCGCCCGCCTGTAAGCGGTCTCTACTAGGTCTCTTTTTGTGGTCAAATTATTATCAATCTCGAATACATAAATATCTCAATATTATATCCTAAAGAACGCATATTACTAAGCGGGTTTAATTTATATACAAATCAAGACTAACTTTTGTGATCACTTTAAATTAAGTCAGTATTAAAAATCCTAAAAAATTGAAAACAAATAAAACATGAACGAATAACAGAAATAAAAGCAATAAATACATAACAAAATAAATATGTGCAGGTTCAAAGTGTGTTCCAGGAGAAGTGGTTTGATGTGTTGTTCGACTACACTAAGTATACTAAAAGAGAACACGATTAAAATGATGATTAAGGTACAAAATTCTGATGTGATTTGGACACTTCAATTGGAATATTTAAATTGATAATTTTAATCGTCATTTCTTATTATTTAACCAGATCGGGCTTTTATGTATGACTCTTGAATTTTATGAATAAAATAATAAATTATTTTATATCACATTATTTAATGATCTAAAAATTCAGATAAAATATAGCGGTTATTTGGTAATATGAAATTTAATTAATAAATTCATTTTGCCATGACCGCATAAAAAATCAAGATCCGACTATTTAAAGTGATAAAATTAAAAGATAAAAATGTAGCGATTTTTTATGACACGAGATCTAATAAAAGAAATCATATAATATAGATCGCGTAAAAAAAAATGAATTTTATAATAATTATTATTATTTATTGTCAGATCTATAAAATATAAAAGCAGATCTAAAAAAAATAAAAGCATAAGAGTCAATATTAATGTATGATCTGTCAAATTACGTCAATGAATTAATCACCACGCGTATGAATTGCAAGATCGGAATGAAAATCGGTTAAATTATTAAAAAAAACGTTATGAATGACGATTAATACTAATATTCGTGAATCATTATTGATTATATCAAAATTAATGTTATTGTCGATAAAAATGTCCAAATTCGCATATACGCGATCGTAGTCTTTATTAATTATTTACATCATTTTATCAATTTTTGTACCAATAATCCTCATTTCAATCGATCAAACTATGATAAAAAAAAACTAAAAAGAAAGAAGATAGAGTCTTTAGAATTCGTACCTCAAGAACGCAATTAGTAGATTTCACGACAGAAAATGCAATTATGTATGTATGTTTGAATTTTGAAATGAGAATATTATTTTGAAGAGTATAGTATAGTAGTAGGAGTGAATAATATGCTTAGAATGTATTGGAAAAGCTCGTATAAGCTCTCGTATTTATAGGCCAGAAGGAAAAAAAACCCCCCCGGATGACACCAGACCTGCGCCTAGGCGTAGGTCCAGTTACATGACCTGCGTCTAGACACAGGTCAGTATTTGTGACCTGCGTCTTGGCGCAGGTCCTGTAATATGGACCTGCGTCCAGGCGCAGATCCAGGCTGGATCCGGGTCGATTTTTTTGCTTGATTTTACGCGTGATTTTCAGGATTACGATCCGATTTTATTCGATTACGGAAATATTCTGTAATATTTTGATATTCCGGAATATTTTGGGATATCCCGGGATGTCCCGGAATGTTCTAGAATGTGCCGGAATTCCCAGAACGTTCCGGAATGTTCTAGATTCCTCCGGAAGCTTAAAAAAATTACAGAAAAATTATTAAAAATTATGAAAAAATATGAAAAGTATGAAAAACAATAATATGCTTTGCGGAACAATTTTCAACATTCGAATATGATGAAAATGCCCCCAAGCATGTAAACATCCTAAAAAATCCATAAAAAGCTCTAAAAATATGATAAAAAATATAGAAAAATATGAATAAATTATAAAATTATTTTTGTGATTTTTGAAAATATTTTGTGATGAAAAAAGACATTTTTATTATTTTTTATGAATATAAGACATTGGAAAAAAAATCTAGAAATGAAGAAAAATTACGAATAAATCCCGTAATCATCGCAAAACCTAACATTTGCTTCCAAGGCACTTTAAACACGGTTTAGGCAAATGGTTGAGGTATATTGTGCATTTTCATTGCCAATTCTACTTAATTGGACTTCTTGGTGTTTTCATAGTTTCATCATTAGTCTCTATGTCGGGGAGACACATTTAGGTCTCTACAGAAGCCCCCACTTTGACTGAGTCTGGAGAGTAAGTATAAACTCGCAAGACAAAAGTCAAAGTATTCCTGTTGGGACGGAGGATAACTCAAGACGTTCTGCAACCTTGAGTCACCCTTTTTAACGCCGGTACCTGCAAAACAGATGTTAGTTTTACCTGTAACCGCGCCCCATGCGGTTTAATCCCTTAGAAGCGCCTGGATCCTCAGGATGATGATGGATTAAGTGGCTAGTTCCTCCGGATGCTTGGATCCTTCGGAGCTATTCCCTTAGGTAAGCGTAAACCCTTGCGAAAATGAAGAGTCGTATAGGAGGGATCGATCAAGAATAAGCATAAACTCTTGAAAAGGTGTGCGCGAGTAAGCATAAACTCTTGGTAGAAAATGTGACGAGTCAAGAATAAGCATAAAATCTTGTGAGAAAGTATGATGTGTGTTTGGGTTAACATAAACCCGTGAGAATGATAATGTGCTAAGAGTAGGCATAAACTCTTAGAGGAAGAAAACAACAGTAAGAATAAACTCTTGAGAGATGAGGGTAAGCATAAACCCATGAGCAAGGATGATGTGTTAAGAGTAAGCATAAACTCTTAGGAGGGGAATCAAGAGTAAGTATAAACTCTTGAGATCAGAGAAGGTATGAGGATAAGCATAAACCCTAAGCAAAGTGATGTGTTAAGGGTAAGCATAAACTCTTAGGAGAAAAATCAAGAGTAAGTATACACTCTTGAGAGGAGTTATGAGGGTAAGTATAAACCCATAAGCAAAGCGAAGTGGATTAAGGGTATGCATAAACCCTTGGAGAGAAATATTTTTAAGCCTAGGGTAAGCATAAACCCATAAGCAAAGCAAGTGGATTAAGGGTAGGCATAAACCCTTAGAGAAGAATATTTGTAAGCTTAAGGTAAGCATAAACCCATAAGCAAAGTACTTGTGAATTAAGGGTAAGCATAAACCCTTAGAAGAATTTTTGTAAGCTTAGGGTAAGTATAAACCCGTGAGCAAAGTAGGTGAATTAGGGGTAGGCATAAACCCTTAGAAGAACTTTTGTAATATTAGGGTAAGTGGAAACCCTGTGAGAAAAGTGCTTGTGAGTGATGCCGTTGAAGCGGAAAAATGTATAAGGAAAACATATACATCTGATGAGAAGCCCCCACTTTAACTGAGTCTGGAGAGACGAAAGTCAAAGTATTATGGCTGAGGAATTAAGGGTAAACCCTTAGAGGGAAAAGGGTAAGCATAAACCCATGAGAAAAGTAAGTGAATTAAGGGTAAAGGGTATAAACCTTCAGAGTGATATTTGTGAGATTAGGGTAAGCATAAACCCTGTGAGAAAAGTATTTGAATTAAGGGTAGGAATAAACCCTTAGAGTGATACTCGAGAGCTTAAGGTAAGCATAAACCTTGTGAGAAAATTACTTGTGAGTAAGCGAAAAGGAAGTGTGTGTCTGGTGAGAAGCCCCCACTTTGACTGAGTCTGGAGAGACGAATGTTCTCGCAAGACGAGAGTCAAAGTATTCTTGCTGGGGAATTAAGGGTAAACCCTTAGAGGAATTAGGGTAAGCATATACTCGTTAAAAAAAGATGATGAGGCTGTTGAGGCCGAAAAAAAGTACAAGGAGGTGTGTGTATGATGAGAAGCCCCCACTTTGACTGAGTCTGGAGAGACGAATGTTCTCGCAAGACGAAAGTCAAAGTATTATGGTTAGGGCGAGGCAATAACATGTGTGGGTTGCATGAGGAAAAAATATCAAGGAAAAAATGTACATAGCCATATAGGCATACATTGGTTCATGACCAAATTAAGCAAGACAACAATCACATATAGTGATTCAAGGATTCAACAAAGATGGGCTCTAGCCTTGTGTGCTTTGTGCTCTGTGATGTACATATGTACAATGTGCATGATGCTTATGAATGTATGCATGAAATGATTATGATTCCCGATATGCTTGTGGTGCAGGATGCATGATGTGATTGGTGTTCGTGAAATGTGGTGCATATAGGATGCTATGTTATGTATGACAAGGAAATGAATGACCAAGGGGATCTACCAATAGTATTAAAAATGGGGATGGAGCGGTCTTTAATTCCCCAATCAATCAAAGACAGAGCCTTCGATCATAAGCAAGCCCCTAACTCGAGGGGAAGGCTATATTTGTGGTGAAGTAGCTGAATAGGTAGGGTAGCATGAATGAGAGATGATGGATAAGGCTTTTTCTGAATCTCAGGTTTGCGGTGGAGTCGATGGATAGGTAAGCCCCAGCCTGTAGGGTTAGAATGGGAAAATGATCAAGGTTAAAGATGTTTTGTGGATGGCTTGAAGAGGCCAAAGCATTGAGAAAAGAGCCTAGCTCAAGTCGTGAACTTGAGTTAGATTTCCTGCAAGATGAGGATCGCCCAATTGATGAAGCTATGCATGGGGTATGTCGCGCCCAAATAGAACAAGAGTCAAATCAAAGCAATGACCTTAAAAAGAGTCAGAGAAAATCCCTAGGGTGTGTGAAAGGAAAAAAGGTTGTCTGTGCAAGAAAAAGAAAGGCTAAAAATTTGTGACTGAAGGGTGAAGATGTAAGGAATTGATGTGGTTGGCTGAATTAATGTTGGTTCAAACTCGAGCTTATGCCGGGTGGTGAACTAGGAATTTGTGCTTAAAACCCTAAGTAAACCAAGTTACATAAAAGGGTGGACCTCAAAAATTCATTAATTGGGTCGAACCTCGAGAAGAGGCTTCCTACGTATCCTTATGGAATCAGACCATTGTAGTTCTTGCTGATTGTTTGGACAATGCCTCATGTGAGAGGGCTTTTGTGGTTGTAATGTTTGGCTAGGGTTGAGGGTTAAGAAGGAAAAGGAAAGAAGGCTCAAAGTCCCCAAATGTTGCCCCCCGATGATGCGTAGATGTGCCTTGACTTTTTTTTTTTTTTTTCTTTTTTTTTTTGGACTCTGACTTTGATTGTGTTTGAGTATGAAAATTTGACTCGATTTTCAAAATTTTGCTTGTTGCATGTCGAGTAGGAATTTTATTTTATTGTTTTTATTTTTGTTTTGTTTTTGGCACATGTCTTTTCTTACGCACCACTTGATCCCATGGGTGAGGTAAGTAAATGTGGGTAAGGAAAGAAAGTAGGTTTATGGCTCAAAGGATTGAATGAATACAGGTGATGGGAAAGAGTTAAAGATTTTTGTGGAGTTCAAGAAAAGAAGGCCTTTCGGGCAATGTCCATTTATTATGTTCAATTTTATTGATTATGAAAATTTGAGGTCATGAATTATATTAGAGTTAAAAGCACAAATTAAAAGTGAAGGCTAAAAAAAAGAATTTTATTAATGTCAATGAAATTATTACAAGGCTAAGAATTGAAAGATAAATCCTAATGACATAGACTCGAAATGAAAAGAAATGCAAATGTCTAGGTGGAGGGACTCTCCGACTCAACCTAAAGAAACAACCTTGACTGACTCTTGACTGGCAGTAGGGTGTACTGATGTTGCTACTATTCGGATGTATCACCCTTTAGCAGATCGTCTTCTATGTCTACTCCGATGTGATAGACCTTTTGAAAAGTGGTGAGGCCTAAGTACTTGAGGTGGTCCTAGTACTTTGGCTGTAGACTGGAGATGAAGGTCTTGACCATCTCTGGCTCAGCAGGAGTAGTGACCATTTGGGCTGCAACTTGCTTCCATCTTGTCAAATAAGCAGCGAACCCTTCTTTCTCACCCTTGCCTCAAGATCTCAAGTTCTCTTGTCGAGGTCTGGGCCTGGATGTTCCCCTTATAACGGGTCATGAAGGCATGCACAATGTCTTCCCATGTGGATGTGTCCTTCTCAGAAAGAGAGTAGAACCACTTTTGGCAAACTGGTTCAAGTGAGAGTGGAAAGACCGTAGGGAATAGTGCTGGTTCAATACCCTTAAGGACCATGGTGGCTCGAAATCCTTTGAGGTGATAACGAGGATCATCTGTGGCCTTGAACTTTGGGAGATCCTTGCTCGAGAATTCATTAGGAAGCTTGGAGGAAAGGTTGGGGTCAATAGAAATTGTTTCTTGGTGGAAGGCGGGGTCTCTTGTTTTCTGGACATGCTCGGCTAGGTTCTTTATCATGGATGAGCTTGGGGTTTTTTCTAGATCGCTGACCTTGTCCTGGAGCCCTTCGAGTACAACGGTCGATTCATCGAAACGCTTAGCGAGTTGTTTGAGTTGGTCCTCTTGAGTGGCCATTTGTGGTGTTTGGGTTGTGGGCTAAAGATGTGGGCTTGAGTGATGTAAGTTTGGGATATGGGCTTGAGTGATGGGCTTGAGTGATGTAGGCTTAAGATATGGGCTTAAATAGTGTAGGTTGGGTGTGGGCTTAAGTGATGTAGGCTGGGTATGTGCTTAAGTCTTTTGGGTTTGGATGAGTTTGAGTGAGGCTGGGGTGGTGTTTAAATGAGGTGAGGTAAGGTTGGATTGGGCTTGAGGCTTGCTCGGACTTCAGCTATGCTTTGGGTCGACTTGGAACTGTTTAGACCGCTTTGAACTGAAAAGGACCAAAATTTTTAGTGAACCCACTTGATCATTGTGACATGGATGCAAATGCGGATGTGTATGCATGTCCTAATTTTATGGTCATCTTCCCTAAAATGCATGAATGTAAGGTGCCCTTTCCATTTTTATTTTATTTTATTTTTTCAAAAAAAAATTATTTATTTATTTATTTTTTTGAACTTTTTTTAATTATTTTTTTTTGGATTTTTTTTTAATTGACAGGGCACCAAAATACATGAAATATGCAATGTATGTGAATGGAAGTGCCTAAATGAGAAATGGACCTAATTAAGCCCATTTAAGGGAACGACTAAGGTTTTGGGCCAAAACCTATGGTCAAACTAAGGTCAAAGCCTATATGGACTATGCAAGGACACTAAGGCCCAATATTGTGAACTATATGGACTAGAAGATGACCATGACTATATGAAATGTGAGTGAAAAGTAAACAAAAATACATGGCTAGAGCCTCAAAAAAATTTAAAAAAATGCACACATAATCAAATAAGCACACTAGCCTAAAATAGTATGAATGGTCTCTAAAAGTCGGTCTTGGGTGGTCACAAGGTACCATAGCTAAAGAGAAATTAACCGATCTAGTCACTCTTCAAATTGAATGACACACAATTAATAGATCTCTTATTATGATCTCATCGGGCATGAGAATCATCCGCCATGGCTGGGATGGGTCGGTTATGATTATTGAGGTCGGGCACCACAAGTAACCATAATCAAACCCCCCGGGGTCGGTCCCGAGCATAGAACATGCTCATATGAGACAAGGTCCTATGGTGTGACACCTATTCGTAGGGCCACATGCAATATGCCTAAAAAAATTCGGGAATAATAATAATACTAAGACCACGAGACTTTTCAAGTTTGGCCACACCACTAAGGAGTGATATTCCCCAGTGGAGTCGCCAAACTGTAGGGGTCGTTTTTACCCGGCCGCCTACGTCTCACGAGTTGTTTTAAATGCTCGTTAACGCCGTACATGAATACGGACTAGTAGGAGTCGCCACCGTGCGTTTTATACGGTCCACGGACACCGAAGAAATACCAATGCCAGGAGCAATTGGCCCCATATGGTCGTGCACTAGAGTATGGGTTCGGGGACAGGTTACGGGCCAATCGTGCATTGGGCCCGTCCGCCTGTAAGCGGTCTCTACTAGGTCTCTTTTTGTGGTCAAATTATTATCAATCTCGAATACATAAATATCTCAACATTATATCCTAAAGAACGCATATTACTAAGCGGGTTTAATTTATATACAAATCAAGACTAACTTTTATGATCACTTTAAATTAAGTCAGTATTAAAAATCCTAAAAAATTGAAAACAAATAAAACATGAACGAAAAAAAGAAATAAAAGCAATAAATACATAACAAAATAAATATGTGCAGGTTCAAAGTGTATTCCAGGAGAAGTGGTTTGATGTGTTGTTCCACTACACTAAGTATACTAAAAGAGAACACGATTAAAATGATGATTAAGGTACAAAATTCTGATGTGATTTGAACACTTCAATTGGAATATTTAAATTGATAATTTTAATCGTCATTTCTTATTATTTAACCAGATCGGGCTTTTATGTATGACTCTTGAATTTTATGAATAAAATAATAAATTATTTTATATCACATTATTTAATGATCTAAAAATTCAGATAAAATATAGGGGTTATTTGGTAATATGAAATTTAATTAATAAATTCATTTTGCCATGACCGCATAAAAAATCAAGATCCGACTATTTAAAGTGATAAAATTAAAAGATAAAAATGTAGCGACTTTTTATGACACGAGATCTAATAAAAGAAATCATATAATATAGATCGCGTAAAAAAAATGAATTTTATAATAATTATTATTATTTATTGTCAGATCTATAAAATATAAGAGCATATCTAAAAAAAAAATAAAAGCATAAGTGTCAATATTAGTGTATGGTCTGTCAAATTACGTCAATGAATTAATAATCACCACGCGTATGAATTGCAAGATCGGAATGAAAATCGGTTAAATTATTAAAAAACGTTATGAATGACGATTAATACTAATATTCATGAATCATTATTGATTATGTTAAAATTAATGTTATTGTCGATAAAAATGTCCAAATTCGCATATACGCGATCGTAGTCTTTATTAATTATTTACATTATTTTATCAATTTTTGTACCAATAATCCTCATTTCAATCGATCAAACTATGATAAAAAAAAACTAAAAAGAAAGAAGATAGAGTCTTTAGAATTCGTACCTTAAGAACGCAATTAGTAGATTTCACGACAGAAAATGCAATTATGTATGTATGTTTGAATTTTGAAATGAGAATATTATTTTGAAGAGTATAGTATAGTAGTAGGAGTGAATAATATGCTTAGAATGTATTGGAAAAGCTCGTATAAGCTCTCGTATTTATAGGCCAGAAGGAAAAAAAAGCCCCCGGATGAAACCAGACCTGCGCCTAGGCGCAAGTCTAGTTACATGACCTGCGTCTAGACACAGGTCAGTATTTGTGACCTGCGTCTAGGCGTAGGTCTTGTAATATGGACCTGCGTCCAGGCGCAGGTCCAGGCTGGATCCGGGTCGATTTTTTTGCTTGATTTTGCGTGTGATTTTCAGGATTATTATCCGATTTTATTCGATTACGGAAATATTCTGTAATATTTTGATATTCCGGAATATTCTGGGATATTCCGAGATGTTCCGGGATGTCCCGGAATGTTCTAGAATGTGCTGGAATTCCCAGAACGTTCCGGAATGTTCTAGATTCCTCCGGAAGCTTCAAAAAATTACAGAAAAATTATTAAAAATTATGAAAAAATATGAAAAGTATGAAAAACAATAATATGCTTTGCGGAACAATTTTTGACATTCGGAAATGACGAAAATGCCCCCAAGCATGTAAAAATCCTAAAAAATCCATAAAAAGCTCTAAACATATGATAAAAAATATAAAAAAATATGAATAAATTATAAAATTATTTTTGTGATTTTTAAAAATATTTTCTGATGCAAAAAGACATTTTTATTATTTTTTATGAATATAAAACATTGAAAAAAAAATCTAGAAATGAAGAAAAATTACGAATAAATCCCGTAATCATCGCAAAACCTAACATTTGCTTCCAAGGCACTTTAAACACGGTTTAGTAAAATGGTTGAGGTATATTATGCATTTTCATTGCCAATTCTACTTAATTGGACTTCTTGGTGTTTTCATAGTTTCATCATTAGTCTCTATGTCGGGGAGACACATTTAGGTGTCTACAACGGCAGTATGAAGTTCCATAATAGGTGGTGTGTGCCCCAGGATTCGAAGTTGAAAAACAAGGTCGTGGAAGAGGCTCAAAATACTCCCTATTCGATGCATCCAGGTGGTGGAGAACTATTCAAGGACCTGAAGGAATACTTTTGGTGGCCTAGAATGAAGCAAGAAGTCGCAGATTTCGTTGCACGGTGTCTCACCTGTCAGAAGGTCATGATTGAGCACCAAAGACCAGGTGGACTTTTGCAGCCATTGCCGATACCCACATGGAAGTTTGATTCCATATCCATGGATTTTGTTGTAGGCTTACCTGCGACATCTACGGGTTTGGATACCGTTTGGGTAATTGTTGACCGTTTGACTAAAGTCGCCCGATTCATTCCGATGAAGGTAACTTGGTCGATGGAGAAGGTGGCGGAGGCTTACTCGAGGGAGATCATACGGTTGCATGGTGTACCTAAGGATATCGTGTCTGACCGAGATCCCTGATTCTTGTCACGGTTCTGGAAGTCTTTGCAGGAAGCTTTTGGAACTAAGCTTAATCTGAGTACAACATTTCATGCAGCCACAGATGGCCAAACGGAACGGACTATCCAGATATTAGAAGATATGCTACGGGCTTGTGCGTTATATTTCCAGTAGACTTGGGTTAAATCTTTGAGCTTGGTGGAATTTTCGTATAATAACAGCTATCATGCTAGTATCAAGATGGCTCCTTATGAGGCGTTGTATGGGCGCAAGTGTCGCAGCCCTACTTGTTGGAGCGATGTCAGTGATGCTTTGGTGATTGGTCCTGATCATATCAAGGACACGGTTGAGCAGATCAAGATCATTAGGGCAAGGTTGCAGGCAGCTCAGAGTCGACAGAAGTCGTATGCGGACCGTCGTCGGAAGTCATTGGAGTTTCAGGTGGGTGACAAAGTTCTGTTGAAAGTGTCCCAGATGAAGGGCGTGATTTGTTTTGGCCAGAAGGGTAAGCTCAGACCCAAGTATGTCGGGCCATACGAAATTCTAGAACGGGTTGGAGTAGTTGCTTATCGTTTGGCTTTGCCTTCGGATCTATCCAAGGTTCACGATGTGTTTCACGTATCCCAGCTACGGAAGTACGTGAATGATCCTTCCCATATTATTCCGGTGGAATCGTCCGAGATCGAGTCGAACCTGACCTTTGAAGAAAAGCCAGTAAGGATTTTGGACCGCCAGAATCGAATTTTGCGTTGTAAGGTGGTGCCTTTGGTTAAAGTGCTCTGGCGTAGTGAGAAGTTTGAAGAGGCTACGTGGGAGACGGAAGCTTCAATGAGGGATAAGTATCCCGAACTTTTTGTAGCAGGTATGCAGTCGTTGTTATTTATTTTGTTCTGTGCTATGTGTTTGTTTCGGTGCGTGTTAATTGAGCTTCTTTAAGTAAATTTCGAGGTCGAAATTTATTTAAGGAGGGGTGATTGTAATAACCCGAAATTCTGGGCCAGAAAATTGCGTGGTTAATTATTATTATTTTAATATTCTAAGTACGTCCAAAAGGCCCAATCATTTGGAGTGTTTAATTCTTATTTCCTTTCCTTGTCTTAAAATTGGGCCCAAAGACCCAATTACCCCCTCTCTTGGCCGGCCCTCCCTATTGTTGGCCAAGGATTATTTTTGATTTTAATTAATTATTATTATTAGATATAATATTTATTCTATATCTAAAATCTTCAATTTTTATTTTAAATGGTCAACTAAATTAAAAACCCTATTTTTAACTAACCTATTACTAAGTCTCCTAAAGTTGAAGCTTCTCCCTATTACTACTCAAAACTCACGGCCCCCTCTCTCTTCTATTTAGTTATTTGTTTATTTTGTTCTTTATAATTATATAGGGAACAAAACTCATATTATTTTATCCTAACTTCAGAAACTCTAAACTTCTAAAATTATTCTCAAATTTCACAAAATACTCTTGAAGGGTTGTGTATAGTTCGAATCCTAAACAAGAATTTTCTCCTTGTTTTCTTCCTAATTCAAGGTAACTAGACTATCCCCCTTGAATTTGGTATTAGTTTATCATATAGTTAATTAGGATTAAACTAGGAAATTGATTGAATTAGTATCATGATAGGGTTAAGTTATTCGAACCATATGTTGATGAATGTTCATATTGTTCTTGATATTATTACTTAATCTTTAATGAATCTTTATTGTTTTAATCAATATATTCTATTCATGGTTTATGATCTTAAATTACATGTTTTAATTAAAATAAATTACGTGATAATCTTAAATTTTGTTCTTGGATATGCGTGTGCTTGTCGAGTGTCTAGCATGATTTTATGATTTATATTATTATGTTTTCTTAATGTAAAAGCATGATCTTGAATTATTTAATTGCCTAATTAAAGTCTTGAATTAAATTTAAAACTTTGTTTTAATTCTTTAAATTTTCGAGTGGCACAAGAATAATAAAAGAATTAAAGATTCAATTTTTCTTGTTCAATTATATTCCTAACCTTAGTTTATTAATTAATCTTTAATTTAAAAGTAATTTAATTATGATATATTAGGTTCTTGAATTTAATCTTGATCTTGTTTTATTCTATGATTGGCCGAATATTTTAAGAGTATAAAAGCTTGATTTTTTATCCATGTTTAATTATAAACTCATGATTTATGGTTAGTTCATGAATTTATAATTTATATAACTAATTTAATAAATAAAAACATGATAATAAAATATGGAAATAATTTATAAATTTCGATTGATGTATTGTTGTGATGGCCGAGTATTAAAATATTAAAAAGGATGAATTTTGATCTTGTTTTGACTACCATTTTTGTAATTTATAGTTAATCCATGATTTTATTATTTATCTATTAAGTTTCAATGATTTATCCTTGATATTGTGTCTTATATTTTTAAAGTGTCAATTTTTATTATTTAACCTAAGTGTTTCGAATGATGCAGAGATGGAAAAGGATATTTTTATCATGAATTATGATAGTTGATGATTATTATATTGGTTTGATGATTTATTTGTTTTATTGAATTATTTGTGTGATTATTTAAAAAGAATTGAAATTAATTATTTATGTTGCTTATTTTGAAAATGTCAAGTGATATGAGTAATATTATGATCAATTTAATTTAATTTTGGATTATTTGCTTTTAATAATCCAATCTTTCGAGTTTTAGCATCTAATAATCCAACCTTTAGATTATTAGGAAATAATCCAACCTTTGCACTAAAATCCAACCAATGAACCTGAACCTCTCATTTTTGAGTTTTAGCAGTTGTATAGGTAGGTAAATGTTAGTCTTTTAACGTGTAGTTGATTACAAAACCAAGAAAATAATAGATCAACATATAATTGACCTTTTATTTACAAGTTTAGTTCATTGGTTGCTAAAAATCGAAAAGTTGGATTATTGTATGTATTTAGAGTGCAAAGGTTGGATTATTCCCTAATAATCCAAAGATTGGGTTATTCGTTACCAAAACTCGAAAGGTTGGATTATTAAAAGCAAATTTTCCTTTAATTTTTGGCTTATAATAGTTTTAGTTTATGATTTAAGGATTTGATATAATTAAATTAAAGGAATAAAAGGAAACAAGAAGATAAGTTGTAATAATAAGGAAAAGGAATTGACTTTGATAAGAATAAGATGATAAGATGTTATTGGTCTCACGATGGCCATGTCGATAAGATAAGATAAGAAGTGGACGCCTGTTTGGTTACACACGGGTCACCAGATTAGGTTAAGTCGAAGTCACTGCCCTATTGCGGTCTCTGGGCAGTTCTGGATTCTAAGATGTGTAGTCCTCTAAGTAGTAGTACATAGGCTACTATTTAGGGGTTATGGCCATAGCTTAGGCTTAGTTCTTGCAAAGGAGAGCTACGGGTAGAGTACACGGGTTCTCCTGGCGCATTTTAGGAAAGTTGGGATGTACACGGGCATCCTTACGAGCTATAATGACCGGTCCATGAACTTATGAAGATGGTTAAAAATGGGATTTGGGAAATAATATGATAATATAAGTATTCTACGGGTTGGTATATTGTTTATGTACTACTATGTTACTTATGTACTTAATTAGGTATTTATTTATGTATTTATTCTTGCATTATTATATGTATGAAATGTTAAGTCTTCCGCTGCGTATGTCTGATATGTATGTATTTATGTACGTATATGTATGTATTTATGTACGTATATGTATGTATTTATGTACGTATATGTATGTATTTATGTACGTTTATGTATGTATTTTTGTACGTTTATGTATGTATTTTTATACGTTTATGTATGTATTTTTATACGTTTATGTATGTATTTTTGTACGTTTATGTATTTATTTTTATACGTTTATGTATGTACTTTTATACATTTATTCATGTATTTTTGTATGTAGATTCACGTATTTTTGTACGTTTA
Source organism: Salicornia ramosissima (assembly GCA_951394345.1). Lineage (NCBI taxonomy): Eukaryota > Viridiplantae > Streptophyta > Magnoliopsida > Caryophyllales > Amaranthaceae > Salicornia > Salicornia ramosissima. The sequence continues at coordinate 32,546,444 of OX596237.1, forward strand.
TCTTGGTTGATTCTATGATATTATATGGTTTACGGTTCCACATTTAAATGGGACAACCTAGTTACTCGCCACTGACGGTGGACCCCCCCCCCTATTTCAGGTGATGATGATGACGAATAACTGGCCTATCGCATGGATCGGGTTGTTTGTGTGTTTATTTGCAAGTTTCTTAGAGGAAAACCCGGACTTTATGCCATTTTTGTTTATTCATTATTTAGAGTATACCCAGCCTGTTGGGTCTAGACTTCTTATGTATTGGTTTTGGTAGTTATTTTGGATTTTGGACATTTAATCTTTCCATTAGTTAAAGAATAATAAAATAAATTCTTGAACTTAATAATGTTTTATTATGTTTTGTTCGGTAATGATCCAATTGTCGATTTCCTTCGTAAATCGACAGCTTATAAAAGTCGGTCGTTACATGTTTGACCTTGGTATGTTGCAAATACCAGACTAGTGTCTAGTGGTTGTAACACGACTGATTTGAAGAATAATTCCTAGAATAGTTCAGTAGTTTAACAAACTGACTCGTGAAATATTTTGATAGAATTTGGTTCTTGGATTCTTTAAAGATCTTGCATGTGGTTAATTCAGTTTGGTAATCAATGTTAAGTGCTAACAAACCCACGTATCTTTATGAGATCTTAACAAATATTTGAGATCTTTGATCTTCGAATATTTGGTCTCAACATTAAATGGGTTTATTAAGTACGGTTACAAAACACTCTTGATTAGAATAATCTGGGTTTTCTAACTGTCTATATATAGTAGAACTTAATGTACAAAAGTAAGACAAGTGGTGAGACTCTCCAATACTTCATTGAGCAATATTTTAAAGAGTCCAAAAGATTAAACAGAACAGTTCACAAACTACAAGAGCATTCGAAAAAACTCAGATCCTAACTTCATCTGTTATAAGCTTTTGAGAAGCATCTTTTGAGAAAAACTTTCTGTAATTCGCCACTAACAAAGGGGTTAGTGATTGGTAGCATTTGAGAGTTCATTTGCGAGTGCTTGTGAGTTCAAGTGCGAAACAACACTCTTGGATTGAGATTGAGGAAGTTTGTCGTATGAGTTTACGATAGCAAATTGTACTATCTTTTGTTCTTTAGAGTTGATTAATAAAAGTCAGTTGCGAGAGTAGGAGGATGTAGGCACAATTTTCAAACCTCGTTAAATCAGTTTGCTTTTTATTTGCTTTATATTTTATTGTTTTTACTGTTGTAGATAATTCCTCTGATAAACCAGTTCTCTGGTTCTATCGCTAGAACAAATAAAAAAAAGTCGATAACAAATTTTTTTAAAGAAACACTCAATTCACCCCCTCTTGATTGCTATTGGGACCTTCAGTATACATTGTGAATGTATTTGTAGGAATCATTTTTTGTTTTAACACATATTGTCCCCTTACCGGAAACAGTTTGGCTTATGCCATCACCATGAGTAATTTGAGAGTGTATCTTTCCATCAAGATTGAAAAAAGAATTTGTGTTGCCAGTCATGTGGTTTGAACAACCACTATCGACATACCATGTATCATTTGTCTCTTGGTGGGCATCAAAACATGTATAAAATACTGATTCATCATTTTTTCCTTTTTTAGTGAAATTAGCCTCACCTTTTTGTCGGCACCAACAATCTTTTTCAAAATGTGTCTTTTACACTTTTTACATTTGTATCGACAATCATTAGTGTTGTGGCCATTTTTCTTGCACAAATCAAAATATGATTTTGATTGAGATTTATTTCGGCTCCCTTTAGAATTTCCTCCCCTCGGCCACAGTTTTTACTATAGCTAGAATTATTTTTATTTTCAAAATTAATTTTAGCTTGAAAAGCTTGTTCAAGTGGTTGTTAAGTAAATCTACTCATTCTTTATTCATGTTCTAAAAGAGAACCCGCTAATTCAGTTATTATGAGTTGTGATAGGTCTTTGTTAGACTCTTCTATAGCAGCCACAACATGATCATATTTTGGCGGAAGGCTTCTTAATATTTTTTGAACAGCAAAGACATCTTCAATTTTATCACAATTTGTTTGAATTTCATTAACAATTTTATAAACACGATTGAAATAACTTTGAATTGATTCTCCTTCTACCATTATTAAATTGTCAAAATCTCTCCATAAAGATTGTAGCTTAAAGAGAATTACCTTTTTGGAGCCTCTGTATTTTTTCTCCAAGATGCTCCAAGCCTCCTTTGTCGTTGTAGCGGTCATGATTGTTGGAAGAATTGTCTTATCAACTCCTCGATAAATTTTTGAGAGGGCAAAATAATCCCTTCTCAAATTTTGTTTGTAAAGACCTTTTTTGTTCTCATTCCAAGATGCTTCTTCATTGGCATCTTTGGTTTTTTCATATTCTCTTTGAATTATATCTCATATATCTTGGGTGATGAAAATGGATTTCATTTGCATGCTCCATTGTTCATATTTCTCCCCCTTAAATGTAGGTACCCAATTACCTTGGGGATTGAAGGTGTTTGTATTTGTACTCATGCTTGAGTTTAGTGTAAGGGAGAAGATTTAAATTTTTTTGGATTTGGTGTTGGTATGATGGATGGAAAAATTGCAGGCTTTGGATTAATTGGCTTTGATACCAAATGTTGAGATTACTAGATCTGCGGAAGTATGGTTGGATCAATTGAAATGGATGAAGTTGAAGGAAATATTATGGGAAAGTAATACATGATATGTGAATGTTGATGCTTTGTTTCATTGCATCAACAAATGTGCTAAATGCATGTATTTATAGTTGCTTAAGTCAGTAATGCCACAACCGATATGCCTAAGTAGCATTGCCTAGATTATTCCTTACAAGTTGCTAGAATTTCATAGGATTATTTTAGTAGATTTTTCTAGATTTTACATAGATAATTTTAGGTTTATCTTGTACATTATTCTAGAATAATGACTAGCAAAATATTTCTAGGATATTCTAAGTACAAGAATTTTCTAGATTAATTAATATCTAATAAAATCCATGTTTGTTTTGTTAGTATAAATAAATTCATTAAACTTGTTAAAAGAATTATCTATTGATACGATCAAGAGCAACAATTGTCGCTATAGGTAGTTCATAAAGGGGTTTTCGGGTCCTTGACCAAAAAAATAAAAACCCCTGTTGTAGTATGAATGGGGGTGTTGAACACGGGGAACAAGTCGTGAATCGTGTTGCGCAACTTAGGTTGATTGACGATCTTGGATTTTTTGGTTGAAATGGAAACTAAAAACTATTGCGGAAAATGAAAGGTTGAATATAGTCAATAGGGGAGGAGGGGGGGGGGAGTGAATTGAGCATTTGGTGAAATGACTACAAATTTAAAACTTTCTTGTTTCTTGATTTAGAACCAGTTATGGTGGTTCCTGCAGTGGATATGAATTAGAAAACAATAAAAACAAGAACACCAAATTTAACGAGGTTCGGCCAAACTCAAGGCCTACATCCTCATACCATATGCATCTTATTAATTCAACCCAGAATAACAAGATTACATACTCAACTCGTTCCAAACTCATGGAACCAAAACCCCACACTCAACTCTGAATGTGTTCACTCGTGTTTGAACTCACAAACACCTCCCAATCTTCAACCCCTTTGTTAAAGAAGAAATACAACAATAACACTCTAATGTTACTTTCTCACAAAGCTTGAAGAGTAAAGTTTATGCTCTAAGATTGTGTTTGTGTTTGATTAAATGTATTATGTGTAACACCCCATATTTTTATATCATTTATTTAATAATTATTACATTAAATAATTTTTCAAAAGTAATTTAATATCTCATTCTATAAAAAAAAAATTATAATTTCCCACTTTAACATTAGAAGTGATCAATAGTTCTTAGATCTTTAGTCAGGTCCCTAAGTGGAAAGAAATTCTAATAAGTAAAATAAAAAGGATATATCTATATATAGAGGAAGGATTGGCTAAAAACCAAAAGATGGTTGAAAACCAGACAGAAAATGGTTTAAAGGGGTACATTAGCAGTCGCAGGGGGTACATTAAATGTGTAAAGGGGTACAAATGGTTTTTAGCGAAAGTTACTAATATTTACAAAGATTGTCATTAGTAATTAGACGTGTACCCCTTTAAGTGTCTGATGTAGGGGTTTTTAGGTTGAAAAAGTTTTTAGTTGATCCTCTTCCTATATATCCTCTTCCTATATATATAGGAAGAGGATCAACTAAAAACGTTTTCAACCTAAAAACCCCTACATTAGACACTTAAAGGGGTACACGTCTGATTACTAATGGAAATCTTTGTAAATATTAGTAACTTTCGCTAAAAACCATTTGTACCCCTTTACACATTTAATGTACCCCCTGCGACTGCTAATGTACCCCTTTAAACCATTTTCTGTCTGGTTTTCAACTATCTTTTGGTTTTTAGCCAATCCTTCCTCTCTCTCTCTCTCTCTCTCTCTCTATATATATATATATAACAATTAAAAAAAAAAGAAAAAAAACAAGCAAACAAAAAAGGGGGAAAGGGGAAGTGAATACAGTAGGTTTAATTAGTCTTTCAATTAAAGCTTGCTCCTCACTGCCGCAGCAGGTTCGTCTTTTCCATCTTTTTTTTTATTTCCTTTCTCCTTCTCGATTACCACTTCAATCTTAATCACTCCTACACTCTATTTCTCTTAGTTTTGTTAATGATTGAACATAACAATATTGAGTTTTCGAAACCTAGGGTTTGGGGTCAAAAATCGTAATAAAAAGGGGCGATTTTTGGGTCTTTTCTTGAGTGATTTTATCTTCATTGATGTTAGTAAGTGTTGATCTCAAGCTTAACTTCAAATTCATTTCTTTTATATGTTAGTTTTAATTGAGAGTTTTGTTAAGTTAGGATTTGGAGTAATTGAATTTATATATATATATACACACACACTTTAGTGTTTAATCTGTCACTGGAATTGTATAGTTACTCCATATCTGATGTTTATTTTCTTTAGGATACCATATTTTCGTAATTGTCCTGCAAAATTATACTTTGAAAATTATTCTAGAGTGTTGTTATGTTAAATTTTCTGTTGATTGATGAGATTAAATTTGTTAGCAAGAGATTGTTCATAATTGGATACAAACGTTTAGCAGCTTGTAATACGTACACATTGGTGCCAATGTACCATTATGTGATTATGCTTTCTTATTTCCCTTTGTTTTATTATATTTTTTTGAGACTTGAATGACGTGATGATGGTTTTAGTGCCAAATTTTATTGTCTTATCTTGTTGTATATATGATTGAATTACTTGTAGTTGTAGTATATATGATTTATACTATTCAATTATATTGCTAACAAGATTTCTTACTAAACATGTAAAATTATAATTAATATTTATTTGAAAATATTTTAAGAACTTGTATTATGAAATTATTTATATTGAATCGAGGAAGTTCCTCTATGTTACCAAGCAAAGATTTTGAAAGGAGGAAGTTCCTCACCCTTACGAGGGTTTCTAGAGTTTTATTGTGAGGTTGCTGGTAAGCGGTATTCCTTAAGTATGGAAGTAGGTTGAGTTAACAGTGTCTCAACCATTTTATACAGTAGTTGGGGGTACGTTGATCAGTACTCTCACATTTGTGTTCCTTCTTGGTAGGTTATCAAGTAAGGGGTATGTATACTAGGGACTTTGGTGTGTTTATTCAGTGAGCCTAGCTAGCTCATTAAATTTCTTATTTAATACTTTCTACTCACAGATTTCGAAAGTAATATCTTATGTTTATGCAAATTGTTTTACAAAGAAAGAAGGATTTGGACTTGAGTTACTTAAAAGTAGATTAAAATTTATTTGAGAAGTTGCCCCTATTGTTATTTAACCCTGTACAGATTGGAAATGGATTTGCAAGATATTCCTATATGTCTTGCTTGCACATTGGTTAGTTATGTTTTATTATAGTGTGAAATCTTGCTCAGCCTTTGGCTGATATTACAATGATCAATGTGCAGGGGCTTGATGGTGTTCGACTTGTTGGGTTAAAGAGTGGGATCATTCCTTTTGGATTTTAGACTTTATTAAGGCTTCCGCTGTCATTTAATTATACTTAGAATTTATTTTTGGGTTGTAATAACTATTTTAAGTTTGCTATGTTAGACTGTAATAGTAAGTTAATTATTCTTTTAATTATTAGTTTTCAGGTAGAACTAGTAGCTTTGCGATGACTATAATTAGTTATCGCGGCATAACAACCTTGAGATTTTCTGAGTTATTGTTTCAGGTGATAATTATTATTTCCATATCGGAAAATTTAGGGTTGTTACTGTAATAACCCAAAAATTTGGGCTATTTTAAATTTTTATTATTTAATTACTTATGTTGATGGCACGGTGATTCGATTCAATTTGAGCCCAATTAAATCCGAGCCCAACACTTTTACCGTGCCTTACCCAAAATTGGGCCAAAGCCCAATACCCCCTTGCCACATAAGCCACATGGCACCCCACTCCCCTCCCTTGAATTATTTATTTTCAATTCTTTTAATTAGATAAGGATCTTAACCAAAAAGCCTACCTATAATATTTTTCTCCTAAAATTTAGGAGATCACTCAACAAACTAAAAGAGTTTATAAAACTACCTCCTATCGCTCATCTCACGGCACCCTCCCATTGAAAGAAGCCTCAACAATTACTCTCATTATTCTCTCTCAAAAACAACGAAACATAAAACTTCTAAAGACCTTCAATTTAATTCTTTGATCAAGCAACCAAAAGATTGAATCAAGAAACTCAAGCAAGACCAAGCCTTGTGTTCGAAAGTTACATGGCCAAACAAAGAATTCGAGATCTTGTCTATCAATTTATTGTAATTAGATGCTCTATTTAATTCTAGAATAGATTAGGTATATAATTGTTAGAATATGTCTAGGATTGCTTAGAATTGTTTAGAATTACTTTTGAATGTATTGAATTTACATGTTGATGAAATTATTTGATGGCCGAAATATTGCATGATGATTTGAAGATTTTATTTGTGTGTTGTCATGATTTTAAGTTCTATGATTCTTGCCATGATTCTTGACGAATAATTTGATGAATTATTGTACATATAAAAACCGAACCTTGCTTATGTTATTCTTGGATTTTTCGAGTGGTTTGAAGCCTAAAGGATTAATCTTTTATTTGTAATCTTGTTCTATCTTTAAAGCTTAGGTTTTCTTGAATTAACCCTTTTAATTATTTAAGTTCTTGAATTAAAGCATGAATATTGGTTGATAATTGTTGCATATCGAATGACAAAGGAATTTTAAACGCATTTTGGTTCGAAATTTTGATGAAATTATTAAAGCATGAATTTTTATAAATTTAGCCTAGATTAATTAATGATCTACTGATTTAATTAATTAAAATCTTGAAATTTAATTTTGATTAAAATCACATTCGAAAATACCGTGTAAATTGAAGGTTAGTTCGAAAATTAATTTTGCAAATAAAGTTTGGATTTTTGGATAAAATCTATTAATTTAAATAATTTAATTTACAATTATTTCTAAAATAATTAATTAAATTCTCTTATTATGTTTATTTATAATAATTGTTATGTATTTTGTGTATTAAAAAAAATTGAATTATGTTTAATTATTAGTTGATTAAAGCCTTTATTAGATTATGCATTGTCAAATTGTTTGCTTTATTTAATTGATGTTTCGAATAATTGAGGATTGTAAATTGATGAATTAGTAAGATTGTCTAAGTTGTTATTGAGTCTAGAAGTCAAAGTTAGGATTTTTGACCTAGAGTTGACTAAGTGATAAGTGAGTTGACTTAGAGTTAAAGTTTTAAGTTTAAATAAAAATAACAACAATATAAACAATGAAGGAACGATAACAGAGTAAGAGGAGTTTGTTTTGCTTCGATCTTTGGCTAGGAAAGGCTTGGTATTTAAGATGGCCAACATACGTGCCGCACCTCCATTTCCTGGGATTTCGAACATCTTAATTCCGATTACTGCCACCTAGTACTCTTAATTATGGTATACTCTACCGGGTTTAAGGAATTGACGGCCGACATATGCTGATAAATTGAGAATTGACTGACAGTTTATGCCGATAATTAAGGAATTGACGGCCGGTATGAGCACCAATATAAAATACATAACAATTAATAAAATAAGATGATAATGATGATAAGATAATGAAAGATGATGAATTGACTAACTATGAAGTGACCGCCCGCCACAAACACGAGTATAGTCGAAGCCACTGCGGGACGATGTATGTTCTGGATCCCAGCGCTCGGGAAGTAGATCTATCATGGTTGACCCGACGTGAGACAAGGAAAGTTGGGGAACGAGTAAAAGAGTTCCCTTACGAGCATATGACTGGTCATGGATTAGAATGAAGGAGGGAATTTGGAAGCTGAATAATTAAGAAATCTAAGAAGTCTAGAGTCTTGAGGTAACACTAGCAGGTGTATAGAATGTTCGTGGTTTAGAATGATGGAATGAATTGGGAAGATGATAGTTAAGAGTCTAAGAAGTCTAAGGTCTTGAGGTGACCCTAGCAGGAGTATATAGAATGGTTATGGTATAAATGTATGTTATTCCGCTGCATTGACTGATTGTTTGCAATATGTGAATGTAATTGATTATGTTGACTTATTTGAGTGGAATGGTTGATTCGTGTTCAGACTATTATATGTTTAATTGCATTCTACTATTAAGTAGAACATTCTAATTACTCTCCACTGACTGTGGACCCCCCATTCCCCTTTCATGTGATGAAGAAGAATAAGTTCGGTGTTAGCGAGGGTTGGGTTTCGTGAGCTTGCAAGCGCAGCAGTTTAGCTACCCAATTTAATAGTAGTCCTAGCCTAATGTTTAACATCTCTAGCTTGTAATAGTATTTTAGTAGTTTAATGAAAACTTTGGGATATTTATAGTTTTGATTGGATAATTTTTCGAATACTAAATGGCTAAGTATTAGAGCTTCCGCTTTCGTTTTAAGACTTATTTATAATAATTTCGTTTATTAATGATTCGTATTGTTGTTTTCTTCGAAAACAACGTTGCTAAAAATACCGGTCGCTACAGTTACAGTTACAGTTGGTATCAGAGCCTAGGTTACTAAGACTTAATTAATATGACCTTAAATAAGAATAGGTAAACAAAATTGTTAAAATTTTAAAGGCCGCTCTTAGGCTGAGATATGGGGAATAAGGAATTAGTCATTGTGTATTGATGACATTCTTTCTTTTGTTTTTCCTCTTATTATTATTTACTAGGTTAATTGGTTGAATTGAGAAACTTATAGTTGTTAGTAATGTGTGATCTATCTTTGTTGTTTTATTCTCTTCTAACTATGGGTTGTCAATGACAACTCATTTTGTTTATTTTGTTTGGTTACAATATTAAGATGTTGCGCAAACATAAACATAGTAAATGCTCAAATTCGAATTGAATGATACGCAAAATAGCTGAATCCACTCAAGCCTTAACTGAAGCTATGGAGAGACTTGTTGCAGCGCAAGCTAATGCTACCAATACTCCTGCTAATCCTACTCTTGATGATGCTGGCACTAAGACTGCAGAGATTTCCAAAGCAATTGACGAGAAGAAACCGCCTAAATTTGATGGTAAAGGAGATCCTATAAAGATGGAGAACTGGATTAGGGAGTTTGATAAGATCTTCACATCCCTCAAGGTCCCTGATCATATGAAGTTTGATTCTGCTTCCTATTATCTGGTTGAGAATGTGGATCTCTGGTGGACTCACAACAAGTTTGACCTAACTACCAAGGTCATTGTGGATGAAGAAGGAGAAGAGCATATAGAAGAAAGAGTGTTTGGTTGGACTGAGTTCAAGAAAGCGGTCCGTGATGAGTTCTTTCCAGCTCACATGTGAAAGAGAAAGAGTGTTGTTTGGCATTCACCAGCTGTATGAGGTGTTTAAAAACCTAAAAACCCTTTTTATGATCACAAAAGAAAACCCTTTTTCTTTCGAAATCTGACAGCTTCTCATAGAATATACTAGTCCTTAGACCTGTCACCCTATTTCATACACTAGTAGAAAATAATTTATTTGATGCGGTTTTTTTAGCATAAAAGATGCAGTTTTCAACCGCATCATTTATAGGCGTATCATTTAGAAAAAAAATTAAATGAAGTGGTTGTGAACCGCATCTTTTCATTTCAAAAAAGATGCGGTTTATTAAAAATCGCATCTTTTGAGTACCTTTTAGGTTAAAAAAAAAAAACTAAAAGATGCGGTTTTTCAAAATAACCGCATCTTTTATGATGCAGTCCATTAAAAGAAATTATTACCATGCATAATTCCCTGTTAGGCTACTGCCCACCTACACCTGCTGTCTCCCCCCACCTCTTGGACTTGGTGGCTGCTGTCCCCCACTCCCACCCACTGCACCTACTATCCCTGTAACGACCCGGATTTTAGGGCCGTAAAATTTCGTGGAAAATTAAGCTTTAAACCCAAACTATATAATTTGGGCCAAAAGACTTAATTTTGTTTATTTTATTCGAGCCCAAAACCCTTGCTAACCCTCCTCCGAGCCGGCCCCCTTAATTATTTTTCCCCTTAATTTACTTTTTAAACCAACACCTAAAATTTAGTAAACTCCTCTCCTAAAATCTAGTAAAGTCTATTCTATTTAAACCCCTAAAAATCTAGCCTTTACCTTTCCATATTCATTATTTCAAACTAAAAAACAAACTCTCTTCCCCTTCATAGCCCTCACGGCACCCTCCTAAAACCACCCCAAAATCCATCCTTTACCTCACCAAATGAATCAATAAGTAACTAGCTTTTTCACTTAGTATTACCACTAATCAATATAGGATAACTAGATTATGTAGATTATGATTGTTGAATGTTTTTATGCATTTTTGGCCGAGTGGTTTAGGATCGGATGTAATCTATTGCTTTCTTTATTTGTATCTTGACAAATCCTTGTGTGATCATGATGGGCTTATTTGTTGATTAATGATTATATACAATCTTGATGTAATTTCAATATACTCGCTGACCATTATTTTGAGTAATCTTGTGCGTGTAATTGCTAGTAGTCAATGCATAGATTTTTAATTGCTTTTATACATATCTTAATGAATCTTTGTTCAATTACGCTTTCCCAACCTTTGACTAATATTCTAGCATGGATTTCGTTGCAAAGTAAATTGACTTTGCATGATTAATATTGATAGCCTGCGTGTAATTAAGTTAACTTAAAGCATGAAGTTTGGTTTCAAGTTTGGTTTCGTCTAATGCATATTTGTTAGTAAGCTTGAGTCTTTATTGGTTCTTGATAAATTTTTTTTTGGATGTTAAAGCATGTATTTTTAATGTTCTTGAATCCTTGACAGTTTTCAAAGTATAAAAATCGAATCTTTATGTCATAATCATATTATGAATTTTCATGATTGTGTTATGTAAATTGATGAAGTTATTCTTGGCCTTAAATTTGTCATTGATAGCCGTGTAAGATTGTTAAGGATAGACTATTGTTTTCTTGATTTCTTGATTAATTGTCATGCTAGCTTTAATCTTTGTAAATCTTTTAATGGAATCATGAATCTTGAGTTTATATGAATTATCTAGATTATTTGAATCGTTGCATTAAAATTCTTGGTTTGGTTCTTTAATAGCCGAATGGTACAACTTCTTTTTATTGAATTTCGAATCTTGAAATCTTGTTTGTTAATTATAAAAATTGAACCTTTTATGTTTGTTTCTTGTTCTTCATACGTAGTTTGGTAAATTCGCTATTTGGCATTGTATGAATTATTGAACATGACGTGTCATTACTGTAGGAGACATGCGTGATTACTTGGTCTTCAGTCGTGTCATCTGAGGCTTGATTTTTGGGTCATGTCATTTATCGCTTTGAGTCGGTCGTGTCAATGTTGTATCGGCCTTAACCGGTGTCGGGGACTTGTTTGTTGTATCGGCCTTGAGCCGTGTCGGGGACTTGTTTGTTGTATTGGCCTTGAGCTGTGTCGGGGACTTTTTTTGTTGTATCGCCCTTGAGCCGTCTCATAGACTTTGTTTGTTGTATCGACCTTGAGCCGTGTCGGGGACTTTTTTTGTTATATCGCCCTTGAGCCGTGTCGGGGACTTTGTTTGTTGTATCGGCCTTGAGCCGTGTCGGGGACTTGTTTGTTGTATCGACTTCGGTCGTGTCGGAAATATCCTTGGTGTCTATTAATGTTAATAATTGTATTGATGAATAAGAGTTATAATATTTGAGTTTGGTATTTGATGATGACAATGTTATTCCGCTGCCTGTGCTCTCTGTTGTATGTTACTGTTAGTAGTATTACTTGATATTATAATTGATGGATGAATTGGTTATGATGTGCCTGCTATTTGATCTATTATTTTATGTTGTTTGGTTCCACTGCTAAGTGGAACAATCTAGTTACTCGCCACTGATGGTGGACCACAATTTTATTTTGCAGGTGAGCAGGATAGAGATTAGAGTTGGGTTGAGTGTTTGGCAAGCGAACTAGGCTCCTGTTATCTTCCTTTTTATTTTCCTGTTTTAGTAGTTTTTGTCGTTAATTGGAGACCATATCTATTCTATTGTTTTGGGACTATTTAAAGTTTAATAAATAAAATGATTAAGTTTAGAGCTTCCGCTTTCATTACTTAATTTAATATTGAAAGTTTATAGTTAATGATGATCCGTGTTGTTGTTTTCTCCGAAAACAATGTTGCTAAAATACGGGTCGTTACAGTTGGTAATCAGAGCTTTAGGTTAACCTTGAGTTTACTTCTTCATAAGTAAACTGTGAGTTGAGTGCTTTATGTAATAAAGAGTGTAATTTATATCACAAAACCCTGAAACAGTAGTGTGAGCAGCTTTGGGTAGTAACCTGGGCTAGGAATAATTTTATTCTTTAGTTGTCCTAGGTTCCTTTCGTATTATGTTTATTGTCTACGTGCTTATGTGTGCTTCCTTATGAAATTTCGACGACGAAATTTTCTTAAGGAGGGGAGATTGTAACGACCCGGATTTTTGGGCCGTAAAATTTTGTGGAAAATTAAGCCTTTAAACCCAAACTATTTAATTTGGGCCAAAAGACTTAATTTTATTAATTTTATTCGAGCCGAAAACCCTTGCTAACCCTCCTACTAGCCGGCACCCTTAATTATTTTTCCTCTTAATTTACTTTCTAAACTAACACCTAAAATTTAGTATACTCATCTCCTAAAATCTAGTAAAGCCTATTCTATTTAAATCCCTAAAAATCTACCCTTTACCTTTCCATATTCATTATTTCAAACTCAAAGTCTCAAACGCAAACTCTCTTCCCCATCATAGCCTTCACGGCACCCTCCTAAAACCACCCCAAAATCCATCCTTTACCTCACTAAATCAATCAATAGGTAATTAGCTTTTTTACTTAGTATTAGGACTAATCAATATAGGATAACTAGATTAAGTAGATTATGATTGTTGAATGTTTTTATGCGTTTATGGCCGAGTGGTTTAGGATGTATTCTATTGCTTTCTTTATTTGTATCTTGACAAATCCTTGTGTGATCATGATGGGCTTATTCGGTGATTAATGATTATATACAATCTTGATGTAATTTCAATATACTCGTTGACCATTATTTTGAGTAATCTTGTGCGTGTAATTGCTAGTAGTCAATGCATAGATTTTTAATTGCTTTTGTACATATCTTAATGAATCTTTGTTCAATTACGTTTTCCCAACCTTTGACTAATATTCTAGCATCGATTTCGTTGCAAAGTAAATTGCCTTTGCATGATTAATATTGATAGCTTGCGCGTAATTAAGTTAACTTAAAGCATGAAGTTTGGTTTCAAGTTTGGTTTCGTCTAATGCATATTTGTTAGTAAGCTTGAATCTTTCTTGGTTGTTGATATATATATTTTTTTTGGATGTTAAAGCATGTATCTTTAATGTTCTTGAATCCTTGATAGTTTTGAAAGTATAAAAATCTAATCTTTATGTTATAATCATATTATGAATTTTCATGATTGTGTTATGTAAATTGATGAAGTTATTCTTGGCCTTAATTTTGTCATTGATAGCCATGTAAGATTGTTAAGGATAGGCTATTGTTTTCTTGATTTCTTGATTAATTGTCATGTTAGTTTTAATCTTCGTAAATCATTTGATGGAATCATAAATCCTGAGTTTATATGAATTATCTTGATTATTTGAATCGTTGCATTAAAACTCTTGTTTTAGTTCTTTAATAACCAAATTGTACAAGTTCTTTTTATTGAATTTCGAATCTTGAAATCTTGTTTGTTAATTATAAAAATCGAATCTTTTATGTTTGTTTCTTGTTCTTCATACGTAGTTTGGTAAATTGGTTATTTGGCGTTGTATGAATTATTGAACCTGACGTGTCATTACTGTAGGAGTCATGCGTGATTGGTTGGTCTTGAGTCGTGTCATTTGAGGCTTGATTTTTGGGTCATGTCATTTATCACTTTGAGTCGGTCGTGTCAATGTTTTATCGGCCTTGAGCCGTGTCGGGGGCTTGTTTGTTGTATCGGCCTTGAGCCGTGTCCGGGGCTTGTTTGTTGTATCGGCCTTGAGCCGTGTCGAGGACTTGTTTGTTGTATCGGCCTTGAGCCGTGTCTAGGACTTGTTTGTTGTATCGGCCTTGAGCCGTGTCGGGGACTTTGTTTGTTGTATCGTCCTTGAGCCGTGTCGGGGACTTGTTTGTTGTATCGACTTCGGTCGTGCCGGAAATATCCTTGGTGTCTATTAATGTTAATAATTGTATTGATGAATAAGAGTTGCAATCTTTGAGTATGGTATTTGATGATGACAATGTTATTTCGCTACCTGTGCTCTCTGTTGTATGTTACTGTAGGTAGTATTACTTGATATTATAATTGATGGCTGAATTGGTCATAATATGCCTGCTATTTGATCTTTTATTTTATGTTGTTTGGTTCCACTGATAAGTGAAACAGTCTAGTTACTTGCCACTGACGGTGGACCCCCAATTTTATTTTGCAGGTGAGCAGGATAGAGATTAGAGTTGGGTTGAGTGTTTTGCAAACGAACTAGGCTCCTGTTGTCTTCCTGTTTATTTTCCTGTTTTAGTAGTTTTTGTCGTTAATAGGAGACCATATCTATTCTATTGTTTTGGGACTATTTAAAGTTTAATAAATAAAATGATCAAGTTTAGAACTTCCGTTGTCATTATTTAATTTAATATTGAAAGTTTATAGTTAATGATGATCCATGTAGTTGTTTTCTCCGAAAACAATGTTGCTAAAATACGGGTCGTTACAGTCTCCCCTCCCGACCCTCTGCACCTATTGTCCCCTACCCCCTTCTACTAATATCAAATGACAGAAATACCATATAGAAGAAGAATAAACTAATTTTTAATTAATCAAATTAAAAACAAATACGTGAAACTTCATGTGGAGTACAGGTATAGTAAACTAATTATTCCCAAAACATGAAATATCATACAAATGACTGAAAAGCCTTCTGATATAGTCTTTCCAAAATGAGAAACCCTAAATAATTCATAAAACTTATCTGCAATGAGATAGACATAACGTTCTTCATGAAACCAACATTGTGGTTGATCCCTTTGTGACAACCTGTAAAACATGGTATAAAGTGGCCGTTTGCCAATTCCCATGTAAATGCAATTATCAGTAAGATACGGAGTATGATGTTTCAAAGTTTTAAAAAAAATATGCATTTCAAGAATAACAACTTATATATGCAGCTTAATACTAACAACAAATTTAAAAAAATTAAAATTTTACCTACGTGGGGGAACATCAATTAGAAGACGAGACTCAAGCAAAGAGTGAGGGGAGAGGGGTTCACTTGCTCAACGATCATGCACCAAGCCCGCAATAGAAGAAAAATATACCTAACTTGTGAAATCAGTAGCCATCATATCAATACTGAATTTCTTTCAGAGTAGAACATTGCAAAGTAACATATTCATGGAAAATTCACCTTAAAGGCAATGCAATTTTGCAGGATCTAAAACAACAAGACCAACATCCAAACCCAAAAATCAACCATGCTCAACCTCATTTGTCATAAGAAAATATTCAAGCAAGGTCAGTGGCTTAACATACCTCATTTTCCCTGCAATCCATTATACTAAGAATCAATAATATGTTGTACTATACTCAAGTCACAAGTAATAAGAATTCATTAGGAATAACCAATATTAACATATGAAATTATTGCATAAGAAAATGCTTTAAATTACAAGCCTGATCGTCAATTGACTCTTCCCTTGAAAGACAAAAATCAACCTGAATGCGGTAGAAAAATCGTGTATAAGTAAGTATCAGACTAACTTAAAAGGCAAATTAACTACACACAGACACAACTGATAAAAACTTTCGTAATCTAGATTTCATAGAATGATCCAACAAAATGTTGGAAGATTTAATATCGCGGTGTATCACAGGAAGGACTGCCTAAAATCAAATTGAAAACATAAATCAAGTTTTTTTCTGCCTTTGCTCATCTGAAAAACTTTTTGTGTTTGTGTGTGTGTGGGGGGGGGGGGGGGGGAATATGTTACCCCATCATGAAGTTACTCCAAGCCTCTGGCGACATCCAGCGCTACATGAACCCTTGTTTCCCAGCTCAATGGTTCTGTCTTCTCATCTGGAGGAAACAATCTAAATAAAAAATAAAATTCAATGTTTATACTTTATAGTTTAACTATGATACCTATAAAATAAATGTTGGATCTAGCTCAATATACCATACAACTCTTGAAAAGAACCAATAATTGTTATTGTTACACCATACAGGCACACACTTGTGACGTTTAGTTTATCTCATTTTACCATAAACGTATTATCAATGTATAAGGTTCATAAGTAAAAGCAATAGACTCAGCCAAACTAATTAAATATAACCCTATATGAAAGAAAATTTAGCAATTTCATTCGTTAATTAGCCTTCAGACATGAACAACTACTTTCCGTAATTTACTAATGAAAAGAATAAACAGATGTCAGGAAAAAAAGTGACCAAGAAACATGGAAGACAAATGGAAATATGGAACTAAAACCATCTCTGCACTTCCAGTTTACACTGCAACAAATCACTTTCAAAGTTTATAATTTGGAGCATAAAGAATTCAATTCACAATATGCAAGGAATTTAATTCCCAAAAAGCTATGAAATGCAACCATGCCATAAATCAAAAGAAAATAATGGCACTCATAGAATTAAACCAGAAAAAAATGTGTAATTCAGATGTTGAAATTCTATTATGCAATGGATTTCTTCTCATTTCCTAATAACTGAAAGCTACCTACATGACCCTAATTAGGTAGCTAATAGAAATAGTGCTCTTGAAGCACATAAGAAAAGCAAAATGAGCAAAATCTAAGTTACATAATAATTGCTTGAACTTGCACACAAACACAAAAAATTTCAGTACATAAGCATTTTTTTTAAAAAAAAAACCTAAAACCCTAAAACATGAATCTTCTAGAGAAATTACATGAAATGAAACCCTAAACAGGATTCTTCAAAAATAAAATCAATAAATTGTGGAGATTATTACCTTAAAAAGAATTAACAAAATGGTGATGGTTGTGGGTGTGGGTGTCGAGTAGCGAATGGAAAGGGTTGTATAAACCCATCTAATCACTCCAAATCAACTATAAACCCATCTAATCACTCCAAAAACAAAACTACAACAGTGACTACAATAAATAATACCAATGAAAATGAACAAATCAGAAATTCTATTTAAATTTATAATCCGAAAACATTTTCCCAAATTTGACAACCTAAAACTATCAAAAAACCCTAGAATCAAAGAGGGAAGCAAAGGAGTGTGGGTACCTTGGGTGGTGTATATGGTGATGAAGAGAAGGAAAGGGGAGACCAGTCACCATCGGAGAAGGCGACACACCGACGGTGGCAACGGCGCAGCAGTATTTAAAAGCTACGGTTTTTCAAATAACCGCATCATTTGATATGCAGCAAAAGAATTCTTTTCTACTAGTGATAACGTGATGAATATTATAAACTTTGGTTGTAATATCCGTATTACTATTTTAACACACACAAAGGCATTTATAGTAATTTATCAAACATTCACACGACCATTACATGAAGATAAAATATTCTCAATTTAAAACCTAGTCTATCTTCATGCTCATCCAAGTCTTGAAATTCTTCCATAGAATATCTTCAATCTTCAATCTGGACTTTAATACTTGGGACAATTACACTTGTTGCACAACCAACATGGTTAGGACATAACAATTAAAATATGTAACTATTACAAACAGTTCAGGGAACACTACAACTTCTTCCAAACCAGTATGCACAATAAAGCGCAAATACTTATTCCATGTAATATAACATGTTATCAATCAAGAATAAACTCAATCAATACAATCATTCAAACTGGAAACATCTCATAGTTGGTTCTGACCAACTACATAGCTCCTGTAAAAGCACAACTGTTCCCTGTCAAAGTTTTTTTCCAGTGTTTGTTATCACTCAAAACCAAAAAGGCTCTCAATAAATTCCCCCTTTTTTATGGTGACAAACCTAAGTGAACAATTGAAATTTCCTGCAAAGAACAAGTTAGAAACAGAGAATTCCAATCTCAACACTCTAAGTGCATAACCACACAAAGCAATCACTCAGACTCAAAATGAAACAACTAACTAATTCAATTGTTTCCTAGAAAAGAAAAATTCCATAAACTTAAAGTATCCTATTCTAAGATATTGAAAAACAACTCTAAAGTCTAAACACTATACACTCACTCTTTTTTTTTTATTTTTTTTTTATTTTTTTACTAGACTCAATCTAAACAACTAATTAGACTAAGGCTTCAACTTCTACTATTTTCCCCATTTTGGCATCATTAAAAAGTATGCCCTAGCTTTAAAAATTATGCACAAGAAATTATTTCTATCCACATAATGATTTAAAAACCATTAAACAAATAACCATGCTGCAAAAACAAAGTTAGTTAGGCAACTCACAATCCATAAATCTAAAGAATAAAAAGTTTCAAAATTAAAACAGCAAAGTTAAAAAGAACATAAACCAAAAAAACATACAAACCAAATTGTTTTAGGGATTGGGGGAAACAGTTCAGCAAAAACAGTTATAAAAGAGTTTATAATATGGGTGGGGGAAACAAAGAAAAGACTTCATCATCATTCTCATCCTCATCCTCGTCTTCTTTAACATCCTCAGATTCAGCCTTCTTTCTTTCAGAAGAAACAACAATCGTCTTCCATCTCAGCATCATCAGTGGTTCCCTTTGCAGAACCAGAAGTATCAGGCAACTTTGTCTTGACTGCAACCATATCCTTTTTCAAAGAAGAGTCCTTCCTCTTGTAGCTTAAGGTAAAACTTTACAGCAAGTTCATCATCTTGTTCAGTGTCTCATCCTGATTATCTAAGCGCTTCATTAAATTGACATCTGAGCTAGTTCCTGAGACCTTCTTCTTCTTAGCAGGCTTAATATCCTCCTCCTCTGGTTCCTCTCTAAACTTAAGCTTAGGAGTGTCCACATCCAAGCTTTTCTGCTTCAGAATGGTCTAGGTGAATACTTGGATGGGAACCACCTCTCCAAAAAGATTAATCTTGTGTTGTGTAAGGACAAACGTGATTAAAGAACCATAGGGTAAAGAATTATGAGAGGATTGAGAACAATGCATCATGTGGGCTAAAATAATGCATCTATGGAAGGTAAGTTGATTTTAACTCTTTTCAGCATAAGGTACATGAGTACCATTTCCATAAATCTAACAAACCCTTTACCTTGAGCCCTAGGAATTAAAAGCTTATTGCACAAAGAATGAAGAACCAACATAAATTGTTTATGAAGATTGACAGTCTTAAAGGTCGATTTCATGGTCAACCTAGCCCCAAAAATTATATTCATAAATTTCATCAGAAGTGACCCCTATCAATGCAGGCCATCAATCCCCTGAGTATGTGTCAAACCCATCCCTAGGAACACTAACCTTAGTGTTACCCACAACAGAACCAATAGAATAGTATCAGACAATTGTTTCAGATAAACATAAAAATCCCTGACCCTATCAATAAACATATCATCCTTTAACTTCAACATATCAACCCAACCTCGTAACTCTACAAGCTCCATAAATTCTCCTAGATAGGGAATGTCTAAGTACCCTTCCTCCACAGTAAAACCATGAAGTAAAGTATGTTCAGCCAGAGGTGTAGAACCAGTAGTAAGTGGTTTAGTAGATTTACCTTTTGTAGCACGAGGAAGTCTAGATGGTACTCTCTTTCTCTTTGTTGCTCTGATAGAACCAATAAATATGTCCTCAGACTACTCTGGTATTTCCTCAGTTTTAAGAGCTGATCTCGTAAACCTTCTTCGTCCCCTTGTAGACACAGAGGGTGACCCTTTCTTCGAGCCAACAACTACAACATTTTCTTCTATCTCTTCAAGAGGAACACTGAAGATATCTTTCAAACTTTTCTCTTTTGGTTCCCCTGAGTAGTAGCAGGTTGTGGTTCAGAAATTTGTGGTGCAAAAACTGATGTATCTACATTAGCTTTTGGGGATTGAAGGTTTTCTTAAGAAGGTGTGGGTTTAGGAGATGATGGTGGTGTTTATTCTTTCTGTGGTGTTTCAACATCTTTGGGTGATGGGGGTGTTTTGGTAGATGGTATTGGTGGTTTCTTTGGTGATTGAGATGATGTAGGAGTGGTTTTAACCTAGCCCCAAAAATAAATTCAAAAATTTCCTCAGAAGTGACCCCTATCAAAGTAGGCCATCCATCCCCTGAGTACTTGTCAAACCTATCTCTAGGAACACCCAATAGTACAGACAGAGAAGAAACAGATACAATACCCTCAGTGTTACCCACAACAGAACCAATTGAAGTATTAGGCAATTGTTTCAGATTTACTTAAAAATCTCTGACCCTATAAATAAACATACCATCCTTCAAATTCAGCATATTAACCCAACCTTAGAAGTCTAAAAGCTCCCTAAATTCTCCTAGAGCAGGAATGTCTAAGTACCCTTCCTCTACAGTAAAACCAGGAAACGAAGTACGTTTTGCTAGAGGTGTAGAACCAGTAGTAACTGGTTTAGTAGATTTATCTTTTGTAGTACGAAGAAGTCTAGATGGTACTCCCTTTCTCTTTGTTGCTCTGACAAAACCAGTAGACATGTCCTCAGACTGCTCAGGTGTTTCCTCAGTTTAAAGAGTTGATCTCGTAAACCTTCTTCGTCTCCTTGTAGACACAGATGATGACCCTTTCTGTGAGCTAATAACTACAACATCTTCTTCTATCTCCTCAAGAGGAACACTGAAGATATCTTTCAAACTTTTCTCTTTTGGTTCCCCCTGAGTAGTAGAAGGTTATGGCTAAGAAATATGTGGTTCAAGAACAGAAGTATCTTCATTAGCTTTTAGGGTTTGAAGGTTTTCTTAAGAAGGTTTGGGTTTAGGAGATGATGGTGGTGTTTGTTCTTTCTGTGGTGTTTCAACATATTTGGGTGATGGGGTGTTTCTTTAGGTATTATTGGTGGTTTCTTTGGTGATGGAAAAGATGTATGAGTGGTTTCAACCTAGCCCCAAAAATAAATTCATAAATTTCTTCAGAAGTGACCCCTATCAAAGCAGGCCATCCATCCCCTGAGTACTTGTCAAACCTATCTCTAGGAACACCCAATAGTACAGACAAAGAAGATACAGATACTCTAACCTCAGCGTTACCCACAACATATCCAATAGAAGTATCAGGAAATTGTTTCAGATTAACAATTAAAATCCCTGACCCTATCAATAAACATACCATCCTTCAAATTCAGCATATCAACCCAACCCTGGAAATCTAAAAGCTCCTTAAATTATCCTAGAGCAGGAATGTCTAAGTACCCATCCTCTAGAGTAAAACGAGAAAGTATAGTTTGTTCAGCCAGAGGTGTAGAACCAGTAGTAAGCGGTTCAATAAATTTACCTTTTGTAGCACGAGAAGTCTAGATGGTACTCCCTTTCTCTTTGTTGCTCTGACAGAACCAGTAGACATGTCCTCAGACTGCTCTGGTGTTTCCTCAGTTTTCTCTTCACCTGCTCCACCGTGTCCTTGATAGGATCAGGACCAAACACCAAAGCATCGCTGATGTCGCTCCAACAAGTAGGGCTGCGACACTTGCGCCCATACAACGCCTCATAAGGAGCCATCTTGATACTAGCATGATAGCTGTTGTTGTACGAAAACTCCACCAAGCTCAAAGATTTAACCCAAGTCTGCTGGAAGTCTAACGCACAAGCTCGTAGCATATCCTCTAGCGTCTGGATGGTCCGTTCTGTCTGCCTATCCGTAGCTGCGTGAAAAGCTTTACTCAAATTAAGCTTAGTTCCAAAAGCCTCTTGCAACGACTTCCAGAACCGCGACAAAAATCGGGGATCTCGGTCAGACACGATATCCTTAGGCACACCATGTAACCGTATGATCTCCCTCGAGTAAGCTTCCACCATCTTCTCCATCAACCAAGTTATCTTCATCGGAATGAATCGGGCGACCTTAGTTAAACGATCCATGATAACCCACACCGTATCCAAACCTGTAGATGTCGCTGGTAAGCCTACCACAAAATCCATAGATATGGAATCAAACTTCCATGTGGGTATCGGCAACAGCTTCAATAACCCACCTGGTCTCTGGTGCTCAATCTTGACCTTCTGGCAAGTAAGGCACCGTGCAACGAAGTCTGCGACCTCTTGCTTCATCCTCGGCCACCAGAAATATTCCTTCAGGTCCTTGTAGAGTTTCCCACCACCTGGATGCACCGAATACAGAGTATTGTGAGCCTCCTCCATAATTCGATTCCTCAATCTCGAACCCTGGGGCACACACCACCTGTTACGGAAACAAAAATTAGCATCCATCAGGCGAAAACAGTTTACTATAACATTTAACTCCATTACCTGTTACGGAACTTCATACCGCCGTCTGAATCATTCGTGAAGTCTTCTGCCTTGCCTTGAAGTTTGGCTTCACGAATTTTCTCGAGTTGCGGGTCTTCTCTTTGACTCTCCCGTAACTCCTGGTATAAACTGGGCTCAATACACATAGCACTAAGATAGACTCGTGTACTACCCGGCATTACCATCTCAATCTCCATCCTGCGAAGATCAGCACTGATTTCCTTAGGTAAAACCGCCATCCTGTTAAGTGAATGGTGGTCCTTACGACTAAGGGCATCCACTACCCTGTTGGCCTTCCCTTCACAATAGTCAACTGAGAGGTCATAATCCTTGATCAACTCGAGCCATCGTCGCTGCCTCATATTGAGCTCCTTCTGGGTGAAGATGTACCTTAAACTCTTATGATCGGTGAACAGCTTGCAAGTAGCTCCATAGAGATAATGTCGCCAAATCTTCAAAGCGAACACTACAACTACCAACTCTAAGTCGTGAGTAGGATAGTTCTGCTTATGAACCTTGAGTTGTCTCGAAGCATATGCAATCACCCTGCCTTCTTGCATCAGAACACAACCTAGACCCTTCCTGGACGCATCACTGTAGACTTCATAACCCACACCCTCAGTCGGCAATGCAAGAACTGGTGCAAACACAAGACTCTGCTTGAGGGCTTGGAAAGCTTCTTCACATTGATCGGTCCACACATACTTGCAATCCTTGTGCAACAACTTGGTCATAGGTGCTGCTACCTTGGAGAAATCTTTCACAAATCTCCGATAGTAACCTGATACAGAAAATTTCACAGGTAAGTATTCATGCATAGACAATATAATAGCTATATTAAATACTTCAAATTACCTGCTAGGCCAAGAAAACTTCGAACTTCGGCCACATTCTTAGGACTGTGCCACTCCACAACCGCCTTAACCTTGGCTGCATCTACCTTGACACCGTCCGCATTGATCACATGGCCTAGAAAGGCTACTTCCCTGAGCCAAAACTTGCACTTAGACAACTTCGCGAACCACTTCTGAGCCCGTAAGACATCTAGCACCATATGTAAATGTTGCGTGTGCTCTTGTTCACTCTTCGAATAGATAAGAATATCGTCGATGAACACCACCACACACACATCCAAGAGATGATGAAAAGTCCGGTTCATCTGATCCATGAAAACAGCGGGAGCATTGGTCAAACCGAACGGCATCACCTCAAATTCATAGTGCCCGTATTTAGTGCGAAACGCGGTCTTCGGTATATCCTCTGGCTTCACTGGAATCTGATGATACCCCGACCTGAGATCAATCTTGGAGAAAACACTGGCTCCCTTCAACTGATCAAACAAATCTTCAATCCTGGGCAAAGGGTACTTGTTCTTGATAGTCACCTTGTTAAGTTCCCGGTAATCTATACATAATCGCATGCTGCCATCTTTCTTCTTGACGAGAAATACCGGAGCACCCCAAGGAGACACATTGGGCCTTATGAAACCCTTGTCGATCAAATCCTGCAACTGGGTCTTCAACTCCTTCAACTCTGTGGGAGCTATACGATACGGGGCCTTCGAGATTAGGGCAGTTCCGGGCACCAAATCGATGTTGAATTCCACATCCCGTTCCTGTGGTATCCCTGACAACTCTTCCGGGAACACATCTGCATAGTCACGAACCACCGGAATGGCTTCCAACTGTTCTTCCTTGGTCACATCCTTGACTTGACATAAGTACACTGTCTCACCCTTGCGCTGCAGACTGCGCATCCTCATTGCAGAAACTATCTTCACACCCTTTCCCATGGGCTTCCCGACATGGGTTACTCTCTTTGCGTTGGGACCACGCAAAGTGATAGCTTGATCTTGACATCGAACAGTCGCCTGATACCTCGCCAGCCAATCCATTCCTAAGATCACATCGAACTCGATCATAGGAAACTCCTTCAAATCAGCTTCGAACCGTACCCCCGAGATCACAATGGGAACATTTTTGTATTCCCAATGAGAGGCAAAATCCTCTCCTGAAGGAAGAGTTATTACAGACTTGACAGGAGACTCTCCAGTCAGGTTAGATTTTACAATGAAAGATCTAGCAACAAAAGACATAGTAGCACCCGTATCAAATAAAACATAAGCATCAATATCATGGACAAGGAAGGTACCCGTGACCACATCTGGCTGCGCATCCGCCTCCTCCTGAGTCATGCAGAAGATCCTGTTTTTAACCGGTGCTTGGCTAATTGTTGTTGCTGGACGCTTCTTAGGACAGAACACTGACTTGTGACCTTCTTGACTACAATCGAAGCATACAATCTGTGTCCCATCACACTTCTTACCCGGGTGAAACTCTTTCTTGCAGCCTTGACAGATTCTCGGGCCTTGACTTGGAGCTGGTCGAGCACTCTGCTGAGGCTTCAAAGTAGACTCGAACCGGGTCTTCTTAGCTGGTGCTAGAGTAGGAACCGAAGCAACCCTCTTTTTGGCTGTGTCATCATTAGAGACCGATGCTTGGACCTCTAGAGCTACCTCGTACGCCTCCTGGAAGGTTTTCACTCTACTATTGATCACATGAACCCGGATGCGGGAATCCATCTTCTTGATGTACCTCTTGACTCGCTCAGCTTCAGAAGGTATGACTACAGTTGCAAACCGAGAGAGCTCTGTGAACTTGTCCGTGTAGGCTTGAACGGACATGCTGCCTTGGGTGAATAAGAGGAACTCTTCCTGCTTCTGCCATTTCAGTTCATCAGGATAGAACCGGTCTTGGACTTTCTGAGTGAACTCCTCCCAGCTCAGCTCTAGGTCTGTCTCGGGACTGGCCCGCAATGTACTCCACCAGTTGTCAGCTTTTCCCTTTAGATAAAAGGCCGCAATCGGAAGCCTCTCCCGCTCAGAACATGCTAGGGCATCAAACATCTTCCGCATTTCTCGAATCCAGTTCTCGAGAACGGTAGGGTCTGCTGCCCCATCATAGACCGGCGGACGAAAGCGTGCAACCCAATCGAAGGACGACTGACTGTTCTGATGTTGAACACTCCTCTGTGCTAACGTGAGAATAGCATCTTCCAGGTTCCGGCGACGGAGTCGAAAATTGGATCATGGAGTCGACATTCTATAACCAACAATTCAAATTATTAAGCAAACACAAGCACATATTGTCGTAAAAGAACGCAGAAAGAAATAAAATATCTTATCCCTGGCTTCTACCCATGGCTTCACTCACTTAGGTTTCCATTTTAGGCTAAGTTTCACTCGTGATTCATAAAGCGCTCATCTTTCCAAGTTACTTATGGAGAAGTAACTTTAGGGTCTTAACCTATGCTCTGATACCAACTGTAACGACCCGACTTTTATAGACTGTCGATTTAAATGGATCGTTACCAAGCATAAAACTTAGAAATAATATTAATAATCATGTTCAATAATCTTTTTATTAGCTAAAAAGTGAGGATAACATCCTAAAGTCTAAAAATAATACCCAAATACATAATAATAGTGTTCTTTCCCAACAGGCTGAGAACAGCTAACCAATGAATAAAAGAAATAACTCAAAACAGACCACGGTTACTCTAATCAACTCTAAAACACACAGCCCGAGCCAACGCAAGCCCATTCTAAGTCTCAGCATCATCACCTGAAATGGGGGGGGTCCACCGTCAGTGGCAAGTAACTAGGCTGTCCCGCTTAAATGAGGGACCGCTAATCGCATAATAGCATAGAATATACCAAGAAAATCATGCAAAACACATGGAAATACGTACAAAAATACATACGGAACACGTACAAAAATGCGTAGAAAAATACGTATAAAAATACGTATAAAAATATGTACAAAAATACGTAGAAAAAATACTTATGTAAATACGTATAAAATATGAGTACAATACGTATAAAATACCTGCAAAATACGGTTAGAAATACATACAATATACGTATAAAATACGAGTACAATACGTATAAAATACCTGTAAAATACGGTTAGAAATACATACAATATACGTATAACACACGGATAAAAATACATACCGAATACAGACAAATACAGATACGATACGTATATAAATACAGGCCAAAGATACTCGTACAGAATACATGGAATACACGGACAAGGTATACCAAAAATACATATAAATACAGACTTACCAGACGTACGCAGCGGAAGACTTATCATTACATAAATACAACATATACACACGAAAATACATGTAAATACATATATAACAGAATCCTTCCCGTGAAATACTTATCTTATCATATTTTACCCAAAACCTTTCTTTTAACCATCTTATTGGACCGATCATTATAGCTTGTAAGGATGCCCGTGTATATCCTAACTTTCCTAAAACATGCCGGGAAGAACCCGTGTATTCAACCTGTAGCCCTCCTTTGCAAGAACTAAGCCTAAGCTATGGCCATAACCCCTAAATAGCAGCTCGTGTACCACTACTTAGACGACTACATATCTTAAGATCCAGAACTGCCCAGAGACCGCAGTAGGGCAGTGGCTTCGACTTAACCCGATCTGATGACTCGTGTATCATCAAAAGGGCGTCTGTATCATATCTTGTCTTTTCTAAAGGCCATCGTGAGACCACTATTTATCAATCATCTTATCTAGAGGCCATCGTGAGACCACTAATTCTTATCATATAATAACCTTTAATTTCCTTTTAATCATATTATTACTTTCCTTCATATTGCAACTTATCCCTATTAATTCCTTTAATTATATTAATTCCTAAAATTACCTTCTAATATTATTATAAGTCAAAAATTAAACTAAAATTGTTCAAAACTAATAGGGACCACTCGACATTTTCAACAACATAACAATAACTAAATAAATTCATAAAATCATCATATAAACCATTTAATAAATCATTTAAAGTAACATTTAACAACAAAAATTACCTAAAACATGATAAAAATCCTATTTTTCACATGATATGCCACTCGACATTTTGGGAAATTATTACCAAAATTATACTTTTAAATTAATTACAAACAATTATCATTAATTAATAACTAAATTTAATAATTAACAAATAAATCATGCTTAAACATTAAATTACCAAGATTAATCATAAAAACAAGATTAAAATCAACTCTTTCTACTCATAATATCACACGGCTTTTAGGGCAAGAAAACAATACCAAGAACAATTTCAAGAAAATATAATAACATGATCAAATTCAAGTTTAATTAAAGATTAGTACATATAATTCAAGAATTTCAACCATAAAAATTAGATTTTTAATTCCCTTTAATACTGCTATGCCATTCGACAATATCAACAATAAGAACAAGAACAATTCTTTTAATTCAAGGCTTTAATATAACAATTAAATATTAAATATTATCATAATAATTCCAGAAAATATTACAAAAACTATCATCATATTAAATAGATCACTCGACATTCATGCAAATAATCAAGATCAAGATTTAACAATTATCACATAATTATTCAATACAAACATACAATTAAATAAATCATTTAAGCATAAAATTAATTAAACATGTAAAGATCCATCAAGATTCATAAAATATTAAGTAAATACAAAATAAAAATCATATATCATTCGAAAATTCCTAGGTGATCATGATACTAATCCTATCAATTTTCCTAGATTAATCCTAATTAATTATATGACTAACTTGTACCAAATTTAAGAAGAAAAGTCTAGTTACCTTAGATTAGGAAAGAAAACAAGAAAATCTCCCTTGGCACCTTGAATATACACGACTAATGCTTAGAGAGATCTTTAGGGTTTTTCTTTGATAGCTTTTAAAATTAGGGTAAAAGTATGGAGATTGTTCCTATTTTAATTAGAAGAAACAAAAGAAATTAAAAAAAAAAAAGAGAGATAGCCGTGAGAGAGGAGAGAAGGTAGGGAAGTGGGAGTGATTTTAGGTGGACTTAGTATAGGGGGGTAGACTAGGTTTTACTAATTCAAATATATTTAAAATATTATTAATTAAATAAATAATAAAATCACCTAATTAATAATAAATTAAAAAGAAAACAACCTTGGCCATTACATAAGGGGGACCGGCCAAGAGGGATCCAATACGGGTCATGGGACCCGGTTCCCCGATAAGATCGACGAAATAAAAGGAAACAGTCTAAATATGCGGGCCCTTTGGACTTAGAATAATAAAATAATATTAATAAACCGCGAAATTTTCTGGCCCTAAATTTCGGGTTATTACAACATTGGTTTGTAGCAACAACCAATAAAGGGAATTCAATAAGACATGAAAAGGTGTTTCATTACAGAGCACTTAATACCTGCTTTTTGTGTTCTTCTTATGAAAGTGCTTGGTTTTAAAAAATCAGGACTATATACTAAAAGTGCTTGATCATATAATTATGTTGAATGGTATGCAGATATTAAAGACTGATCCTTGTGAGGCCAAGCTACTCTACGGTAAGCAAAATGTACTTAGTTCTTTTTTTTTGTTCATCATATATAGTATGAAGTATTATATTTGGGCATAATAAATTTTATCATGTTTTGAAGTCTAAAAGTTGAAATGGGTTGTTCTGCCTAAGAGTCTCCAGATTATGCTCAATGACGCCTAAATTAATTCATATGAATGTGTTTACAGTTCATTGATATATGGGTTTATGACTAGTGTAATTTTGTTTTGCATGTCTCTTGTTTGATGAAAAGTAAAATTGCTAGGGAATGATACTTTGCTTTGCATTTGAAGCACCTCCCTGCCCCCCATTGCATCCTCTTGCCCGCCACCCTGCAGCACCCCCCTGGCCCCACTACACCCCCTTCCCCCCACTACAGCCCCCCACTACACCCCCCACCCTACAGCACCCCCCTGCCCCCCCCACTGCAGCCCCCCTCTACCCACTAACAGCAACCCCCCGCCCCCGCTACAGCCCCCCATTACACCCCCCACCTTGCAGCACCCCCCTGCCCCCCACTGCAGCTCCATGCCCCCCTCCATCCCACTGGAAGCAACCCCACTGCCCCCACCCTACAACACCCCCCTACCGCCCACTGCCCCCCGTCCTAACATAATTCACCAATCAAGCTTATATCTTAGGAAAAATTGCCAAGAATCAAGCTTAAATTTTATCATTATGTTTTCTTTAAAACTCTATACTTTTGGTTTTAGTTTTCTTCCGATGCAAAATTCTGAATAAGCCAAAACGTTTTCACACGTGGCGATAAAACGTCGATAATTCCCCTATATTTTATATAAGTATTCCCAAGTAATTGGTGGAATTTTTGGAGTGTTACATGTAATTCAAATAATTTTAAGACAAATGTTAGCATGAAATTTCAAACAAGTTATCACACATTCAGTGCACAACTCGCATTGTGTGCGGTGCAACGACTATTTTTACAAAAATACACAGCACGCCATCTTGCTTAGAGTTTTAGGGCCACAATATTTGCAAACTAAAAAAAAGGATGTTCTATTGTAAACCTACCTAAGCTATGACGGGCAAATGAAAGATAATTTGCACTAAATTAAACTTTGAGTAATCTTGGCTTAAAACATGATTTGCATGTGTTTTTAAGGTTTATCCATGTTCTATATCATTCATGAAACATTAAATGACTTATTTTCATGTGTTTGGAAGAAAATAGGGTGTTTTGAACAAATACAAGGCAAACACAGTTATTTTAGCTATTTTTGGGGTTTTCATGGCAATTTTCCTACCAACCAACCTATATCCTGCTTTTAAGGTTTATCCATGTTCTATATCAATCTTGTAAGCATTAAGTGACTTATTTGCATGTGTTTGTGCAGAAATATGACGTTTTGGAACAAAAACAAGACAAATATGACATTTTTTTATGGTGTTTTCGTTTCCAAATTCCTACCAATTAACATATATACTGTTTTTAAGGTTTATCTATGTTCTATATCATTCGTGCAATCATTAAATGACTTATTCGCATGTGTTTGGGAGAAAATAGGACGTTTTAGTGTATAATTCATTTTGGCTAGTTTTTAGTGTTTTCGTTTCCATGTTCCTACCAATAAACCTATATACTGTTTTTATGATTATCCATGTTCTGTAT
This sequence comes from Salicornia ramosissima, assembly GCA_951394345.1. Classification (NCBI taxonomy): domain Eukaryota; kingdom Viridiplantae; phylum Streptophyta; class Magnoliopsida; order Caryophyllales; family Amaranthaceae; genus Salicornia; species Salicornia ramosissima. The sequence continues at coordinate 32,577,395 of OX596237.1, forward strand.
CATTCATGTAAGAACTAAATGACTTATTTGCATCTATTTGGGCGAGAATAGGGCAGTTTGGAACAAAAATAAGGCATATAGGTCATTTTTGGTAAGATTTTGGTGTTTTCGTTCCCATGTTCCTACCAATCAACCTATATATTGTTTTTAAGGTTTATCCATATTCAATATCGTTCTTGTAAATATTAAATGACTTATTTGCATGTTTTTGGGCAAAAATATGGCATGTTGGAACAAAAATAAGAAGCATAGGTCATTTTTGGCTAGTTTTTAGGTGTTTTAGTTCCCATTTTCACTTTGTACTATATATTGTAAAAAAAAAATTTAAGAAAGCCATGTATGGTTATCATTACAATAACTTTTAGAATAAACAGTATTCATGAATTTCGCTTTCATATTTTGTTAATAATAAATATAAATATTTTCAAATGTAATAAAAAAGTTAATGATAATCAAAACACTAATAGAATTTTTTTTGTTAATGGATTGATAGTATGTTTTGTATTGGAAAGTGAAGTACAAATGGAAAATGGAAAGCATGCATTTAACATTTAATACTATGGTATATAATAAGTTGGGAGGGAAAATAAGAGTTTAAGGGGGAAATTGTTTTCATGTGGCTTGCATTTTAGTATGTAGTATAGATTAGAGTGACGCGATTGCGATCTCATGCCACAACTACGCCCCTGTTTAAGAATCTAATCATTTACCATGTCAATGGGCACCCATCCCCCATTCATGATCGACATAGTTAGATTTAGATCCTTGAGATGGCCCACGCAAGCGACAGTGAGATTGTATAAAGCGATAAGCAAGAGTGTTTAAAATTAAAATCATGTGATTGGTTACATGTTTATTAATTATTAGAGTGACGCAATTGCGATCTCATGCCACAACTACGCCCCCATTTAAGAATCTAATCATTTACACTGTCAATGGGCACCCATCCCCCATTCATGATCGATATAGTTAGATTTAGATCCTTGAGACGGCTCACGCAAGCGACAGTGAGATTGTATAAAGCGATATGCAAGAGTGTTTAAAATTAGAAGCAAGTGATTAGTTACATTGATTTAAGCAAAAGCAAAGCAATGAAAGCAAGTGAAACAAAATGAATAAAACCAAAACCAAATTAAAACAAAAACAAAATAAAACAGGAGTAATTCAAAAGAAATCAAAACAAATCAAGAGAATCGAACCCCAAGGCAAGCAAATTAGGCACATAATTCCCAAAATCATCAAATAAGGTTGTGGCACAATGCCATCAACCATCCAGTGTCCTCAGGTCGGGAACCTCTTGCCCCTAACAAAGCAAACATCCTCAAACTATCGTCTCAATCCTATATCTAATCCTAAAAAACTAAGCAACCAAGAAATAAAAGGGGACTTGGAAAGAACTCACCGAGGCATCAGATCACCATCTTGAACTGTTTTACCCTCTCCATTCTTCATTTGAAATATAGACACAAAAAAATGAATAAAAAATTGAAGAATAATTTAAAGAATAAAAACTCAATTAATCTAACCAATAAATTAAACTATCAATCAAACAATTCAACTAAATAACAAAAAAATTAAAATTTACCCACGAAAATCATAATTCATTCTAGCATCAATAAAAAAACCAATAAGGACATGAGATTAAAACATAATGCACCAAAGTACACACACATGTTAATTTACCCAGCGCGGATGCCAGTAGTCGAGCACCCAGCCAGCCACCAAGGGTAGCAGCTAGGCACCCGATAGCACCCCCAGGCACTAGCACCACTGCCCAGGCAGCAGCACCACCACCCGGTAGCACCCAAATAAGGAAAGGACTGACAGCATTTACCGAATCATTGAGCTCGATTCCACCTTTCAAAAGCTCTCTACCACCTGACAACATCATGTAAAGATCCCATACTTAAAGAAAGAACCAAAAACCACGATTAAAGCAAATAACTATAAAAAAAACATAGCCACTCCCATTTACTTTAATATCTATACCTAATACCAAACATGGTAAATGTAATAACCAAATTGTGAGATAAGATAATAAGCAAATTAAAAATATCTCATTAAAATTTAAAAGTTTTTAATAATCATATTCACATTCAAATTCATATTCAAGGTCAAGACACAAGATATAAACGCAACAAAATGAGCTAACTACTACCCATATTTGCACTAATTTATTAATCAAAAAGCCCCAAAATATAGGACTTCAAATACTGTCAACCTTGCTCAACACAGGATAATATAAAACATGCAATTCACAACTTTCATTATATTATATGCATATACCATAGGATAATATATACAAGCCATTAAAGATTTATATTACTCCCCAAAAGTTTACAGTACTACAACAACAAGAAACTATTAAATCAAGCAAGTTAAAATATATATCTTAAACTTGTTTAATAGCAAACAATTTTCATAACCTTTATAATAAAGATTACTGAAGGAGCTCTTAACAAGATAAAATACATTAAAATAATAGTGCCACTTACCCAGCCATGTAGCAACTAATTTGTTGCTTATGAATCCTTTCAACGTAGCTATTATTTATACCCACTAAGAGCTAATCAACACAATGACAACAAAAGAAAAGAGAATGATACAAGAATTATATTGAGATTAATATACCATTAGCTCTAGAAAATCTGAAACAGAGATAAACGAGTGAATGGATGAAGATATTCAACACTAACTACGACAAAAATCTACCAAAATCCAGCCACCAAAATTAGTAGAAGTTCAAACCTAAAATTAAAATTATTTAATTAACTAAAACAAATATATAAAATTAAAATACCTAATTGCAGTAGCCAGGCCAGTAGCAGCAGAAGGAGCAGAGGAGACGGTGGAACATAACAGTGGTAGCAAGAGGAAGTCGCTAGGGTTGGCGATGGAGTGAGAAGAAGCTATTGTTGGCGACTGCGTGAGAGGGATGTGTCGCAGTTTGTGGCGGTGCACACTGGTGGTGATAACATGGTGGTGCGAAGTTTTTGGTGGTGGTGGAGTCGATAATGTTGGCCTGACGTAAGGAAGGGAGGTGCGATTCTTGGAAGTGCGATTTAGGGTTTTTCCATTTCGTGACATTGCGGTTGCCAGTGCTGCTTCGGATAATGGTGGTCAGGTAGTGGTGGTGGTGGTTGGATGCACCGTCAGGTGGCGGTGGTGTTGGGTGGGTGTTCGTGGATTACTGGGTTTTATTTTCAAGTGTGAGTTTTTTTTAGGGGATTTAGAATGAGAGAGAATCAGGTAAGAAGCTTCAGTTGAAAGTAAAGGAGAGGACTTAGAGGAGGAATTGCAGCTTATCTATTAGTATCGTTTGAAAAAAAAAAGGTACTAATAGAGACCTATTAGTACCCTTTTTTTTTAAACGATACTAATAGAAACCTATTAGTACTACTCTATACACTATTAGTATCGTTTTTTATTAAAAACGATACTAATAGATAACTTATTAGTATCGTTTTTGGTAAAAACGATACAAATAACGATTCATTGGTATCGTTTTTCAAAAAAACGAAACAATTATAGCATTATTACTATCGTTTTTCAAATAAACGATACTATTGGGGCGATACTAATAGACAATTTTCTACTAGTGTGTGTTACTCCCGAACAACTATCTTTATCAATTGATCCAGGTTATTATAAATTAATCTTTCTTAATGATTGTGTTTTTAAGCATAGGGTTTTATATTTTCTACTTTATAAGTTTAGTGGTATGAATTTTGTTTCATTTGTTATAAGTTTTCAGAGTCAATTGTTGCAAATCAATGTTTTACTCCTGATCAAGTACCTTTGTGTAGTCTTGGAGGAACAAATGAATGGATTCCATGTTATTCTGTTGATTTGAAACCGTATATTGGTATGCAATTTAGTAATCTTATGGAAGGATTTGAGTTTTATAAATCATATGCAACTGCTTGTGGCTTTAGTGTTAGGAAATCTACCACTATTGAAGGATCCGATGCTCAGATGTTCATAGACAACTTTAGGATGAAACGTTTGTTGTGGAGTGCGTATTTCTATACGTTTGAGGTGGATGATGATGATTGTCTTTCTAGGGCTTTTTAGGCGGATCCAATTTGTAGAAAAATTATAGTGTTTTTGGTGATATGCTTTCATTTGATACAACATACCAATTCAACAAATACAACATGATTTTTGGTCCCTTTACTGGAGTTGATCACCATAAGAGATGTGTCACTTTTGCTGGTTCTTTTATTGCTCATGAAGATATAAGTTACTTTGAGTGGGTGTTTAGTACATTTTTAAAGGCAAGGGGGGCAAGGAGCCTATTTGTTTAATTACTGATCAGGATCCAACAATGAGTATTGCAATTAAAAATGTGTTCTATCGGACTGAACATAGATATTGTATGTGGCATATTATGAAGAAGATACCCGATAAGGTTGGGCGTGCAATAACTAAAGATACTAAGTTTCTAGAAAAGTTGAATGCATTTGTTTGGAGTTAGTATGGAGATTAAGCCTCATGAGTTTGAGAGTAGTTGGGAATCTCTTATGTGTGAGTATGATTTACAATCGCATGATTGACTTGGTCAAATGTATGACATCAGACATTCTTGAATTCCTGCATATTTCAGGGATTTGTTCATGGGAGGCATCATGAGGACTACTTCTAGATCAGAAAGTGAGAATAATTTTTTTTCAGCTTTTACCAATCCCCATGTTACTCTTGTGGAGTTTTATATGCGTTATGAGGCAGCAATGGATGCACAAAGACACTCATAATAAAATTTTGACAATGACTCTAATAACAAACATCCTGAGTTGAAGACACCGTTATTGCTTGAAAAGAATGCTTCACATGTGTATACAATTACTATGTTCTATGACTTTCAATATGAGGTTGAACTTGCATGTTTTTGTTGTGGGGTTGATGGGTTAAAAACAGTAAATAAGTTGGAATATGTCAATGTGAAAGAGGGGTCTCGTAGACGGACATATGATGTTGTATTTAATTGTAATAACTATGATACTCATTGCTCTTGCAAGATGTATCTCGGGGAAGGACTTCCTTGCCGGCATATGATTTTTGTTTGGGAAAGGAAGATCTTGGAAAACATTCCTGAAAAATATATGAATAAGAGATGGAGTATTATGGCCATGAAGCAACCATCATTTGGCTTAATATTGGAACCGAACATAGGTGAACATTGTGCTAAGCAGGTCGACAAGAAAAGGATTTTAAATAAGTTATAGTCTGAGAGTTACTGTGACGACCCGACTCGCTTAAACCGGCGCGGAAGAAACCGACGAGTCGAATAGTCAGATCTATCAAACTAAAATACTTAAAATTAAAAACAAACCTCAAAAGATTTTATATACTAAACCAAATAGTACAAGTACCCACAAGTTTGTACATAACTAATCCCAAATGCCATACTACTACTACTATCAAACGGAAACTCCAAATATATGTCAGAGTTATAGAAAATACACAAGTACCACTACTATAGTTCAAAACTAGAAAACATCGTAAAATAACAATATAAAGTCTCAGCAACATCGGCACTCGCCCTACCCAAAGCTAAGCAAAGACCTCATCATCAGAATTACCTGAAAAGTCAACAACAGTCCACCGTCAGTGACGAGTAACATAACTGTCCCACCCTAACGGGGATACACATGAACATAGCACAAACCAAAAAACTAAATCAAAACATGCCAACACACATCGAATCATGCGAATCATCACGTCATACTATCAACAATGAATAACAACAGCTAATCATGCTGACTCGACTAACTTGACCAACAACTAACAAATCTTTAACTTTGGCGCAATCATTCACATACTAGACCGGACTATGCACGTACGAACGCATCTTACGCGATCGAACTTTCTACTATGCCAGGATTGAGAATCTTACTCCCAAATCCCATGAAACCAATCTTACTGGAAATCCATATCCGAAGACAACATAGTAAGACCACCAACTATCCCAATACCGCGGATAGGATAGGGGCAACATCTTAACCCAAAAACAAAGAATCTTACTCTAAGTTTTAGGCATCTAGTATCGAAATCAAGCTAACTTTAACTTTAAATCGAAGTTTACAATCTTAGTTAATTCTTAAGTTGCATCTTATGCCTTGATTCAAGAAATAACATGTAAACCAAACAATCTTACAACTTCTTATAACTTTCTTTAACCTTTTCTTTAACTTTCTTTAACTTTAAAAACATAATCAAGAACTCATAATGAACTTTAAAGAACTCATCAAGAACTCAAAGAACTCATCAAGAACTCATCAAGAACTCATCCAAGATTCAAGATCTTCAATCAAGAACTCAATCAAGATTCAAGAACTTCAACCAAGAACTCATTCAAGAATCAAGAACTCATCCCAAACTACATCAAAATACACGCACATTTTCAACCATAAAACACATGAAATCATCAACTTCCTAGTATCCAAAAATCACCAAACTTGAACATGAATAACATCAAACTTAATACTAACATATTCAATCATAAAATCATCATATTCAATCATAAAATCATCATAAAACCATCCCAAAATTTCAGATTAGAACACACACGTAAACATGGTTAAAAACATCAAATAGTCTAATCTAATCATTTAATTTATACTATGAAACATAGTATACCAAATTAGATTGGAAAAGCATGTTACCTTGATGAAGATTAACAAGATAAACACTTAAAAACTTGCTGCCCGGAAACCCAAACCACACGGCCAGATTACACGGACACACGGCACGGCTTGCACGGCTGGCTGCACGAACACCACACGGCCACCACTCCGCTGCACGGCCTATGAACACGGCACGATCACCACGGCACCACCACGACACTTGCACGGCACCAACACGGCTCTTGCACGGCACCACCACGGACCACCACCGTGCACCACTCTCGAACCACGAACCAACCACACAAGTCCCAACCCAAAACCGAACCAAATACCCAAGTCTTGATAGATGGCAATGAAGTTTAATTTGTGTTTGATTACTTAAAGATCAATGGAGTTTGAATCTTTAAGTTTAAGTTTAGAATTGATGATGAACAAATTGGTTGGATTGATGAGCCAAAAATGGCGTGTGGAATGATGCAAATGGTGGGAGTTTTGTGTTTGAGCTTTTGATGGCAAGTGTTTAAGATGGCAAATGAGCAAAAGGATCCTCAAGCCTTGCTAACCCTTCTATTTATAGAAGTGGTTTAAGGTGTGAATGCATGACAAGTGGCAATTAGGCCACTAATTACCAAAGGGGGCCGGTTTTCATAGCTCAAATGGGCCAAATTGGGCTTTCGTGATCCATTGGGCTAACTTACAAAAATTACATGATTAATCATGCTTAAATCGATTTAGCCCCAAAAATAATATTAAATAACTAATTAGAAAATTAAATAATAAAATTCTAATTAATTAAATAATAATAATAAAATAAATAATAATTAATCAAAATAAAATAATTCGAATTTAATCGAAATTATTCACATAAAATAAAATAAATAGTTCAAAATAAATTTTGAACCATACATAAAATCACATAAATACCTATAAACATACGACAGAAATACCAATAAAATCAGGGTCGTTACAGTTACACTTGTGTTAGTCTAGTCGAAGGCAATGAAGAAGATTTTGTTAGTCCCTTAGATAAGATGAAATCATTGAGTTTGGATTTACATTCTAAAAAAGATGGAAATGTTAATCCATTTAAGAAAACACAAGACATAGAGTTGCTTATTGGGTCAAGTGCTCCATGCGAAACAACTATCAAACCTACCAAGAGTTCAAAAAATAAGGGTAATGGTGAACACGGTTCAAATAATGCCATAAGTAGTGCACAAAGGTTGAAGTGTGATAAAGAGAAAGCAATAGAGAAGCACAAAAAAGGAAAAGGATGTGTAAGGGTTGTGGAGAACTTTGTCATCATGATATCTGAAATTGCCCACATAAGATTAAGTGAACATGATAATTTTTTTTTAATTATGTTTTGTTTTTATATTATAGTTGTTCTAAATTGTTACTAATATGTTCTTAATTTATGTAAATATGTTCCGAATTTTTATTGTATTATAAATCTTGTCCTTAAGGTTTCAATAAATGATTTCAAGGATAATGAAGAAATAGTTGTCTTTTCAAACTTAGAATTTTTTTGTATAGGTGAAGTTCTTATACTTGATTTTTTTATTTGTGCATACATTATTTATATACGGAAAATATAAAATTTTATAAGGCATGATTCTATTTCATATTTGTGTAGGTGGGTTTGTAGCTCCAACCTGTTGCTACTCTAACTTACTACTTTCGTGTGTTGTTGCTCCTACTTATTGTTGGATGGTGCTGCTGCTATTGAGCTGTTGGTGGTTGTTAGATCTTTGTTTGGATTGTGGTTTGAACTTGTACTTTGTTTTGGAAGTTCATTTTTGCTTTAGATTTGGTGAGGTGGATGCACATGATGAGCTCCTCTCACAAACCCTTCCTAGAAGGTGGGGTGAGGGGTGTGCAGATACATTTGTTCCACTCCCATTTGGTTATGTTGTTTATTGTACATTCATCCTTAATTTTTTTTCATTGACATGTTTGTACTTAAATTCTTTTACTTTTAGTAATGAATTAAATTCTTTAAAATAACATGCAAATAAAGTTTATATCTAACGCATGTTCAAAGTTTCATGAGTCAGTTGTAAGTGTCAATTTCTCATTGGAGATTAATTTATGTATACATATGTTTTGAACATGATAAGTAATAGTGTAATTTTAATGCTCTGAACATACAAATTGTGTATGTTATGTAAAAAAAATTATAAGCCATGCTTTAAATATTTATACACCATTTTAAAAACTATATGAGGCATGTTCTAAATTTTATAAACCATGTTCAAATTTTAAAAAACTATGTTGTAAACTTTGTAGGCCATTTACTAATTTCTACACAAGTGCCACCAATGCTATTACAATAATAAACTAAGGTCCTAAAAAGAAAGAAAGATACTGACACATTTCTTGAAACATTCAAAATTCTTTTTTTACTAATCTAATTTCGTATTTGGTTAGTTGAATATTGCTCTTATTCTCATTAGCCATGTTATTAACTTCATAAGTTATGCTTTAATTTTAATTAGCCATGTTATAAACTTTATAAGCAATACTCTAAATTGTGTATGCTTTGTAAGACATGTTATAAATTTTTATAGGTCGTGTTCTAAACATGGTTTTTTCTTAATTTTTTCAAACATTGTTCTAGATTTATAATCCATGTTCATATTATTATAAACTATGTTGTAAATTTTTATAAGTCGGTCTTATTTTTATTAGCCATGTTCAAAAGTTTATAAACCTTGTTCTAAATTTAATAAACCATGTTTTAAATTTTTAAAAAATGTTATAAATGCACAATTCATGTTCACATTTTTGGAAACCATGTTCTAAATTATATAAGCGATGTTCTAAACTATATAAGCCATGTTCTAATTTCTTTAGAAGTGCCCAAAATAACTTGCAACAATATTATGAGGTCATAAAAGAAAAGAGGTACTGACACATTTCTTGAAATATTCAAACTTATTTATATTAATCTAACGTTCGAAAATACGACGTTTTTGTCTTAGAGCCTATCAAATAACAATGTAAAAAAAATGCAAATAAAACATAATCTCGATTTTGCTATTTACAATCAACATAATATCTACTTTGCTATGAACTATTTCTTGTGATGTGCTGCCCATTTTCTTGATTGTGCATTCATGATATGGTGTTGCTTGTTTTCTTTGTGTGCCATTATCTTTCCACAATATTCCACTCTCAATTTATTCATTTGCTCAATCTGAAATCGTACAATGAGTAGATATTAGTACAACAAATCAAACTGGATACGGTAAATATATTGTTAAATAAAATTTACAAATAAGATACATTGTTGCATTGTAAACCAATGTCCAAATATTTGTCTGTCTCCCCGTTATATGTTTCCATGTGTTTGAGTAAGTAGATACCACAATCATCATTATCATCATTCCTGCTCCACTTCATCTTCAATGTCTTCGTTTTGTAATTACAAACTTGCTCAACAACATCATTATTATTCTTTGCATAGAAAATTGCAAAGGCCTTTATCTAAAACATACATGAATATATTAGCATAAGGGATTTGAAACATTATGTTTTAATATGTATGTATATATATATATATACATATATATATATAGATATATATATATAAACATTAGTAGCTTACCAAACTTCTAGGGTGACCCTTGTATTTTTGGCGAAACGTAATCTTATTGTATAACCCTTGTATAAACATTAGTCGCCTCCTCATGGTGTTGATTTCTCCACAACACCTTGACGAGCTGGACTTGCTTACGCCGAAGGGTCCTCACTTCCCGATCCAGGATCTGGACGGGTCGCTCCTCAAAAGTCAGATTCGGCTCCAACGTGGCTGACTCCACTGGAATAATATGGGTAGGATCATGTACATATTTCCTTAGCTGGGAAACATGGAATACGTCATGCACACTAGATAAACTAGGTGGTAAAGCCAATCGGTACGCCACCTCCCCAACTCGTTCCAGTATCTCGTAAGGTCCCACATATTTTGGTCGGAGTTTCCCCTTCTGACCAAAGCGTGCCACTCCTTTGAATGGTGAAACCTTAAGCAAGACTTTGTCACCTACCTCGAAAGCCAACGGTCTACGTTGATTATCGGCGTAGGATTTCTGACGACTCTGAGCGGCCTGCATCTTAGACCGGATGACTCGGACCTTCTCGATAGTATCGCGTACCATCTCAGGTCCTAAAGCCACAAAATCACTGATATCATTCCAACATATAGGACTCCGACATTTTCTGCCATACAGGGCCTCGTACGGAGCCATCTCGATGCTGGAGTGATAGCTATTGTTATAGGAGAATTCTATCAAGCAGAGCATACGTACCCAAGACTGGTGATACTCCAGAGTACATGCTCGAAGCATATCCTCCAAAGTCTGGATAGTCCTCTCAGTCTGACCATCAGTCGCCGCATGAAAAGCGGTGCTCAACTTCAGCTTCGTCCCAAAGGCTTCCTGAACTGATTTCCAGAAACGAGACAGAAATCTCGGATCCCGATCAGAAACAATCTCCCTCGGCACCCCGTGAAGTCGGATAATATCCTGAGTATACGCCTCCGCTAGACGCTCCATAGACCAGGTCATCTTTATCGTAATAAATCTAGCGACCTTGGTCAACCTATCCACTATGACCCAAATAGCATTCGAGCCATTACAGGTGGGTAAGCTAACCACGAAGTCCATAGATACCGACTCAAATTTCCAGGTCGGAATAGGTAGTGGCTGCAACAGACCTCTTGGTCTCTGATGCTCGATCTTAACCTTTTGACAGACTAAACATCGAGCTACGAACTCTGCTACGTCCCTCTTCATCTTAGGCCACCAGAATTGGCCCTTGAGGTCCTGGTATAACTTGTTACCGCCAGGATGAACAGAGTAGGGCGAGTTATGTGCCTCAGACATAATTCTGTTCCTAAGGTCAGAACAGTCCGGTACACACCATCTCCCTCGGAATCGCAGACCACCATCGGAAGGGATCTCGAAACCTACGGCTTTGTCTTGCCGCAGAGCCTCTCGAATCCTAGCTAGCTGTGGGTCGTTCTGCTGACCCTCGCGCAGTTCCTGAATTAAATCAGGTTCGGCACTCATCGATGTCAGACGAAGTCTGACGGAACTACGGCTTCTACTGAAGCTCAAGCGATGCTTGCGACTCAGCGCATCTGCGACCAAGTTCGCCTTGCCCTCGCAATAGTTAAGCATCAGGTCGTAGTCCTTAATCAGCTCAAGCCATCGTCTCTGCCTCATATTGAGATCTTTCTGAGTAAAGATGTACTTGAGGCTCTTGTGATCCGTGAATACTCTACACGAACCGCCATAGAGATAGTGCCTTCAGATTTTGAGCGCGAATACTACAGCCGCTAACTCCAAGTCATGCGTAGGATAGTTACGCTCGTGCACCTTCAATTGTCTCGATGCGTAAGCGATGACCTTCCCACCCTGCATGAGCACACAACCTAGGCCACTCTTCGAAGCATCACTATAGACCTCGAAGTCCTCCTCATCGTTCGGAAGGGTAAGAATCGGAGCAGAGACTAATCTCTGTTTCAACTGCTAAAATGTTTGCTCGCAAGCCTCCGTCCAAACGAATCGGAGCAGAGACATTGGCCTAGCAATTTTGGAGAAGTCTTGGACGAATCGTCGATAGTATCCGGCCAAACCCAGAAAACTACGAACCTCCGCCACATTTTTCGGACTACTCCAATCCACTACAGCCTTAATCTTAGCCGGGTCTACCTTAATGCCCTCTTTACTGATTACGTGACCTAGAAAAGCTACTTCGCGAAGCCAGAACTCACACTTGGAGAGTTTCGCGAACCACTTATGACTACGTAATATCCCAAGTACCATCCGGAGATGTTCCGTATGCTCAGACTCATCTCTCGAATAGACTAAGATATCGTCTATAAATACTACGACGCATTTATCGTGTAAGTGGTGAAACGTCCGGTTCATCTGGTCCATGAACACGGCTGGCGCATTAGTGAGGCCAAAGGGCATCACCTCAAACTCGTAATGGCCGTATCGAGTACGAAAAGCAGTTTTCGGAATGTCTTCTTTCTTGACTGGAATCTGATGATATCCAGATCGAAGATCTATCTTTGAAAACACTCCTGCTCCTCGCAACTGATCGAACAGGTCCTCAATCCTAGGCAACGGGTACTTATTCTTGATAGTTACCCGATTCAACTCTCGGTAGTCTATGCACAGGCGCATACTACCATCTTTCTTCTTCACGAAGAGCACAGGTGCTCCCCACGGAGAAACGCCTGGCCTAATGAAGCCCTTATCAATCAAATCCTGGAGTTGCGTCTTTAACTCTAGCAACTCAGATGGTGCCATCCGGTACGGTGCCTTTGAAATCGGCGCTGTCCCGGGTACTAAGTCGATATGAAACTCGACATCACGCTCAGGTGGAACTCCTGGTAACTCGGTTGCCCTGAAATCCTCGGAATGTCACTGACTGATCCCGGCAACGAATGATCGCTCGATACCTCGACAGCCAGTCCATACCAAGTATGACGTCGAACTCCATCAGCGGGAACTCCTTCAGATCAGCCGTCGCTTGCTCCCCAGCTGTCACGATAGGCACTCCTCGGAACTCGCGCTGACAAACAAAATCCTCTCCGGAAGGGAGAGTAATAACTGAACTAACAGGAAGGCTGCCTCGAAGATTAGACCTCGAGACAAAACTACTAGCCACAAAAGAAAAAGTAGCACCAGAATCAAATAAAACTAAGGCTAACACACCAGAAACAAGAAATCTACCTGATACGACGTCACGCTGAACCTCGGCATCCGCCTCGGTCATATAGTAGACTCGGCTCTTCACCGGAGTCTTCGTTGGTGCCGGAAGCTGCTTAACCTCAGTGTCTGGCTTCCTCTCGGGACATGTCGACGCCTTATGGCCTTCCTTCCTACATATAAAACATGTTATGGGTGAACCATCGCACCTCTTCCCTGGGTGGAAGTCTCGGCCGCATCCTCGGCACTTCGAGCCATCAAAACCCTTATGCGAACTCGTGGTCGGAGGGGTACTGCTAGGTGCGCTGAAACGGGGCTTCTTAAACGAAGCTGTAGTCGTCGGAACCGGAGCTCTCTTCTTGCTCGAATCCTCCTCAGCCGTCGATGCCTGAATCTCGAGTTCTATCTCGTAGGCCTGCTGAAACGTCGTCGCTCCACTACTGATCACGTGAACGCAAATCCTCGGATCTAGCTTTTTGATGTAGCGCTTGACCCGATCCTTCTCCGACGGAACCACAGACGTAGCGAACCTCGACAACTCCGTAAACCTATCGGTGTACGCCTGGACAGACATCTTACCCTGTGTAAGAGTAAGAAACTCCTCCTGTTTCTGTCACCGCAACTCGTCGGGGTAGAAACGCTCCTGGACCTTATCGACGAACTCGGTCCACGACATCAAATGCAACGGCAAGTACGCGTCCTTAGCTAACGTCCACCAGTTATCGGCCTCTCCACGTAAGTAATATGCGGCGATCTGTACCCTCTCGTGCTCGGGACAAAACGTCGCGTCGAAGAGCTTCCCCAACTCACGGATCCAGCTCTCCAAAGTAGTGGGGTCGGCAACCTCGTCGTAAGTCGGAGGTCGATGACGTGCGATACGATCGAACGTCGACTGCGTACTCGGCGTATGACGACTATGGTGCACCAACGTAAGGATCACCTCCTCGAGTGCCCGTAACCTCTGTCGTCCAGTACTCAACCGGCGAGGTGTAGACATGCTGCAACGCATCATAACAAAAAGATATAACAAGAATACAATGTCAGTCATATGCCCCACCACAGTCAAGTATACGAAATAAAGAAAGAAAAGAAAATAGAAAAGATCTTATCCCGGTCTTTCTACCCAACTCTTCTCCCTTTACTTAACCTAGAATTTAGTTTAATCACTCGGGAATAGTAAAGCTCTCAACTCCCGGGTTTAACTCAAATCCTAAAACTTCACTTAAAACCTATTCGGCTCTGATACCAACTGTGACGACCCGACTCGCTTAAATCAGCGTGGAAGAAACCGACGAGTCGAATAGTCATAACTAACAACTCAAAATACTTAATAATTAAAACTAATACCTCGAATATTATTATTATAACTCCAAAAGTACAAATACCCACAAGTTTGTACAATACTAAACCCAAAAGTCAAACTAAAAGTCTAATATACGATAAAACTCCAAACACATGTCAGAGTCCAAAACCAACGTATACAAGTCCATACTACAGTCCAAAACTATCCAAAATCAAATAACAATGAAAAGTACAACAAAGCATAATAACGGCGCTCGCCCAACCCAAAGCTAAGCAATAACCTCATCATCAGAATTACCTGAAAAATAAACAACAGTCCACCATCAGTGGCGAGTAACATAACTGACTCACCCTAATGGGAATACACATGAACATAGCACAAATCAAATAACCAAACCAATCATCAAAACATACGAAAATCAATTAATAACAAAGTCGACTCAAACATCTTATCCAAACTTATCTTTGGTGCAATCATTCATACACTAGACCGGACTATGCTCGTACGAACGCATCTTACGCATTCGAACTTTCTACTATGCTAGGAAATGAGAATCTTACTCCCAAGTCCCGTGAAACCAATCTTATTAGAAATCCACATCCGAAGACAACATAGTAAGACTCCAACTATCCCAATACCGCGGATGGAATAGGGGCAACGTCTTAACCCAAAAACATAGAATCTTACTCTAAGTTTTAGGCGTCTAGCTACGAAATCAAGCTAAATTATTAATTACATCTTTTAAATCTTAATCAATTTAATCATAACATTATTAATTTCAAGAATTGCCTTTGCGCCTTGATTCTCGAAAAATAATTAGTTAAATCACGAAGTTATTCTCAAGAATTGCCTTTACGCCTTAATCTTGAGTCTAACCAACACTTAACCACTTTCTTAAAACCATTCTTTAACTAACTTTAACATTATCTTTAACTTTCTTTAACATCTTAATCACTTTCTTTAACTTCCAATACTCAACCAAGAACTCATCAAGACTCATCAAGAACTTAAAGAACTCAACAAGAAACCATAAAGAACTCATCCAAGATTCAAGAACTTCAATCAAGAACTCAATCAAGATTCAAGAACTTCAATCAAGAACTCATCCAACTCATCCAATTCACACGCATAACTCAACATTAATCATGAATTACCAACTTTACTATTATCCAAAAATTCATCAAACTTTAACATAATCATCATGAACATAAATCCAACATAATCAATCATAAAATAATCATATTCAATCATCAAATCATCATTTAAACAACACAAAATCAGATTACATACATACATAAAAATCATGATCAAACTTCACAATAAAACCCGAACATACATTTAATCTATACTATAATCATAGTATACCAATTAAGTTGAGAAAGTATGTTACCTTATTCGAAGATTAACAAGGTAATCACTAAAAACTTGCTGCCCGGAAAAAAAACCACACGGCCCAAGCACACGGACCACCACGGCACACACACGGCTTCACTACGGTCCTTGCACACGAGCCCACGAATCCGCACGGCTGCCCAGCACGGCCACCCCACGGCTGCACCACACGAACCACCACCGTTCCTAGCATGACACCACCACGGTCCCTCTCGAATACCCACATGAAAAATGACCCAAAACCAAACCCGAACTATAGATCTTGAATGCAAAATATGAGGTATAGTTTGTGTTTTGATACTTAAAGATCAATAGGATATGAATCTTTAAGTTTTGGGTTAAGAAATTGATGAACAATTTGATGGAATCAAAGTGCCAAAAATGGCGTGAAAGAGGAGAGCAAGGTGGAGGTGTTTTGTGTTTAAACTTGATGGCAAGAGCATAAGATGGCAATTTAGCAAATGGATCCTTAAGCCTTACTAACCCTTCTATTTATAGAAGTGGTTTAAGGTGTGAATGCATGGCAAGTGGCAAATCCTTGCCATGTACAAGGGAGGGGCCGGTTTTTGGCTTGCAACATGGGCCAAAATTGGGTTCTCGTGCTCAATTGGCTAATTTACAAAAACCGCATGACTAATCATGCTTAAACCAATTTAGCCCAAAATATTAAATAATTAATTAGAAAATTAAATAATAAAATTCTAATTAACTAAATAATAATTAAAATAAATAATAATAACTGCAAATAAAATAATTCGAATTAAATCGGAATTATTCACATAAAATAAAATAAATAGTTCAAAATGAATCTGAACGATACATAACATCACATAAATACACATAAATCATGGCAGAAAATATCATGAAAATTAGGGTCGTTACAGCTAAGATTTGTGATCTTGAGACTGAACTCATCTTGCTAAAGAAGAAAACATCAAGAAGACTAGTGATGAACCAGATCCCTCCCTGGTCTTAAGACTACAAGATGAAATTTAGAAAACTAGACTTGATCTGAAATCATTTGAGAAACAAAATGAAGTTCAACTTAAGAGGCTTGAAAACAAGGAGGATGAGCTAACAGATTGTTTGAACCAATTGAACAAAATGTTAGATGCTTAGAAAACCCTAAACATCCTCACATCCTAACCTGGAAATTCTCAAAAGTTCCTACTTTATTTGCTTGCTTTATCCTGTATATTAGGGACTTAGTCCTTGTGATTAAGCTAGGTGGTAGTTTCTTGGTTTTGTTGGATGATTATGCTTTTAGGGGCCTGTCCCTATTAGCTTTATGATTCTTTCTGGTGGTGGCTTTGTGTCACGCACTTAGGGTAGGATGTAATAATCTTCTTCTTTAGTATATAATTCTTTACTTACCAAAAAAAAAAATTCTCAAAGGTTTGGTTTAGGGTATTCTGGATCTAGTTCTACAACTGTTCTAGGCAGAGACAATACATGGTTGGATGAATTCAACAAAGGCAAGTGGTAAAAGTGGGAAATTGTTGAATTCATCCATGTTTGCCTATTTCAACATGTTTTGCCTTTCTTGAATTCAACATGTTGAACTAGGGGGAAATTGTTTTGCCATTTCGACACGGAAATTGCTGAATTCAACCATTTCAACTTGATTAAAGTTCAACAATTCAACCATCTTGAGTTCAATTCAAGACAACATTTTTTATCTTTTATAGCAAACAAGAGTTTTTATTCAAGACAACACTCAAAACAGATCTATTCATGTTGAATTGTTGTCTTTAAAATTTTCAAAACAGATCTATACATCTACTCAAAATAGATCTATACATCTCTAGAGAATAATTCAACAATTCAACATGTTGTCTTGAATTCAACCATCAAAGTACTATCCATGAATTCAACATGTTTTGCCTTTCTTGAATTCAACAGATTGTAAAACAATATCCATGTTGAAATGGTAAAACATGGTTGCCTTTCTTGAATTCATCTAAGGATATGCATGAATACATCCCAAGGATATGCATGTTTGTACCTACTGCGGTAAAAGTGGTCATGTTACTAACAAATGTTTCACCAAAAGGAAACATGACAAGAAGAAAAAAGGCTACACCCAGCAAGTGTGGGTTAGGAAGGTCAAGATTGAGAATGTTTCAAAGAACAAGGAAACCAAACTGGTCTGGGTCCCTAAAACTAACCTTTAAATTGCTTGTGCAGGTACGAGTGAAAGGAAAGCCATACTGGTATTTGGACAGTGGTTGCTCAAGACACATGTCCGGGGATAAAGAACAATTCCTTTCACTCACTACATTCGAGGTCGGGCACGTGACATTTGGTGACAATAGCAAAGGACTTATCAAAGGAGTAGGTAAGGTTGGTAAGTCACTGTCCCAAGGAATTGACAATATTTACTATGTAGAAGGTTTGAAACATAATCTTTTGAGCATATCTCAACTATGTGACAAGGGAAATAAAGTAAATTTTGAATTAAACATTTGTCACATAGTGAACCCTAAGACAGGGGAACTGGTCTGTGAAGGAACAAGGCATAACAATGTGTATATTACATACTTAAGTCAAATTCCACAGAAGAGTGCCCTGTGCCTTAGTGTTGTAGAGGATGACCAATGGCTTTGGCATAAAAGATTAGGACATGTTAGTTTCACTTTGCTCAACAAGTTGAGATCACAAGATTTGGTGAAAGGTTTACCTAACATCAAATATGTCGCAGACCAGCTGTGCCAAGAATGTGCAAAGTGCAAGCATGTCAGATCATCTTTTAAACCAAAGAAAGTGGTTAGCTCCACTAGACCATTTAAACTTGTACACATGGATTTATGTGGACCAATGCGTGTACAAAGTAGAAATGGCTTTAGTTATGTATTTGTCTTAGTTGATGATTACTCTCGTTTCACGTGGATAAAATTCTTGAAATACAAAGATGAAACTTTTGATAAATTTGAAATTCTAGTGAAACATGTCCAGAATGAGATCAATCATCAGTTGGCATCTATCAGAGCTGATAATGGATCAGAGTTTGATGATGCTAGCTTCATAACTTATTGTATGGAGCATGGTGTTTCTCACAACTTTTCAGCCCCCAGAACTCCACAACAAAATGCAGTAGTTGAATGAAAGAATCGCACTCTAGAAGTTATGGCTAGAACCATGCTTTTATAGAGTGGTCTGTCAAGCTACATACTCAATAGAGTTATGCTAAGACCAATACTGAGAAAAACACCTTATGAACTTCTAAGCGGTGGAAAACCAAAAATTGAACATTTAAGAATATTTGGTTGTAAGTGTTTTATACACAACAATGGTAAGACCAGTTTGGACATGTTCGACCCCAGGAGTGATGAAGCTTTTTTTATTGGGTATTCTCCTCATAGTAAGGCATATAAAGTTTTCAACAAAAGAACCTTGTGTGATGAAGAGAGTATCCATGTGCTATTTTATGAAACTAACATGTTTAACAAGCCTGTACAGGTAGATGATGATGAAGGTTTTGATATTTGGATGACAAATTT
Source organism: Salicornia ramosissima (assembly GCA_951394345.1). Lineage (NCBI taxonomy): Eukaryota > Viridiplantae > Streptophyta > Magnoliopsida > Caryophyllales > Amaranthaceae > Salicornia > Salicornia ramosissima. The sequence goes on from OX596237.1 coordinate 32,596,941, forward strand.
CACTAGAGCTGAACCAGAGAACACTGTTGAACCAGACCCTCCAACTCCTCCTGAAAACAACAATGGGTCTGGTGCAGCAGAGGTAAATGCTAAACATGTTTTTGAACTCAGTGACTCTCCTGCCCATCCAGCTGAAGATGAAGTGGGAGAGAACACTGAAGAAACTGGTCCACCTTCTCAAAATGAAAATGAGATAGAGGGAACCAGTACAGACATTAGTTCTAACTTAGGTGACTCAAATGCTGTAAGAAAGAGTATGTTTAAGCAAAGAAACTTTCACCATTCTAATCAAATCATTAGTGATTTATCAAAAGGAGTCCAAACTAGAAATTTTGTTTGGAAGAATTTATGTGCTTACTTCTCTTTTTTATCTCACATAGTACCAACTGACTATAAGAATGCACTAACTGATCCTGATTGGATCTTGGCCATGCAAGATGGAGTTGAACCAGTTTGAGAGAAATCAGGTTTGGCATCTTGAACCAATAACCAATGAGATGTCAGTTATTGGAACCAAATGGGTCTTAAGAAACAAAATGACTCAGGTACTATAGTTAGAAACAAGGCCAGGCTAGTGGTTCAAGGGTTTAACTAACAAGAGGGAATAGATTATGATGAAACCTTTGCTCCAGTAGCCAGGCTTGAGGCAATAAGAATCTTAATTGCCTTTGCTGGCCACATGAACTTCAAACTTTAATCTTTCAAATGGATGTTTTTGAGAAAGGTAAGAATATATTAAGAAAACCCTAATGGGGAAACAGAGTCACAAGGACTCAAAACAGGCCTAAGAAACCAAAGCTAACCAGCTTACCAACAAAACAAATACAAAAACACAGCAGAAACAACAAGGGGAGACTACCCCTGCACACCACACCTATGAGCTAAAGAGTCCAACCGAGACTTATTACAATGAGAAGTTTTCTTAGGCAATATATTAGCTATACGCCAATGACACAACTGAAGCACCTCATGAACCAGTTTATCAGGGACCCTAACACACAAATTCCAAAAAGCTTCAAATGGATGTTAAAACTACTTTTCTAAATGGCTATTTGAAAGAAGATGTGTATGTGGAACAGCCCCCTGGCTTTGAGGATAGAGTTTGTCCGAATCATGTCTACAAGTAAGATAAAGCTCTTTATGGCCTCAAACAAGCCCCCCGTGCTTGGTATGATAGACTCTCTAGTTTTCTAATTGAAAATCATTATGAGAGAGGTTTAGTGGACAAAACTCTATTCTTAAAGAAAAGGGGAACAAATCTGTTAGTGGTCCAGGTATATGTTGATGATATTTTATTTGGGGCTACTAATTTTGTTTTGTGTGATGAGTTTGCAGACCTAATGAAAAGTTTATTTGAAATGAGTATGATGGGAGAACTTGGCTTCTTCCTAGGGCTCCAAATCAAGCAAGTGGATGATGGAATCATGATCCACCAACAAAAGTATCTCAAGAAGCTACTCAAGAGATACGATCTGCAACATAGCAAGTCCTATGACACACCCATTCCTACCTCTTCTAAACTGAGCCTAGATGAGAAAGGAAAGGATGTTGAGGATAAGCTATACAGAGGTATAATTGGCTCACTTCTCTACTTAACAGCTAGTAGACCAGACATAGTGTTCTCAGTTGGGTTGTGTGCTAGATTTTAAAGCGACCCAAAAGAGTCTCATCTAAAAGCTGTTAAGAGAATATTTAGGTACTTGAGTGGTACAAAGGATATGTGCTTGTGGTATCCAAAGGGAAGTAATTTTGATCTTTTAGGATACATTGATGCTGACTATGCTGGTTTTAGTGTTGACAGGAAGAGCACTTCAGGAATGGCTCACTTCTTAGGTTCTTGTCTCATATCATGGGATCTAAGAAACAAAATTCGGTGGCCTTATCTACAGCTGAGTCAGAGTACATAGCTACTGCTTTGTGTTGTGCTCAATTGCTTTAGATAAAGACACAACTAAAGGATTTTGGGGTCTGTTCCGGAAGTGTTCCCATATTGTGTGATAACACCAGTACCATAAAAATCTCTAAAAATCCTGTCCAACATTCTAAAACTAACTATATTGAGATCAAGCATCATTTTGTTAGAGACAATGCTGAAAAAGGAAATGTGAATCTTGAATTTTGCAGATCTAAAGAGCAATTGGCTGATATTTTCACTAAGCCCCTAAGAAGGGAAGTGTTTGTCAAACTTCGCACATTACTTGGTACGGTAAGGATTAGATCCTAGTTCCTTAGGACTTATCTTTCCCTTTTTGATTATGTTTGACATTTTTGATCCTTAGTGTACAGAAGCAAGGTTGGTTAACTTTTAAATGTCATATATGCACGTGGTCTCAAAGTTCTTATGTTGATGCTGTTCCAGTGTGTGGTATCTCTAATTTGCCTAACTAAAAGATGGCTCAAGTTTTTAATGAATACAGATCAGCGTCAGACCATCGTCAAATCAGTCCCTTACAACAGTTATATCAGTTTATTGCTGAACCTTTAATTTTGAAATTGAGAATTTAATTGTTCTGACATGTGACCGTTGTGGGACAAGTGAACGGTGTAAAGTAACCTCCTCTCTATATCACTTAATAACTGCCAATTTTTTCTTCAGCTTTATTTCATACTTTGACATTGATATCTCTCTCTAACCGTCTCTCTCTCTCTCTCTAATTGCTCTTCTCTCTCAAACCCTAAGCATCATCAAAAGAATCTCTCTACAAGAATTCTCAAACACTTTCTCTCTCTCATCAATCTACTGAATCATTCAAAAATGGGAAGAAAGAAGAACAAAGAATCAAAGAAAAGAAGCAAGGGACTAAGCCAATCACCTAGTTTCACACCTTCTAAGATCGAGAAGGAATCAAGTACTGCAGTAGTTGCTGAACACCACAAAGCAGAAGAGAAGCAGAAAGAGGTTAAGGATCAAGCCACTGTAGAAACAGTTCTGGAATCCAAGGATGCCTGTAAGCCTAAGGAGAAAACTTCACCACCACCAAGTCCTGAATCACCACCACCATCATCACCAAAATCTCCACCACCTCAACCTCAGAAAACTCCATTATTCCCATCTAAGACATCACCCTCCACATCAAAGAAATCATTCTCTCCATCACCTAAACAACCCTCTCCACAGCCTACTACTTCATCACCTCCACAGAAATCACCATCACCATCAAAAGCCAAAACTCCTCCTCCACCTTCACCACCAAAGTCCAAAACTCCACCACCCTCTTCACCACAAAAGGGTAAATCCCCATCACCTTCTCCACAACTACAAAATACACCTTCACCAACCCCTCAGATCACAGATAAACCAGTGCCAAGCACTGAGGAGGAAGAGGTAGAGAAGGAAGAAATAGAAGAGAAGGCTGAAGATACACATGGGGAGGGCATGGATGTTGAAATTACTGGGAAGAGTGGTACAGGGGGAAAAGGAAACTAGGAAGAGGACAAGGCCTTTGAGGTCAAGGGTCTATAAGGATGAAATAAAAAAGGAGCCTGCTGAGGAGGCTCTAGTGGGAAAGAAGGAGGAAAAGAAGAAAAGAATGAAGAGTATGGCAAAGAAGGGCAAAGCTTCTGAGAGCCCAAAACCTGCAACAAAGCTACCAACTGAAAAAAAAAAGGAAGGCTGACTCTGCACCTGAAAAGGCCTCAGCCAAGAAGAAAGGTATGACCATTTTTGTTTAGTTTTGCATGCCCTAAGTCTTGGATGAGCCAACCTTTTCTAGAGGAGTTTAAGGAGGCTATAGAGTTTCAGGGTTGGGAGGAGCTATTTGATAAAAGGTTGGATGTATTTGAATCCTGTGTTGAGGAATTTTATTCAAAATTGGGGAAGTTAGACAAAGGGAAAGTCTGGAGTGAAGTTGAAGGGGTATATATCACTCTGTCAAGAGAGAGTCTAGGGGAGGTACTGGGAGTACCAAGAGGGGGGTCTTATGACTACTCAAAAGACAACTAGCCTACTATCCCTGAGGTTAGTACAGAACACATATACAGACCACTCTCTTTACTAGTTCTCCTACTGATGGTTCTGGCTATGTAATTGGCCAACTAAAGGAACCAGTAATGAGGCTGTTTCATACAGTGGCCTCTAAGATAGTACACCCTAAGGCTCAGGGCAGAATGGATGTAAGAAAAATAAATGTTGTGATAATCTACTGCGTATATGAGAAGATCAAGTTGAGTCTCCCTGGTCTCATGCTAGCGCACATGCTTAGCATTCTGGAAAGGTCAAACCACTCTCTACCCTATGGTGCCTGGCTTACCTTGGTTTTTCAAAGTAGGAAGGTAAATCTGATTGGTGAGGTCAAGAATATGTCTGTCCTCACCAACCAGATCCTAGGTCAGAAGGGAATAACCTTTGAAGGTGGAATACTGAAGATGAGGGATGAAGAGAGGACCACTGGGGTCAGGAGAACAAGCAACTCAAGGTCTAAGGAAGCTACTGGGGCACTGTCCAAACAGGTGCAAACACATGGAGAACTACTGCAACAGATGATGGCTAGTGTGAATGCTCTGTGTACTTCTCTAGATGGATCAATCAAGAATATATCAGCACGGTTGGACTCCCATGAAGAAAAGCTTGCCTCCTCATCCAGCGTCAAGCCCAAGACCACTCAACGACCAGTTCCCATCATTGCCCAAGTGAAGAAGAAGAAGTAGGAGGAGAGTGCAGAAAAAGAAGAAGAGGATTCTACTGAGGATTCTGATGATGATGCTAACTCTGACTCTTCTTAGCTTACTCCCTACCCTGCTAACATATCTTTCAAACTATCTTTTCTCTGGTTTCCTTGAACAATTAACTATTCTTAGTTTTTGACCATTTCTGCCAAACAATTTCTCTGCAGAATGGTCTCCGGGTCTGTATAATTAATTAACTTGTGTGCACTTTGACACTTGGGATTGTGAGTTGCAGGTACTCACTTTTGGGACAACATCTCTAGAATGTTGTGTTTATATTATGCTTGTGTTTGACTTTACTTGTTGCTTTCTCCTAATTTTTATGCTGTGATTATTTTGTCATTTGATGATGCCAAAAGGGGGAATAGGACAGGTGAAGTTCCTAGTGTCAAGTGTAGAAACTTGAACAAGTTTCAGACCTTGTTAGAGATGGCCCAGCTTCATACCTAGGAGTATTTTGAATTCAGATCAAATGCTCCTATCCATCCCAACTGGAAGAAACTCTTCCAAGTGAATTTAGAATTCTCTTGCTACATTTGATATTGATAAGTCTTGCATGTTACAAGTCTAATGCTGAAACTCAATAATTAATTGAGTAATGTGATGAGTTGACTGACCTTGTAATCAGTCTAATTGTGCTTTGGTTTGCTGTGTGTTTTTAATTCTCTGAGATTATGAATCTGACTGCAGGCACAGTGTAAGACCAGTTCCTCTGAACAATTATTTTATCTTAAAACAATTGGTTACTGTTCTCAGGGGAATGTCATGGTTTGTCATCATCAAATAGAGGGAAATTGTTGAACCATGTTTGATTTGATGGATGACAAACCAGTTCTCTATACTTGATTGTTATGCATGTTTGTATTTGAATAGGTTGAATAAAGAGAGGACTCTTCAAGGAAACTTTGAAGGCCTTGAGATACTTGAAGATCAGAAGTCCAGAGCTTGAAGTCTTTTAATTTTTGTACTTCTAGGATCTTCTTGTAAAATAGACTTAGGAAAATATATCTTGTGTTTATAATTAAAGAGCAAAAAGAGTTAAAGTTTATGTCCAGTAAAGAGAACAAGCCAAGTACAAGCTAAGAACAGACAAAGAACAAGCTTGGAACAGTTCTCTTTACCAGATGTAGACTTTGTAGTATTGAGACCACTGTGGGAACAGACCTCAGTATTACGCACGTGCACTAAAGTGATTAGTATCGATTTTCGTGTACAAAATTATTTTTGAAAATTTATTTAAAAAATATTGATCACTTATGTTTTGGAAATCTGCCAAGTTGATACACAAAATCAGCTTTGCAATGTACTTGTTTGGACTCTAGTGTACTTTCCCGCTACATGTAGTGGAAGGAGACAAAGGTCTGAAATAGGTACCTTTGGACTTGTGTCAGTTGAGCTTGTTTGCACAATTTAGGCAAGTCTCCAAGCACACTTCTAGGGGGCGGTTTTTCCTTGCATATAAATACAATCTTTTGGAAAACCCTAGCAAGACTTTTGCTCTACAAAGAACACCACGTCATAATTTCTGAGAGTCTATCCATAGAGCCAAATTATCTCCATATCCATCTTTCACTACTACAAAAATAGTGGTTTTTAACACATTTTAGGCTAATTCTCAACACATATGCAAAGTGTCTAAAATTTGGCTGTGGAGAGTTTCAACAAGGATAATTGTTGAGAGTCTCAACACTTCTTTGGACATGATTAAGTGTTGAGATTCGCAACACTTTTCTCAACACAATGAAGTGTTGGGATTCTTAACACTTTTCTTGACACGATTAAGTGTTGAGATTTTCAACACGTTTACTTTGAGCACCTTTATGTGTTGGGAGTTACACCAACTGCATATATATAAGACAATAAAAAATAAAGTAATAATAGATATCCAAACAATTAATAATGTGAAAATTAATATACCAAATTATAATCCATATTATATTCAATATCGTATATCTAACAAGTACAATACTAATCAACAACGTAACTAAAATAAAATTGTTCCACAAATTAAAGTATAGTAAGTTTACAAAGATCACCTAATATATCTAAAAAAAAGTACAACCAGGAAAAGAAAAAATCAAAAAGCTAGCTGCTAATAATAAATTTAAGGCTCCTTGGTTGGCTTTTGCACTCTAAGTTCATCTAGTCGATTTTCATCTTCGGTCTCAACATTTGCCCCATCATCACAAGCAAAATCGTTGTGTACCTTATGAAAATATAATATAAGTAAAGTTAAAATTTAAAAATTCAAAGTACAAAAACAAAACAAAGCATCATGGGTTATCAGCAGTAAAACACATCAAAGATGCAACCTCAGTTATAGGGTTTTGATCTATCCATAAACTATATAAGGAAACCCAAAGAACAAAAGAGCATATTTCCCATATTTGATCTTGCTACAACAAGTAATCAATACCCAGTTGAGAATACTAGTAGACCTAAAAAGAAAAAAAAAAGCTTGTGATATTTTCAGGTCCAATTACAACCACAATCTAGTATCTATATGCAATGTCAAGTATGTAAAAAATACAAAAAGAATAAAAATTGAAAGTCATGTGACTTTCGTGTGAAATGGTCCACCGGAAAACGAATAATAGATACTGGAATCCGACCAAGGTGGCTTCCAAGAAAAAATATTTCAAATAAGGTGGTTGTTTGCGAAAAAAAATATAAAATTAAAAGGTGGTTTATAATAAAGAAACATAATACCTTTGTATTGGACATTTCCAAAGCTTTTTGAGCAACGTCAAGAAGTTGGGTTGAAGCATTTCCATCGCGAATTGCACCCAAAAACATAGAAAATTGTGTCATCATTACATCAACTTTCTTCGAAAGAACTTTATTTTCACTCTCAAGCTCCTCATTCTTCTTGTTCAATTGCTGAACTCCCGCATTTACATCCAAATTTAACGGGCTCTTCCCGGATTTTCCATATCCCTCTATTCTAAGTAAACCTTGAACACCATACACGTCACTCTTTTTCACACCAAATCCATAACCTTGGGGCCTTTCTGGAATATTTTCTTCTCCATTCAGTTCAACCTAAAACGAAGAAAAATGTAGCTACTAATAAGTATTTTATTATATAATCTATGCATATAACTTGTAGACAATTACTAAGACAAAGCTAAAAATATGTAGAATTTAATTAAAGGTTGGATCACATTTAATAATAACCTGAAAAGCCTCATTTTCAATCTCTAGAGTGGACTTCGAACCATCTGAATATCTACACTTTAACATTTCAGCACAAGACTTCACATCATTCTATCCATCAAACCAAAATATAACATGAAATCATTTCAAAGAAAAGTGGCTTTAAAAATAAATCCTAATACTAATGTAATATTATTGAATGAAGTTTCATAATTAAGGATTTATTGAATTGAAGTAGTACCAAAAAATCTTTGGTCACGGTGCCTTCAAGAAAGGTATCATCCTTCCTCTTATGGGCTTGTTCCCAAAGCTCGATCATACTCATCTTTTCACCATCGTGCTCCTCTTCCTATAGGTAAAAAAAAGGAGAAGAATAGTAAGAATAACTATAAAACAATCATAAATAAAATCAAGAGCCAAACAAGATGTCTACTATTACAATCAGCCATACATAATCAGCTCGACGATTAGCATAGCTAAGTGCACCTGTTGTATGAAATTGATTTTGACAAGCTCTTGCCTCTTTACCATGAAGCGACAATTTCTACAACAAAAATTGAAAAATGAGATTATACGCGTTACAATTGCACCATACATCTATATATAAACCTTAGAAGATAACTTTCTGCAAAAACAGTTAAGTGATGTGACAATACCTTTCCCTCTTTCGAGAACCAAAAGTTAACTAAATTTTTCCACTGGCCACGACTTGTTCCCAAAGGAGTTTTGTCATAGTGTTGAACCATAGTTTACTCTCCGGGCTTGAAGTATGTTGCTTTTAATGTGTGTTTATAGTGCCTCCAACACTTTCCCACACGTTGGAGTGCTAATTTATCGTACACATAATCACCCGGCATCACAAAATAATCCTTCAAAAACAATGACATCAAAATAAAAAAAATTGGATAAACTTGTAATACAAAATGTAAAATTATGAGAAGTAAAAAAAAGTTCAATAACTCACTCTAGTCTTTCTAATAATATCGGTTTTCAAGCCTTTGTTGACTTGATGCCAGTTCTTTTCCCCTACTGGACAATATCTTTCCATCTTTGCAATGAATCCGAGGAATTTAACCAAGAGATGACCACCTTTCCTTATTGGCTGGAGCGGTCCACTAACTAATTGATATTTACCTTCGACACCTATGAGGGAGAAAAAATATATACCAATTTAAAATGGGGAGAAAAGTACTTATGAATAGTCAACCGTAGTAAAATGCACAAAACATTATAGAATGGAAGGGGGAGTATAGCGATATTGACACCCCAATACTGATATTGACACTTCTCTTTAATAAAGGAACACATAAAGTAGGGTAATAAAGACAACTCACCAGTTTCTATCCCAAAATAGACAACTAGTAGTTGTAATGGTTTATGAACGCCAACCTAAAATTCAACAATCTAAAGCAGAAACTAGAAACCAAAATAAAAATATAAACCATAAATCAGAAACTGATAACATACCCATGGTTACAACCTCTTCTTTAGCATCGAAGGCCACATTAGTTGGCCAATCCGGAATCAAGTTGCGCACTGGTGTCTTTTTGAATGAGCGTCTTTTCTTTTGTTTAAAGGACTCGGTGATTTCTTCTTCCACATCATCTTGCACATTACTTTAATCTATATTATTAGGATCAATGGTGGAGTAGTGTGCAGCAATTTTAGGTTCAGGTGCACTCGTGGTGATTTTGTTTTCACTAGAAGCTATCCTTGGTTTTTTTTCGGTTTTATCAGGTGAAGATGCGGCATGAGAAGAATTAGGGTGCTGATTCACGACTTTGGCAATGGCTTGTCGTTTGGCAAGACGACTTTCATCATCATGATGATCAATAGGAGGGTCATCTTGTGCTTGCCTAGGCGATGATGTTGTCCTTGTATTTTTTTTAACTTTCAATAGCATATTTTTTTCAGTGGAAGGTTTCTTCAATGGAAGGTTTTTTTCAAGTGAGAAGGAACCTACTGACCCAAATGGATTTTGTTTTAGAACTTCGCTTTCTGGAATGCTTTGAGGTGTTGCTTTCCATATGGCTGCAGCACCACTTGCTTCAAAAGATAACTTTGTGGCCAATACTCCAGTTCTTGGAGCAAATGGGCCCCATTTGACGGAAGCAGATGGAGCACTAGTAGGTACCTGCATGTTATGATTAGCCGTTGGAGTTATAGGGTTCTTGGGTGCATTCACTTGTGGGATGAAAGATGCACTAGCTATCGATAAATGTGATGGCAATGAAGGTGTAGCCATTGATGGATGTGATGGGATTGAAGGTGTAGGCTTTGATGGATGTGATGGGATTGAAGGTGTAGCCTTTGATGGATGTGATGGGATTAAAGGTGTAGTCTTTGATGGATGTGATGGGATTGAAGGTGTAGCTTTTGATGGATATGATGGCATTGAAGGAGTAGCTTTTGATGGATGTGATGGCATTGAAGGTATAGCTTTCAATGATTGTAATGTCATCAAAGGTGTCGTTTTCGATGGATTTAATGGGATTGAAGGTGCCGTCTTCGATGGATTTAATGGGATTGAAGGTGTAGTTTTCGTTGGATTTGATGGGATTGAAGGTGTAGTTTTCAATGGATTTGATGGGATTGAAGGTGTAGCATTCTTCTTTAGATGTGGTTGGTGTTCTGTACTTGGAATTTCAGACATTGTTCTTTTGCTACGATAACTCATGTTCGTATCTCCACCTATTTCAAGAAAAAGACATGTCATAAATACTAAAAACTGTATATATTTAAAGCAAATATTAATGAAACCTTGAATTATATATGGGTCAAATGCTAATAACACATGAAATTTGTACCTGAAATGTTAGTTTCCTTGCATGTATTTGAATTTCTTACAACGGGACACAAAAATCAACCTATTACATGCTTACAGAAAAAAAGAGATGAAAAAAATTCAACACTAGCAGGTAGCATATCCCAACAAGGTAAATCTACAACAACTAACACCCAAGTAATAGCAGAATTTAGCATTAACAAAGCAAAAATCAGCATCAAAACAGCATAAACCAGCATTAACATAGCAGAAATCAGCATCAAAAGAGCAGAAAACAGAAGCAAAATAACAGAAGCAAAATGGCAGCACAAAAACATATATGGCAGCACTAAAATAGCATAAACCATCACTCAATTAAAAGCAAATAACATGGTACAAAAATCAAGGAAATCGACAATAAGAAAGGCTAATAGACTCAGCAAAACCAACAACAGAGAATAGGCATTAAAAAGAACAGCAACACATCGTTATAAAGTTGCATTATTTACTTTAGTAGAAATCAGTCCTGCATCTACAATTCAAAAAAACTAATGATCCAATAGACACCAATGCATGGGACAAAAGACAAAAGCGAAGAAAATAAAAATCCTAATCAAATAAGTCCCTTGGTTTAGTTTTAATTACATGAAACCATCCTTTTATTATTTCATCCTCAACATAGAAAACTTGTTTTGCTTGAGATGAGAAAACAAATGGATCATCACACAAATTCCGCCCCGTATGCATCAACTTTGAGAAATTGACACAAACACCACCAATGGCGAATGTCACCAATCCCTTCTGCGTATCAACCCAATCACAATGAAATAACACGACTTTAAAAGAACCAAAATAGCTTAGTTCATAAATGGCTTTGAGTTTTCCATAGTACTCTACACCATCTGCTTCTACCACGATTCTAGAGTTTTGTGTTTTTCGATGTCTTTCATGATCCATGACATCAAACTTGTAGCCATTAATGAAAACACTGTTAGTTCAATGTATACTCAAGAAGGGGGGGTTGAATTGAGTATGTGTGTTTTTTCAATCGTTCTCAAGTTTTGTTTGTGCTTTTGTGAGAACAGCGAGAGAACAGTAAGCAAAGAGTAAGGACACAAAGATTTAACGAGGTTCGGCTTCTAAACAAGCCTACGTCCTCCACTCTCTCACCAATATTATTAATCAACTCAGAATAATAACAAGGTTACACACTCAATCAAGTGCTACAACTATGTAACACTTAATTCCCCAACTGTTAACTCTAACAGTTCACTCAGTGTTCACAGAACACTCCCCAACCACTTCCCTCTAAGTGGTTCAGATATTACAAACTTAAATCTCCGTAAATTTTTCTCTTAAAGATGGATATGGAGATAGTTTTTGGACTAAGGATAGACTCTCAGAAAGTATTACTTGGTTTTCTTTGGAGAGCAAAAGTCTTCTAGGGTTTCTTGCAAGGATTGCTTATATAGACAAGGAAAATCGTGCCCTAGAAGTGTGTTTGGAGACTTGCCTAAATTGTGCAAACCACTTCAGCTGACACAAGTGCAGTGTTCTTGCTTCAGACTTTGTCATTTTCCACTATGGGAAGAGAGATGTACACTAGAGTCCAAACAAAGGACATTGCATTTAATGGGCTGATTTTGCAAATCAATTTGGCAGATTTCCAAAGTACAAGTGATCCAGATTTTTTCAAATAATTTTCAAAATGATTTTTGAGCTCGAAAATCTGTACGGATCACGTGCGTAATACTGAGGTCTGTTCCCACAGTGGTCTCAGTACTACTAAGTTTATGTCTGGTAAAGGGAACTGTTCTTAGCTTGGTCTTGGGCTGTTCTCTTTACTGGATGTAAACTTAAGGTCTTTTTGCTCTTTACTTAAAAACAATAAGAATACTTTCTTAAGCCTATTTTACATGAAGATCCTAGAAATATAAAAATAAAAAGCTCCAAGCTCTTGGCTTCTGATCTTCAAGTATTTCAAGGCCTTCATGATTGCCTTGATGAGTCCTCACTTGATTCAACCTGTTCATATACAATTATACATAGATATCAAGTATAGAGGACTGGTTTGTCATCATTCAAATCAAACATGGTTCAACAATTTCCCCCTATTTGATGATGACAAACCATGAAGTTCCCCCTGAGAACAGTATCCAATTATTTCAAAATAGAATAACTGTTCAGAGGAACTGGTCTTGCACTGTGCCTGTAGTCAGATTCATAATCTCAGAGAATAAAAAATATTCAGCAGACTAAAGCACAATTAGACTGATAACAATGATCAGTCACTCATCACATTACTCAATTTATTATTGAGTTTCAGCATTAGACCTGTAACCTGCAAGACTTATCAATTATCAAATGTAGCAAGAGAAATTTCAATTTCACTTGGAAGAATTTTCTTCCAGTTGGGATGGGTAGGAGCACTTGATCTGAATTCAATGTACTCCTAGGCAAAAAGCTGGGCCATCTCTTAACAAGGTCTGAACCTTGTCCAGGTTGCTACAATTGATACTAGGAACTTCACCTGTCCTATTCCCCCTTTTGGCATCATCAAATGACAAAAACAATCATAGCACAAAATTAGGAGAAGGCAACAAGTAAAGTCAAATACAAGCATAATATTAACACATCATTCTAGTGATGCTGTCCCACATGTGAGTACCTGCAACTCACAATCCCAAACTGTTCAAGTGCACACAGAAGTTAATAAAATATACAGACCAGGACCATTCTGCAAAGAAATCGTTTAGCAGAGATGGTCAGAAAATAAAGGTAGCAATTGTTCAGAGAAACCAGAGTAATTGTTCAGAAAAACCAGAGAAAAGAAAGTTTGAGATCAATGTTAGTAGGGAGGGGGTAGGCTAAGAAGAAGTGGAGTCAGCATCATCATCAGAATCCTCAGTGGAATCCTCATCCTCTTTTTCTGCACTCTGCTCCTGCTGCTTCTTCATGACTTGGGCTATGATGGGAATTGGTCTCTTAGTGGTCTTGGGCTTGAAGCTGGAAGAGGAGGCAAGCTTTTCTTCATGGGAGTCCAGTCGTGCTGTTATGTTCTTTATAGAACCATCCAGAGAAGTGCACAGAGCATTGACACTAGCCATCATCTGTTGCAGTAATTCCCCATGTGTCTGCACCTGTTTGGACAGTGACCCAGTAGCTTCCTCAGACCTGGAACTGCTTGTCCTTCTGGCCCCTGTGACCCTGTCTTCATCCCTCATCTTGAGCATGCCTCCCTCAAAGGTCATCCCCTTCTGACCTAGAATCTGGTTGGTGAGGACAGACATTTTCTTGACCTCACCTTTCAGATGAACCTTTCTACTTTGGAAAACCAAAGTAAGCCAGGCTCCATATGGTAGAGAGTGGTTGGACCTTTCCAAAATGCTAACCATGTGAGCTAGCATCAGACCAGGGAGACTCAACTTAATTTTCTCATATAGACAATAAATAATCACAGCATCCATCTTCCTAACATCCATTCTGCCCTGAGCCCTGGGGAGTACTATCTTAGAGGCAACTGTATGGAACAGCCTCATTACTGGTTCCCTTAATTGGCCAATAACATAGCCAGCACCATCAGTTGGAGAACCAGTAAAGAGAGTGGTCTGTATGTGTTTTGTACTGACCTCAGGAATAGGTGGCCAGTTGTCCTTGGAATAATCACAGAATCCACCCCTTGGTACACCCAGTACCTCCCCTAGACTCTTCTTTGAAAGAGTGATGTCGACCCCCTCGACCTCACTCCAGACCTTCCCTTTCTCTAACTTCCCCAACTTAGAGTAAAATTCTTCAACACAAGTTTCAAAAACATTAAGCCTCTTATCAAACAGCCCTTCCCAGCCCTGGTACTCTATGGCCTCCTTAAACTCCTCTAAAAATGGTTGACTCATCCAAGACATGGGACATGAAAAACCAAATAAGACACCCCTACCACTTAGTTCATACAGTGGTTCAGAAGTGGTCTTACCTTTCTTCTTGGCAGGAGTTTTGTCAGAGGCAGTGGCAGCTTTCCTCTTCTTTTCTGCTGGCAGTTTGGGTGCAGGCTTGGGGCTTTCAGAGGCTTTGCCCTTCTTGGCAACACTTTTCACCCTTTTCTTCTTTTCATCCCTCTTCTCTTCAGAAACCACTTCAGAAGGTTCCTTCTTGATTTCTTCCTTACAGACCCTTGTCCTCAAGGGCCTGGTTCTTTTTCCTTGTTCCTTTTCACCTTGTACAACACCGGTGATTTCTACATCCATATCCTGAACATTGGTGTCATCATTCTTCTTTTCCATCTTTTCCTGTTCAACTTCCTTCTCTTCAGTGCTTGGCACTGGTTTCTGTGTGGTCTGTGGTGATGATGTGGGTGATTTTTCTGATGATGGAGAGGGTAATGGGGTTGTTTCTTTTTGCGGTGGAGATGATGGTGGAGTTGTGAATTTTAGTGGTGACTGTGGGGGAGGAGATTTGGCTTTTGTGGGAGATGGTGGTTTTAGTGGAGGTGAAGATTTTGTAGGCTGTGACGAGTGTTGGTTGGGTGATGGAGAGGGTGATTTCTTAGATGGTGATGGTGTTTTCTGAGGTTGAGGTGGTGGTGATTTTTGTTGAGAAGGTGGTGGTGATGATTTAGGGCTTGGTGGTGGAGTTGATTTCTCTTTGGACTGACATGCATCCTTTGATTCAACTACTGTTTCCTCAGTAGCTTGATCCTCAACCCTTTGCTGCTCTTGTTCTTCTTTGTGGTGTTCAGTAACCACTGCATTATATGATTCCATCTCAGACTTAGAGGGTGTGAAATTTGGAGATTGGCTTAACCCATGACTTTTCTTCCTTGCGGCCTTACTTTTCTTTCTTCCCATTTGATTGGATTTGCAGAGTTGGTGAAGGAGAGAGAAAGAAACCGAATTTGAATTCTCAAGGAGGATTTTGATGATGGTGCTTAGGGTTTGAGAGAGAGAATTACTTTTAAGAGAGAAAGAGATAGTTAGAGAGAAATTAATGTGATAAAATGAATTAAAATAGAGAGAACCGGCAGTTATTCAAACAGATAAAGTAGAAGTAACTTCTACACTGTTCACAACGGTCATGTGTCAGAACACTTAACTCCTCAATTTCAAAATAG
This sequence comes from Salicornia ramosissima, assembly GCA_951394345.1. Lineage (NCBI taxonomy): Eukaryota > Viridiplantae > Streptophyta > Magnoliopsida > Caryophyllales > Amaranthaceae > Salicornia > Salicornia ramosissima. The sequence continues at coordinate 32,612,630 of OX596237.1, forward strand.
AGGATTCAGCATTAACTGATATAACCGAAGTGGGGAACTGGTCTTACGATGGTCTGACGCTGATCTGTATAAATTAAACACTTTAATGAAACTTCCAATTAGGCAACTTAGAGACACCACACATTGGAACAGCATCAACATAAGAAGTTTGAGACCATTTGCATCAATGACATTTAAGAGTTAACCAGCCCTGCTTATTTACACTAATGATCAAAAAGTCAAACATAGCCAAAAAGGGAAAGATAAGTCCTAAGGAACTAGGATCTAATCCTTACCATACCAAGTAATGTGCGGAGTTTGACAAACACTTCCCTGTTCAGGGGTTTAGTGAAAATATCAGCCAATTGTTCTTCATATCTGCAAAATTCAAGATTCACATTTCCTTTTTCAACATTGTCTCTAAGAAAATGATGTCTGATTTCAATATGTTTGGTTTTAGAGTGGTTGACAGGATTTTTTGAAATGTTTATAGCACTGGTGTTATCACACAATATGGGAACACTTCCGGAACAGACCCCAAAATCCTTAAGTTGTGTCTTTATCCAAAGCAATTGAGCACAGCACAAAGCAGCAGCTATGTACTCTGATTCAGCTGTGGATAAGGCCACTGAATTTTGTTTCTTAGATCCCCATGAAATGAGACAATAACCTAAGAAGTGAGCCATTCCTGAAGTGCTCTTCCTGTCCACACTAAACCAGCATAATCAGCATCAGTGTATCCTAAAAGATCAAAATTGCTTCCCTTTGGATACCATAAGCACATGTCCTCTGTACCACTTAGGTACCTAAAAATTCTCTTAACAGCTTTTAGATGAGACTCTTTTGGGTTGCTTTGAAATCTTGCACACAATCCAACTGAGAACACTATGTCTGGTCTACTAGCTGTTAAGTAGAGAAGTGAGCCAATCATACCTCTGTATAGCTTATCCTCAACATCCTTTCCTTTCTCATCTAGGCTCAGTTTAGAAGAGGTAGGAATAGGTGTGTCATAGGACTTGCTATCTTGCAGACCATATCTCTTGAGGAGCTCCTTGAGATACTTCTGTTGGTGGATCATGATTCCATCATCCACTTGCCTGATTTGAAGCCCTAGGAAGAAACCAAGTTCTCCCATCATGCTCATCTCAAATTCACTTTTCATTAGGTCTGCAAACTCATCACACAAAACAGAATTAGTAGCCCCAAACAAAATATCATCAACATATACCTGGACCACTAACAGATCTGTTCCTCTTTTCTTTAAGAATAGAGTTTTGTCTACTGAACCTCTCTCATAATGATTTTCAATAAGAAAGCTAGAGAGTCTCTCATACCAAGCACGAGGGGCTTGTTTGAGGCCATAAAGAGCTTTGTCTAACTTGTAGACATGATCTGGACAAACTCTATCCTCAAAGCCAGGGGGCTGTTCCACATACACATCTTCTTTCAAATAACCATTTAGAAAAGCAATTTTAACATCCATTTGAAAGAGTTTAAAGTTCATGTGGGCAGCAAATGCAATCAAAATTCTTATTGCTTCAAGCCTGGCTACTGGAGCAAAGGTTTCATCATAGTCTATACCCTCTTGTTGGTTAAACCCTTGAACCACTAGCCTGGCCTTGTTTCTGACTATAGTACCTGAGTCATCCATTTTGTTTCTGAAGACCCATTTGGTTCCAATAACAGACATCTCATTGGTTCTTGGTTCAAGATGCCAAACCTGATTTCTTTCAAACTGGTTCAACTCATCTTGCATGGCCAAGATCCAATCAGGATCAGTTAGAGCAATCTTATAGTCAGTTGGTTCTATGTGAGATAAGAAGGAGAAGTAAGCACAGAAGTTCTTCCAAACAGAATTTCTAGTTTGGACTCCTTTTGATAAATCACTAATGATTTGATCAGAAGGATGAGAGCTTCTTTGCTTAAACACACTCTTTCTTACAATATTTAAGTCACCTAAGTTAGGACCAATGTCTGTACTGGTTCCCCCTATTTCATTTTCATTTTGAGAGGGTGGACCAGTTTCTTCAGTGTTCTCTCCCACTTCATCTTCAGATGGATGGGCAGGAGAGTCACTAAGTTCAACAACCTGTTTAGCATTTCCCTCTGCTGCACCAGACTCATTGTTGTTTTCAGGAGGAGTTTGAGGGTCTGGTTCAGCAGTGTTCTCTGGTTCAGCTCCAGTGAAATTTGTCATTCCAATATTAAAGCCTTCATCATCATCTACCTGCACAGGCTTGTTGAACATGTTAGTTTCATCAAACAATACATGGATACTCTCTTCAACACACAAGGTTCTTTTGTTGAAAACTTTATATGCCTTGCTATGAGGAGAATATCCTATAAAAACAGCTTCATCACTCCTGGGGTCGAACTTGTCCAAACTGGTCTTACCATTGTTGTGTATACAAAACACTTACAACCAAATATCCTTAAGTGTTCAATGTTTGGTTTTCGACTCCTTAGAAGTTCATAAGGTGTTTTTCTTAGTATTGGTCTTAGCATAACCCTATTGAGTATGTAGCAGAATGTACTCACAGCATCAGCCCAAAATTTCTTGGACAGACCACTCTCTAGAAGCATGGTTCTAGCCATTTCTTCTAGAGTGCGATTCTTTCTTTCGACAACTCCATTTTGTTGTGGAGTTCTGGGGGCTGAGAAGTTGTGAGAAACACCATGCTCCATACAATAGGTTATGAAGCTAGCATTATCAAATTCTGACCCATGATCAGATCTGATGGATGCTAACTGATGATTGATCTTGTTCTGGACTTGTTTCACTAGTATTTCAAATTCATTAAAAGTTTCATCCTTGTATTTCAAGAATATGGTCCAAGTGAAACGAGAGTAATCATCAACTAAGACAAATACATAACTAAAGCCATTTCTACTTTGTACACGCATAGGTCCACATAAATCCATGTGTACAAGTTCAAATGGTCTAGAGGAACTGACCACTTTCTTTGGTTTAAAAGATGATCTTACATGTTTGCACTTTGCACACTCTTGGCAGAGCTGGTCTACCACATATTTGATATTAGGTAAACCTAATACCAATTCTTGTGTTCTCAACTTGTTGAGCAAAGTGAAGCTAACATGTCCTAATCTTTTATGCCAAAGCCATTGGTCATCCTCTACAACACTAAGGCAGAGGGCACTGTTCTGTGGAAGTTGATTTAAGTATGTAATGTACACATTGTTATGCCTTGTTCCTTCACAGACCAGTTCCCCTGTCTTAGTGTTCACTATGTGACAAGTGTTTGATTCAAAATTCACTTTATTTCCCTTGTCACATAGTTGAGATATGCTCAAAAGATTATGTTTCAAACCTTCTACATAGTAAACATTGTCAATTGCTTGGGAGAGTGACTTACCAACCTTACCTACTCCTTTGATAAGTCCTTTGCTATTGTCACCAAATGTCACGTGCCCTCCCTCGAATGCAGTGAGTGAAAGGAATTGTTCTTTATCCCCGGACATGTGTCTTGAGCAACCACTGTCCAAATACCAATATGGCTTTCCTTTCACTCGTACCTGCACAAGCAAACTAAAGGTTAGTTTTAGGAACCCAGACCAGCTTGGGTTCCTTGTTCTTTGAAACATTTTCAATCTTGACCTTTCTAACCCACACTTGTTGGGTGTAGGCTTTATTTTTCTTGTCATGTTTCTTTTTGGTGAAACATTTGTTAGTAACATGACCACTTTTACCACAATAGGTACAAACATGCATATCCTTGGCAAATATATACTTGCCTTTCTTGAATTCATTCAACCACGTGTTGTCTCTGCCAAGAACAGTTGTAGAACTAGATCCAGAATACCCTAAACCAAACCTTTGAGAATTTCCAGGTTGGGATGTGAGGGTGTTTAGGGTTTTCTGAGCATTTAACATTTTGTTCATTTGGTTCATACAATCTGTTAGCTCATTTTCCTTGTTCTCAACCCTCTTAAGTTGAACTTCATTTTGTTTCTCGAAAGATTTTAAGTCAATTCTAGTCTTTTGAAGTTCATCTTGTAGTCTTGAGACCAGGGAGGGATCTGGTTCGTTACTGGTCTTCTTGAGGTTTTCTTGTTTTAGCAAGATGAGTTCAGCCTCGAGATCACATATCTTGGCTGTGCACTCATCATGTAAAACATCCAAGACCTCATCAAAGGCAGTGGGAGAACCAGTCTCTTCAGAACTCTTGAGCTCACTATGTTCCTTGTGTAAATCTTCAAGTTTTTCAATTAAATGGTCATATGCAAGTATGACATCAGATTTACTCAAGGTACATGTGTCTTTTAGCAGTTCAAAGTTTGAATTATGTGTGATAAATTTCTTAAGCTCATTAAACCCCTTTTCAATTTTTTCAAAAAGTTCATCCTCTTTAGGAACTGGTTTGGAGTTTAATGTCTCAAGTTCCATTTTATGCTGATCTGCTGTTATTTCAAGCTCAGAAATTTTTTCTTTAAGTTCTTCACAAATGAGCTCAAGTTCAGCAGATCTAGCACCACATATCTCATACTCTCGAACTGTTTCTTTTAATTTCTTTTTGTTGTTCTGATAAGCAGACCCAACACTAATGCATTGATCAATAGTGAATTCAAGATAGTCAAGTAGTTCATCTCTATCTAGATTATGCATGTTTGCCTTTAAATCATTAAAACATACCTGGTTGTCATCTGAAGTGCTTCCACCAGCCATGAGACAGAGAACTTCTTCTTTTTGCAAACAGACTTCAGACTGGTCTGTGCATGTGAAAGCAGTTAGACAGAGATTTGCTTCTTCTTCTTCTTCATCATCTTCTGATTCTGAATCTCCCCACACTGCAGCTAGCATAGCTCTTTTAAAAACCTTCTTCTCAGCCTGGACTCCAGGATTTCCCTTGGGATTTTTCCATGTTGGACACTCCTTGATTCTGTGCCCCATTTCACCACATTTAAAGCAACCAGTATTGGAACTGGTTTTCCTGAACTGTCAAGAACTGTTCCTTCCTTTTACAAACTTACCCTTGGACTTTGTCCTAAGGTATTTTTCAAACCTTCTTGCCATAAGACTTATATCATCTTCATCTTCCTCAGACTCCTCAGCTTTAAGCACCATTTCCTTAATTTTTGAGCTCGATTCAGCCTTTGAATCTACCAACATTTCATGAGTCATTAAGGAACCAATAAGTTGTTCTAGAGAAAGTGAAGTCAGATCCTTTGCTTCTTGTATGGCTGTAACCTTGGGCATCCACTTCCCTGATAAGCTTCTCAACATTTTCCTCACCAACTCTTCACTTGAGAAGGTCTTTCCCAATGACTTTAGTTCATTTACAATGGTCATGAACCTTGTAAACATGTCCTTTATATTTTCATCTCTAGTCATTTCAAAGACTTCATATTTTGACATAAGCATGTCAATTTTTGACTTTCTCACCTCAGAGTTGCCTTCATATGCAAGCTCTAGTGTATCCCATATTTCCTTTGCAGAAGAACAAGCTAGAATTCGATTAACCTCACATTCTGCAATTCCTTGTTGGACAAGTGACATTGCCTTTGCATTTTTCTCCAGCTTCTTGTAGTCTTCACTTGTGTACTCTTCTTCTGTCTTTGGAACCATGAGCCCTTCCTGACTCTTCTTGTGGATGGACGTGGGTCCATTTTTGACAATCATCCAGCACTCATAATCTATCCCAATGATAAGATTTTTCATGCAATTTTTCCACCAAGAGTAGTTAGTGCCATTGAACTTGGGGAGTCTTGAACTGTTTGATTCTTGAGTAGACATCTTCTTGCTCCTCTAGGTAGTTAACCTTTTGAGAAGTTAGGCTCTGATACCAATTGTTAGTTCAATGTATACTCAAGAAGGGGGGGTTGAATTGAGTATGTGTGTTTTTTCAATCGTTCTCAAGTTTTGTTTGTGCTTTTGTGAGAACAGCGAGAGAACAGTAAGCAAAGAGTAAGGACACAAAGATTTAACGAGGTTCGGCTTCTAAACAAGCCTACGTCCTCCACTCTCTCACCAATATTATTAATCAACTCAGAATAATAACAAGGTTACACACTCAATCAAGTGCTACAACTATGTAACACTTAATTCCCCAACTGTTAACTCTAACAGTTCACTTAGTGTTCACAGAACACTCCCCAACCACTTCCCTCTAAGTGGTTCAGATATTACAAACTTAAATCTCCGTAAATTTTTCTCTTATAGATGGATATGGAGATAGTTTTTGGACTAAGGATAGACTCTCAGAAAGTATTACTTGGTTTTCTTTGGAGAGCAAAAGTCTTCTAGGGTTTCTTGCAAGGATTGCTTATATAGACAAGGAAAACCGTGCCCTAGAAGTGTGTTTGGAGACTTGCCTAAATTGTGCAAACCACTTCAGCTGACACAAGTGCAGTGTTCTTGCTTCAGACTTTGTCACTTTCCACTATGGGAAGAGTGATGTACACTAGAGTCCAAACAAAGGACATTGCATTTAATGGGCTGATTTTGCAAATCAATTTGGCAGATTTCCAAAGTACAAGTGATCCAGATTTTTTCAAATAATTTTCAAAATGATTTTTGAGCTCGAAAATCTGTACGGATCACGTGCGTAATACTGAGGTCTGTTCCCACAGTGGTCTCAGTACTACTAAGTTTATGTCTGGTAAAGGGAACTGTTCTTAGCTTGGTCTTGGGCTGTTCTCTTTACTGGATGTAAACTTAAGGTCTTTTTGCTCTTTACTTAAAAACAATAAGAATACTTTCTTAAGCCTATTTTACATGAAGATCCTAGAAATATAAAAATAAAAAGCTCCAAGCTCTTGGCTTCTGATCTTCAAGTATTTCAAGGCCTTCATGATTGCCTTGATGAGTCCTCACTTTATTCAACCTGTTCATATACAATTATACATAGATATCAAGTATAGAGGACTGGTTTGTCATCATTCAAATCAAACATGGTTCAACAAACACTTTTCATCCTTTTACCGCGATTACAAAGACCACCGGCCAAGGCTTTTCTCATCTTTCCTTCCTCAGTGGTATCATCTAAGTTGTGAACCTATAATTGTAAAGTATTATAATTATGAAACATATTAAGTTGAGATTGAAAAGGTAAATTTTTTTATTGTAAAAAAATAGAAATCCAAGTATCTAATTTCATATAATTTAACCTGGTCTTGTAACCAATCTACAAATTCCTTGATTATCCATTCATTTTTGATGTTGTCGTTCACTTGACTTGCTTCAAGTTGATTCTCTTCACATTTTAGGCTTATAAAATGACTTGAGACAATTTTTGGAAGACAATGTCGTAATTAAAATTTGTTGGTAAAGTCATATTTAATAAACTCTAATGTATTTTAAAAATAAACACTTACTCAATAACTGGTTTCATCTCATCTGAATGAAGCAAAACATAGCGATTTGCTTGCTTTAAACCCTTATCATCAAGATGGACATTTTCCATCTTTCCAACTACGCGAACACCTGAACTATACAAATAAGAATTCATGTCTTCAACACCATCTTCATTTCTCTTGGGTTGATTGAAAATAGTTTCAACACCTTCCAGATATCTCGAACAGAAAGTAATTGTCTCCCATAAAAGGTACCCTTCTGCTATAGATCCCTCAGGTTGTGCTCTATTGCTTATATGCGATTTTAAAAATGCCAAGTACCTTAAAATAAAAATATTAAATTTAATATTAAAAAATGCAAATTACAAAATAAAAATATTTTGAAAATATATTAACTTAGCTTAGAGAAAATTAGATATATTCACCTTTCAACAGGATACATCCACCGATAATGAACAGGCCCACCGAGCTTAACCTCTTCAACTAAATGAATTAATAGATGAACCATTATGGTAAAAAAGGTTGGTACGAACTCCTTCTCCATCTTGCAAAGAGTTAACACAAGCTTGGACTGAATAGAACGTAGCTCGGAAGCATCAATAGTTGGAGCACATATCTTCTTGAAAAAATAAGATAGCTCCTCCAACAAGTCTATAATTTTGGTGGAATTCGATGCCCTACAAGCAATGGGAAGGATATCTTGCATAAGCATATGATGGTCATGGCTTTTCATATTTATAAGTCTTCGTTGCTTGATATTGACACACCTTTGTAGATTAGATCCATACCCATCGGGGACTTTAAGCTTCTGTAAGACTCTTAAAAACCTCTCTTTCTCTTGGGCAGACATAGAGAATGATGCAGGGGGCATGAAAGACTCTTGAAGCCAAAGTACAGGTTTTATGTTTGCCTCTTTAAGCGCCTCTGTAACTTCTTTACCATCTCTACTTTTCTCTGTATCTAGAAGAGTTCCTAATAAAATTTCTGACACATTTTTCTCGATGTGCATCACATCCAAATTATGGCGCAGAAGATTATGTTCCCAATATTCTAATTCAAAAAATTTACTTTTTTTACTCCAAGGAACCATATCACCATCTTCATCATCATCATCATTTTGACCATCACCTTCATCACCATCAACAATTTGGGTACTAGATTTGCGAACAAGTCGTCTTCCTCTCTTCCTACTTGGCTTTCCAGAAACATACTTGACCTTCTCTTATTGCCTTAAAATTTCAGTCCCGCTTGCACGAACAGGAGCACTCTCGTATTCGTTAGTCCCATCAAATAAGTAAGCTTGAGATCGATAAGTATGATCACTTGGCAACCATTTTCGAAAGCCAGGGTAACACAACTTACCCGCAAATCTATATGAATGCGTAGAATTAGTGCATGAGGGGCAAGCTTTGTAACCTTTTGTACTCCAACCTGACAACATAGCATATGCGGGGAAGTCATTAATGGTGGAGTGTAAGGCAACACGCATCTTAAAAAATTTACCGCTATAAGAATCACATGCTTCAACACCACCCCATAGCAACTTCAACTCATGGATGAATGACTCCAAGTACACATCTATATTAATCCCTGGACCTGACTTGCCTGGAATTATTACTGAAAGAATGAATGATGACGGTTTCATACAAAGCCACGGAGGTAAGTTTTAAGGAATCAGGACAATAGGCCATGTACTGTGATTCGTACTCATTAGAGGATATGGATTGAACCCATCACTTGCTAGACCTAGTCTTACACTACGAGCGTCTGCGGCAAATTCAGGATATCTTTCATCAAACTTCTTCCAAGCTTCTGCATCAGCTGGATGCCTTAAAATGGTGTCACTTTTATTCACACACTCTGGATCCTCCTTATGCCATCTCATGTCTTGTGCAGTCTTCGAAGACATGTAAAGCCTCTTAAGCCGTGGGATAAGAGGAAAATATCGCATCACCTTTGCTGGCTCACCTAACTTGCATGTTTCTTCACCTTTTTTCCCTTTTACTGCCTTCCATCTTGATGTATGGCAAATATGACATTCATTTTGATTGGCTAAATCACCCCAATATAGCATGCAATCATTAGGACAACCGTGAATCTTTTGATATCCCAATCCCAAATCATTAATCAACTTCATGCCTTGATAGTAGGATGATGCGAACTCCTTAATTTGAGGAAAGGCATCTAATTGAAGTTCAAGGAGTTTTGTGAATGATTCTGCAGACCAATGGAACAAACACTTAAGGTGAAACAAGTGTAAGAGAAAAGAAAGCTTTGAAAAAGTTGTACACCCCTCGTACAAAGGATCGTGTGAGGCTTCCATTAATCTCTTAAACTTAGCTTCTTCCTCCTTGGTGCATGTGCGTTGAAACCCATCATCTAATTCACAAGGAAAATTATTCACGGAAGGGGTATCATGCATTTCATCATCTACATGATTTGGTTCATCAAGCGATTAATGGAAGGGGCATGTCAACTCTAAATGCATCATTTAGCAACCCTTCCAAATCATCTCGGACTATTACATTTGGTTCAACATCATAGGCCTCATGCTCATTGAATTCTTCACCACGACAATGAAATACCCAATTTCTTTATTTCTTATAAAAACCATTAAATAAAATATGCCCTCCTACATCATCAATACAAAGCCATTTACTCAACTTACACTTCTTACAAGGGCATCGAATTTTCCCTTCTATTTGAGTCTCTTTAGCAAAATTAAGAAATATCTTACAACCTTTATAATAAGCGGGATCCTCGGGTCTTAAATCAATCCAACTAATGTCCATATCTACAAGAAAAGGAAATTAACCAACTAATTAAAAAAAATTCTAAAAAGATGAGAATTTGGGGATTCTTTTGGATAGAATTATAGAGTTATATTTGTATATATGAGCACCCGGACAAAAAAAGGAAGACATGGACAGATTTAGTGGATATAAATCAATATATGTCAGATTTTAGACGTTTTTTGGCATTTTGAGGCCTCTAGAGGCCTCGTTTGGCAATTTCCCGTGGCCAATGCAACTGCGTTCGTCTCGAAAAATTAATAAATTTTGATATATTATATGCCCCAATCGGACATCCGAGCGCAAAGTTAGGGCCTTCGGAAGTTTATTAATTCTTGTAACATAATAGAACAAGTTTATCAAAGATACATACATATAGGCACACGTTCTAGGCAAGTCTGAAACAACTTAAACAAGTCTGAATCTCATTCAAATCATACTAAAAAGATAAGGCAATATCATGACATGTTATTCGACATTCTAGGTAATGTAGTCATACAAGATAGGCACACGTTCATGCTAAACCACCCAAAATCAGCATCCTTCATCTACATTACAGCAGCCTATTGCTCAACAAAACCACCCAAAATCAGCATCCTTAATCTACATTACAGCAGCCTATTACTCAAAAAAACCACCCAAAATCAACCCAAAACTCACCATTAACCATAGCCCATTAATATAGAACCTCCTAAGACATAATAGAGCACATTAGGTAACAAATCTAAGCATGAAACAACAAAAAAAAACCTCACAGTAGGGAAACCTGAAACCCAACTAATATAGGCATCAAATTCATGATAAGGTCTGAAACCTGAAACCAAAATTTCAGCATAATACATTAAATATTTAATCTGCAGCAAACATGAAAAAACCTTTTTCAGGTTGATTGCATTCCAATGAACCAACAATCGAAGGCCAGCCAAATTCAACACAGATTGCTTCAGGGGAAGGCGAATCCGACTGTAACATGTAACTGAACCTTTCCCTTCTTTGTTAAAGGCATCAAATTCATGATTTAAAAATATTAATAAAACTTAAATTCATGATTTAAACATATTAAAATCTGACCTAATTAAAATTAGATACAAAAATTAGTAAGAACTCACCAATTATATTCAAGATTGCTTCTTCTTCTCTCTTCTTCACAGAATTCACACTTTAATGGCACTGAAATTTTTTTAAAAAAAATAAATAAATTGATCAAACCCTAGAACAAGGAAACAGAATTGTTATACAAAAATCTTGTTGCAGAATTGTTATAAAATAGAATTAATCAAACCCTAGAACAAGGAAACATAATTGTTATATAAAAATCTTGTTGTAGAATTGTTATAAAATAGAATTAATCAAACCCTAGAATAAGGAAACAGAATTCTTGAAAAAATTAACAAATCCTTGTATTTAAAACAACCAAAATCAGAAGAATCTGAACAAGGAAACAAAATTTGTAAAAAAATATGAAAAAAACAACCAAAATCTGAACAATCAAACAAATCTAAAGTTATACTCACCATGGAAATTGAAGGAGTGAAGACAACCCAATTGTTGAGTATGGTGGAGTATGGTGCGAAGTGAAGACAATGGAGTGCTGCGAATTGGAACATGGTGCTGCAAAGTGAAACACGGTGCTGCGAATTGAAGTGGAGTATTTTCAATTGCTGAAACTTTCCTAATTCAACTCAAGTTACACTGTTTAAACCGATTAATATTGTACTGGAGATTAATTTTTTTTATGAAGGGAGGGAGTTGTAGACTAGACTCCACAGTTAGTTGCTATAAACCGATTCATATTTTTTTTATGAAGAGTGAGTGTGGTAGTGGCGGTGGTTATGACTTAATTTTGTTAAATTTTAGTAAAAAAACATAGGCGGGTAATACAAATTTTGGAGTGGCAGTTTATATTAGATATAAGTGATAAATTAAACCATTCCTCAACACTTTTTTGTGATTATATTATCTCAACACTAAAATGTGTTGAACTTTGTGTCAAAAAAACACCAATCCTCTAGTTTTTCTCAACACTTGTTACTTGTGTTGAGACCAATGTGTCTAAGTTACACTGCTTTTGTACTAGTGTTTATGAGAAAACTTACGGAGATTTAAGATTGTAATCTTTGAACCACTTAGAGGGAAGTGGTTGGGAAGTGTTCTGTGAAAAATGAGTGAACTGTTAGAGTTAATAGTTGGGGAATTAAGTGTTACAGAGTTGTAGCATTTAATTGAGTGTGTAACCTTGTTATTATTTCGAGTTGATTATTAATATTGGTGAGAGAGTGGAGGATGTAGGCTTTTTTAGAAGCCGAACCTCGTTAAATCCTTGTGTCCCTACTCTTTATTTACTATTCTATCGTTGTTCTCACAAAAGATAAACAAACTTTGAAAACGATTGAAAAAAACACACATACTCAATTCAACCCCCCTTATTCTTGAGTATACATTGAACTTACAAGTATGAAATTGACAGAGTTTGTTCTGAATGTGCTAAAGGCAAGCATGTAAAATCTTTTTTTAAACCAAAGACAGTGATCAGCATAAGCAGACCACTTGAATTAATCCATAATGATTTATGTGGACCCATGAGAGTGCAAAGTAGAAATGGGAATAGGTTTGTTTGTGTTTTGGTTGATGACTTTTCCAGGTACACTTGGATATTGTTTCTATCCTCTAAGGATGAGACATTTGAAGAGTTTGAAGCCTTGATCAAACTAGTATAAAACCAGCTAAGCATTACACTGGTTGCCATAAGATCAGACCATGGTACTGAGTTTGAAAATGCAAGCTTCATTGAGTTTTGTAGAGAAAATGGAGTTAAGTCACAACTTCTCTGCCCCAAGAACACCTCAACAGAATGGAGTAGTTGAGAGGAAAAATAGAACATTGGAGGATATGGCCAGAACAATGTTGATTGAAAGTGGTCTCCCTAAGAGTTTTTGGGAAGAAGTTGTTCATACAACTTGTTACATTCTGAATATAGCCTTGTTAAGACCACTGGTAAAGAAAACACCTTATGAACTTCTAAAGGGTAGAAAACCCAATATCGCACATCTAAGAATTTTTGGATGTAGATGCTATGTGCACAATAATGGGAAAGAACAACTTGTTAAATTTGACCCTAGAAGTGATGAAGGAGTTTTTCTTGGATATTCTCCACACAGCAAAGCTTACAGAGTTTTCAATAGGAGAACACTGTGTGTTGAAGAAAGTCTCTATGTTATTTTTGATGAATTTAACATGTTCTCTGAGATTTCACAGGTATCACATGATGACTCCATTGGTTGGATGGAATTCACTGGAGAGCAGCCAACTGGTCAAGACACTCAAGATTTTACAGAACCGGGATCATTCAATGTGCCTCCAAATCTGAATGGAGAAGAGCCTAGAGGAGATCAAGGTGACTCAGATGAGAATCAGGTAAACAACTCAGGGGGAACTGGAGATCCTGTTCCCAATCCAACTGAATTACAAGTAAGAGAGTCTAATCAGGATAGTGGGCACGTGTTTCCCCATGGAGAACACCAGTCTGCATCATCTGAGGGGGAACACATGTCATCTGGTTCTAATGAAGGAAATGCACAACTGAATCAAATATTAAATGTTTCAAATACTCATCTTCTCATCCCACTGAGCAAATATTGAGTGACATCAATAAAGGGATTCAAACTAGAAGATCTGTTTACCAAAACTTTTGTGCATCTTCCTCATTCCTGTCTAACATAGAACCAGCTGATATTAAAATAGCACTTCAAGATCCAGATTGGGTCATAGCTATGCAAGATGAATTGCACCATTTTGAAAGAAACTGTGTGTTGCATCTTCAACCTAGACCAAAAGGAAGATCTGTGATTGGTACCAGGTGGGTTTTCAGAAACAAACTTGATGACCTGGGTACCATAGTTAGAAATAAGGCTAGACTATTGGTGCAAGGATACAATCAACAAGAAGGCATCGACTATGATGAGACCTTTGCACCAGTAGCTAGACTAGAAGTAATTAGACTTCTAATAGCCTTTGCTGCACACATGAACATGAAACTGCTTCAAATGGATGTCAAGACAACATTCTTGAATGGATATTTGAAAGAGGAAGTGTTTGTGGAACGACCACCTGGTTTCACTAATTCACAGTTCCCTGATTATGTTTTTAAGTTGGACAAAATTTTATATGGTTTAAGACAAGCTCCTAGAGCATGGTATGAAAGATTGTCCAACTTCTTGATGAAAAATGAGTATATCAAAGGAACAGTGGATAAGACCTTGTTTGCTAAAACAAAATGGTCTGACCTGATTGTAGTCCAAATATATGTTGAAGACAAATTGTTTGGTGCTACAAATTAGAGATTATGCAATGAGTTTTCTGATCTTATGAAGTGTGAGTTTGAAATGAGCATGATGGGAGAACTTGGTTTCTTCCTTGGCCTACAGATCAAGCAAACAGATGAAGGAATCATGATACATCAACAAAAGTACCTTCTGGAACTTCTAAAGAAATATCACATGGAGAATAGTAAGGCATATGATACACCTGTTCCAACTTCCACAAAGCTTGATACAGATGACAAAGGAACAACTGTGGCTCCTACACTGTTCAAAGCATGATTGGATCACTTTTGTATCTCACTGCAAGCAGACCAGATACTGTATTTTCTGTAGGGTTATGTGCCAGATTTCAGAGTAACCCTAAGGAATCACATTTGAAAGCAGTAAGAAGAATTCTCAGGTATTTGTTAGGTACTGATGATTTATGTTTATGGTATCCAAGAGATAGTAAAGTTGAATTGGTTGGATACACTGATGCTGATTATGCAGGTTTCTTAGTTGACAGAAAGAGTACTTCAAGTATGGCACACTTTGTGGGATCATGTTTGATCTCATGGGGTTCCAAAAAGCATAACACTGTAGCCTTATCCACAGCACAAGCTGAATATATTGCAGCTGCTGCTTGTTGTTCTCAATTGCTTTGGATAAAGAGTCAATTGAAAGACTCTGGAGTGTTGTCAGATAGAGTTCCTATCTTATGTGATAACACTACTGCCATTAATATCTCTAAAAATCCAGTTCAGCACTTAAAGACCAAGCACATAGAGATAAGACATTATTTCCTAAGGGATAATGTTGAAAAGGGTCTAGTTGAGTTGCAATTTTGCAAGAGTGAGGATCAGATTGCTGATATCTTCACTAAACCATTAGGTAGGATTTCTTTTTGTAGACTTAGATTGCTTTTAGGACTAATCAGAATTATAAAGTAGGACTTTACATAGATTTAGGCTAAAATTCTTTTAGTCAGACTAGAGGTAATAAAAATTGGTCCATTTGGTTGAAAAAAGGCTTTTTATGACCGAACTCATTCCTTTTGGCTAGAATAATGTTCATGGATGTATGGATTGCTTGCATACACTTTGTTGATTCCATTTGTTATGTCCTTGATGCATGAACATGTGAGTTGTCTATGTTGCCCAGAACAGTTGAACTATCTAGTGATTTGAACCAGTACATGTGAATAGCAGAATACTACAGATGTGTTTTGTTGAATTAATTTTTGACAAAAATCAAAATAAGTATTTTATTCCTTCTGAAAAGGATAAGTACTTTGGCAGTTGGTTTTCATTGATTAGGCATGCATGAGTGATGGAAGGAAACTTCCACACGTGCCTTTCTCTTAGTGGCAGTTAAGGAAGTTATTATACTTTCTGTTGTAACTGACCACTACTCCCACTTCCTACAGTTATTTTGCTTCACAGTAGTTATATCACTCCACACTCGGGCTTTACTTCATCATCTCTCTCTCTCTTCATCTGGCTACGAATTTTAAGAGTCTTCATCTCTCAAAGATCTCTGCAATTCCAAGCTTGAAAATGGAAAGAACAAAGGGACTAGCTAAGGCAAAGAAGAAGGGTAGTTCAGGGAATGCATCTTCAATCACCCTCCATAGTAGAATCTGACAACTCAATTGACAAAGTTAATGTAACTGATGCAGCAACACCTCAAGTAACTATGCAACAAACACCAAAAGCACCTTCAACCACAAAAACCTCCACCAAGAAATCAACCTCAACCAGTAAATCCACATCATTACCAGCTGAGAAAACCCTCGCTGGTCAAACTTCAGGGAAATCTAAACCAGCAGGGGAACCAGTTGATAGTGAGAAGGATGCAGGGGATTCTTCCTCAACAGAAAAGGCTGCACAGGAATCTAAAGAAGATGTTGAGGTTTATGAAGATGATGATGAAGTCTCTGATCCTGATGCTGAACTTGATGAGGATGAAGATGATGATGATGAATGATGCCTGCCATTAGCCTTCTTATTCTCCTTTCCCACTCTGCCAATCTGCCTTTAGTATTTCTATTTTCCTTACCACTTTACGAAACAATTTGTCTGTTATATGGTTTCTTTTCATACTCTATTGGATTGACTTACTAACTTTTTGAACTACTTTT
Source organism: Salicornia ramosissima (assembly GCA_951394345.1). NCBI lineage: Eukaryota > Viridiplantae > Streptophyta > Magnoliopsida > Caryophyllales > Amaranthaceae > Salicornia > Salicornia ramosissima. The sequence goes on from OX596237.1 coordinate 32,629,150, forward strand.
GGGATAGTTAGTTGATGACTCACTAGTGACTGTTGATTGGCTTAACATTTTGGGTAGTATGGCGTACCTTTTGGATGAATGCATGATTATTGCTTGCTTTACTTGTCTGTGAATGTTTTTAATGATGCCAAAAGGGGGAAAATAGGTCTTTTAAGTTTTGATAAAGCCAAATGAGACTAGTTAGAATAAACCTTGTTCTAATTACTAGTTCTGAAGCCTAAGTGTTTAGTATAGTCTGAAACATTAGTTCTGTTTAGTTAAGTTTAGTTGAGTCAATAAAAGTTTTTTTTACAGCTGTTCTGGATAGTTGTTTAGTATAGTCTGAAACATTAGTTCTGTTTACTTTTCTGGATAGTTAGTCATTTTCGTTTTTGAGTCAGAAAATTCAAAAATAGTTCCATATGCTTTTAAGCTTTCTGTGACTGACTTGTTTATTGCAGGAAAAACATCAAAATGTTTGTCATCATCAAAAAGGGGGAATTTGTTAAGACCATTGATGTTTTGAGTGATGACAAATAGACCTGTCAAATAGGTTTGACAAACAGTTGTCGCTAACAGCTGTTAAAAACAGTCGTCAGGAATAGTTATTATTGAATGAGTTAATACAACGGTACCGAAACAGCTGAAGTGTACTGTTCCTAAGTTATTTTCTTTGAGTAATATTACCTTTCATGTCATATATTGTATATTGTTTTGTGCATGTTTGACATATAGGTATTCCAGTACTTGAGACATGGAAAATAGCTTCATCAAAACTGAAGTGTGCTTACAATGGAGAATCCAAGTGTCCAAGTAGTGAAGAACATGAAGACTGAAGAATAGCCTTAGGGTTTTTACTTTGTCTTTTTGTTGTATAAAATGTTTAAGTAGTTTAGTAGATCTGTGATGTTTGATCTTGGTTTGTTACAAACACCAGACCAATTTCTAGTGTTTGTTACATGACTGATCTGAAGAACAGTTCCTAGAACATTTCAGCAGACCAGCTGGTTAAGAAACTGAGCCACGAAATAATTTGAAAGAATTGGATTCTTGAATTCTTTAAAGATCTTGCACGTGGTTAAGTCAGTTTAGTAATTAATGTTAAGTGCTGAAAACCCATGTATCTTTATGAGATCTCAGCATATCTTCGAGATTCTTGATTTTGAATATTTGATCTCGACATTAAATGGGTTTAATCATTATGGTTATAAAAACCCTCTTGGTTGGAATAATCTGGGTTTTTCTAGCTGCCTATATATTACCACATAATGTACAAAATGTGTGTGTACAAGCCAAGTAATGATCGAGACTCTCTAAAAACTTTATTGAGTAATATTTTTGAGAGTCCAAAAGATCAAACAGAACAGTTTACAAACTACCAGAGCATTCGAAAAAATCCAGTTCTTAACTTCATTTCTTGCAAGCTTTTGAGAAGCAAATTTCTGAGAGAAACTTTCTGTAATTCGTCACTAACAGAGGGGTTAGTGATTGGGAGCATTTGAGAGTTCATTTGCGAGTGCTTGTGAGTTCAAGTGCGAAACAACACTCTTGGGTTGAGAGTGAGGAAAGTGTGTCGTATGAGTTTACGATAGCAATTGTACTATCTTTTGTTCATCAGAGTTGATTAATAAAAGATTGGTAGAGAGAGTAGGAGGATGTAGGCACAGTTGTCGAACCTCGTTATATCTGTGTGTTCTTTATTTTCTTTACATTTTAGTGTTTTACTGTTCTAGATATTTCCGCTGCTAAACTAGTTTACTGGTTCTATTGCTAGAACATTACAAGAAAAAGTTTATAAAGAAAATTTTAAAGAAACACTCGATTCACCCCCATCTTAAGTGCTATTGGGACCTTCATAAGTGTATCTTGATGATATCTTTGATAAGTATGGCTTGATGATTCGAATGGGTGATTATGCGTATGGAAGTACTTGAATTCGTATGATGATTTGGTTTGTCGTCTTTTGAGTATTATTAGAGTCGAGTTGTGTCTATCGGTTGAAGACCGAGTGGGTCATGTCTATCGGTTGAAGACCAAGCGAGTTGTGTCTATCAGTTTATCTGTGATAAACTGAGCGGGTCTATCGGATCATCGGTGATGAACTGAGCAGGGCATGTTTGTTTGATTGATGTCTTGTTGTGTCTATCGGTTGAAGACCGAGCGAGTTATGTCTATCGGTTTATCTGTGATAAACTGAGCGGGTCTATCGGTTCATCGGTGATGAACTGAGCGGGGCAAGTTTGTTTGTTGGTCATGTTATCGGTTGTAGACCGAGCGGAGTCTTGTCATTGTTTTGTGAATTGATATTGAGATGTAGTGTTTATTGAGTTATGATGATAATTTTGAATGATTATGAATTAATGTTTCCGCTGCGTAACTTTGATGATTGTATTGTATGTTTGCTATGTTCGTTATTGCAATGTTTGGCTCCCTGTGTTCTAATGTATTGTTTTATGTAATGTGGTTCTACTTATAAGTAGGACAGTCTAGTTACTCGCCACTGACGGTGGACCCCAACTTTCATTTTGCAAGTGAGCAGAATGAAGTCTAGAGTCGGGATAAGTGTTTGTCGAGAGATCGAAGCACCTGTTTTACTTTCCTGTTTAGTAGTTATAGTTTTATTTCAAGTTGTAGAACTCTATTTTTGGGATTAGTTATTTAATTGTTCATTCTGACTTTGGGCTCCATTAATAATAAGATTGATTTACTTATTTTCCATGAGTTTTAGTTATATTATTACTATTAATCGATTGGTAATTGCCTGTTTACGACGTTATTACCGCTAATGTCGTTTTCTAAAATACGGGTCGTTACAACCAGAATTAATATAAATTAGAACATTTAAAAAATGCATTGCAAAATCAAGAACAGTGCTTACTACATTTCAAACATATCATATCACACAAATTACGAATGAAGATATGAGTACATTCCACCAAGTACAGCGCACAACATAGTTATTAGTATTCTACATTAATAAAAGTTTCCAAACATTTCTCATAACTTTGTCAGATTTTATATTTCCAAATACTTACATTGACGAAGGATACAAGACTTGCAATGGCTCGATTGAAACAACTTGGGAATTTTCTCTTGCACTGCACCATATAATGTTCCATAAAGTAACTTCAATTATCTTAGTGTTCCAAATAATATGATCCATGTTCTTAATTTTATGTTTCATGCTGGATATTTAAAAGCCATTTTTTTAATACTTTTAGCCATGTTCTAATTGTTATATACCATGTTCTAAAATTTCTATCCCAATGCTCTGAATTTTATTATCCATGTTTATAATTTTATTAATCATGTACTGAATACAACTCAAGATACACACACCAAAAATTGTACCATAACACTCATAATACAAACAATAAATATAACAGTACAACAAATTTTGAATCTAATTTTGTTATTTTTGGAATGACTAACCCAACATACATATTCTGATTTTCTGAATCATAGTCTAACATAAAATAAAAATCTAATTTTGTGATTTGAACAAAAAAAAAATATATATATAACATATACTGATTTTCTTGCCATAGATATCCATGTTCACAATTAACTGCCAAAAAATTTTTTTAATAAAAAATCAAACTCCCAAAAATAATAGATTCGAACTGAAACTACTGTCAATTTTCGAAATGCATTCAAATAATTAGGTTGAATTTTTTTTTATTTCGAACTAAAACTACTGCCAATTTTCATGAGGAATATTTGATTTTAATAATCCAACCTTTTAGTCATTCGCAAATAATAAACCAACCTTTTAATTATTCCTGAATAATCCAACCTTTGTACTAAATTTCATAGAGATAACCAAAACCAAATTTTAGGTGTGATATTGGGGCTAATTTAAGTGTTGTTTGTGTCTTTAGGTAAGTGGTCAACAACGTTAGCGCTAAACTACCCAAACTCTACTTAAACCAACCCCAAAATGACACCTAAAATTTGGTTTTGGTTCACTCTATGAAATTTGTTACAAAGGTTGGATTATTTAAGAATAATCAAAAGGTTGGTTTATTATTTGCGAATGGCTAAAAGGTTGGATTATTAAAATCAAATATTCCTTTTCATAACTCGAATTGTAACATACATATCCATGTTCAAAATTCGAACTCCAAAAATAAATAAAAAATAAATTCGAACTGTTAAAAAAAACGAACTGAAACTTCCTCTACAATTTTTGAAATGCATTCAAATAATTAGGTTGATTTTTTTTAAAATATTTCGAACTGAAACTACTGTCAATTTTCAAAATAAAAAAAAATCGAACTGCAAAAAATAAATATTCGAACTGCAAATGTAAAAGAATTTTTGAACTGCTCAAAAAAATAAAATTACTAATTGCAATTTACATAGGAATATTCGAATTTACAAACAAAATTACACACCATTGTTCGAATTTTTATAAAAAGTACTCAAGTTTATCAATCTATATATACCTTGTTCTTGCCATAGATGAAGAACTTTCTTGAATATCACAAACAAACTCTTCCTCTACAATTGGTATTACTGAATTTTCTTCTGAATTCACCATTGATAGAAATTTCTTGTTGCTATAGCTTCAATTGCGTTTTTTATAGAAAAAAAATACAGTGATGCGTTTTTTTTTATTTATTTATTTTTTTATTTTTTTGAGAAGGTGAAGCATTTCCTGGAGAGAGAGAGAAGTTTATGGAGGAGAGAAAAATTTTCATTCCTATTTTTAAGGGTTAAAGGTACTATTTTGTATTTTTTCCAAAAAAATACGATTTTCTTTGCAATACAAAATACGCGTATCAATTGTTAAAAAAATACAATTAAATCTTAACCATTAGATCGAGTTACAGCAACGGCCCAAATCTTTTCTCATATACAAAAGCCCTCTCACATAAAGAGGCTTTCTCACATGATCCTAACCCTATATATATATATATATATATATATATGTAAAGTAGAGAGAAGTTCTCTCAAGCCTTTTTTTCAGTAGAGAAAAAACGAGGAAAAAAAAATAAAAAAAGAAAGAAACATAAAGTAACCATATTTATGAAATTAATCCATCCATATCCGCAATTTTCCTAGAACCCAATGGAGAAATCACTGTTCATTTATCATCTCAAAGTTATTCTTTCCAATTATTGTTTAACTTGCTTGACCCTTGCAAGATTTGCCTTTGATTTATCCCTGGTGATACTTAAGCTACTGCAATCACTTTTTGGTTCCTCGTTATTAGGGATTCCTTTTTACAATAACCCTTCATTTTCAGAAGCCATTACACATCACCTCCATTTTGCCCAAAAAATAAATGCCTGTACCTACCTTTCTTATGCTATGTTTTGTAAAAAAAGGTTAAGTAAGGCAGCTCAGATTGCCTTTTCCTTTGTAAAAGTTAGGAAAAAACCCATTATTTGTCAATTAGGATTTTGTAATGCAATTTTCGTCTTCTTCAGTCCTGATCCAAATTTCTCCATTTGGGTTCTGTCCTCTTTGTTGACTTCCCCATTACCTTTGTCCACCATTTCTCTGCTCCCTAACCTTTCCATTCTACCAACACCACTTTCACTAAAAAGGCTACTCATCAACATCCTACCTCTTGCGCTCATTTTAAAGATGTTTACTCTTTTTTCACAAAGGAGTCACAGTCTTTTATCCCATTCCCAATCGTCCAGAATTAACAACGATAAGTATTTCTTGTTTAATTTGTTTTCTCTCTGTGACTTATTTACTTGCATTTGTGTCTGATTTTTTCTAAGTTTATTTATTTGAATTTATTTTATCTGTTTTTATAGTTTAATTTTCTTATAGCCCCATTATATATTCCCCCTTTGTGATCTCTTGCCACTTAGGCCACATTCTCCTTTTTCTTCTCTGTTCTTATTTAATCATGGGTTCTTCTTACAAAGATTTCCTTCTTCATAACACTCTTGATTCCCCCTCAAAGGCCACTTATAATCAAGGTCCTGATCTTAAGTTTCATAATCCCCACTCTTCCCCTGTGACACAACCGTACCCATCCCTCACAATGATGATACAACCCAGGCTCCAACCCATAATACTCATCCTAACACCAACCTTAATAATCCAAATAACTCTGCTCCCCCTACTGTGGAAGACACTTCTGATCAACTTCCACAGGTTCAGGAGGACATTGTTATGCTATCCTAAACTGCTCTTCTAGCCAAAATCCTAGGAGATCCCCTTGAATTCAGGGCCATAATCACCAAGACTAGAAATGACTGGAAACCCTATGTAAAAGGAGATATTGATTATCTCCAACTCGGAAATGGCTGGTTCCTTGTTCGTTTTGCTAATCCAGGGGATAAGACAGTAGTTTGGTCTGAAAGACCATGACACGTGCAGGGAGAACTGTAATAACCCGAAATTTGGGGCAAGAAAATTTCGCGGTTATTAATGTTATTTTATTTATTTTAAGTCCAAAAGGCCCATTATTTGGACTGTTTAATCTTATATCTTTCAGCTTACCCTGAAATTGGGCCTATGACCCCATTTCCTCCCTCTTGACCGGCCCCTTTGTTCATGGCCAATGGTTATGTTCTTTTTATTGCTTTTTGGGTTATTGTTATTTACGTAAACCCATAACTAATTTCCTAATTAGAAACCCTAAATGTACCTACCATAAGCTAAGTCTCCCCATTGAGCCCAACAACCCCTATTTCTTTCTCTCTTCTCACGGCCCCCCTTATTTTTTTTTGTTTAATTTATTTATCTTTGGTTCCTTATATTATAAGTAGGGAACAAGCTCCTAACCTAATTCTTTTTGCATATTTTCTAAACTCACAAAGAAAAACCCTAAAGTTTCCTCTAAGCTTGGCCGTGTATTTTTCGAACTCAAACAAGGAGGTTTTTCGATTTTCTTGCTAGATCCAGGTAACTAGACTAACCCCTTGAATCTGGTATAGTTTTCTATATAATTAATTAGGATTAAAACTAGGAAAATTAAAAGAATTAGTATCATGTTTAGGGTCAAGAATTTCGTACCATATGATATGTTTGTTCATGTTATTTTCTTGATATATTATGTAATCTTTATGGATCTTTATTTATTTTAATTAATTCTATGCATGAAATAATTTATCTAATTATGTTTATGATGAATAATTGCAAAATAATTGTTGAATCTTGATCTTAATTATTCGAACCTGTGTCGAGTGGTATATAAGAATTTTAGATGATATTTTTATGATGTTTTCTTGAATTAAATTGATGAATATGATTAGTTAATTGATTAATTAAAGTCTTGAATTAAAATTATTATTTGTTCTTTTTATTTAAAAAAAGTCGAATGGCATGAAGTATAAAAGGGATATAAAAATCTAATTTTTATGATTAATCTTGATTAATCTTGAATTAATATGTAATCTCTAATTTAATCTTTAATTTAATCTTGGTTTAATCATATTATTGTAAATTCTTGAAATTAATCTTGATATTATTATTCTCCCTAAAAGCCGTGTGGTTTATGTTGTAAAAAGGATTGATTTTGATCTTGTTTTGATTCATGTTGTATGATTTAATGTTCAAAGCATGATTTATTTGTTTTAATTAAGTTTATATGATTAATTATTGATAATTATATTTGTTAAATTAATTGTATAATTTTTGGTATTTCCACATGAAATTTTCGAGTGGAATCAAATATGAAAAGTAGGATTGTTATCATCTTTTATGTAATTTTGATGATAATTATTGATTATATGATTTATTGTTAATTTAAATGATTTTATTTAATTGTTATATGATTATTTAATGAATATAATTTAACTATTGTTATTTTATGAAAATGTCAAGTGGACTAATTATGTAGTGGTCAATTTTAGTTTAATTTTTGACTTATAATAATATTAGAAGTGTTTTAGGAATTAATATAATTTAAAGGAATTAAAAGGTATTAATAGGGACAAGTTGCAATATGAAGGAAAGTAACAATATGAATTAGAAGAAAAGGAAAGATATGATATGATATGAATTAGAGGTCTCAAGATGGCCTTTAGATATTGCTTGTTAATTAGTGGTCTCATGATGGCCTTTAGAAAAGACAAGATACGTAAGGACGCCCATTTGATGATACACGAGTCATCAGATCGGGTTAAGTCGAAGCCACTGCCCTACTGCGGTCTCTGGGCAGTTCTGGATCTTAAGATATGTAGTCGTCTAAGTAGTAGTAGTACACGAGCTGCTATTTAGGAGTTATGGCCATAGCTTAGGCTTAGTTCTTGCAAAGGAGGGCTACGGGTTGAATACACGAGTTCACCCCGGCATGTTTTAGGAAAGTTGTGGTGCACACGGGATCCACAACGAGCATTATGACCGGTCCGATAAGAAGGTTAAAAGAGGGTTAAAGGGTAAAATATGATAAATAAGTAGTTCACGGAAAGGGTTATGTGTATATGTGTATTTTCGTGTATATATGTATTATTTATGTAATATTAAGTCTTCCGCTGCATACGTCTGGTAAGTCTGTATTTAATATGTGTATTTCTGAGTATTTGTATTCGTATGTTGTACGTAGTTGTATTCGTATGTGTATGTATTTGTATCTGTGTTGTATACGTATTTTGTATGTATTTCTAACCCTATTTTGCAGGTATTTTGTACGTATTTTCTACGTATTTTCCTACTTACTTTTATACGCATTTTTCTACGTATTTTTATAGGTATTTTTGTACGTATTCCGTATGTATTTTTATACGTATTTTTGTATGTATTTCGTATGTATTTTTGTACGTATTCCCATATGTTTTTGTATGATTTCCTCGTTTAATTCTATGCTATTATATGGTTAACGGTCCCTCATTTAAGCGGGATAGCCTAGTTACTCGCCACTGACGGTGGACGCCCCCCTCCATTTCAGGTGATGATGCTGAGGTTTAGAATGGGCTTACGTCGGCTCGGGTTGTGTGTTTTAGAGTTATTTAGTGCAACCGTAGTTTGTTTTGAGTATTTTCTTCAGTTTATTAGTTAGCTGTTCCCAGCCTGTTGGGAAAGACTTTATCTAATTATGTAATTTAAGTATTATTTATTTACCTTCCGGATTATTATTTCAGTATTTAAAGTAATAAAAGGAACTTTAGACTTTAAATATAATATTGTTGTTAAGTCTTATGTTGGTAATGATCCATTTGTCTATTTCCTTCGTAAATCGACAGCCTAGAAAAGTCGGGTCGTTATAGTTGGTATCAGAGCATAGGTTAAGACCCTAAAGTTACTTCTCCATAAGTAACTTAGATAGATGAGAGCTTTATGAATCACGAGAGAAACTTAGCCTAAAATGGAAACCTAAGTGAGAGAAGCCATGGGTAGAAGCCGGGATAGGATATTTTTATTGCTTTTTGCGTTTTTGCGACGTTACGTGCTTGTGTTTATTTTTATAACTTGATTGTTGCTTTCATAATGTCGACTCCAAGACCCAATTTCCGTCTTCGACACCGTAACCTGGAAGATGCTATCCTCACATTAACACAGAATAATGTTCCACCCCAGAGCAACCAGTCGTCCTTTGATCGGGTTGCACGCCTTCGTCCGCCGGTTTATGATGGGACAGCAGACCCGACCGTTCTCGAGAACTGGATTCGAGAGATGCGGAGGATGTTTGATGCCTTATCATGTTCTGAGCGGGAAAGAGTTCCAATTGCGACCTTTTATCTAAAGGGCGAAGCTGACAATTGGTAGAGTACATTGCGGGCCGACCCCGAGACAGACTTGAATCTGAGTTGGGAGGACTTCACTAAGAAAGTCCAAGACCGGTTCTATCCCGATGAACTGAAATGGCAGAAGCAGGAGGAGTTCCTCTCTTTCACCTAGGGTAGCATGTCCGTCCAGGCCTACACGGACAAGTTCACAGAGCTCTCTCGATTTGCATCGGCAGTCATACCTTCTAAAGCCGAGCGAGTCAAGAGGTACGTCAAGAAGATGGATCCCCGCATCCGGGTTCACGTGATCAGTAGCAGAGTGAAAACTTTTCAGGAGGCGTACGAGGTAGCTCTAAAGGTTCAAGCATCGGTTTCTGAGGAGGACACAACCAAGAAGAGGGTTTCTCCAGTTCCTACTCCAGCACCAGCTAAGAAGACCCGGTTCGAGTCTACTCCGAAACCCCAGCAGAGTGCTCGTCCAGCTTCGAGTTAGGGCCCGAGAATCTGTCAGGGTTGCAAGAAAGAGTTTCACCTGGGTAAGAAGTGTGATGGGACACCGATTGTGTGCTTCGATTGCGGTGAAGCAGGTCATAAGTCAATATTCTGTCCTAAGAAGCGTCCAGCAGCAACAACTAGCCAAGCACCGGTTAGAAACAGGATCTTCTGCATGACTCAAGAAGAGGCAGATGCTCAGCCAGATGTGGTCACGGGTACTTTTCTTGTTCATGATTTTGATGCCTATGTTTTATTTGATACGGGTGCTACTGTGTCTTTTGTTGCTAGTTCGTTAATTGTGAAAGCTAACCTGATGGGAGAGTCTCCTGTCAAGTCTGTAATAACTCTTCCTTCGGGAGAGGACTTTGCTTGTCTTCGGGAATACAGAAGTGTTCGTATTGTGATCTCGGGGGTACAGCTCCAAGCTGACTTGAAGGAGTTTCCTATGATCGAGTTCGATGTGATCTTAGGTATGGATTGGTTAGCGAAGTATCAAGCGACTTTCCGATGTCAAGATCAAGCTGTCACGTTGCGTGGTCCTAACGCAAAGAGAGTCACTCATGTCGGGAAACCGATGGAGAAGGGTGTGAAGATCGTGTCAGTGATGAAGATGCGCAGTCTGCAGCGAAAGGGTGAGATGGTGTACTTGTGTTAGGTCAAGGACATAACCAAAGAAGAGCTGTTAGAAGCTATTCCAGTGGTTCGCGAGTATGCAGATGTGTTTCCAGAAGAGTTGCCAGGGATACCACAGGAACGGGAAGTGGAATTCAACATCGATTTGGTGCCCGGGACTGCTCCAATTTCAAAGGCTCCATATCGTATGGCCCCTGCAGAGCTGAAGAAGTTGAAGAACCAGTTGCAGGATCTGATTGATAAGGGTTTCATAAGGCCTAGTGTGTCTCCTTGGGGTGCTCCGGTATTGTTCGTCAAGAAGAAGGATGGCAGCATGCGTCTATGCATAGATTACCGGGAACTTAACAAGGTGACTATCAAGAATAAGTATCCTTTGCCCAGGATTGAAGATTTGTTTGATCAGTTGAAGGGAGACAGTGTTTTCTCCAAGATTGATCTCAGGTCGGGGTATCATCAGATTCCAGTGAAGCCGGAAGATATACCGAAGACAGCGTTTCGCACTAGATACGGGCACTATGAATTTGAGGTGATGTCGTTCGGTTTGACTAGTGTTTCAGCTGTTTTCATGGATCAGATGAACCCGACTTTTCATCATCTCTTAGATGTGTGTGTGGTGGTGTTCATCGATGATATTCTTATCTATTCGAAGAGTGAACAAGAGCACACTCAACATTTACATCTGGTGCTAGATGTCTTACGGGCTCAGAAGTGGTTCACGAAGTTGTCTAAGTGCGAGTTTTGGCTCAGGGAAGTAGCCTTTCTAGGGTATGTGATTAATGCGGACGGTGTCAAGGTAGATCCAGCCAAGGTTAAGGCAGTTGTGGAGTGGCACAGTCCTAAGAATGTAGCCAATGTTCGAAGTTTTCTTGGCCTAGCAGGTAAATTGAAGTATTTAATATAGCTATTATATTGTCTATGTATTAATACTTACCTGTAAAATTTTCTGTATCAGGTTACTATCGGAGATTTGTGAAGATTTCTCCAAGGTAGCAGCACCTATGACCAAGTTGTTGCACAAGGATTGCAAGTATGTGTGGACCGATCAATGTGAAGAAGCTTTCCAAGCCCTCAAGCAGAGCCTCGTGTCTGCACCGGTTCTTGCATTGCCGAATGAAGGTATGGGTTATGAAGTCTACAGTGATGCGTCCAGGAAAGGTCTAGGCTGTGTTCTGATGCAAGAAGGCAGGGTGATTGCGTATGCTTCGAGGCAACTCAAGGTTCATGAGCAGAACTATCCTACTCACGACTTAGAGTTGGCGGCTGTAGTGTTCGCTCTGAAGATTTGGCGACACTATCTCTATGGGGCTACTTGCAAGCTGTTCACCGATCATAAGAGCTTAAGGTACATCTTCACTCAGAAGGAGCTCAATATGAGACAGCGACGGTGGCTCGAGTTGATCAAGGACTATGACCTCTCAGTTGATTATTGTGAAGGGAAGGCCAACAGGATAGCAGATGCCCTTAGTCGTAAGGATCACCATTCACTTAACAGGGTGGCGGTTTTACCTAAGGAAATCTATGCTGATCTTCGCAAGATGGAGGTTGAGATGGTTATGCCAGGTAGCACACGAGTCTATCTTAGTGCTATGAGTGTTGAGCCCAGTTTGTACCAGGAGTTACGGGAAAGTCAGAGAGAAGACCCGCAACTCGAGAAAATTCGTGAAGCCAAACTTCAAGGCAAGGCGGAAGATTTCAAGATTGATTCAGACGGCAGTATGAAGTTCTGTAACAGGTAATGGAGTTAAATGTTATAGTAAACTGTTTTCACCTAATGGAAACTGATTTTTGCTCCGTAACAGGTGGTGTGTGCCCCGGAATTCGAATCTGAGGAACCGGATCATGGAAGAAGCCCACAATACTCCTTATACGGTGCATCCAGGTGGTGGGAAACTCTACAAGGACCTGAGGGAATATTTTTGGTGGCCGAGGATGAAGCAGGAAGTCGCGGACTTCGTTACAAGATGTCTTACCTGCCAGAAAGTTAAGATCGAGCACCAAAGACTAGGTGGACTGTTGAAGCCGTTGCCGATACCCACATGGAAGTTTGATTCCATATCTATGGATTTCGTGGTAGGCTTACCTACGACATCTACAGGTTTGGATACTGTTTGGGTTATCGTGGATCGTTTGACTAAGGTCGCCCGATTCATTCCGATGAAGGTAACTTGGTCGATGGAGAAGATGGCGGAAGCTTACTCGAGGGAGATCATACGGTTACATGGTGTGCCTAAGGATATAGTGTCCGACCGAGATCCCCGATTTCTGTCACGGTTCTGGAAGTCATTGCAAGAGGCTTTTGGAACTAAACTTAATTTGAGTAGAGCTTTTCACGCAGCTACGGATGGGCAGACAGAACGGACCATCCAGACGCTAGAGGATATGCTACGGGCTTGTGCGTTGGATTTCCAGCAGACTTGGGTTAAATCTTTGAGCTTGGTGAAATTTCCGTACAACAACAGCTATCACGCCAGTATCAAGATGGCTCCTTATAAGGCGTTATATGGGCGCAAGTGTCGCAGCCCCACTTATTGGAGTGACATCAGCGATGCTTTGGTGATTGGTCCTGATCATATCAGGGACACAGTTGAGCAGGTGAAGATCATCAGGGCGAGGTTGCAGGCAGCTCAGAGTCGGCAGAAGTCTTACGCTGATCGTCGTCGAAAGCCGTTGGAGTTCCAGGTTGGGGATAAGGTGTTGCTGAAGGTGTCTCCGATGAAGGGTGTGGTTCGATTTGGCCAGAAGGGTAAGCTCAGGCCGAAGTATGTCGGGCCATATGAATTCTGGAACGACTTGGTGAGGTTGCTTATCGGTTGGCGTTGCCTCCGGATCTATTGAGGGTTCATGATGTTTGCCATGTGTCTCAGCTACGGAAATACGTGAATGATCCTTCTCATATTATTCCGGTAGAATCGTCAGAGATTGAGCCGAACTTGACTTTCGAAGAGAAGCCAGTGCAGATTTTGGACCGCCAGGATCGGATGTTGCGTCGTAAGGTGGTGCCTTTGGTTAAGGTACTTTGGCGTAGTCAGAAGTTCGAGGAGGCTACCTGGGAAACGGACGCTTCGATGAGGGATAAGTATCCCGAGCTTTTTGAAGTAGGTATGAAGTTGTTATTTTTGGTTGTTGTTCTGTTTTGTTTGTTGTTTGTGTGCTTCCGTGTATGTTTTGAGCTCCATTAAGTAAATTTCGAGGTCGAAATTTATTTAAGGAGGGGTGACTGTAATAACCTGAAATTTGGGGCCAGAAAATTTCGCGGTTATTAATGTTATTTTATTTATTTTAAGTCCAAAAGGCCCATTATTTGGACTGTTTAATCTTATATCTTTCAGCTTATCCTGAAATTGGGCCTATGACCCCATTTCCTCCCTCTTGACCGGCCCCTTTGTTCATGGCCAATGGTTATGTTCTTTTTATTTCTTTTTGGGTTATTGTTATTTAGGTAAGCCCATAACTAATTTCCTAATTAGAAACCCTAAATGTACCTACCATATGGTAAGTCTCCCCATTGAGCCCAACAACCCCTATTTCTTTCTCTCTTCTCACGGCCCCCCCTTTTTTTTTTGTTTAATTTATTTATCTTTGGTTCCTTATATTATAAATAGGGAACAAGCTCCTAACCTAATTCTTTTTGCATATTTTCTAAACTCACAAAGAAAAACCCTAAAGTTTCCTCTAAGCTTGGCCGTGTATTTTTCGAACTCAAACAAGGAGGTTTTTCGATTTTCTTGCTAGATCCAGGTAACTAGACTAACTTCCTTGAATCTGGTATAGTTTTCTATATAATTAATTAGGATTAAAACTAGGAAAATTAAAAGAATTAGTATCATGTTTAGGGTCAAGAATTTCGAACCATATGATATGTTTGTTCATGTTATTTTCTTGATATATTATGTAATCTTTATGGATCTTTATTTATTTTAATTAATTCTATGCATGAAATAATTTATCTAATTATGTTTATGATGAATAATTGCAAAATAATTGTTGAATCTTGATCTTAATTATTCGAACCTGTGTCGAGTGGTATATAAGAATTTTAGATGATATTTTTATGATGTTTTCTTGAATTAAATTGATGAATATGATTAGTTAATTGATTAATTAAAGTCTTGAATTAAAATTATTATTTGTTCTTTTTATTTAAAAAAAGTCGAATGGCATGAAGTATAAAAGGGATATAAAAATCTAATTTTTATGATTAATCTTGAATTAATATGTAATCTCTAATTTAATCTTTAATTTAATCTTCGTTTAATCATATTATTGTAAATTCTTGAAATTAATCTTGATATTATTATTCTCCCTAAAAGCCGTGTGGTTTATGTTGTAAAAAGGATTGATTTTGATCTTGTTTTGATTCATGTTGTATGATTTAATGTTCAAAGCATGATTTATTTGTTTTAATTAAGTTTATATGATTAATTATTGATAATTATATTTGTTAAATTAATTGTATAATTTTTGGTATTTCCACATGAAATTTTCGAGTGGAATAAAATATGAAAAGTAGGATTGTTATCATGTTTTATGTAATTTTGATGATAATTATTGATTATATGATTTATTGTTAATTTAAATGATTTTATTTAATTGTTATATGATTATTTAATGAATATAATTTAATTATTGCTATTTTATGAAAATGTCGAGTGGACTAATTATGTAGTGGTCAATTTTAGTTTAATTTTTGACTTATAATAATATTAGAAGTGTTTTAGGAATTAATATAATTTAAAGGAATTAAAAGGTATTAATAGGGACAAGTTGCAATATGAAGGAAAGTAACAATATGAATTAGAAGAAAAGGAAAGATATGATATGATATGAATTAGAGGTCTCAAGATGGCCTTTAGATATTGCTTGTTAATTAGTAGTCTCACGATGGCCTTCAGAAATGACAAGATACGTAAGGACGCCCATTTGATGATACACGAGTCATCAGATCGGGTTAAGTCGAAGCCACTGCCCTACTGCGGTCTCTAGGCAGTTCTGGATCTTAAGATATGTAGTCGTCTAAATAGTAGTAGTACACGAGCTGCTATTTAGGAGTTATGGCCATAGCTTAGGCTTAGTTCTTGCAAAGGAGGGCTACGGGTTGAATACACGAGTTCACCCCGGCATGTTTTAGGAAAGTTGTGGTGCACACGGGATCCACAACGAGCATTATGACCGGTCCGATAAGAAGGTTAAAAGAGGGTTAAAGGGTAAAATATGATAAATAAGTAGTTCACGGGAAGGGTTATGTGTATATGTGTATTTTCGTGTATATATGTGTTATTTATGTAATATTAAGTCTTCCGCTGCATACGTCTGGTAAGTCTGTGTTTAATATGTGTATTTCTGAGTATTTGTATTCGTATGTTGTACGTAGTTGTATTCGTATGTGTATGTATTTGTATCTGTGTTGTATACGTATTTTGTATGTATTTCTAACCGTATTTTGCAGGTATTTTATACGTATTTGAATACGTATTTTCTACGTATTTTCCTACTTACTTTTATACGCATTTTGCAGGAAAACTTTTAAAGGAAAACTTTTAAAGGAAATAAACCACACCTTCCTAGCCCTAATTCCCAAAATCGAAAACCCAGATAAATCTAACCATTTCAGGCCAATCAGCCTCTGCTCCACTCCGCATAAAATTATTTCAAAAATATTAGTAAACCGACTTAAACTCATTCTAGGAAAGATCATTCACCCATTCTAGGGGGCCTTTACCCCGGATAGATTTATTCAAGATAATATCCTTATAGCTCATGAAATTTTCCACTCCTTCCAAAAAAAGATAGGATCGGGAGGGTGGATAGCCATAAAATTGGAAATGGAAAAAGCCTATGACAGACTATAATGGAAGTTTATCTATGCCACACTTTCTCGTCCAGGATTTCATGATAAATGGATTAATTGGATAAAGGAATGTATTGAAACAGTTTCATATTCTGTCTTGGTCAATGGATACCCCTCCGCTCAATTCTTTCCATCTAGAGGAATTAGACAAGGTGACCCCTTATTCCCCTATTTATTTATTCTTTGTACGGAACTCCTAGCCAAACTCCTCCATAATGCAAGTTCTGATTCCAATCATGGCATAGGAATATCCCTAGGGAAATCAGGTATGAAAATTCCATTCTTAACCTTTGCTGATGACACACTGATTTTTGCAAAAGCAACCCCTGAAAGTTCTTCTCTCATCAAACAAGTTCTAGATACTTACTGTAGAATGTCAGGCCAATTAGTGAACTTCCATAAATCGGCCTTCCAATGCACTAGTAATATCCCTCCAGACCAAATAAGTCTTTTCGAAAATATCCTAAATATGCGATCCACCCCTTCCTTGGAATCTTATTAGGTTGCCCAATAATTGACAAAAAAGTCACTAATCAAACTTTCCAAAAATTTATTGATGCGACAAAAGGACAACTCCCTAAATGGAAAGCAAATACTCTTTCCAAGTAGGAAGAACACTATTAACCCAAACAACACTATCTTCAAAGGCTAGTTTTCAAATGCAAAGTTTTATGCTCCCTAAACATATCAATGGCGAACTTCATAAAATCTATAGAAATTTCATCTGGAATAAACCTCCCAACTCAAAATCACCTAATCTGGTAGGTTGGGACAAAATCTGTAGACCAAAAACATTTGGAGGACTAGGGATAAGAAAAGCCAGTACCACAAACAAAGCCTTCCAACTGAAACTTCTCTGGAAACTTCTTAAAAATCTATAATCTAACTGGGTTAAATTAACCACTAAAAAATACCTAAAGCATTACTCCCTATTAAATTTTCCTCTTACTGCTTCCGCTTGCTGGCAATGGAAAAATCTTATGAAATTAAGACCACTGTTTAAAAAAGGCCTTAGATGGCAACTGGGAAATGGCCTAAATATTAATTTTTGGGAAGATAATAGGGCATTCCAGTATCCCATCTCCTCTATATTAAGAACTCCCAACCATCACCCTTTCCAAAAAGTTAGTGATTTTATTAATGTACACCGCCAATGGAATATTGCCAAATTAAATGCAATCCTTCCTAGATGGGTAACATCTAATCACTGCTATCCCCATTCTTACCAATAACATCCAGGATCAGATTTTCTAGGGCCTTTCTCCAAATGGAGAGTTCTTAATTAAGTCTGCAACCCAACTCATTCAAAATCCCCACAATGCCCTTGATCCGGTACCCTTCAATTGGATTTGGGATCTAAACTGCTCCCCAAAAATTAAATTATTTTTATGGAAAATTTGTGTGGATTCTCTCCCCACAAAAGAAAGGTTAGGCAGATGCCATGTGGCAGTCCCTCAATACTGCCAATCTTGCGACCATCCCTGTGAAAACCTAGCTCATATTCTTTTTTATTGCCCTATAACAAAAAATACTTTCCTATCTCTCAATAACAATCATTGTGGCAGCTTCTCGCTAGATCGTAATCTCTCTATCACAACCAATATTTGTCTTCTAAAAACTAAGATAGGTTTAGAAGCTTATGCTGCCATAGCCACTACTTGGTGGTACATCTGGTTTGTGCGAAACTCATTAGTTTTTCTCGATGATCCTATTCCTCTTAACCAAACTATCTATAAAATTAGAACTCATATCTATAATTGGAACAAATCCCTTATAGACGATAGAGTCCCTTCCCATACTAGTATACATTCCTCCATCAAAAACTCTACCCAACTTATTAGCTGGTCCCCCCCCCCTCCCCCCTTGTGATAATTGGTATAAATTAAATTTTGATGGTTCTATGTATACTAGCTCTAGTACTCCAATAGGTTTCATAATTCGTAACCATGAAGGCCAAATCCTCACCTCAGGAGCTAAACAAATTCATAACACTCATTCAATCCTATTTGCAGAGGCTTTGGCTCTTCGAGAAGGTGTGAAAAATGCTATCTCCACTACAAAAATATGTTCAAAAAGGACAATTAAAATTGCCCTATTTCATACAAAATTTGTCTTCTTAGGTTATAATGACAATTTTAGGATTGCCCTTATGTTGCCCTTGTAACCCCGTTGTATTAGGTTTCAAAGACAATTTTAGATGTTTTGCCCTCTTTGATTCAATTCAAAAAGGCAAACAAAATTGCCTTCATTGATCATCAACAAAAGAAATATATTTTGCTTTCCTTGATTTAAACACTTTATTTATTGTCAAATAGGGAAAAGTTTCAAAAGTCTAAGAGGGCAAAATAATTATATTGTCTTCGTTTTTAATATCAATGAGTGCAAAAATAATTGCCCTTGTAGGCATTATTAAGCAAAACAATACTCATAGTACCCTCTTTAATCATGATAAGTTGCCCTCGTTGTATGAGTTTCTTGTAGTGCTCCTTGGGAATTAGAAACCTACAAATTGAAGGTGATAACCTCGCAGTTATCAATGCTATTAGACGCATTTGACAAATCCCTTGGGAAATAAATCTTTTAATTCAAGACACTCTACTAGATCTCAACAATTTGAACCACTATTCCATTAGTCACATTTATAGAGAAGCCAAATATGCTGCAGACTATTTAGCAAATCTAGGTCATAATTTTCGTACTATGACTCTTTGGTTTTCTCCTTATGATCATAATCTTTCCCTTAATGTCCGAAAGGACGCCTGTGGTTGGCCTTCTGAAAGAGGCTGATCGGTTTTTTCTTTCCTAATCCAAAATATATATATATATATATATATGTAAGAAGCAACTAAGTTGTAAGGTGTTTTAACGTTCTTAGTTGTGATTGAGGGTTCAAGTCAGGTTAAACACTAAATATTTTACACCCCTCTTTCATTTACCTAAAAACAGAATTTCTCTTCCTAAACAATGCTTCCAAACACTAGAATTTCTGAACCCACCCCACGTCCTCACCCAATTCCACTTGTCCACTACCAACGTTGTCCGGTCTTCATCATCCCCACTCCCTTCAACCGCTGCTCGGTTGCTCTAGGCCTTGCTGTTTTTGTACACTCACTAACGAAGCCATCTTGCAAGTTTAGTAAGTTTATTTCGAGGGTTTAATGTTTGCTAAATGCTAATATAATTGATATTGTTTAATCACATTAATGATTGCTTCAGTGCTATTGTTTAATGTTTGCTAGCCATTTTCTATTGTTTAATGTTTCCGTTTGCAAATATTTTGTTGATTTTCATTCTCATTTTCTGAATTTATGATTTCTTTGCTAATGTCTGTTTTCTAATTAAATTATTTTTTCCCTAAATGTTAAGATTGTGTGAGTGTGAGTTTAAGGATGAAAAGTTATTGTTGTACACGATCATTTTAATTATTTTGTATTTTTATTGAAAATTAGATTTGTATAGTTGTGCACCTGATGTGTATTGGTAGGAATTTAATCAATCGTTTTATACTCGATTATTCGAGAATCCAAATGTTATGTGTTTGATTAAGTTCCAACCCCCTCGGTACAAATCAGATTCACCACGAACTTGTATCACTTAATATCATTAACTTAGACAAGAATATAAAACCTGAAAAAAAAAAGACTTTGACAGAATATATGAGCACCTGGACAAAATAAAGGAAGATCTTGAAAGATTTGTTCTATATATCAGTATATGTCAAATTTTAGACATTTTTGGCATTTTGAGGCCTCAAGAGGCGTTTATTGGCAATTTCCTTTGGCTAAATCCCCTTCGAAGATTAATAGTTGCGTTCGTCTCGAAACATTAATCAATCTGGACATATTATACACCTCAATCGGACATACAAGCAAAAAGTTATGATCTTCCAAAGTTTTTCGTCAGAATAACTGTGTATAATTGGGTCAATTGTCTGACCATATTATTTAGTTGGAGGGTCTTACCCGATACTTTCAAATAAATAGAGTCTTTGAACTTGTGATTTATTTTAACGAAATTGTTAAACATAAGTTGGCGGTTGCCTCCAAATTAAAATATCTCCTCCTGGCTGCGGCCATTCAACTGCAGAACTGCTAACTATATTTCATAGAATTCTGATAAATGCATTGTCAATTTGCTATCATAGAAAGGAAGGTTTTCCCAAAAAAATCGGATTCTACATTTTGTTCGTAAACATCGTATTCTATATTGCATCAACACAATTGAATATCTTCAAGTTCAAGAACATAACAAACATTGAACTTTTAAGACTCGTTTAGACGTTTAGTAGCCGGTAATATGAGTAACAATGTTATAATTAAGGATGTTAATAAGCCGAGCCCCAGCTTGGGGTAACTTAGGCTCGACTCATTACAATTTGCTCGAACTCGAGGGGGTTCTCTTTGAGCTTTTTGGAGCTTTAGATTTTCAAGTTCAACTTACAATAAAACTCAATTTAGGTTCGAAAATTAGACAATATAATACGTAGTATATATTTATAAGATATAAATTAATATAACTAAGTTTATTTATTTTTCTTAGACTTATTAAAAAATTCTACCAATATTTAAGGTTATTATATTAAAAAAATATATCGAGCCCGTTTGCGAACTTTTCGAGCCCAATATATTGTTGTCTCGACTTATTAAAATTCGAAGCCGAACTCAAACAGCGGAAAGCTCATTAGCACCCCTAGTTATAAAACACATCTTTTGTAACACCCCTATCCTTGAGTGAACAGAAGCCCACTACTAGATATTGTCGTCTTTTGGCCTTAGCCCGCAAGAATTTGCTTTGGAGTGGGAACGGCCCACCCAAGGTATCCATCTCTATATAAAGAAGACTTCTTTCCCCCACAACATTCGAAGTGGGATGGCTTTTACTCCAAACCAAATTATCATTATTGTTTAATGCTTAGGTTTTTATTTAGGAAAAATTGTAAAAAATAAGTCAACCTTTAGCCGTTCTTCTCAAATTAAGTCAACCTTTTGATTAACTCAATATAAGTCAACCTATTACACATATCCGCTCAAATTAAGTTTTTTCACTAATTTACTGGTGAAAAAGGTTAACAATTTCAATGCAAAATTAAAGCGGTGCATTAACATGCTGTTGTTTATATTTTTTTCATTGAAAATGTTAATTTAACCAACAAATAATTAGTGAAAAAACTTAATTTGAGAAAACATGTATATTAGGTTGACTTATTTTGAGTTAATCAAAAGGTTGACTTAATTTGAGAAGATCAACTAAAGGTTGACTTATTTTTTACAATTTTTCCTTTTATTTATTCAGTATAAAAAGTCACTTTTTTAGGCTAGGTTCAACACTTCAACTAATCTAAGGCCCTGTTTGGAAACTGAATTTTTGCTTGGGTTTTCGCTTTTCAATATGGTCAAACAATCAAAAAATATATTTGGTTATTTGCTTTTTGGTTGGCTGGAAAGTTTGCTTTTAAGTTAAATAAAAAAGTTGCTCCTGGTTTTATCTTGTTGGCCCACAAAATCTCTAATAAATAGCCAAGAACCACAATTAATATTACCAAACAGTATTCCGAAAAACTAACTTAAACAACCAACTTAAAAAGCCAATACATATAGCCAATACTTCCAGCCAGTCAAACAACTCAATTAAACTAGCCAACAACCAACAGCCGGTTGCCAAATAGGGCCTAAAACTAGGGCCAGCTTGGTTATTGATTGGTAAAAACTCTCCCAACCAGGGGCGGACCGAGTAAGGAACAATCGGGTACAGCCGTACCCCCATTTAAAAAAAAAAAAAACAAGTTCAAAAATTTTATAAAAATGAAAAAATAAAAAATTACCGTTCGCCAAACAGACGCTAATTCTTCCTGGCGGTCGGTAATTTATTTGAACAAAACATTATCGACCGCCAAACATAAATTACCAACCGTTTGGTGGTCGGTAATTTATTTTTCCAATTTTTTTCAATCTTTTTTAAATGGGATAGTTGTTTCTATTAATTGTTTAATTGCTCTTCATTGTTTGTTTAATAATTTCAGATGCTATTTTTTTATTATTTGCTTTTAGTTATTTCTATTTTTTTGGGATTATTCAATTCCCAAATGGTATACCCGTGTATTAGCACATTCCTAATTGGGCAATTCTCATCTTGCGGTAAATCTAACTCAAGTTCACGACTTAAGGTAACCTCTTTTCTCAATGCTTTGGCCTCTTCATACAATCCATAAAACAACTTTTCCTTCGTCCATCCTTAACCTATAGGCTGGGGGCTTACCTATCCATCTACTCCTCAAAAAGACTTATCACTAGTAGAAAATATTTTAAGTGTTGCGGTTTTTTTTTACGTAAATGCTGCGGTTTTCAACCGCAGCATTTATAGGCGTATCATTAGAATTTTTTTAAATGCTGCGGTTGAAAAACCGCATCTTTTGCACATTAAATGCGAAAAACCGTAGCTTTTAATTTAAAAAAAAAAAAACTACTGCTAAAGGAAAACCGCAACATTTAAATTAATAAACCCCATCTTTTGGTACAATTAGAGCACTGAAAAGCTATGAAAACCACATATTTTTATATATATTTTAAAATAATAAATTTTAAATATAAATAATAAAAACATAAATTGAAATTAATGGTACAAAAAATATTCCTATTGATAGGGAACCCCAATTTCACACATCTTCGAGGATGTTATTCGGTGATCATCACCACGTCATTACGCGGGGTCAAAGTAGAAGCAAGAATTTAAAAAAAAATAATTATATATATATATGTATACACAAAAATTTCATATAATAATAACGTTTAATAATAGCAAGATAGTAATAATACAGGAAATCACAAATATGTATCAATAATGATAGCTGCACACTTGTCTCGAACTTCATTGATCTTTGTAGATGTGAATGGCCCTTCTCTTGGTGTGTTGAAAAACTGAGAAAATGCATAAAATAAGTGACGTGATTAGTTTTCTCCACACTAAAAGCAAGAACTCTACGCACAAATAGGACACTCAAATAAATTATAGTGTTTTTGTTCCTATCTTCTCACCTCCAAGCCTATTGCATATTTTAAAGTTGTTTTCATAGCATTACACCATTCATTTAATGTTTTGATAGCTAAAATTCATATAAACATTGTATGACTTATTTGCATTATTTTGAGCCAAGTTATAACCTTTTGGAACAAAAAAAAAGTCAAATAGGGTATTTTTGACTCATTTTGGTTGTTTTCGTTCTCATCTTCTCACCAATCAACCTAATTTTATTTTTAAGTTTCATTCACTTCCTAAAGTATTCATGTAAACTATCTTAACTTATTTGCATGATATCGGACAAATATAGAGCGGTTTAGAACAAAACCGAGCCAAATTCGTCATTTTTACTTGTTTTTGGTGTTATAATTCCCAACTTGGCACCGATCAACCTAGTTCATGTTTTTAAGATCCATTCATGTCCTATAACATTTATTTAAACATTCCATGACTGATTTGCATTTATTTTGAGCAAGCTTAGAGGGTTTTCGAACAAAAATGAACCAAGTAGACCATTTTTAGCTCGTTTTTGGTGTTTTCGTTCTCGACTTAGTTCTGATCAACATATATTATGTTTTTAAGTTTCATTTACTTCCTATAACATTCATGTTAACATTATATAACTTATTTGTATGATTTTTAGCAAAGTTATACATTTTTGGAACAAAAACAAGGCAAATAGGGCATTTTTGACTCGTTTTGGTTGTTTTCGTTCCCATCTTCTCACCAATCAACCTAATTTTATTTTTAAGTTTCATTCACGTCCTAAAGTATTCATGTAAACTTTATATAACTTTTTTGCATGATATCGGACAAATTTAGAGCGTTTTACAACAAAACCGAGCCAAATTGGTCATTTTTGGCTTGTTTTTGGTGTTATAATTCCCAACTTGGCACCGATCAACCTAGTTCATGTTTTTCAGATCCATTCACGCCCTATAACATTTGTTTAAACATTCTATGACGGCTTTCAATTTATTTTCAAATAGGTTAGAGGGTTTTGGAACAAAAATGAACCAAGTAGGCCATTTTAGCTCGTCTTTGGTGTTTTTGTTCTCAACTTAGCTCCGATCAACTTAGATTATGTTTTTAAGTTTCATTTACATCCCATAACATTCATGTAAACATTATATTACTTATTTTTATGATTTTGAGCAAATTTATACGTTTTTGGAACAAAAACAACCCAAATAGGGCATTTTTTACTCGTTTTGGTTGTTTTCGTTCCCATCTTCTCACCAGTGAACCTAATTTTTATTTTGAAGCTTCATTCAAGTCCTAAATTAATCATTTAAACTTTATATGACTTATTTTAATGATTTCGGACAAAGTTAGAGTGTTTTAGAACAAAACCGAGCCAAATAGGTCATTCTTGGCTTGTTTTTGGTGCTATAGTTCCCATTTTGGCACCGATCAACCTAGTTCATGTTTGTAAGATTCATTCACGTCCTATTACATTTACTAAAACATTTTATGACTTATTTGCATGATTTTGGGCAACTACAGAGGGTTTTGGAATAAAAATGAACCAAATAGGCCATTTTTAGCTCGTTTTTGTTGTTTTCGTTCTCAACTTAGCACCAATCAACATAGATTATGTTTTTAAGTTTTATTTACATCCTATAACACTCATTTAAATATAATAGGACTTATTTGCATGATTTTGTGCACAATTATAGCTTTTTGGAACAAAAACAAGCCAAATAGGGCATTTTGTACTCGTTTTGATTGTTTTCGTTCCCATGTACTCACCAATGAACCTAATTATTATTTTTAAGCTTCATTAATTTCCTAAATTAATCATTATTTAAAATTTATATGACTTATTTTCATGATTTCGGACAAAGTTAGAGTGTTTTAGAACAAAACCGAGCCAAATAGGTCATTCTTGGCTTGTTGTTGGTGTTATAGTTCCCATCTTGGTACCGATCAACCTAGTTCATGTTTTTAAGATTCATTCATGTCCTGTAAAATTTATTCAAATATTCTATGACTTATTTGAATGATTTTGGGCAACTTAAGAGGGTTTTGGAACAAAAATGAACCAAATAGGCCATTTTTAGCCCTTTTTGTTGTTTTCGTTCTCAACTTGGCACCGATCAACTCAGATTATGTTTTTAAGTTTCATTTACATCCTATAACACTCATGTAAACATCATACGACTTATTTTCATGAGTTTGAGCACAATTATAGTTTTTTGGAACAAAAACAAGCCAAATAGGGCATTTTTGACTCGTTTTGATTGTTTTCGTTCCCATGTTCTCACCAATAAACCAAATTCTTATTTTTAAGCTTCATTCATGTCCTAAAGTAATCATTATTTAAACTTTATATGACTTATTTTCGTGATTTCAGACAATGTTAGGGTGTTTTAGAACAAAACCGAGCCAAAGAGGTCATTCTTGGCTTGTTTTTGGTGTTATAGTTTCCATCTTGGCACCGATTAACCTAGTTCATGTTTTTAAGATTCATTCATGTCCTATAAAATTTATTCAAACATTGTATGACTTATTTGCATGATTTTGGGTAACGTTAAAGGGTTTTGGAACTAAAATGAACCAAATAGGCCATTTTTAGCTCGTTTTTGGTGTTTTCGTTCTCAACTTGGCACTGATCAACATAGATTATGTTTTTACGTTTCATTTACATCCTATAACACTCATGTAAACATAATATGACTTATTTGCAGTATTTTGAGCACAACTATAACTTTTTGGAACAAAAACAAGCTAAGCTAAATAGGGCATTTTTGACTCGTTTTGATTTTTTTCGTTCCCATGTTCTCACCAATGAACCTAATTTTTATTTTACAGTTTCATTCACGTCCTAAAGTATTCATTTAAACTTTTTATGTCTTATTTGCATTATAGCAGACAAAGTTTGAGCATTTTAGAACAAAACCGAGCCAAATTGGTCATTCACTCATTCTTGGCTTGTTTTTGGTGTTATAGTTCCCATCTTGGCAATGATCAACCTAGTTCATGTTTTTAAGATCCATTTACGTCCTATAAGATTTATTTAAACATTCTATGACTTAATTTTATTTATTTTGGACAAGGTTAGAGGGTTTTGGAACAAAATGAACCAAATACGCCATTTTTAGCTCGTTTTTGGTGTTTTCATTCTCAACTTTGCTCCGATCAACTTAGATTATATTTTTAAGTTTCATTTAAATCCTATAACATTCATGTAAACATTATATGTCATATTTTCTTGATTTTGGGTAGAATTATAGCTTTTTGGAAACAAGCCAAATAGGGCATTTTTGACTCGTTGAGCCATATATGGACTGTAAGTGAGAGGATTGTTTATGAGCGATCTGTGCAAATGTGAGTAGTAAACCTGTAACGACCCATAATTTAGCAGCGTTGGTTTCGGAGGAAAATAACATTACAGATCTTTAACTTCTAAAAACCTTTAAGATCAAATTCATAAACTGCAGCGGAAGCTCTAAACTTAATCATATTATTCAATAAAACTAATAAATAATCCAATATAAATAATAGTCCAAAGTCCATAATTACTACAGAGTAAGGAATAGTCCTCTAATAACAATAAAACATAAGTTAAAACTAATCAACAGGGTCAACTACTAAGCTGGCTAGCTCACAATCCCAGCCCAAGCGTAGCCCAATTCAGTCACCACCTGTACCTGGAAAAGGATTTTGGGGTCTACAATTAGTGGTGAGTAATTAGATTGTTCTACTTAATCAGTAGAACACAATTAGACACATAATCATTAGAGCAGATCAATCAAACAGACAACATATCATCATGTAATCATACATAAACATCATCAAATAAGTACGCAGCGGAAAATAATCATAACATGATAAACCAAAACCTTCTATACCAACTCCTTCCGTTCTAAACCACTTTACACTTCTATTCTATTCAGTTCAGGTGCTAATCCGTGACCAGTCATATGCTCGTAAGGGGTCAATCACGAAGATCTACTCCCCCCAACTTTCCTTGCTCATGCCGGGTCAACCACGAAGATCTACTCCCCAAGTAATGGGATCAAGAACTGTCCCGAATCCGAAGATAGGACAGTGGCTTAGACTAAACCTATGTTCATGGCACGTGTGCCACTAGATAGGCGGTCACTTCATAGTTAATCATCTTTTCAATTCAATTCTGTTCTGTTTTGTTCTTGGTTCCTTTTCACAATTCAATTCCTTATTGACTTAACTTAACTTCTATTCAATTCTAGCTCATCTTAACTTGACCCAAAACTCTATTCCAACTCTTAAACCACTCGACATTCACTCTTCAAAATAAATACTTATTTCAACTCCTTAAATAACACAGTAACAATTCCATAAATCAATCCATGAATCAATTAAACACATAAATTAACAATCATCAACAAATAATACTTAAAACATGATAAAAATCCTCTTTTTATTGCTACAATCCACTCGACATTCATCACTTAATATACCAATATTGATACTTCAAAAATATTTAAAAATTAATCAAATAAACTTAACAATAAATCATAAATTATACTTTAAACAATAAATCATCAAGATTGGACCAAACGAGAACAAAATCAATTCCTTTTTATACCCTATTACACACAGCTTTCATGGGTTCTTATCAATATAAAGATTCAATTTAAGAAACTATCATAAAAATACTTAAATCAAAGATTTAATTCAAGATTAACATAAAAGATTAATTAAAGAGCAAGATTATAGCATAAAAATCATATTTTTCCTCAAAGAAACATTCGAATAACATCATGACACACTCGGCATTCTTCATAACACAACCATGAATAATTCTAAATAATTCAACATCAATTCCATATGATTCTAACCTATTCTAAACATGATCAATCCTATTCTAATAATTATATTGCCAACCTATCCTATTGATTAAGTAAAGCAGATCTAATTACCTTTGATTATGGATGGGGTTCGAATATTTTAAGGAACACGGTTTTCTTGAAGTTTCTTTGGTTTCTTGATCAATCTTTAAGGGTTGAAGCAATAAGAAAGGGTTAGGAACAATTTAATGATTGATCTTGGAAGGAAAGATAATTAAACAATTTGGTTGTTGTTCTTTCCCTCTTGGCCGTGTGAAATGAATAATAATAGGGAGGGTTTTGACTTCCTAAAATCTAGTAGCAAGAATAGGAAGGGTTGGAATAAAAATAGGGTTTTTAGGAAAGGGTCAAACAGATATAACAATTAATAGAATTAGTTAAACAAGATAAATGAATTAATTAAAGGGGAAAGAATGAGGGGGCCGTGGAGTACCAACAACAAAGGGGTGATGATCCCTAAAATCTAGTAGGGAGAATAGGTAAGTTAGGATAAAAATAGGTTTTTTAGGAATAGGTCAAAATAGATATAAATTGTAATATTGGTGGAATTAAATTAAATAACCAATTGAAGGAAAACTCAAGAGGGGGCCGGTATATGGGGAAACAAAATAGGGAGTTTTGGTTTCCTATAACTTAGTAACAAGAATAGGTGAAGTTAGAATAAAAATAGGGTTTTTAAGAAAATGTCCAATATAGGTATATTAATTAATAAAATTGGTTAAGCAAAATAAATTAATTAAAAAGAAAGGGGTGGGGACCGTGAGGTAATTAGAATCAAAGGGGTTGGTGTTCTCCTAAAATCTAGAAAGAAGAATAGGTAAACAAAGATGGGTTTATAAGCTTAGTCAAAAATAGATAAAGGTTAATAATAATATTAATTAAAACAAAAGGAATTAATTTAAAGAAAAATATAAAAGGGGCCGTGGAACATGGACTAAGGGAAATAATTGGGCTCGGGTTTTGGCATGACAAGTTGATAAGGTTTGGGCTAGAACAAAATAATTAGACTCCTACAATTATAATTAATAATTAATTAAATAATAATCAATTAAATAGTCAATTAATTATATATTTAATTAATTATGAATAATTTAAAATATCCCAAAATTTCGGGGTATTACAAAACCAACAACAGAAAAGTAACAATAGTGGTAGTAGCATACCAATAACAACAACAAAACAACCACAGAAAAGTAACAACGACCGATTCGAACCAAGCAATAGTAAAACAACACCAAGCGACAACAACACCAGCTAACGAATAGCAAAAATGACTGAGCACCATTAGTAGCATTAGACCAATTTGCAACAATAACTAAAGCAACAATAGCAATAGTATCCTGATAGAAATAGCAAAGCAAAGCACCAAGGGTAGTAGTAGACCAATAGCAACAACAGCAAAGCAACAATAGCAGACTAAAAACCTTCATGTTCATGCAAAAAACAAGTGTTAACAGAACCATGCCCACCCCACCTAGATCCACGTCCACCCTACCTAGACCCTCGCAACAACCCAGAACCAAACCCACACTGAAGCCCCCACTAAACCAAACCCACAAAATTTCCCCCTAATTGAAAAACCCTAATAATATCTAAAGTCTAATTAGCACTAATTCATAAACCTACAGAAAAATTAATATTAAAAACAAACATTAAAACCTTTTACCCCTTTTCATTCGATTTAAACAACAACTAAACATGTAATTCCATGTAAACATACGATTAAACTAGAGTATTAATGGATTAAGAAGACAAAGTAGACACTATATAAAGGAGTAACAAGTGTATCAAAATCCTTTCCCAATTCAGATTTCGAAATCTGTTAAATCTAAGTAGATAAGCAAACCTTAATTTTGATGAAAGTATGGTCGGAGAAAGCAGAGTGCATGCAGAGAGAAGCGAGAGAGAGCAGAGAGCAGCGGCGACAACAACGATGGTGGCGGCCGGTGGAATTGGTGGTGGAGATGGAAAAGCAAGGCACGACAGAGGAAGGCACGACAGAGAGAGAGCAAATGATACGAGTGAAATGGTTTTGGGAGGGATATAATGTATATACGAGTGTTTTAATTTTTTTAACAATTCAAATGATGCGTTTTTTAAAAAAACCGCATCTTATTAAACAATTTTTTTTTTTGGGAATTGTTGCATTTCAAGGCTACGGTTTTTCAGATAACCGCATCATTTGATATGCAGCAAAAGAATTTTTTTCTACTAGTGTATCCATCATCTCACATTCATGCAACCCTATTCATTCACTCATTCCACCACAAGTATAGCCTTCCCCTCATTTGTAATACTATACCTATTCACTTACTCCACCATAAATATAGCCTTCCCCAAAGGTTGGGGCCTTACTTATGATTGAAAGTTATGTCTTTGATTGATTGGGGGCTTAAGATCGCTCCATCCCCATTTAGGGGATTACCGTAGTATTGGCTGATCCCCTTGGTCATTCATTACCTTGACATACATAAACATATCATTTTACATGCATTACATTTCACGAACACCAATCACATCATTCATCATGCACCACAAGCATATCACTCATCATAATCATTTCATGTATACATTCATATACATTCATATACCTGCATAGGCATCATGCACATTGTACATACGCACATCACATAGCACAAAGCACAGAAGGCTAGAGCCCATCTTTATTGAATGTTTGAATTGCCATATCCGATTATTGTCTTGAATAACTTTCGTGGTAATGCACCTATGCATGCATGCCTATATAGCTATGTGCAGTTTTTCCTTGGTATCTTTGCTTATGCAGCCTATGCATACTATTGTATCGCCCCAACCATAATACTTTGACTCTTGTTTTGCGAGAACATTCGTCTCTTTAGGCTCAATCAAAGTGGGGGCTTCTCATCAAACACATACATTCTTACTTTTTTTCTGCCGTGATAGTCACACTCACAAATATTCTTGTAAGGGTTTATGCCTACCCTTAATTCACTTGCTTTTCTCATGGGTTTATGCTTACCTTAATTTCTATAAGGTTTTATGCCTACCCTTAATTCACATCCTCTTTTCTCTCGGGTTTATGCTTACCCTAATTCCACTAAGGGTTTATGCCTACCTTAACTTAAATATTCCCACGGGTATATGCTTACCGTAATCTTGCCCTAATTCATTTAAGAGTGTACCCTTATTTCCCCAACCACAATACTTAGACTTTCGCCTTGCGAGAGCTTTCGTCTTTCCAGACTCAGTCAAAGTGGGGGCTTTTCATCAGACACACACTTCCTCACTCACAAATATTTTTTTCACGAGTTTATGCTTACCCTAAGCTCTCAAATATCATTCTAAGGGTTTATGCCTACCCTTAATTCACTTACTTTTCTCACGGGTCTATAGTTACCCTAAGTTTATAAGAATTTCTCTAAGAGTTTATGCCTACCCTTAATCCAATTACTTTGCTTATGGGTTTATTTGGTTATGGGTTTATGCTTACTCTAAGCTTAGAATTTTTTTTTCTCTAAGGGTTTATGCCTACCCTTGATCCACTCACTTCACTTATGGATTTATGCTTAACCTCATCCCTTAAGAGTCTATGCTTACTCTTTATTCTTCGTCTAAGAGTTTATGCTTACTCTTGGCAAATCAATTTGCTTAGGGTTTATACTTACCCTCATACCTTCTCTCAAGAGTTTATTCTTATTGTTGTTTAATTTTTTCCTCTAAAAGTTTATGCGTACTCTTAGCAAATATCTTCTCGCAGGTTTATGCTGACCCAAAGGCACATCATACCTTTTTATCATGAGTTTGTGCTTACTCTTGACTCGTCACATTTCTACCAAGAGTTTATGCTTAATCTTCGACCACAACAGGTTTATGTCCCTAAACATATTTTCTCGCAAGGTTATGCTTACTCGCGCACACCTTTTTAAGAGTTTATGCTAACTCTTGATCAATCCCGCCTATACAACTTTTCATTGTCCGAAGGGTTTATGCTTACCCAAGGGAATAGTTCCGAAGGATCCAAGCATATCCGTAGGAACGAGACATTTCGTTCACCATCATCCCGAGGATCCAGGCAATTCTAAGGGATTAAACCGCATAGGCGCGGTTACAAGGAAAACTAACATTTGTTTTGCATGTACCGGCGTTAAAAAAGGCTACTCAAGGTCGCATAACGTCTTGAGTTATCCTCCATCCTGACAGGAATACTAAGACTTTCGTCTTGCGAGTTTATGCTTACTTTCCAGACTCAGACAAAGTGGGGGCTTCTGTAGACACCTAACAGTGTCTCCCCAATGTAGAGACTAATGATGAACATACTATATTGCCATAAGGTCCACTAAGGGGAATTGATGATGAAAATGCATAATACACCCCAAAAAAATGCCTAAACTATGTTTGAAGTCTTTATTAGGATTCGCGATGATTACGGGATTTATTCATGATTTTTCTTCATTTTTAGGTATTTTTTTTTATTTTTCCATGCATTTTTCAAAATTTTATATTCATAAAAAAATTATCTTTTACAACATAAAACATTTTCAAAATCATAAAAATAATTTTACAATTTATTCATATTTTTCTAAATTTTAATCATATTTTTAGAGCTTTTTTAGATTTTTAAGGATTTTTGCATGCTTAAAGGCATTCTCGTCATTTCCGAATGTTGAAAATTGTCCCGCAAAGCATATTAGTGTTTTTAATATTTTTTTAATATTTTTTCACAATTTTTCTGTAATTTTCAAAGCTTCTGGAGACTTCTAGAACATTCTGGAACGTTTTGGAACACCCCGGAACATTCTAGAAAATTCCGGGACATCCCGGAGCATCCTGGGACACCCCAAAATATTCTGGAATGTCAAAGATTACAGAATTTAATCGTAATCAAATCATATTCGCATAATAATCTTGTAAATCACGAGTAAAATCAAGCAAAAAATTGACCCGGATCAGACCAGACCTGTGTGACGCAGGTCATATATATAACACTGACATGCGTCTAGATGCAGGTCACTGGTCCTTCCGGGTCCTTCGTTTCTCCTTCTGACCTATAAATACACGCTCTTCAAAGCATTCTAACATACGCCAACACCACCAATCCCTCTCTTTAATTGCATTCTTTAATCCTAAACACTTATACCACATCAAACATCTCTAAAATCATCATTAAACACATTATAAAACACCAACTCAATCAACTTCAAGCAAGCATATTGTATTCATCATCATTGATCCTTCATTGGTTGTTTGATCAAAGGCATTGCTAGGTACATCTTTCTGAAGTCTTTACTTAATCTTTTATTCATTTATATATGATGATTAATGACATGATTTATGATAATGGTTAATATCACAAGCAATCTGAATTATTCATGTGAATTCTAATGATCAAATCAACATTTATCATAATAATGTTTTTTGTGTTATAATTGTCGTTTTACAACCCAATTGGCTATGATTTGTGATTTTGCAATATGAACGTGTAATGAGGTTGATTCGTCCATGTATCTTGCATAATCATAAATAAAATATGATTCATATGTATTTATTTATTCTCATAATTCAGGACAAAAATAATTTAATTTTGGTTATCATTCAATTCATAATGCGATCTATACAGCACGGTCTTTCTCATTCAAATTCCGTGTTACAAAATGATCGCTAAATTTTAATAGATCTGTTAATATATATTATTTTCATTATAAATAAACCGATAATAATTTCACATATTCTGAATATGTCAATTTATCAATTAAATCTCATATCGTAAATAATACCATATTGATATAATAGTCCTGAATTATCGTAAATAAATAGATCAGGTTTAATTCATATTATCAATAAGTCAAATGTATAGATATGGCCCAACAAGTAATTAAACTAGAAATTAACATCATTAATATTAATATGATGAACGATTTTAATTGTTGGAATTGATTTTGAATTATATTTATTGCGTATAAATCTGTACATATTTTTTATAATTGTGATCGTAATCATTGTCATAATCCTCATATTACTAGCCCAACTGCACATTGAACAACTTTTCCTGGAACACACTTTGAACCTGCACATATTTATTTTTTGTTTATTTTATATTACTTATGTGTTTTATTTATGAATTATTTGATTTTATTTTTAGGACTTTTAATACTGACTTAATTCAATGTGGTCACATTAATTAGTCATGACTTGTAACATTTACAAACCAACCTAGTAATATGCATTTTTAAGATATAAATGGAGATATCTATGTCTTCGGGATTAATAATGATATGAACACAAAAAGGGACCTAGTAGAGACCGCTTACAGGCGGGCGAGCCCAATGCACGATTGGCTCGTAACCTGTCCCCGAACCCATACTCTGGTACACGACCATATGGGGCCAATTTCTCCTGGCATTGGTACTTCTTTGGTGTCCGTGGACCGTATAAACGCACGGTGGCGACTCCTACTAGACCGTAATTGTAACGACCCGACTCGCTTAAATCGGCGCGGAAGAAACCGACGAGTCAGGTAGTTAGAAACTACCACTCGAAACCTAAGAAATTAAAACTAATTCCTCGAAACATTATTAATAAACCACAAACGTACAAATACCCACAAGTTTGTACATACTAATCCCAAAAGTCAAACTAAAAATACTAAAAATACAAGTAAACTCCAACTACATGTTAGAGTTATAAACAACGTAAAAGAGTCCATACAATACTCCATTACTATCTAAAACAACAGAAAGCAGTAAATACAACGTCAATCGCCCAACCCAAAGCTAAGCAAGAGCATCGTCATCTGAAGTACCTGAAAAGTACAACAACAGTCCACCATCAGTGGCGAGTAACATAACTGACTCACCCTAATGGGAACACACATGTACATAGCATAAATCAAACATCAATAATCACAATTAAATCCCAAAAAGACACGAGAACATCCTCAAACTCGTAACCTCAACTCGACTCAACTTGACATCCAACCTAACTCTATCTTTGGCGCAATCATTCAATTTCTAGACCGGACTGTGCTCGTACGAACGCATCTTACGCATTCGAACTTTCTACTATGCTCGGATTTCAGAATCTTACTCCCAAACCCCATGAAACCAATCTTACTGGAAATCCATGTCCCGTGAAACCAATCTTACTGGAAATTCACTAAGATCACATTGTATGACTCCAACTATCCCAATACCGCGGATGGAATAGGGGCAACGTCTTAACCCGAATACAATGAATCTTACTCAAAGTATCAGGCGTCTAAAAATGAAATCAAGCTAATCTTATTTAATCAATTATTTAATCATCTTAATCATTTTATTCATTATTAATACCCAACATAACTAAATTAAGTTCAAGAATTGCCTCTAGCCTTGATTCTTGAAATTAACTAGTTAAAATATCGAAGTTATTCTCAAGAACTGCCTCTAGCCTTAATCTTGAGTCTAACCAACCATTATACATCAATCATTAACCATTCTTTAATCATATTAGACACAATCTTTAACTTTCTTTATTCTTTAAACCTTTTTCTTTAACTTTCAAGATTCAATCAAGAACTCGTAAAGACTCATAAAGAACTCATAAAGAACTCAAAGAAATCATAAAGAACTCATAAAGAACTCATAAAGAACTCATTCAAGATTCAAGATCTTCAATCAAGAACTCATTCAAGATTCAAGAACTCAATCAAGAACTCATCCAACTAATCCAAAACACACGCACAACCATACGAAAATCATCATAAATTTATCCAAAATTCATCAAACTTTAACACATTAATCATGATCATATTACAACATATAATCAATCATAAAAACCATTAAAAACCTTTATCAAAACCTCATTAAAACAATTAAAAATCAGAATATATAACATTCATAAAATCATAAACAATCAATCACAAACAATCCATACATGCATTTAATTCATACTATAAACATAGTATACCAACAAGGTTGAGTAAGTATGTTACCTTATTGAAGATTACACACTAAAACAACACAAAAATCGCAGCCCGGAACGAGACACACGAACAAGCAACACGGCTTCAACACCACGGCTGCACGGCTTCACCACGGTGCACCTCCACGAACCAGCCCACACAGCACGGCTAGGCTGCACGAACCCACGAACTGCACCCAGCCACGAGCACGACACCCCCTGCTGCCCACTGCACCACGCACGGCTACTGCACTTGCACGGCACCTCCACGCACAACCACTGCACTCGCACGGCACCTCCACGCACACACACGGCTGGCAAAGCTTCACCTCACGGCTGCCACCACACGAACCCACACGAACACGATCCCAAAACCAACCCGAACAATAAATCTTGATTGAAATAAATGTGTTTAGGATTTTGTTTGAACACCTAAAGATCAATGAACTTTGAATCTTTAAGTTTTGGGCTAGGAAAAATGATGAACAATTGATGGGTATCAATTGATCAAAATGGCGTGAGATTAGGCAATGAGAGGGAATTAGTGTTTTGAACTTGATGGCAAATTGTGTTTAAAAGCAAGGATGACAAAAATGAGCCAAAGCCTTACTAACTCTCCTATTTATAGAGTTAGTTAAGGTGTGAACACAAGGCAAGTGGCAAGCCTTGCCATGCCACTAAGAGAACCGGCCAAAGAGGGAATTATGGGCCTAAAATGGGCTCTCGTGATCAATTGGGCTAATTTGCGGAAACCGCATAATTGATCATGCATAAAACAATTTAGCCCAAAATATTAAATAACTAATTAGAAAAATTAAATAAAAATTTTAATTAATTAAATAATATTTAACATAAATAATAAAAACTGAAAATAAATATTTCGAATTAAATCGAAATTATTCACATAAAATAAAAATAAATAGTTCAAAATAAATTTGAACTAACACAGAAATACACATAATCACACATAATTATCGGCAAAAATACCAATAAAATCTGGGTCATTACAGTAATCACGTACGATGTTAACGTGCATTCAAACAACTCATGACGTAGGCGGTCGGTTAAAACGCCCCCTACAGTTTGGCGAATCCACTGGGAATATCAGTCCTTAGTGGTGTGGACAAACTTGAAAAGTCTTGTGGTCTTATTATTATGATGCCTGAATCTTTTTAGGCATATTACATGTGGACCTACGAATAGGTGCCACACTATAGGACCTTGTCTCATATGAGCATGTTCTATGCTCGAGACCGACCCTGGGGGTTTGATTATGGTTACTTGTGGTGCCCGACCTCAATAATCATAACCGGCCCATCCCAGTCATGGCGCGTGATCCTCATGCCCGATGAGATCATAATAAGAGATCTATTAACCGTGTGTCCTTCAATGTGAAGAGTGACTAGATCGGTTCAGTTCCTCTTTTGTCATGGTACCTTGTGACTATCCAAGACTGACCTTTCAGAGACTGTACATACTGTATCATGCGCTTATTTGACTATGTGTGCATTTTATTTTTTGGGCTCTAGCCATGTATTTTGTTAGCTTTTCACTTACACTTCATATAGTCATGGTCATATTATAGCTCATATAGTCTATTTTTTGGTTCACAATGTTAGGTGTTAATGTCCTTGAACTTGGTCCATTTAGGTTTGACCTTTGATCAGAGTTACGCCCATTCATCAGACAATACTTCTATTCACATACATTGCATATTTTATGTATTTTGGTGCCCTTTAAAAAAAACAAAATAAAAAAAAAAAGAAATCATAAAAAAAAACAAACAAAAAAGTGAAAAAAAAGAAAGGGCACCTTGCATTCATGCATTTTATGGAAAATGACCATGAAATTATGACATGCATTTGCATTCTTGCACAATGATAAAGGGAGTTAACTAAAGGTTTTGATTCTTTTCAATTCGGAGCAGTCTAAAAAGTTCCAATTCGATCCAAAGCATAGCCGAGGTCCGAGCAATCCTCAAGCCCAATCCAACCTTACCTCACCTCACCTCAGTTAAACAGCACCCCAGCCTCATCCAAACCTATCACTCATCCAAAACCCAAAAAAAAATCCCATCACTTGAGCCCATATTTCAAGCCCATCACTCAAGCACATATCCCAAACTTACATCACTCAAGCCCATATTATTAGCCCACAACCTGAACACCACAAATGGCCACTCAAGAAGACCAACTCAAACAGCATAAATGGCCACTCAAGAGGACCACTTTTCCTGTAATACATTTTGAACCTGCACATATTTATTTTATATTTCTTCATTATGTGTTTTAGTCATGAATTATTTGATTTTAATTTTCGTACTTTTAATACTGACTTCATTCAAAGTGGTCACATTAATTAGTCATGACTTGTAATATATTCAAACCAACCTACTAATATGCCTTTTTAGGATATAAACGGAGATATCTATGTATTCGGGATTAATAATGATATGACCATAAAAAGAGACCTAGTAGAGACCGCTTACAGGCGGCCGAGACAAATGCATGATTGGCTCGTAACATGTCCCCGAACCCATACTATAGTGCACGACCATATGGGGCTAATTGCTCCTGGCATTGGCACTTCTTCGGTGTCCATGGACCGTATAAACGCACGGCGGCGACTCCTATTAGGTCGTATTCACGTATGGCGTTAACGAGCATTCAAACAACTCCTGACGTAGGCAGCCGTTAAAAACGACCCCTACAGCTAGTATTTTGATTGAACACGAATATGAATCGAGCTTTATATAATTGATGTATTTTCTTTCTGATTACCTCGAGTGACGTTCTCTCACTAATGCTCGTCCTATTTATAGTCAAGGCTCCAACTACACCATCTGTCACACGGCCTCCAGCTCCTGGAGAATAGGAGGTTGCTGCTTGGACTCGGCATTCAACCACTCCGTACAAAGTAGGCACGTGCAGAAAGACTGACTCCTCCTTATTGACCAACAGTTAGGAGAATATTCCTCAGCATATCCACAACGGAGAGCTTCAATAATGTTCCAACCTGCATCAAGGGTTCCTGGACATAGGAAGGACTGGAAAATCCAGCTATGCGGGATTTGTCCCAAACAATTTGCCCCTGAATGTAGACCTAGAATGCCCCTGCTGCAGCCTAGGTGCCAGATTCATTGACTTACCAACTCTCGCATCCAGCTAGTGCTCTTACCACACTTGGGCCTTAGAATAATCACCCACCTGTAAATTCAGAAGGAAAGCCAACAGAGGCAGTTTAAGAGACAAAACCGTTGGGGGTCATTAAATGTCTATAAATACCCCCACACGTCCACAGTTGACTCCATATTCAAACATTTTCAAAAGAGGAGAGAGAAAGACAAAGAGAAGTTCAACTGCATTCTTCCTTCAAGACTTCAACCGTGTTCAAGAACTCCCAAACAGTTGGTAAGAATTTCGTTATTGTACGAATCTTCAACTGGTATGCTTTCACACACTTTCTTTATTTTAAATTTCATTTCATTTGATTGTTTCCACTTTTATTATGGTTAGAGTCAAGACAGTTGCTCGAAGAGGTTGCCTTAGAAAACCTAAGAATCCTATTCGACTCCCAACTGAAAAAGAAATGGGGAAAGCTGATGATGATGTCTCAATAAGAATTACCCAAAATGACTTAGAAAACCTAATTTTGTTAGCAAATTTCCCAAATAATTCCATCTTGTTTTCCCCCACTCCTGAAGATAGACCCCACAATTGCGACGATGAACACATCGTCTTCTACGACTACCCTTTCGCATTTTTTTTAGATTTCCCTTTCCTCCTTTAGTGAATTCCGTCTTAGATGTCTTCAACAACAGTCCAGGTCAGTTAATGCCTCTTGCATGGAGGATTTTATGGGTATTAAC
The DNA here is from genome assembly GCA_951394345.1 of Salicornia ramosissima. Taxonomy (NCBI): domain Eukaryota; kingdom Viridiplantae; phylum Streptophyta; class Magnoliopsida; order Caryophyllales; family Amaranthaceae; genus Salicornia; species Salicornia ramosissima. The sequence goes on from OX596237.1 coordinate 32,669,374, forward strand.
CAAGGTTACCTAAGACTGGGAGCCTGATTTTACCTTGGCTGAACCAAGTGCTTTCTACAAACTCATAAAGGAAGAGTTGATTAGGATTACTTTGTACAAAAGGAGTGGGGCAGACCTCCTGGTAGATGTTCTGGAGGTTAACGAAAAGGGATGGAAGAATGGGTTCTTTTTTGGAGAAGTCTTCTTTGGGTGAAGCTGGTCAGAACTTGAGAGGCGGATGGAATGTGAAATGTATGAATTTTAACTTTTGTGCTTTCGTTTCAGGGCAGTGGTAATTAGCTGATGTTTAATGCTTTGCATGTATTTCAGATCTTTGTCTAGACTTAGTGAGGAGTAACACAGGGAATGTCGAGCTGCAAGACAAGTTCCTAGCCGTTCCGGCTGAGTTAAGCTCATACTCATACTACATGGGTAGTTCCTCCCTTGCTGTCTCAACTACTCACTCTTTCAACTCTTCCATGGCATCTAGTTAGGACCTACCTTTGGATCGGACAGCTCCCGGGGATAGGACCCAACCTGTACTCACCTACTCCTCTTTGGCGCTTCCCTAAAACATTTTGCCCCACGAGGGCACCAGCAACAGGATCTAGCCAAATGCTGAGAGGCTTTTATTCCCAGTTGCCAAGGAAAGGCTGAAGGCCTGGGATTCTCCCAATATTCTTTCTCAAGGGATCCAGCACCAGCTCCAGGTATGCGTTGTAATAACCCGAAAAATTCATTAATAAATTTATTCCCAAATTTTTTTTAATAATATTATTTTGATAGAAAATATTAATTTAGTGTTTAAAATAAATTAATGTGCTCTTTATATAATACACTTTTATAAAATAAATTTTTTATTAAATAAAAATTAGTTGGTTGATGTGATTATTTTATTGTAATAATATTTTTGAAATGAAAATAAAATAAAAACGATAGAATTATCGTTATTGCTAAAAAAACACAATCCCACTCACCCAATCATACTTATTTACGTCATACAACTCTCACCATCATGTTTCAATCTATCTCCTCACCCCCACCTCACTTTTCTATAAATACCCCCTGTTTCCGTTTTCAGGAAACTAAGATACAAAGAGAAAGTAAGATGAATAGGGGAAAGCCTCTGTGTATGTTTACTAGACCTCAGGATGATGACTGGGCTGAGTGATGGATGAGTCGGGACTTGACGCTGACTAGACTCCCTCGAATGGGCTTCGGCCTGGCTGAGTGAGTCCTGCAAAATGAACAAGAGGTTACTGACCCAGGGGGTGGACCCGGAAATTCCCCTCCGATGCTTAAGTCAGCAAAGTATTTAATGTGGAAAAGTAGAGAGAGAGAGAGAGAGAGCGAGAGAGCAAGATAGAGAGAGAATTCCCTTTTAAGAAAGATGGTTGTTATTTGGAGTTGTGTTTACCCCAAAAAGCTCTTTTTAGGAAGTTGTTGGAAAAAGGGAAAAAAGGGGTTATTTATAGGTGAGGTATTTTGGGGGCTGATTGACAGGTATTTGGGGGCTGTCAATCAGCTGAGAGAGGGGGATTTGTGACACGTGTCTTCAGATGTCCAAATGGCGACACCTGTCCGAAGGGTGTTTTAGGAGATAATGGGAATTCCGGGGGTATTTTGGTCATTGTGACTTTTATTGGGCTCAGGGCCCAAATATTTAGCCCCTCGTATGATATGCTGCTCCGATCGATTGGGAGAGTGCGTGTCATGCGAAGATGTTTTGCCTCGGTTTGGCCCCGGGGGGCTAAATCGTGTTCCTTGTGGCTTAATTTGTGAGGTAAAGGTGATTGCCACTCTTGGACTAAGGGAGGGACCCTTGGTAGTCGATAGCTCAGGAGAGTATCCGTTGTCGAACTCATTCTTGAGTTACTTTGTTTTCCCTCTTCCTTTGGTCAGGAGGTCGGTTGGTTGCACTAAGCAACTTTTTGTTTGTGGAGCCATGGGGGTATGTTTTGGCACCCATGGTATTTTTTAGAGAGGGAGAGAGGAAAGGGGTTTTTTTGTAGTAATTGTATTTTTGGTGGTAATTTTGTTGTGATTTTGCCTTAAGGATTTACTTCCTTTTATAGAACTCGTTTTGCTTCTCCGCATTAAATGCGGTTCGTCGACCCACTCGGCTCGGCTATATTGTGTTGCCCCCATCCATCTGGGGTTAAGTTTCAACACTCTACTCGGTATGAATGATATTACTCCCTACTCGGGTTGAGTTTCACTCGGTTCTTCATACTAAGTTGAGTACGCATATCTGGGTGTTTGGCCAAGATGGGTGCTGCCTTTCTGTGCCGAGTGAAGGATGTGGTATCGTAGTTTGGGTATTCAACCAAAGATTGTCTTATGATATTTTGTAGTGATTTGCTCGACACTCGGCTGGGAGGACTGAATTCTGTTTTGGCCGAGTGGAGGGTGTAATTCAGTTAACACTTAGCCAGGATGGTTGTATCCTATGGTAGCCGAGTGGAGGGCATAGTTTACTCGACACTTGACCAGGATAGTGGCATCCCTTATCAGCCAAGTGGAAGGCATGATGCGACATTCGGCCAGGAGGGTGGCATCCCTTGTTGGCCGAGTGGATGGCATAGTTCACTCGACACTCGACCAGAATAGTGGCATCCTTTATCAGCGGAGTAAAGGGCATAGTTCACTCGGCACTCGGCCAGGATGGTGGCATCCCTTATCAGCCGAGTAGAGGGCATAGTTCACTCGACACTTAGCCAGGATGGTGGCCTCCCTTGTTAACCGAGTAGAGGGTCTAGTTCACTCGACACTCGGCCAGGATGGTGGCATCCCTTGTTGGACGAGTGGAGGATAGGGGTTGTGTGACCCGAGTATGCACTTCTGAAGTAGTGTGAACACTGAGCTTTCCCGTGTTTGTATGGTGTGCTCGACATTCAGCTAGTATGCAATGCATCCCTTTTTGTGCCGATGTGAGACTTTTTTGACCTCGCTTGGCCAAGCGTCCGAGGGTGCTCCCTTGGTAGAGTGTGACCCTGGACTTAACCATATTGAAATGTTTCACTTGACACTTGGCTAGGATGGTGGACATCCTTTTGTGGATGAGTGGAGGGACAAGCCCTGTTCGACATTGGCCAGGATGGTGGGCATCCGTTTTGGCCGAGTGGAGGTTTAGATTGTACTCGATACTCGACCAGGATGGTAGACATCCCCTTATTGGCCGAGTAGAGGTTTGTTTGACTCGACACTGGCCAGGATGGTGGACATCTGTTTTGGCCGAGTGGAGGTTTAAATTGTACTCAATACTCGACCAGGATGGTAGACATCCCCTTATTGGCCGAGTAGAAGTTTGTTTGACTCGACACTAGCCAGGATGGTGGACCGAGTGGAGGTTTAGATTGTACTCGACACTCGACCAGGATGGTAGACATCCCGTTATTGGCCGAGTAGATGTTTGTTAAACTCGACACTGGCCAGGATGGTGAACATTCGTTTTGGCCGAGTGGAGATTTTAAGTTGCACTCGACACTCAGCCAGGATGTTAGACATCCCATATTGGCCGAGTGGAGGGTGTGGATCTTCTGGCCGAGGGTGCTCCTTTATTGAAGCGCTGATTCTGATCCTTGTGAAGTGGTTCCTTCTTACTGAGGAGTTGTGTCATTTTGAGAGATGTCGATTTGTGGTCCCTTTCTTTACTATAAATGGGTGGACTTTTTCTCTATTTGTCATTTTCAATTGTTTATTGTTGGTGGGCCTAATTCTCGAGAAAGTGACAGAGGATCTTCTTTCTTCCGGAAGTCAATATTATCCCACAAGGAGTTTTTCTTCAGGTATTCTTCTTTCCTTTTCTTTTGTTTCCTTTCTTTATGCAATAAGACAATAAGTGAGTCTGCTCAGTTTTGTAATAAGTCCGGGTCATGGACATGTATAACTCTTTATCTGAGCAGATTATTCCCCTGCCTCTCCTCCCCCTATTATGGGGAGGGAAATAAGATTGGGTGGCCTTGCAGTGGTGAAAGCCCATACATGGTTGCCCGAGTGTTCTGATCTAGATGAGGCCCTTCCTCTATCCTCCTCAGATGGCCTTGAATGTGGAGAAGCCGAGTCCGAGGATGGTTATGAGAGGTCACCTTATCCTTGGGAGGTTTCCTTAGCCATGCATGGTCCTAAACGTGGTTACTTAGAAGGTATGTTGGAAACAGGGGCAGTGAGGACGGCTTCCGTGTATGACCAGATCAACGCCGAGGGAGAAAGGCCAACTGAAAAAGAGAGACTGAATAATGGAGAAGAGCATGATGATGCCGAGCCGCAGAGTACTAGCGGCCAAGAGGGCCAGTTATATGGACCTGGTGCTTATTTCATAGGGGCCAAGTTTTGGAGATTGTGGATGCCGAGTTGAGGCATTTTCATGCTCTATATGGGCTGAAGGCGCCGTATCAATTTATGAGGCCTTTGAAGGAAAGTACAACCATTAACCGTCCAGTCGATTGTATGGCCGTGCATGAGGCTCATTTGAAAGCTGGGATTAGGTTCCCGTTATCCCCAGCCTGGGTGATGATCCTTCGGGCATATAACCTGTCTTTATCCTAACTAGTGCCGAATACCATGTATGCCATCTCGTGCTTAATGGTGGTGTGTAGTATGTTGGGTGTTACTTTGACTTTGAACTTGTATCGAAATGTCTTTAAACTGATGGTTAGTGAACCTAAGTTTCATGGAGAAGGTTGGTGGCGCTTTGGAACAAGAGAAGCTTATCGAGTGTACTCGAAGATGCAAAGTGGTCATAAGTTTTTCAGACATGACTTTCTGTTTGTCCACCAGGGTGATGCCGAGTAGGACGTTTCTCTTGAACCGGTATCTGCGTCGAATGTTAGCGTTAACTTGGGGGTTCCTAAGCTGAATCAAGAGGAAGCTGTAGTTGTCTGTTACTTGCAGGCCTACAAGCAAATCCAGCGGAATAGGACGTGTGGCCAACATCCCAACTATTGGGTTCCAAATGATAAAGTCTTCTCGTATGAGTTCTTTCTTTCGGCTCTAGGGTTGAGTCGATACTACTCGAGGGGTATACTTTTGACACTAAATGCTTCGTATAATTTTAATTCCTTTTTCTTATACCCTTTGTTATTTTCCTGCAGAGGACGCCCTCATGAGGTTAAGTGGTGGAGAGATGTCAAAGAGAATGACGACAACAACCCTGGAGGGTGCGAAGCTGCGTAGGGCCTTGAAGGATGGGAGCGTAAAGGCTCGGCCTGCCCCACCGGTATGATTTCTTTGTTCCGTCATTTTGAGGGGAGGAGATATCTTTGTTGACTATCTTTTTCCTTATTTGTTTAGGATCCCGATCAGTCCAGGAAGAGGAAGAGACCTACCTCGAGGGTTGTTCCAAAGTCTACTTGAGTCAGTCAGCCTCAAGTCCCTCGTCTTGATGTTATCCCTCAAGATATGGGTGGGCCTCTCGAGATTCAAAATAACAATGATCTCTTCAACTATTCTGAGTTGTTGGGCGGGCATCAGGCTGAGGATGTTCCCAAGGCTGGACAAAGCCGATCCATTGATGCTGAGGCATCTTCTTACGTGGGCCCTGAGTGCCTTGAGCAGGTTGAGGCCGTGGCCTATGTCACAGGGCCGGACAAGGGAAAGACGAAGGTGGAATTTACCACCTCCTGCAGCTCATGTCGTTCCCTTCTCCCAGTTATCTTTGGCAGAGAAGTCAATTCGGATAAACCAAGGTATGAAGTTGATTTGTTCGTCTGAGGACGAGAAGGAGCTGAGTCGCCTGGGCTCGGAACAAGTTGAATACCTTCATGTGAATTGGTTAGAGGTATACTTTTCAACTTACTTTCTGCTTTAACTTTCTTGCTCATTTCTGACAGAGTTGTCTTTTGTAGATGTTGGTGCGGCTGCGTGCATTATCCAAACACTTTTGTGCTATTGCTGCCAAGAATGTGGACAGTCTCTCAGCTTAGTTGAGTTCTCTTAAGGCCGAGAAGGTGGCATGGCTTGAGAGGACTCAAGCCTTGGAAGAGAGAGAGACCACCTTCAGTGTAGATTTGTCTTCCCCTCAAGCTGAGGTAGGGGGTATAAAGACTGAATTGGCTGCTGTCCGGGCCGAGCTTGAGGCTGGTCGGAAGGAGGTGTGTGATGCCTCAGTTGGAGAGGGCTTTGACTGAGAGCCAAGACTTAGCTGCGGAAGAAAAAGAGCGGGCAATTACCCTCCTCCAGACCATGGATGAGATGACTCATAATTTTTATTATGAGAGGTGGACTAAGATGCAGCCGAGATGCCCTTATTGAGAGTTGGAAGGGAACCGAGGCAGCCTCTGATTATATTGCTGACTTGAGTCTGGAGGCCATTGAGATTGAGGGTTACACGGTCAAGGAGAGGATGCTCAAGGTGCTTAGCAGTTTGTGTGCTGAGAAGAAGGATGAGATTGAGGCTGAGTATGAGCGTCTGCGTCAAGAGGATTAGGCTCGGTTCAAAGATCAACTCATGCTGCAGGAACTTGAGAAGGAGTTTGATTTTGTGGATCACCAAGAAGGTCACGATGAGGTTGATGATGCAGAAGTTGACCGTTTACCTGCAAGGCTTGGTGAGGCAAGTTCTGGTGATGGTTGTGATGACCCGACTCGCTTAAACCGTCGCGGAAAAAACCGACGAGTCGAATTGTCGATCTAACAAACCAACATACTTAAAATTAAAACAAAATCTCAAAAATTATTATTATAAAACCCAAATTTTACAAAACCATAAGTTGTACATAACTAAGTCCCATATAGTCACTACTAATGAATTAACTCCAAAATAGATGTCAGAGTTAGAGTATACAACGTACTAACATTCTAAAGTCAAATAACAGAAAATTACAACTAAAACCAACGTACTAACAATGGATAGTAAATCGACACTCGCCCGAACCCAAGCTAAGAATCAACATCACCATCAGAGTTACCTGAAAATGAACATATATCCACCATCAGTGGTGAGTAACATAACAGTCTCACCCCAATGTGGACACATATGATCATAGAATAAATCAAACAATAAATCAGGCGCACATACGAACAAACATGCGAATGTAAAACAATGAAAACAATAATAATAATAACTTGCTTGACTTTTAATTATCCAATCTTATCATAATCTTTGTCGCAATCATTTACATATTAGACCGGACTATGCTCATACGAATGCATCTTACGCGAATGAACCTTCCTACCATGCCAGGAATGAGAATCTTACTCCCAAACCCATGAACCCCATCTTACGGAAATTCATATCATAAAGACGGCAAAACAAGTAATCACTATCCCAATACTGCGGATAGGATAGGGGCAACGTCTTAACCCAAGTCTTAGAATCTTACTCTAAGGTTAGGCGTCTAACAGTAAACTCAAGCCATCTTTACGTTCTTTCCAATCTTGGTTAATCTTAAGTTGCATCTTACGCCTTTACTTAAGGCTAACTATGTACATCATAACCTTGGAACCTCTTTAATCAATCTTTATACTTTCTTTAACTCTCTTTAATTATCGTTTAACTTTCTTTAATCAAGACTACACAAACTATACTTAAAGAATACATGACTATCATAAAGAAATTCAAGATTCATCAAAGAATGATAAAGAAACTTCAAGAATCATCAAGAACATATATTATAACTTAATTCATCACTTCAAGATTCAAGAATCACATACTACTCAACAAGATCATCAAGGATCATCATCATATTCAATAACAAATTACACGCATATCATCATCAATTTTCCTCAAAAATTCCATCAATTCTATGTACTGAAACTTTATGAAAATTTAACATGAACATAATTAGACATGAAGTAGCATATCCAATCATAAAATTCATAGAAACAAGGCAAGAACATCATCAAAACAACTTCCCAACCAGCCCATAAATTGACGCTTGACAGGGGTTAATTTCATCAATTTTCGGTCTAATTTGATCATCTAATCCACCCTATGAACATAGTAAGCAAAGTAGGATGAAAAAGTATGTTACCTTAACAAACTTGAGTGCTAAAACCACCAAAAACACGCTGCCCAGAGATGATTCCACACGGCTGCACCACCACACGAACACGGTGCACCACCACGAACCACACAACCACTACATGAACACGACCCAATTAGCATAGCTTCAATGCACGGCTGGCCACCAACACGGCTTGAACCCCATGGACCAAACTCAACACGTAATAACCCGGAACCCAACCTAAAATAATGATCTTGATCACAAATGATGAAGATAAGTGGGTGTTCAATCACATAAAGATCAATGGGATATGAATCTTTAAGTTTTGGGATGAAAGGTTGATGAACAATTTGTGGATGATTAGGGGCCAAAAATGGTGTATGGAATGATGGCAAATGGAGGGAGTGTGTTTAGTTTTGATTTGTGAGAAAAGGATGCCTAAATGAGAAAATGAGGATTTAGATGGCAAAAATGATCATTAAGCCTTACTAATACTTCTATTTATAGAAGTTAGTTAAGGTGTGAACACATACCAAGTGGCAAATATGCCATACAAAGGGGGGGGGGGGCGGCTATGGCTTAATAAAATGGGCTAAATGATCACTTGGGCCATTTGCACTTAAGAATGACTAATCATGTTTAAATTCGCAGTTGGCCCAAAATTTAATTAATTAATTAGAAAATTAAAATTAAAATTCTAATTAATTAAAATAAAATAAATAATAAAAAATTAATCATGAAATAAAACAATCATAATCAATCAATAAAACAAAAATAAATAGTCCAAATAAATTTGAACCATGCATAAAATAACATAAATACCAAAAAATAAACAAAGCAGAAAAATACCAAAAACCTGGGGCGTTACAACCTCCCCTCCTTAAAGAAATTTCGTCCCGAACTCCGGGTACTTCTGCTTCATGGACGCCTCTGTCTCCCAAGTCGCTTCTTCATGGTGTTGATTTCTCCATAATGCCTTGACTAGCTTGACTTGCTTGCGTCGGAGGGTCCTCACTTCACGATCCAAGATCTGGACTGGTCGCTCCTCGAACGTCAGGTTCGGCTCAAACGTGGTCGATTCCACTGGAAAGATGTGGGAAGGATCATATACGTATTTCCTTAGCTGGGAAACATAGAAAACATCGTGAACATTAGACAAACAAGGCGGTAATGCTAATAGTTATGCCACCTCCCCAACTTGTTCTAGTATCTCGTAAGGTCCCACGAACTTCGGGGGGGTTTGCCCTTCTGGCAAAAGCGAGCAACTCCCTTGAATGGTGAAACCTTAAGCAAGACTCTGTCACCTACCTCGAATGTCAGTGGTCTACGTCGGTTATCGGCGTGGGACTTCTAATGACTCTACGCGGCCTACATCTTAGATCGAATGACTCGGACCATCTCTACGGTATCTCGTACCATCTCAGGTCCCAAAGCCACAATATCACTTATATCATTCCGATAAATCGGACTCCGACATTTCCTGCCATAGAGGGCCTCGTACGGAGCCATATCAATGTTGGAGTGATAACTGTTATTATACGAAAATTCGACCAAGCAAAGCATTTGCACCCAAGAGTGATGATACTCCAGAGTACATGCTCACTACATATCCTCTAGGGTCTGGGCATCCGTCGCCGCCTGAAATGCGGTGCTAAGCTTCAACCTCGTCCCAAAGGCTTCCTGAACTGATTTCCAGAAACGAGACAAGAATCTCGGATCACGATCAGAAACTATCTCCCTCGGAACTCCATGAAGTCGAATAATGTCCTGCGTATAAGCCTCTGCCAGGCGCTCCATCGACTAAGTTATCTTCATCGGCATGAATCTAGCGACTTTGGTCAACCTATCCACAATTACCCAAATGGAGTTCATACCATTACAGGAAGGTAGACTAACCACAAAATCCATAGATACCGACTCAAATTTCCAGGTTGGAATCAATAGTGGCTGCAAAATACCTCCAGGTCTCTGGTGCTCGATCTTAAACTTCTAACAGACTAAACATCGAGCTACGAACTCTGTGACACCTTGCTTCATCTTAGGCCACCAGAATTGGCCCTTAAGGTCCTTATACAATTTGTTACCTCCAGGATGAATAGGGTGAGTTATGTGCCTCAGACATAATCCTGTTCCAAAGATCAGAACTTTCTGGTACACACCACGTCCCCCGAAAGCACAGACTATCGTCGGTAGAAATCTCGAAGCCAACGGCTTTTCCTTGCCGCATGGCCTCTCGAATCCTAGTCAACTGCGGGTCAGCCTTCTGACCTTCACGCAATTCCTGAAATAACTTAGGCTTGGCACACATAGATGTCAGATGAACTCTGACGGAGCTACGACTTCTACTGAAGCTCAATCGATTCTTCCGACTCAGTGCGCCAGCGAATAAGTTCGCCTTGGCTTCACAATAATTAAGCGTCAGGTCGTAGTCCTTAATAAGATCAAGCCATCATCGCTGCCTCATATTGAGGTCTTTCTGAGTGAAGATGTACTTGAGACTCTTATGATCCATGAATACCTTACACGAACCACCAGAGAGATAGTGCCAACAGATCTTAAGCGCGAAAACCACAGCTACAAGCTCCAAGTCATGCGTGGGGTAGTTACTCTCGTGCACCTTCAACTGCCTCGATGCATAAGCGATGACCTTCCCACCCTACATCAACACGCATCCTAGGCCACTGTTAGACGCGTCACTGTAGACCTCGAAATCCTCGTCATCGTTCGGAAGGGTAAGAATAGGAGCAGAAACTAATTTATGTTTCAACTGCTGAAATGCATGCTCGCAAGCCTCCGTCCAAACGAATCGTATCTCCTTCTGCAGGAGACTAGTCATCAACCTAGCAATCGTGGAGAAGCACTGGATGAATCGTCGATAGTATCCGGCCAAACCCAGAAAACTACGAACCTCCGCCACATTTCTCAGGCTACTCCATTCAACTACAGCCTTAACTTTTGTCGGGTCTACCTTAATGCCTTCCTTACTAATAACGTGACCAAGAAATGCTACCTCGCGAAGCCAGAACTCACACTTAGAGTGCTTCGCGAACCACTTATGCTTCCTCAATATGTCTAGCACTATCTGGAGATGCTATGCATGTCAGACTCGTCTCTCGAATAAACCAGGATATCATCGATAAAGACTACGACACACTTATCGAGTAAGTGATGAAATATCCGATTCATCTGATCCATGAACACGGCTGGAGCATTAGTGAGACCAAAGGGCATCACCTCAAACTCATAGTGGCCGTATCTCGTACGGAATGCTGTTTTCGGGATGTCTTCTTTCTTGACCGGAATCTGATGATATCCAGATCGAAGATCTATCTTCGAGAAAAATCTTGCTCCTCTCAGCTGATCGAATAGGTCCTCAATCCTATGCAACGGGTACTTGTTCTTAATTGATGTGTCCAGTTTATACGAATTATTTAACTTCTTTTTAGTTCCTTTATGTAATTAGTTTAGCATAAGATTGCACATTTTGTTACTTTTGAGTTTAAACGAGAGTTTGGCTTGAAATGTAAAGTTGTAGTGTAATTTACAGTTTTTTAATGCTTTTTAGGATAAGTGTAGTTTGTAGTTGCCGTTTGGTTTTATGTGTTCTTGTAGTCTTGAGCTACGAAACATCATTAGGAGCATTTTTGGAGTCATTGATCATGCGCCAAGCACACTTAAAGAAATCATTAAGCATTAGAGGGAAAGAAAAGCCTTATTGTGAACCTCCAAATGTAGTAAGTCCAACTTCAAATAGAAATATCTCCCAATATGCTCATTGGATTTATGTGATTCAAATTTGAGGTTGTAGCTCTCTTCAAGAGCTTTCCAACGGTAGGTCATAAGCCTTATTTAGTTAAGGAACAAGAGAATTATGGCTATTTTAGTCCGAGCTGCACAGACAGTCTACAGGGGCGCGCCCCGCGCCTCGGAGGGCGCTGCCAGCGCCCCCATTGCAGTGAGCATCAAGAAGAAAGCGCGCCCAGCGCCCCCATCACAGTATCCCTCCAAGGAATAGCGCACCCCGCGCCTATGGGGCGCTGCCAGCGCCCATGTTACAGTAGTACTTCCAAGGAGGGGCGCGCCCCGCGCCTTTGAGGGCGCTGCCAGCGCCCATCTGCTCTGTTCTGCACGCGGCTTCATCCACTTGATTTCTAGGTTATAATTTAGTTTAGTATAAATAGAAAAGTGATTTTTCATTGTATAAAATCTAGTTTTTCATGTTCAAATAGTTCCTTAGCTTAAATTCTCTCTAGTTTCTCCTTAGATTACATAAAAACTATTAAATCTTTTGTTTGTAATTTTGATATTTAATCATGGAATCAATGAAGAATATTTGTTCATCAATGCAAATGGTAGCTTAAACTTGTTCTTGGGATTGGTTTCAATGATTCCAAAAGGCTCCTTGTGAGGATTCTCTAACTCTAAACTATTTCTTTACTTCAATTATTTACTTGCTCTTATATGAATTGTTATTGGTTTTGTTGAATGTTTTAGCTTGATCTTTGTCTTGTTATTATATTTTACAAAATCATTACTAGGGTTTGAACACAATCGATTATTGTGTTCAACCTCGAGTAGCAACTATCTTGTTCATGCTTAAGCGTATTCTTATTGTGAACAATTTAGTAGAGCTTGTTTAAACGTTAATTGTTTATTGCGTATTCTCTAAACAATTGCGTTCTTATTGTGTCTCCGTTCTTAAAGCTTTTGTTCACTGCGTGTTCTTTGAACATTAAGGGTTTTAGGCAATTTACGATTTATCTTGTCTAGCTAATTAAGGGGACTACAAGAGTTTACTCTTGTCAATAATTAATTGAGTATTGAAATGGTTTGGTAATTGAGAGTCTAATTCAATTAGCCGAGTCAGAGTCGTTGTAACCGAATCCTAAGATTCTTTAAAACTAGAATTTTCCCGTAATCAATTAGTTGTTAGTTTATTTTATCACTAAAATCTCCAATTTCCCCCCCTTGTTACCAATATCACTAAGGAATTAGTGATTCTCCCCTTTAATAATCCAAATATATATTAACACAATTAAATCAACATAAATCCGTTCTCTGTGGATACGAACCTTACTTGCCCTTTACACTAGTTGTAATTGGAGAGTAGGAGAAATTTACTTTTGATAAGTCTTTTATTTTAAACGACACAAAAGGCCTACCATTAATCGTTACCCGGTTCAATTCTGGGTAGTCTATGCACAGACGCATGCTACCGTCTTTCTTCTTTACAAAAAGCATAGGTGCTCCCCGTGGAGAAACACTCGGTCTAATGAAGCCCTTATCGATCAAATCTTGAAGTTGCGTCTTCAACTCTTTTAACTCCGATGGTGCCATCCGGTAAGGTGCCTTTGAAATCGGTGTTGTCCCGGGTGCTAAGTCGATATTAAACTGGACATCGCGCTCGGGTGGAACTCCTGGTAGCTCATCAGGAAATACGTCTCTGAAATCCCTCGCTACAGGTATATCGTCCAACAGACTCTCCTCAGTCAAGTCCCTTACCTGACATAAGAACACCATATCGCCCTTCCGGCGAAGTTTCCTCCTCTTCAAGGCTAAAATTACCTTTACTCCTTTCTTCAGAATGATCCCAGAGTAGGTAACTCGATTGCCCTGCGATCCTCGGAATGTCACTGACTGATCTCGGCAACGAATGATCGCCCGATACCTTCACATCCAGTCCATGCCAAGAATGAAATCAAACTCCATCAGCGGAAACTCCTTAAGATCGGCCGTCGCCTGCTCCCCAGCTATAACGATTGGCACTCCTCGGAACTCACGCTGACAAACATGATCCTCTCCAGAAGGGAGAGTTATAATCAAGCTAACAGGGGAACTGCCACGAAGATTAGACCTCGAGGCTACTACTAGCCACAAAAGAAACGGTGGCACCACAATCAAACAGTACATAAGCTAAAATACCAGAGACAAGAAATCTACCTGAGCCGACATCTGGCTGGACCTCTGCCTTTGCCTCAGTCATATAGTAGACTCGGTTCTTCACAAGAGTCTTAGTCGGTGGCGGTAGTTGCTTGACCTCAGTGCCTGGCTTCTTCTTTTGGCAGATTGATGCCTTATGGCCTTTCTTCCCACAAATAAAATATGAAATGGGCGTCCCGTCACATCGCTTCCCTAGATGGAAGTCCCTGCCACAGCCTCTGCACCTCGAACTCTCTAATCCCTTAGATGAACTAGCGATCGGAGGGTACTGCTAGGAGCACTAAATCCGGGCTTCTTAAAAGATGGCGACGTCACCGGGGTCGGGGTCCTCTTCCTGCTCGCATCCTCCCCGATAACAGACGCCTGAATCTCGAGTGCTACCTCGTAAGCTCGCTGCAATGACTTCATTCCACTGCTGATCACGTGAATGCGAATCCTCGGATCTAGCTTCTTGATGTAGCGCTTGACCCGCTCCTCCTCTGATGGTACTACAGATGTAGCGAACCTGGATAGCTCGGTGAACTTATCGGTGTAGGCCTGAACCGTCATCTTACCCTGAGTGAGAGTAAGAAAGTCTTCCTGTTTCTGCCACTGTAACTCGTCGGGGTAGAACTTCTCCTAGACCTTAGCTACCAACCTGGCCCAAGACATCGAGTGCTAGGGCATACACGCGTTCCTAGCCTCGCTCCATCAATTATTGGCCTCTCCTCTCAAGTAGTAGGCGGCGATCTGGACCTTCTCGTGCTCGGGGCAAAGCGTAGCGTCGAATAGCTTCCCCATGTCGCGGATCCAACTCTCCAAAATGGTCGGGTTGGCAACCCCATCATAATTCTGTGGTCGATGACGAGCGATACGATCGAACGTCGACTGCAAACCCGATGGCTAACGACTATGGTGCGCTAAAGTAAGAATCGCTTCCTCGAGCGCTCGTAACCTCTGTCATCCCGAACTTGACCGGCGAGGTGTGGACATGCTGAAAACATCGCAAGAAAATAAGGACAAAAAGAAAGTGTCAGTCAACAATCCACATCTACTGTCAAGCACTCAAAAAGAAATAAAAAAAATAAGGAAAAACAGTCATATCCTGGTCTTCTACCCGGTGCTCTTCTCCCTTATACTTATTCTTAATTGGGTTTATCAAACGAGAATGGTAAAGCTCACAACTCCCGGGTTTTACTCAAATCCTAAAACTTCACTTAAAGTTCTAACCTATTCGGCTCTGATACCAACTTTGACAACCCGACTCGCATAAACCGGCGTGGAAGAAACCGATGAGTCGAATTATCGATCTAACAAGCCAACATACTTAAAATTAAAACAAAACCTCAAAAATTATTATTATAAAACCCAAATTGTACAAAACCATAAGTTCTACATAACTAAGTCCCATATAGTCACTACTAGTGAATTAACTCCAAAATAGATGTCAGAGTTAGAGTATACAACGTACTAACATATTAAAGTCAAATAACAGAAAATTACAACTAAAACAATGGATAGTAAATCGACACTCGCCCGAACCCAAGCTAAGCATCAACATCAGCATCAGAGTTACCTGAAAATGAACATATATCCACCATCAGTGGCGAGTAACATAACGGTCCCACCCCACTGTGGACGCATATGATCATAGAATAAATCAAACAATAAATCAGGCGCACATACGAGCAAACATGTGAATGTAAAACAATGACAACAATAATAATAATAACTTGCTTGACTTTTAATTATCCAATCTTATCATAATCTTTGTCGCAATCATTTACTTATTAGACCGAACTATGCTCGTACGAACGCATCTTAGGCGAACGAACTTTCCTACCATGCCAGGAATGAGAATCTTACTCCCAAACCCATTAACCCATCTTACGGAAATTCATATCATAAAGACAACATAGAAAGTAATTCACTAGTGGAAAAAACCTATTTACTACTCCATATCTGCTCCACTATTTAAAAAAGTGGAGTAGAAAATAACTTAAGTATTTTTCGTTTTTAATAAAACAAGTATCTGCCCCGTTTTTTTTGCTTATAGTGGAGCAGCAAATTTAATAAAGCATTATCTACTCCGTTTTTCATACTAGCGAGGAAGATAACAAAAATAAATAATGAGTACCTTATTCCTTGCTCATCTCATTAGCGACGAGATTTCAGAGAAAAAAAAAACAAAGAAAAGCTTCATACCAACCGCCTACTATTCTACTTATGTCTTTTCTTTTTCGTTCAAATCTAAAGCACCATGCCATCACAGTAGCCTCAGACCACCTCCTCTAATACCAATCTATCGTCGGTAATTTTGCAGCAACCTCGCACCACCACCACCTGCATTAGAAGCGGCTTCGTACGATGACCCATGCCATGGGATTCTCTGTAGAAGCCTCGCAACACCACCACCCACATCTCAGCATTTGCAGCAACAACATGGCATCTCCATTCATTGCACTATCGTCGCACCGCCATTGAACTACCTTGTCGTCGCTCACTCAAACTCTGGTAATTCCTTAAACCCTAGAATGAATTTAATTTCTAGTAAATTAATTTTGAGATTTTGTAAATTTTAGGGTTTTTTAGTTTTAATTTTTTATCTGAATTTTTTTAGGTAATATTGTTCTTTTTCTACAATTTTTTCAACAATTATTTGATTGATTTTCTACTATTATGACCCTAAAAACTATTATAGTCCCAGAAAAGTGTTTCTTGTTTGGAATTCTCTACTCTATATGTATGCAAAATCCTCCGCGTTGAGTGATGCACTTAAGGTATTTGAGGATATGCTCATGAGAGATATTGTCTCTTGGAATTCAGTTATTTATGCGTTTTTTTAGTAATGGAGAGTTAGAGATTGGATTTAAGTTTTCCAAACAAATGGCTGAACTAGGTATTGGTCATCTTCATCAAGCAAGTTTCACCATTGTTTTATCAGCTTGTTGATCCAAGGTGGGTATAAAGATGAAATTACTGTTGGAAATGCTTTAATAACCTCATATTTCAAATGCGGAACCTGTCAACCTACACCCGGCTTATAAGTGGTACCATGATAATACTCTAATAATAAGGGATATTACTTAAACAATAGTAATTGTTAATCTTATGATATATGAATTTGATTTTGAAAGGTTACATATTCAGGGTGGTCACTGACTCACTGGCCAGAGTCATTGAGTTATGCTAAATTATTCAATCTTTTGGGTGTCTTCAACATTATATTGCTTTGGTGTTTTGTTCAGCTTAGGCTATGGTTTGTTGTCTTTTGAGTGGAATCTAATTCCATTTTCTTAAAAAAAATGGTTGTTTTTTCCAAACAACATTTTTGATATATATATTTCCCTTTCTTACTTTTTAAATTAGCGTGCATTTTTTTCCCATGTAACTAATTTTTTTTCTATAAACAAAGACATTAATATGATCATTTAGTGGAGTGGTTGTATTATGTATGAAGCCATATTAAATTTTTTTTTCAAAGAATATATTCAATATAGATTTACCACCCCCTCTCAAGTTGGGGTATCAACACCGTGAGAAACTGTTGCTGACTTCAAAAGATGTGTAACCTGCCATAAGAGTGTATGCCAAGATCCACCATTGTGATATGACTAGGAACTGCATGCAAGTCAGGTAAATCAATTCTTAAGTTCCTTATAATTGTTTTTAAAAAAAAAAAAAATATTAATCATACTTCTCTTTTTCGTATACTTGCCTTGAAAGTCTTCACTCAATTGATTAATGACTATTTTATTTGTCTTTAGGTTCATTTTTATCCCCTGCAACAGGTAAGCTTGTATGCATAAAGTCAATTAATTATTGACTATTTTTTTTTTTTCTTATTGCTTGCTCATTTTTATAACATTATTTCAAAAGCTACAACCCAGGCTTTTCCTCATGTTTATCTTATTATGACCGAATCTGTAAATTAAATTATATTTAAAACCTTTAAGCTCCTCCACTTTTTGTCTACTCCTTCCTTATTCAGTTCCTTCTATTAAATCGTATAAGCTCCTTCACGTTCCTCATTGCAGCTCCTCCTCAGCATTCCTCGGTCTCAACTCCTCCACGCAAGTTGTTGTCTTAGTTTTTTGTTGTTTCGTTTTTTAAGGTTTTTTCTTTTTGCGATTTGGATTTAGGTTTTGGAAATTGGGGATTGTTCTGACTTCAAATTCGATCTATGGTTTTGCTGGTTGAATATTTTTTTGTTCTTATCATTATGAATTCTTCTTTTTCGTTGAATTTTGGTTGTTCTTTTTTGCTACTTTCTTCATTGCATTTGATTTTTTTCAATATTTGTATGCAATTCGCAATGGAGCCCCACTATGATAGTTTTATTGCTTATTTGGTGTTTATGTGGGTCTAAGTCAAGGGAAACTTGTGTAGAAACATTCGTTGACTTCTTACTAAAATTAAATTAGTTGGGAAACATTCCTTGAATGCATTGATCATTTTGATGTTATTGTCAATAACATGGGATTAAAACTCGGCCGTTCCGTTACGTAAGGCCGTTCTGTAACCTGTTTCTGAGTTGTCGATAACATTTGTCATGGCACGGACTCTTAGGCATTTTTTGTTGTGGGTAATTAGAAAAAGTGAGGGGTAGTTGATTAAAATAAATAGAGAGAAAAGTGGGGACAATTAAAGGAGTTGTGAGAAAGAGTGGGGACAATTAAAGAATTGGAGAGAGAAAAGGTGGGGACAAATAAAGAATTAGTAAGGGTATTTATATCTTTTAAATATCAATAGTTTACTATATAAGGAAAATTAAAATTTGTTGCATTTATTTTGAAACATCCAAAAATGGAAACTGTTGCGTTTTTTTTGGAATGGAAGAAGTATTAAAGAAGAAAAGGCTAAGTGAAGCCATACTTGTACTTTGCAATAGTTAAATTTTTAATAAATAAGCTAGATTATTAATAAATTTTAATAATAATAACTAATAATATTTTTTTTACATAATGTGATACAAAAACAAATAAGAATGAATGAAGATTGAAAAAAATTAATATTGAGCTTATGTGATTTTTTTGATAAAATTCACGCCGTGATAGCCGCGAAACGTTCTTTTTTGCCGTTACAAGCGATTTCCGCGAAACGCGACCGTTTCCGCAAACGTGACCGTGACTGCTATTTTTTTTCCATGGTCAATAATCTATGGTTGAATTCATTTTTTAGGGTTGTCTAATCTTAGTGCAAAGTATTTATTTATTTTAGTATGATCCTGCTCTTTTAAGCACCTGTGGACTGTGGACTGTGGACTGTGGACTGTGGACTGTGGCTGTGGTTTTCTTCTTTTCTTATTGAAAATTTCAAAGAAGCCCTCCATTAATATCAAGGTACTATCACTTTGCATATATGCCCACATATGTGCAAGTGCAAAGTATGTATTTATTTTCTTTGTGTTTGGGGTTGTTTATAAAGTCAAATATCAATTGCATGTTTTTCAAGTTCCAACCATAGGGTATATATATGAAATTTAATGTTTTCAATCATGATATACTTATTTTACTATTGATTAAAACTTACCCTTTTGTGTGTGCTTTTCGTCATATATATATATATATATATATATATATATATATATATATATATATATAAATCTTCAATTGTTTCTTTCTTCTTCCCGACTGCGATGCCATGTATTCTTCCAACATAGAAATCCAACATAGAAAGCCGCATTACCATATATCATGTAATTTCTCATTTTGCATTAATCTACATTTCATCCTTTTGTTACGTTGTCTATAATATAATAGCTTAGTTCATTGACATAGGGAGCTGTTACTGCCTCAAATCCAATAATGCTCCTAATTTGTATGTATTGTTGGAGGGTTTGATCCGGAAAGTAAGAAAGCATTAGAAATCCAATAAGAGTTACTTGGATTGTGCCAAGAAACCACTATATTTTGTTCTTTTTTGGGAGCAGACTTGTTATATCCCTTTCCTGAAATCAAATTTTAATGTATTATTTGGTGTAATATTTTGTTGCTAGGGCACCGTTAGAATCATGACAAGGGATCTTATTCTATAACTTTTGCTGCAAACTTTACATACTCGATCTTGGCTGATGGTTACAGATGTGGAACTGTGGCACTCCATGAAATCAGGAAGTATGAAGAGCACAGAGTTGCTCATTATGAAGCTGCAATTCTAGAGGTTTTAGATCAATTAAGTTAGTTTATGTAGTTTTTTTTTGTTTTTTTTTAAAATTATTTAGTTTATTTTGTATAGCTTTTGGATGAATATATAAGTTAGTTTATGTTTTTTTTTTTTTTTTTGTATTTTAACATCATAGTATTTTTTTTGTATTAATGATAAAAATTTAAATAATTAATGCATATAAAATAATTTGTCTCTTATTTAATGTTTTTTTTTTTTGTATTTCAATTACGTTGGCTGCGCAGCCAGCATAATTTTTTTTTAATAAAAAGTCTTACTATCTGCTCCTCTATTCTTAAAATCGAGGAGCAGATAGTGTATTATCTGCTTCGATATTTCTAAAATAGAGGAGCATATATTGTATTATCTGCTCCGCAATTACCAAAATGGCGGAGCAGATAATACATGGCTAACTGCTCCAGTCAATGCTGCTCCGGGGCAATAGCGGAGCAGATAGTGCCTAAAATAGCGGAGCATATAGGGTTTTTTCCACTAGTGTAATCACTATCCCAATACCGCGGTTAGGATAGGGGCAACGTCTTAACCCAAGTCTTAGAATCTTACTCTAAGGTTAGGATAGTAGACATCAAGAACATATATTATAACTTAATTCATCACTTCAAGATTCAAGAATCACATACTACTCAACAAGATCATCAAGAATCATCATCATATTCAATAACAAAGTACACGCATATCATCATTAAAATCCCTCAACAATTCCATCAATTCTATGTACTGAAAGTTTATGAAAATTGAACATGAACATAATTAGACATGAAGTATCATATCCAATCATAAAATTCATAGAAACAAGGCAAGACCATCATAAAAACAACTTCCCAAGCAGCCCATAAATTCACACATGACAAGTTAATTTCATCAATTTTCGGTCTAATTTAATCATCTAATCCACCCTATGAACATAGTATGCAAACTAGGATGAAAAAGTATGTTACCTTAACATACTTGAGTGCTAAAACCAACCAAAAAGACGCTGCCCATAAACGATTCCACACGGCTGCACCACCACACGAACATGGTGCACCACCACGAACAACACGGCCACCTCACGAACACGGCCGAATTAGCACGGCTGGCCACCAACACGGCTTCAACCCCACGGACCAAACTCAACACGTAGCAACCCGGAACCTAACCTAAACTAATGATCTTGATCACAAATGATGAAGATAAGTGGGTGTTCAATCACTTAAAGATCAATGGGATATGAATCTTTAAGTTTTGGGATAAAAGGTTGATGAAGAATTTGTGGATGATTAGGGGCCAAAAATGGCGTGTGGAATGATGGCAAATGGAGGGAGTGTGTTTAGTTTTGATTTGTGAGCAAAGGATAACTAAATGAGCAAATGAGGATTTAGATGGCAAAAATGATCATTAAGCCTTACTAATACTTCTATTTATAGAAGTTAGTTAAGGTGCGAACACATAGCAAGTGGCAAACATGGCATACAAAGAGGGGAGCCGGCTATGGCTTATTAAAATGGGCTAAATGATCACTTGGGCCATTTGCACTTAAGCATGACTAATCATGTTTAAATTCGCACTTGGTCCAAAACTTAATTAATTAATTAGAAAATTAAAATAAAAATTCTAATTAATTAAAATAAAATAAAATAAATAATAAAACAATTAATCATCAAATAAAACAATCATAATCAATCAATAAAACAGAAATAAATAGTCCAAATAAATTTAAATCATAAATAAATTAACATAAATACTAACAAATAAACAAAGCAGAAAAATACCAAATGATGATGATGATGTTGACCGAGAGGTGGGAGTCCCGAGAGGGAGCGTCGATCAAAGAGAAGGGCTGATCCTTCCTCCACCAATCCTCATGCCGAGTCTCAGCCTGATCCTCCTATGTCGTAATTTTGTATATTGTTGTTGATGGATATTGTAACTGTCTTTTTGTAATTAAGACTTAGTTGAGGGTTGTATGCCTTCTTTTTGTAATTATGACTTTATTAGCTGATCAATGTAATGCTTATTGCTAACATTCTGAGTACATGTTTTTATAGGTAGCACTTTAATAAAATATGTAATTTTTACACTGCCAGTTGCTTACATATTCTATGCCCCTAATTACATGTTTTGTGGAAAACTTAAAGTTACTAGAAGGCAATTAGATGTAGAACTTTTTCAGGCTATCTGTGTTCCATGGCCAAGTTAGTGACCGACCTTCCTCGTCTTGTAGCCTGTAGGACCCTGGCCTGATAACCTCTTCCACTTGGTACGGTCCTTCCCAATTTGGTGTCAGCTTGCCTTCAGTGGGTCTTCTTCCAGTGGCCTCAAATTTCCTGAGTACCTAATCACCTTTTTCAATTGGCCGAGGGGCCACTCTCTTGTTGAAGTACCGATTTATCTTTTGTTTGTAGGTGATGGATCTGAGTAGGGCATCATTCCTTGTTTTGGGAAGAAGGTCGAGTTCTACCTTCCTCTTTTCTTCATTTTCCTTGTACTCGTAGTAGGAGATCCTTGGTGAAGGTATCCCTACTTCCACTGGAAGGATGGCTTCGCTGCCATAAACTAAGGAAAATGGAGTATGTCTTGTTGTTTCCTTAGTAGTTGTCCGAGCTGACCAGAGAACCCCTGGGAGTTCTTCGATCCATGAAACTTTGGCCCCTTCAAGCTGGGTCTTGATTCCTTTTAGTATGATCTTGTTGGTAGCCTCGGCTTGGCCATTCATCCGGGGACGGGCCATTGACATAAACCTTGTTTGGATGCCGAATTCAGAATAATATTCCCAAGTGGGTCCACTGTTAAATTGTCGACCGTTATCCGAAATAATCATTCGGTCAATGCCAAACCGAGTGATGATGTTTTTCCATATGAACTGCCTGACCTGCCTATCGGTGATACTTGCAAGTGCTTCAGCCTCGATCCACTTAGTGAAGTAGTCTATGGCCACCAAGAAAAACTTTTTCTGGGCTACCGCTGGAGGGAAAGGGCCGAGTATGTCCATACCCCACTTGTCAAAAGGTAGTGTAGGTGTAATGGTTTCCAAATCTTGCGAGGGCCTTCTGGGTATATCCCCGTGTAACTAACACTGCTTAGATTTTTGGACGAGGGCCATGGCGTCCATTTTTATGGACGACCAGTAGTATCCTGTCCTGAGTCCCTTGCTTGCAATGGTACGTGCTCCCTGATGGCTACCGCATACCCCTCCATGTATCTCTTGAAAGGTTCTATTTCCTTCCTCAGGGGTGACACATTTTAGCAGTGGATGAGTGTAGGATAGCTTGCACAATTATTGATCGTACCAGAGGTAGTCCTGACTGAGGGCCTTGACTTGAGCTTGCTCCCTTTCCCCTGAGGTAGCTGATGGTCCCTTAGGTAAGAGATGATCATGGTTCTCCAGTCGGCCTGTTGAGCCACGGTGTTGACGCTGAGTTCA
This sequence comes from Salicornia ramosissima, assembly GCA_951394345.1. Taxonomy (NCBI): domain Eukaryota; kingdom Viridiplantae; phylum Streptophyta; class Magnoliopsida; order Caryophyllales; family Amaranthaceae; genus Salicornia; species Salicornia ramosissima. The sequence continues at coordinate 32,692,807 of OX596237.1, forward strand.
TTGATGCTGGGCTCAGGCACTACCTCCCAGGTAATAATCCGAGGGTGTGTTCCTTCAGCTGAGCTGGCAAGTGTAGCAAGGGCGTCTACCTACGTGTTTTCTTACCTGGGGTTCTGGTCGAGGGTGAAGTGCTCGAATTGAGCTATGAGCGTCTTACACTTTTGCAAATACATCTTCATAGCATCTTCCTTCGCCTCTTACTCCCCAGATATTTGTACGACCACTAGTTGAGAATTCGAGACTACTTTTAGTGAAGTAGCTCCAGCGGCTTGGCATAGCCTCATCCCAAAGATGAGTGCTTCATACTCGGATTCATTGTTGGATGATGTGAACCCGAATCTCACGGCGTACTCAATCCGTTCGCCCGTGCTTGTTTTGATGAGCAGACCGGCTCCACTGCCTCCCTTAGTGGCTGAGCCATCGATATACAACTCCCATGGCTGACCATTGTCCTGAGTGGACGGTCTATTTGTGCATTCTACAATGAAGTCAGCCAAAGCCTTAGTTTTGATGGCTCGGCGAGGCTCATATTGTAGGCCAAAACCTGAGAGCTCATTTTCCCAATCTGACATCCTAGTGGAGTTGTTCCGTCCTTTGATTGCCTTCTGGAAAGGTTGTCCGGTTAGGACTTTGATTTGACGAGCCTAAAAGTATGGCTTCAATTTCCTTCTAGCCATGACTAAAGCAAAGACCATTTTCTAGATCTGAGTGTACTTTGATTCTGCACCTTGGTATGCATGGCTGATGAAGTAGACCAGGTATTGAACATGTTCTCTCTCGGCTACTAAAACTGCGCTGAGTGCGTAGTTAGAGATAGCTAGATAGATGAATAGTACTTCTCCTGGTAAAGGAGAGACTAGCTTTGGAATCTGAAAGAGATGTTCCTTTAGCCTCTGAAAGGCTTCTTCTGCCTCATCATTTCAGCTGCATGTTGCTCTTTTCAATGCTTGAAAGAAGGGCAAGCTCTTATCGGTTGACCGAGATAGGAAGCGGCCGAGTGCTGCAATGCAACCAGTCAATCTTTATACTTCCTTAACTGTCCTTGGCGACTGCATGTCCTTGATGGCCTTGATTTTATCAGGATTGGCCTCCATACCTCTTTCGTCTACCAAATATCCAAGGCATTTTCCTCCTTTGACCCCAAAGACACATTCCTTGGGGTTTAACTTCATACTGAACTTACTGAGTGTTTCCAAAGTTTCCCTCATGTCATGGACATGATCTGAGGCGAGCTTACTTTTGATGATCATGTCGTCTACGTATACTTCAACGTTTTTCCCAATCTGTTTTTCAAAGACCTTGTTGACCAAACGTTGGTATGTGGCTCCGGCATTCTTCAGGATGAATGGCATGACATTTTAGCAGTAGACCCCTTGGTTTGTGATGAATGATGTGTGTGGTTGGTCTTTTTCTACTAAGGGGATTTGATGATATCCTGCATTGGCATCCATGAAGCTGAATAGAGCATGTTCGCCGTTGAATCAACGAGCTTGTCGATCTTTGGCAAAGGATAATCATCCTTGGGGCAAGCCTTGTTGAGATTGGTGAAGTCCACAAACATCCACCAAGTTTTGTTAGGCTTTTTGACCAGAACCACGTTAGCAAGCCCATTAGTGTATTTACATTCCCGGATGAATCCAGCTTCTAGTAATTTTTCGACCTCGGCGGCTGCGGCCAATGTTTTTTTTTTGGCCTTGGTGTCTAAGCTTCTGCTTGACAGGTTTGTATCCCTCCTTGATGTTCAGCTCATGTTGCATTACCGAGAGTTTAATGCCAGGCATTTCCTTGACTGAGAAGGCAAATACGTCTCGGTATTCTCTGAGTACTGAGACTATTTCTTCTCTTTGTTTGTGGTCGAGGGTTCTTCCTACCCTGACTGTCTCTCCTTCATGCCCGATGATTACCTCTTCATTCTCCTCTGCTGGTTGTGGTCGGGAGTAACATTTGGGAGAGTCCGTGACAAACATTTCTTTTTCTGAGATATTGTCATTTGCCCCAGTCATGGTTGGCTCCTTTCGTTTTTCTCCGACCAGTTGGCTCGGTTTTTTGAAGCTGTTGACATAGCATTCCCGAGCTGAGTGTTGATCTCCATACAGTCTTCCGACGGATCCAGTGTCCGTCTCGTATTGCAAAAGCAGCTGATAAGTGGATATGGCCGCCTTCACTCGGTTGAGAAAGGGCCTTTCGAGGATGACATTGTATGGTAGAGACACGTCTGCTACTATGAAATCCATCATCAGGTTCCTTCCTTCGTCCCTCAGTCCAATCCGGACTGGGAGCTTGATCATTCCTTTGGAGTCGGTAGTCTACCCACCTAATCCAACCAAGGGAAAATGGACTCGTGTTAATTTAGTAGTCGGAATGCCTAATTTGGTCAGGCAGCCGAGTGTGATGATGTCGAATGAGCTACCACAATCAATGAGCACTCTTTTGACTAAAGAGTTGGCAATCTTTACCTCGACCACTAGAGGGTCGTCATGTGGGAACTGAGCTGAAGGAACCGTAGTCTGATCGAAGACCATGGTTGGAAATGATTGTTGCTCCTTGACAACCATCACAGGGAATCTGAGCTGCCGAGCATGTGACTTCCGTGCTTTGTTGCTACTTCCTCCGAAGGCGATGCCTCCTGCAATGACACACACCATATCCTGAGTGTCACTTCTCTTGGATTTCTTTGTCTTTTCTTCTGAGTCATTTTGCAAGTAGCGATTGATCTTTCCTTCGTCGGCTAGCTGATCTAATGTCTTCTTCAACTCACGGCATTCCAAAGTACTGTGGCCACATTCCCTGTGGTACTCGCACCATTTTTTCTTATCCCTCCGAGTGCTGGAGGTCTTCATTGGACTAGGCTTTGGGAAGTTTGTCTTCCCCTTCATCTCAAGGAATATCTCACGTCTAGAAGTATTGAATCGTGAGTCATCCCTTGGGCCTTTATCTTTTGTGCCTGAGTCAGGTTTACCTTTCGGGATTTCCTTCCGTTTCTCTTTCTTAGAGCCCTCCTTCGGATGGTTGATGTCGGACGCATTGATGTACTTCTGTACTCGATCCATGGCCTCATAGAAGGTAGAGACTTCGTCATTGAGGATGTCGAATCTGAGTCGACTGGGACGAAGCCCTGGCATTAGTGCCGCAAATGCCGTAGAGTACTTCAGATTAGGAATCTATAACGACTCAGAGTTGAACCTTTTGATGTACTCGGCCAACCCTTCGCCTGCTCATTGTTTACAAGACATAAGGTGAATGCTTGTCCTCTTGTGTTTCTTGGCTTCCATGAAGTGCTGAGTGAATAATGACTCTAAGACTGAGAAGATAGTGATGATGCCCGAGGGAAAGTTTTTGAACCAGCTGAGTATGTTCCTTTGAGGGTAGTTGGTAAGAATTTGCACCACGCCGCTTCGTACCCGGTTTGTACCGCCATGCGGGCTTTTTAAGCTGCCAGTTGGTCAGTGGGGTCAGTAGTCCTTTGGAAGGACTCAATTGGAGGCACCTTGACTTTACTCAGGTCAGATACCTCAACGATCTCCCGACTGAAAGGGGTTTGTCAAGAGAGAACTACCGAAGGATCTGTCCAAGGAACATTCCTTCGAGAGGTACCAACCTCATCCCGAGTGGTCGTGTTTACCCGTTGGTCGCGAGAGGACCCGTAAAGGGAGCGCCCTCAGATCCTTTGTTCGGGGGACTGGCCTTTTCCAAGACGATCTCAGTACCTTTGGTTATCCCGCTGAGCACTGTTGGGCAGGAGCTCCCTTCTTTGCTCTATTATCCGCCGAGCGTCTTGATGACGTCTCATGTCTATGACCTCCCGAGCGTCCATAGATCCGTTATGAAGCCCCTCTAATTTCTGACCGAGTGGGTAACACAAGGCGATCATTCTTTGGCTCAGTCAACCTCTCCCAGCAGGATGGCCGAGTGTCAGGTAATTGGGACTTTTCAGTCTTCTTTCCACGGAAATCTCTAGATTCTTCTAAGTTGATTATGGGCCGCGGCTCAGCACTCCTTATGACGTGGAGTGTGACTTTGGGCCGTTCGTGCTGAGTGGCTTCGGCGGGTCCCTACTGGCGATGGACGAGAAGGTTCGCCTCTCTGCCTGACTCTTGGTCTTTCCATTGGAGCTTGTCCCTTGGATGGAGCCTTGCTCTTTGATGGGGCTGAGGGCAAGGTCTCATCAGTTGGTGTGTATGAGCATATGACAGCCGAGTGACGACCTGGTCAAGGTCCCTTTGCGTGACTAGATGTTGTTCAGGAATATTTTGAGTGGGCACTCTTGGTTCGCATTCTACTTCTCTCTCGGGCTCGGCTTTTGAGCCTCGTGAGTTTTATTAGATGGGAGATGTGCCTGCCGCCCCGGCGCGTTCCTGGTCATTTGTTTGAAGATGACCGGGGGAAGTGCCTGAGCGACGAGCAGCGTGAGATCTGGTGTTGGCCATTGAGTATTGACTGACCGATATGCTATCTCCGCACAGACCGCGCCAATCTGTTTCCGTTTTCAGGAAACTAAGATACAAAGAGGTAAAGTAAGATGAATAGGGGAGAGCCTCTGTGTATGTTGACTAGACCTCAGGATGATGAGTGGGCTGAGTGATGGATGAGTCCGGACTTGATGCTGGCTGAACTCCCTCGAACGGGCTTGGGCCTGGCTGAGTGAGTCCTGCATAATGAACAAGAGGTGACTTACCCGGGGGTGGACCCAGGAATTCCCCTCCGATGCTTAAGTCAGCTAAGTATTTAATGTGGAAAAGTAGAGAGAGAGAGAGAGAATGTGATGACCTGACTCGCTTAAACCGGCGCGGAAGAAACCGACGAGTCAAGTTGTCAATCCTAACATACTAACATGCTTAAAAATTAAACTGAAACCTCAAATTAATATATACTAAATCCAAAAGTATAACACCCACAGGATTGTACAAAACTAAACCCAAATATTATTACTACTAAAAACAGTATTAAATCCAAAACAATGTCAGAGTTAGAAAATACGAAATGCAACTACGATAGTCCAAACTAGAATCGTAAAACATCCTAAACAAGTAAAAATAACTTCGGTACTCGCCCAACCCAAAGATAAGCAAGAACCTCCTCATCAGAGTTACCTGAAAATAAACAACAGTCCACCGTCAGTGGCGAGTAACATAACTGCCCCACCCTAACGGGGATACACATGACCATAGCATAAATCAAACAATCAAGTCAGACACTCAATCATACCATCATGTGACATACATAACATAACCATAACGATAATGACACCATACCAGTGGACAACAATATTAACTTGACTAACTTCAGTTATTATCTTAACATTACTTAATCTTTGGCGCAATCATTTACATATTAGACCGGACTATGCACGTACGAACGCATCTTACGCGAACGAACTTTCTACTATGCCAGGATTGAAAATCTTACTCCCAACCCCATGAAACCCATCTTACGGGAAATCCATATCAAGAGACGACATAGTTGGATCTCTAACTATCCCAATATCGCGGATAGGATAGGGGCAACGTCTTAACTCAATTCTTAGAATCTTACTCTAAGATTAGGCGTCTAATAGTAAAATCAAGATATTCTTTAATCTTTTATTTACATTCTTAGTTAATCTTAAGTTTTATCTTACGCATTGACTTAAGACTAACATGTAAACCATCAATCTTTGAACCTCATAAATCATTCTTTATACTTTCTTTATCTTTTCTTTGAACCTCTTTCAACTTTCTTTAATCTTAACTAACTTTCTTTAATCAAGACTTGACCAAGAACTGGTCATGACTCATAAAGAACTCAACAAGATTCATAAAGAACTCAACAAGATTCATAAATAACTCAACAAGATTCATAAAGAACTCAACAAGATTCCTAAAGAACTCAACAAGATTCATATAGAAATCATAAGGAACTCATCCTCACAATCATCAAAATCACGCAAGTCATCAACAAAGTTCAACATCAATTTCATCAACTTATATGCATCAAAACTTCATGAAACTTGAACATGATCATCAATAAACATGAAATTATCATATGAAATCATAATGTACATTGAATCATGGCAAGATCATCATAAAACAACCACCCAAAATCAGCCCAAGTTCACGCATAAACAAAAGGTCATATTCATCAATTTCGGTCTAATCTAATCATCTAATCTACCCTATGAATCATAGTATACCAACTAGGATTAGGATAACATGTTACTTTATCGAAGATTAAACATAAATATACACAAAAATTGCTGCCCGGAAACTAATCCACACGGCCCAGATTAGACGGCCCAACCGTGCTGCACACGAACCCACCAAACGTGACCACCGTGCACCACCACGTCCTCACACGAGTACCACTGTGCACCACCACGTCTTCACACGAGCACCACCACTCGAACCCACGTATAACCCACACGAACCAAGCCCAGAAACCGAACCCGAACTAGACCAAGGCAATGAAGGCTAATGTGTTTTTAGTCACTTAAAGATCAATAGATGTTGAATGTTTAAGTTTAGGTTTTGGAATGAAGATGAACAAATGATGTATGATGGGAGGCCAAAAATGGCGTGTGGACAAGAGTGAATGGAGAGAATTTGGTTTTTAATTGTGGCTAAGGTGATTAAATGCGCAAAATGATCCCATGCCTTACTAACAACTTATATTTATAGAAGTTAGTTAAGTGTGAACATGAGGCAAGTGGTAAAATCATGCCACATAACAAGGGAAAACCGGCCATGGCTCAGGAAATGGGGGGGCCATTTGCACTAAATCATGACTAATCATGAGCAAATTCGCACTTGGCCCAAAACTAAATTAATTAATTAGAAAATTAAATAATAAAATTCTAATTAATTAAATAATAATAAAATAAATAATAAACAATAAATAATCAAATAAAACAAATCAAATCAAGCAAATAATCAATAAATAATAGTCCAAATAAATTCGGACTATACATAAAATCACATAAATAAACAAATAAATCGACGACAGAAATACCGATAAATTTGGGTCGTTATAGAGAATCCCCCTTTAAGAAAGATGGTTGTCATTGGGAATGGTGTTTACCCCAAAAAGCTCTTTTGAGGAAGTTGTTGGAAAAAGGGAAAAAAAGAGAAGCCCCCCCCCCCCTCTCACCTGCCATAAATTGGGGTATTTATAGGTGAGGTATTTTGGGGGCTGATTAACAGGTATTTGGGGGGCTGTTAAGCAGCTGAGAGAGGGGGATTTGTGACACGTGTCTTCGAATGTCCAGATGGCGACCTATCCAAAGGGTGTTTAAGGAGATAATGAGAATTCTGTTGGTATTTTGGTCATTGTGACTTTTACTGGGCTCAGGGCCCAAACACCCCCTTAAACCCCAAATTTGTGACACCCTCAAGTCACACTCGAATGTATGGTTAGTCTTTCTTTTCCCCTTTCCTTCTCTTTCTCCCTTTCCCCCCTTTGTGGATGCTGCCCACCGTGGGCCACCTCCGGCGCCACCCAGCCGCTGCACCTGAGGTCGGCCACCCTGCTCCTCCCTCTTCCTATCTTACTCTTTCTCTATCACAAGGTTAGGGTTTTGAAAGAAGATATTTTCTGAAAATTGTTGTTCTTGTTCTCTTGCTGCTGTCGCTGCTGTTCGTCGCCGCTGCCGGCACGCCACCAATTTTGGCGGTTCTGTGGTGGTGGTTGTGTTGTTCTCTTGGTATCTCTATATACCCCTAAGATACCCACACTCTTCACCTTACCTCTTTGATTTTAGGATTTGATTAGAGTATTTTATTTAGGATTTTTATTGGAGTCTTATCTGATTTTTCTTTATTATTTTTAAGTGTCATGGTGCATTTTAGCTACCCTGATTACAGGTAGGAAGCCGAGAGTTGCAGGTTATAAGCCTAGGACATGTCGGGAGTAGCAGGAGCATAAGCAGGAACAGATACATAAGACGAATTGTGCTAGGTATCGGGTTCATAAGCAGGAACATGAGCTAGATCAAGTACATAAGCTGAGCATAAGCTGGAACATAAGTTGGATTAGGTTCGTAAGCTGAACAGCAAGCAGAACAGTAAGTGGATCAGCAGGCGCCTATAATGTTCAAAGTATATTCCAGAAGTTATGTAAGGTCAAAGAGTCCAAGAGATAGTTCCTAATATCAAGGAAGCCCTTATTCAACAAGGAATAAGTCAAAAGTCACCCCCATGTTCCCAAAAATAAGGAATGAGTCATTCAAATGAAGATGTAAGCGGTTGGAGGAATATAAGCAACAAACTCTTACATTTCAGCCACAAACTCCTACATTTCAACAAACTCCTACATTTTGGGAACAATTTTCCCGGATCTTTTCTCTTGTTTTCCACGCATTTTAGGCTTAGTTCTCTATGTTTTAAGCCTTTTTAGCTTAGTTTTGGTTTATTTAGAGTTTTCGTTGAATAATGTCGTTTTATAGTTGTTTTTCGTCAATAATTGAGCTATTTTTTTTTCTTATGCCTTTTGTTCTTTAATGTAGGTGTTTTGCGGGTTTCCAAGCGATTCTGGAAAGCCGTCAAGGGTCGTGAGAGGTCCCAATAATCTTAGAGAAGCATGCCGCAAAGCCAAGACCACAAGACAAGGCAAAGTACCCCAAAAGGGCATTTTTGTAATTTTTAAGGCTTGTCGGGCCCGAGGCCAGATGTCTCGGGAGGCGTCCCGACCCGTCTCGAGAAACTCGAGAAAAGTTGGAAGTATTTGGGTCAAGTCATGGTCGTGGACAGAGGTATAGACGCGCCCACGACAAATGAAAGCGAACCGCGACAGCCAACAAAAAATCAACTCCAACGCCTAGCTCAAGCCCTCACTCGCGGCCGCGCCACCTCCCACGTCGCGCCCGCGCCACCAGCTTCGCACCCGCGTTGGCCTCCCCGCGCGTCCGCCACAGAGCAGCCTCCTGCTGCTCTATTTTCTCGGCTTGTTCGTGGCTGCTCTTGCTGTTTTAATGAGGCTCGTGCCTCTTCTTGTGCTTAACCCGTTGCTTCCCCCTCTTGTATATGTATATTCTAAGGTCCCTAAGCATAAAAACAACACTTTAGATTAGATTTAAGTCCAAAAAATCAGATTTGTTTAGGGTTTGAGGAGAGAGAAACCATCTCTTCCTTTTCCCATGGTTAGGGTTTATGCTTAGTTGTTTGTTTCATAGTTTTAGGTGTAGATTTAGCTCTAGATTTAAATGGTTTGTTGAAGATGATGAATGAAATTGAAGGTTTTTTCAAGTGACATGGCCATTCCAACGCATTTGTACATCAAATTTCAATAAGTTCTCTATTCCTTATCTTTGCTTGTTCTTGCTATTTTCTATGCTTTCAATCTTGTTTTTTCATGTTTTTCAAGTAGAATAGTGTTTAAATTATGCAATTTAAAGTTTTCTTGGTTTATTTTCTTGCTTATTGGTAGATTTAGTGTTTAGTTTCATGTTTTTGTGCTTGTTTATTAATATAATGCTCTTGTTCATGTTTAGTAAGTAGTTAATTTATAGAGTTTGAAGGTGATGGGTTCATGACTTGAATTTGGGGGTTTTCATCTAGTTTTTTGTTGAATTTTGTGTTCATGCTTGGTTAATGTTGGTGTCAATGAGCTTAGAGATTAGCTAAAGGCCATAGTTAATTTCTTGGTATTTTCGAAGTATAATAGGGCTTTGTCTATGAGTTAATTATGCTTTGATTTTCATTACCCAATGTTGCTAGTGAGACCATTATAACGGGAGTCGGTGGTCGAGCTAGGAATCCACTTTAGGTACGTTGTTAGTGAGACTATTACAACGGGAGTCAGAAGTCGAACTAGGAATTTACTTTTAGTGAAACCTTGGTATAATTGTGATCATTGAATGTAATGATAACGTCCATTCGGTAGAAGTCGTTATTGTTATATTCATGCGTCAACTCCTAAATCACTCACTACGCCAAATATGGGATTTTATAGCGCTTCTTTAATAGCGATTTAAAGAGAACCGCTATTAAAATAAGTCAAATTGACCTTTTATAGCGGTTATTTAAGAAACGCTATTAAAAGTGTGGTGTAATTGTGCATCACTTAAACCCTACCCACCACATATATTTACGCCGCCTCATAAACAATTCTTTCTATAACCTTCCTCTTCTCAAACCCAATACCCACACCTCCATCCTTCCTCTGAAACAAAAATGCCCAAATCAATTAGATGCTTCTAGACCAACGCATCAGTGCATGTGTATCAAGTACATTAATTGTTGAAATAACAATCAATAATCATATTCTAAATATTGCAATGCTTTTGATTATTTTGCACGGTCCACATACAGCTCCAGTGGGCTCTGATTTACCGACAAAAGCCACCGCCACTCATCCATCCTCGCCGCTATTTCTTATTCGCCCGTTTCTGCCGACGGCCTTGAGCGATTGAACTTGAGTGCTGTGGTCAGATTATTATATGTATTTTTCCCTTTCAATATTTGATTTTTGGATTTTTAATTTTTTTGTTTTTTTGTAATTTTTCATGAAATTACGTTGAGGTATGATTCTCTAATTAATTCATTAGATGTATTTTCTTAAGTTTTAAATTAGGTGAGTCAACTAAAATTTATTGTTGATTTTTTCTGTATGATTATCATATACTAATTGTTACTAATTCATACGATAATTTTTAAAACCAGATTGAAGAAATCGAGGCATAAATTAAGTCATCAAGTGGTGTGATTTGTAGGTTGATGTTGTTTTTCAAATTTTTTAGCGATTTTTTTAATTCTTGAGTACTTTTCGTTGTTGTAAGAAATTTTATACACTGGGCATTTCAATGTGTAAAATTCAATATGTATTTTTTCCAATTGCATGTGCTATTTTATTGTCTAGCCTGCAAATCTGGAATGTAAAGGGAATATTAATTTTTTTTAAACAAAAGAAGCACCTTTAATAACGGTTATTATCGAACCGCTATAAAAGGTTATATGTTTAATAGCGGTTTTATAACCGCTGTTAAAGGGGGCATATGCTTTTAATAGCGTCGCGAACAAACCGCTATTAAAAAGGCTTTATAAACCGCTATTAAACATCATTTTTGGCGTAGTGACTCCGGGAGGAGGTTTAGGTACATTAGAGAACTCGGATCCGACAACCCTAGAACTTAGTTTATTATTTTTCGCATTTATTTTATGCAATAGTTTAAGCTTCAATTTGAAACCACAAATCCAAGTTTCTCAATCGACCTAAATCGCACAACACGATTCACGACTTGTTTCCCGTGTTCGACACTCCCTGTAACAACCCCATCCTTGTAGACAGAGAATTTCAGCGGAAGATAGAACATTGGACGGGAGTGCCACTAAATTCTAAGTCCGACAAAGTAATGATCAAAGACCACTATGAAAGAAACTTCTAAGGAAAGCCTGAATCAACTAATAAACTTGTTAAATTGATAATTGTAGGAAATAAAACCATAAAGAAGTATACAAGTCCAACTACAGTAATCCAAACAGTCCAAAGGTTTAAACTTAGAGGTACATCCACATAACTCTAGAAATTAACTTAAATAGAAAATTATTAATTTAAAAGTCTTCCTTAAACTAGTTGCGTTATAGAAATCCAGGGTGGCTAGAACAACGGGAAGGACCCTAACTTCGAGACTCACACACCCAGCCCAAACAGTTATAATTCTGCAGTCATTCAGCATCTGAAAAAAAATGATAACAACTCCACGGTCAGTGGCGAGTAAGTAACAGTTCTCCCCAACATAGCAAACACAAGCTTAGAACCATAGATCAGGCAACCAAATTAATATCATCAAGCAGCAACATACAACAACACTAATTAATTTAAGATAACTATTTACTTACAATAATTACGTCCATAGTCCTCTTACAAAATCTGTTACATTCAACACAAATGCCACAACCAACATAGACATAAACCATAACGTGAGATAATTAGCAATACTTAAGAAGACGACTAAACCACAACTAGAACCCAATTCACAAACAAGCTATATGAGTAAAATTACTTCCATCTACCCAACTTAAAACACATTATCGGAGAAGAAACGAACACTAATGGTAAAAGTAGATGCCCAAAATATGGACTTACACTACTGACCCTAAGATACTATAAGTAGATGCTCAAAATATGGACTTATACTACCAACCCCAAGATACGTTACGTAGATGCCCAAAATATGGACTTACACTACCAACACTAAGATACGTTAAGTAGATGCCCAAAATATGGACTTGCACTACCAACACTAAGATACGTTAAGTAGATGCCCAAAATATGGACTTACACTACCAACGATCAACACACAGTTGATGTGTCTAAGAATGGCCAAACTCCCGGTGCTGGATGGATGCCCAAAATATGGATTTACACCTCCAGTACTCCCGGACGACAACAATTAACCCAGGTAAATATTGTTCTTGGTCCACGTAGTCCAAGGAACAAAAACTGATCTGACCATTGAATCCCGCAGCCCAATGGCTCAAACTAACAATCAAAGGTAACTCTGACATGGTCATAAACTACAGACGACAAATTATATCGTTGCTAATAACAACATTCTTACCCAACACTCGTCACACATCCATACTTAGTCCAAAATAAATTCCAAGAATATTAATTTAATTACCCCAAGAAGAATATGCGTCTAAAACTTTCGCAAGAGTAATTACCAAAATGCCATTCGACCAAATTTACACCCAAACAACTCCTATTGATTAACAATCACTAAAACCATAATTAAGAGTCAAAATTCATCAACAAAACATAAATTTAAGCCCTCTAAAGTTGCTGTCCAGAATAATAAAACATGAAAATCGACTACCAAAACATGTCCGAAAATTGTTAAACTTACACAATTAATTCTATACTTCACCAAGGACATAACCAAACATATTACAAGCCTAACATAAAATTAAAAACATGCTAAACACTCCCTTAAGTAACACGGCCAACAGCTTCAACATTTCAGAAATATTTACAAAAATTCTCTCAAATTACACAATAATTCAATTAATTCTAAGTTCAACAATTTTTACAACTAGTCATAAACAACACCTAAAATTATGAAAATTCAACCATAAATTCCAGTATAATCAAGGATTAAATACATGAGGATATCACTAAAAATTTGGGCAGCAATTCGCCCCTTTTTAGGATTAAAATAATTTACCGAAATAATTCACAAAAATTATTCTACAACAAATTACTTGATAGATTATTAACACAAATTAAAACTCATAATTTTATACCCAAAAATCATGAAAAATCAGCCTAGAAAGGCCACATAACCACACGAAAATTGCATGCAACAATATCACAAAATAATTCTCTAAACAATTACCATAATTAATTAATTAAATATGCAATTTCAAATAATTATCCTATGAGATTCATACATTAAAATAGCGTAAAAACAACTCTAATATATGCCAAAATACATGAAAAATCAGAATTAAAAACAAGTAGAAACATGCATGCAAAAACCGATTTTAAGGCTAGTTAAAATATAATTTGTTCTAGTTTGTTTTATTAATCTTCCTTACATATTTTAAACCCAAATTCTATCATCCTAAACTATGTGATTACTAGATTAGAGATAGTGTTAGTTACCTTGAAAAATTAGAGAAAAGTAGTGCACAAAACTAGTCCAATTAATGTTCCAAGATCACCAAAATATGCCCAACACTTAGCCAAATTTTGGGAAGAAGTTTTTGTGAGTTATGGGGATCAAGAGGGGTGTACAAAACTGAAAAAAAGACAACCCCCTCCTCCTTGGCCAGCCGTATAAAAGGGGAAAAAATGGCACTTGGAAGGCTTAGAGCATTTTTTTATCATGTACATGTGTCTTTGGTTGTCATGCAACCAATAAAAAAAAAAATAAAGAAGCCACATGGCTTAGCTTGGGCCGGCCATGGTGATGTACAAGCTACACATTTTGGTCGGTCCAAGTGTCCTTATAACCCGAGAACAAAAAACCGCTAATTCGGAAAAAAAATCGATACGTAATAATTCGAGTGTTCACACTAACACATAATGAAAAAAAATAATGTATTAAATACGTCAATACATTATGTATGGAAAATAATAATGAAAATATAATAAAATTTTCAAACCATATAAAATATATATATATAAATATTTTAAAGAAATGAATAAACCTAATAATAATAGTTTTTATTTTGGAAGTAAAAATAAAAGAAAGAGCATATTTATCAAATAAATAATTAATAAACATGAGAGAATGATAGAAAATTACATACACATATATAACTAAAGACACGAAATTTAGGGGTATTACACCCCCACTCATACTACAACGAGGGTTTTATTTGTTTGCTGAAAGAACCCAAAAACCTCTTCATCAAAATGGTGTCGTTGCTGGGGAACAAGGGTTGAAAAATATTGTGTAATTTTTCTTGAATGAGTTAATTTCTTTATTTTTCTTTTCTTTTGATTTTTTTTTCTTCTGATTTTTTTCCGTTCATTCCCAAAAATTTTTATAAAAAAAAACCTAAAAAGGGGTGTTTTATTTTGTTCTATTTTGGCTATTTATTTATTTAATAATAATTGCTTGCATTTTTGTCGAATTTTGGTTTCATGATGGCAAGCTTATCTATTCCTCAAATCGAAGGTAAGTCATTTTCGAAATATTTCAATAGAGTTCAAGGTATAATCCAATTTAATTGGGAAGATAATTTGTTGAATATTTGTGAGGTGATTTACATGGTTTGAATGCTTTTACTTTGTATGTTGTTGAGTCTATGCATAACGGTGAATTTCGAGCTTTTACCCTAGGAATTCTTGGAATTTTTATTGTTGGCTAGCCCAAGACACTTATGAATGGGACATGGGTACCCATTCTAGCCAAGTTCAACCCAACTTCGATTCATTTCCTCCTATTTCTCCTAATTGTAATGATGTGCACCCCAATTTTAATTCTTCACTTGATTGCACACATTACAATCAAGATTCTCATGTTTCTAGTGATGAGATTAGCTATGGCCCTTCCCTTCTTGATGAGTTTCTAAAACCTTCAAACTTTGTTCATACAAGTGTTTGTATTCCTAAAGCGATTAAGGGGTGTAATGACTTGATTGACATGTGTTTTAAGATCCTTAAATTTCTCCCACTATAAAGTGAGGGAAGGTGAGTCATCAAAGTACAAATAAGTAAATTAATAAAGAGACTTGGGATATTAGAATCTTGCTTAGAGGATAAGATGGATGATTTTTGATTTATGGTTGATTGTGAGGGTGGTTATGGCAAGGATGACCCGAGCTCTTCTTTGAGGAATCCGATTCAAGAAGAGGTGGATGTCGCTCAAAAGGATCATGATGATTCCTTTCAACTAGTTTTTACATCTCCCTCTCCTCTTGAGCCGACCACTCCATCCTTTCTTTGTTCACCTAAATCATCCAAGCCCCATGTTTCCATTGAGGAGGAAGAGGATTTGTTGCTTTTAGTTGATGAGGTTTTTGCTTTTGATGATGGCAACGATGTTGAGTATGGAGAAACTCTTACGGTTTTGAGTGATAGTGATGGTGGCGTAGCCCATTGTGACGACTCGAGTGATAGTCAGGAAGAGGAGTATTGTTTTGGATTTGAAAACCCTCTCTTTGAGATTGATGATGACACTTGCGAGTTTCTAAATCCTCTTTTTGAGAATGATGATGAAATTTGTGAGTATCAAAATTCTCTCTTTGAGAATGATCATGTTAAGCCTCCCTATTCTATTTTCATTGAGTCTCTTCCATGCCCCACCTCACATAGGGCATGTGTCCTAGTTCCTTCATCACCCGTTTCTCTTCCGCCTTATGTGTGTTGTCCACCAATTGATGAGTACCCCCTATTGAACCTCTTGACTACTATTTTGAAACCATAGCGACAAAAATGTATCGTAATGGTAGTTTTTCTTCTTTTACTTATTTTGATTTCGACTTTTCTTCTTATTTTGTTGATTTTTCTTTCTCTTTCAATTTTATTCCCCCTCCCCCACGTAAGCTGTTATTTCGGATGAACTACTACAAAAGGGGGGGGGGGTGAATTGTAGTATGGAACTTAGTAGTCAATTTTTGCGGAAATTAAAGAACATGAAAGGAAAATAAAGAGAAACGATGCAAGAGAGATTTAGCGAGAAAACTTTCCAGGGCCCAACTGGAAATAAAACCTCGACCCACTAGGGATTTCTCTAAAACACTTTACTATAGGGCAACAAATCAATTACAACCTATAATACTCTACTGGACCCGTAAGTTCCTAGATTACTTCTCTATTCTCTATATTCTAGTGTTCTTTTCCCTTTTCTTTCTCTCTCCTTTTCTCTTTCTCTTTCTCTGTTCTTTTTCTCTTTCTCTTACAAATTCCCCATTACAAGAGTTCACTCAAACTCTCTTCTCTCTTCTCAAAATACAGACTCTTGATAAAAATCAAACTCTAATACGTTGACATAAAATCTGACTGGAACTTGGAACATGATCTGGAAAATACGATAGGAACTTTGAGTGGAACCAACTCAATATGTGGACATATGATGTAACATTTTAGCTCTCCACTTTATTGAAGTCTGGCTCACCTTAGAAATGGTGATTCAAACAATATTTATAGACTTCTAAGTCGTGCTCCCCAAGAAAACCACTAAATACACCACTAAACCCACTCAAAGTACTGTCAGGAACTTGTAACTGCCCACTACGTTGCTGCCCATGTTCCAACTAAATAGCAGCCACGTCCCACTACTTGTTGACTCCTATTTTTAGGACTCCATGACTGATTTTAATAGCTATGTGAGGTATGACATAAACTTACTTGGTGAAGAGGTTAATTCATAAACTTAACACATGTCCACTACTTCACGTAAAACCCCACTTATTTGACTCCATGATTTTAGGAAACTAACAAACCCTTTTGACAACTTTTATTTTCAGAATTAAAGACCACTTAAAATTAGTATAACCACCAAATTTGACTACCAACAAACTAGTTGCAAAAACCCTATTTTCTAGCTAGTCAAAGAACCGATTTTTACCAATTTTAAAAAACAAATTCTGAAAATAAATTATTCTTGTCATCAGTAAAAGAAGCTGCCCAATTTAATCAGAAAAACCAACTTAAGCTCCTAAATTTTAGGTAACAAACGTTTACCACATATTAATTCAAAATAGTTTGTTGCAACTTCCTAAAATTAAGGACTCCATTCTCCAGCAATATTCTGAGTGTTTTACCAAATTAAATCAGTCTAAAATTATGCTATAATCATGCTAGACACGTGGACTACCATAACTGACCAAACAGACACAAGTTCCTCTAGGAACTAGACTCGTGTTCTTGTAGGAACTAGACTCAAGTTCCTTTGACAGACAGACCCAAGTTCCAATTGTAACTTAACTCGTGTTCCAGTCAGACTAATGACTCAACATATTTACAAAAGTTTTAGAAAATTAAACTCTTAATTTTCTAGTTTCTTCTCACCTTCAAGATGTTGCAACTCTGGAAATCTTGATTCTCATTTCTCTTGATTTGTTTCTTTACAGGAACTTAACTCATGCTTTATAGGAACTTTAGTTTGGCTTGCTTGCTTGATTGTGCTTCTTCAAGTCGTCTCTCTGCAAGGCTTCAACTTAGTACCTCTTTTAGTTGCATTCCCACATTTAAAATTTTCTCTTGTTTGATCTCCCTTGAATACTTGAATACTCCTTCAAATTTTCTTGGTTGATCTTATCTTTGAAGTTCTCGTTTAGAAATACTTCTCCATTTATATTCCTTCACTTGAACTTCTTTATTTAGTTGCTTCAACTCAGAAGCTTCTCTTGCTTTGTTCCAACTTAGGAACTTGTATTGCATACATCTTCAATCACAATAGGAACGTTCTTCCTTAAGACCTATGAACTTATTTATGCACATCTTAACACACATGTTAGTTAAATAATCATCATTTGTTCATTATCATCAAAACCATACTTGGCTCAACAATTTCCCCCTTTTTGATGATGACAAACAAATGATGCTTATCAGAAATTAAATAATAAATCGATGCACATTTATTCCCCCTCAATTAAGCAAGGAAAGAACAATTAAACAAGTCATGCATGTACAACAATAAGAACATACTAGAAGTTCCTTTACCACCAGGAACTCATTATCAATGAACACATTAGGAACTTGTTACTATTAGGAACATTAGATCATTAAGACTTAGATTTTGACAATAAGCATCTTGCAGATTCTTACCCCATTTTTCATTATCTAAAAGGGCATATTCTCATATAGTTTATTTTAAACAATTACATACGCATAAAGTCTTATATGTCACTCTCACCACCATTAAGGTAAAACACTTGTTTATCCTTTAAAGCCTCAAGGTCTCAGATTTTACTAGAATGCCACTACTCCACAAATTTCCAACTCACAATCCAAAGGGCAACTTCAAAACCAGTGAAGGAACTTGACAAATAAGTAAATAAAAGTCAAGCAAAAAATGGTTTTAAAGTTATATTGAAGATTTGTGAACAAAAATATTAGGCTCAAAAGATATATGGAAGAAATTATTTGAAACATTTGAGTAGAGGGAACTATGATAATAAGGTGTGTATTGTGCTCTTAGTTTAGCCTTTTAATCGAGGTTCTCAACAATCATTAGAGTTTTTCTATCCATGTACACCTCGCAATTTGCAGTCAAACGTAGCACATATTCGCCTAGACATGTATCTACCAGGTTCCCTTCACATCAACAACCAACTTTAGTAAAAGATCGAACAGATTCATCAATGGAACTTGAAAAATCTTCAACTTCATACATAAGTTCCTTTGATGTTTTGTTGTTGTTCCATCCACGTTTGTAAGTAATAATCTTCAAAACCATCAACCACTTTGTAGGAAAATAAAATTTTTACTACCCTTCATCTTTTTCATTTTTTTTTCGCTTTTTTTTTTTTTTTACTTTTTATTATTATTTTTTCTTTTCAACTTTTTTATTTTGAAGGGTGTCGTTACATGTAGATATAGTTTCCTAGAAATTCAAAAAAAAAATATAAGATTAAACTTTCTTCTCCACTTTTTAACTCCATCACCAAATATATAAATTATCTTGTTTGTTCCTTCCTCATTCCCCCTGAATTCCTTATCATTCTTTCTTTTGGAGCTTATAAGAATAGTCTCAATAAATAACTTTTTTCCAGAAGCATACACAGAAATGCAATAATATATATGCTTCTTATTTCCTCAACTCTTCAATTGACACCACACCACAAACAACATATAACATGAATTTTTGTAAAGATATTAACTAGCTCAAACATCAATCTAGTAATATTAGCCATCCTCATGCATACATCGATCTAGTTAGAGAAGCTAAAGCATGTGAATTTGGCTTTCACTTATTTTCGATCAACAATTAGCAGTATGTACAATAAGGGTAATATTACAAAGACATCAGCGAGTCATCAATAACTTTTTAACTCATGACTATGTATTAAACATAACCTATTGTGGTGACTTCTTTTCTTATGAAAGATTATGCCTAAACCTTCTGTATTTCCCCCTCAATTTGTATTCACCTTTTAATTAAAACTCTTTATGCATCATCGAACCATAAAGGCAAAACTTATTAATTTTGAGCACATGGGAAATAGAAAATTGTATTGGGAGGACATGAATGAAATAAGAAATTTTGAGAATAAGGATAATTAAGTGATGTAAAGTGGGTTAATAAAGGTTGACTCAAGAATAGGTTTGTTCCCTCTAAGATATTATGAAGGGTTAAATTTATGTGGGAACTTACCTATCTTGTTCCATCAAAGTTTCTTCCATTGTTCCTTTGGCAACTTAGGATTTTCATGTTTCATAGCATCCATTGTTTTATTAAGAAACCTCTAATACTCTAAGGAAAGTGAGTATGTCATCTTATGATACAAAAATTAAGTGTGACATATTGACTTTAAAATGTACACTAAATACTTTAATTTAAAAAAATTCTATAACCCGATCAGACAAATATTTTAAGGAAATAATTCTTTAATGCTCAAGTCATATTTAATCAAGTCTAATTTTATTCCTTTTAACAGTCCATATGCATGAATAGGTAAAAATTAGAAAGGCAAATTGATTCATGGAATTCACATAAAATATTATAAGATTCACAATAATGCTCATTACTTATGAAATTATCAAATATACTAAATTGTAAACATGAACCACATACCTTACTGATATTTCACCACATATGTTAATTACATGGCTGTTGTAATTTCGAGTTCCTAAAGTGCTTGTTCCATCCCCTTGATTGTTTCATATCTGATGCAAACTTCCACTTCTAATTAACTCGATTCTCATCATGAGTTCCTTTATATTGTTCCTTTCTTAAGATGTTCATATCATGCATCATCATTGGTCTTTCAGCTTTCTCTTAATCGTTCACAGATAAACCAAGAAAGTTGTGTTCCTCCTTTATTTATGCTCACCATGTATGTAACACTAAACATAAGGTTAATGAACCTTACATTGAAATTTATTAGATGCACCAAATAAAAATTATCAATACTAATATGAACAACTAATAAATCAGTTCCTTCTAAGTAAAACGTTTAGATTTGAAAATATTTTCAAGAAGGAACTTACAAAATTTCCTATAACATACCCAAGGAACTTGTGCTCATGGATATGAAAAGGGGATGTAGGATTTTTAAATCCTAGATAGGTTGTTCCTCATAAACGTCTTCAATCAAAATATCATTTTAAAAAAATGTTTGACGTCTATACAGTAAAACTTAGATCCCATATAAGCAACAAAAATAATAATACAATTACCTTTAGGAGGGAGCAAACCCTTTCTTAATTCAAGACCTTTCTTATTGTATATATGTAACGACCTGACTTTTATAAGCTGTCGATTTACGAACGAAACTGACATATGGATCATTACCAAACAAAACATGAAAAACATAATTAATTTCAAAAGTCTATTTATTTAATTATTAACTAATGGAAAGATAAAATGTCCCAAAAGTCCATATTAAATACCAAAAATACAAATAAAATTGTTCCTTCCCAACAGGCTGGGCAAAACTAAATGATAATGAAGTAAAAGAGCATAAAATAAACTCTGGGTTCTCTCTACGAATCTTGCCAAGGCACACAACCCGAGCCAAACGTAAGCCCACTTATGCTTCAGCAACATCACCTGAAATGGGGGGGGGTCCACCGTTAGTGGCGAGTAACTAGGCTGTCCCACTTAAATGTGGAACCATTAACCATATAATATCATAGAATCAACCAAGAAAATCATACAAAAATACATGTAAATGCGTATAAAAATACATACCATAATACGTATAAAAATACATACGGGATACGCATAAAATACATACAAAATACGTATAAAAATACACACGAGATACGTATAAAATACATACTAAATACATATAAAAACACATACGAAATACGTATAAAATACATACGAAATACGTATCAAAATACATACAAAATATGTATAAAAATACTTATAAAATACGTATAACATACACATAAAATGCATTCCCATATACGTACAAATACATATATAAATACATACAGATTACATACGTAAATACATACCTGTCAGACGTACGCAGCGGAAGACTTACCATATCATACTTATACAATACATAAATAACATATGAATACATACATAAATACCATAAAAATACGTAAATACATACATAACCAGATCAATCATATCCGAACCCATGAAATACTTATCTTATCATATTATCACCCAAAACCCTTCTTTTAACTATCTTCTTAACTTTATGGACCGGTCATTAAAACTCATAAGGATGCCCGTCTACATCCCAACTTTCCTAAAATGCGCCGGGAAGAACCCGTGTATTCTACCCGTAGCTCTCCTTTGCAAGAACTAAGCCTAAGCTATGGCCATAACTCCTAAATAGTAGCCCGTGTACTACACAATAAGAAAATCTCGTTCGCCCGACCGATTTTACCGACCGACATTTTCGTAGTCGTCAAATAACGACCGATTCCGACTGAACACAGTCGGAAATTTTTTCCCGACCGAAGGTGCGGTCGAAAAAAGTTTACCGACCGTCATCACCGTCGGGAACGGTCGAGTAAATACCGACCGAACATAGGTGGTCGGTAATTACCGACCGTTCCCGACCGTGGTGGCGGTCAGAAAATTTTAAAATGTTTTAAAACCCCACGCTCGTGAAATATCGAACGTTTGCACTCTCTCTCCACTCTCTCTCTCCCTCGAACCCCCAAACCCTGACCCCCTCTCTCTCTCTTCCTCGAACACTCGGCCACCGGTGACTGGCGTCCGCCACCCCTCCGGCCGGCCTTTCTCTTTCTTTCTCCTTCTCTTTCTTTCTCCTTTTCTCTTTTTCCTTCTCTTTCTTTCTCTTTCTTTCTCCTTCGCCCCTCCGCCTCCGCCCCTCCGTCCCTCTGCCGACGCACGGCTGCCGCCCCAGCTCCTCAAAATGTGGTTAGGGTTTTTTTTGTTTTTGCAATTTATTGAATTGTGTATATATGTATATGTATTTGTATGTATTTGTATGTATATGTGCATGTATTATGTATGTATATGTCTATGTATTATATATGTATGTGTATTTATTATTTATGTATTGGCAAGGAATTGAAAAATATGTATTATGTATGTATTTGTATGTGTGTATGTATTACATATGTATTTGTGTGTATGAATTGAATTGAAAATTTTAGTTCATTCTTTGCTAACTTTAAGATTTTGTTTAATTATATTCTAATCAAACAAATTTTTTTCAAATCAAATTAATTTAGTCCAAAACAACGGCTTTAAAAAAACGGTGTTACTCTATGGCTAGGGTGCTCAACACTTGTTCTTAGTAATATCACACTCAACCTATGCCCAAAAAAACACTCAACACATTTTAGGCCGTGTTCTTTTGGGCTAAGAAAACAACAACTAAAACGAACTAAATTGAATTGAAATAAATCGAACTGAAATTAAATGAATTGAACTAAAACGAAACGAAATGAATTGAAAATGTTAATGAAATAATTTTTAATTTTTTACGTTTTATCTTTATTTTCATTTTTATTTTTATTTTTGTTCTTGTTCTTGTTCTTCTTGTTCTTGTTTTTGTTTTTATTTTTGTTTTTGTTTTGTTTTGTTTTTGTTTTTATTTTTATTTTGTTTTTGTTTTTGTTAATAAATAAAGAAATATGATTGTTGGTTGAAAGTTGAGTTGTATTTATTTTCAAATACAAAATTGCCTTTGTATTCGGTTTATTATGAATCTTTGTAATTGTTGTGAATGAATACAATTAAAATAAAACTAAATATGACTTAAATATATATATATATATATATATATATATATATATATACATGTGCATTACATAAGAAAGCTTTAAGAAGAATTAAGAAAGGCTCAAATAAGATAGGAGTGAAGACATTGAAGGATGTTTGAATGCTTTGAACTGATATTTGTTAATGGCTTAGAATAGGCATAATCGAAATGAAAAGGAAGGAGCGTGATTGGATGTACAAGAGACACGATAAGGACCACAAACTTCGGGATGAGTTCATCCAAGGGGTGAATGAGTTTGTTGCCTTCTTTCAGCAGCACCCCGAGCTTAATGATAGGGACAAGATAAGATGTCCATGTGTTCGGTGTAAAAACTTGAATTACTTGGATGTGCCCAACGTAAAGGTACATTTGTATAAGAAGGGGTTCATTCCGAACTACTATGAATGGTTATGTCACGGTGAAAGGGTGAGTATAGGGTCCACCTCGTCTCCTACTCATCCGAATCCTTACCGGGAAATGGCTGTCGATGCTTTTGGGAAAAATGTGGACCCACCATTCCTTGAGGAGGCAACTTCGTCTGAAGAAGAACCAAATGCGGAAGCGAAGATGTTCTTCGACTTACTCAAGGTAGCCGAGCAGCCTTTGTATGATGGTAGCAACATCTTTGTGTTGGAGATGGCTTCTAGAATGATCAATTTAAAGTCTAAGTACAACTTGCCACTCAGGTGCGTAGATGGTATTGGGTCATTGGTGAACGATGCGCTCCCCACCACCCAAAAAACTAAGTGTAGCACCTATTCCGACACAATGAAGGTACTCAAGGGATTAGAGCTTCCTCACGAGAAGATACACTCATGCTTGAATGGATGTATGCTATTTTGGAAGGACGATGCTGAGCTAAGTGTCTTCATTGCGGGTCGAATCGGTTCAAGAAGACTTCGAATGACAATTTGGTTCCCGTAAGTTTTCTGGTGTACTTCCCAATAACACCACGATTGCAAAGGATGTTTGCCACTAGGAACATTGCTGAGGCTATGACATGGCATTCTGAAAATCGTCGAGGACAAGGGAACATGGCTCACCCAAGTGACAGTGAAGCTTGGAAGCACTTCGACAGGACCTTTAAGGACTTTGCGTCCGAGCCTCGAAATGTTAGACTTAGGTTGTGCACTGATGGTTTTTCCGTTTTTGGGAAGTTTGGAAAGCAATACTCTTGTTGGCCTATTTTAACTATACCTTACAACATGTCACCGTCTATGTGCATGAAAAAACCTTTCATTTTCCTTTCCTTGCTTATCCCTGGGCCAAAAAATCCGAAGAACAATTTGGATGTCTACATGCAACCTTTGATTGATGAGTTGAAGCATCTATGGTCGGTTGGATCATTGACTTACGACATCTCAAAGTAGCAGAATTTCAATCTTCGCGCAGCCTTGTTGTGGACTATCAGTGACTTTCCATCATATAGTATGTTGTCAGGTTGGAACACGTTCGGTAAAAAGGCGTGTCCATATTACACAGAGAAAAGCAAAGCCTTTTGGCTACAACATGGTGGCAAAGTATCATGGTTTGATTGCCATCGTCAGTTTTTAGATTCCCACCACTCCTTCCGAAAGAATAAGATAGCTTTTTGTAAGAACAGAGTTGAAAATGACTCGGCTCCTCATATCAGGTCAGGTGAGGAACTGTGGCAGTGTGTGAAGGACTTACCGAAAGCAACTGATGGTCCTGATGCTTTGAAGCAATTGAAGAAGAAAAAAATGGGATGGGATAAGCAATCATGTTTGTGGGCCTGCCGTATTGGAAGGATTTGCTGCTTCGGCACAACTTAGACGTTATGCATATTGAGAAGAACTTCTTCGAGCAGCTCATCCACACCGTCATGGCTGTGAAAGACGAAACGTCTGACATTGTAAGTGCGAGGAAAGACATGAAGAGTGTCTGTCGACGTCGAGAGTTGGAGCTCGTTGATGATGGTAAGGGTAATGAGCAGATGCCCAAGGCACCTTACGCACTTAACAAGGAGCAGAAGAAGGTGTTATGTGAATGGATCCGAGACTTGAGGTTTCCTGACGGGTATGCTTCGAACTTGAGCCGATGTGTTGATAAAAAAAAAAATAGGCTCCATGGAATGAAGAGTCACAATTGTCATGTATTTATGGAGCGGTTATTGCCTGTTTGCCTAAGAGAGTTGCTCCCCCTTCATATTTGGAAGGCAATAACCGAAATCAGTCAATTCTTCTGTGACTTATGTGCTCCCACTATCACGTTGAGTGAGATGGACCGCCTACATAAGAACATTGCTGAGATCTTATGTATGTTAGAAAATTTTTTTCCCCCGACATTCTTTAACTCCATGGAGCACATGCCGGTACACTTGCCACATGAAGCATATATTGGGGGTCCTGTTCAGTACAGATGGATGTACCCATTCGAACAGTGAGTTATTGTAATCGTTTATACCCCTTTACTAATTTCTTATAAGGTGACATTTACATTGCTCATGTTTCATTTACTGACAGGTACCTTAACAACTTGAAGCGTAAAGTGGCGAACAAGGCAAGGGTTGAAGGCTCTATATGCAATGCATACCTGGCTGAGGAGATATCCAATTTCTGCTCACAGTATTTTCAGTCGGAGGTTGATACCAAGACGAGGGACTTGGGTAGAAATGGATATCATGTTGCGGAAAGCCAACATGGTGTCAATGTCCCTGAATTGTTTAGGGAGGATTGTGATCGACCAACAACGAGTGGTAGTAAACGTTGGTTGACAAACAAGGACTACGTCCGAGCCCATCAGTACATCCTCGCAAATTGTGGCATATTAAGTGACTATGAAAGGTAATTTTATTAGTTTAACTGTCTTAGATTACAAAACCATATTGCATTCCGTCTTAGCTGACTTAGATCGAACTTGCGCACTGTAATAGGCAATTTGAGGATCACATAGTGCAGTCAAATCCCCAAATAAAGAGGGAGGACGTTTGGATCAAATGCGAATCCCAATACCCAACATGGTTAAGGACACAAGTGAGGAATCCTAATCCCTTAATTCCCCAATTTTTTAATTACATACCATCATTTTATTTAATGACTCACTCGACAAATCTAGGTACGTCGGACACAGTCTGCTGATGACGTCACACGAGCTCTCGCGATGGGTCCCTCGAAAGAAGTGATAACCTGGAATCAATTCCGCGTCAATGGATACAATTTCCACACACAAAGCTATGGTAGGAACAAGTCAACTATGAATTATGGAGTGTGTGTTGAGAGTCAAGGAGGGGATGGCTACTTAGGCACCTTGGAAGAGGTGTTACAATTGTCTTACCACGGGAGTGATGCAGAGTACAAACCAATATTGTTCAACTGCGGTGTATTATAGACTTGTAGAGGTCAATCACACTAGGACACTCCCGTGGTACGACCCCTTCATTGTCTCGTACCAAGCCATTCAGGTGTATTATGCTCCTTATCCTAGCCTGAAGAGGGACAAAGTGCCGTGGTGGGCTGTGCTCAAGACAAAAGCTAGGTCAGAGGTTGATGCCCTGGTGGACTCGGATGTTCTACAAGAGGAAACATCCCCTATTCCCTTAGGTGTATGTTCTCCGGACGAGATCCCAGACTACGAGATCATTCAGGGTGATGATGGCGAAGATGAGGTCATTCCAAGTCTTGATTAAGATGACTATGACAGTGGACAGGAGCTTAGAAGTGATGACATTTTATAAATTGGTTGATGATGATGACGAGGACGTTGATGACATCGGTTTGTTTCATTAGGATGTAATTTAAATGTGATTTAATTGTAGCAATTCATTGTAATTTGAAACGAAAAAGAAGATCAATTTAATAATTCAAGGAAATTTAAGTTTATTGAGTTCCCCCTCGATGTTCTTAAATATATTAACGTTGATTGTTTAGTTTTGTATGTATGAATTTTATTATTCGCGTTTGTTAATGCTTGTGCATGCTCAGGGCAATATTCATTATTAGCTAATTGGGGTACGTTTTCATACCATCATTTTTTTTATTGTGATTTCTGTCAATAACTATTAATCATGCAAATAATTTACTCATTACTTTATGTAGGAACATGTCAGATTCGGCGGATCAGAGTCAGAACTCCCAGACCCGCCAGCATTCTCCCTCTCAGTCTTCGGTTCTTCCTACTGGGTCTAGGCCGATATTGCGTCCTGGTGACCATCATCGTCGTGTTGAGTCATCTAGGAGACGGTCGGCGAGTTCACCTTCCGGTCCTTCTCAGCCTACGTTTACGTTACCTCCACCACCAGAGTTTACATTACCTCCAGTACCACAGCTTCGGCCTCGGCATCGTCCTCTTCATCCTCAGCCATCTGTTTCTCAGGCTGCTATGTCTCAGCCTATATCACTGCCTGAGCCTACTCCTAAGTCTGAGCTCACTCCTTTGTCTCAGCCTACTCCATCCTTGCTGCTTCCGGTCACTCCTTTGTCGCACTCTACTCCTCCGCCTGTGACTACGCCGACGCGAGAACCCAAGAGACAAACTGGTGAGGTTGAGGGTGGAGACAAGGATCAGGGAGAAGCTTCTACATCCACAGCTGGGGTTCGAGAATTGGACCCCGATGGCGTATGGTGAGTTTTTATGTAATTTTTTAATGTTTTCACTATTGAAATTAAGTTGTATTCATATGTTGTTTAATCTTACTATGTTTTGTGTGCAAGGTTTGACAAGGGCGCTGTTGTTCGATCAATAACACACGTCATAAAGTCCTACTTCCATCAGCCTTGGAAGAACTACACTGAGGTAGATCAGGCGACCAAGGTACATTGGTGGAACATGTGGAAGGTCAGTAAGACGAATTATGTAATTTGATACAATATGTTTTTAAATATAATCTCTTACATTAACATATTTGATTGTCCTTGGTCTAATGCAGAAACAGTACACTTGGAGGCCTGAGCTCGAGGGTACTGTGCGGGATGTGTATGATACCAAGGCTGGATTACGGCTGAAGGACATATTCAATGACACAGTGCACAAGCGGAAAGACCAACCAAATTGTCTTGGTGATGAGATGTACCAGGCAATGAAGGGTAGGCTCGATGACAAGGTATTCAAGGAAAGCTCGGCTCGAGCGAAGGCAAACAGGAGAGGCGGCGACACTAGTGGCAAGGCCCAGGCCTCTAACTGCACGGGATCTGTCTCCACTACTCAGCGAGCTAAGCAATTGGTTAGTCTACTATTTCATTACATTATTGTAATTAATGCACATTTGATTATATATATCCTACCCTTACGCACATTTGTTTGTGTTGTCCAAGGCGAAAGGAGGGAAGCTGCCTGATGCTGCGGATCTCTTCCTCGATACTCAGTTCAAGAAGCAACCAGGGAAGGATCCGGTTCCGATTAGCGATAAGGCCAAGGAAGTGATGGTAATGCTTTCTTCATTACTATGCATTTGATTTTTAGAGCGGAATTCCGGCTTCAAAACCGAAGAGTACGAATAGGATTGATTTTTTATTATTTCCAATTGATGTTTAGAGCGGAATTCCGGCTTCAAAGCCGAAGAGTACAAATAGGATTTTTTTTTATTATTTGCAATAAAATGTCTGTACTAATGTTATGATATGTGAATTTGGTTTAAAACATGATCTACGTGATTGGTGCGAAGTTGGGAATGAAAACACCCAAAACGAGCCAAAAATGGCCTATTTAGGTTGTTTTTGTTCCAACACCCTCTAAACTTTCCCAAAATCATGCAAATAAGTGATAGAATGTCTATAATAATTTTATGAGATGTGAATTAACCTTTAAAACATTATCTACGTTGATCGGTACGAAGTTGGGAAGGAAAACACCCAAAACAAGCCAAAAATGGCCTGTTTAGGTTGTTTTTGTTCCAAAACCCTCTAAACTTTCCCAAAAACATGCAAATAAGTGAAAAAATGTCTATAATAATGTTATGATATGTGAATTAACCTTTAAAACATGATCTATGTTGATCGGTGTGAAGTTTGGAATGAAAACACCCAAAACGAGTCAAAAATGGCCTATTTAGGTTGTTTTTGTTCCAACACCCTCTAAAATTTCCCAAAAACATGCAAATAAGTGATATAATGTATATAATAATGTTATGAGATGTGAATTACCCTTTAAAACATGATCTACGTTGATCGGTGCGAAGTTTTGAATGAAAACACCCAAAACGAGCCAAAAATGGCCTATTTAGGTTGTTTTTGTTCCAAAACCCTCTAAACTTTCCCAAAAACATGCAAATAAGTGATAGAATGTATATAATAATGTTATGATATGTGAATTAACCTTTAAAACATGTTCTACGTTGATCGGTGCGAAGTTTGGAATGAAAACACCCAAAATGAGCCAAAAATGGCCTATTTAGGTTGTTTTTGTTCCAACACCTTGTAAACTTTCCCAAAAACATGAAAATAAGTGATAGAATGTCTATAATAATGTTATGATATGCGAATTAACCTTTAAAACATGTTCTACGTTGATCGGTGCGAAGTTGGGTATGAAAACACCCAAAACGAGCCAAAAATGGCCTATTTAGGTTGTTTTTGTTCCAAAACCCTCTAAACTTTCCCAAAAACATGAAAATAAGTGATAGAATGTCTATAATAATGTTATGATATGTGAATTAACCTTTAAAATATGATCCTCGTTGATCGGTGCGAAGTTTGGAATGAAAACACCCAAAACGAGCCAAAAATGGCCTATTTAGGTTGTTTTTGTTCTAACACCCTCTAAACTTTCCCAAAAACATGCAAATAAGTGATATAATGTATATAATAATGTTATGAGATGTGAATTAACCTTTAAAACATGATCTACGTTGATCGGTGCGAAGTTGGGAATGAAAACACGCAAAACGAGCCAAAAATGGCCTATTTAGGTTGTTTTTGTTCTAAAACCCTCTAAACTTTCCCAAAAGCATGCAAATAAGTGATAGAATGTCTATAAACATGTTATGATATCTGAATTAACCTTTAAAACATGTTCTACATTGATCGGTGCGAAGTTGGGAATGAAAACACCCAAAACGAGCCAAAAATGGCCTATTTAGGTTGTTTTGGTTCCAAAACCCTCTAAATGACAAGTGTTCTTTTATTCATAATGTCAACTTTATTGTTCTTATTTTATTTTGAATTGTTTGAACTAACTCCGCCCATAATTTGCAGGAACAATATAACCAGAACCTTTCGGAGTCTCAGGCTAGTGGCTCGGAGACGGATCCCAACCAGGTCTTCTTTGATACAGTTGGTGGCTTCCAGAAGGGCGAGGTTCTAGGGTTCGGCAAAGACGGAGCTTCTCTCTATTATGAGAGAACCTCGCGGCGGCACGTTGGATCTTCCTACTCTCCATCAGTTTCCGCTCAACTGGGATGACCGAGCGTTTGGAGGAGTCCGAGCGTGCGAGGACAGAGTTAGAGGAGCGAGAGCGCCATCTAGAAGAGCGAGACCGTCAACGGGAGGAGCATCAGCGTCGTCTGAAGGAGGATCAGAAGAAGCAAGCGGAGTACCTCGAGCAGATGAAGGCGCAGATGGACGCTTTCATGAGGCAATTCGGCGATCAGTCTTCCATTCACCGACGACCCCCCGACGATCGCACAGACGGTTTTGGCGTTTCTGGAGCCTTCGTAGTGTAGTTGTTTGTTATATATATTTCGGTTTATTAATTTACGTTTTTGGAAACTGTAATATATATTACATACTTTTTTGTATTACGAATTATTTATATAAATAATATAAAATATTATTTCGTATGTATAAACTGTTTTTTATTAATAAATAATTTAATATATTTTGCAAAGGTTTTTTGTTATTTAATGAAATGAAAAAAAAAGACGTAACAATTTAACGACCGCCAAAAGGTCGGTATCCAAAAACTCAAAACCGCGAAAATGGTAAATATTAAAATTAAAAAAATCGTGAAAATTAATATGCCGACCAACACACGGTCGGTAAATTATTAGGCGCGAAAAAAGAATTGGCTGGAATAAGCCATTTTCCGACCGTCATGGCGGTCGGTATTACCGACCGTCATATGGTCGGAAAATAGCTCTCCAAATGTTTTTTTTTAAAACTTTTATTTAGTCGGTAGACGGTCGGTAAATTATTTCCGACAGAAAGTCGGTCGGTGAAAAAATTTTACCGACTAATTATACACCGACCTCCTTTTACCGACCGGCGACGGTCGGTAAATTGAGGCACCGACCGTTAACGGTCGGTAAATGGCGGTCTGCCGAGGAATAGTTTTTTGTTGTGCTACTACTTAGACGACTACACATCTTAAGATCCAGAACTGCCCAGAGACCGCAGTAGCGCAGTGGCTTCGACTTAACCTAATCTGGTGACCCGTATATCACCAAACAGGCGTCCGTTTCTTATCTTATCTTATCGACATGGCCATCGTGAGACCAATAGTTCTTATCATCTTATAACT
The DNA here is from genome assembly GCA_951394345.1 of Salicornia ramosissima. Lineage (NCBI taxonomy): Eukaryota > Viridiplantae > Streptophyta > Magnoliopsida > Caryophyllales > Amaranthaceae > Salicornia > Salicornia ramosissima. The sequence continues at coordinate 32,724,507 of OX596237.1, forward strand.
TATTCTTATCATCATATTATTCCTTTCCTTCATATTGCAACCTATCTTATTAATTCATTTTATTCCTTTAATTACTTTAATTCCTTAAATCATAATCTAAATTATTATAAGCCAAAAATTAAATTAAAATTGATCATGATACTCTCTTTGCCACTCGACATTTTCTCATAATAAATCAACAATTAATTCAATTCTTTAAATAATCAAATAAACAATTTAATAAATCAATCAATTAACCATATAAACAACAATTACCAATTAATATTGCAGAAAACATGATAAAAATCCTCCTTTTTAATTCTTGGACCACTCGACATATATATAATTAAAATAACCAAAATTAACACTTTAAATTAATTAAACACAATTATCAAGAAATAATCATATAAACTTAATAATAAATAATAAAATCATATTTTAAACATTGAATCATCAATCATGGACCAAAACAAGATCAAAATCAATCCCTTAATATTCATATGTCACACGGCTTTCATGGCTAATAATAATATCAAGATAAATTTCAAGAATTTCTAATATCATGATTAAATTAAAGATTAAATTTAGGATTTACTAATAACTCAACACTTGCAACAAGATTAATCAAGAAAGATTAGATTTTTATTTCCTTTTAATCACTTAGACCACTCGACATCTTCATACAACATGAACAAATTAATAATTTTAATTCAAGGCTTTAATTAACCAATTAAATAATCATAATCAACAATTCAATCCAAGAAAATATCATAAAATCATCATGAAATCATATTATTTCACTCGACATATACTCGAAAAGTTCAAGATTAAGGATCAAGAATTATCATGCAATTATTCAAGCAAGCATACCATTAAAGATATTATTTCATGCATAGAATTAATTAAAATAATGAAAGATTCATAAAGATTATATTACATAAGATATCAAGAAAATAACATAGATAATTACATCACATGATTCGAAATTTTCTAGCCTGTCATGATACTAATTCTATCAATTTTCCTAGTTTAATCCTAATTAACTATATGGAAAAGTAATACCAAATTCAAGGAGGATAGTGTAGTTACCTTGAATCAGGAAGAAAAACAAGAAAAATTTCCTTTGCTTTGGTTCGAAAATTCCACACGGCAGAAAGGTTATTTTTGGTGAGCTTTTGATATTAGGATACTAGGATATGAGTTTTATTCCCTATTTAATTATAAAGAACAAAAGAAACAAATAAATAAAAAAAATAAATTAATTTGAAGGGGCCCGTGAGTTTAGAGGAGCAGTAGGAGGAGATGGAGTGAATTTAGGTGCTACACAAGTTGGTTGAGAAAAATAAGATTTTTAGGTTAACTAGGTTCATCAAAGAAAATAAGACTAGATATTTAGAAATTAAATTAAATAATATCAATAATTAAAAATAATCCTTGGCCATTTTGTAAGGGGGCCGGCCAAGAGAGGAAGGATTTGGGTCTTTAGGCCCAAATTTAAGATAAGGAAAAGAATTAAAATTAATCAGTCCAAATAGTTGGGCCCTTTGGACTTAGATTAGTAGATTAATAATAATTAACCACGAAATTTTCTGGCCCAAAATTCGGGTTATTACAGTCACCCCTCCTTAAATAAATTTCGACCTCGAAATTTACTTAAAGAAGTTCAAATAACATAAGCAGGAAAAACAAACACAAACAAAAACAACGTAGCCAACACAACCGCATACCTGCTTCAAACAGCTTGGGATACTTATCCCTCATCCAAGCTTCCGTCTCCCACGTAGCCTCTTCGAACTTCTGACTACGCCAGAGTACCTTGACCAAAGGCACCACCTTTCGTCGCAACATCCGATCCTGGCGATCCAAAATCCGCACTGGCTTCTCTTCAAAGGTGAGGTTCGGCTCGATCTTTGACGTATTTCCATAGCTGAGACACGTGAAACACATCGTGAGCCTTCGATAGATCCGGAGGCAATGCCAACCGATAAGCAACCTCTCCGACCCGCTCTAGAATCTCATATGGCCCGACATACTTGGGTCTGAGCTTACCCTTCTGGCCAAAACGAAAAACACCCTTCATCGGAGACACCTTCAGTAGAACTTTATCACCCACCTGAAACTCCAACGGCTTCCGTTGACGATCAGCATATGACTTCTGTCGACTCTGAGCTACCTGTAATCTTGCCCTGATGATCTTGACCTACTTCACCGTGTCCCTGATATGATCAGGACCAATCACCAAAGCATCGTTGATGTCGCTTCAACAACTGGGGCTGCGACACTTGCGCCCATACAATGCCTCATAAGGAGCCATCTTGATACTAGCATGATAGCTGTTGTTGTACGAAAACTCCACCAAGCTCAAAGATTTAACCCAAGTCTGCTGGAAATCTAACGCACAAGCCCGTAGCATATCTTCTAGCGTCTGGATGGTCCGTTTCGTCTGCCCATCTGTGGCTGCATGAAATGCTGTACTCAAATTAAGCTTAGTCCCAAAAGCTTCCTGCAAAGACTTCCAGAACCGTGACAAAAATCGGGGATCTCGGTCGGACACGATATCCTTAGGTACACCATGCAACCGTATGATCTCCCTCGAGTAAGCATCCGCCATCTTCTCCATCGACCAGGTTACCTTCATCGGAATGAATCAGGCGACTTTAGACAAACGATCCACGATTACCCAGACAATATCCAAACCCGTAGATGTTGCGGGTAGGCCCACTACAAAATCCATGGATATGGAATCAAACATCCATGTGGGTATCTACAATGGCTTCAACAGTCCACCTGGTCTTTGGTGCTCAATCTTGACTTTCTGGCAGGTGAGACACCGCGCAACGAAGTCTGCGACTTCTTGCTTCATTCTAGGCCACCAAAAGTATTCTTTCAGGTCCTTATAGAGCTTCCCACCACCTGGATGTACCGAATAGGGAGTATTGTGAGCCTCTTCCATGATCCGATTTCTCAGTCTCGAATTCTGGGGCACACACCACCTGTTGTGGAGTAGAATTTAGTATCCATTAGGTGAAAACAGTTTAACTATAACTTTTAACTCCATTACCTGTTGCTGAACTTCATACCGCCGTCTGAATCAATCGTGAATTCTTCTGCCTTGCCTTGATGTTTGGCTTCACGAATTTTCTCGAGCTGCGGGTCCTCTTTCTGACTCTCCCGTAACTCTTGATACAAGCTGGGTTCAACACTCACAGCATTAAGATAGACTCGCGTGCTACCCGGCATTACCATATCAATCTCCATCATGTGAAGATCAGCGCAGATTTCCTTAGGAAAAACCGCCATCCTATTAAGTGAATGGTGATCTTTACGACTGAGGGCATCTGCTACCCGATTGTCCTTCCCTTGAGATAATCCTTGATCAAATCGAGCCATCGTCGCTGCCTCATGTTGAGCTCCTTCTGAGTGAAGATATACTTCAAGCTCTTATGGTCGGTAAATAGCTTGCAAGTAGCCCCATTGAGATAATGTCGCTAAATCTTTAGAGCGAACACTACAACTGCCAACTCTAAGTCATGAGTAGGGTAGTTCTGCTCATGAACCTTGAGTTGCCTTGAAGCATATGCAATTACTTTGCCTTATTGCATAAGAACACAACCTAGACCCCTCTTGGACGCATCACTGTAGACTTCATATTCCACACCTTCATTTGGCAGAGCAAGAACTAGTGCATATATAAGACTCTGTTTGAGGGTCTGGAATGCTTCTTCACACTGATCTGTCCACACATACTTGCAATTTGGTCATAGGTGCTGCTATCTTGGAGAAATCTTTCACAAATCTCCGATAGTAACCTGATACAGAAATTTCACAGGTAAATATTCATGTATATATAGCTAACTCAGCTTTCTCAAATGCTTTAAATTTACCTGCTAGGCCAAGAAAACTTCCGACCTCGGCCACATTCTTAGGACTATGCCACTTCACTATCGCTTTTATCTTGGCTGGATCTACCTTGACACCGTCCACATTGATCACATGCCCTAGAAAGGCTACTTCTTTGAGCTAAAACTCGCACTTAGACAACTTTGCGAACCAATTCTGAGCTCGTAAGACGTCTAGCACCATATGCAAATCTTGAGTGTGCTCTTGTTCACTCTTCGAATATATAAGAATATCTTCCATGAACACCACCACACACACATCCAGGAGATGATGAAAAGTTCGGTTCATCTGATCCATGAAAACTGCAGGAGCATTAGTTAAACCGAACGACATTACCTCAAATTCATAGTGCCCGTATCTGGTGCGGAAAGTGGTCTTCGGTATATCTTCCGGCTTTACTGGAATCTGATGATACCTTGACCTAAGATCGATCTTGGAGAATACACTGGCTCCCTTCAACTAATCAATTAAATCTTCAATCCTGGGCAAAGGATACTTGTTCTTGATCGTCACCTTGTTGATTTCTTGGTAATCGATACATAACCGCATGCTGCTGTCTTTCTTCTTGACGAACAATGCTGGAGCAACCCAAGGAGACACACTGGGCCTTATGAAACCCTTGTCAATTAAATCTGCAACTGGGTTTTCAACTCTTTCAGCTCTGCAGGAGCCATACGATATGGAGCCTTCGAGATTGGAGCAGTTCCAGGCACCAAATCTATGTTGAACTCCACTTCTCATTCCGGTGGTATCCCTGGCAACTCTTCTGGGAATACGTCTGCATAGTCTCGAACCACAGGGATGGCCTCCAACTGTTCTTCTTTAGTCACGTATTTGACTTGACACAGGTATACTGCTTCACCTTTGCGCTGCTGACTGCACATCTTCGTTGCTGACGCTATCTTCAGACCTTTTCTCATGGACATCCCGACGTGGGTTACCCTTTTTGCGTTAGGTCCTCGCAAAGTGATAGCCTGATCACGACAACGAATATCTGCTCGATACTTTGCTAGCCAATCCATCCCTAAGATTACGTCGAACTCTATCATAGGGAATTCCTTCAGATCTGCTTCAAACTGCACTCCCGAGATGACGATGGGAACATCTTTTTGTTCCCAACGGCAAGAAAAATCCTCTCCCGAAGGTAGAGTTATTACAGATTTGACCGGAGACTCTCCCGGCAGGTTAGCTTTTACAACAAAAGATTTTGCAACAAAAGACACCGTAGCACCCGTATCAAACAAAACATAAGCATTAATATCATGGACAAGGAAGGTACCCGTGACCACATCAGGCTGAGCATCCGCCTCCTCCTGAGTCATGCAGAAGATTCTGTTCTTAACCGGTGCTGGACTACTCATTGCAGCTGGGCGCTTCTTAGGACAGAACACCGACTTGTGACCTTCTTGACCGCAATCAAAACATACGATCGGTGACCCATCACACCTCTTGCCCGGATGGTACTCTTTCTTGTAGCCTTGACAGATTCTCGGGCCTTGGCTTGGAGCTGGTCGAGCACTCTGCTGCGCCTTCGGAGTAGACTCGAACCGAGGCTTCTTTGCTGGTGCTGGTGTAGAAACAGAAGACACCCTCTTTTGGTTGCTTCCTCCTCGGCAATTGACTCATGAATCTCCAGAGCCACTTCATACGCCCTCTGAAAGGTTGTGGCACCGCTACTGATCACATGAACCCGAATGCGAGGGTCCATCTTCTTTATGTACCGCTTGACTCTCTCAGCTTCAGAAGGAATGACCGCAGTAGCAAACCGAGAAAGTTCTGTAAACTTGTCCGTGTAAGCTTGAACGAACATGCTGCCTTAGGTGAGCGTGAGGAATTTTTCCTGCTTCTGCCATCTCAGCTCATCAAGATAGAACCAGTCCTGCATCTTTCCGGTGAAGTCTTCCCAGTTCAGCACTAGCTCTGTTTCGGGATTGGCCCGCAATGTACTCCACCAGTTGTCAGCTTCGCCCCTTAGATAATAGGACGCTATCGGAACTCTTTCCCGCTCGGAACATGCAAGGGCACAAACAGCTTCCGCATTTCTCGAATCCAGTTCTCGAGAACGGTCAGGTCTGCTGCCCCGTCATAGACCGGCGGTCGAAGTCGTGCAACCCGATCGAATGACGATTGACTGCTCTGAGGTTGGACACTCTTCTGAGCTAAAGTGAGGATAACATCCTCTAAGGCTCGGCGCCTAAATCGTGAGTTGCGTTCCGGGGTCGACATGCTACAAAATAATGACTTGGTTAGCATAATCATACATGCACAAAAATAACGAAAGAAGCTCGGAAAAAGTACAAAATATCCTATCCCAGGCTTCTACCCATGGCTTCACTCGCTTAAGGTTTCCATTTTAGGCTAAGTTGCACTCATGATACATAAAGCGCTCGTCTTTCAAGCTACTTATGAAGAAGTAACTTTAGGGTCTTAACATATGCTCTGGTACCAACTGTAACGACCCGACTTTTATAAGCTATCGATTTACGAAGGAAATCGACATATGGATCATTACCAAACAAAACAGGACAAACATAATTAATTTCAAAAGTCTATTTATTTAATTATTAACTAATGGAAAGATAAAATGTCCCAAAAGCCATATTAAATACCAAAAATACAAATAAAACTGTTCCTTCCCAACAGGCTGGGCAAAACTAAACGATAATGAAATAAAAGAGCATAAAATAGACTCTGGGTTCTCTCTACAAATCTTGCCAAGGCACACAACCCGAACCAAACGTAAGCCCACTTATGCTTCAGCATCATCACCTGAAATGGGGGGTCCACCGTCAGTGACGAGTAACTAGGTTATCCCACTTAAATGTGGAACCATTAACCATATAATATCATAGAATCAACCAAGAAAATCATACAAAAATACATGTAAATACGTATAAAAATACATACCAGAATACATATAAAAATACATATGAGATACGTATAAAATACATACCAAATACGTATAAAAATACACACGAGATACGTATAAAATACATGCTAAATACGTATAAAAATACATACGAGATACGTATAAAATACATACGAAATACGTATAAAAATACATACAAAATACGTATAAAAATACTTAAAAAATACGTATAACATACACATAAAATACATGCCCATATACGTACAAATACATATACAAATACATACAGATTACATACGTAAATACATACCTGTCAGGCTTACGCAGCGAAAGACTTACCATATCATACTTATACAATACATAAATAACATATGAATACATACATAAATACCATAAAAATACGTAAATACATACATAACCAGATCAATCATATCCCAACCCGTGAAATACTTATTTTATCATATTATCACCCAAAACCCTTCTTTTAACTATCTTCTTAACTTTATAGACCGGTCATTATAGCTCATTAGGATGCCCGTGTACATCCTAACTTTCCTAAAACGCGCCGGGAAGAACCCATGTATTCTACCCGAAGCTCTCCTTTGCAAGAACTAAGCCTAAGTTATGGCCATAACTCCTAAATAGTAGCCCGTGTACTACTACTTAGATGACTACACATCTTAAGATCTAGAACTGCCTAGAGACCGCAGTAGCGCAGTGGCTTCGACTTAACCTAATCTGGTGACCCGTGTATCACCAAACAGGCGTCCGTTTCTTATCTTATCTTATCGACATGGCCATCGTGAGACTAATACTTCTTATCATCTTATAACTTATTCTTATCATCATATTATTCCTTTCCTTCATATTGCAACCTATCTTATTAATTCCTTTTATTCCTTTAATTACTTTAATTCCTTAAATCATAATCTAAATTATTATAAGCCAAAAATTAAATTAAAATTGATCATGATACTCTCTTTGCCACTCGACATTTTCTCATAATAAATCAACAATTAATTCAATTCTTTAAATAATCAAATAAACAATTTAATAAATCAATCAATTAACCATATAAACAATAATTACCAATTAATATTGCATAAAACATGATAAAAATCCACCTTTTTTCTTCTTGGACCACTCGACATATATATAATTAAAATAACCAAAATTAACACTTTAAATTAATTAAACACAATTATCAAGAAATAATCATATAAACTTAATAATAAATAATAAAATCATATTTTAAACATTGAATCTTCAATCATGGAACAAAACAAGATCAAAATCAATCCCTTAATATTCATATATCACACGGATTTCATGGCTAATAATAATATCAAGATAAATTTCAAGAATTACTAATATCATGATTAAATTAAAGATTAAATTCAAGATTTACTATTAACTCAAGACTTGCAACAAGATTAATCAAGAAAGATTAGATTTTTATTTCCTTTTAATCACTTAGACCACTCGACATCTTCATACAACAACAACAAATTAATAATTTTAATTCAAGGCTTTAATTAAACAATTAAATAATCATAATCATCAATTTAATCCAAGAAAATATCATAAAATCATCATGAAATCATATTATTTAACTCGACATATACTCGAAAAGTTCAAGATCAAGGACCAAGAATTATCATGCAATTATTCAAGCAAGCATACCATTAAAGATAGGAAAAATTCATATGAATAATCCCAACTATTGGAGGTCTTCCAATATTAATCCCAACTATAGGTTATTACACTATAATCAAAATTAAAGGGGTAGTTTTATGATATTAGTCCATACTAACTTTTAACCGGCTCCGATTTCTTTCGTAAAAAGGGGAGGTATATTCAAGTACAATAAATAAAAAAAAGCAAAGATAACGAATAATTTATGAATTGTTGACCGATTACAATAGGTTAAATAAGTCAATGGACTAATATCATAAAACAACCCCCAAAGTTTGGGTTATACAGTAATAACTAATAGTTGGGATTAATATTGGAAGACGTCCAATAGTTGGAATTATTTATATGAATTTTTCCTTAAAGATATTATTTCATGCATAAAATTAATTAAAATAATGAAAGATTCATAAAGATTACATAAGATATCAATAAAATAACATAGATAATTACATCACATGGTTCGATATTTTCTAGCCTATCATGATACTAATTCTATCAATTTTTCTAGTTTAATCCTAATTAACTATATGGAAAACTAATACCAAATTCAAGGAGGATAGTCTAGTTACCTTGAATCAGGAAGAAAAACAAGAAAACTTTCCTTTGGTTTGGTTCGAAAATTCCACACGGCACAAAGGTTATTTTTGGTGAGCTTTTGTGAGTTTTAGAGTTTTAATATTAGGATACTAGGATATGAGTTTTGTTCCCTATTTAATTATAAAGAACAAAAGAAACAAATAAATAAAAATAAATTAATTAATTTGAAGGGGGCCGTGAGTTTAGAGGAGAAGTAGGAGGAGATGGAGTGAATTTAGGTGCAATACAAGTTCGTTGAGAAAAATAAGATTTTTAGGTTGACTAGGATCATCAAAGAAAATAAGACTAGATATTTAGAAATTATATTAAATAATATCAATAATGAAAAATAATCCTTGGCCATTTTGTAAGGGGGCCGTCCAAGAGAGGAAGGATTTGGGTCTTTAGGCCCAAATTCAAGATAAGGAAAAGAATTAAAATTAAACAGTCCAAATAGTTGGGCCCTTTGGACTTAGATTAGTAGATTAATAATATAACCACAAAATTTTCTGGCCCAAAACTTCGGGTTATTACAATATATCCTTTGAAGCTTACCAAATTCCTTATCATTGTGTCGTGCTCAATGAACTTGTTCCTGAATACCCATATTAGTTCATGACTTTTGGTATTCTAAAAGAGGTCCAAGGTTTCACACCTTGTTCCATTCGAGCTTATTGAGTTCCTTTTGCATAAAACTTCTTAATCACAATAATAAACACATATATATGCAAGGAATGCACAAAATTTCTTTAGTTGAGACCCAAATGTGAGAAATATGAACTTCCTCAACTATGAGAACTTAACAGGAACTTTGTTGTGGATATTGATTGAGTTTAAATTTTGCTTCATGTATTGGAACTTGATCATCATCCTCAAGTTTCTCACCATCAGATATAGTAATTTATTCTGTTGCCTTTCATAAGTGACACATTTTCATTAAAATTACAGCATTGCTGATTCCTTAGGAACTTGGTCCATAGGAACTTACAATTATTCCAACCTGTTTGCTAGGAACAAACATTAGACTAAAAATATGTTCACTGTTTGCGAAGCACATTATCATTAAATTTTAACTTTGAAAGCTTTTGATCAATACCTTGTACCTGTAAAAACATAAAACTTTTGTGGATCTAGGCCCAAGGTTAGAATTGAAATTAAAATTTGAAATATTTAAAATCAAAATGTGCTTGAATCACTCCACAAAATATATGGTGGATAGAACCTAACTTACCAACCATGTATGGAATGATTTAATCTTTTGTGTTGCTGTAAAAAGTTAAAGTTCCTCCACCATCACTCTCTAGTGAGATTAATTTTATTTGATTTTCAACTTGTTTAGAACACTCGTTGTTGATATATTTCGAGATGTTCCCCCTCACTGGGTGCTTCTAGTTCCTTTGATACTTTCTGGAATCTGTTCGAGTTCCAACATTCTCAAGATTAGTAGGTAAGTAGAAAGATATTATATACTAAAGTATAGTTCCAACATTCTTTATGGAAAATATAGAATGAAATTTATGTTTAATTCGTCAAAACTAAGTTCAATCAGAATAGGAACAAGAACTTGCATAATGTGTTGGATTATTCTTGCATCATAATCCAATAAACTTAGTTTCATCATCAGTTCTAATGGGAATAGGTTGAGTTCCTTTTATCCATGGAACTGGTCTTAATGCAATTAGCATAAAATAATCTCACACACACTAAACCTACAAAACATTTAACTTTGACCTGCAAGATTTGCACAAACTTGAAGAGATATTAATTTTATCATGATTTAAAAATAAACAACATAACTTAAAATAAAGAGAAAAAGAATCAAAATCATATCATAATTAATTAAGTTTCTATCAAAAAATCATGAAGACTTTTACTCAACATTAAGTATATGATATAATACAATGGTTTTCATTCTGACTCAAAGGAACTTACCTGTCAGTGGGACTTGTAATGATTTATGCATCTCAGCCTGTCAAGTTCCTTCAGGATCTGCTGAGTTTCTCAACCTTGTTCCAACGGGTATTCTCGATTCTTTTATTCTCTTTTCTTGCATGATTCTAATGTTGTCTTTTAAATAAATATATTTCAATCATGATTCAAACCTTGAAAAAAAAAACCCTTCTATCCTTGGACATTGGTACCCAAAATTTCGGGTCCTTTCATGTTAGTAACATTAACGAATTTTTATTTTTCAACCAATTTTAGTGCACAAAAAAATGCTACTAGTTTGGAACAACATATATTTATTAAGAAAATATTAATTGTGAATCCCACGATGCATGACAAACTTATTATTTGGCAAGGATTGTAATAAACGTTCATTATACTCCCAAAGAATCAAGTTTCAAGCTGCTGGAAATTTGAGTTCCAAGTCCGTAAATAAGTATTTTCAAAAAATATTTTTCCTTGTGAGATCTCCTATAAACTGATTATTTTCTTATAAAAATTCAAATCATTTTGAAAATAATATGTTTGATATTCAAACATACAAAAAATCATATTTGATAACATCCAAAATCGATTTGAAACAAAATAATAAAAAATAAAGTTTATAAAAATAATACAAGAAATATAATAAATTCAATGCCAAAACATAGATAATATATCAAAGATAGGATACTTACCTTATAAGTATTTATCTGAATAACTTTTACCTTTCAAGAAAAACATGTATTCTCGTGAGTTCCTCTGGGTAATGAAGGATTGAGTTCCTTGATAAAGCAGGCTCGAGTTCCTTGTATGTATTCATCCTTCCAGGAACATCCTCCTCACGGTTGCCTGAATCCTGGAGGAACTTTCTCTGATACCAATTGTTATTTCAGATGAACTACTACAAGAGGGGGGGGGGGGGGGGAGGCTGAATTGTAGTATGGAACTTAGTAGTTAATTTTTGCGGAAATTAGAGAACATGAAAGGAAAATAAAGAGAAACGATGCAAGAGAGATTTAGCGAGGAAACTTTCTAGGGCCCAACTGGAAATAAAACCTCGACCCACTAGGGATTTCTTTAAAACACTTCACTATAGGGTAACAAATCAGTTACAACCGATAATACTCTACTGGACTTGTAAGTTTCTCTAGGAACTTACTTCTCTATACTCTATATTCTAGTTTTTTTTCCCTTTTCTTTCTCTCTCCTTTTCTCTTTCTCTTTCTCTTTCTATTCTGTGTTCTTTTTCTCATTCTCTTACTCTTCCCTTCTCTGTTCTCACACTTTTCCCATATTCTCACCCCAATTACATGAATTCACTCTAACCCTTTAGAAATTCTCCATTACAAGATTTCACTCAAACTCTCCGCTCTCTTCTCAAAATACAGACTCTTGATAAAAATCAAACTATAATATGTTGACATAAAATCTGACTGGAACTTGGAACATGATCTGGAACATACGATAGGAACTTTGAGTGGAACCGACTCAATATGTGGACATATGATGTAACATTTTAGCTCTCCACTTTATTGAAATCTGGCTCATCTTAGAAATGGTGATTCAAACAGTATTTATAGACTTCTAAGTCGTGCTCCCCAAGAAAACCACTAAATACACCACTAAACCCACTCAAAGTACTGTTAGGAACTTGTAACTGCCCACTACATTGTTGCCCATGTTCCCACTAACTAACAGCCACGTCCCACTACTTGTTGACTCCTATTTTTAGGACTCCATGACTGATTTTAATAGCTATGTGAGGTATGACATAAATTTACTTGGTGAAGAGGTTAATTCATAAACTTAACCCATGCCTTCTACTTCACGTAAAACCCCACTTTATTTGACTCCATGATTTTAGGAAACTAACAAACCCTTTTGACAACATTTATTTTCAGAATTAAAGAGCACTTAAAATTAGTATAACCACCAAATTTGACTACCAACAAACTAGTTGCAACAACCCTATTTTCTAGCTAGTCAAAGAACCGATTTTTACCAATTTTAAAAAATAAATTCTGAAAATAAATTATTCTTTTAATCAGTAAAAGAAGCGGCCCAATTAAATCAGAAAAACCAACTTAAGCTCCTAAATTTTAGGTAACAAACGTTTACCACATATTAATTCAAAATAGTTTGTTGCAACTTCCTAAAATTAAGGACTCCATTCTCCAGTAATATTCTGAGTGTTTTACCAAATTAAATCAGTCTAAAATTATGCTATAATCATGCTAGACACGTGGACTACTATAACTGACCAAACAGACACAAGTTTCGCTAGCAACTGGACTCGTGTTCCTGTAGGAACTGGACTCAAGTTCCTTTGACAGATAGACCCAAGTTCCACTTGTAACTTGTGTTCCAGTCAGACTAATGACTCAACATATTTACAAAAGTCTTAGAAAATTAAACTCTTAATTTTCTAGTTTCTTCTCACCTTCAAGATGCTGCAACTCCGGAAATCTTGATTCTCATTTCTCTTGATTTGTTTCTTTACAGGAACTTAACTCATGCTTTATAGGGACTTTAGTTTGGCTTGCTTGCTTGATTGTGCTTCTTCAAAACTCCTTCAAATTTTCTTAGTTGCATTCCCACATTTAAACTTTTCTCTTGTTTGATCTCCCTTGAATACTCCTTCAAATTTTCTTGGTTGATCTTCTCTTTGAAGTTCTCATTTAGAAACACTTCTCCATTTGTATTCCTTCGCTTGAACTTCTTTATTTAGTTGCTTCAACTCAGAAGCTTCTCTTGCTTTGTTCCAACTTAGGAACTTGTATTGCATACATCTTCAATCACAATAGGAACGTTCTTCCTTAAGACCTATGAACTTATTTATGCACATCTTAACACACATGTTAGTTAGATAATCATCATTTGTTCATTATCATCAAAACTATACTTAGCTCAACATAAGCAAATGGTGACATTCCTTTTTCATTTTCCCTATCTAATTCTCTTTGCTTACGTGGTTCTCTCTTGATTTAGTGGCGATGTCCATGACACGCTACTACGAGCTCTACGATGCTATTTACTAGATGACATCCATCTCTCCGTTGTACATAGTTTTGCTTAGCTTGCCCCTCTTTTCTTTCATTTGTAATAATTTTATTTTTGGAGTTTGGTGCTTGCTTTCTCTTCTTTTGCAGGTTTGATGATTAGACAACTCAAATGGCTCATGTATGGTGCTAAAATGTAAAATTGAGGTTAATTTGCTTATTTTGAATCCTGCTTTGGTGAGATCTTCCCAAACTCTCTTTTTATTTTCTTTGTTTGCTTAGTTTTAGGATTAGGTCTAGGAGGAGATGATTGTTCGAGGATGTTTGGCTTTTAATTTTGCCTTTTAAACCCTTGAGGAAATTTGGATATCGATGGCACTAGGCCTCGATTTATTTATTTGTTTGATGCTTGATTGCTTGTTTAAGAGTCATTCATGCTTGGATTTTGTTTTGCTCCCTTATGTATAGTTTTCTTATTTTGTTTTTTCCTTTTTTTCCACTTCTTTTTCTTTTCTTTTCTTTTCTTTTCTTTTCTTTTCAAGGAAAAGTGTATTTTTGGTTTTGTTTTTTGTTTGTACTTGATCGTTTTAGAATCTTAGACTTTGAATGCATTCCTTCCTAATTGTTAACGGTCCACATGGTTTGAGATGTTGGGGTTGATTTTCAAATATTATATGCTAGGTTTTACAGCTTTAGAGTTCATGAAACGTAAACTCTTGGGTTATGGTATGATTGGTGATGCTTTGCTAGCTAGTTGAATCCCTAGAGGTAGTATTTGCAATCCACTACCCTTAACATGTGAGGAATTGTCAAATCTTTCAAGCCTTCAACATTGTTTTGTTTGAGTGGAGATAGGATGTCATAGCTTAGCTTGATCAAGAACTTGATTCATGACTCGCCGAGACCGCAACCGAGCTACTCTAGGGGAGGACGGAGGCCTTCATTTCTTAGTTATTTTCCATTTTTTTCTTTTTCATTTCCCTTTTTGTTCTAGTATTTTGCTTCTTTTTTTCACTTTTCTAGGATTTTGCTTTGCATTTATCCTTTGGAAGACTTTGAGCTTAGCCTTTCCTATTCTTCTAGCCACATTACTAGCCTTATATGCCCCTTGTTTTGTTTTACCCCATTAGGTATAGTGAAGCAATTGGAGCATTATGGTTTGTATTTGTTTTGTAATAGAAATGTGTGGAGAAGTAAGGGAATTTTCCTATGCTAAAGTGTGTTGATTTGCATGGTTGCAAGCAAAAGCCCACCTAAGTTGAAAAAGGCAAGGTCATGCTGAATAATTAATTTTTTTTAAAAAAAAAACATTAAAAAAAATAAAAAAATTGAAAAAAGTGAGCATATATTCCTTTCTTTTTCACAATGAGGACATTATGTCCTTTAAGCTTGGGGGAGGAGGAGTAATGTAAAAAATTATTGTGTAAAATTTTGTTTATTTCTTTGAATAAGCTTGGGGGATTTTGTGTGCATGTGTGAGGAGTATTAGGAGTTTGTTTGCTATTTGTTGCTCATTGGCGTTTATTTGCTTCACTATTTATGTTTTGAGCACCAATAGCCAAATTGATTCCTACCTTACCCCTAGCCCTACATTACAACCCTTAAGTCCTCTTGATCCTAGAGAGTTGAGTCATATTCGGTGGAGGAAGTCATGGTTCAAGGATATTGAGTGGTTTTGTTATGATCAGATGTCGGGTAGCCTCAATTGTTTCTCCTTTTTGTTTTTCCAGCTCCTTCGTGGAGTCATGAGGAGCAACCTTTCAGGGTGGATACGAAACTAGCATAGCTTGTGGTTGTTTGGTTGTGGAGTGAAAGGGGATTGTTTCTCTCTAGCTCTTCTACCTAGCATGTTTTCTGCTAGTGCTTAGAAAGGTTTGCATTCACTGATCCGGTCCATTTACAAGTCCATCTAAGGATTTTTGGTTTTATTTTCTCTCTTATTTCTTTTCCTTTCTTTGTGTTTGTGAACCTTTGCCTTGATTTAATTTTCGAAGAGTTATGGGTTAAACTCTGTGGAAATCCTTACGAGAGCACACTCGTCCTCTTTGGAGACTTTGAGGTTTACATGGCTTGTTGCTTTCGCTGAAAGCAACCGTGATTCATACGAAAGTGAGTTAAATTTGTACTTTTTAGTTTTTCTTGTTTTTGTTTGCTTGAGGACAAGCAAAAGGCACACAAGGGGGAGTTTGATTAGTCAATTTTGGGACAAATTTTCCCGACTCTTTTCCCTTGTTTTCCATGCAATTTAGGCTTAGTTTTCCATGTTTTAAGCCTTTTTAGCTTAGTTTTAGTTTATTTAGAGTTTTTTTTTGGAAAAATTCATATCAATAATCCCAACCATTAGACATCTTCCAATATTAACCCCAACTATTAGTTATTACAGTATAATCCAAACTTTGGGTGTTGTTTTATGATATTAGTCCATTGACTTATTTAACCTATTATAATCGGTCGCCAATTCATAAAGTATTTTTTATCTTTCCTCTTTCCTTATTTATTGTACTTAACTATACTTTCCTCCCTTTCTACGAAGGAAATCGGAGCCGGTCAAAAGTTAGTATTGACTAATATCATAAAACTACCCCCTTAGTTTGGATTATAGTGTAATAACCTATAGTTGGGATTAATATTGGAAGACCTCCAATAGTTGGGATTATTCATATGAATTTTTCCTTTTTTTTTGGTAATCACAGAATTATATACCAAAGGAAAAAAATATTACATCCTAACCTAAGTGCGTCACACAAAGCCACCACCAAGATGATATCCAACACTATTAGGGTCAAACCCCTGAGAGTCCTAATCAACCGCCCAAAAACATAAGAAACTACTATGTAAGCTTAAACAAGGATTAATATCCTAATGAACCAACCAAAACAAGCAATTAAGTAGGGAAGCAACAACTACAACAAACGAAAGCTAGTAAAAAGGACTAAGTCCTTGGTTAACAATACAAAACAATCTAGCTTGGGCACAAAAGAACCAGCATTGGTGCTTATGGGCACCAAAAATAACTCTAGCATCAGACCATAGCATCATCTACATTCATAATCAGCAAACCAAGGCAGGCAGCAGCCATAATAACAGCTCACTACCCCATCAGCTTAAGCCAGACCATGCTCTAACCTGCAGTACCTTCCTTTAAGGGACCTCGCCCTTAGTAATCAATTAAGTGTGAGGAAGCAACAAGTCCATAGCAGCAGGAGCATTCACCCATGAAGCACCTCCACGTCTCAATTCATCCTCGGTGCAGTAGCCATAAGTATGCAGTAGCGATCTGAAATCAGAGGAACATCTCAACTTGCATCAGCAGCAGAGTTAACAAATTAGCATAGCAGGCCCTGCAATTATCCAAGCCATAAAAAATAAGCCATTCTTTTGGAGCTCATGAAGATCTGAGTGGCTTCCACTAACCATCTCAATATGGAAGAAGCCCATTGAGGGTGGCTTGAAAATTCTGCCTTCATTAGTAAGATTAGCAGCATCAACCAATTTGGAATGCAGCACCAGCTTGTGCAAGAAAGCTTCATCCTTCAAAAACCATCATACAACACTCGATGACCTTTAGGAGCAGCATCATCTTCCATTTGAATTACCTAAACTCTACATAGTCAAAACCAATTCAGAAACCTTCAATAACCATGAAGACCCAAGAAGCACACCCAACTTCCTGAACAAACCTCTAAAAGCTTCTTTGCCTTCAACCACTATAGCCTCTTATCATTCCAAAGGAAAATGAGTTACTTCCAAACAGATAAAAAAAACCATGATCAGCAGCAAATGGCTTCACCTATTTATGCCCTTGAGAGCTTGCAACAAAATGCAGCTTTAAACCCCTCTCCCCTATTGCCTTGTACTTCCTATCCCTTGGAATATAGGTTAATGGAGGTTTAGAACTGAGCTTCATTGATGACTCACTAGAGCAAATGTAAGTGACATATGCCATAGCAGCAGTAGAAAGATATATATCAACTATCTTGCACCACCACCAAGCCTGCCTCCGACGCCCTCATCAGCTAGCTTTCTCAACAAATGAATTAAAGCCCTGCTAGCTAACAATATCATCTCATCATCGGTCAACCAGTCATGTAATCAAGCATCCATACCTCAACAAGAACCCAACGTTACAGCAAATAAACTCATTACTTTCTAAACATTGTATTTCCTATCCTCAAGGATGAGAAAGATTTAGAGAATATAAGCAATAATTCAGCCAAGTATTCATATAGGTATCAGATTACATCACGATTAACACCCACCAAATAGAGCTACCACCACGAAAAAGGAAGGGTCGTGGTTTATAACACCTCTTAAAATCCTCATGGGACATTGAAAATATTTTGACATCAACCATAATGGGACCCCAAAGTAGTATCAATCTCAAACCATAGCACTACACCATCAACAACCATAGCCACCGAGCATTAGGATGCTGCTCCTTTCACTTTATAGCCTGCCCTCCTAGCACAACCAGGAGGACAACTGCTGCCTTCACAGCAGCCCCTCCTTGGCTCAGACAGCAAGTGTAACAGCCCAGTAAACTCAGACCCTTTTTCCTTCCTTTATAAAACTTAAATTTTACTAAAAACCATAGCCCGAATTTCTAGAGTTGCTACTCGTACGCCCACCTCTGATAAGAAATGGGTATACGAATAATAAAAGCAGGATCGTAATGTTTTCAAATTCCAAAATGGATTTCATTCATAATACCAAAGCCGTACAAAGTTTAAATCCAAAACATCAAACGTTAAAATAACTTATTACAAGCTGTTCGGCTAAAGCATAAAGTCTATGATCAAAAGTTTTAGCTAATTCCAACAGAGATTCCTCATCAGCCTCAAACAAACAAGCCATCCTTACTACTCACCTGCACAAAACCCCGAAGGAAAAACAACAAACAAACAATAATAAAAAAATCAGAAAAACTGAGTATGATCGAGTGTACCCCATAAAACAGTTTTAGTTTAAAAACAGTTGACACACAAGAGACATAGAACATTAGCTGAACCAATATTTATCCAATTCACAATTTTAGCGCAATTATTATTCAAGATTATTTAATTGGCAAAGTGAACGCGATAGGGCCTGTTTCATCCCGTCACGGACTTTTCGGCCTGGCCTACAGCTTGTCGACGGAGTGTCCCGAGTGTATACGCCCCTCACAGACCTAATGCGTATCCGCAAGTGCACGCCAGAAGCTCAGGAGGAGGACGAAAGCAAATTATAACAGTTACAAAGATTCAACGACTATTCAACACATGTCTGACCTATTGCCCACATTGGGTACTCCCTAATGAGACACCGTTCATCACCCTAATAGGTCGTCATCGTTCGGGCTACTTCCCGTTTAAAGATTGTTTCACTTTAAGTTTAGGTTCATTTGGTTTTTTTGAAAATCATTTGAGTGAGAACAATAACCTCAAAATAAATCAATGAACCAAAATTCCGCACTTTAAGAAATCTCCATGAGAAATCAAACCATAAGGCAACTTGCCAATCCAAATTCAACAACTCAATAATTCATCGTTCATTCACATACACTACTTATACTTCTTAAATCAAAGCGAGTACAAATATTTACCATTCCATGACGTTAATAATTCATTAAACAATGACAATCGAAGGATTGCTAAGAGCGTCCGAACTTTTTGAAAGCATATGCATAGAAGATAATTTCGAAAATAGAAGGAGTATTATAATTTCGAAAATTCATATGTACATTTATTATGTAATTTTCGAAAATAAGAAGGTAAAACTACATATCGTATTTCGAAATTTTAAGTTGTAAAAATCACAATATACACTAGTGGAAAAATGGCTTATTGTAACGGGAAAAATAGGCTTAATGTAACGGTCATTGGCCGTTACAATTGCCCCCGTTACAACAAGTAATATTTGTTGTAACGGCTGTGACCGTTACAAAAGGTGGGGTTTTTGCAATAAGTCAATCTTTTGTAACGGTCTCAGTTAAGGCCCGTTACAAAAACCCCACTTTTTGTAACGGGCATAGGCCATGCCTGTTACAATAAGTCCACTTATTGTAACAGGCATGGCCCATGCCCGCTACAAAAAAGTGGATTTTTTTTATAAAAAAATAATATTAGAACAGCCTCCCTCCCCACCCCTGCCTGCAGCAGCATCCTCCCACTCCCCACCCCTGCCTGCAGCAGCATCCCCCCACTCCCCACCCCTGCCTGCAGCAGCAGCAGCCCACCCCTCCCACCCCTGCCTACAGCAGCAGCAGGCCACCCCTCCCACCCCTGCCTGCAACAGCAGCAGCCCACCCCTCCCACCACTGCCTGTAGCAGCAACAGCCCACTCCTCCCACCCCTACCTGCAGCAACACCAGTCCCCCTACCTGCAGCAGTAATAGCCCACCCCTCCCCTTCCACACCCGTGCCTGCAGCAGCCACTCCCTCCCCCTCCCCACCCCCGGCTGCCCCCTTCCCCTTCCCAGCCCCTCGCCTTGCCTTGCAATAACATCTCCACTACTTACCTACTTCAATAATAGCAACAGACAGAATCTCTTTCCATATGATACACGATCTTTCAATCACCCTAATTCATTTATTTCAAACAGAACAACTGTTCAGACAACACAAGTTCTAGCAAACGGACCATATTCTCCCACATGGACCTAAAATGACAAAACAATTGGGACATGTGGGAGAATATGGTCTCGATAACTAGAAAACAATAAATTACAATTTCCAGGATATATTCTACATTGAGGTACCATCAAGACCAAGTTAAACTAGCAGATATAACTAGAATATGTCCTTATTGTCATGAGTACATGCATTGCTATATAGAAAAACTAAATTAATTGGATTGGGCTACAAAGTCTATTACAATCTTCACCAGATAATCTACTCTTGCTGTTGAAAGTAGACGAACCAATCCCAACAAGATCAATGGCCAAGTAGACTGAAGAGCAGTTTTCTAACCTCTGGTCACATAAAAAAAAATAGCAACAATAAATTCCAGGCATTAAAACAAAATTAGTTCTAGTGAGGATGCTATATTAACAATACAAAGGAAATAATAACATGTTTCATACTTGTTAATTTGAATTAAACACTGCACTATCTCAAAGATCTTAGAATCACTTATTCCAATGTATACGCGGTTGACAGAAAGCCAATAGACTAAAAGAGGAATCCTGGAATTGGAATATTTTATTTATTATTTGTTCATATCTATAAATTTTATTTGATATTAAAACTGGAACACTAATTGAACTAAAAGAGGATGGAAAAGATACTTGAATCTACAACTCTTATAAATGGCAAACCTGAACTAAATAGTAGTTAGGAGAAAAATACATATTAAGGGAGAAAAATGATGAAGAAGTGCATTGGTAGAGCCACCACCAACTTCACCGACCATTTTTATATCTTCAAATATACGGGAAAAAAATAGGTTATCTAAACTGTTCTACTTTAATAATCATGCATTCATCCTAACCTTTCATCATTTAAAAAATTAAACACCAAAGCCACACCAAAAATTCTTAAAATCCAAAAATAACCTACTATAAGATTGAAACCACTAATATCAACCATTCTAAAAAAAAAAAAAAAAAAAAACCTCAACTTCTAACCAAGCAATGGACACATCCTAATATTAAAGTACTAAACCTTAGACCTGATCTTTGTTTCTTTCTTTTTGTTAGGCACATAATAACTAGTTCAAACTAAAGTTTTACATAATAACAAGTAATATAATTACAATAACAAAAAGTAATATCAAACTAAAGCTTTACATGATATAACAAGTAATACAATTATAATTAAAAAAAGTAATATCAAACTATCTCAAAGTATTTATCAAAAAGTAACATAAACTAATATCAAATTATTACATAATCAAGGAGCAGAATAGACTACTTAAAGTCAAAAAATAAAAGAAAGAAAACATAAACTGATTGGCAATGAAGAAGATAATAAATTATTATCAGAGGGTGTTTGATATAGGTTTTTTAAGCATGCAAAAGGCGCAGTAGCGGCAGCCCGTGCTGGTGGTCGCTAACTTGTCACGCCTTCCCGAAGTCGCTATGTACAAGGGTCTTATTTCACAAGTGAACTTTCTAATGCAGTCCAATCTAATCTTAATAACATCCCAAATTGCAACCCAAAATAAAAAAAAATTATAGCTAAGACTAGGGGCAAGATAAATCATCCCAAATAAACATACAACATCAAGGTCATACATTCATATCATATGCAAGATAAAAATTAGCAGTAACTCAGAAGAAAATAGACATACTATGCCCAACCAGATTTCTAGACTTTACAATATAAAGATTTATCCATGTAAAAGTGCATATTAGACATAGTTATTGTCAGAAGGAAATCTGGCAGGAAAATAGGGCAATTAAGATTACTAAAAATTTGGATTTAGAATTTCAAAAAAAAAACCCTGACAGGAAATCCATATAAACAATGCATCAGCCAAAAATATGTTCTGTTAGCAAGATAAAAATTATGTCCACTTACTAGAAGCTGATGAGCCCCAGTTCAATTCTGTCCATTTATCCTACAAAGAAGCTGTCAAGATCAGGTGAAAGTATTAGCATCTCATTTAAAACAAGAGATTAAAAATAATGTCTTTTCACGATTCATCAATCATCATTACCTTGGACCATCTTTTGCAATGCTTCCACTGCCAGAGTGTCAGAAAGGATGAATACGGGATTTCTTGTCATCACCTTTGAGGCTTTGAAACAGGCGTCTCTCCAAGATCAAGCTCCCGAGAAATTACTCTTGTAGCAATATCCTTGAACCAAATTAAGTTTGATTAAAGTAGAATTCCCTAAAATAAGACAAAAAAAATGTTACTACGGATCCTATTGACAAAATATGTGACGGCTAACCTTGTCAGTAAGAATCCCACAGAGTAAAACATTTGAATCAGTCAACAACAAGGCATCCACTCTACGAGCAGCCATCCTACGACAAGCATCATAAACAAATGTACTGTCAGGAACCGTAAGCTCTTGACAGTCGCAAGCGCTTCACTATTCGTTCTCCAGTTAATCCCCTGCATAGACAGAATAGACATAGTTCAATACATACATTGTGTTCAATAGATGATTCGATTTTTAAACACTTGGAAGAAAGTGTTTGTTTCGATCAATGATTAATCCTACTACAATAAAATCCTGTATACACTCATGTTCATACTACCATTCCTTGATTACTACATAGTATATACTAATGGGGAGGCTACTATTGACTAAGATGATTCATTTAAACAGGCATTATTAGTTGAAACTAGACAACTTAGAATTACCCCAATACAGTACTAAGAAATCCATAAATCCTCTACAATAGCATGAAACTTCTACCACCCCAACTATACATACACTAATGAAGGTCGTACCTATCTAAAACATAAAGCTAATCCCTTGAATGAATCAGGACTGTTTGGTATGTTCCATGTTTAAAAACCAATAAAAGAAACACGGAAAATCTTGGCTCAGCCATGAAGTAACCATCCAATGAAAACAAGCTTTCCGAACAACACAGCAGCAAGGGTATTTAAGTAATACCCCGACCTCAAAATTAACAACATTTGGCACACCTTAATTACGAAGTAAACCATCAACAAAAGAAGCGTAGAAATTCCATCAATTAACAAAAACTACCTTATATCAGAAATAATATACTTCTCTTTCAAGGCAACATAAATTCCAACGGGAAAAAGAAGGAAAATGAATCATACATGGGGCGTGAAGAATCAAGTCGCACTTCTCTCTCTCTTGAATTGAAGTAGACTCAAATTGCTCCCCTTACACAAACCTTGGGTGCCTAAAATGAAATTTGCAGCCCCAAGAAACTCATCACCAATAAAACAACCCTACAATTAAAATTTGAATCCCTAAAATATAAAAGATCGGCCAAAAAAAAACCCACAATTCAATTTTAGGTTTTATATACTAATTACACCAAAATTCTATTTAAAAAAACGAAAATATAAAAGCATAATCTGGACAAAAAATGTAAAAGCTAAACTAATAATGTTAATTAATCATCTGAACACATTAATCAAAATTACAACTAACAAATTAAAACAGAAATAAATCTAAGATCAACTAATTTAAATCAAAGGATTACTTGAATGGAGACTAGCGTTGGTTATCGGTAGCTGGAGTTGGTCGTCGGAGAGCGGTGGACGTGTGGTTCACAATAGCATCGGTGAGTGGAGACTAACGAAGTGAGTGAGAGATGAATGGTTGGTGGTGTTGAGTGATGGAGGCAGTTGCTCGCACTTTGATAGACGAAGCAGCAGTGAAGGGTTCACATCAAGCTTACGAAGCAGCGGCGAGTGGGTGGCGGTGTCTGATACCTTGGTGGTGTTGGTGGTGTGGGGGTGTCGAGTGAGAGAATGCTTAGGGTTTTTTTTGGACTTCAGTGGAGAATTTCGTGTTTTTGTTTTTAAGTTTGAGGGATGAGTGTTATGAGAGAGAGTCACTATTGATTTTTATTTTTTGGACTGGAGTTATTGTAACGGATTGACATCTTCCAGTTACAAAAAATAAAAAATTGTAACAGGCATGGTGTTGGCCCGTTACTAATTACTATTTTTTGGTAACGGGCATGGTGTTGACCCGTTACTAATTACTATTTTTTGTAACGGGCAGGTGTAGGCCCGTTAAAAAACTTGGTTTGCTCTATAATATTAAAGACTTATTGTAACGGGCAGTATAAATGCCCGTTACAAAAACATTTATTGTAACTAACAAAGTAAAGGCAAGTTACAATAAGGGGGTTACAATAAACGATTTTTTTACTAGTGATAAATACATAGTATATTTTCGAAAATTAGAAAACGATATTTTCAATCCATAACAATATATTTTCGAAAATTTCAGAATTATATTTATAATAAATAAGCTTCTTTTGGACTTCTAATAGGTATTTGGTACATAAATTCTATTGTCTAAAACACATGTGCACAACCCTTAGTCCAAAAACGAGTTTTATTTTGATTTTGAAAATAAACGAAAGCGTAATTAAGCTATTACAAAAATCTGGACAACAACTATAATTTGCATAGAATGCCCTTCAAATCATCACAGCCCTCTAAAACACGCTTAAAAACATTCCTTGAATTCCCACATGAAACCCTACTACTTTGCACACAAATAATCATAATTTTACGTCATCAAAACTCTGACGACCCGACTCGCTTAAATCAGCGCGGAAGAAACCGACGAGTCGAATAGTCAGAACTAACAAACCAAAACACTTAAAAATTAAAACAAACCTCAAAATATTATTACTATAACCCAAAAGTACAAATACCCACAAGTTTGTACATTACTAATCCAAAAGTCAAACTACCACTACTAATAAACGTAACTCCAAACACATGTCAGAGTTATAGCAAAAGTATACAAGTATCGCTACTATAGTCCAAACTAACTGAAATCGTAAAACAACAGCCATACGACTATACAACTATATCAGCGCTCGCCCAACCCATAGATAAGCAAGAACCTCATCATCAGAATTACCTGAAAAGTAAACAACAATCCACCGTCAGTGGCGAGTAACATAACTGTCTCACCCTAACGGGAATACACAAGCACATAGCATAAACCAAATATCCAAATCATAACATCAAACCATGCGAAATCATACAAATACATGCTTGACTCAACTAACTTATCCAAACTTATCTTTGGCGCAATCATTCGCAAACTAGACCGGACTACGCACGTACGAACGCATCTTACGCGATAGAACTTTCCAACTATGCCAGGATTGAGAATCTTACTCCCAACCCTATGAAACCAATCTTACTGGAAATCCATGTCAAAGACGACACAATGGTAATCACTATCCCAATACCGCGGTTAGGATAGGGGCAACGTCTTAACCCAAAAGCATAGAATCTTACTCTAAGTTTTAGGCGTCTAGCTATGAAATCAAGCCAATCTTACATTCTTTAAACCTTACATCCGAAGTTTACATCCTTAGTTACTTCTTAAGTTGCATCTTACGCCTTGACTTAAGAAAATAACATGTAAACCTATCATCTTACTACATCTTATCACTTTCTTTAACCTTTTCTTTAACTTTCTTTTACTTTAAAGACTTAATCAAGAACTCATAGAGACTCTTAAAGAACTCATCAAGAACTTAAAGAACTCATCAAGAACTCATCCAAGATTCAAGATCTTCAATCAAGAACTCAATCAAGATTCAAGAACTTCAACCAAGAACTCATTCAAGAATCAAGAACTCATCCATCTTCATCATATCACACGCATAAACTCATCAATTCAACATATGAAATCGTCAACTTATCATCATCCAAAATTCACCAAACTTGAACATGATAATCAACAACTTAACACTAACATAATCAATCATAAAATCATCATATTCAAACATAAAATCATCATATAACAATTCCAAAATCAGATTTATATTCATACATAAAAACATGATCAAAACTTCATATAAACCAATCTTGTTCATTTAATCTATACTATGGAACATAGTATGCCAATTAGGTTGAGAAAGTATGTTACCTTATTGAAGATTAACACACAAAATCAACACAAACTTTCTGCCCGGAGCGAGACACGCACAACCCTAGCAACACGGCAACCACACGGCTTCAACACGGTTGCACCACCACCACGACACACGGCACACGGCCCCTGCTGCACGGCCACCACCACGAACACGGTCGCCACTACGAACACGGCCACCACACGAGCCAAGAACACGGTCCCCACTTGAACCACGCGAACACGACCCAAAATCAAACCCGAACACACAATCTTGATCAATGGTAATGAAGTTTAATTATGTTTGAATACTTAAAGATCAAAGGATGATGAATCTATAAGTTTGGGTTTAGAAAGGATGATGAACAAATGATGAGTTTCAATTAGCCAAAATAGGCGTGTGGAATGGGAGAAAATGGAGGGAGTTTGTGTCTTAAACTTTTGATGGCAAGGGTGGTTAAATGGCAAAAGGATCATTAAGCCTCACTAACCCTCCTATATATAGAGGTTAGTTAAGGTGTGAACATGAGCCAAGTGGCAAAATTTGCCACCAAATACAAGGGCCAACCGGCCTAGCAAGGGGAATTGGGCCAAAATGGGCTTTCGTGATCAATTGGGCTAATTTACAAAAATTGCATGATTAACCATGCTTAAATCAATTTAGCCCAAAACATTAAATAATTAATTAGAAAATTAAATAATAAAATTCTAATTAATTAAATAACAATAAAAATAATTAATAACTAATCAAAATAAAATAATTCGAATTAAATCGAAATTATTCAAATAAAACAAAATAAATAGTTCAAAACTAAATTTGAACTATACATAGCAACACATAAATACACATAATCATCCGGCAGAAATACCAATAAAATCAGGGTCGTTACAAAAACAACCTTAAAAACAATAACTAAAACATCTACTTAAGCATGCATATAACTTCTACTAAAGCGGAAATACACATAACTATAAAACATTAAAACTACGCTAGAACATAAAACTAAGCATGCTAAGACAAAAGCCTAAAAAAAACTAATCTAACCTAAGCATACAAGAACCTAGGGCTAAGAAAGAGGTAGACATCGATGCATACCTCAACGTCTGGAAGGCTACTTTAAGATCGCTCCCTCCTTAGAAAAATTAAACTCAATTCTCTAGGTTATTCTTCCGTGAAAACTTTTCACTTGTTACTCCTCTTTTCTTAGAGGAGAAGTGGAAGAAAAGTAGAGAGAATTGTGGGGAGCAAGGATGGGTGAAGGGGGCTATTTATAGGTGAAAGGGGTGGAGGAAAGTGGTAAACTTTCCATGTGGGACAAGTGAGGAGTGGTGGTGGTGTGAGCCGTGTGGGAGGGGGGATAAGGGGGGGTGTGTGGTGGTGATGTGGCCTTGGGAGTTGTGTTGTCAAGTATTAATTACTTGATGGCTCATGACTGATTAACCTAATTATGCGGCAAATAAAATATGAAATGCATAAAACGACCTTTAAAAATAAAATTCTAAGCCATAAAAATATATTTATTTACCAAAAATATTTTTCCATAAAATAAAATAATTTTCGCAATATATATATACTATTTTCGAAAATAGTAAATACATATTTATTTATTTTAAAAATATTCCAACCTCAAAAATAATTTGTTATTTTCCGAAAATAATATTACAGCAAAATATTTTATTTGTAAAAAATACCTTTGAAAAATAATTCGAAAAACTCTTTTTATAAAACATAAAACCTCTTTATAGGAAATATTAGTTTTGAAAATCTTAAAAAAATTACGAGTATTACATCTTCCCCCACTTAAAAACAATGTTCGTCCTCGAACTTACGGAGCTAGTACTACATCCTCTCCCCCTTAAGCAGTTTCGTCCCATAACTATAACATACATGACTGAAAAAGCTCTAGGTAACGGGTCCTCATATCGTCCTCGGATTCCCACGTTGCTTCTTCCGTTTGTTGGTTCGTCCATAGGACTTTCACCAACTTCACTTGCTTGGTTCGAGTATCCTGCGTTTTAAAATCGAGGATCCTAACGGGTCTTTCTTCGAAAGAAAGGTCAGTTTCAAGTTGGATTGACTTGGGTTGAAGAACATGGCTCGGGTCATGGACATACTTCATAAGTTGTGACACATGGATAACATTATGGACTTTCTCTAACTTAATAGGTAAGGCTAGTTGGTAGGCTACCTCGCCAACTCGCTCCAGTATCTCATAGGGTCCAATATACCGAGGGATTAGCTTCCCTTTTCTCCCAAACCTCTTCACTCCTTTCGTTTGTGAAACTTTTAGCAAAACCTTCTCTCCAACCTCAAACTCCACTATTCTTCTGTGCCTGTCTGCATAGGACTTCTGTCGATCTTGTGCTGCTTTCATGTGAGTCTGAATAAGTCTCACTTGCTTACTCATTTCCTCGATCATCTCTGGTCCAATAGTCATTGACTCACTGATGTCACTCCAACATAGTGGACTTCTACACTTTCTCCCATAAAGTGCCTCATACGGAGCCATTCCAATACCGGCATGATAACTATTGTTGTAAGAGAACTCAATCATTGGTAACCTTTCATCCCATGCTCCACCAAAATTGAGTGTGCATGCTCTCAACATGCCTTCGAGTGTTTGTATTGTTCTTTCAGTCTGGCCATCCGTGGCTGGGTGAAAAGACGTGCTAAACTTCAGTAGTGTACCAAATGCTTGTTGTAGCTTTCCCCATAAATTTGATAGAAATCTTGCATCTCTGTTAGACATAACGTCCTTCAGAATTCTATGCAATCTGACTCTGTCTCGGACATAGGCGTCTGCCCAACTGCTTCATACTCCATGTATCCTTCATAGCGATGAATCTAGCAGACTTGGTTAATCTGTCCACTATCACCCATATAGCATTCTTCGAGGTCTTCGTGATTGGTAATCCAATGACAAAATCCATTGATATTGATTCCCACTTCCAACTTGGAATCTCAAGCGGTTGCAATTTTCCTCCGGTCGCATGTGTTCAATCTTAACTTTCTAACAAGTTAAACATTTGGATAAAAATTCCGCAACTTCTCTCTTCATGTTTGGCCACCAAAAATTCTGTTTGAGATCTTTGTAGAGCTTGTCTCCACCTGGATATACTGAATACGGCGTATTATGTGCTTCTTCTAAGATATTCTTCTTAAGACCTCCGTCCTTTGGAACGCACCATCTTCCCTTGTACTTTACTATATTAGCATTGTTGACATCGAATTCAATAGTTGTCCCCTCTGCCTTCATCTTTCTGACTTTGTTTAACCATTCATCGATCAATTGCGTCTCTTGGATTTCATCAAAAATCGTTGGTTCCAAGGTGAGTGCATTTAGTTGGACTTCCACTTGTCCACGCTCCACAACTTCCAAGTCAAGCTTCTGAAATTCGTTGCAAAGTTCTTTCGTCATCATGATGACACATAGTGAATGACTCGCCTTTCGACTTAATCCGTCAGCTACTTTGTTTGCTTTTCCCTCGTGATATGCAATCTCTAAATCATAATCCTTTATAAGCTCCAATCATCTCCTCTGTCGCATATTCAACTCCTTCTGAGTGAATATGTACTTCAAACTCTTGTGGTCGGTGTAGATCTTACATCTCACACCGTAAAGATAATGCCTCCAAATCTTTAGAGCGAAAACTACCGCTCCCAACTCCAAATCATGGGTTGGATAATTTTGTTCATACTGCTTCAGTTGCCGTGAAGCATATGCTACAACTTTTCCATGTTGCATGAGCACGCAACCTAATCCCTTCTTCGATGCGTCGCTATAAATCTCAAATCCGTCACTTCCGGAAGGAAGCGTCAATATCGATGCCGTAGTCAGCCTCTTCTTTAACTCTCGGAACGCGGGTTCACACTTTCTCGTTCCATTGAAATTTCTTGGTCTTCTTAATCAGATTGGTCATCGATTGTGCTATTTTTGAAAAATCTTGCACAAACCGTCGGTAATAACCGGCCAATCCTAAGAAACTTGGTACTTCCGTTACATTCGTTGGCTGCGGCCAATCAGAAACTGCTCTAATCTTGGATGGATCAACCGAGACTCCTTCTCTCGAGATCACATGAGCAAGAAATGCAGCCTTATCCAACCAAAACTCACACTTCGAGAACTTCGCATACAACTCCTTTTATCGAAGTACTTGTAATACCTTCCTTTAATGCTCCTCATGCTCCCCATTACTCCGTGAATACACCAAAATATCGTCGATAAAGATGACAACAAAACTATCCAAATAGGGCTTCAATGTCCTATTCATGAGATCCATGAACGCGGCTGGGTCATTAGTGAGTCCGAAAGGCATTACAGTGAACTTATAATGTCCATACCTTGTTTGGAAAGCTGTCTTGGGAACATCTTCCTCCGAAATCCTTAGCTGGTGATAACCGATCGCAGGTCGATCTTTGAAAACATAGTGGCATCCTTCAATTGATCGAAAAGATCATTGATCCTAGGCAATGGGTATCTATTCTTTATCACGAAGTTGTTTAACTCACGATAATCGATGCACAACCTCAATGTGCCATCCTTCTTCTTAACGAAAAGCACTGGTGCTCCCCAGGATGAAACACTGGGCCTAATGTATCCCTTCTCCAATAATTCCTCCAATTGCACCTTTAGTTCCTGCATCTTTGCTGGTGCCATTCTGTAGGGCGCCTTCGATATCGCTCCCGTCCCCGGTACTAAATCTATCTTGAACTCCATCTCCCTTACCGGTGGCATCCCCGGGATTTCTTCTGGAAATCAATCCTCGAATTCCCTTAATACTGGAATTTGGTCAATGGTTTTCTCCTCTAGGCTTAGGTGATTGACATGACACAAATAGATAGGGTGTCCTTTCCTGGCATAGTTTTGAATAACCATTGTGGAAATGATTTGGACTCGGGGTTTCAAGGAAATTCCTTGATAAGAAATTCTGTTCCCCTTAGGTTTTCTTTAAGAGGCCCTTACTACCAAACTCATCAAACTTCTGCCATCGAATATGCTCTGGAAAGAAACGTGCTCGAAGAGCTGTCTTGAATTCCTCCCAACCAAAATCTCCATGGGATCTCAACGCTACTCCCTCACTTTCCCACTAAGTATCTGCTTTTTCCCTCAGATAAAAAGTGTCTTGGTCTACTTTTTTGTTTTCAGGAGTTCCAGCTGCGATAAACATCTTATCGAAGTCCCTAATCCAATTTTCAGCCAGCATTGGATCCTCTTTCCCGACAAACAAAGGTGGTTTAAGGGTAGAAAACTAAACAAAATTTTTGGGCTAACTGTTCAAGTGATCGGAGTCTGGCTGCAAGTTTTTCGGGTGTTTCGGCCATTGGTCGGTTTCGTCGGGTCCTAGATCAAGTATTAGCACCGTTATTCGACATAGACTGCGGTACTAGTAGAGAAGGACGGTGTTACCACCGTGGAAAGCAACGCTTTCGAGGAGGACAAAGAAAAGAAGAAAAGAAGACTTGAAACAAACACACCAAACATGCATATATTAATAATCATTCCAGTTTTAGGCCAAAACAACCTTACACATCAAAATTTTTATCCTGCCGAATCGGTCTATTGACCGATCACACATAATTACATCACACACCAAAATTATACCCCACCGAATTGGTCTACTGACCAATCACACATAATTACAAAAGTACGAAAAATACAGAAAAGTAATAACATAACAAGGTTCAAATCACAGCTCATAGACTCCTAATTACAAAAAAAAAAATTCTATCCCATGTTGCTATCTTCAAAACTGGGGCTTGACCCTTGCTGCTCCCCTACCCCTACTATCAGTTTGGGTGGATCAAGGTTGTACTCATGTTCTTGTATGGCATCAATCAATTGCTTCTCTAACTAGTCGAGTGTGAGAAACCACTCGCCCTTGTAGGAAGAGCGAGCAAATTTGGGTTCGTCCTTGGAGATCATGATGTTGGGGTACCTATTCTTGACACGAGATAATGCTCCTTTTTTTGGAAGGGTTTCAATGGGAACATGTGCTTGCCTATATGTTCGGTTGTAGTCTGATATCCCGTGCATATGGTTGTAGTGATAGCTTTTATGACAGAGATTCAGACGATGAATAAAAGAACGAACATCCTCTCCTCTAATGCAAAGATGATAAGGTGAGTTTGGATGGGTATAGAACACTCTTCTAGGGGGAACTGCATTCTTCCTAGATGAATGACACTCACGAACCATCTAGAAAATAAGAAAAAGCACGAAATCAAATAGAAGTACTTTTAAGAAGTACTTGTAAATAAACACATAACCCCATCATCGTAGTCCCACTCTCACGAGTTGATTCTAACTCCAGGGTGTGAAAGTTTTCAAAATCCATTTTGAAATTCATTTTCGAAAACATAGGCTCTGATACCAACTGTAACAACATAGGAAATTCGGACCCTTTTTCTTTCCTTTATAAAACTTAAATTTTACTAAAAACCATAGCCCGAATTTCTAGAGTTGCTACTCGTACGCCCACCTCTGATAAGAAATGGGTATATGAATAATAAAAGCAGGATCGTAATGTTTTCAAATTCCAAAATGGTTTTCATTCATAATACCAAAGCTGTACAAAGTTTAAATCCAAAACATCAAAAGTTCAAATAACTTATTACAAGCTGTTCGGCTAAAGCATAAAGCCTATGATCAAAAGGTTTAGCTAATTCTAACAGAGATTCCTCATAAGCCATCCTTACTACTCACCTGCACAAAACCCCGAAGGAAAAACAACAAACAAACAATAATACAAAAATCAGAAAAAGTGATCGAGTATGATCGACTCTACCCCGTAAAACGGTTTTAGTTTAAAAACAGTTGACACACAAGAGACATAGAACATTAGCTGAACCAATATTTCTCTAATTCAAAATTTTAGCGCAATTATTATTCAAGATTATTTAATTGGGAAAGTGAATGCTATAGGGCATGTTTCATCCCGTCACGGACTTTTCGGCCTGGCCTGCAGCTTGTCGACGGAGTGTCCCGAGTGGGAGTGTGCACCGGTCCAAAACCGGACCGAACCGGACCAGAACTGGAATGGACACTCCTTTTGGAGCCCTAAGCTAATCTTGTGCACAAAGTATAGCTTGGACCATCTACAATACAAACTAAAGTGTGATCCATCTACAATACAAATTAACTTAATTTATACATAAAAAAAAGATGAAGTGACATTACCTTAGGAGTTAGAGAAATTCGAAAAGGATCTAGAGTACGACCTCCCGTACTAAAAGCGGATTCCGATGCAATGGTAGATAAGGGGATGGCTAATATGTCATGTGCCATGCGATTAAGGATCAGATAACGATTACCATGCATACCCCACCATGTTAAAGCATCTAGTTCTTCTTCTTCCGGGCCTAATCAATCACTTAAGTACCTATCTAACTCACCTATCTCATACTTGTAAGTTCAATGTATACTTAAGCAGGGGGGGTTGAATTGAGTATGTGTGTTTTTTCAATCGTTTTCTAAGTTTGTTTATCTTTTTGTGAGAACAACGATAGAACAATAAATAAAGAGTAGGGACACAAGGATTTAACAAGGTTCGGCTTCTAAACAAGCCTACGTCCTCCACTCTCTCACCAATATTATTAATCAACTCTGAATAATAACAAGGTTACACACTCAATTAAATGCTACAACTCTGTAACACTTAATTCCCCAACTGTTAACTCTAACAGTTCACTCAGTGTTCACAGAACACTCCCTAACCACTTCCCTCTAAGTGGTTCAAATATTACAAACTTAAATCTCCGTAAGTTTTTTCTCTTGAAGATGGATATGGAGATAGTTTTGCTCTAAAGATAGACTCTCAGAAAATATGACTTAGTTTTCTTTGGAGAGCAAAAGTCTTACTAGGGTTTTTCAAAAGATTGTTTTCACAACAAGAAAATAAAGCTCGGCCGACCGACCTTTACCGACCGTTAACGGTCGGTAAACCTATTTACCGACCACCTCCGGTCGGTAAAAGGAGGTCGGTGTATAATTAGTCGGTAAAATTTATTTTCCGACCGCCTCTCCGTCGAAAAAACTTTACCGACCCTTTACCGACCGTATATCGACTGATCTTGGGAGCTAATTTCCGACCTACCGACCGCGGTGACGTCGGTCGGTAATGTCTGACAGCCAAGCGGTCGAAAATTAGCTCCTTCCAGCCTTTTTTTTTTTTGCTTAATTATTTACCGACCGTGTTTCGGTCGGTATATTAATTTTCGCGGTTTTTTAATTTTGATATTTGGCATTTTCGCGATTTTTACTTTTTGGATACCGGCCGTTTGTCGGTCGTTAAATTGTTTTATAAAAGAAATTTTGTATTATAATAATATTTGGCATTTACAAAAGAAATTAAATTATTTATTAATGAAAAACAGATTAAATATATGAAATAGTATTTTATAATAATATTTTATACTATTTATATAAATAATTCGTAATACACAAAATTTTGTAATACATATTACAGTTTCCAAAAATGTAAACTATAATAAACCGATATATAACAAACAAATACACTACGAAGGCTCCAGAACCGTCTGTGCGATCGTCGGGGGGTCGTCGGTGAATGGAAGACTAATCTCCGAAT
Source organism: Salicornia ramosissima (assembly GCA_951394345.1). NCBI lineage: Eukaryota > Viridiplantae > Streptophyta > Magnoliopsida > Caryophyllales > Amaranthaceae > Salicornia > Salicornia ramosissima. The sequence continues at coordinate 32,759,566 of OX596237.1, forward strand.
TGCCTCATGAAAGCGTCCATCTGCGCCTTCATCTGCTCGAGGTACTCCGCTTGCTTCTTCTGATCCTCCTCCAGACGGCGCTCTCGCTCCTCTAACTTCGTCCTCGCATGCTCGGACTTCTCCAAACGCTCGATCATCTTTGCCAGTTGAGCGGAAACTGATGGAGAGTAGGAAGATCCAACGTGCCGCCGCGAGGTTCTCTCATAATAGAGAGAAGCTCCGTCTTTGCCGAACCCTAGAACCTTGCCCTTCTGGAAGCCACCAACCGTATCAAAGAAGACCTGGTTGGGATCCGTCTCCGAGCCTCTAGCCTGAGACACCGAAAGGTTCTGGTTATATTGTTCCTGCAAATTATGGGGGGAGTTAGTTCAAAAAATTCAAAATAAAAGAACAATAAGTTATATAACTTATTTATATGTTTTTGGTAAAAGTTGGAGGGTTTTGGAACAAAAAACAAACTAAATAGGCCATTTTTGGCTGGTTTTTGGTGTTTTCATTTCCAACTTGGCACCGATCAACCTAGATCATGTTTTTAAGGTTAATTCACAACTCATAACATTGATATAAACATTCTATAACCTATTTGCATGTTTTTGGAAAAGTTGAGAGGGTTTTGGAACAAAAAACAAACTAAATAGGCCATTTTTGGCTCGTTTTTGGTGTTTTCATTTCCAACTTGGCATCGATCAACCTAGATCATGTTTTTAAGGTTAATTGAAAATTATAACATTGATATACACATTCTATAACCTATTTGCATGTTTTCGGGAAAGTTTAGAGAGTTTTGGAACAAAAAAAAAACCAAATAGGCCATTTTTGGCTCGTTTTGGTAGTTTTCGTTCCCATCTTCTTACCAATCAACCTAATTTGTATTTTTAAGTGTAATTCATGTTCTATAATATTCATGCAAAATTTATATAACTTATTTACATGTTTTTGCGAAAGTTTAGAGGGTTTTGAAACAAAAAACAAACCAAATAGGCCATGTTTGGCTTGTTTTGGTAATTTTCGTTCCCATCTTCTTACCAATCAATCTAATTTTTATTTTTAAGTGTCATTCATGTCCTATAATATTCATGCAAAATTTATATAACTTATTTACATGTTTTTGGGAAAGTTTAGAGGGTTTTGGAACAAAAAACAAACCAAATAGGCCATTTTTGGCTTGTTTTGGTAGTTTTCGTTCCCATCTTCTAACCAATCAACCTAATTTGTATTTTTAAGTGTCATTCATTTCCTATAATATTCATGCAAAATTTATATAACCTATCTGCATGTTTTTGGGAAAGTTTAGAGGGTTTTGGAACAAAAAACAAACCGAATAGTCCATTTTTGGCTCGTTTTGGTAGTTTTGGTTCCCATCTTCTTACCAATCAACCTAATTTGTTTTTTTAAGTGTCATTCATGTCCTATAATATTCATGCAAACTTTATATAACTTATTTACATGTTTTTGGTAAAAGTTGGAGGGTTTTGGAACAAAAAACAAACTAAGTAGGCCGTTTTTGGCTCGTTTTGGTAGTTTTCGTTCCCATCTTCTTACCAATCAACCTAGATCATGTTTTTAAGGTTAATTCACAACTCATATTATTGATATAAACATTCTTTAACTTATTTTCATGTTGTTGGGAAAGTTTAGAGGGTTTTGGTTGATTTCGTTCCCAACTTAGGACTGATCAACCTAGATCATGTTTTTAAGGTTAATTCACAACTCATTGATATAAACATTCTATAACTTATTTGTATTTGAAGCCGAAATTCCGCTCTAAACATCAATTGCAAATAATAAAAAATCAATCCTATTCGTATTTTTCGGCTTTGAAGCCGGAATTCCGCTCTAAAAATCAATCCTATTTGTACTCTTCGGCTTTGAAACCGGAATTCCGCTCTAAAAATCAAATGCATAGTAAAGAAGAAAGCATTACCATCACTTCCTTGACCTTCTGGCTAATCGGAAACAGATCCTTCCCTGGTTGCTTCTTGAAGTGAGTATCAAGGAAGAGATCCGCAACATCAGGTAGCTTCCCTGCTTTCGCCTTAGTCAACACAAACAAATGTGCGTAAGGGTAGGTGATATAAAAAAATGTTAACGAACGAGCATTTACAATGATTTAATTACATACTAAACTAACCAATTGCTTAGCTCGCTGAGTGGTGGAGACAGATCCCGCGCAGTGAGAGGCCTGGGCCTTTCCACTAGCGTCGCCGTGATGTGTCCAGTTTGTACGAGTTATTTAACTTCTTTTTAGTTCCTTTATGTAATTAGTTTAGCATAAGATTGCACATTTTGTTACTTTTGAGTTTAAACGAGAGTTTGGCTTGAAATGTAAAGTTGTAGTGCAATTTACAATTTTTAATGCTTTTTAGGATAAGTGTAGTTTGTAGTTGCGGTTTTTTTTTATGTGTTCTTGTAGTCTTGAGCTACGAAACATCATTAGGAGCATTTTTGGAGTCATTGATCATGCGCCAAACACACTTGAAGAAATCATTAAGCATTAGAGGGAAAGAAAAGCCTTATTGTGAACCTTCAAATGCAGTAAGTCCAACTTCAAATAGAAATATCTCCCAATATACTCATTGGATTTATGTGATTCAAATTGGAAGTTGTAGCTCTCTTCAGGAGCTTTCCAACGGTAGGTCATAAGCCTTATTTCGTTAAGGAACAAGAGAGTTATGGCTATTTTAGTCCGAGCTGCGCAGACAATCTACAGGGGCGCACCCCGCGCCTCAGAGGGCGCTGCCAGCGCCCCCATTGCAGTGAGCATCAAGAAGAAGGCGCGCCCAACGCCCTTTGGGGCGCGCCCAGCGCCCCCATCACAGTATCCCTCCAAGGAATGGCGCGCCCCGCGCCTATGGGGCGCTGCCAGCGCCCATGTTACATTCAAAGGAAGGGCGCGCCCCGCGCCTTTGAGGGCGCTGCCAGCGCCCATCTGCTCTGTTCTGCATGCGGCTTCATCCACTTGATTTCTAGGTTATAATTTAGTTTAGTATAAATAGAAAAGTGGTTTCTCATTGTAAAAAATCTAGTTTTTCATGTTCAAATAGTTCCTTAGCTTAAATTCTCTCTAGTTTCTCCTTAGATTACATAAAAACTATTAAATCTTTAGTTTGTAATTTTGATATTTAATCATGGAATCAATAAAGAATATTTGTTCATCAATGCAAATGGTAGCTTAAACTTGTTCTTGGGATTGGTTTCAATGATTCCAAAAGGCTCCTTGTGAGGATTCTCTAACTCTAAACTATTTCTTTACTTCAATTATTTACTTGCTCTTATATGAATTGTTATTGGTTTTGTTGAATGTTTTAGCTTGATCTTTGTCTTGTTATTATATTTTACAAAATCATTACTAGGGTTTGAACACAATCGATTATTGTGTTCAACCTCGAGTAGCAACTATCTTGTTCATGCTTAAGCGTATTCTTATTGTGAACAATTTAGTAGAGCTTGTTTAAATGTTAATTGTTTATTACGTATTCTCTAAACAATTGCGTTCTTATTGTGTCTCCGTTCTTAAAGCTTTTGTTCACTGCGTGTTCTTTGAACATTAAGGGTTTTAGGCAATTTACGATTTATCTTGTCTAGCTAATTAAGGGGACTACAAGAGTTTACTCTTGTCAATAATTAATTGAGTATTGAAATGGTTTGGTAATTGAGAGTCTAATTCAATTAGCCGAGTCAGAGTCGTTGTAACCGAATCCTAAGATTCTTTAAAACTAGAATTTTCCCGTAATCAATTAGTTGTTAGTTTATTTTATCACTAAAATCTCCAATTTCCCCCCCCTTGTTACCAATATCACTAAGGAATTAGTGATTCTCCCCTTTAATAATCCAAATATATATTAACACAATTAAATCAACATAAATCCGTTCTCTGTGGATACGAACCTTACTTGCCCTTTACACTAGTTGTAATTGGAGAGTAGGAGAAATTTACTTTTGATAAGTCTTTTATTTTAAACGACATAAAAGGCCTACCACGCCGCCTCTCCTGTTTGCCTTCGCTTGAGACAGATCCCGCGCAATGAGAGGTAAAGAAAAACCGTCCCCTAGAAGTGTACTTGGAGACTTGCATAAATTGTGCAAACAAGTTCAGCTGACACAATTGCAGTGTTCTTGTTTCAGACTTTGTCTCTTTCCACTATGGGAAGTGGGATGTACACTAAAGTCCAAACAAAGTACATTGCATTTAATGAGCCGATTTGGTGAATCAATTTGGCAGATTTCCAAAACATAAGTGATCAATATTTTTCAAATAAATTTTCAAAATAATTTTGAACACGAAAATTGGTACGGATCACTTAAGTGCACGTGCGTAATACTGAGGTCTGATCCCACAGTGGTCTCAGTACTACAAAGTCTACATTTGGCAAAGAGAATTGTTCCAAGCTTGTTATTTGTCAGTTCTTAGCTTGTTCTTGGCTTGTTCTCTTTACTGGACATAAACTTTAATTCTTTTTGCTCTTTACTTAGAAACACAAGGTATATCTTCCTAACTCTATTTTACAAGAAGATCCTAGAAGTACAAAAATTAAAAGACTTCAAGCTCTTGACTTCTGATTGTTCAAGTATCTCAAGGTCTTCAGATTTGCCTTGAAGAGTTCTCACTTGAATTAACCTGTTCAATTACAAACATGCATAACAATCAATTATAGAGAACTGGTTTGTCATCCATCAAATCAAACATGGTTCAACAATTTCCCTCTATTTGATGATGACAAACCATGAAGTTCCCCTTGAGAACAATAACCAATTTTTTTTAGGATAAAACAACTGTTCAGAGGAACTAGTCTTGCACTGTGCCTGTAGTCAGATTCATAATCTCTGAGAATAAAAAAAAACACCACAGACTAAAGTACAATTAGACTTATTACAATGGTCAGTCACTCATCACAATACTCAATTATTTATTGAGTTTCAACATTAAACCTGTAACCTGCAAGACATATCAATTATCAAATGTAGCAAGAGAATTTTAAATTCACTTGGAAGAGTTTCTTCCAGTTGGGATGGATAGGAGTATTTGATCTGAATTCAAAGTACTCCTAGGCATAAAGCTGGGCCATCTCTAATAGGGTCTGAACCTTGTTCAAGTTGCTACACTTGACACTAAGAACTTCACCTGTCCTATTCCCCCTTTTGGCATCATGCAATGACAAAATTAATACAACACAAAAATTAGGAGAAGGTAACAAGTAAAGTCAACACAAGCATAAGATAAACACAACATTCTAGAGATGCTGTCCCAAAAGTGAGTACCTGCAACTCACAATCCCAAATGTCAAAGTGCACACACATGTTAAATAATTATACAAACCAGGACCATTCTGCAGAGAAATTGTTTGGCAGAAATGGTCAAAAGCTAAGAATAGTTAATTGTTCAAGGAAGCCAGATAATTGAAAGTTTGAGAGATAGGTTAGTAGGGTAGCGGGGTAAGCTAAGAGGAGTTAGAGTTAGCATCATCATCAGAATCCTCAGTAGAATCCTCATCCTCTTTGTCTACACTCTCCTGCTGCTGCTTCTTCTTCTTGACTTGGGCAATGATTGGAACTGGTCTCTTAGTGCTCTTGGGTTTGATGCTGGAAGAGGAGGCAAGCTTTTCTTCATGGGAGTCCAACCGTGCTGATATGTTCTTGAGTGATCCATCCAGAGAGGTGCATAAGGCATTCACACTGGCCATCATCTGTTGCAGTAGTTCTCCATGTATTTGCATCTGTTTGGACAGTGACCCAATAGCTTCCTCAGACCTTGAGCTGCTTGTTCTTCTGATCCCAGTGGTTCTCTCTTCATCCCTCATTTGCAGTATACCACTCTCAAAGGTTATTCCCTTCTAACCTAGGATCTGGTTTGTGAGGAAAGACATTTTCTTGACCGCACCACTCAGATGTACCTTCCTACTTTGGAAAACAAGAGTAAACCAGGCACCATAGGGTAGAGAGTGGTTTGACCTTTCCAGAATGCTAACTATGTGGGCTAGCATCAGACCAGGGAGACTTAGCTTGATCTTCTCATATAGGTAGTAGATAATCACAGCATCCATTTTTCTTACATCCATTCTACCCTGAGCCCTAGGGAGTACTATCTTAGAGGCTACTGTATGGAACAGCCTCATCACTGGTTCCCTTAGTTGGCCAATAACATAGCCAGAACCATCATTTGGAGAACCAGTTCTATGTGTTCTGTACTGACCTCAGGAATAGTAGGCCAGTTGTCCTTTGAGTAATCACAGAACCCACCTCTTGGTACACCCAGTTACTCCCCTAGACTCTTCCTGGACAGAGTGATGTCGACCCCTTCGACCTCACTCCAGACCTTCCCTTTGTCTAGTTTTCCCAATTTTTAGTAGAATTCCTCAACACAAGTCTCAAAGACATCCAGCCTTTTGTCAAACAACCCTTCCCAACCCTGAAATTATATAGCCTCCTTAAACTCCTCTAAAAAGGGTTGACTCATCCAAGACTTAGGACATGCAAAACCAAACAAGACACCCCTACCACTTAATTCAAACAGTGGTTCAGAAGTGGTCTTACCTTTCTTCTTGGCTGAGGCCTTTTCAAGTACAGAGTCAGCCTTCCTCTTCTTTTCAGTGGGGAGTTTGGTTGCAGGTTTAGGGCTCTCAGAAGCTTTGCCCTTCTTTGCTACACTTTTCATTCTTTTCTTCTTTTCCTCCTTCTTTCCTTCTGGAACCACCTCAGCAGGCTCCTTTTTGATTTCTACCTTACACACCCTTGTCCTTAAGGGCCTTATCCTCTTCCCAGTTTCTTTTTCCCTTTGTACCACCCTAGTGATTTCGACATCCATGTCCTGTGCATGTGAGTGATCATCCTTATTTTCTGTCTCTTCCTTCTCTACTTCATCCTCCTCAGTGCTTGGCACAGGTTTCTCTGTGATCTGAGGGGTTGGTGAAGGTGTCTTTGTGGTTGTGAAGAAGGTGAAGGGGTTGTTTATTTTTGTGGTGAAGAGGGTGGTTGTGTGTTGGACTTTGGTGGTGAAGGTGGAGGAGGAGTTTTGGCTTTTGAGGGTGATGGTGGTTTCAGTGGAGGTGGAGAAATAGTAGGCTGTGGAGAGGGTTGTTTAGGTGATGGAGAGGGTGATTTCCTTGATGTGGAGGGTGGTGGCTTAGATGGGGATGGAGTTCTCTGAGGTTGAGGTGGTGGAGATTTTGGTGAAGATGGTGGTGGTGATTTAGCGCTTGGTGGTGGAGTAGATTTCTCCTTAGGCTTACATGCATCTTTGGATTCAACAACTGTTTCCTCAGTGGCTTTATCCTTGACCTCTTTCTGCTTTTGTTCTCCTTTGTCGTGTTCAGCAACCACAACAATACTTGATTCCTTCTCGATCTTAGAAGGTGTGAAACTAGGTGATTGACTTAGTCCTCTGCTTTTCTTCCTTGAAGCTTTGTTCTTCTTTCTTCCCATTTTTTCGATTTATTCACTAAATTTGATGAGAGAGAGAGAAACTGATTGAGAATTCTTGTAGAGAGATTCTTTTGATGATGCTTAGGGTTTGAGAGAGAAGAGCAATTAGAGAGCGAGAGAGACGGTTAGAGAGAGATTTCAATGTGAAAGTATGAATTAAAGTGAAGAAAATTGGCAGTTAATAGAAGAGATAAGAGGGACATTACTTTACACTATTCATCCGTCCCACAATGGTCACATGTCAGAATAATTAAATTCTCAATTTCAAAATTGAGGGTTCAGCAATAACTGATATAACCGTTGTAAGGGACTGGTCTGACGATGGTCTGACGCTGAACTGTATTTATTAAAAACTTGATGCATCTTTTAGTTAGGAAACTTAGAGATACCACACATTGGAACAACATTAACATAAGAAATTTGAGACCAATTGCATATATGACATTTAAAAGTTAACCAACCCTGCTTATGTACACTAAGGATCAAAAAGTCAAACATAGCCAAAAAGGGAAAGATAAGTCCTAAGGATCTAGGATCTAATCCTTACCATACCAAGTAATGTGCGGAGTTTGACAAACATTTCCCTGCTTAGGGGTTTAGTGAAAATATCAGCCAATTGTTCTTCAGATCTGCAAAATTCAAGATTCACATTTCCTTTTTCAACATTATCTGTGAGAAAATGATGTTTGATTTCAATATGTTTGGTTTTAGAGTGCTGGATAGGATTTTTGGAAATGTTTATAACACTGGTGTTATCACACAATATGGGAACACTTCCGGAACAAACCCCAAAATCCTTAAGTGGTGTCTTTATCCAAAGCAATTGAGCACAACACAAAGCAACAGCTATGTACTCTGACTCAGCTATGGATAAGGCCACTGAATTTTGTTTCTTAGATCCCCATGATATGAGAAAAGAACCTTAGAAGTGAGCCATTCCTGATGTGCTCTTCCTGTCAACACTAAAACCAGCATAGTCAACATCAGTATATCCTAAAAGATCAAAATTACTTCCCTTTGGATACCATAAGAACATGTCCTCTGTACCACTCAAGTACCTAAAAATTCTCTTAACAGCTTTTAGATGAGACTCTTTTGGGTTGATTTGAAATCTAGCACACAACCCAACTGAGAACACTATGCAGGTCTACTAGTTGTTAAGTAGAGAAGTGAGCCAATCATACCTCTGTATAGCTTATCCTCAACACCCTTTCCTTTTCCATCTAGGCTCAGTTTAGAAGAGGTAGGAATAGGTGTGTCATAGGACTTGCTATCTTGCAGACCATATCTCTTGAGCAGCTCCTTGAGATACTTTTGTTGGTGGATCATGATTCCATCATCCACTTGCTTGATTTGGATCCCTACGAAGAAGCCAAGTTCTCCCATCATACTCATCCCAAATTCACTCTTCATTAGGTCTGCAAACTCATCACACAAAACAGAATTAGTAGCCCCAAACAAAATATCATCAACATATACCTTGACCACTAACAGATCTATTCCCCTCTTCTTTAAGAATAGAGTTTTGTCCACTGAACCTCTCTCATAATGATTTTCAATAAGAAAACTAGAGAGTCTCTCATACCAAGTACGTGGGGCTTGTTAAAGGCCATAAAGAGCTTTGTCTAACTTGTAGACATGATCTGGACAAACTTTATCCTCAAAGCTAGGGGGCTGCTCAACATACACATCTTTTTTCAAATAGCCATTTAGAAAAGCAATTTTAACATCCATTTGAAAGAGTTTAAAGTCCATGTGGGCAGCAAAGGCAATTAAGATTCTTATTGCCTCAAGCCTTGCTACTAGAGCAAAGGTTTCATCATAATCTATTCCCTCTTGTTGGTTAAACCCTTGAACCACTAGCCTGGCCTTGTTTCTGACTATAGTACCTGAGTCATCCATTTTGTTTCTGAAGACCCATTTGGTTCCAATAACTGACATCTCATTGGTTCTTGGTTCAAGATGCCAAACCTGATTTCTTTCAAACTGGTTCAACTCATCTTGCATGGCCAAGATCCAATTAGGATCAGTTAGTGTAACCTTATAGTTAGTTGGTTTTATGTGAGATAAGAAAGAGAAGTAACCACAGCAGTTCTTCCAAACAAAATTTCTAGTTTGGACTCCTTTTGATAAATCACTAATGATTTGATCAGAAGGATGAGAGCTTCTTTGCTTGAACATACTCTTTCTTACAGTATTTGAGTCACCTAAGTTAGAACCAATGTTTGTACTGGTTCCCCCTATTTCATTTTCATTTTGAGAGGGTGGACCAGTTTCTTCAGTGTTCTCTCCCACTTCATCTTCAGTTGGATGGGCAGGAGAGTCACTGAGTTCAACAACCTGTTTAGCATTTGCCTCTGCTATACCAGACCTATTGTTGTTTTCAGGAGGAGTTGGGGGGTCTGGTTCAACAGTTTTCTCTGGTGCAGCTCCAGGGAAATTTGTCATCCCAATATCAAAACCTTCATCATCTTCTACCTGCACAGGCTTGTTGAACATGTTAGTTTCATCAAATAACACATGGATACTCTCTTCAACACACAAGGTTCATTTTTTGAAAACTTTATATGCCTTGCTATGAGGAGAATATCGAATAAAAACAGCTTCATCACTCCTGGGATCGAACTTGTCCAAACTGGTCTTACCATTGTTGTGTACAAAACACTTACAATCAAATATCCTTAAATGTTCAATGTATGGTTTTCGAACTCTTAGAAGTTCATAAGGTTTCTTAGTATTAGTCTTAGCATAAATCTATTGTGTATGTAGCATGATGTACTCACAGCATCAGCCCAAAATTTCTTGGACAGACCACTCTCTAGAAGCATGGTTCTAGCCATTTCTTCTAGAGTGAGATTCTTTCTTTCAACTACTCCATTTTGTCGTGGAGTTCTGTGGCTGAAAAGTTGTGAGAAACACCATGCTCCATACAATAAGTTATGAAGCTAGCATTATCAAACTCTGATCCATGATCAGATCTGATAGATGCTAACTGATGATTGATCTTGTTCTGGACCTTTTTCACTAAAATTTCTAATTCATCAAAAGTTTCATCTTTGTATTTCAAGAATATGGTCCAAGTGAAACGAGAGTAATCATCAACTAAGACAAATACATAACTAAAGCCATTTCTACTTTGTACACGCATAGGTCCACATAAATCCATGTGTACAAGTTCAAATGGTCTAGAGGAACTAACCACTTTCTTTGGTTTAAAAGATGATCTCACATGTTTGCACTTTGCACATTCTTGACAGAGCTGGTCTGCCACATATTTGATGTTAGGCAAACATATCACCAAATCTTGTGTTCTCAACTTGTTGAGCAAAGTGAAACTAACATTTCCTAATCTTTTATGCCAAAGCCATTGGTTATCCTCTACAACACTAAGGCAGAGGGCACTGTTCTGTGGAATTTGACTTAAGTATGTAATATACACATTGTTATGCCTTGTTCCTTCACAGACCAGTTCCCCTGTCTTAGGGTTCACTATGTGACAAGTGTTTGATTCAAAATTCACTTTATTTCCCTTGTCACATAGTTAAGATATGCTCAAAAGGTTATGTTTCAAACCTTCTACATAGTAAACATTGCCAATTGCTTGGGAGAGTGACTTACCAACCTTACCTACGCCTTTGATAAGTCCTTTGCTATTTTCACCAAATGTCACGTGCCCTCCCTCGAATGCAGTGAGTGAAAGGAATTGTTCTTTATCCCCGGACTTGTGTCTTGAGCAACCACTGTCCAAATACCAATATGGCTTTCCTTTCACTCGTACCTGCATAAGCAAACTAAAGGTTAGTTTTAGGAACCCAAAACAGCTTAGGTTCCTTGTTCTTTGAAACATTCTCAATCTTGACCTTCCTAACCCACACTTGTTGGGTGTAAGTTTTGTTCTTTTTGTCATGCTTCCTTTTGGTGAAACTTTTGTTAGTAACATGACCACTCTTACCACAGTAGGTACAAACATGCATATCCTTGGCAAATATATACTTGCCTTTCTTGAATTCATCCAATCATGTGTTGTCTCTGCCTAGAACAGTTGTAGAACTAGATCCAGAATACCCTAAACCAAACCTTTGAGAATTTCCAGGTTGGGATGTGAGGATGTTAGGGTTTTCTGAGCATCTAACATTTTGTTCAATTGGTTCATACACTCTGTTAGCTCATTCTCCTTGTTCTCAAGCCTCTTAAGTTGAACCTCATTTTGTTTCTCAAAAGATTTTAAATCAAGTCTAGTCTTTTGAAGTTCATCCTGTAGTCTTGAGACCAGGGAGGGATCTGGTTCGTCACTGGTCTTCTTGATGTTTTCTTCTTTTAGCCGGATGAGTTTAGCCTCAAGGTCACATATCATAGCTATGCACTCATCATGAAAAACATCTAAAACCTCATCGAAGGCAGTGGGAGAACCAGTCTCTTCAGAAACCTTAAGATCACCATGTTCCTTGTGTAAATCTTCAAGTTTTTCAATTAAGTGGTCATATGCAAGTATGAGATCAGATTTACTCAAGGTACATGTGTCTTTTAGCAGTTTAAAGTTTGAACTATGTGTAATGAATTTCTTGAGCTCATTAAACCCCTTTTCAATTTTTTCAAAAAGTTCATCCTCTTTAGGGACTGGTTTGGAGTTTAATGTCTCAAGCTCCATTCTTTGCTGATCTACTGTTATTTCAAGTTTAGAAATTTTTTCTTTAAGTTCTTCACAAATAAGCTCAAGTTCAGCAGATCTAGCACCACATATTTCATAATCTCAAACTGTTTCTTTTAGTTTCTTTTTGTTGTTCTGGTAGGCAGACCCAACACTAATGCATTGATCAATGGTGAACTCAAGATAATCAAGTAATTCATTTCTATCTAGATTATGCATATTTACCTTAATATCATTAAAATATACCTGGTTGTCATCTGAAGTGCTTCCACCAGCCATGAGACAAAGAACCTCTTTTTCTTCCGAACAGACCTCAGACTGGTTTGTGCATGTGAAAGAAGTAAGACAGAGATTTGCTTCTTCATCATCTTCCTCATTCTCTGATTCCAAGTCTCCCCAAAGTGCACCCAGCATAACTCTTTTGAAAAACTTCTTCTCAGCCTGGACTCCAGGATTTCCCTTGGGATTTTTCCATGTTATACACTCCTTGATTCTTTACCCTACTTCATCACATTTAAAGCAACTAGCGTTGGAACTGGTTTTCCTGAACTGTCCAGAATTGTTTCTTCCTTTTGTAAACCTACCCTTGGACTTTGTCCTAAGGTATTTTTCAAACCTTCTGGCCATAAGACTAATATCATCTTCATCTTCCTTAGATTCCTCTGCTTTGAGAACCATCTCCTTGTTTTTTGAACTAGATTCTGCCTTTGAATCTACCAACATCTCATGATTCATCAAAGAACCAATAAGTTGTTCTAAAGATAGTGTGGTCAGATTCTTTGCTTCTTGTATGGCTGTAACCTTGGGCATCCACTTCCCTGACAGGCTTCTCAACATTTTCCTCACCAACTCTTCACTTGAGAAGGTCTTCCCTAATGACTTAAGTTCATTTACAATGTCATGAACCTTGTAAACATGTCCTTTATGTTTTCTTCCCTAGTCATCTCAAAGACCTCATACTTTGACATGAGCATGTCAATTTTTGACCTTCTCACTTCAGAGTTGCCTTCATATGCAAGCTCTAGTGTATCCCATATTTCCTTTGCAGAAAAACAAGCTAGAATTCGATTTACCTCACATTCTGCAATTCCTTGTTGAACAAGTGACATTGTCTTTGCATTCTTCTCTAGCTTCTTGTAATCTTCACTTGTGTACTCTTCTTCTGACTTTGGAACTATGAGGCCTTCCTGATTCTTCTTATGGATGAACGTGGGTCAATTTTTAACAATCATCGAGCATTCATAATCTATCCTAATGATAAGATTTTTCATGCAATTCTTCCACCAAGAGTAGTTAGTGCCATTGAACTTGGGGAGTCTGGAATTGTTTGATTCTTGAGTAGACATCTTCTTGCTCCTCTAAGTAGTTAACCTTTTGAGAAGTTAGGCTCTGATACCAATTGTAAGTTCAATGTATACTCAAGAAGGGGGGGTTGAATTGAGTATGTGTGTTTTTTTAATCGTTTTCCAGTTTGTTTATCTTTTTGTGAGAACACCTATAGAACAGTAAATAAAGAGTAGGGACACAAGGATTTAATGAGGCTCGGCTTCTAAACAAGCCTACGTCCTCCACTCTCTCACCAATATTATTAATCAACTCTGAATAATAACAAGGTTACACACTCAATTAAATGCTACAACTCTGTAACACTTAATTCCCCAACTGTTAACTCTAACAGTTCACTCAGTGTTCACAGAACACTTCCCAACCACTTCCCTCTAAGTGGTTCAAATATTACATACTTATATCTCCGTAAGTTTTTTCTCTTAAAGATGGATATGGAGATAGTTTTTCTCTAAGGATAGACTCTCAGAAAATATGACTTGGTTTTCTTTGGAGAGCAAAAGTCTTACTAGGGTTTTCAAAAGATTGTTTTTATAGGCAAAGAAAAACCGTCCCCTAGAAGTGTGGTTGGAGACTTGCCTAAATTGTGCAAACAACTTCAGCTGACACAAGTGCAATGTTCTTGTTTCAGACTTTGTCTCTTTCAACTATGGGAAGTGGGACGTACACTAAAGTCCAAACAAATTACATTGCATTTAATAAGCTGATTTAGTGAATCAATTTGGCAGATTTCCAAAACATAAGTGATCAATATTTTTCAAATAAATTTTCAAAAATAATTTTGAACGCGAAAATTGGTACGGATCACTTAAGTGCACGTGCGTAATACTGAGGTTTGTTCCCACAGTGGTCTCAGTACTACAAAGTCTACATATGGCAAAGAAAACTGTTCCAAGCTTGTTCTTTGTCTGTTCTTAGCTTGTTCTTGGCTTGTTCTCTTTACTGGACATAAACTTTAATTATTTTTGCTCTTTACTTAGAAACACAAGGTATATCTTCCTAAGTCTATTTTACAAGAAGATCCTAGAAGTACAAAAATTAAAAGACTTCAAGCTCTTGACTTCTCATTCTTCTAGTATCTCAAGGTCTTCAGATTTGCCTTGAAGAGTTCTCACTTGAATTAAACTGTTCAATTACAAACATACATAAAAATCGAGTATAGAGAAGTGGTTTGTCATCCATCAAATCAAACATGGTTCAACAATACTCACTCCCTTTCATTTTTGTTGCTCTATCATTCAAGTTTTTCCAATAATCCTCTTCCATACTATCATCATCATCATCCTCAATATTTATTGACTAAGGATCTCCAAGTGGTACACTTTGAGTAGAAACAACATAATACGTGTTTTTATATTCATCAAACAAAGCATGAGTGAACTCCTTAACATTATTGGCTAGTTTCATACCCACTTCTTTTCCATGCATATCACTTAGTGTCAATTCAACAATTAATAACTTCGAATGAGGATCAAGGATAGAAGCAACATAAATAAATTTGTTCATTTTCTCCACATTACCCCAATATTTATCAAACTTTTTTTTCATTGACAAGGCCATTGCTTTAAAATTCAAATCTGCATTTCTTTCCCACTTGTTCAACATGTCATACATAGTAGCAATATCACCTAAACCTTTATTACTAGTCACATATTGTGAACCAGAAATACGTTTAGTCAAAACGTAGAACCCCTTCAAAAACAAAACCAACTTCTCTACCTTTTTACAATCTTCGGGCTCAGGAGGCCTCTCATTGTCATTCAAACCCTCTCCATTTGGAAGAGATATCCCACTAAAAACACGTTGAAATTTCTCCGCCGTATCCAACATTGTGTATGTAGAGTTCCAACAAGTGGAGACATCAAACGACAAAAAAGATTTTCTATCTATGTTTGCTTTTTGCACAAGCTCTTTAAACCTTTGTATTCTTGCAGGAGAATTCTTAACATATTTAACAACATTCCTAACTCTATCAATGCACACACCATGTTCTTTAATACCATCACGCACAATTAAATTGATGATATGAGCAATACATCGAACATGAACATTTTTCCCATCATTAACACTTCCAGTTCTCCTAACCATTCTACTTAAATGTGCACAAGCCAAATCATTCGAAGAAGCATTATCAACAGTGACTGTAAAAAGCTTATCCTCAATACCCCCAATATTCTAAACATGCCTCAACAACTTTTCCAATAGCCTCTCCATTATGACTAGTAATTGGACAAAAATTTATTATCCTTTTATGCAATTTCCAATCCTTAATGAAATGAGCCGTAAGACACATATAGTTAATTCTTTGTATTGAAGTCCAAGTAATAGTGGTTATGGAAATTCTTTGACAAAATTTAAACATTTCTTTCAACTTATCATTTTCACTAAAGTTGAGCTTTATACAATCACGAGCAATGGTAGTACGAGATGGAATGTGAAAGCTAGGACATGCAGTTTGCATCAAATACTTAAAACCAGGCTTCTCTACATGCTTAAATGGTAACTCATCATTAATAATCATGTAAATCAAAGCATCTCTAACATCTTTCATGTTAACAGTTCCACACTTCAATTCACCATTATCATTTACTTGATCAAAAAACAATTTAATATGCTTCTGTTTGCCTTTCCCTTTATCTTTATTAGCAGGATTACTAACACATGATTCAAAATGATTTTTAACATTTTTTGAACCATTAAGGTTTCCATCAGAAGCAAAAGTTTTATCACAAAACTTACATTCGGCTCGTAATCTTCCATCCTCAACATACTCAATGAAGTTTTGCCAGTAGACAGTGTCCTCTTGCTTTTTCTTTTAAATTGATATTCACGCCCCTCTTTCAAATTCTTATCCGGAGGCAAAGTAGCGCGCAATTCTTCCATCTCTGTTTCAGAAAGTATTTGTGACACTTGATGAGAATAAGCTGGTGTCCTTTTGGATTATGAACTCTCCATCTAGAATATAGTTATACACGATTAACACGAACACAATATAAGTTAATTAGTATTAAACAATAATTATTAACATATAACACATTTTATGTAAAAATATGGGAGAATCTTACATTGCAAGAATAAGAATCCGTTGTTGCTAACTTGTTGTTGATCCTAAAAATGAAATAATTTAATAAGTATCCACAAAAAATATTTATTAATTAGAAAAATAATAATTTAATAAGCAATAAAAAAATTATAATTTAATTACAATTTACAATGTACTAGTAGAATGTCCACAACTCTACCTCTATAAAAATAACAAAAAAAATAACTTGTAAATCCAAACCACTGCCCTCTCTCCCCTACTCTCACCCTCAACACTTTGCATCTACAAAAATGTCACCGGAAAAAGTCACATCATCACCGCAACAACCACCACCGCCGCGGGCAAAGTAGAGTTATTTTAATTCAAAAATAAATATATAAAATTCGAAAATCAGGTCAAAACCTGATCTTAATTCTTAAAGAAATAAACAATAAAGATTAACAAACAAACATTATAAAACTAGAAAAAAAAAAATTAAAAAAGAAAAATAGTAGAATTTCGAGCAGAAAAAATTCGAACTGAAAAATAGTAGAATTTCAAACAGAAAAATAGTAGAATTTCGAACAGAAAAAGAATTTTGAACTAAAAAAATTCGAACATAAAAAAAAGTAGAACATACCTTTGCTATCGGAGGAGGTCGACTGACCGTTTGAGTGTGGGCAAGGTCAACTGCCTTGCTGGCTTGCTGCTGTCTACCGGGGCCGTCGCGCCGTCCGCCGTGGTCCGTGGCCTTGCTACTTAGGGTTTTTGGCTTTTTTTCTTCAAGAACTTTTACTTAGTGACTTAGGGTTTTGAATGGTGTTGAAATGTGGAAGAGTGATGAAATGGTGTCTTCAACAACTCTAAAA
The DNA here is from genome assembly GCA_951394345.1 of Salicornia ramosissima. Classification (NCBI taxonomy): domain Eukaryota; kingdom Viridiplantae; phylum Streptophyta; class Magnoliopsida; order Caryophyllales; family Amaranthaceae; genus Salicornia; species Salicornia ramosissima. Next base: position 32,776,868 of record OX596237.1, read on the forward strand.
TGAGTTTTGATTTCTGACTTAGGGCCTTGCTACTTAGGCCCAAACTGCCTGCCATTCAGCAAAAAAAAAACAAAAAAAACATAAATACTGGGTTTCCTGTCTGGACCGGAAAATACTGGGTTTTAACCTGGACCGGACCGGAACCCGGAATGCCAAAATTATAAAGACCGGGACCAGAACTGAATTAACCGGGTCGGGTCCGGTCCGGTCCGGTTCAGGTCCGGTTTTCTGTCCTGTCTAAATTATGCACACTCCTAGTCCCGAGTGTATACACTCCTCACAGAACTAATGCGTATCTGCAAGTGCACGCCAGAAGTTCAGGGGGAGGACGAAAGCAGATTATAACAGTTACAAAGATTCAACAACTATTCAACACATCTCCAATGAGACACCGTTCATCACCCTAATAGGTCGTCACCATTCGAGCTACTTCCCCTTTGAAGATTGTTTCCCTTTAAGTTTAGGTTCATTTAGTTTTTTTAAAATCATTTGAGTGAGAACAATAGCCTCAGAATAAATCAATGAACCAAAATTCCGCACTTTAAGAATTCTCCATGAGAAATCAAACCATAAGGCTTGCCAATCAAATTGAACAACTCAATAATTCATCGTTCATTCACTGACACTACTTAAAATTCTTAAATCAAAGCGAGTACAAAAATTTACCATTCCATAACCAAATTCCATGACGTTATTAAACAATGACAATCGAAGGATTGCTAACAGCGTCAAAACTTTTTGAAAGCATTTTCATAGAAGATAATTTCGAAAATAGGAGTATTATAATTTCGAAAATTCATATGTATATATATTATGTAATTTTCGAAAATAAGAAGGTAAAACTACATAGCGTATTTCGAAATTTTAAGTTGTAAAAATCAAAATATAAATAAATAGTACAATTTCGAAAATTAGAAAACGATATTTTCAATCCATAACAATATATTTTCGAAAATTTCGGAATTATATTTATAATAAATAAGCTTCTTTTGGACTTCTAATGGGTATTTGGTACATAAATTCTATTGTCTAAAACACATGTACACAACACTTAGTCCAAAAACGAGTTTTATTTTGATTTTGAAAATAAACGAAAGCGTAATTAAGCTATTACAAAAATCTGGACAACAACTATAATTGGCATACAATGCCCTTCAAATCATCACATTAGCCCTCTAAAACACGCTTAAAAACATTCCTTGAATGCCCACACGAAACACTACTACTTTGCACACAAATAATCATAATTTTACGTCATCAAAACAACCTTAAAAACAATAACTAAAACATCTACATAAGCATGCATATAACTTCTACTAAAGTGGAAATAAACATAAATATAAAACATTAAAACTACGCTAGAACATAAAACTAAGCATGCTGAGACAAAAGCGTTAAAAAAAACCAATCTAACCTAAGCATACAAGAACCTAGGGCTAAGAAAGCGGTAGGCATCGAAGCATACCTCAACTTCTGGAAGGCTACTTTAAGATCGCTCCCTCCTTAGAAAAAATAAACTCAATTCTCCCGGTTATTCTTCCGTAAAAACTTTTCACTTGTTACTCCTCTTTTCTAAGAGGATAAGTGGACGAAAAGTAGAGAGAATTGTGAAGAATAAGGATGGGTGAAGGGGTCTATTTATAGGTGAAAGGGGTGCAGGAAAGTGGTAAAATTTGCATGTGAGACAAGTGAGGAGTGGTGGTGGTATGAGCCGTGTGGGAGGAGGGGATAAAGGGGGTGTGTGGTGGTGATGTGGCCTTGGGAGTTATGTTGTCAAGTCTTAATTACTTGATGACTGATGACTAATTAACCTAATTATGTGGCAAATAAAATACGACATGCATAAAACGGCCTTTAAAAATAAAATTCTAAGCTATAAAAATATTTTTATTTACCAAAAAAAATTTTCCATAAAATAAAATAATTTTCGCAATATATATATACTATTTTCGAAAATAGTAAATACATATTTATTTATTTTAATAATATTCCAACCTCAAAAATAATTTGTTATTTTCCGAAAATAATATTACGGCAAAATACTTTGTTTATAATAAATACCTTTGAAAAATAATTCGAAAAGATCATTTTATAAAATATAAAACCTCTTTATAGGAAATATTGTTTTTGAAAATCTTTGAAAAATTACGGGTATTACAGCAAGGCCTATAGCAGTAAAGGAGCACCAACAGCCCCACCTGCAAAGACCACTCACACCATCTAGCAGAACAAAAAACCCCCTAAATCTCAAATCTACGTACACAAATTCATCACCCTCACCCCCGACCTTCTATTCATTGCATTTCCAATCAAAGGATGTAAAAATTGAGTGAAAGGGGAGAACTTACACCATAGAAATCGAGGCAGAGAACTTTAGTTAGTGAAAACGGAGTTCGTGGCTCACCTGAACCGCACAGGCTTCATTGCAACTCACTAGGGCTTCAATGGCGAAACCCTAGCCTCGACCACTACTCCATGGCCCTGCCCTCCGTGCCCTTCTGCTCACATAGTCATTGAATTCAAACCTAAGGTTTCGAAGACGAGCCTTCTCCTTTGCGAAAATTGAATCCTTGTGAATCTCATTCGTTCATCTTGCTTGAAGATGGCATAGAGATGGAATGCTGGGTTGGTCGACCCCCCCACCATGGACCATGGCTGTTGTGAAGAACACCGACGAACAACCTCAGTCGTCGCAGGGGGAATTTTGAATCTCCTTTCTCTCTCTTTCAGTCTCTAAGTTTTTGAGATTGATTCAATTTTATTTTGAGTTTTCGTCGAATAATGTCGTTTTACAGTTGTTTTCGTCAATAATTGAGCTATTTTGTGTTACTTATGCCTATTGTTCTTTAATGTAGGTGTTTCGCGGGATTTCCAAGCGATTCTCGAAAGCCGTAAAGGGTCGTGAGAGGTCCCAAGAAGCTTAGAGAAGCATGCCACAAAGCCAAGACCACAAGATAAGGCAAAGTACCCCAAAAGGGCATTTTTGTAATTTTTAAGGCTTGTCGGGACCGAGGCCCGATGTTTGGGGAGGCATCCCGACCCGTCACAAGAAACTCGAGCAAAAGTTGGAAGCATTTGTGTCTAGTCGTGGTCGCGGACAGAGGTATAGACGCGCCCACGACAAATGAAAGCTACCCGCATCAACCACCAAAAAATTATGTAATTTCAAGTTTTCTTGGTTTATTTTCTTGCTTGTTGGTAGATTTAGTGTTTAATTTCATGTTTTTGTGCTTGTTTATTAAGGTAATGCTCTTGTTCATGTTTAGTGAGTAGTTAATTTATAGACGATGGGTTCATGACTTGAATTTGGGGGTTTTCATCTAGTTTTTGGTTGAATTGTGTGTATGGTTGGATTTTCATCTAGTTTTTCATCTACATTAGCTAAAGGCCATATTTAATTTCTTTGTATTTTCGAAGTATAATAGGGCCTTTTCTATGAGTTAATTATGCTTTGATTTTCATTGCCCAATGTTACTAGTGAGACCATTACAACAGGAGTTGGTGGTCGAGCTAGGAATCCACTTTAGGTACGTTATTAGTGACACTATTACAACGGGATTCAGTAGTCGATCTACGAATTTACTTCTAGTTAAACCTTGGTATAATTGTGATCATTGAATGTAATGATAACGTCCATTTGGGAGAAGTCGTTATCGTTATATTCATGCGTCAACTCCTAAATCACTCCGGGAGGAGGTTTAGGTACAATAGAGGTTTAATTCCCCTTCCTTAACTTAGTCCGTTCTTTAGACTTTTTGATGTAATTCCCCTGAAATCAAGTGAATGTGAATCCGACAACCCTAGAACTTAGTTTATTATTTTTCGCAATTTTATTTTATCTAATAGTTTAAGCTTCAATTTCAAAACCACAGATCCAAGATCCTCAATTGACCTAAATCGCACAACACGGTTCACGACTTGTTCCCCGTGTTCCACACCCCACTCATACTACAACGGGGCTTTTATTTGTTTGGTGAAAGAGCCAAAAAACCAACGAATTTGAGGAAGGTTGTATAGTAACTATTATTTCTATTGTTAATTGATGTTGTTGGAAATTCCATTGAGGCTATTATTATTTGCATGACGGTTGTTGATTTGGTGTGGTGAATTAAATGGGACTATTAGGTTTAATATAATTTCAAGTGAAGAATCTAAGCATATAAGATAGCTACGAAGATGAGTTTTGTTGTGAGGATATGGGGTCTCTTCGACATCAAAGTTTAACTCTATTTACTTGGGTATTACAAAATTTAGATGGGAGGTTCTTGAATCAAAAATAAGCTTTAGTTTTGAAATTAAAAGTTATGCTCATTTGTGGTTTGCTTGAAATATTTTCAACTTTATGGCTATGTGAAGTATTTTATTCCTTAATAGAAATGGCTTTCGGATTAAAAGTCTCGTATAGGGAGTTATGAATATATTTTGGAGACTCTTTGAATGAAAAAATATTGTGTTTGGAAATTAATTTCGAAGTATATTGATATTAGTTAAAGAGTGACAGATTATAATCTTATGGGCTAAAAGAGGATCTATATTGGTCGATAAATTAAATTTTTTATTGGTTAGAGGATGTTATGACGGCGTAAGTGCATATGTAAATGGGTGTTTAAATATTTAGTACCAAAGAATCGATTACATGCATTGAATTGATGATATGGTGAGTATCATGGAGTTGTATTCCTTGAGTATGAGTTTGTTCATAATTGGTGAATATTGTTTTGAATCAGAGAGAGTAAGGAGTTCTTTATACTTGAGTGGATACCTTTTTAGTTTTGGGAGAACTTTAACCAATGAATTATTGGATGGCTTGTGCATTATTGATATATAACTTCCTTTATTGGAATACTGCAATGTTTATTGGTTTATGACATAGGTGATGCTTCTACTTCAACTACGACTCATGTTCAAATATGATATTTGAAAGTGCCTTCGGTTTGATTGTTATGAATGAACTTAGGAAGTGCTTAAATGGAAATTGTCTTATTTCATATCCCTATGTTTATAAGACATGATATAGTGAATTAATTGTGGGTTTGAACTTATGGATGCAAACACGTGGAATGAATTTATTGTTTGCATTGATTTATTTATGCATACAAGTTTAATTGGTTTGGTAATCAATCTATTCCATTTAGATTACATGGAATTATTGGATTGAGTGGTTTAGTGGAATTAGTTTATTAATTATTCCATTAGATTATCTTTATATATTACCCAATCATGACTCATTAGTATGTTGAGTAAAGGTGGATTAAGCCGGATTGCCTATGTGGATAATTTTGTTCAACAATTTGGAATGTGTGATTATTTTAAAGGAAATAAAAAGGCTATGTGTGATGTGATTGTTATTCTCCTAATAAGATTAAAATCGAAACTTCGTACATGAACTGAGTTGGCTTGTTAGAATTGAATTATTATTACTCTTGCATGTCCTTAGAGTAGTCATGGAATAAATTGGTTGACTTCGTTCAACCCTTTTATAATATTGGTTGGATTGGTTGACAATGTTCAACCCTTTTATTTATATTGGAGGGTTTGGTTGACATCGTTCAACTCTTTTATCATAATGGTGGGATTGATTGACATTGTTCAACCCTTTTATTTATATTGGTGAGATTGGTTGACATTGTTCAACCCTTTTCATTATATTGGTTGACCCTGTTCAACCCATGGTTTAGTATTGGAAATTATTAATTAAGTGTCAACTTGTGAATGTGTTACCACGTTGTCCAAAACATTAAAATATGGGTTATGGTTGTGGTTGCATTAGTTGGTCGGTTGGTCGAATGGTCGAAATTTATAAGCTAAGCTACTAATCACGTAAAGTGAAACATGGATCAGCAATAAAACTTTGGAAGAGTGCACTTTTAAAATATTGACAATTAGGCGTTAGGGTACACGGTGGTAACCCGTGGCCTTACCGAGGCTTGTTTAATCAACTTGTCCTCTTTCTTTTGGCAATTACATTTCATTTTATTAAAGAAGTTAGATGGGATCCTAGACTAACTTTATGAGAATGGAGTCGCGCCCATTCTTGTAGTGCGCTATCTTTTATATTACAATAGGTCATTTTGACCGAATTAGTTGGTGGATTGGACAACCTTGTCCATTCCTTATTCAAAATTGAATCATATTTAATATTAAGAACCGGGTGCTTGGAATGGTTAGTGAGTATGTCAAATTTAATGAGATACTACGTGTGGTTGATTTCTATCACGGAAGTATTCATGTTTTAAGAGTTGTTTCCTTTAACTATTATGTTGAACAATAAGTTATTTATCCTATCCATGTTTTAGTCATTTGTGACCATACTTTATTTTATAGCTAACGTTTCATCAAGGTACTCTTATTGAGTTATAGTGTTGGTACTCAGGTTTTTGTTGACGGGTGCTTGTGTGTATGTGTCTTTGTCCACTTCTTCTTCGTTGGTGGACTCGTGATGACCCATCTCGGGATTTACCCTTGATGGTGAGCTGGCGAAAGATTCTTTCACAGGTATTTCTATGATGTTGGTTTGGTACGAGTGACGATGACGGCACATAGAAGCTTCTTGAATCATATGCCTTGAAGTTAATATCTAAATGTAATTTTCTCATTGGGTTCATAAAATTATATACAAGTTTGTAGAGTCATGAATTAGATCACATAGTAGTATGGGTTTTGGTTTTGTTAAGCCTTGCATTAACCAATCTTGGGGTAAGTGCGGTGGTAATGCTCCGGTAATTGTTTGCTTCCGTTGAGGTGTATCGATTGGGGTCTCGATTTTGGATTTAAAAGATGTATCCATTTTATTTTAACAGCTTTTTATTAACCCCAATTTTTGGGTTCTCCTATTTACAAAGGAAACTTTGTCAAAATCTTTACTCAATTCTTATTAATATCTTAAATAAAACAATTTTATTTAGCCGTAATTATCGTGGTGTTACATGCCTTCTGTTAAAATATGCACACACATGTAGTTGTATGCAAGATGCTTTTGTTTTTAACCTGGGATCATTTGCCTTGATGCCCAGGCTTTGCATACAAGTCTGGCTATTGATAGGTCCATTATAGGACCGATTTTCCGGACTCTTTTCACTTATTTTCTGTTGTTTTTAGGCTTAGTTTTATTAGTTTTAGGCCTTTTTAGCTTAGTTTAGGTCTTAGTTGCATTTTAGTTGAGTAGTATCTTTTGTTACCGTTTTTGCTAATAATTGAGCACTTTTGCGTTACTTATGTCTTGCGTTCATTCATGTAGGTATTTTGTGTTTTCAATCAATTCTTAAAAGCCGACAAAGGTCGTGAGAGGTCCCTAGAAGCTTTGAGAAGTGTGCCGCAATAAAGCCAAGACCACAATCACCGCTTTTGGAGCATAGGTCAACTTTTAAAGGCCATAACTTTTTACATACTTATCATTTTAAGGCGATTAAAGCTGGAGGTTAAAGCTCGTTCCGATAGCTTTGAAACTCCTGGTCATAAGCCAAATTCTGATAAGAAATGAAGGAGTTATAACGTTTTTAAAACTGATTGCCAAGCTATCTAGAGGGCCGCTGAGACCTCTCCAGCGCCTGCTGAGATTTCCAAGCGCCTGATAGTCTGTATTTAGTTAGTATTTTTCGTAGTTTTTATTAATTTATTTTCTATTTTTATTTAGTTTTTGTTAAAATTTTTAGGCTTTTTAGTTTAGTTTTGTTTCGGTAGCCCCCTTTCCTTTTTTTTCTATGTGATATTCTTTATTTTGCTTTGTTTCTGCGTTTTCTACCCCTTTTGCAGGTCCCGAGTTTATTTCGGAACCAGAAGAGGCAAGCCGGCAAACTCGAGGAAGCCACATATAGTCATTTGCCAATATTGGAGCCAAGAAGGCCTTAGCGGACGCTGGGAATTCCTCAGCGTCTGTTGAGATGTTTTATGTGTTTTCAAGCATTTTGCAAGGAAAAAGGCAGTAGGCTTTCCATGCCATGGCAGCGGCCGCTGATGCATTTCCAGCGGCCGCTGATTTTGCAGCCACCAGGACATCATGAGCATACATAGAAGAACAGCGGCCGATGAGCCCAACTCAGCGCCCGCTGTATCCCTCCCCTGTTTTGAGGCAGTAACATCCCAAGGATTGGCAGCGGCCAATGAACCTAACTCATCGCTCGCTACCATAAGTCTTCCAGCCTGCAAGCCTAGTATTATAGGTGTCAACGGGCGCTGTCATCGCCTCAGCGCCCGCTGAAATGCCTCTCCTCGTTTTTGTAGCTTATTTGTTTTAAGTTTTGGGAGAGGTACATATACCTTTATACTCGCTTTTTGTAGGGATATTACAATTATTACATTTTCCAGAATACTTAACCTAGTTTATTTTAGTTTTCTCTCCCTTCTCTCGCCAAAATTTCCATAGATTTTCTTCCCCAAGCTTTAGATTTATTTTAGAAGTTCAAGCTTTTGGTTTGTAAGTTACATTGATCATCCCATTGTTCTACTTATTGATATTGAAGCTTCATTTGTAATATTTCTCTACTCCTTCCTTTATTTTTACATTTAGTTAATTATTGCTTGATGTTTTGTGATTGAATATTGCTTAAATTCATAGTTTGTTCTTATTTTCATGCTTGGTGTTGTTTTTAATATGTTCATTATGTTTTCTTTTATTATTCTAGCCATGTGTGAGTAGTCTCATTGCTAGGGTTTGGGGTGAAACCTCTCAAAATCCTCCATGTTTATGTTTTATTCATTTCTTAGTGTTGGTTGTTTTAATGTCCGTACCGAAGGTTCGTTGATGTTGAGTCTCATGTTTAGCTAGCATTAGATTCATAGGAGAATCCCCACCTAAGGACCAAAAGGTGAACGTGGGTGATGACTCCCTTCGCCCGATTGATGGAAGCACCACGAAAGTTGGGCCTTCGATCAAGGGAAAGTTACCGGTCTTCGTGATTTGTGCTTATGACTTGTTAGGTGTGTCTTTTACGAAAGTAATTAGTCTACGTCTTCCCGGTCGTTACACTAGCTCGATAGAGTAGTGTGATCATAGAATGACCTCCCCTTTGACCACGACCTAAGTCTAGGTTTTGACCGATCCATAATTCATGGTGGTGTCGAGTCGTTAATCCTCTAAGCTTAGTATTTTATTCCTTGTTTTAGACCCTTATTTTAGTGTATTGTAGTTTATTGACTCCCAATCTTTGAATCTGATTTCGACTTAGCTTGTCTATGCTCATTGTCTTTGGTCAGCAAACGTTATTCTCTAGGGTTCGACCCTTACTTGCCCTTATTAGCATTAGTAAGTTCGAGTTAGGAATTTTACTTTTGGTAGGCTTGACGATGGCCTATCAAATTTTGGCGCCGTTGCCGGGGAATAACGGAATTTGTTGCTATAGATTTATTTGAGTTTGACTGGACTTTGTCTTCCGTTAATTCATTTGCTACTTGATTGTGTGAATTGTTATTGCTAACGTGTTTTTTTAGCAGTTTATGACACGCAGGACTCGTAGCTTACCAGTCATCCCATTAATCCCAGAAATCGACCGTTACTTGAGGGACCTGAGAAAGGCTACTAGTGCGCATAACATTGAGCAACTCAAATCTGAGTTGCAATCAAAGTCACCGGGTAGTTCCTGTGCTTTTTCTTCAGTTATGGATTATACGCCACCGCCTCCACAATAGACAATGAGGGATTTCCGCCACCCGGAATCCTTCGAATTGCGTAGCGGGATTGCTTTGCCCGCTACGGCTGCAAATCATCATGAATTTTCACCACATCTCATCAGGATGGTGAAAGATTGACAATTTGGGGGAAACTCGACCGAGTGTCCTTTTTCTCATCTTGACAACTTCTTGGAACTATGCTCCACAGTCAAGCACAATAATGTTCAACCAGAGTTTATATGGATGCACATGTTCCAATTTTCATTAACTAATAAGGCAAAGCACTGGATTCTCTCACTCCCCGAGGGATCCTTGACTACTTTGGATGCTATCACCAAAGCATTCCTTGAAAAATATTGTCCTTCGGAGAAAACTTCGGAAATGAGGAGAAAAATCTCGGGTTTTTCTCAAGAGGAGGATGAAACTCTCGGGGAGGCATGGGAGCGTTTTAAAGAACTCCTACGCTCATGCCCTCACCATGGTTACAGTGATGGCATAGCTTACATGACATTTTACGATGGCCTCAATCCTGTTTCTAGGGGTCATTTGGACTCCGGTACGAGTGGTAGGTTGATGAAAGTCCCTCTATCTGAAGTTAGGCCAATGATCGAGGAGGTTGCTAAGCAGTTCTCATGGGGTGGGTCGAGACATGTTGTTCCCAAGACAACATCTCGATCTGATCAAAATCTTGACGATGTTAATGCTCGTTTGGATTTCTTAACAAGGAGACTTGAGAAAGCACATTTTGCCGCCTCAAGTTCCGAATCTCAGCCTACTCTTTCTTATGACATGTGTGGAGGAAACGACCACCTGTCTTCATATTGCAGCTCCTCGATGGAGCAAGTCGACATGATGGGAGCACAGAATGATCCGTACTCTAATACTTACAATCCCGGTTGGAAGGATCACCCCAATTTCAGCTGGAAGAACAACAATCAACAACAACCACCTTTTCAACAACAATACCACCAACAACAACCATATCAACCGAGGGACCAACAAGCTCCGGCACCTTATTGTCCTTCGGGTTTCAATCAGGGTCCTTCTCCTCAAAGGCAACCATATACCCCTCCCATTCCTCCAAAGTCTAGCCTTGAGACGGTTCTAGAGACCTTCATACAACATTAGACCAAGGTAAATTCATATAGTGACCAGAAGATGAACAATATGAGTACTTCGATCAATCAATTTCAAACACATAACAAAATGATCGAAACTCAACTTGCTCAAATAGCACAACAAGTGGGGAATTCCAACAATTCTTCAAGTTCTCAATTTCCGGGGCAACCGATCACTAATCCGAAGGAACAAGCAAAGGCAATAACACTGCGATCTGGTAAGGATTATGCGGGTCCATCCATGGTTTTAGATGAGGGCGCCACAAAAGTGAGTAAAGAGGGAGTTGTTGACGATATGTCGATTGATTTTGAGAGCGGAGCAATTGAGAGTGAGCCACAAAGTGAGGATAGTGTTGCGCCTCCAAAAGAGAATATTGTTGTAAAAGCACCGATGAAACCATATGTGCCGCCGATTCCTTTCCCCCATCAGATCGTTGAGAAGAAGTTAGGCGAGCAATTTTCTAAGTTTCTCGAGGTCATGAAGGGTATTCAAGTAAACATCCCTTTTCTTCATGCTTTATCCCAAATGTCGGCTTATGCCAAATTCTTGAAGGAACTTCTCTCGAACAAGAGCAAATTAGAGGAGCATGCCACCATTTCACTTCCTATGGAGGTGAGTGCTATTCTTCAGAACAAGCTTCCCGAGAAGCTTGGTGATCCTGACAGTTTTTCTATACTGGTGAAAATCGGTGATCTTCAAAGCAAAAATGCTCTATGTGACTTGGGAGCAAGTGTGAGTCTTATGCCTTTGACTATGGCCCATAAGCTGAATATGGGCGGCCTAAAGCCCACAAGAATGTCTATTCAGCTTGCCGATCGCTCGGTAAGATTACCTCTAGGTGTTCTAGAAGATGTCCCGGTGTAAGTGGGACGAGTTTTTATCCCTTCTGATTTTGTCATAATGGATATGGAGGAAGATGCCAAGGCTCCCTTGATATTGGGGAGGCCTTTCTTGAAAACGGCGGGCGCCGTTATCGATGTGAAGGATGGTCGTTTGAGTCTGAATGTCGGGGATGAAAAGATCACTTTCTCATTCTCGAAGGCAATGAAAATGCCTATTACGGATGCAATCCTTCGCATCGACATCATCGATACTACTGCGGTGGAATATTCTGAAATGATCGAGGTCGCAGGCCCATTGCGATCATTGATCTTTGACGGAGTGGTCTTCGACACTGATGAAAGCCAGGGGTATAAAAAAATTCTTGATAACACCCGGTTAGCACTGATGCTGAGCTCGAGATACTCCGAGTCAAGGGTAAGGAGGAGAGGACTACACCTCCTCTAAAGGTAGAGTTGAAACCTCTTCCCTCTTTACTAAAGTATGTTTTTTTGGATGCCGATGAGGCTTATCCCGTTATTGACGATACTAAACTCGACGACACTTCTCTTGATAAACTCTTGGTTGTTCTGAGAAAATATAGAAGTTTCATCGAGTATAACATCTCCGGCATTAAGGGAATAAGTCCCACCCTCTACATGCATCGTATACTGCTTGATGATGATCATGCCTCCTCGATTGAACATCAGCGAAGGTTAAACCCTTCGATGAAGGAAGTTATTAAATTACTTGCTCGGGCATAATCTACCCTATCTCAGATAATAAGTGGGTTAGCCCGGTTCAAGTAGTCCCTAAAAAGGGACGCATGACTGTCATTAAGAATGAGAAGGGTGAAACTATTTCGACAAGATCGGTTACGGGTTGGAGAATGTGTATTGGTTACAGAAAACTAAACAAATCAACCCGTAAGGATCACTTTCCCCTTCCGTTCATTGATCAAGTTTTGGAAAGATTGGCTAATCATAGCCGTTATTGCTTTTTGAATGGATTCTCGGGATTTTTCCAAATCCTGATTCATCCCGATGATCAGGAAAAAACCACGTTTACATTCCCCTTTGGTACCTTTCCATATCGAAGGATGTCGTTTGGGCTATGTAATGCACCTTCGACTTTTCAAAGGTGCATGATGGCTATTTTTTCTGACATGTTAGAAACATCCATAGAAGTTTTCATGGATGATTTCTCTGTTTGTGGTACGTCCTTTGACACCTGCCTTGCTAACTTGGTGAATGTGTTGAAACGGTGTCAAGAGGCGAACTTGGTTCTAAACTGGGAAAAATGCCACTTCATGGTCGAAGAGGGCATTGTTCTCGGACATGTAATATCAGCTAGGGGCATCGAGGTCGATAGGGCAAAGGGTGATGTCATTGAGCATCTCCAACCCCCCACCACTGTCAAAGGGGTTAGGAGTTTTCTTGGACACGCGGGGTTTTTACCGCCGTTTTATAAAAGACTTTTCAAAAGTTTCCAAGCCCTTGACTTAATTGTTGCATAAGGATGCCCCCTTTGTGTTTTCTAACGATTGTTGTGTAGCATTTCAGGAACTAAAACAAGCTCTCATTATTGCTCTTGTCATTCAGCCCCCAGACTGGGAGCTTCCTTTTGAGCTAATGTGCGATGCATCGGACTATGTTGTAGGTTCGGTGCTCGGACAACGGAAGGACGGCAAGCTGGATGCCGTTTACTACACAAGCAAGAATCTAGATGAAGCTCAACGCAATTATGCCACTACTAAGAAAGAGCTTCTTGCAATTGTCCATGCCATGGAAAAATTTAGGTCGTACTTGGTCGGTTCCAAAGTCATAATCTTCACCGACCACTCAGCCTTGAGGTACTTCATGGCCAAGAAAGACGCTAAACCTCAGCTCATCCGGTGGATCTTGTTACTACAAGAGTTTGATATTGAAATTCGAGACAAAGTCAGGGCCGTAAATGTTGTGGCCGACCATCTCTCTTGGTTACCTTTATGCGAGGAGGGTTAGGTCATTCCAATCAACGATTCATTTCTTGATGACCACCTCCTTGTTGCCTTGGCAATCCCTGCTCCTTGGTATGCGGACATTGTTAACTATCTTGCTTGTGAGATTATGTCCTCAGATTGGGGGTATAAAAAAGGCGACGTTTCCTGCATGACGTTTGTCAATACTATTGGGACGACCCTCTTCTTTTCAAAAGAGGTGTTGATGGACTTTTTCGGAGTTGCGTCCCCGATGATGAGATTTCAAGTGTTATTAGCATGTGTCACTCTTCTCCTTATGGAGGACACATGGGTGCTGACAAGACTACATCAAGGATCTTGCAATCTGGGTTTTTCTGGCCTACCATGTTCAAGGACACTTGGAGCATGGTGAAGGCGTGTTACCGGTGCCAACGTACCGGTAACATTTCTAACCGTCATGAGATGCCCCTTAACAACATTCTTGAACTTGAAATATTTGATGTTTGGGGCATCGACTACATGGGACCCTTTCCCTCATCTTATGGCAACCAATACATTTTGGTCGCGGTAGACTATGTGTCTAAATGGGTGGAAGCCATTGCCTCGGTCGCCAATGATGGAAAGGTAGTTATTAAGTTGTTTAAAACTATCATTTTCCCGAGGTTTGGTGTTCCCCGAGCTGTCATTAGCGATGGAGGATCACATTTTACCAAGCGGACACTCCAATCCTTGTTCTCAAAATATGGTGTTAAGCATAAGGTTGCCTTGGCCTATCACCCTCAAACGAGCGGGTAAGCAGAAATTTCTAACCGGCAAATCAAAATGATCCTTAAAAAGACCGTCGATCGGTCTCGAAAAGATTGGTCAACTAAGCTCGATGACGCTCTTTGGGCGTAAAGGACATCATACAAGACTCCCATAGGCACAACCCCTTACAAGTTGGTCTATGGCTAGTCTTGTCACCTACCGGTTAAGCTCGAGCATCGCACACATTGGGCGATCAAAGCACTCAACTTCGATCTCCAATCTGTGGGGGAGAAGCGGATGCTCGTCCTGCAGTTACTTGAGGAATTAAGGCTTGATGCGTACGAAAATGCTCGAATCTACAAGGAACGTACCAAGTCTTGGCATGACAAGCACATTCTCCATAGGGAGTTCCATGAAGGGGACAAGGTCCTATTATTCAATTCTCGGCTTAGGTTGTTCCCCAGAAAGCTCAAGTCGAGGTGGAGTGGTCCCTTTACAATTCGGAATGTCTACCCCTACGGGGCGGTTGAGATTGGAAATGATGGAACCGCCCCTTTCAAAGTGAACGGGCAACGCTTAAAAGCCTACTATGGAGGCCAACCTCCGAAAGCTGCCCTTGTGATTCACTTAGACGAGTTTGATGTTACTCCCGTTGAGGAGTAGGGCCGACTCGGTCATTTCGTCAGGCTCGGGACGTTAAACAAGCGCTTGTGGCAGGCAACCCTCAATTTATTGCTTTTTAGGATAGTTTATTTCCTTGAATTGTAAAAAAAAATTAAAAAAATGATGGAGTTTAGATTGAGTAGCGCCTTCACACATTTGTGCATACATGTGATCTTTACATATGTCCATGAATGTGCGTTAGAAAAAGGGAGCACTCGAGAAAAAAATATCATGGGTGAGTTTAAAAGAAAGCGAGAGATTTCCTTGATTGCAACTTTCGAATACATCAACGAGCGTAATTTTGGCCTTTTGGGCCACTATACATGTTGATGTATCCATTAGGATGCAATCAAGAGAATGTGTTTTAAAACTGAAATTTTGGTGAAATTTTTTACTTCAATTAGCTGCAAAAATTAGCTACAAGTCAGGTGCTGCGACCGCTGAATTTACATCAGCGCCCGCTTGCACAATGCCAAATTTCTTCCAGTGAACAAAAATTTGATGGCAGCATTTTTCACGAAAAAAAAAAAAAAAACTCACGAATTCTCTCTCACTTCTCTCAAACCCTAACATTCAAACTCACTCAAATTCACTTAAATCTCACTCTAATCTCTCTCAAACACCATCATTCATCTTCATTATCACTCCATTACTTCATGTCTCCCATCCCATCACACTTTTCTCTCCATTTTTCCAATTTCGAACCCTAGGTTCGAAAATTAAAAAGAAAAAGATTAAAACACACGAGCAACACAGATCTTGGGTTACTTTTGGCTCATTTCATCAACAACAACAAGGAGGTTTATCTAGAGTATTTTCATACTCTAGTTGGGTATTTTCTAAAACCCTAGTTTTCTAGCTCTGTTATTCTAAATTCAGTTCGAATATTAGGTTTTTCATTATACTTTGCAATTGTTTGTTGAATTTTTGAGTCTCTAATAGTAGTCTTAGATTGTTGTTTTGTTTTGTGTTTGTTGAATTTGTGACTTGGATTTGTGTTAGTGAATTTTTTTTTCTGTTGTGATTTTGTGAACTTGAGGCACTTAGGTTTAGGCCTCTTGTTCATTGACTGGTTAGGGAAGTAATCTAGCTGAATTTATTTTATTTTATTTATTTAGTTAGTTTCCGGCCCTATTTTGATCAGTCATGTCTGAGCCCCGCAAAAAGAAACGAAATGACCGACTCGATACCTCAGACCAAAACCAACATGATGATGCACCACCATAACCACCACCAGCCATTAGGATTCCACAAGCCAATCGGGCTAAGTATGATAACCTATTGAGGCGAACATTTCGCCCTACCCGATTTTACGATGCGCGCCCTTGTCTGGCGCCATAGATCACCAGGGAAATGCAAACCCTGTTCAGAAACTTTGGGTGGGAGAACTTGACTGACCCCAACATGGCTGATTATACATACCCACCGTTGGCCTGTGAATTCCTTAGCACATTGACCTATACTGGGATAACATCCACCACTAATGTACCGGACTACCAACTTTCATTTCGATTGTTCAATGATCGACATACAATTACCATTTCCCAGCTAAATGAATTTATAGGATGTGACCCGGCCAACCCCATTATTGATTTTAGTCCTAAAAACTTTCCTGACTCTAACCCGCTTGCCTTTTGGCATGCGATTATGGGTGAGGATCGTTTTGAGTCTACGTGGGCGGTTGTCATTGCGATCCAGCACTTGCCCTCCGACTGTTCCATCGATTGTTGACCTACTCAATCTTCTCCAAAAAGGAGGTTGGGAAGATCAACAAGGATGAGTTGCTTTGTATTTACATAGCAACAACTCCATCCCTGTTGAGTAAGGTGAACACGGGTCACTTGTTAGTCAAGCGTATGCTTGCCCAAACAAGAGACCCCAAGATGACCGCTGACATCACATTAGGAAGCTTCGTGACTATAATAGCTAGGAAACTGGGGTATTCGCACATCATTGATCAATTAGAAAAATTTTCTAAAACACGGTATTTTGATAAATACGATTTCCTCAACCAGTCTTTCATTAAGAACACCAGCCAGGAAGGCACGCAAAGTCCCCTGGTCTGCGGGAGACACCACTATTACTTGCCCAATCCCGGGTTTGATTGGGATAACCCATTTATAATCCCCGCGGAACCCGTTGCCCAGCGTGATGCAGATTTATTTCAGGGGCCCCTGGCTGTTGTTGTTGAGGAAATCAAACAACCAGCACCAGAACCACCACACGCACAACCCATCCCACCCCAGCCGCAATTTGACTTTGCGGCCGCCTTCGAGGCCCTGACCCAGTAGAAAAACGCTGCCTTTGCATCCATTAATGCCAATATTATGGAGATGCGTTCTGACTTGAACCGTCTCCGTATACAATCTGACCAAATGTACGACTATCAATTGTCGGAAGGTCACTTCTTCCGAAACCCTTCCCTCCCCCCCCAAGGATGACCCCGAGCTCTAGACCTCTCCACCCATAGCCTCGGGACGATGCTTTCGTTCCAGCTTGGGGGGGTTTAGACCCTTTGGGTCCGGTTACCTTTTTTGTTGTTTGGACCTGTAGCTAGTGAGGGTGAAGCACTAGAGCCTCGATCGAGGCATGATTTCGGTAGCGTTAAAGGCGCTTTAATAGTGTCAATGGTGCACCTGGACTACAAGTTTCCCGACAAACCAAATCATGTCCTCTACAGGTAAGTTCTCACTTTTATTTAAGTGAACCTGGGGTTCAGTCGTGGTCTTGGAATAGAGGAGCTAGCTTGGGGGAGCTGCTCTTGGGGTATGTTTGATTGTGCTTGTGTGTGGTTGTGTTTCTTAGTGTGTGTGATATATAGTGGTCATTGGGGTGATATCTAGGTCCTGCTCCCGTTTTAAAAATCTAAATGCATTTTAATGCTTTGTATACTAGTTTATTTTCGTAGTTTACTTTTCTTTTCTTATTTTCCTTAGTTTCGTTTTATTAGTTTTTGCATACTAGTTTATTTTTGTAGTTTATTTTCTTTTATTTTTCTCCATTTTTGCATGTAGCTTATTTTCGCAGTTTATTTTCTTTTATCCCTTTTATTTTTCTAGGTTTAGTCGTCTCCCGATGATGAAACTAGGGGAATCCTTATAGGGACTTTTCTTTCCTTTAGAGTCTCGAGTCCGCACAATTTTCAATGCTTTTTGCTAACTATTAGGATAGAATACTTTTCCCGTTTAGGAGAACCCTTTAGGACTAGATGTGTATCCAAGTTGGTTTGTGGTACAAGGTTGTCCCTTGTTTAGTTGACGCTGAGTCGGTGGTTTTTGAACCTAGGTGAGATTTCGAGCTCCTGCCTTAATTAGACCCTTTTAGGGTTATTCATTTCTGAGCGTCGCATTGTATCCCTTGTCGGTTTTAGTTTATCTGTTTCTTTTGGCTCTAATTTTTGACTTATGAATTGCTACCGCCCTTTCGAGACTTGGAACATGATTTAGGCACCATCTTACATCATAGCATCGAGTTTTATTTTCGGTCCTTGTAAATTTTGTAATAGTGTAATTATTCGAGTATTGTAACTCCTTCTCTTGAAAAAAAAAAGAAAATAAAATTAATTATTAATGTTTATTATGTCATGTTTTTAGTTCTAATTGTTTATACGCTTGTTCTTTTTGTTTCTTCAAAAAAAAAAAAAGAAGAAATATATATATATATATATATATATGCATAATTAGAGGAGGAGATAGTAGTTTTCTAAGCCGACTAGTGTCATATTGTAATTTATCGTAACAGTCGGTCGGTAGTTATTTGTAGTTTCCGACCTTGTATGTAAGATGCTATGACCTTAAGCCCTATTGATTTCATGTTCTCGAAATGTCTCATCTTTGGTATGCGGCGTCACTTGTCAAATTTCGAGAGACGCTAACTCCGGCGAGACATGAGTGTCCTTTCCTTTGTTCTTCATGACTCCCTCACGGAGTATTTTTCCCGCCACCGACTTAGGTCTGAGATTATTCAAGGGTGTTTGACGGTTGTTAGGTTTTTTGGGCTTGGATACCTCGTAGTCCTTTAAGGTTCTAATGTGTGAAAGGTTTCAGTCCTTAGTTTAGTTAGTTCCTAGCATTGGGATTTGTGCGCCTTAAGACTGTATAGGAGTCCTTAGTCCGTTGTAGAATTCCTCTCCTGAGGGATTTGTCGAACTCTTCGTACGGTAGTTGCTTGGGGACAAGCAACGAGCTAGCTTGGGGGAGTTTGATAGTCTGTATTTAGTTAGTATTTTTCGTAGTTTTTATTAATTTATTTTCTATTTTTATTTATTTTTTGTTAACATTTTTAGGCTTTTTAGTTTTGTTTTGTTTCGGTAGCCCCCTTTCCCTTTTTCTATGTGATTTCCTCTATTTTGCTTTGTTTCTGCGTTTTCTTCCCCTTTTGCAGGTCCCGAATTTATATCGGAATCAGAGGAGACAAGCCGGGAACCTCGAGGAAGCCACATATAGTCATTTGCCAATGTTGGAGCCAAGAAGGCCTCAGCGGGCGCTGGGAATTCCTCAGCGTCCGCTGAGATGTTTTATGTGTTTTCCAGCATTTTGCAAGGAAAAGGCAGTAGGCTTTCCATGCAATGGCAGCGGCCGCTGATGGATTTCCAGCGGCCGCTGATTTTGCAGCTACCTGGACATCATGAACATACATAGAACCTAACTCAACGCCCGCTGCCATAAGTCTTCCAACCTGCAAGCCTACTATTATAGGTGTCAGCGGGCGCTGTCATCGCCTCAGCACCCGCTGAAATGCCTCTGCTCGTTTTTGTAGCTTATTTGTTTTAATGTTTGGGAGAGGTCTATATACCTTTATACTCCCTTTTTGTAAGGATAACACAATTACTACATTTTCCAGAATACTTAACCTAGTTTATTTTTGTTTTCTCTCCCTTCTCTCTCCAAAATTTCCATAGATTTTCTTCCTCAAGCTTTAGATTTATTTTAGAAGTTCAAGCTTTTGGTTTGTAAGTTATATTGATCATCCCATTGTTCTACTTATTGATGTTGAAGCTTCATTTGTAATATTTCTCTACTACTTCCTTTATTTTTACATTTAGTAAATTATTGCTTGATGTTTTGTGATTCAATATTGCTTAAATTCATAGTTTGTTCTTATTTTCATGCTTGGTGTTGTTTTTAATATGTTCATTATGTTTTCTTTTATTATTCTAGCCATGTGTGAGTAGTCTCATTGCTAGGGTTTGTGGTGAAACCTCTCAAAATCCTCCATGTTTATGTTTTAGTCATTTCTTAGTGTTGGTTGTGTTAATGTCGGTACTGAAGGTTTGTTAATGTTGAGTCTCATGTTTAGCTAGCATTAGATTCATAGGAGAATCCCCACCTAAGGACCGAAAGGTGAACGTGGGTGATGACTCCCTTCGCCCGATTGATGGAAGCACCACGAAAGTTGGGCCTTCGATCAAGGGAAAGTTACCGGTCTTCGTGATTTGTGCTTATGACTTGTTAGATGTGTCTTTTGCGAAAGTAATTAGTCTACGTCTTCCTGGTCGTCACACTAGCTCGAAAGAGTAGTGTGATCATAGAATGACCTCCCCTTTAACCACGAACTAAGACTAGGTTTTGACCGATCCATAATTCATGGTGGTGTCGAGTCGTTAATCCTCTAACCTTAGTATTTTATTCCTTGTTTTAGACCCCTATTTTAGTGTATTGTAGTTTATTGACTCCCAATCTTTGAATCCGATTTCGACTCAGCTTGTTTATGCTCATTATCTTTGGTCAGCAAACGTTATTCTCTAGGGTTCGACCCTTCCTTGCCCTTACTAGCATTAGTAAGTTCGAGTTAGGAAATTTACTTTTGGTAGGCTCGACGACCGCCTATCAGCGCCTGCCGAACTGACCAGAATAGACAGTAGCTCATTTTTTAGCTGCAGCGCCCGCTGGGACCTCTCTAGCGCCCACTAGAGAGGCCAAGCGCCTGCTGAGAAGGCCTTGTTCATATCATTTAATCTATTTTAGGTCATTTTTCGTCTATTTTTGGGAGCACTATATATACTCCCCTCCCCTTATTTTGCTCAGTAGCTGATGTTAGAGGCTCACACTTAGGGTTAGGTTAGATTTTGAAGCTTTCACTTCATTTTCTCTTGTAATTTACATTTTGCACTTCAATTTATGCAAGTAGTATAGTTCCTCTTTTTCTTCTCATTCTTGTTCTCCTCTTGAAGGTACTTTTCTAGCTTTCCTTTACTTGCTTTTTATTGCTTTTATGTACTTATTGCTTATAGTTTTAGTTTGTTATTGTTGTTGTTGTTTGTTTTGTTGGTAGTTTAGTTAATAGTTCTTTTGCTAGTAGTGTCCTTATTTTCTAGGGTTTAGTTTCAGTTATTTTGTTCATAGTTTTCTAGGTTTTAATTTTTGTTTTTTTATTGTCATAGTTTTATATTTAATTCATGTAATTATATTACGTTTTTATCATGCTTTTATTAATTAATTATGAGTAGTTAATTTCTAGGGTTTGAGTGAAACTTCTCAAATCCTCCATGATTGTGGTTTAGTTGTGTCTTAGACTTTGATGTGGAATTGTCGGTACCAAAAGATTCGGTATTGTTGAGTCTTGTGTCTAGCTAACATAGGATTCATTGAAGAATCCCCACCGAAGGATTGAAAGGTGAACGTGGGTGATGACTTCTTTTGCCCGATTGATGGAAGCACCACGAAAGTTGGGCCTTCGATCAAGGGAAAGTTACCGGTCTTCGTGATTTATGCTTATGACTAGTTAGATGTTCCGCCACGAAAGGAGGTTTGTGTATGTCTTCCCGGTCGTCACAGTAGGTTGAAAGAGTAGTGTGATCTTAGAACGACCTCCCCTTATCCATGAGCTAAGTCTAAGTTTCGATTGATTCATAATTCATGGTGCTATGAGTTGTGGATCTCTAAACCCTAGTCCCTTTTACTCTTGTTTTCATAGTGTAGTTTTAGTTCCCGTAGTTCTCTCCGCCTCTCGCGACCATCACTTGACCTAGCTCGTTCGATACTTATGCCTAGACTAGTGTAACGTACCTTCCCCGTGTTCGACACCCCCACTCTTTGTAACGACCCGACTCGCTTAAATCGGCGCGGAAGAAACCGACGAGTCGAATAGTTAGAAACTACAACTCAAATACTTACGAAATTAAAACTAATTCCTAGAAATATTATTATTAAACCACAAAGTACAAATACCCACAAGTTTGTACATAACTAGTCCAAAAGTCAAACTAAAAATACTAAAATACGAATAACTCCAACCACACGTCAGAGTCCAAACATAACGTACAGAAGTCCATACAATAGTCAAAAACTATCTAAAAACAACTGAAATAGAAAATACAATAAAAACAACAGTAAACGTCGCTCGCCCAACCCAAAGCTAAGCAAGAGTATCGTCATCAGAAATACCTGAAAAACATACAACAGTCCACCATCAGTGGCGAGTAACATAACTGACTCACCCTAATGGGAATACACATGCACATAGCATAAATCAAATAAATGACATCAAATCAATAATCCAGAGTACAAGATCAACCCAAACATGAACTCTACTCAAACCGACTTAACCAACTATCTTTGGCGCAATCATTCATATTCTAGACCGGACTGTGCTCGTACGAACGCATCTTACGCATTCGAACTTTCTACTATGCTCGGATTTGAGAATCTTACTCCCAAACCCCATGAAACCAATCTTACTGGAAATTCACAAAAGATCACATAGTATGACTCCAACTATCCCAATACCGCGGATGGAATAGGGGCAACGTCTTAACCCAAATACAATGAATCTTACTCAAAGTATCAGGCGTCTAGAAATGAAATCAAGCTAATTATTAACTAAATCTTTAATCATCTTTTTATTCCAACATAACTAAATTAAATTCAAGAATTGCCTCTTATGCCTTGATTCTCGAAAATAATCAGTTAAAACATCGAAGTTATTCTCAAGATTGCCTCTAAGCCTTGATCTTGAGTCTAACCAACCATAATCAATCATTTAAACCCATCCTTTAAACAACTTAGACACATTCTTTAACTTTCTTTAATTCTTTAACCCTCTCTTTAATTTTCAAGATTCGACCAAGAACTCAACAAGACTTATCAAGATCTCATAAAGAACTCAAAGAACTCATAAAGAACTCATAAAGAACTCATTCAAGATTCAAGATCTCCAATCAAGATTCAAGAGCTTCAATCAAGAACTCATCCAAACACCAAACATCACACGCCTATCATCATCCTCAATCATTGAAAATTCAACTTTAACTTATCCAAAATTCATCAAACTTTAACATAATTATCATGATCATAAAACAACATAAATTCAATCAAAAAATCATCGAATCCATCAACAAAATAAACACATAAAAATTCAGAATATAAACCATACATAAAATCATGAATATTCATCACCGAATAACCCATACATGCATTTAATCTATACTATAAACATAGTATACCAAAAAGGTTGAGAAAAGCATGTTACCTTATTAAAGATTACACACAAATTCAACACAAGAATGCAGCCCGGAACACGTCACACACGGACACACACACACGGCCTGCTTGGCTTCGAACCACACGAGCACCGTACACACACACGGCTACTGCACGGCTGCACCACTTAGTCACGGCCACGACACGGCTGCTGCACCACGCACACACGGCCCACGAACACGAGCACCACCACTTGCACGGCTTCACACACGAACACCCACACGACCTCACGGTTTTCACGCACGAACCCCAACGAGCAACCCCAAAACAAACCCGTACTAGTGATCTTGGAAGAAATTGTTGAGGTTTAGATTGTGTTTGAACACCTAAAGATCAATGAACTTTGAATCTTTAAGTTTTGGGCTAGGAAAAATGATGAACAATTGATGGGTTCAATTGCTCCAAAATGGCGTGAGGCAAGGGAGGAAGTGGAGGGAAAATTTTGGTGATCAAACTTGATGGCAAGTGCTTTAGGATGGCAAATGAACAAAACCTTAAGGCATCACTAACCACTCCTATTTATAGAAGTTGTTTTAGTGTGAAAACAAAGCAAGTGGCAAGCCTTGACATGCTTGCTAAAACCGGCCAAGGGGGTACAAATGGGCCTAAAAATGGGCTCTCGTGATCCATTGGACTAATTTACACAATTTACATGATTAATCACGCAATAATCGTTTTAGCCCAAAATATTAAATAATTAATTAGAAAATTAAATAATAAAAATTCTAATTAATTAAATAATAAATAACATAAATAATAAAAACTGAAAAAAAAAATATTTCGAATTAAATCGAAATTATTCACATAAAATAAAATAAATAGTTCAAAATAAATTTGAACTAACACATAAATACACATAATTATTGGCCAAAAATACCAATAAAATCTGGGTCATTACACTCTTACTACGACGGGGGTTTTTATTTTGTGAAAATCCCTTCTATCAGTTATTCATGCTCATATTAATATTGCTGATGAGAGAATTAGGTGGGCGAATGAGGCCAGGAAGGCAGCTGAAGACGAGGCCCAGCAGCACGTGGCTAAGGCTTATACCCTGAAGAAGGAGCTGGAAGAAGAAATGAAGAAAAAGGAAGAGGAAGTAGCCTACTTGAAGGACGTTCCTGCCAAAGCTGAGGAGGGCTTCCAAATCTAGAAGGCAGAGATGACGGACCGGGTGAAGGCATCTGTGGCCAACAAGATCCTGCTTGGCAGGTACATTCACTACAAGAAAAGAGGGATATAACAACTCCACTTAAAGCAACAAAATTTTATGTGTTGCTATAGGTATGCTTTGGTGGCAATTTTTAAGTTTGATTTTTTTGTTTAGGAAACTGTTACCATATGAAAATTGTCGCAGCACGTTTTTGGTAATTGGTAAGAGCCAAATCATTGGCAACAATTATAACTCTATTTAGCTTTAACCTCTTTAATAATCAAATAAAATAAAATACATAAACAATTATTTATTATAACTGGCATTATATACGGCCATTACAATAACTCAAGTAATAAAAATAGAGTTCATACTCAGTAATTTAAAACAAAAAAACACGACATTCATTTCTATTGTTTGACACCACCACCTTCGCTTTTCTTTCAAAAGAAACCTTGATGTTGCCTTTCTCACTCCACACCACCACCACCACTGCACTCGACACCACCACCACCTTCGCTGTTGTCTCACCACGCCGCTGCTGCTTCATCACTTCGATCGAATTCACTGCTACCTCACCACCCTATTGTACCTAACACATGCCCGTTACAAAAAAAATTCTAATATTGTAACGGGGGCAAATGTAACCCCACATGCCTGTTACAATAGGCTGATTTATCCTGTTACAATTAGTGTTTTCTCCGCTAGTGAATATGGATTTCTTTTCACTCATACCTGCACAAGCAAATTAAAGGTTAGATTTAGGACCCCAGACCAGCTTGGGTTCCTTGTTCTTTAAATCATTCTCAATCTTGACCTTCCTAACCCACACTTGCTGGGTGTAGACTTTGTTCTTCTTGTCATGTTTCTTTTTGGTGAAAAATTTGTTAGTTACGTTACCACTTTTACCACAGTAGGTACAAACTTGAATATCCTTAGCAAATATATACTTGCCTTTCTTGAATTCATTCAACCCTGTGTTGTTTCTGCCTAGAACAATTGTAGAACTACATCCAGAATACCTTAAACTAAACCTTTGAGTATTTCCAGGTTGGTATGTGAGGATGTTTAGGGTTTTTCGAGCATCTAACATTTTGTTCAATTGGTTCATACAATCTGTTAGCTCATTCTCCTTGTTTTCTAGCCTCTTAATTTGAACTTCATTTTGTTTCTTAAATGATTTTAGATCAAGTCTAGTTTTCTGAAGTTCATCTTGTAGTCTTGAAACCAGGGAGGGATTTGGTTCGTCATTGGTCTTCTTGATGTTTTCTTGTTTTAGGAAGATGAGTTCAGCCTCAAGATCACAGATCTTAGCTGTGCACTCATCATGTAAAACATCAAAAACCTCATCAAAGGCAATGGGAGAACCAGTCTCTTCAGAAACCTTAAGATCACCATGTTCCTTGTGTAAATCTTCAAGTTTTTCAATTAAGTGGTCATATGTAAGTATGACATCAGATTTACTCAAGGTACATGTGTCTTTTAGAATTTTAAATTTTGAATTATGTTTGAAAAATTCCTTGAGCTCATTAAACCCTTTTTCAATTTTCTCAAAAAATTCATCCTCTTTAGGGACTGGTTTGGAGTTTAATGTCTCAAACTCTATTCTTTGTTGATCTGCTGTCGTCTCAAGTTCAGAAATTTTTTCTTTCATTTCTTCAAAAATTAGCTCAAGTTCAGCGGATCTAGCACCATATATTTCAGAATCTCGAACTGTATCTTTTAGTTTCTTTTTGTTGTTCTGGTAGGCAGACCCAACACTAATGCATTGATCAATGGTGAACTCAAGATAATCAAGTAATTCATCTCAATCTAGATTATGCATGTTTGACTTTATTTCATTAAAACATACCTGGTTGTGATCTGAAGTACTTTGACCAGCCATGAGATAGAGAACATCTTCTTGTCCAGAACAGATCTCAAACTGGTATGTGCATGTGAAAGCAGTAAGGCAGAGATTTGCTTCTTCTACATCTTCCTCATCTTCTGATTCTGAATCTCCACAAACTACAACAAGCATAGACCTTTTGAAAACCTTCTTCTCAGCCTGGGCTCCAGGATTCCCCTTGGGATTTTTTCCATGTTGGACACTCCATCCTCAATTCTGTGCCCCACTTCACCACATTTATAGCAACCAGCATTGGGACTGGTTTTCCTGAACTGTCCAGAACTGTTTCTTCCTTTAGAAAACTTACCCTTGGATATTGTCCTAAGGTATTTTTCAAATCTTCTAGCCATAAGACTAATATCATCTTCATCCTCCTCTGATTCTTCTGCTTTGAGAACCATCTCCTTGTTTTTTGAACTACATTCAGCCTTTGAATCTACCAACATCTCATGAGTCATCAAGGAACCAATGTGTTGTTCTAGAGATAATATTTTTAGATCTTTTGCTTCTTGTATGGTTGTAACTTTGGGCATCCACTTCCCTGACAGATATCTCAACATTTTCCTGACCAACTCTTCACTTGAGAAGGTCTTCCCTAATGACTTTAGTTCATTTACAATGGTCATGAACCTTGTAAACATATCCTTAATGTTTTCTTCTATTGTCATCTCAAAGACCTCATACTTTGACATGAGCATGTCAATTTTTGACCTTCTCACTTCAGAGTTGCCCTCATCAGCAAGCTCCACTGTATCCCATATTTCCTTGGCAAAAGAACAAGCTAGTATTCGATTTACCTCACATTCTGCAATCCCTTGTTGAACAAGTGACATTGCCTTTTCATTCTTCTCTAGCTTCTTGTATATTCTTCTTATGACTTTGGAATAATGAATCCTTCCTAATTCTTCTTATGAATGGACGTGGGTCCATTATTAACAATCATCTAGCATTCATAATCTATCCCAATGATACGATTTTTCATGCTGTTCTTCCACTAGGAGTAGTTAGTGTCATTGAACTTGGGGAGTCTAGAACTGCTTGATTCTTGAGTATTCATTTTCTTGCTCCTCTAGGTAGTTAACCCTTTGAGAAGTTAGGCTCTGATACCAATTGTAAGTTCAATTTATACTCAAGAAAAGGGGGTTGAATTGAGTATGTGTGTTTTTTCAATCGTTTTTAAAGTTTGTTTATGTTTTGTGAGAACAACGATAGAACAGTAAATAAAGACTAAGAACACAAGTTCTAACGAGGTTCGGCTTCTGAACAAGCCTACGTCCTCCACTCTCTCACAAATATTATTAATCAACTCTGAATAATAACAAGGTTACACACTCAAATAAATGCTACAACTCTGTAACATGTAATTCCCCAACTGTTAACTCTAACAGTTCACTCAGTGTTCACATAACACTCCACAACCACTTCCCTCTAAGTGGTTTAAAACTTACAGTCTCAATTCTCCGTAAATTTTTCTCTTAAAGATGGATATGGAGATGATTTATCTCTATGAATAAACTCTCAGAAAATATGGCTTTTGTTTCTTTAGAGAACAAGAGGTTTTTTTTTTTGTTTTTTTTGTTTTTCAAAAGATGGATATTTTTGCAAATGAAAACCGTTTTCTAATAGTGTGCTTGGAGACTTGCCTAAATAGTGCAAACCAATTGAGCTGACACAAGTACAATAGCACTTGTTTCAGACCTTTGTCTCCTTCCACTACATGTAGTGGGAAAGTATACTAAAGTCCAAACTAAGTACATTGCAAAGCTGATTTGATGTATTATTTTGGTAGCTTTCCAAAACCTAAGCGATCAATATTTTTCAAATGAATTTTCAAAAATAATTTTGAACACGAAAATCGATATTGATCACTTAAGTGCACGTGCGTAATAATGAGGTTTGTTTCCACAGTGGTCTCAGTACTACAAAGTTTACATCTGGTAAAGAGAACTATTCTAAGCTTGTTCTTTGTCTGTTCTCAGCTTGTTCGTAGCTTGTTCTCTTTAATGGACATAAACTTTAACCCTTTATTTTTGCTCTTTACTTAGAAACACAAGTTATATTTTACTAAGTTTATTTTACAAGAAGATCCTAGAGAAACAAAAAATAAAAAGCTCCAAGCTCTTGGCTTCTGATCTTCAAGTATCTCAAGCCCTTCAAAGTTTTCTTAATGAGTCCTCACTTGATTACACCTGTTCATACACAAACATGCATAGCAATCAAGTATAGAGAACTGGTTTGTCATCAATCAAATCAAATATGGTTCAACACTAAGTCAAGATAATTAGTCACACCAGGAATTAAACACACAAGAAACGAATCAAGTAGGCTCAATTCCTCACAATTCAAGCTAAACAGTCCAAAATCCACACATAGTTGAACAAAGTTAAACACTAGAGGGGATAAAGCGATTAAGCATCAAATCAAAAGCCACTAATCCATGCACATGATATCAACTATTAACACTAGTGGAAAAAACATCATTGGCTGCGGGCTTTTTAGGTCCTATGGCTGCGGTTCAAGCCCGCAGCCAATGCTATAGCAGCCATAAGTCCACTTTTGGCTGCGGTTCTATTAGGAACCGCAGCCAAAAGTATTTTTTTTTTTTAAAAAGGACTTTTGGCTGCGGTTCCCCCAGAATCGCAGCCAAAAGTCCATTTTTTTTATAAAAAAAAAAAATCATATATATATATATATATATATATATATATATATATATATATATATATATATATATATCTCAATAATATAAACTAAATTTACCATTACAATAATATATATCAATAATATAATCATTCGTGGTCTTACATGGATATGCAAAATTAAATACAAGTATCCATGGCGAATATCAATAATATAAACTAAATTCACCATTACAATATTACAAACATGAAAACAAACATTTTAACTTAAGAAATTGTATAAAAATAACTATCAAGAAATCTACTACAAAAAAAAGCAAGAACAGCAGCACAGTAGCGCAGCAGCCCAGCAACATTGCAACACAGCAGCAGAACGGCAGAACCTATTAAACATTCTGATCATCATATACAACATATACAATTATGATAACAGCAACAACTAAATCAAATCAAATAGGGGGGAGGG
The DNA here is from genome assembly GCA_951394345.1 of Salicornia ramosissima. Classification (NCBI taxonomy): domain Eukaryota; kingdom Viridiplantae; phylum Streptophyta; class Magnoliopsida; order Caryophyllales; family Amaranthaceae; genus Salicornia; species Salicornia ramosissima. The sequence continues at coordinate 32,806,408 of OX596237.1, forward strand.
GGGACAACAGGGAAGTGGGGGGGTTGTAGGGGGGAGGGGGCTGTGGGGGCAGAGGGCAGCATAGGGGGTTCTGGCAGGGGGGGGCTGGCAGGGGGGCTGGCAGGGGCTGGCAAGGGGGTGGGGGGCTGGCATGGGGGGCTGGCAGGGGGGGCTGGTAGGGGGCTGGCAGGGGGGGCTGGCAGGGGGGGCTGGCAGGGGGGGTTCTGGCGGGGGGGCTGGCAGGGGGGCTGGCAGGGGGGGCTGGCAGGGGGGGGGCTGGCAGGGGGGGTTCTGGCGGGGGGGCTGGCAGGGGGGCTGGCAGCACACACACACACACACCACACACACACACACACACCACACACACACACCACACACACACACAGACCCTAGCTAGCAGCCCCCTTCCCCCTTCCCCAGGCCTTAGCAGTCCCCCCTCTCCCTTCCCTAACCTAATGGCAACCCCCCTCTCCCTAGCCATAGCAACAACAACAACAACAACAACACAATAGCAACAACAACAACAACAACAACAACAACAGCAACAACAACACAACAACAGCAACAACAATAGCAACAACAACAACATAACAGTAAAACAACAACAACAACACAACAGCAGCAGCAATAAAAACAAGAACAACAACAACAACAAAACAACAGCAACAGCAATAGCAAGAACAACATAAAAAAAACATAAACTAAATTCAAACAAAAAACAGAAAAATTCGAACTCTAATTAATTTTAAAAAAACCCTAAATGAAAAATTCATTCAGTAATTTCGAACCCTAAACGAAAAAATCAAACCCTAATTTCGAACCCTAATATGAACAAAAAAAATTCGAACCATAATTTCGAACAATAGCAAAGTTACAAACCCTAAATGAATTTTTTTTTTAAAAACGAACCGAGGTCGCAAGGCAGCAGCAGCAGCGAAGGCAACAGAAGCAAAGGTGCAAGGGAGGACAATCTGGTGACAGGGTAGAAGCAGCAGCGAAGTGGTGGTGGCGGCGATGGTGACAGGGTTGTGCGAGGGAGGAGGGCTAGGTGAAGAAGAAGAAGGAATGGTGCGAGGGAGGAGGAAAGAAAGAACGCGTGAGAAGGAAAGAGAAGAAAAGGAAATGTTTTTTCTATTTCATAATTCGTATTTATTTTAAAAAGTTAAGGTTTTGGCTGCGGTTCCAAAACCCGCAACCATAAGATTTGGAACCGCAGCCATAGGTACTTATGGCTGCGTTTTTTTGAATCGCAGCCATAAGTACCTATGGCTGCGGTTTTTTACCCCGCAGCCATAAGTAGTGTAGTTTTCCCTATATTTTCAGTACTTATGGTTGCGGTTCCAAAAGAACCGCAGCCAATAGGGCGTAGTATATGACGTTTTTTCCACTAGTGTAAGTCAAAATTTTGAAAAACAAGCAATGAAGGGCACAAGTCATCAGCTAAATCCAAATTGCCACTGTTCAAAACCCAATTTATTCAGACTAACAAAATAAAACCAAAGCTAACCTATGAAAGCAGTACATTTTTTTGGTCATATGTAAACTCCCAACCCTAGTGGTCGGTACAAAGCATGTAACAATCCTAAGAAAGCAATGAAAACTACACTAGGAAAGCAACTAAAAATCATACCTCAAGCTCAAGAATTTCCTCCCCCCAAACCGAACTCAGCAATGTCCTCATTACGGCCTAGAGAGAAAGAAATTTCGAGCCTCAATCCTCATTCAGTGGATCATCATCCACCAGGCCCCGAGAGTAGCCTTCACCACCATCGCCAGAACCACTACCGCCCCCACCTTACGAAGGATGTTGACCTACAGGGTTAGTAAAACCAGGTTGCCTAGCAAAATAGTCATCAATGGGATACATGGCAAGTCGCTGGTTTTAACTTTAGAGTGGTAAGAGGGTCCTCAATGCGGCCTAAAGTCACCACGACATCGTGATAGTCGTGCGTGTCGGGAGGGATAACATGAGATGTGGCGTGCGAAGACTCAACAACTACTAATGGCTCACCATCCACAACTAAAGGGAAAGTATCCGTATTGCGGGTGATGATAGTGTGGTCACTAGGAAATTTTAGGGTCTTGGCCGAGGCATCTTTTGTTTGTTTCTTATGCACCCAATGTAACCCATTACCTTGGTACCTAATGCAACCTACAGATCCCAACATGTATTCTATATCCAAAGTGGTCTTCAGATCTATAGGCTCAAATATAGCTTCATCGAACCCCCCCACACACTTAGCAAATACTGTAATCAAATCCCCAAAGAGTATATTAGGACGCCCCTTAGCGATGTTCACATGAAATTTTAACTTATGAGACCAAATGTGGGACGCTAAGATGGTTAGCTCGAATATTGTTCGGTTCGTGCCGACCAAAAATAGTCAAACCCATAAATCACTTCCAAATCCAGAGAACCGGTTGCTTAATATTTTGGGCAGCCAAGTGCCCCGTATCTCTTGCCGCTTCTCCGGATATGGCGGTCCAAAAAAGAATGGGATTGAAATCCTCGGGTGGTTTAATTCCCAAGTAGTTGAACAAACCAAAACATTTGGCAACTTCAGCAAGACTCCGTTTATATTTGTTAAATAATTGAAAACTAATATAGTGGATTGATTCATTATTATAGGGCATATCCAATTCAAGAGAACTTCAAAATTCAAGCACCATCACTCTATAAGTTTTCTCATGCATCTTAAACATATTTCTCATGCCTAAATTCTTAAACATATCAAGCAATAATTGAATATTCAAGAACGAGAATATTGAAAAGAACGTTACTTAAGTTCAAGAAATTTACCCCGTTGTCGCTCATCTTGGAATTGGACCACCGGAAAGTCCGGGTCGGACGGTATGGGTGCTGGCGGTGGTGGACGTGACGCCTCTCCCCGACGACCTTGAGTACGAGGTTGACAACGTTGCCTCTTAGTTCCCTTAGAATACATAGGAATGTTGAAGATGAACCAAAAAACTCAAACCCTACGAAAAGGGGTTTTCTTTTTCAAGCTAAGTGAGAATTGAAGAAATTAGTGAGGATGATAAGGATTATTAGAATTTTAGAAATGAATGGAGGTGATTTGAGGAATTTTTATGGAGAATTGATGGAGAAAAGAGGAAAAAAAGAAAAGGATGGTTAGGTGATGGAGAAAAGAGCAGAGAGAAAAATGGGAATTTTTTGTGAGAAAGATGAAGAAGATGGAAAATAGTAGGGATTTGATGAATTTTGGTGATGAAAATGTGGATTTTAATGGGGGATTAAAGTAGTAACGGAGGATGGAGGTTAAAGGTGAAAGGGATTTTTGATGAGAGAGAGAAAGGAAGTTTAGAGTAGATGGTGAAGTGAATGGAGAGAGAAAGGTTGCACGAATTTTTTTCTGCCCAGCAAAGACGACCCGATCGGGTCACATGACCCGACCCATCGGGTTGTCGAGTAAGAAAATAGATGAAAGAGCTGCTGAGGCTCGTACTACACCGAGGGAACGCTACCCGATCAGCGACCCGATCGGGTCACGCGACCCGAGCAGGCGGGTTGTCGAGTGGAAAAAATTTCACCTTGCTGCCTTCTCGTGCACCCGACATAGTGATGATGACCCGATGCCCACGACCCGATCGGGGTACCTAACCCGAGCAATCGGGTTATCGAACCCAGCAAAACCACCATCCCAGCCTTTTTAACGCACCAGACCGGGTGAGTTAACCTGATGCCATCGACCCGATCGGGGTACCTAACCTGGGTAATCGGGTTGTCCTGCTGCTGTCCTCTGTTTTTTTTTGTTTTTTATTTTTATTTTTTCATTTATTTATTTTTTTACATATAATAATAATAATCTAAACTAAAATAAGTAAGGAAAATACACAATGTAAAATTAAAAATAGAATAAAATAAAATATACTAAATAAGAAAGCAAGAAAATACGGGTTGCCTCCCGCAAAGCACCTTTATTTTACGTCCTTGGCTCGACATATTACCTCATAGTATCAAGGTGAAGATGGAAGTGGTTCAAGATAAACCCGTTCCACCGCCCCAGTAACGACACCTTCATGGTAGAGCTTAAGACTTTGACCAGTGATAGAAGGGATTTTCACCAAATGAAAACCCCTGTCGTAGTATGAGAGGGGGTGTCGAACACGGGGAAGGTACGTCGCACTAATCTAGGCATGAGCGCGTTGAACAAGCTAGGTCGATGAAATGTCACGAGAGGTGGAGGGAACTATGGGAACTAACTGATGTAATATGAATAACAACTACAAGAGGGGGGTTGAATTGTAGTTGAGGGAGTTTTTGACTTTTTAGCGGAATTTTAAACTTAAACTCGAATGGAAGAATAAACAGAAATAAAGACAGAGAGTTTTAACCTACAAGGAAAATTTCCTACGCCCAAATAGGAAGAAAAACCTTGACCACGAGGGATTTTGACTCTTGGACTTCTCTTATTAATTATAGGCCAAACGACTCTGTTACAACCTATAAAAAGGACCTTCTCTATTCTCAACGTTCCACTAGGAACTTGTTTCCCCTGACACCTGTTCCCCCTGAACTGATACCACGATCTTTCTAAAGATCGATTTTTCTCACTTCAAATTTCGAATGAAATCTGAATTCTCTCTATTCTTTTTCTTGATTACAATCAATTTCTCTTTTGATTTTCTCTCACCCAACCCTTATCACTAATGAATTACAATTGAAATACTAAAGAATGAAAATTCAAAGAACACTTAAAAATTGAAGCAATCGAATGTATTGATCTTGAATTCTCTCTTGGTTGTGGATCATCTCGAAATTTCTGGCAGCACTTTGTATTTATAATTTAAGCCTTGTCTTGAAACCTCATGCCTTGGAGAAGAAGTCTTCTATATGCATAGTGGAGTCATGATATGCCCATCATCTCCTACAAAATAGTTTGACAAAGCAACAATACAAAACAAACAAAGAACTTACCCTAGAATAAGTCTAAGTACATAAAACACTAAGTAAAACTCATTAACTCTAAAACCTACGTGGGAAACAAAATTAAGTAATACAAATTTTAATTCCTAAAACCTAGAATTAGTAAAAACACTCTAACCTAATTAGTAAAAACAAAATTAAGTAATAAAAATTTCAAATATTTATCCTACCAACTAATTATTTAAAAACTTACTAAAAACACTCTAACCTAATTTGACACAAAGAAACCGTAAATTACCAAAACACATAAAATTAATTACCTTGAATAATATACTTAAATTAAAACAACCTTAACTTAAGTATAGAATTCGAATGACCCACTAGACTTATACTAGTAATATTTTCTTGCACCACACCAAGATTGGTATTCCAAAAATAAATCATTATAATATAAGAGTTAGGACATATTTAATAAAATATATTTACCTTAAAAATTAGATACTCCTCTAATTTTATTCCCCATAAATATATTCTATAAAATACCAAGTATATATTAAATGAAATATATTTAATGTAAATTAGATACTCATCTAATTCATTTTCCATAAATATATAACATAAAATATATGGAATATAAAATAAATTTAATTTCAACTAAAATTACTTTTAGTCGATTCTCCTTAAATCTATTTTATTTAATTATATTGTCATCATCAAAACTAAGGTTCAACAATATTCCCCCTTTTTGATGATGGCAAATATAATGACATATTTTTGTAAGATTTTAAAATAATTTTTTTTTTATTTAATTATCAAGGAAAAAAGAAAGCAAGCATACTAATAGCATAGATCATACTTAAGAGACTTAACCATTTACTGTCATTTTTCTTCCCCCTTTTATCATCATCAAATGACTAGGGATAAACCTGCAGCACTGAACCATGTTAAGCAAACAGTTTTTCTAGATCAAAAAATTCTCAAGCATATAATCTAATAATATTAACCATCCAAACGAATTAAATATGCAAGCAAATTCAAATGATGAGCAAAGATTACTTGAAAGCAAAGCAAAAATCGCTTGAGTCATAACGACTCACATGAGCAAAAAGAAACAAAAATAGAGCATTATGTAGTATAAGGTCGTGAGGAACAAATACTAGAGAGAGTTTGAAAGTGTTCAGCAAAAACAATTAAAAGTTAGTTACAACACCATATTTCAACTATTAACCGGAACGAGCAAAATACGAGGCCGTTTTATCGACCTTCTCCTCTAGTTGAAGGTTCAACCGAATGTTACTTATCGGATCAGCCTTAACCGAAGTAATCTTTTCGTCCAACTTGCTTATTCGTCCATCCATTGCCTCGAGCTTCTCCATAGCATTTCGAACCAAGTCTTGAAGTTGTTTCAATTCACGCCCTATCGTACCACCACTTGTGATCAAGACCCAGTCCATGTTTCGAGGCTCGGTGGTTACACCCTCCATCGTTGCCTTGCCCTTGGCTAAATTTTCTTTGATCACAGTAGGTCCAGCCGAACCACTAGCAGAAGTACGAACAAGCTCCCTTCGAATTTTCTCTTCTTTCGAAATGACCTCCCCAGCATCCATGAAAAGCCCATGTCTCTCAACCATACCCTCATCCAAAATGTCTTCCTTTTTAAGAGGAAACGAAGGTATTGGGTCCAAAGAAATGTTTAAGCATTTGAAAATCTTGGTAAATAGATTCCCATAGCCTAACATATTCTTTTGAGAGATTGTATATTCTACTTGCTTAATAAACAAGGAAGGAAAATTAATGGGAATGTAATTAACAAGGCAATACATGAGACATAAATCAAGCAGGTTTGCACGACAACGTTTTTGTGGACGGGGATGGAGAAATCTTTTGACAAACTGAAAAATCATTTTATGAAATGGAATAAGCAAGTCTTGTGGAACCGAATAGATTTTCAGATTTCCACCAAAAAATTTCACAATTTCAGCATTTTTCTTTCCTTTAATATTTACTCTATCCTTACCCTGCACTATGTTATCAAATCCTTCTACCTGAACCTCAAGCCAAATACCCAAATCTTTAGCAGTAAACGTATGAATCTGTCCTTGAACTAGCATGATGACCATATCATTTTTCAAATGAAAGACTCTTTCAACATCACTCATCTCTTTCTCATATAAACCCTCATTTGCATGGGTATCCACAAGTTTGGTCCATTTTTGTTTAGAGATAATTTTGTAAAATTCAGGCCAATGTTGCTTTACCCATGGAATATCTACTCTAAAACCAACCAAAAAATTAACGGAACGTTTGGCCTTACCCATTTTCATGGAGGTGCCATCATCATCCTCTTCTTGCATGTTCGAATTGTCTCTCGATCCTTCATCGGATGGTGGTTTGGAGATAGATTCTTGAGGGGATGGTATTTGTTCTACTTCCAGCGTTTTTTCATCATCACTTTCAGGAATAAGAATCTTTCTTCTTGTGTTTCTTTTGGAAGACGGAGATGGTGACTTTGGTAAATTTTGTCTTCTTTTTGGTGCCATGAGTTCTTGAGGTTGAAGATGAAAGAAAAAAATCTAAAAATTTTTAAGTGAGAGAAAGAGAGATTCGTGGTTTGTGAGTAGAAGAAGGAAAGAAAATTATGTGAGGAGAGAGAGTAGGAAGGATGGTTATGGGGAAGTGGAGAGAGGTAGTGGTGTAATTATGTTTGTGTAAGTGTGTAAGAATGAATGATGGTTATGGGTGATGGAAGAGGGGTGACGTGAGGGAGTGGTGATGATGTGGGTGAGTTGTCAAATTTTGCTTTCCTATTTTTGTGGGATTTTGGAAGATTATTTTGGAGAATGAAATATTCAAGGAATTTGTTTCCTATTTCCATGTAGTTAATTTTGACCATTGTTCAAAATTTGAAATAAGTGTAACTTCCCTAACCTTGCTGAACACGGTTTTTGGTTTTTTATTATTATTATTATTATTACTATTTAATATTATGGCAAAAGAATTATTTTTGCCACTAAATAAAACAAAAGAAATTATCATAGAAATTTGCTCATCAAATTGATTATACAAGCATTATCAAATATTTGGACCATAAGGGTAATATTATAAAGATCTCTGCGAGATTTAAATAATCCATAAACTGTTATGAATTATAAAATTCACACTTATATTCCAAGCTTATCCTAACCAATATATTTGACAACACTAAGAGAATTATTGTATGACCAAAAATAGTTAATGAATTTTAAGCATGCCTAGCTCTAGTTGAATGCATTCAAATCTTTCTCTTGGTAATGGTTTGGTAAAGATATCAGCAATTTGTTTTTCAGTTTCACAAAATAATACTTTTACCAAACCTTTCTCAACATAATCTTTTAGAAAGTGATGCCTAATGTGAATATGCTTCACTCTAGAGTGATGCACTTGATCTTTTGAAATACAAATAGCACTAGTATTATCACAATAAATATGGACACATTCATATTTAATACCAAAATCGCGTACCTGTTGTTTTATCCATAATACCTGAGAAAAACATGCAGCTGCTGCTATATATTCCGCCTTAGCTGTGGACAAAGCCACTGTATTTTGCGTTTTCGAACTCCATGATACCAAACTGTTTCCCAAATATTGTGCGATACCAGATGTGCTTTTTCTATTTACAAGATCCCCGGCATAGTCAGCATCTGCATAACTTGTTAGATCAAAAACATCGATGCGAGGATAGAAAAGACATAAATCATCGGTTCCTTTCAAATACCTAAGAATTCTCTTAACCGCAGTTAAGTGAGATTCTTTTGGATTTGATTGGAAGCGAGCACACACACCTACACTAAAAGCTATATCAGGTCTACTCGCAGTTAGATAAAGCAAAGATCCAATCATACCTTGGTACTGTTTCTCATTTACCGACTTACCATTTGTATCTTCATCCAACCTCGTACCTATTCCCATTGGTGTATGGTTTGTTTTAGAATTTTCTAGTCCATATTTTTTCAAAAGCTCTTTGGCATATTTTTGTTGATGGATCATAGTTCCTTTTTCAGTTTGCTTAATTTGCAAACCGAGAAAGAAATTTAGTTCGCCCATCATACTCATCTCGAATTCATTGCTCATGAGACTCGCAAACTCTTCACATAAAGAATCGTTAGTAGCTCCAAAAATAATATCATCAACATAAATCTGAACTACTAATGTATCAGTTCCTTTAGACTTGAGGAACAAGGTTCTATCAACTCTTCCTCTAACAAAATTATTTGACAACAAGAATTTTGATAGTCTTTCATACCACGATCTAGGGGCTTGTTTAAGACCATAGAGCGCTTTATCTAGTTTAAAAACAGAGTTTTGAAATTTTGGATTTTCGAAACCGGGTGGCTGTTCCGCATAGACGTCTTCATTCAAATATCCATTTAAAAATGCACATTTGACGTCCATCTGATACAGCTTAAAACCCATATAAGATGTGAAAGCTATTAAAATACTTATTGCTTCTAATCTTGCTACAGGTGCAAAGGTTTCATCAAAGTCTATACCTCCCTGTTGGTTAAAGCCTTTGACAACTAATCTAGCTTTGTTTCTTACCACTGTACCATGTTCATCTAGCTTATTTCTAAAGACCCATTTTAAACCAATTACCTTTTGAGACTTAGGTTTGGGTTCAAGATGCCATACCTTGTTCCTTTCAAACTCGTTTAACTCTTCTTGCATAGCTGTTACCCAATCCGAGTCTTCTAGGGCTTCTTCATGATTTTTGGGCTCTAACATGGAAAGGAAAGCATGAAACCCGCAAAAGTTTCTCATCTGAGATCGAGTTTGTATACCTTTTTCCATGTAGCTCATTATTAGATCCAAAGGATGAGAACTTTGGTGTTTCCATGGTTTTGGTTCAAAGACTTGGCTAGTTCTTCCTCTTTGCTTCTCGTTGTTTTGTTCAGGAGCCTGTTCTTCTTCTTCTTCAGCTCCTTGTTGTTCATTATTTTCTTCAAGAACTTGTTCCTCGGGAGCTTGTTCCTCAGGAACTGAATCGTTCTGTTTATTTGCAATTTGCTCCTCGTCTTCCTTTTAAGACTCATCTGGCCGTGCCAAACCAATCTCAAAATCTTCTTCAACAATTTCTTCCTGCAAACTGTTAGTCTCATCAAAAATAACATGGAAACTTTCCTCGACACACATTGTCCTTTTATGGTAGACACGATATGCTTTGCTATTCAATGCATATCCTAAAAAGATTGCTTCATCACTTCTTTGATCAAACTTACCAAGATTATCTTTTCCATTATTGTTAACAAAGCACTTACAGCCAAAAATACGAAAATAAGAAATATTAGGTTTTCTTCCTTTAAAAAGTTCATAGGGAGTTTTATTAGAAATAGGTCTAATCATAGCACGATTAATGATGTAACAAGCCATATTCACGGCTTCTGCCCAAAACTTCTTTGGTAGACCGCTAGCAATTATCATTGTTCTAACCATGTCTTCCAAAGTGTGATTTTTCCTTTCTACCACTCCATTTTGTTGTGGAGTCCTTGGTGCTGAGAAATTATGATCTAGACCTTGTTCCCTGCAAAGCTCATCAAACTGTGAGTTTTCAAATTCCTTACCATGGTCAAATCTTAAATGTTTAATTTTAAAACCACTAACCCTTTGAACTTTCGTAGCAAAGGCGACAAATTCATCAAATTTTTCATCTTTGCTATGAAGAAAAATAACCCAAGTAAATCTAGAAAAATCATCAACTATAACAAAAACATATTTCTTACCTGATCTGCTTTGAGTTCTTATTGGACCACACAAATCCATGTGAAGTAATTCCAAAGGATTTTGTGTGCTCACCATCTTCTTCAATTTGAAAGAGGATCTAACCTGTTTTCCTTTTGCGCATGCATCACAAATTTCATTCATAGAATATTTCATTGTAGGTAATCCCACAACTAGGTTCTTTGAATTTAAGTTGTTTAAGACAGTAAAGCTTGCATGTCCGAATTTTCTGTGCCAGAGTAAAGGATCCTCCTCAATCACACTCAAGCATTTCAAACTGTTACGAGGAACTAGATCCAGGTCCACGACATACGTGTTCCCTTTTCTGGTTCCTTCAAGTACCTTGTTCCTTGTTCGACTATCACTAACTACACAATTATTGTTTGTAAAACTAACATTGTTTCCTTTATCACAAAACTGAGAAATACTAAGTAAATTATGTTTAAGACCCTCGACTAAAAAGACATTATCAATGAAGTTCGTCTGTGACTTTCCAATTTTGCCTACAGCAACTATTTCTCCTTTCTGGTTATCTCCAAACGTCACAGATCCTCCATTGTAGGCTGCAAGTGAAAGGAACTTAGATTTATGTCATGTCATGTGCTTCGAACAACCGCTGTCGAGGTACCACTGGTTGTTCCCCCTCACTTCAGCTTGCATCCACAATCAAACGTTAGTATGAGGAACCCAGTCCTGCTTGGGTTCCTCTGGTAAATCAGAAATCAATTTTTCTTTCCAGATCCTTTTGACAAAAGTAGAGTTTTTCTCATCTTGTTCTTTCTTAGAGATGCAACTGTCCACGAAGTGACTAGTTTTACCGCAGAAGGAACAAATCTTTTGACTTGGCAAATCTGCATACTTCTTTTTGTTTTTGTTTTTCTTATAACCCAGACCTTCCTTTTCTTTGTTCTGGAATTTTTCAATCCAGCTTACAACGTCAGGAAGTTTCTTTTTAAGAGGATCCAGATTCTTCTTCAGAGACTAATTTTCAAAAAGTTTTTCATATTCGTTTTTCAATTTTTCAAATTCGTAACTCGTCTCTGAAGAGGAACCTGTTCCTTCGGGAACAAGAAGTTGTAGTTTTGCCAGTTTCATATTAAGAATATAATTTTCGTTTTTTACTTTTTGAAAGTTTTCTTGAATTTCTCTATTTTTGTCAAATAGATTGAAAAATCTAGTTTCTATTTCTGAACGAAGTGTGCTTAACCAGGCTGTATGTTCCTTGGATACTTCCAAGGCTTTTTCAAGTTGATCTCTGTTTAAGCATACTTCTTTATAGTCCTCTAGTATTTCAATCAGTAATTTTGAAATTTTATTCTTTGACATTTTACATAATTCTTTGTCAATTGAAAGAAGACTTACCTGAGAATTGGATGCTTCCTCATGTTCATTAGTCCTCGCCATCAGACATAAGTGGGATGTTTCTTCTGTATCTTGTTCCTGTTCCTCGTCTGAGTCAGATTCACCCCACGCAGCAATCATAGCCCTCCTCGTGTCCTTCTTTGAAAAAGGTTTCTGAGTTTCCTTTCCTTTTTCTTTTTCTTTCCCTTTACCTTTCTCATTCTCCCATGTTGGATAGTCTTTTATGAAGTGATCAGATTCACCACATTTGTGACATTTAAATTTTGTTGGTTTCTTCGCCTGTTTGTATTTCTTGGTATAGAACTTTCTAAACTTCCTTACCATCATGGATGTTTCTTCATCTTCTGAATCTGATTCTCCTTCACTTTCGGCCTTTAGGGCTATTGCTTTGGTTTTCACCGGTTCGACTTCTTTAGATCCGAGATGAATTTCGTGAGTCATCAAGGAACCTGCAAGTTTCTCTATGTTGAAAGTGGTAAAGTCCTTGGTTTCTTGCAGTGCCTTAACCTTAGGCATCCATTTATCATATTGGGGCAGACTTCTCAGAACTTTTCGAACCTGTTCCTCAGGATTGATTTTCTTACCTAGTGAATCCAATTCATTGATTATATTAGAAAACCGAGTTAACATATCATGAATAGACTCCTTCGGCTTCATTTGGAACAACTCGTACTTATGCATGAGCATGTCAACTTTGGCTCTTTTAACCTCGCTTGTTCCTTCATGTGTAACTTGTAAGAGTTCCCACATCTGCTTTGCAGTTTTGCAGCCCATGACACGATTGTCTTCATGAGGTCCAAGACCACAAAGGATAAGCTTCTTTGCAAGATTGTTCATTTCCTTCTTCTCGAAATCTTCCTTGTTAAACCTTTCCAGAGGTTTAGGAACCACCTCTCCTTTCTCATTTGTAGTAGTGACTTCGAAATCACCTATTTCAATCACTCTCCATACTTGATAGTTCTCTCCTTGGATGAAGATTACCATTCTGTTTTTCCAGTATGGATAGTGCTTTCCATTGAACATAGGTGGTCTCTGGGTTGAGTACCCTTCTTCGAGTCTTTCTCCCGTAGTATTCATTTTTCAGGATTGTGCTCCACAGTGTTACCTGTTCCTGGAGGAACTAGCTCTGATACCAATTGATGTAATATGAATAACAACTATAAGAGGGGGGTGAATTGTAGTTGAGGGAGTTTTTGACTTTTTAGCGGAATTTTAAACTGAAACTCGAATGGAAGAATAAACAGAAATAAAGACAGAGAGTTTTAACCTACAAGGAAAACTTCCTAGGCCAAAATAGGAAAAGAAAAACCTTGACCACGAGGGATTTTGACTCTTGGACTTCTCTTATTAATTATAGGTCAAATGACTCTGTTACAACCTATAAAAAGGACCTGCTCTATTCTCAACGTTCCACTAGGAACTTGTTTCCCCTGACACCTGTTCCCCCTGAACTGATGCCACGATCTTTCTAAAGATCGATTTTTCTCACTTTAGATTTCGAATGAAATCTGAATTCTCTCTATTCTTTTTCTTGGTTACAATCAATTTCTCTTTTGATTTTCTCTCACCCAACCCTTATCACTAATGAATTACAATTGAAATACTAAAGAATGAAAAATCAAAGAACACTTAAAAATTGAAGCACTCGAATGTATTGATCTTGAATTCTCTCTTGGTTGTGGATTATCTCGAAATTTCTGGCAGCACTTTGTATTTATAATTTAAGCCTTGTCTTGAAACCTCATGCCTTGGAGAAGAAGTCTTCTATATGCATAGTGAAGTCATGATATGCCCATCATCTCCTACAAAATAGTTTGACAATGCAACAATACAAAACAAACAAAGAACTTACCCTAGAATAAGTCTAAGTACATAAAACACTAAGTAAAACTCACTAACTCTAAAACCTACGTGGGAAACAAAATTAAGTAATAAAAAATTTAATTCCTAAAACCTAGAAGCCCACTAACCATGAGTGTGAATAAGGAGAGAAAAATAAAAATCTGATATTTATTTTAAATAACTACCTTACAAAATCAAGTCAAAATACTCTCCATAACTCCTACCTACTTATTCCTAAAATAGTGGGTTGACTCAAAATAAAAAACAAACTTAGAAAAACTAATTCCTAAAACTCCTAACCCATACGTGTATTACATGGGAAAGAATTAGAATCCACTAACTACTCCTAATTTAGTGGGATTGACTAGAGAAAATTGAATTTTAAATTTCAAAGCCTAAAACCACAAAGACTTACACGTATGACTAAATAAAAAGTTGTAATTTTTAATTTCAAATATTTATCCTACCAACTAATTATTTAAAAACTTACTAAAAACACTCTAACCTAATTTGACACAAAGAAACCGTAAATTACCAAAACACATAAAATTAATTACCTTGAATAATATACTTAAATTAAAACAACCTTAACTTAAGTATAGAATTCGAATGACCCACTAGACTTATACTAGTAATATTTTCCTGCACCACACCAAGATTAGTATTCCAAAAATAAATCAATATAATATAAGAGTTAGGACATATTTAATAAAATATATTTACCTTAAAAATTAGATACTCCTCTAATTTTATTCCCAATGAATATATTCTATAAAATACCAAGTATATATTAAATGAAATATATTTAATATAAATTAGATATATATTTAATGTAAATTAGATACTCATCTAATTCATTTTCCATAAATATATAACATAAAATATATGGAATATAAAATAAATTTAAATTCAACTAAAATTACTTTTAGTCGATTCTCCTTAAATCTATTTTATGTAATTATATTGTCATCATCAAAACTAAGGTTCAACACTAACTAAAACTAAACTATGAAAGCAAGAATAAAAGGGACTAGGGTAAGAGATCCACATCTCATACCACCATGAATTATGAATCAATCGAAACTTAGAATTAGGTCATGAATAAGGGGAGGTCATTCCAAGATCACACTACTCTTTCAAGCTAGTGTGACGACCGGGAAGACGTACAGAAACCTACTTTCGTGGCGGGACATTTAACTAGTCATAAGCGCAATTCACGAAAACCGGTAACTTTCCCTTGAACGAAGGCCCAACTTTCGTGGTGCTTCCATCAATCTAGCGAAGGGAGTCATCACCCACGTTCACCTTTCGGTCCTTCGGTGGGTATTTTTCTATGAATCTAATGTTAGCTAAATACTAGACTCAACATCACTGAACCTTCGGTACCGACATTATCACAACCAAAACCAAGAATTGACTAAATCACAAAAATGGAGGAGTTTAAGGAGTTTCACTCAAACCCTAGAAATTAACTACTCACACATAACTAATAAAAACATAATTAAAACTAAAACTAAATACACAATTTAACATAAAACTATAAACAATAAAAATTGACAGCTAAAACATAGAAAAACTATTAACATTACATAAACACCAAAAACTACCAACTAAACCAATATAAACAACTAAACCAACAACAAAATCAAGTATAAACAACTAAAACAACATAAACATGAGAATGTAAAGCATTCTTAACAAGAAACAATGAAGAACTAAGTACATAAAGAAAATAAAAGCAAGTGAGGGAAAGAAAATAAAAATACCTTGAAGAGATTGAAGAAAAAGAGGAAGAGAAACTAAGAAACTTGCATAAATTGAAGAACTAAATGTAAATTACAAGAGGAATTGAAGAAAAAAGCTTTAAAACCTAACATAAACCTAAGTGTAAGCCTCTAACCTCAGCTCTCCTGTAAAAAGAGGGGAAAAGAGTATATATATTGCTCCCCAAAAGCTCAACCAAAAGAAAAGAAAAATAATAAAAATGACGTACAAAGCCGCTACAGCGGGCGCTGAGGCGATGACAGCGCCCGCTGAGACCTACTACACTAGGCTACAGGCTGGCAAGACTCGTGGTCAGCAGGCGCTGAACAACATTTGGAATTACTGCCTCAAATAGGGGAGGGGGACAGCGGGCGCTGAGTTGGGGTCAGCGGCCGCTGTTCTTCACTTTATTCTCTTGGAGGCCTGGCAGCATCAAAATCAGCCAAAAAAAGAAATATCATGCCCAAAAACATCTCAGCCGACGCTGAGGAGTTCCGAGCGCCCGCTGAGGCCTTATTTTCACAAGCATTGGCCTAGGCTTGTGGTTTCCTCGAGTTCCCGGCTCACTTCCTTGGGTTCCGAAATAAACTCGGGACCTGCAAAAGAGAAAGAAAACGCAGAAACAAAGCAAAATAGAGGAAATCACATAGAAAAAGGGGAAGGGGACTACCGAAACAAAACTTGGTTGGTGTTCTTAATGAAAGCTTGGTTGAGGAAATCGTATTTGTCAAAATACCGGGTTTCAGAAATTTTTTCAATTGGTCAATGTAACACGAATACCCCAGTTTCTAGCCATGATAGTCACAAAGCCTCCTAATTTGATGTAAGTGGTCATCTTGTGGTCTCTTGTTTGGGAAAGCATACGCTTGACCAACAAGTGACCCGTGTTCATCTTGCCCAACGGAGATGGAGTTGTTGCTAAATAAATACAAAGCAACTCATCCTTGTTGATCTTCCCAACCTCCTTTTTGGAGAAGATTGAGTTGGTCAATAACATATGGAACAGTCGGAGAGCAAGGTGATGGATCGCACTGGCGACCGCCCAGGTAGAGTCAAAACGATCCTCACCTATAATCGCATGCCAAAAGGCAAGCGGGTTAAAGTCAGGAAAGTTTATAGGACTAAAATCAATGATGGGGTTGGCCGGGTCACATCCTAGAAATTCATTAAGCTGGGAAATGGTTATGTTATGACGGTCATTGAACAATCGAAAAGACAGTTGGTATTCTGGTACATTAGTGTTGAACGCTATTTAAGTATAGGTCAAAGTACTAAGGAATTCACATTCCAAAGGTGGGTAAGTATAATCGGCCATGTTTGGGTCGGACATATTTTCCCACCCGAGGTTTGTGAGCAGGGTTTGCATTTCCCTGATTTATCATCATATTGGTTCGGGTCTGAGGTACCGGGTCGGTCATTTCTTTTCTTTTTACGCGGCTCTGACATGATTGATCAAATTAGGGCCAAAAACTAATTAAAAAAATATAAAAATTTCTGCTAGATTACTTCACTAACAAGTCAATGAACAAGAGGCCTAAACCCAAGTGCCTCATGTTCACAAAATCACAATAAACAAATCAATCACCAACATAACTCCAAGTAAAAAAAAATTAAAAATATTCAACCAACACAAAACAAAACCACAATCTAAGAATACAATTAGGGACTCAAATAATGAACAAAACAAATGCAGAAATGAAAATTGACCCAAAAAATTCGAACTGAGTAAAAAAATAACTAAGAAATTAGAGTTTCAGAAAAATACCAACTTAGAGTATTGAAAATACTCTAGATGATGCCACTTGTTGTTGTTGTTGAAGAAAAGAGCCCAAAAGTAACCCAATATCCTTGCCTTGTTCGTGTTTTCCCCTTTTTTTTTAAAAACAAATATATATATATATATATATTTTCTGGTGAAAAGATGAGAGAGAAATGTGATGGGGTGGGAGAAATGGAGTAATGGAGTGAAAATGAAGATGAATTATGAAGATTTGAGTGAGTTTCAGTGTTAGGTTTTGAGAGAAGAAGGGAGAGAATTCGTGTTTGTGTTTATTTGCTCGTGAAAATGACGAATTCTGACCCCTGATCTTTTATATCATTCGACCTCAGCGGGCGCTGACTTAATCCCAGCGGCCGTTGTCCCCTTCTGAACTGATTATGGAATTCTCAATAGAGCCCCTCAGCGGGCGCTGCCCCAGCGGGTATTGAAAATGGCCCAGCGGCCGCTGTTACCAAAAATTTTACTACTGGAAGTGTTTGACAAATCTCATCAGCGGCCGCTGAATTAGGGCCAGCGCCCGCTGCAAGGGAAAAAAATTCTAATAGAAGAATTTGGACATTGTGCAAGCGGGAGCTGATGGAAATTCAGCCATGGCATTTTTTTTCTCAAGTGCTCCCTTTTTCTAACACACATTCATGAATATATGTAAAGATCACATATATGCACAAATGTGTCAAGGCACTACTCAATCTTTTTTCTCATCATTTTTTCTTTTTTTTTCTTTTTTTTTTTTTTTACAATGCAAGGAAATAAACTATCCTAAAAAGCAATAAATTGAGGGTTGCCTCTCACAAGCGCTTGTTTAACGTCCCGAGCCTGACAAAGGAGCTGGACACAGGGACTAAGACTTAGAAGAAAACTATGTCAAAGTCATCCAGTGGTACAAACTGCCGAGGCTTAGTAAATAGCCGCGCAAAGCTCGTAAGAGCTTATCAAATGCATTAGCACTCAACTCACTAAAAACCACATAGCAATGATCAGATTAAGCAAAAGGAACGGTTTAAAAACCAGAATCCAATGCTTATGTGGGAGTGAGTGCCCACATGGAGGAAAATAAAAATAAAAACTACTAAAAGAAAAGTCAAATAAAAGAAAAGGAACACCTCCCTTGCCTTGGTTTCTGGAAGAGAAACATTGGAGTCAAGACAAGAGATGGTGCCCTCAAATGGGGGTGATATGAGCATGGATGGAAGGGGAGTGGGATGTGAATAAACAAGGCTAAATCCTCCTAAAAAGGGAATAACAAAAGGTGGTATAACCACATCCTCCACATTAATAATGACCTCGTCAACTTCACTTGACTCAACAAAGAAGGCCTCATCCAATACAACATCACATGACAAGATGGGAGGGTCATGATTTTAATCATGACATTGCTATGAAACATTAACGTCTATGTGAGTTTGGATGGTTTGTACGACAAAAAGAGGAGATGGATCAAAATCATAACTAAAATCATAACTAAAGTCGCAAACAACGGGTTCGACTTCAAGATTATGCGATGAATCATCGGAATTCACACCACCACCTTGTAAAAACTCATCAAAAGCTTGCTCTTGTGAGTATTGATGATCAACATCCAAGGTAGGGGTATGAATCGAAAGATGATTAAAGCCATATTTTGCAAACAAGCTCGGCTCGTTACTAAAGTCATGTATCCCTTGGGTAGTCATATCCCACTCATAGGTTTCCTTAGCTAGACACGCGAATAAAAGCGAAGCTCTATCCAACTCTAAAGCTAAGAAATCGCCGTCAGTGAGAAACTCAACCTAGTTTCTCGTTTCATAATTCAAACCTTCATACATTACATTACATATATCCCATTAATCAGAATTATGATTAGGAGGAAGAGAGCTTCCAATCCTATCATAAT
Source organism: Salicornia ramosissima (assembly GCA_951394345.1). Taxonomy (NCBI): domain Eukaryota; kingdom Viridiplantae; phylum Streptophyta; class Magnoliopsida; order Caryophyllales; family Amaranthaceae; genus Salicornia; species Salicornia ramosissima. The sequence goes on from OX596237.1 coordinate 32,825,653, forward strand.
ACATCCAAAACGGTTCATGCTCATATTGGGATCGATCAAAGAAGTGGCCATAAGGCCTTAATATTCACAAAAATAAAGAAAAAGAAAGACCTAGAACCATTCTACTTAACCTAAACTAATGGCATTGCCTTCCCCGATAACGGCACCAATTTGATAAAAGGGATTTTCACCAAATAAAAACCCCCGTCATAGTATGAGTGGGGGTGTCGAACACGGGGAAGGTACGTCGCACTAATCTAGGCATGAGCGCGTTGAACAAGCTAGGTCGATGAAATGTCACGAGAGATGGAGGGAACTACGGGAACTAACTAAAACTAAACTATGAAAGCAAGAATAAAAGGGACTAGGGTAAGAGATCCACAACTCATACCACCATGAATTATGAATCAATGGAAACTTAGAATTAGGTTATGAATAAGGGCAGGTCCTTCTAAGATCACACTACTCTTTCAAGCTAGTGTGACAACCGTGAAGACGTACATAAACCTACTTTCGTGGCGGGACATCTAACTAGGCATAAGCAAAATTCACGAAAACCGGTAACTTTCCGTTGATCGAAGCCCTAACTTTCGTGGTGCTTCCATCAATCGGGCGAAGGGAGTTATCAACCACTTTCACCTTTCGGTCCTTCGGTGGAGATTCTTCTATGAATCTAATGTTTGCTAGACACGAGACTCGACATCACCGAACCTTCGGTACCGACATTATCACAACCAAAACCAAGAATTGACTAAATCACAAACATGGAAGAGTTTAAGGACTTTCACTCAAACCCTAGAATTTAACTACTCACACATAACTAATAAAAACATAATTAAAACTAAAACTAAATACACAATTTAACCTAAAACTATAAACATTAAAAATTAACAACTAAAACATAGAAAAACTATGAACATTACATAAACACCAAAAACTACCAACTAAACCAATATAAACAACTAAACGAACAACAAAATCAAGTATAAACAACTAAAACAACATAAACATGAGAATCTAAAGCATTATTAACAAGAAACAATGAAGAACTAATTACATAAAGTAAATAAAAGCACGTGAAGGAAAGCAAATAAAAATACCTTGAAGATTGAAGGATAAGAGGAAGAGAAACTAAGAAACTTGCATAAATTAAAGAACTAAATGTAAATTACAAGAGGAATTGAAGAAGAAAGCTTTAAAAACTAACCTAAACCTAAGTGTGAGCCTCTAACCTCAGCTCTCCAGTAAAAAGAGGGGAGAAGAGTATATATATTGCTCCCCAAAAGCTCAGCCAAAAGAAAAAAATAAAAAAAATAAAAATAACGTACAAAGTCGCTACAGCGGGCGCTGAGGCGATGGCAGCGCCCGCTGAGACGTACTACACTAGGTTACAGGCTGGCAAGACTTGTGGTTAGCGGGCGCTGAACAACACTTGGAATTACTGCCTCAAACAGGGGCGGGGGACAGCGGGCGTTGAGTTGGGGTCAGCGGCCGCTGTTCTTCACTTTATTATGCTCTTGGAGGCCTGGCAGCTTCAAAATCAGCCAAAAAAGAAATGTCATGCCCAAAAAATCTCAGCGAATGCTGAGGAGTTCCCAGCGCTCGCTAAGGCCTTCTTTTCACAAGCATTGGCCTAGGCTTGTGTTTTCCTCGAGTTCCCGGTTCGCTTCCTCGGGTTCCAGAATAAACTCGGGACCTGCAAAATGGGAATAAAACGTAGAAACAAAGCAAAATAGATGAAATCACATAGAAAAAGGGGAAGGGGACTACCGAAACAAAACTAAACTAAAAGCCTAAAAATGCTAACAAAAACTAAATAAAAAATAGAAAAAATAAATAAATAAAAGCTAAGAAAAACACTACCTAAATACAGACTATCAACCATTCGCCTTGAATGTCTTGCCCTTATCATTTCTCAACTCAATCGAACCAAACTTGTTTACCTTGGTCACCTCGAAAGGACCCGATCACCTAGACTTGAGCTTTCCAGGAAAAGCCGAAGCCTAGTATGTAACGACCCGTATTTTATCAATGTTGTTTTCGAAGAAAACAACAATACGAATCATTAAAGGTTGAAACTTATTTCACAAATCTTATAAGTAAACAGCGGAAACTCTAAACTTAATACTTTTATTAATCCAAATTAATTAAACCAAAATTAAAATATGTCCAAAAAGTAACTTAAAATACTAAAGTTCTAACACAAGCTACTAAAATTCATTAACAAGGCTAAGTCTACTAATATGGGTAGCTAATACTGCTACGCTTGCTCGCTCATGAGACCCAACCAACGTTGTAACCCAGATTACTCAACTTCGTTACCTGAAAAGGAATGGGGGTCCACAGTCAGTGGGGAGTAATTAGAATGTTCTACGTAATCGTAGAACGAAATCAAGTACATAATAAATAGAACATAGCACATTCAATTCATAACATCAACACGGTTATCACATTCACAATCACATAACACTAGTTCACATCGCACAATCAGATATGCAGCGGAAAACATATCATGACTAAACCATACTCTCTAGCTAGGGTCACCTCAAGACTCTAGACTCCATAGACTGTGTCAACTAATCTTTCATTATTCCAATTATTATCTTTCATCAGTCCAACTTCAACGTATAACAATCGCACTCCATCATTCCAATGGTTCAACTTCAACGTAGGATAAATGTGTTTCATCGTTCCATTGGTTCAACTTCAACATACGACTGTTGCACTCCATTGTTCCATTTATCCTTTAAATTATCTTCCATTGGTCCAACTTCAACGTACAACAGTTGTACTCCACCATTCCAATGGTCCGACTTCAACGTACAACAAATGTAATTCATTGTTCCACCGGTCCGACTTCAACATACAACTATAACACTCCATTGTTCCATTATTAATAACATTATCTTTCCTTAACTAATTCATCATCATCTTTCCTCAACATTTATTATGTATTTTATATGGTGCTCATACCGGCCATCAATTCCTTAATTATCAGCATAACTGTCCGTCACTTCCAATTATCAGTGTATGCCAGCCGTCAATTCCTTATACCCAGTAGAGTATACCATAATTGGAAGTACTAGGTGACCGTAATTGGAACTGAGATGTTCGAAATCCCAGGAAAGAGAGGTGTGGCACGTATATCGGCCATCTTAAATAACAAGTCTTTCCTAGCCAGAGATCGAAACAAGACAATATCCTCTTACTCTGTTTCCTTTCCTTCATTATTATATTATTAATATTTTATTTAAACTCATAACTTTGACTCTAAGTCACCCAACTTATTACTTAGTCAACCCTACGTCAAATATTCTAACTTTGACTTCTAGACTCAATAACAACGTAGATAATCATATCAATTCACAATCCTCAATACACACGACGATTTCATAAATAAATAATAAACAATATAATTCAAGAATTTAATTATTTAATTCTAAACAATAACAATAATTATATTAAACCATCTTCATAAAAATCTATGCTTTAATAATAATTCAAGATTTTAGAATATTATTCCACAAAACAATTCATTATTCGACATTCCTCTTCAATTAATCAGGATTAGCTCTCTTTAATTCAAGAACTTAAATAATAAATCAAGAAAATCATAATGGATCATAGATTGAACAAAATTACAAGTAAAAGATCCAATCGTTAATTCACCAATTCACTCAAATCATAGAATCATGAAAGAACATAAAATCATCAAATCATTAAACAATACTCGGCCATCACATGTGAACACATTGTCAAGCAATTTTATCAAATGAAAAGTAATTCTAAAGTTGTTCTATGAATTATATAATTAATTAGTTCACAGAATAGGCAAAACATCTAATTACCTTAATTGTAGTTACAAGAATTCGAATCTTTTTCTTGGGTTGGCCGCGTGTTTTGTTCGAATAGAGCTTGGTATTGATTCCTCTTTTTCTTGATTCAATCCTTTTGGGTCTCTTGATCCTTAAATTTTGTGTTTAGAATATTTTGAGAGAGAGTGAAGGAAGTTTTTGTGGTGTTGTTGTTTTATATGTGTCGTGGGTTTGGGTTTGAAGGGGGGGTTTATAGATTCTTGGATGGTTGGGTGAACTCCTAAAAATAGGTAGAGGATATTTAAAAATAGGATTTTTGTTTAATTCATATCTATTAATTAAAAGATTTGAAGAAAAATAAATATTTAGTCCAAATCAGGGAGGGAGCCGTGTGGGCTTGAATAGGAAGGTAGGATTGGGCTTTGGCCCTATTTTGGTTAATGCAAGGTAAAAGTTTGGGCTCAGGTTTTAATTTGGGCTTAGTTTGATTCGAAAAGTTGTGCCAACAATTTATGTAATTAAATTTTAAAAATTTATAATAGCCCAAATTTTTCGGGTTATTACATAGTATTAAATAGCAAGACCTTGTCTCCAACATCAAACACCTTAGGTATGATCTTCTTGTCATGCCATCTCTTTGTTTTCTCCTTGTAAATCCGCGCACTATCATAAGCGGTCAACCGAAATTCATCAAGCTCGTTAAGTTGAAGAAGCCTCTTTTCCCCCGCAAACTTGTGATCCATGTTAATCTCAGGGATTGCCTAATATGCCTTATACTCTAACTCAACAGGAAGATGGCACACTTTTCCGAACACAAGTCTATACGGTGAAGTGCCAATGGGAGTTTTGAACGCCGTTCTATACGCCCGAAGCGTATCATCAAGCTTTCAACTTTAATCTTTTCTGGACTTCATCACCACATTCTCCAAAATGGACTTAATTTCTCGATTTGAAACCTCGACTTGACCACTTGTTTGAGGGTGATAAGCTAGTCCGGTGCGATGATACACCCCATACTTCTTCAATAAGGAGCTCAAATTCCTTTCGTGAAAGTGAGAACTAGCATCACTAATGAGAATCCTCCGAACTCTAAATCTAGGAAACATTATCTTGCTAAGAAGCTTGATGACTACCTTGGAGTCATTGGTGTGTAATGCAATGGCTTCCACCCACTTAGAAACATAATCGACAGCGACCAATATGTAGCAATTCCCATTGGATGATGGGAAAGGTCCCATGCAATCCATACCCCAAACATCGAAGATTTCAACCTCTAATATACCAATTTTGGGCATCTCATGTCGCCTCGAAATATTACCAGTCCTTTGACAGATGTCACAAGATATGATATAGGACTGTGCATCTTTAAACATCATAGGCCAAAAGAAACCCAACTCATTGAGCTTATACACAGTTCGTGAGGGTCCAAGATGTCCTCCATAAGGTGAGTTGTGACAACGCTCAAGAATCTCATTTACCTCCCACTCGGGGATGCACCTGCAAAAAAGACCATCTGTACACTCACGGAATAGAAAAAAGTTATCCCAAAAATAAAACTTAACATCATGCAGGAACCTTTTCTTTTGTTGGTAAGACATATCTGGAGTCAATGTGCTGCCTACCACGGGCATTGCGATGACACTATAAAAAAATGATCCTAAGGAAAAGAATCATCAATAGGTGTAGACACCTTACCATCATCAAACCTAATTCTAGACAAATGATCTGCCATGACATTCTCCGTTGCTTTCGTATCACGAATTTCAATATCAAATTCTTGGAGCACGAGAATCCATCTAATAAGTCGTAGTTTGGATTCCTTCATCGAATGAAGGTACTATAATGCTGCATGGTCAGTATAGATAATAACCTTAGAACCTATTAAATAAGTTCTAAATTTCTCTAAAGCATACACAATAGCTAAAAGCTCCTTCTCTATCGTGGCATAGTTAACTTGATCCTCATCTAACGTCTTACTCGCATAATAAATTGCATGTAAGACCTTGTCCTTTCGTTGACCGAGCACGGCTTCTACCGCAAAATCACTAGCATCACACATAATCTCGAATGCGAGTTCCCAATCGGGAGGTTGAATGATGGGTGCGGTAGTGAGAGCTTTCTTAATCCTATTGAAAGACTCAAGATACTCGTCAATAAAATCAAATGGTGCATCTTTCAGAAGAAGTTGTGTTAGTGGTTTAGCAATTTTAGAAAAGTCCTTGATAAAACGGCGATAAAATATCGCATGACCAAGGAAACTTCTAATTCCCTTCACATTAATGGGAGGGGGTAATTGTTCAATCACTTGCACCTTAGCTCGATCCACCTGTATTCCTTTCTCAGACACAACATGGCCTAGTGATAAGTCCAATTTCGGTTGTTATTTTAGCATCATTTGTGGTTTATTTTTAGTTTAGTTGAGCTTAATTTTGTAACATTCTGATTATATTTAAGCTTTATTCAAGAAATAAGGTTTTTATGTAAAAGTTGCAATTTTTAAGTTCTTTTTGTAGTTAGTTAGAGCTTGGCTTGGTCTTTGTGTTGCAGAGCTTATTTCGGGATTTCGGAGTGGCCACGGGAAGCTGGGTGTGAGTTCCTAGTCATTTTAGCCATAGCACAACTGTCGCGAGGTGCGAGGCACAGAGCACGGGGTGTGATGCACCCCTTCTCTGTTCAAGTCTCACACAAGCAGCGTCGCGGGGTGCGAGGAGCAACTCGCGTCGTAGGGTGCGACTTTTGTGTTCATTTTCAGAGTTTTATGCAGTGGCTATTTCGTGGGGTGCGAGTTCTTGCTCGCGGGGTGCGAACTTCACTTCTCCCAAGATGAGTTGCAGCTGTCGCGGGGTGCGACATGGCCCTTGCAGGGTGCGACGCTGGGGAGTCCGTTTTTCCCCTGTTTTGAGCCACTTGTTTTCGTACTTTCCCACTTGTGTTTAGGTCTATTTTTGAGATTTTTGCTATCATGTATATATAAAAATATGTCTTCTAGTAATGAAAAAAAAGCCATTACTTAGCTTAGTTCATAAAATTAGACCTAGATTTTGCTATTCAAACTTAGTAATTTTGAACTCAAGTTCCAATCCAACTTCAAGTATTAATTCAAGTTCGCAATCTTATGTATGATTTCTCTTATTTATTGGCTCTTGTTCAAGCTTTGGTAACAAATCTCCATCCCTTCCTTTGTTTAATTTCAGCTTGTTTATTGTTTATATTTGCTCATATTTTGTTAATTTACCACTTCCAATTACAATTCCATTTGAATCACGTTGATGATGTTCTTTACTTATACAATTATGTTTATAATGTTTTGTGAGTAGTTTTTGCTTAGGGTTTGGGTGAAACCCTAGTTTTCACTCATGGTTTGATTTGGTTAATGGTTGAGTAATTGAAGCTTGTTAATTGTCGATTTTGAGGTGTTGTTGCTAATGACTTAGAGTAATTAACTAGGTCGTTTTTATAGTTTCCTTAACGAAGGATTGAGAGATGAAGTTATGTGAGGACTCTTCTAAAATCGATTGATTAAAAGACCATACACCACAAAAATTTTTTACAAAAATAAGTTCTCTTACTATTTTTAAGGAAATTAATAACAAAATTTCCAGATTTATCTAAAGTTGGTGCCTGAATTTTACGACTTAGCAAAAGAACTCCAAAAATTACGAAAATTTATTACTGATTAAATTACCCTATTTTAGATACCCACCAAAATTTTCGTTACAATCAGACTTGTTTAGATGGGTTAATAAATTCGAAAACAATTTTTGGACAGATTTAGCCGTTTAACAGATCCATTCATTTTGAAACCCAAAAGGACGAGTTTAGCCACGAAATAATTATTCCATCAAGTTTATCCAGTAAAGAAGTTACCATAAATATTTTATCAAGAAACGACATGATAAGATCAATAATTAAATTCATACACTCATAAATTACTCAAGAAACATAATAAAAATTCATGCTTTCTTTCATATAGTCACACGCATAAACCATCATCAACAACGATTCAAGATTACATAATTTTTGCATCAAGATTCTTAATAAATCATCAAACATAGATTAAACCATGCATAATCATATAAAGATTCATGAATAACATGTAAAGAACACAAAAGAAACGGTCCACGTACCCACTACACGATCTTGTTGCAAGATTCAAAGAGGTTGAAGATTGAATGAACTTTAAGGTTTGGATTGATTTGAAGAGGAAAGGTTGAATTTTTATGTAGGATTGGCTATGTATAGCGTAAGGTTATCAAAGGGAGGATGGAGTTTTTACTTTGTTTTGTGTTGTGATTGTGGAATAGAATAGGTGTAGGCTTTTAGGGATTTTTATAGAATAAAGCTATCCTTTAATTATGATGGGCTTAAAAGGAAACAAATGTAATGAGGCTAAAACAAAAGGGGGTTAGTTATGGGGAGTGCAAGATGAGACTTGGGCCTGATTCATAATTACAGAACTAGAGTTTAAATTTGTTGGCCTAATAAATAAATGGATTTGGGCTCAAAAGGTTTAAACTACACAAATAAATAATATAACCTAATTAGATGGAATTAGTTTTGCAAATATTATAAAATATTGGTAACATAAATTCCAGGAAAATAACTTTTAAAAGATTTCGCCTTTTATCAAACAGGAAATCTATTATTAATTTGAAATAAAATTTTAAGGCGACAGAAGCTACAACCTAAATACCTAAAATTCGAACCTCGAAAATACGGGGTGTTACAACGATAACCTATCCCTTTTAGGGGAAAGAACCAGAATACATGAGGACCTAAGAGGGATAGGGTCAACTATAGGTGTGAAAGAGAATCTGCCAGCACCAACCTGCCCAGCATTCAATCCCAAGGATTCTCGGTAGATGTGGCTAGAGTGGTCAACGCCATGAAGGATCTAGGTAACAAAGTCTGATGGCCTAGAAAGAGCGACAAGCCTAACGCTTCTAAGGACCAGTCAAAGTGGAATGAGTACCACAGAGACGATTGACATAAAACTAACGAGTGCAACACCCTAAAAAAGGAAGTGGCATGGCTGTTGAAGAAAGGCTACCTGAAAGAGCTTATAGGGAAGCGTCAACGGTAGGGGAAGGAAGCTACTGAAACTCAGATTGTCTTGCTCCGCCACCTTCATCAAAGGTAATTAACGTAATATCCGGTGGTTCTGAAATATATGGACTACCATATTCTGCAGTTAAAAGAGTAACAAGGGAATATCCAACCACATCCAACAACCCCCACATAAGGGAGGAAGGAGAGCTTGCTCAAATGCCAATCACCTTTGATGAAAACACAACCTCGGGTATGGAACACCATGATTATCTAGTTGTCTCTCTACAGGTGAACAATTACTTGGTCAGACGAGTCCTGGTAGATAATGGCAGATCTGCAAATATCATATTTCGAGACGCATTAGAAGAGATCGGGCTAGAGGAATCAGACATCGTCAAAGGATCAACTGTCCTGGTGGGCTTCAGTGGAGAAACTATAGGGGCCATAAGAGAGGTCCAGCTGTCCACCTGGGTGAAAGGTATCAATATGACTCACAAATTTTATGTGCTGAATTGCAAAACTCCTTATAATATCATTGTAGGAACCCCCTGGATACATAAGATGAAGACCATCCCCTCGATCTATCATCAAGTATTGAAGTTCCCTACCCCCTCGGGGTAGCTAACGTACAAGGTGATAGAAAGCAAGCCAAGGAGTGTTACTAGGTAGCTTTGAAAGCAAATAAAGCCTCTATCTAGCAATTACAGAACAATCCAACCCCCCCCCCCAAAAGACCGACGATTTTTAGCTAGATGAGGTGGCATTGGATGAAAACAAACCCGAGCAGAAAGTGCATATCTCTCCCCTCCCACTCCTTGACCAGGTCGTGGAGTGCATGAAATGAATTGCATACTGTTTTGCATGGTGCCACGAAGACATGAAAGGTATCGGTCCCGAGATAATCGCTCATAAGCTGAATGTGGACCCAGATGCCAAAACCATCAGACAATAAAGGAGGAAATTCGCTCTGTTAAGGAATAAGATCATCAACGAGGAAGTACAAAAGCTAAAATAAGAGAGGTTAAATATCTAGAATGGCTGGCTAATGTTGTGGTTATAGATAAAAAGAATGGTAACTGGAGAGTGTACATTGATTTCACGGACTTAAACAAAGCCTGTCCCAAAGATACTTTCCGAATACCGCATATTGACGCCATGGTAGATGCCACAGCTGGACATGAGCTACTGACATTCATGGATGCCTATTCTGGGTATAACGAGATCCTCATGCACCTAGGCAATCAGGAGAAAACAACCTTCATCACAGATAGAGGTATATATTGCTATGAAGTTATGCCTTTTGGTTTGAAAAACACAGGTAATACATACCAGCGACTGGTAAACAGAATGTTTGAGAAACAACTAGGAGACACCATGGAGGTCCACATAGATGACATGCTAATCAAGTCCAAAAAAGCTATTAATCATAGGCAACAAATGGAAGAAGCTTTCCGGGTCCTCAAGCAATACCAAATGAAACTTAATACAAGCAAATGCTCATTCGGAGTAGGTTCAGGTAAGTTCCTAGGTTACGTAATAACTCAAAGGGGCATAGAAGCCAACCCAAACCAGGTATGTGCCCTCTTAAACATACAATCACCTAAAAATATTAAAGAAGTACGAAAGTTGACAGGAAGAGTGGTTGCGTTAAATAGGTTCATATCTAAATTATCTGACAAGTGCCACCTATTTTATAGCGTACTAAGAAAAAACAAGGGTTTTAACTGGTTTGATGAAAATGAACAAGCTCTACATCAACTAAAACACTATCTAATACAACCCCTCGTACTGTCAAAGCCATTCGAAGGTGAGCCATTGGAGCTGTATCTGGCAGTCAACATCAAGGCGGTCAGCGCGGTGCTAACTAGAGAGCTGACAGCCAGCAACTGTCGGTCTACTACGTTAGTAAAACTTTACTAGCCGCTGAAACCAAATACACTGAAATGGAAAAACTAGTGTTAGCCTTAATAGTAGCTGCCCAAAAACTCAGGCATTACTTTAAAACTCATCAAATTTTAGTAAGAACTAACTTTCCAGTTAAGAATGTGCTACGTAGGCCAGAACAGACAGGTACGACAAGTAAATGGGCATTGGAACTGAGTGCCTTCGATCTAAAGTTCCTACCAAGGACAACTAACAAATCCCAAGCTTTAGCTGACTTTGTGGCAAAATTTACACCTGACTTAGAAACTTTAGTAGACAAAGAAGTCGAAGTAGTCCTGAATGCAACCCCAATAGAGACTTGGATCCAACACGTAGATGGAGCATCAAACTTCAGGGGAGCAGGTTTAGTTCTAGTGTTAAAGTCACCACAGGGGGAGACACTAGTACAATCGGTATGTTGTGAATTTAATGCAACTAACAGCGAAGCAGAATATGAAGCTATCATTGCAGGTATGAACTTGGTCTGGGACTTGAGCGCTACTCAACTACAAGTCTTCAGTGACTCTCTCCTGGTGGCTAGCCAGCTGAAAGGTGATTACGCAGCTAGAGATTCCAAAATGACCCAATATCTTGAGCTAGCTAAAGCCGTAGCATCCAAATTCCGAAACTTCACCATCACCCAGATCCCAAGGGACCACAACGCCCAAGCAGACGCTCTAGCGAACCTAGAATCCGCACTTAAAAAGACATATTTCACCTCTATACCTTTGATACATCTCAGGAACCCATCTATATCAAAAATACACATAATCATAGCCCCTACGTTCGACGTGTTAGGATCGATAGACCCTATCAAGAATTACCTAGAATAACAGGAATTGCCTAGTAACAGAGCAGAAGCTAGAAAGCTTAGAGCGAAGGCATCCAGGTATGTACTCATCGATGGCATCTTATTCAAAAATTCCACACGGAACATATTACAGAGGTGTATACCAGAAGACAACTAAAAGCAAGTCCTCTAAGATTTTCACGACGGTGAATGTGGAGCACATTGATGTATTGCTTTTATACTATTTTTTTATCCCCTTATTTTGTGTGTATTCATATTGAATTGGTTCCATTTACTATCCTTTTGTTATAAATGATCGCTTTCTAGTGCAATGTGCTATTTGAGTTGTGATGTAGGTTTTCGAGTTGATAAGCTTTATTTCTTGCATTATTTGGAGCATTTGGAGGCGCGTTAGGAAGTTTTGGGAGTTCAGAATTTATATGGACTATGGGATCAATTTGATAGAATATGGAAGCGTTTCGGTGTCGTTTGGAGTGATATTTGAGCTTTTCAGCCTGACAGGGTTGCACAACCCGAAAGGGTTGAGCTGTAGGGCCGAAATTCAATTTAATTGTAACTAGTTTGTGGGCTTTCTTGATGTTAAGCCTTGTAATAGATTAGAGGAAAAAGTGGAGATTAGGATTCCTAGGGCTATAAATACGAAAAATTAAAAAAAAAACTGAATTTTTCTCTCTTCTCTTTACACACTTTTTCCATAGAATTCTTTTTGCGATTTTTTTTGCAAACCCTAACTTTTTATTTTTCCATCAATTTAATTGAGAGGTATTGTTTTCCCATTATATTTCAAATTTTATTATTACAGCTTTTCTTTTCTAGATTAATTATGTGACGACCCGACTCGCTTAAACTGGTGCGGAAGAAACCGACAAGTTGAGTAGTTAGAACTAACAAACTAAAATACTTAAAATTAAAACCTCAAAATATTATTACTAGAACCCCAAAGTACAAATACCCACAAGTTTGTACACAACAAATCCCAAAAGTCAAACTACTACTACCAACATACGTAACTCCAAATACATGTCAGAGTCATAGTAAAGTATACAAGCACCACTACTATAGTTCAAAACTAACCGAAATCATAAAATAACAGTAATACAACTATATAACAACATCGGCGCTCGCCCAACCCAAAGCTAAGCAAGAACCTCATCATCAGAATTACCTGAAAAGTAAACAACAGTCCACCGTCAGTGGCGAGTAACATAACTGTCTCACCCTAACGGGAATACACATGAACATAGCATAAATCAAACAATCCAAATCAAAACATGCGAATCATACAAATATAAATGCTTGACTCGACTAACTTAACCAATCTTATCTTTGGAGCAATCATTCGCATACTAGACAGAACTACGCATGTACGAACGCATCTTACGCAAACGAACTTTCCAACTATGCCAGGATTGAGAATCTTACTCCCAACCCTATGAAACCAATCTTACTGGAAATCCATGTCAAAGACGACATAGTGGTAATCACTATCCCAATACCGCGGTTAGGTTAGGGGCAACGTCTTAACCAAAAAACATAGAATCTTACTCTACGAATTAGGCGTCTAGTAACGAAATCAAGCTAATCTTTAACTCTGTAATCCGAAGTTTACATTCTTAGTTACTTCTTAAGTTGCATCTTACGCCTTGACTTAAGAAAATAACATGTAAACCAAACATCTTACAACATCTTATTATTTCTTTAACTTTTTCTTTAACTTTCTTTAACTTTAAAGACTCAATCAAGAACTCATAAAGAACCTTAAAGAACTCATCGAAGATTCAAAATATTCAATCAAGAACTCAATCAAGATTCAAGAACTTTAACCAAGAACTCATCCAAGAATCAAGAACTCATCCACGCATACTCAAACTACACGCATAACTCAATCAATTCAACACATGAAATCATCAACTTTCTAGTATCCAAAATTCACCAAACTTGAACATAATTAACATAAACTTAATACTAACATAATCAATCATAGAATCATCATTTTTAACTTTAAAATCATCGTAAAACCATTTCAAAATCAGATTTATAATTCATACTCAAAAACATGATCAAAACTTCATATAAACTAATCTTGTTCATTTAATCTATACTATGGATCATAGTATACCAATTAAGTTGAGAAAGTATGTTACCTTATTGAAGATTAACACAAATTAATACTCAAAAACTTGCTGCCCGGAAGTGAAAATACACGGCCCAACTACACGGCCAACACGAACACCACCACGGCTTGCACGAGCACCACCACGGCTAGACCACGAACCACCTCTTCACACGGCCCTACTGCACGGTTCACCACACGAACCACCACTCATGCACGTACACCACCACCAACCACACGGCCACTTCACGAACCGAACCTAAACACGTCACAACCCGGACCCCAACCTAAACTAATGATCTTGATCGCAAAAGATGAAGATTAATAGAGGTTTAATTACTTGCGACTTACGATGGATACAACCCAGTAGGGCCCAAGTAATTACGGCCACTTCCCCAGTCTATGCACAGGCACATGCTACCGTCTTTCTTCTTCACAAAGAGTACAGGTGCTCCCCATGGAGAAACGCTCGGCCTAATGAAGCCCTTGTCGATCAAATCTTGGAGTTGCGTTTTTAACTCTTGCAACTCCGATGGTGCCATCCGGTAAGGTGCCTTCGAAATCGGCCTATCCCGGGTGCTAAGTCGATATGAAACTTGACGTCGCGCTCGGGTGGAATTCCTGGTAGCTCATCAGGAAATACGTATGGTTGAACGAATTATATTTTCGGTTCATGGTTATTGCATGTCTTTATGTATGGACTTGTTGGATGGAATTGTATTATTGTATGGGTAAAATTTTCGTGTGGTTACGCGGCAAATGTCGTATGGTTGAGTCTTGGTCTAGAGTTTTGAGTCAAGTTAAGATGAACTAGAATTGATTAGAAGTCAAGTCGTGTCATTGAAAGTCAAATTGTGAACTAGAAAGTTGAACTTGAAAAGATAATAAACTATGAAGTGACCGCCTATCTAGTGGCTAAAGTGCCATGAACATAAGTATAGTCGAAGCCACTGTCCCTTCTGCGGTTTTGGGACAGTTCTGGATCCCAGTGTCGGGAAGTAGATCAAAAGTGGTTGACCTGGCATGAGATAAGGAAAGTTGGGGAAGATTTAAGGTTTCCCTTACGAGCATATGACTGTGTCACGGATTAACACTTGAATTGAACTAGAACTTGAAAGTCAATAGTGGAGTCTAGAAGTCTAGAATTGGATTAAGTTTGTCTTGAGAGTCTTGGTTGATTATTCTGTTATGATTTGTTCCGCTGCGTACTTGAATGTGAGTGCCTTTGAATGATTTTCCTGTTGACTTGTTTGACTGTTCTGTTGATCTGTTCTAATTATTACATTTCTAATTGTGTTCTACTGATTAAGTAGAACAATCTAATTACTCTCCACTGGCTATGGACCCCCATAATCCCTTTTCAGGTACGGAAGCAGAATAGTTGGGAACGCAAGGGCTGGGATTGTGAGCTAGCAAGAGTAGAATCATAGTCATCCCATGTTTTCTCTAGCCTTTGTAATAGATTTATTAGTGAATTTCAGTAGTTTATGGTTAACTTTGAACTTGGACTTTTCTTTAATTTCGGACTATTTATTGGGTTGATTGAATAATTTGAATTAAGATTAGAGCTTCCGTTGTTATTAAAGAATTTAAGATTAAAATTTTATGGTTAATTATGATCCGTGATGTTGTTTTCACCGAAAACAACGTTGCTAAAATGCGGGTCGTTACAAGTGGGGCTGTAGGCAGAAGAGGGTGGTATGTAGACTGTAGGGATGAAAGGGAAGGCTAATACAACTAACAAGAGCAATCCGAGTGTGGTTCAACCTGTGAGGACATCTCCAAATGTCTTTGAGGTTTTGAATGATGATGAAGCTGTCCAGACAGAGGGTATTGGAAGTGGGCAGGAGGTGACATCCCCTTGGCCTGATGGATAATATTCTCTTATGGAATGTTCGAGGGCTAAACAATAAAGGGAAGCAATCAGAAGTGAGGAAGGTAATCTATTCTCACAATATTAAATTGTTTAGCCTTTTGGAAACTAGAGTTAAGCCTAATAATATGGGTCAGTTGTATTCTGGTGTGTGTCCTGGATGGTGTTTCACTTGTAATAGTTGTATGCATAAAAATGGTAGGATTTTTAGTGGATGGCATCCTAGCTCTTTTCATGTTAATATTTTGTGTTTGACTACTCAATTAATCCATTGTATAGTTACACCTAGGAATGGAAGGGTGGGTTTTTGTTATACTGTGGTGTATGGTTCTAATGATGCTGGTGAGAGGCAATCTCTATGGGATGATTTGGGTAAAATCTATGGTACTGTTAATGGGCCATGGTTAGTCCTAGGTGATTTCAATTCTATTTGCCATATAAATGAGAGGATTGGTGCTGTTATGAGGGATCATGATGTTGCCCCCTTGAGGACTTGTATGGCTGATTGTGAACTCCAGGATGTTAAATATACACTACTACCATAAAAGTCTAATGCAATGCTTTAAATGCAACGCTTATATCTAATGCAACGGTTTCATGCAACAATTTAGGCTAATGCAACAGTTTTATGCAACGTTTTAGGCTAATGCAACGATTTTTTGCAACATTTAGTAGTAAGCGTTGCATTAGCCTTAGATATGCAACACTTTTAATCTCTAATGCAACGGTTTACATTCAACTGTTGTATTAGGGTATACCCAAAATTTGAAACCTCACCATATATCTATAATCGTTGCATTAGGGCTGTCTAAGCCAAACAATTAAATTAATGTAACCGATGCGTTATGGTATAAATAATATTACATACTGAGTACTTTGCATGTTGAAAATTAAAAAAAAAAAGTAAATTCTTTAGGACTTCTATTTAGTTCAGTTAAATTTCAATTCATTATTATTATTATTCTTATCCTTATTATTATTATTATTATTTTTTTCGGCAGATTGTTCCAACAATGGTTTTTCGAGCTGACTTTTCCCGCGGATGTTTTTCGGCTGACTTTTCCAATGACTGGTTTTAAATTGACTTTTTCGGTGACATATATTAAAAATAATTGTAAATATAAAAACGAAAAAAAAAACACAAAGAATTAAAAAAATTAAAAAAATACATAAGTAAACCCCACTCCAACAACCGTTGCATACATGCATTAGAGGGTTTTTGTCAATAGAGTCCTAATTTGTTTAATCTTTTTTCCCTATCTCAATTCTCTATCTACAATTCGACATTCCCTCAATTAAATCACTAGACATCTATCCCATCCCATCCCATCCCATCCCATCTCCTCTCTTCTCCTCTCAGTCTCTCTCAACCTTGGGTCAGCCACTCAGGCGCCGCAGCACCGGCGCACTATGCACAGACGTGACAGGGTAATTCTCAAGAACGCCCCACCAATTGATGCGTCTCACCTGTTGTCCTGCACCTGCACAATATTGATCAAAGATTCTCAGCCATTTCCACTCAAACATCACAGCCATAGACGAACACAGATGAACCTGCACGAATCTGTGAGTTTTTTTTTCCCGTTGATTTGGAGCACGATTTATTGGATGCAATTGTTTAATGTTGTAGGGTTCAATTTGTTGTTGAATATGAGCACACATTTTCAGCATTTTTTTGGAATGTCGATTTTCTTTTTTTTATTATTGTTTAATTTAGTTTAATGTGTTTACTTTTCTACAATTATTTGGGAGTTTTTTTTGTTAAATTTTCTTCAATTTCTCACCCATGCTAGACTTTCTGGGTTGAATTTGAAGTCACTTGAAAATTCAATTAACTGCATTAATTTGATTCCTATCCTTACTTGAAAGTTGCACAATTTGTCTTCTGTTTTTTTGATGGTTTCTTTGTTTACTATGAGGTAGAGATGCAATAGATAGTAATAATTAGGAATATACAAGTACTAGTAAGTAATTTTAAGAAGACAAAGCAGATGTACCAAAATTCTACGTTAACAAATTCATTTAATGACTGGACATAAATACCTACCATATAAGGTAGGACTTATTTTATATGAAAAGCATTATACCTGAAGTGAACTTGTCAAAGCTTTTAATGGCAAATCTCTCTTGAAAGGAACTTCACTATGCCTGAGCAAAGCTAAAAGTATCTCTTTCAAGGGTCTTAGCAAGCCATGATCATTGGCTGCTAATTAAAGGCCCTAAATGGGAGAATGCAACCTTCAAAGCACCTGAATAATCACCCGAATCAACCAATATCAAAAACTCAACCTAAATAAAGGCTCTACTATTTTTTAATAAAAAAGGAATGAAAAAATGCCGAAAAAAAGCTCATTTGAAGCGTTATTTTACATTAGAACTGAAATAGCTATTTTCAATGGATCATGTTCGAATAATTTAAAATCTTGATGCTGATTGTCTACAATTAACAATTTAACCTTGAGTCTAATGAAAGGTTCCTAGTGTTATCATATGCAATATTGGATTTTTCTTTTGTGCTTTGGCTTGTAACTCATAATTAGAATATATCATATTTTCATTATAAGAAGCAATGCTCCTATCACATCCCTCCTATAATTTGTAGGCTTAATGGCATGGTGGCTTATTGTGTACGCCATGAGCACTTCCAATAATGCACTATATTATTAGCAGAACAAGTAAAACATAGCAAAGGCAACCCACCATTAACTTGTCTTTTGGAAGGTCCAAGTAGCAGGTACTATATATCTTCTTACTATTATTCCTATATTAATTCGTGACACATTCCTGTTCTTATTGCTGGTATGCAAACAAAAAATGACATTTCTAAATATTATAGCTCAATTCTAAATTTTATGAGTGGAGTCCGCTTGAATTCTAATATGTTTATTGGAATTGGCCAAACTGTTTTAGGTATGGATTTTCACCCATAAACTGTTTTAGGTCTACTCTTGTTGTTTTCAAGTTGTCCCTAGGGTGTTTGTTGCATGTGTGATGCTGCTGGGCTGCCCCTGTTGGCTGGTGCTTGCGTGCTGTTGTGGGGCTGCACTTGTTGTCTGTTGTTGGGTCGTTACACTCGATTGCCCCTATTAGTTGCCCCTGTGTTAACAACATCTGGGTTGTTTGAGGTAATTGTTCGTCCAGTGAACACGTTCTGGTTCGTTCGTCTATAAAAAATTGTTCTTACAACTTCAAAATCGAACTACGCCGCCATCAATTTGAGGTAATTGTTTTTCCTTTTTTTCCTTCTGGAAATTTTCATTAATAATTATAGAATTAGGTTAATTTTATATCTTTTTGTTGAATTATTATTTAATTTTTGTTTTATTAGGTTTTAAATAATTTTCCTGAAATTGTGTGAATTGGGTTGCTTTGGGGCCATTGCGGGGTTGTTAGGGGAGGTGTTGGTGGTTGCTTATTTTTTGCAGTTGTTGATTTCCTTCTCAATCAATGCTTAACATAAATAAGAATGATGAAAGGATATGTACTTGTATTAGCTATTTTATATATAGTGTATATAATCAATGCTTAACAGGTTCTTTTTACTTGTTGTGGAATTGAGTTACTGGGGAATTGCCGTGAGAGGGTTGTTTAGGGGATGAAGTTGTTTTGGGGAGGGGGGCTGTTTTGGAGATGGAGTTGTTGTTTGGGGGAGGCTACCTGGGGAGGGAGGTGGCTATGGGGGGCTGTTTGGGGGATGGAGGTGCTATTAGGGGGAGGCTATTTGGGGAGGAGGGGTTGCTATGGGGGGCTTTTTGGGGGATGGAATTGATGTTGATGCTAGGTTGTTATTGCTGTGGGGGGATGGGGTGCGGTGGGGAGGGGGGGCAGTTGGGGTTAGTGTAGTTGGTGCTATGTTGGCTGCTAGGTTGCTGTGTTATATTATATAACATTATGTAAAATAGGGATTTTTAGAGAAAGGATTCATAATTGATGACATGGCTTAAAATATGTTTAATCAGGGTACTATTAACGATAGATGTAGCCTTTTCCCCTCCCATAGTTGATAGTTTTTATAATGTATCATTATATTAAGTGAAAGTATTGGTTCAGTCCATCTGACCAAACAATCTGGTCAGACGGCTGATCAAATATAGCCAATTATAATAGTAAAAAACTTTAGAAGGCCATAACTTTGCGCTCGAATGTCTGATCGAGGCATATAATACATCCAAATTTATTAATTTTACATACTGCCAAAGGAGTTTGTGCAAAGAATAGAAGTGGAGGCTATAAAAAAACTTGAAGATTTGTTTATGTCAAGCAATACTGCTAATTCAAACCATCAAATTGGCAAGACAAGTGGTGGTCTTTCTTTTAATTTAGCTTTTTAAGTTTGAACATTTCAAACGCTTTGTTCAAGTAATTATAGGATGTACAAAATTCAATATTCAAAGCATGTTATATTAACAGTCTTCATTTTAAGCCTGATTTAGAGCTTGTATAATAAAATATTAAAGTATTCATTAGTTTGGAAGATAATTTGTGAATACATTTTTAGTGTTTGGGTAGGTACAAGATGGAGCCAACAGATCTCAAAGGCATAATGGAATGGTGTACGAGCGTGCCATGAATGAAGAATGACTAAATTTAGTTATTAATTTTTTTTTTGTTTGGTATGAGCACATTAGGCACATGTTTTTAGCTAGCTAGCTAGCTAGGTGCTGAGATTTGATATTTTGTTGCATGGAGTAGACAAACTCTTTATATTAATTGTGTGTATATGAAGTCAAACTCGGAGATTTGAGTAGGCCTATATATTTTATCCTTTAACGAAATTATCTTCACTGATTTGATGCTCATTTTCTTTTTCCTTGATTACTATAATTTGATTTTAGATGTGATGGGTGTGTAATATTTTTGGTCTTGTAATAAGGAAAATGGTTTGATGGTAATTGATGATATGGACGATAGTCTGGTTTATCTTCAACTGGTGTTTTTTCTGGTTTGGTTGGCCAGGTTGCAACGATGGTCTACTTTGTTTTTTTTTTTTTTGTGGTTGGCCTCGGTTGCAGGAAGTTTCCTTGGTCTGGTGTGCAGTGTTAGTAGCGATGCGGAGCTACCATTCTGCAATGCGGGCTGCTGCATAGATGCTGCATGCTGTCGATGCTACTGTTCTGCTGCCCGATGCTGCTGCTCTGCTGCTGCTTCCTGTTGCCGATGCTGCTGCGCTGCTGCCGGTGGGTTGCGGGTGCGTTGTGTTGCTGCCGGATGCTGTTGTATTGTATGTTGTCGTTGTTGTTGTGTTGTGTGGTGTTGTGTTGTGCTAATCAGATGGTGTGTGGTGGTTGTTGCGTGGTGGCTACAATCTAATGATCATTAATTAAGTACATATATTTTTAATTTTCAATTTTTTTTTGAAACTAAATTAATAATAATAATAATAATAACATCATTAATAATAATAACAATAACAATAAATTATAAATAATTATTATTATTATACTATCAATAAATTAAAAATAATAATAATATTATTATTATATCTAATGCAACAGTTAAATGGTTAATTATATTCTAATGAACTGTTGCATTAGGTTTTATAACAATTGCAAAAGACGTAATGCAACACTTTCTTTTTAAGAAACTATTGCATTAGACTTTATAAATATTGCAAAAGACCTAATTCAATGCTTATATTTTTTAGAAACCGTTGCCTTAGACTCTGTAAATATTGCAAAAGACCTAATGCAACGGTTGGTATTTATTGTAAAAATCGTTGCATTAGGCTCAATTAACCTTTGCAAAAGACCTAATGCAACGGTTTTTAATTAAAAGTTTTAACCGTTGCATTAGGCCTCCATAACCGTTGCATTACACCTAATGCAACTGCAGAAAATACAACGTTTGTTAAAGCGTTGCATTAGGCCTTTTGCAACGGTTTGAGCAACTTAATGCAACACTTTTTAGGCGTTGCATTAGGCTTTAATTGTAGTAGGATATTGGGAAGTTTTATACATGAAATAATAAACAACTTGAGGCTGATAGAGTTGTTGCTGACCTTGATAGGGCCCTTGCTAATATGGAGTGGTTGGAGGTTTTTGATAAGTTTGAGGTTAATTTCCTTCATGAGGGGGAGTTTGACCATTCTCTTAGTTTGATCACCACTTTTGGGGATAAGCTGAGGGGGGAAGCCGTTTAGATTTTTTGATATGTGGGCAGGATCACCTAGGATTAAGGATGTTGTTGTTCAAGCTTGGGGGACTGATGTGACAGTAACTTCTATGTTTAAGGTTTTTGCTAAGCTAAAGAACCTCAAGGTAGCTTTGAAGGCCTTTAATAAAGACCATTTTGATGACATACATGCCAAAGAGGTCAGAGCTCTCCAAAATTTGATTGAGATTCAGAACAACCTTCAGTTTGATGGTGCTGATGTGGGGCTTCAAGCTGAAGAAAGGGAAGCTATTGTGGTCTATAAGCATATGAGAGAGGCTCATGTTATTTTTGTCAAGTAGAAAGCATAGATGGAGTGGGCTGCTTGGGGTGATGAGAACATCAAATTGTTTTACCAAAGCCTTAGGCAGAGGAGGGTCCATAATTCTTTACACATTATTCAGATCAGTGCTGGTGTTGTTACTGGGAACATGGAGGAAGTAGAGAGAGTGTTCTTAGCCCATTTTGAGAAATTTTTTAATGATAAAAAACCCAGTAGAGAGAAAGTATTAATGGAAGTCATTGACAAGGGGCCCAAGATGCAGGACCATCACAGAGAAATGTTGAACTGTCAGTTCACTAGAGAGGATGTCAAACAGGCCAGTTTCTCCATTCCCAATTCAAAATCTCCTGACATGGATGGATATGCTAGTGGTTTTTTTCAAAACCTGCTGGGATAATGTGGGAAGGGAGGTCTCAGATGCAATCTTGGATTTTATGAGGAGTGGTAGTCTACTCAGGGCTATTAATGTCACTTCTATCACCTTGGTGCCAAATATTGAGTGTTGTGCGGGTGTTGGTGGTTATAGACCCATTTCTTGTTGCTTTGTCATCTACAAAGCTATCACCAAGCTTCTCACTAGGCATTTAAATAAGGTCTTGCCTGACATAATTGCTCCAAATCAAGGGGCCTTTGTGCCTGGAAGAAGCATTCTTCAAAATGTTCTTCTATGTCAGGATCTGATCAAAGGCTATAGAAAGAGCCAAAAGCTTACTTCCTGTCTTATGAATGTAAGTTCAATGTATACTCAAGAAGGAGGGGTTGAATTGAGTATGTGTGTATTTTCAATCGTTTTCAAAGTTTGTTTATCTTTTTGTGAGAACAACGATAGAACAGTAAATAAAGAGTAGGGACACAAGGATTTAATGAGGTTCGGCTTCTAAACAAGCCTACGTCCTCCACTCTCTCACCAATATTATTAATCAACTCTAAATAATAACATGGTTACACACTCAATTAAATGCTACAACTCTGTAACACTTAATTCCCCAACTGTTAACTCTAACAGTTCACTCAGTGTTCACAGAACACTCCCCAACCACTTCCCTCTAAGTGGTTCAAATATTACAAGCTTAAATCTCCGTAAGTTTTTTCTCTTAAAGATGGATATGGAGATAGTTTTGCTCTAAGGATAGACTCTCAGAAAATATGACTTGCTTTTCTTTGGAGAGCAAAAGTCATGCTAGGATATTTCAAAAGATTGTATTTATAGGCAAAGAAAAAACCGTGCCCTAGAAATGTGCTTGGAGACTTGCCTAAATTGTGCAAACAACTTCAGCTGACATAAGTGCAGTGTTCTTGTTTCAGACTTTGTCTCTTTCCACTATTGGAAGTGGGACATACACTAAAGTCCAAACAAAGTACATTGCATTTAATGAGCTGATTTGGTGAATCAATTTGGCAGATTTCCAAAACATAAGTGATCAATATTTTTCAAATATTTTTTTAAAAATAATTTTGAACACAAAAATTGGTGCGGATCACTTAAGTGCACGTGCGTAATACTGAGGTCTGTTCCCACAGTGGTCTCAGCACTACAAAGTCTAAATCTGGCAAAGAGAGCAATTCGAAGCTTGTTCTTTGTCTGTTCTTAGCTTGTTCTTGGCTTGTTCTCTTTACTGGATATAAACTTAAAATCTTTTTGCTCTTTACTTAGAAACACAAAGTATGTTTTCCTAAGTCTATTTTACAAGAAGATCCTAGAAGTACAAAAATTAAAAGACTTCAAGCTCTTGACTTCTGATTCTTCAAGTATCTCAAGGTCTTCAGATTTGCCTTGAAGAGTTCTCACTTGAATTAACCTGTTCAATTACAAACATGCATAACAATCGAGTATAGAGAACTGGTTTGTCATTTATCAAATCAAACAAGGTTCAAAAATTTCCCCCTATTTGATGATGACAAACCATGAAGTTCCCCCTGAGAACAGTAACTAATTGTTTTAAGATAAAACAATTGTTCAGAGGAACTGTCTTGCACTGTGCCTGTAGTCAGATTCATAATCTCATAGAATAAAAAAAAACACAACAGACTAAAGCACAATTAGACTGATTACAATGGTCTGTCAGTCATCACATTACTCAATTAATTATTGAGTTTCAGCATTATACCTGTAATCTGCAAGACTTATCAATTATCAAATATAGCAAGAGAATTTTAAATTCACTTGGAAGAGTTTCTTCCAATTAGGATGGATAGGAGTATTTGATTTGAATTCAAAGTACTCCTAGGCATAAAGCTGGGCCATCTCTAACAAGGTCTGAACCTTGTTCAAGTTGCTACACTTGACACTAGGAACTTCACCTGTCCTATTCCCCCTTTTGGCATCATCAAATGAAAAAAATAATACAACACAAAAATTAGGAAAAGGTAACAAGTAAAGTCAACACAAGCATAATATAAACATAACATTCTAGAGATGTTGTCCCAAAAGCGAGTACCTGCAACTCACAATCCCAAATGTCAAGGTGCACACACAAGTTAAATAATTATACAGACCAGGACCATTCTACAGAGAAATTGTTTAGCATAAATGGTCAAAAACTAAAAATAGGTAATTGTTCAAGAAAACTAGAGAAATGATGGTTTGAAAGGTATGTTAGTAGGGTAGGTGGTAAGCTAAGAAAAGTCAGAGTTAGCATCATCATCAGAATCCTCAGTAGAATCCTCATCTTCCTTTTCTGCACTCTCTTTCTGCTTCTTCTTCTTCACTTGGGCAATGATGGGAACTGGTCTCTGAGTGGTCTTTGGCTTAATGCTGCAAGAGGAGGCAAGCTTTTCCAACCGTGCCGATATGTTCTTGATTGATCCATCTAGAGAAGTGCACAAGGCATTCACACTAGCCATCATCTGTTGCAGTAGTTCTCCATGTGTTTGCACCTGTTTGGATAGTGCCCCAGTAGTTTCCTCAGACCTTGAGCTGCTTGTTCTTCTAACCCTAGTGGTCCTCTCTTCATCACTCATTTTCAGTATACCACCTTCAAAGGTCATTCCCTTCTGACCTAGGATCTGGTTGGTGAGGACAGACATTTTCTTGACCTCACCACTCAGATGTACCTTCCTACTTTGGAAAACAAGAGTAAGCCAGGCACCATAAGGTAGAGAGTGGTTTGACCTTTCCAGAATGCTAACCATGTAGGCTAGCATGAGACCAGGGAGACTCAACTTGATTTTCTCATACAGACAATAGATAATCACAGCATCCATCTTTCTCACATCCATTCTGCCTTGAGCCCTAGGGAGTACTATCTTAGACGCTACTGTATGGAACAGCCTCATCACTGGTTCCCTTAGTTGGCCAATTACATAGCGAGAACCATCATTTGGAGAACCAGTAAAGAGAGTGGTCTGTATGTGTTCTGTACTGACCTCAGGAATAGTAGGCCAGTTGTCCTTTGAGTAGTCACAGAACCCACCTCTTGGTACACCCAGTACCTCCCCTAGATTCTTCTTTGACAGAGTGATGTCGACCCCTTCGACCTCACTCCAGACCTTCCCTTTGTCTAGTTTTCCAAGTTTTGAGTAGAATTCCTCAACACAAGTCTCAAAGACATCCAGCCTTTTGTCAAACAGCCCCTCCCAACCCTGGAATTCTATAGCCTCCTTAAACTTCTCTAAAAAGGGTTGACTCATCCAAGACTTAGGACATGAAAAACAAAACAAGACACCCCTACCACTTAATTCAAACAATGGTTCAGAAGTGGTCTTACCTTTCTTCTTGGCTGAGGCCTTTTCAGGTGCAGAGTCAACCTTCCTCTTCTTTTCAGTAGGGAGTTTGGTTGCAGGTTTGGGGCTCTCAGAAGCTTTTCCCTTTTTTGCTACACTTTTCATTCTTTTCTTCTTTCCCACTGGAACCTCCTCAGCAGGTTCCTTTTTGATTTCTTCCTTACAGACCCTTGTCCTCAAGGGCCTTGTCCTCTTTCCAGTCTCTTTTTCCCTTTGTACCACCCCAGTGATTTCGACATCCATGTGCTGTGCATGTGTGTCATCATCCTTCTTTTCTGTCTCTTCCTTCTTTACTTCATCCTCCTCAATGCTTGGCACTGGTTTCTCTGTGATCTGAGGGGTTGGTGAAGGTGTCTTTTTTGGTTGTGAAGAAGTTGATGGGGTTGTTTCTTTTTGTGGTGAAGAGGGTGGTGGTGTGTTGGACTTTGGTGGTGAAGGTGGAGGAGGAGTTTTGGATTTTGAGGGTGATGGTGGTTTTAGTGGAGGTGGAAAAATATTAGGCTGTGGAGAGGGTTGTTTAGGTGATGGAGAGGGTGATTTCCTTGATGTGGAGGGTGATGGCTTAGATGGGGATGGAGTTCTCTAAGGTTGAGGTGGTGGAGATTTTGGTGAAGATGGTGGTGGTGATTTAGGGCTTGGTGGTGGAGTAGATTTCCCCTTAGGCTTACATGCATCTTTGCATTCAACAACTGTTTCTTCATTTTCTTGGTCCTTGACCTCTTTCTGCTTCTCTTCTGCTTTGTGGTGTTCAGCAACCACAGCAGGACTTGATTACTTCTCGATCTTAGAGGGTGTGAAACTAGGTGATTGACTTATTCCTTTGCTTTTCTTCCTTGAAGTTTTTTCTTCTTTCTTCCCATTTTCGATTGATTCAGTAAATTTGATGAGAGAGAGAGAGAAACTGATTGAGAATTCTTGTAGAGAGATTCTTTTGATGATGGTTAGGGTTTGAGAGAGAAAAGCAATTAGAGAGAGAGATAGAGAGACGGTTAGAAAGAGATTTCAATGTGAAAGTATGAATTAAAGTGAAGAAAAATGGCAGTTATTAGAGCAGATAAGAGGGAAGTTACTTTACATTGTTCATCCGTCCCACAACGGTCACATGTCAAAACAATTAAATCCTCAATTTCAAAATTGAGGGTTCAACAATAAACTGATATAACCGTTGTAAGGGACTGGTTTGACGATGGTCTGACGCTGATCTGTATTTATTAAAAACTTGAGGCATCTTTTAGTTAGGCAACTTAGAGATACCACACATTGGAACAACATCAACATAAGAACTTTGAGACCACTTGCATATATGACATTTAAAAGTTAACCAACCCTGCTTATGTACACTAAGGATCAAAAAGTCAAACATAGCCAAAAAGGGAAAGATAAGTCCTAAGGAACTAGGATCTAATCCTTACCATACCAAGTAATGTGCAGAGTTTGACAAACACTTCCCTGCTTAGGGGTCGGTTTAGTGAAAATATCAGCCATTTGTTCTTCAGATCTGCAAAATTCAAGATCCACATTTCCTTATTCAACATTATCTCTGAGAAAATGATATCTGATTTCACTATGTTTGGTTTTAGAGTGCTTGACAAGATTTTTAGAAATGTTTATAGCACTGGTGTTATCAAACAATATAGGAACACTTTCGGAACAGACCCCAAAATCCTTAAGTTGTGTCTTTATCCAAAGCAATTGAGCACAGCACAAAGCAGCAGCTATGTACTCTGACTCAGCTGTGGATAAGGCCACTGGATTTTGTTTCTTAGATCCCCATAAAATGAGACAAGAACCTAAGAAGTGAGCCATTCCTGAAGTGCTCTTCCTGTCAACACTAAAACCAGCATAGTCAGCATCAATGTATCCTAAAAGATCAAAATTACTTCCCTTTGGATACCATAAGCACATGTCCTCTGTACCACTCAAGTACCTAAAAATTCTCTTAACAGCTTTTAGATGAGACTCTTTTGGGTTGCTTTGAAATCTAGCACACAACCCAACTGAGAACACTGTGTCTGGTCTACTAGCTGTTAAGTAGAGAAGTGAGCCAATCATACCTCTGTATAGCTTATCCTCAACATCCTTTCATGTCTCATCTAGGCTCAGTTTAGAAGAGGTATGAATAGGTGTGTCATAGGACTTGCTATCTTGCAGACCATATCTCTTGAGCAGCTCCTTGAGATACTTTTGTTGGTGGATCATGATTCCATCATCCACTTGCTTGATTTGGAGCCCTAGGAAAAAGCCAAGCTCTCCCATCATACTCATCTCAAATTCACTCTTCATTAGGTCTGCAAACTCATTACACAAAACAGAATTAGTAGCCCCAAACAAAATATCATCAACATATACCTGGACCACTAACAGATCTGTTCCCCTTTTCTTTAAGAATAGAGTTTTGTCCACTGAACCTCTCTCATAATGATTTTCAATAAGAAAACTAGAGAGTCTCTCATACCAAGCACGAGGGCTTGTTTGAGGCCATAAAGAGCTTTGTCTAACTTGTAGACATGATCTGGACAAACTTTATCCTCATAGTCAGGGGGCTGTTCCACATACACATCTTCTTTCAAATAGCCATTTAGAAAAGCAGTTTTAACATCCATTTGAAAGAGTTTAAAGTTCATATGGGCAGCAAAGGCAATTAAGATTCTTATTGCCTCAAGCCTGGCTACCGGAGCAAAGGTTTCATCATAATCTATTCCCTCTTGTTGGTTAAACCCTTGTACCACTAGCTTGGCCTTGTTTCTGACTATAGTACCTGAGTCATCCATTTTGTTTCTGAAGACCCATTTGGTTCTAATAATTGACATCTTATTGGTTCTTGATTCAAGATGCCAAACCTGATTTCTTTCAAACTGGTTCAACTCATCTTGCATGGCCAAGATCCAATTAGAATCAGTTAGTGCAACCTTATAGTCAGTTGGTTCTATGTGAGATAAGAAAGAGAAGTAAGCACAAAAGTTCTTCCAAAAAAAATTTCTAGTTTGGACTCCCTTTGATAAATCACTAATGATTTGATTAGAAGGATGAGAGCTTCTTTGCTTTAACATACTCTTTCTTACAGTATTTGAGTCACCTAAGTTAGAATCAATGTCTGTATTGGTTCCCCCTATTTCATTTTCATTTTGAGAGAGTGGACCAGTTTCTTCAGTGTTCTCTCCCACTTCATCTTCAATTGGATGGGCAGGAGAGTCACTGAGTTCAACAACCTGTTTAGCATTTGCCTCTGCTGTACCAAACCCATTGTTGTTTTCAGGAGGAGTTGGGGGGTCTGGCTCTGCAGTGTTCTCTGGTTCAGCTCCAGTGAAATTTGTCATCCCAATATCAAAACCTTCATCATCTTCTAACTGCAAAGGCTTGTTGAACATGTAAGTTTCATCAAATAACACATGGATATTCTCTTCAACACACAAGGTTCTTTTGTTGAAAACTTTATATGCCTTGCTATGAGGAGAATATCCAATAAAAACAGCTTCATCACTCCTGGGGTCGAACTTATCCAAACTGGTCTTACCATTGTTGTGTACAAAACACTTACAACCAAATATCCTTAAATGTTCAATGTTTGGTTTTCGACCCCTTAGAAGTTCATAAGGTGTTTTTCTTAGTATTGGTCTTAGCATAACTCTATTGAGTATGTAGCATGATGTACTCACAGCATCAACCCAAAATTTCTTGGACAAACCACTCTCTAGAAGAATGGTTCTAGCCATTTCTTCTAGAGTGCGATTCTTTCTTTCAACTACTCCATTTTGTTGTGGAGTTCTGGGGGCTAAAAAGTTGTGAGAAACACCATGCTCCATATAATAAGTTATGAAGCTAGCATTATCAAACTCTGATCCATGATCAGATCTGATAGATGCTAACTAATGATTGATCTTGTTCTGGACCTGTTTCACTAAAATTTCAAATTCATCAAAAGTTTCATCTTTGTATTTCAAGAATATGGTCCAAGTGAAACGAGAGTAATCATCAACTAAGACAAATACATAACTAAAGCCATTTCTACTTTGTACACGCATAGGTCCACATAAATCCATGTGTACAAGTTCAAATGGTCTAGAGGAACTAACCACTTTATTTGGTTTAAAATATGATCTCACATGTTTGCACTTTGCACACTCTTGACAGAGCTGGTCTGCCACATATTTGATGTTAGCTAAACCTATCACCAAATCTTGTGTTCTCAACTTGTTGAGCAAAGTGAAACTAACATGTCCTAATCTTTTATGCCAAAGCCATTGGTCATCCTATACAACACTAAGGCACAGGGCACTGTTCTGTGGAATTTGACTTAAGTATGTAATATACACATTGTTATGCCTTGTTCCTTCACAGACTAGTTCCCCTATCTTAGGGTTCACTATGTGACAAGTGTTTGATTCAAAATTCACTTTATTTCCCTTGTCACATAGTTGAGATATGCTCAAAAGGTTATGTTTCAAACCTTCTACATAGTAAACATTGTCAATTTCTTGGGAGAGTGACTTACCAACCTTACCTACTCCTTTGATAAGTCCTTTTCTTTTGTCACCAAATGTCACGTGCCCTCCCTCGAATGCAGTGAGTGAAAG
Organism: Salicornia ramosissima; assembly: GCA_951394345.1. Taxonomy (NCBI): domain Eukaryota; kingdom Viridiplantae; phylum Streptophyta; class Magnoliopsida; order Caryophyllales; family Amaranthaceae; genus Salicornia; species Salicornia ramosissima. The sequence goes on from OX596237.1 coordinate 32,855,946, forward strand.
GAATTGTTCTTTATCCCAGGACATGTGTCTTGAGCAACCACTGTCCAAATACCAATATGGCTTTCCTTTCACTCGTACCTGCACAAGCAAACTAAAGGTTAGTTTTAGGAACCCAGACCAGCTGTGGTTCCTTGTTCTTTGAAACATTCTCAATCTTTACCTTCCTAACCCACACTTGTTGGGTGTAGGTTTTGTTCTTCTTGTCATGCTTCCTTTTGGTGAAACATTTGTTAGTAACATGACCACTCTTACCATAGTAGGTACAAACATGCATATCCTTGGCAAATATATACTTGACTTTCTTGAATTCATCCAACCATGTGTTGTCCTTGCCTAGAACAGTTGTAGAGCTAGATCCAGAATACCCTAAACTAAACCTTTGAGAATTTCTAGGTTGGGATGTGAGGATGTTTAGGGTTTTCTGAGCATCTAACATTTTGTTCAATTGGTTCATACACTCTGTTAGCTCATTCTCCTTGTTCTCAAGCCTCTTAAGTTGAACTTCATTTTGTTTCTCAAAAGATTTTAAATCAAGTCTAGTCTTTTGAAGTTCATCCTGTAGTCTTGAAACCAGGGAGGGATCTGGTTCGTCACTGGTCTTCTTGATGTTTTCTTGTTTTAGCAGGATGAGTTCAGCCTCAAGATCACATATCTTAGCTATGCACTCATCATGTAAAACATCCAAAACCTCATCAAAGGCAGTGGGAGAACCAGTCTCTTCAGAAACCTTAAGATCACCATGTTCCTTGCGTAAATCTTCAAGTTTTTCAATTAAGTGGTCATATGCAAGTATAACATCAGATTTACTCAAGGTACATGTGTCTTTTAGCAGTTCAAAGTTTGAATTATATGTAATGAATTTCTTAAGCTCATTAAACCCCTTTTCAATTTTTTCAAAAAGTTCATCCTCTTTAGGGACTGGTTTGGAGTTTAATGTCTCAAGCTCCATTCTTTGCTGATCTGCTGTTATTTCAAGTTTAGAAATTTTTTCTTTAAGTTCTTCACAAATAAGCTCAAGTTCAGCAGATCTAGCACCACATATTTCATAATCTCAAACTGTTTCTTTTAGTTTCTTTTTGTTGTTCTGGTAGGCAGACCCAACACTAATGCATTGATGAATGGTGAACTCAAGATAATCAAGTAATTCATTTCTATCTAGATTATGCATATTTGCCTTAATATCATTAAAATATACCTGGTTGTCATCTGAAGTGCTTCCACCAGCGATGAGACAGAGAACCTCTTTTTCTTCCGAACAGACCTCAGACTGGCCTGTGCATGTGAAAGCAGTAAGACAGAGATTTGCTTCTTCTTCATCTTCCTCATTCTCTGATTCTGAGTCTCCCCAAACTGCAGCCAACATAGCTCTTTTGAAAACCTTCTTCTCAGCCTGGACTCCAGGATTTCCCTTGGGATTTTTCCATGTTGGACACTCCTTGATTTTATGCCCTACTTCACCACATTTAAAGCAGCCAGCGTTGGAACTGGTATTCCTGAACTGTCCAGAACTGTTTCTTCCTTTTGCAAACTTACCCTTGGACTTTGTCCTAAGGTATTTTTCAAGCCTTCTGGCCATAAGAATGATATCATCTTCATCTTCCTCAGATTCCTCTGCTTTGAGAACCATCTCCTTGTTTTTTGAACTAGATTCTGCCTTTGAATTTACCAACATCTCATGAGTCATCAAAGAATAAATAAGTTGTTCTAGAGAAAGTGTGGTCAAATCATTTGCTTCTTGTATGGCTGTAACCTTGGGCATCCACTTCCCTAACAGGCTTCTCAACATTTTCCTCACCAACTCTTCACTTGAGAAGGTCTTGCCTAATGACTTAAGTGCATTTACAATGGCCGTGAACCTTGTAAACATGTCCTTTATGTTTTCTTCCCTAGTCATCTCAAAAACCTCATACTTTGACATGAGCATGTCAATTTTTGACCTTCTCACTTCAGAGTTGCCTTCATATGCAAGCTCTAGTGTATCCCATATTTCCTTTGTAGAAGAACAAGCTAGAATTCGATTTACCTCACATTCTGCAATTCCTTGTTGAACAAGTGACATTGCCTTTGCATTCTTCTCTAGCTTCTTATAATCTTCACTTGTGTACTCTTCTTTTGACTTTGGAACTATGAGCCCTTCCTGATTCTTCTTGTGGATGACGTGGGTCCATTTTTAACAATCATCTAACATTCATAATCTATCCCAATGATAAGATTTTTCATGCAATTCTTCCACCAAGAGTAGTAAGAACCTGGCGAATCTGGAACTGTTTGATTCTTGAGTAGACATCTTCTTGCTCCTCTAGGTGGTTAACCTTTTGAGAAGTTAGGCTCTAATACCAATTGTAAGTTCAATGTATACTCAAGAAGGGGGGTTGGATTGAGTATGTGTGTTTTTTCAATCGTTTTCAAAGTTTGTTTATCTTTTTGTGAGAACAACGATAGAATAGTAAATAAAGAGTAGGGAGACAAGGATTTAATGAGGTTTGGCTTCTAAACAAGCCTACGTCCTCCACTCTCTCACCAATATTATTAATCAACTCTGAATAATAACAAGGTTACATACTCAATTAAATGCTCCAACTCTGTAACACTTAATTCCCCCACTGTTAACTCTAACAGTTCACAGAACACTCCCCAACCACTTCCCTCTAAGTGGTTCAAATATTACAAGCTTAAATCCGTAAGTTTTTCTCTTAAAGATGGATATGGAGATAGTTTTGCTCTAAGGATAGACTCTCAGAAAATATGACTTGGTTTTCTTTGGAGAGCAAAACTCATGCTAGGATATTTCAAAAGATTGTATTTATAGGCAAAGAAAAAACCGTGCCCTAGAAGTGTGCTTGGAGACTTGCCTAAATTGTGCAAACAACTTCAGCTTACATAAGTGAAGTGTTCTTGTTTCAGACTTTGTCTCTTTCCACTATGGGAAGTGGGACGTACACTAAAGTCCAAACAAAGTACATTGCATTTAATGAGCTGATTTGGTGAATCAATTTAGCAGATTGCCAAAACATAAGTGATCAAAATTTTTCAAATAATTTTTCAAAAGTCTACATCTGGCAAAGAGAGTTGTTCCAAGCTTGTTCTTTGTCTGTTCTTAGCTTGTTCTTGGCTTGTTTTCTTTACTGGATATAAACTTAAAATATTTTTGCTCTTTACTTAGAAACAAAAAGTATATTTTCCTAAGTCTATTTTACAAGAAGATCCTAGAAGTACAAAAATTAAAAGACTTCAAGCTCTTGACTTCTGATTCTTCAAGTATCTCAAGGTCTTCAGATTTGCCTTGAAGAGTTCTCACTTGAATTAACCTGTTCAATTACAAACCTGCATAACAATTGAGTATAGAGAACTGGTTTGTCATCCATCAAATCAAACATGGTTCAACAATGAAGTTGGACATGAGGAATGCTTATGATACTTTGGATTGGGAGTTTCTTAAGGAGCTGATGGAGGATCTGGGTTTCCATGTTATTTCATAAAGCTTATTCTAGCTTGTATCTCAACACCTAAATTCTCTCTTTTGATTAATGGAGGGGCTGTGGTTTCTTTAGTTCTAAGAGGGGTTGGAGGCAGCAGGACCCTATATCTCCCTCCCTTTTTGTTCATGGTATGGATTACCTTTCCAGAATAATGGCCATGGTTGGGGAGCAACAAAAGTTCCAGTTCCATCCTAGATGCAAGTCACTAAAGCTAAATCACATAGTTTTTGCTGATGATCTACTTTTGTTTTGCAAGGGTGATATGCATTCAATTAATAGCATGCTCCAAGGCTTTAAGCTCTTCACTAAAACCTCTGGTTTGGAAATAAACAAAAGTAAGTCCACATTGATCCAATGTGGGATAGCTGATTAGGATGTGTCAGATTATTGATGCTACTGGTTTTCAGGCTGAGTGATAGTCTGTATTTAGTTAGTATTTTTCTTAGCTTTTATTTATTTATTTTCTATTTTTTATTTAGTTTTGTTAGCATTTTTAGGCTTTAAGTTTAGTTTTGTTTCGGCAGTCCCTTTTCCCTTTTTCTATGTGATTGCCTCTATTTTGCTTTGTTTCTGCGTTTTCTTCCCCTTTTGCAGGTCCCGAGTCTATTTCGGAACCAGAGGAGGCAAGCCGGGAACCTCGAGGAAGCCACATAGTCATTTGCCAATGTTGCAGCCAAGAAGGCCTGAGCGGGCACTGGGAATTCCTCAGCGTCCGCTGAGATGGTTTTTTATGTTTCAAGCTTTTTGCAAGGAAAAAAGGCAGAAGGTCTTCTATGCCATGGCAACGGCGGCTGATGGATTCCGAGCGGCCGCTGATTTTGCAGCTTCCAGTGTGACGACCTGACTCGCTTAAACCGGCGCGTAAGTAACCGACGAGTCGAATTGTTAGTTCTAATCAAACAAACATACGAAAATTAAAACAAAACCTCAAATTATTATATACTAAATCCAAAAGTACAACACCCACAAGATTGTACGAAAACTAAACCCAAATATCAATACTACTAAAAATAGTATTAACTCCAAAATAATGTCAGAGTCAGAGATACGAACTACAACTACGATAGTCCAAACTAGAATCATAAAACATCCTAAAAAAGTACAAATAACTTCGGCACTCGCCCAACCCAAAGCTAAGCAAGAACCTCATCATCAGAATTACCTGAAAATAAACAACAGTCCACCTCAGTGGCGAGTAACATAACTGTCCCACCCTAACGGGGATACACATGATCATAGCATAAATCAAACAATGAAATCAAACACTCAATCATACCATCATGTGACATAAATAACATAACCATAACAATAATGACACTATACCAATGAACAACAATACTAACTCGACCAACTTCAAATATTATGTTAACATTACTTAATCATTGGCGCAATCATTTACATATTAGACCGGACTATGCACGTACGAACGCATCTTACGTGAACGAACTTTCTACTATGCAAGGATTAAGAATCTTACTCCAAACCCCATGAAACCCATCTTATGGGAAATCCATATAAAGATACGACATAGTAGGATATCCAACTATCCCAATACCGCGGATAAAATAGGGGCAACGTCTTAACCCAATTCTTAGAATCTTACTCTAAGATTAAGCCTCTAATAGTAAAATCAAGCTAATCTTTAATCTTTTATTTACATTCTTAGTTAATCTTAAGTTGCATTTTACGCCTTGACTCAAGACTAACATGTAAATCATCATCCTTGAAACCTCATAAATCATTCTTTATACTTTCTTTATCTTTTCTTTGACTTCTTTAAACCTTTTTTTAAACTTCTTTAAAACTTTCTTTATACTTAACTTAAATTCTTTAATCAAGACTCGACCAAGAAGTCATAAAGAACTACCACGACTCATAAAGAACTCAATCAAGATTCATAAAGAACTTAACAAGATTCAAGAAATCATCCTCATATTTACCCTCAAAATCACGCATAATACAAGTTTCAACAACAACTTCATCAACTTATATGTAATCAAAATTTCATGAAACTTGAACATGATCATCAACAACATGAAATTATCATAAGTAATCATAATGTACATAGAATCATGGCAAGATCATCATAAAACAACCACCCAAAATCAGCCCAAGTTAACGCATAACAAAGGTCATATTCATCAACTTCGATCTAATCTAACCATTTAATCTATCCTATGAATCATAGTATACCAACTAGGATTTGGATAGTATGTTACCTTATTGAAGATTAAACACAAAAACATACAAAAACTCGCAGCGTGGAAGACCAAAACACATGGCCCAGAACACGGCAGCAACACGGCACCACCGTGGACACGCACACACGACTGCCACTTGAGCACGGCCTTCACGCACGGCCACCACACGAGGCACCACCCTTGAACACGCCCTACCACACGAACCCACACACGAACAACCCACGTGAACTAAGCCAAATACCAAACCCGAACTAGTGATCTTGAATGAAATAATTGGGGTTTAGTTTGTGTTTTAATACTTAAAGATCAATGGAAGTTCAATCTTTAAGTTTGGGTTTTGAAATGATGATGAACAATTGATGGGTTGATGATGCCCAAAAATGGCGTGAGGCAAAGAGGGCAAATGGAGAGAATTTGGTCTTTAAATTGATAGGCAAGAGTGTCTAAATGGCAAATTGAATCATAAGCCTTACCATCACCTTTTATTTATAGAAGTGATTAAGGTGTGAACATGAAGCAAGTGGCACAATTAGGCCACTAATAATAGGGGGCCGGTTTTACAAGGCTCAAAATGGGCTTGATGATTTTTTGGGCCATTTTGCACTAATTCATGACTAATCATGATTATATTCGCACTTGGCCCGAAACTAAATTAATTAATTAGAAAATTAAATAATAAAATTCTAATTAATTAAATAATAATAAAATAAATAATAAACAATAAATCATCGAAGAAAACAAATCAAATCAAGAAAATAATCAATAAATAATAGTCCAAATAAATTCGGACTATACTTAAAATCACATAAATACAAATAAATCGACGACAGAAATACCGATAAATCTGGGTCGTTACAACCTCCCCTCCTTAAAGAAAATTCATCCCGAAATTTAAAGCAAAGGAGATTGTTCACCCTCAAACAGCTTCGGTTACTTCTGCCTCATGGACGCCTCTGTCTCCCAAGTCGCCTCTTCATGGTGCTGATTTCTCCACAACACCTTGACTAGCTGGACTTGCTTACGCCGGAGGCTCCTCACTTTGCGATCCAAGATCTGAATTGGTCGCTCCTCGAAAGTCAGGTTCGGCTCAAACGTGGCCGACTCCACTGGGATGATGTGGGTAGGATCATGTACATATTTCCTTAGCTGGGAAACATGGAACACATCGTGAACATTAGACAAACTAGGTGGTAATGCCAACCGATATGCCACCTCCCAACTCGTTCTAGTATCTAGTAAGGTCCCACGAATTTCGGTCGGAGTTTCCCCTTTTGACCAAAGCGTGCCACTACTTTAAATGGTGAAACCTTAAGCAAGACCTTGTCACCTACCTCGAAAGCCAGTGATCTACGTCGATTATCGGCGTAGGATTTCTGACGACTCTATGCAGCCTGCATCTGAGATCGTATGACTCGAACCTTCTCTACGGTGTCTCGCACCATGTCCGGTCCTAAAGCCACGGTGTCGCTAATATCATTCCAACAGATCGGACTCCGACACTTCTTGCCGTACAGGGCCTCGTATGGAGCCATCTCGATGTTGGAGTGATAGCTATTATTATAGGAGAATTCTACCAAACAGAGGATACGTACCCAAGACTGATGGTACTCCAGAGTACATGGTCGGAACATATCCTCTTGAGTCTGGATGGTCCTCTTAGTCTGGCCATCCGTTGCCGCATGAAATGCGGTGCTCAACTTCAGTTTCGTCCCGAAGGCTTCTTGAACTGATTTCCAGAATCGAGATAAGAACCTCGGATCCCGATCCGAAACGATCTCCCTCGGAACTCCGTGAAGTTGGATAATATCCTGGGTATAAGCCTCTTCCAGGCGCTCCATAGACCAGGTCATCTTCATCGGTATGAATCTAGCGACCTTGGTCAACCTATCCACTATTACCCAAATGGCATTCATACCATTACAAGTAGGTAGGTTAACCAAGAAGTCCATAGGTACCGACTCAAATTTCCAAGTCGGAATCGTTAGTGGCTGCAAAAGACCTCCAGGTCTCTGATGCTCGATCTTAACCTTCTGACAGACTAAACATGGAGCTACAAACTCTGCTACATCCCTGTTCATCTTAGGCCACCAGAATTGGCCCTTAAGGTACTGCAACAACTTTTTACCTCCAGGATGAACAGAGTAGGGCGAGTTATGTGCCTCAGACATGATTCTGTTCCTAAGATCAGAACTGTCCGGTACACACCACCTCCCTCAAAATCGCAGACTACCATCGGAAGAGATCTCGAAACCAACGGCCTTTCCTTAGCGTAAAGCCTCTCGAATCCTAGCCAACTGTGGATCATTCTGCTGACCCTCGCGCAACTCCCGAAATAATTCAGGTTCAGCACTCATCGACGTTAGATGAAATCTGACGGAACTACGGCTTCTACTGATGCTCAATCGATTCTTGCGACTTAGTGCGTCAGCGACTAAGTTCGCCTTGCCCTCACAATAATTAAGCGTCAGGTTGTAGTCCTTAATAAGTTCAAGCCATCGCCTCTACCTCATATTGAGGTTTTTCTGAGTAAAGATGTACTTGAGACTCTTATGATCCGTGAATACCTTACACGACCAACCATAGAGATAGTGCCTCCAAATCTTAAGCGCGAATACTACAACTGCTAGCTCCAAGTGATGCGTGGGGTAGTTACGCTCGCGCACCTTCAGCTGCCTCGATGCGTAAGCGATGACCTTCCCACCTTGAATTAGCACACAACCTAGGGCACTCTTAGACGCATCACTATAGACCTCGAAATCCTCTTCATCGTTCGGAAGGGTAAGAATAGTAGCAGAGACTAATATCTGTTTCAACTGCTGGAATGCTTGCTCGCAAGCCTTCGTCAAAACGAATCGGATCTCCTTCTGTAGGAGGCTAGCCATCGGCCTAGCAATCTTGGAGAAGTCCTTGACCAATTTTCCATAGTATCCGGCCAAACCCAGAAAACTACAAACCTCGCCACATTTCTAGGGCTACTCCATTCAACTACAGCCTTAACTTTTTCCAGGTCTACCTTAATGCCTTCTTTACTAATTACGTGACCCAGAAATGCTACTTCGCGAAGACAGAACTCACATTTGAAGAGTTTCGCGAACCACTTATTCCTCCGTAATATCTCTAGTACCATCCGGAGATGCTCCGCATGCTCAGACTCATCTCTCGAATAGACTAAGATATCGTCTATAAATACTACGACGCACTTATCTAGTAAGTGATGGAAAGTCCGGTTCATCTGATCCATGAACACAGCTAGTGCGTTAGTGAGGCCAAAGGGCATCACCTCAAACTCGTAGTGGCCGTATCTCGTACGAAAAGCGGTCTTCGGAATGTGTTCTTTCTTGACTGGAATCTGATGATATCCAGATCGAAGATCTATCTTCGAAAACACTCCCGCTCCTCGTAACTGATCGAACAGGTCCTCAATCCTAGGCAACGGGTACTTGTTCTTGATAGTTACCCGATTCAACTCTCAGTAGTTTATGCACAGCCGCATACTACCGTCTTTCTTCTTCACAAAGAGCACGGGTACTTCCCATGGAGAAACGCTGGGCCTAATGAAGCCCTTATCGATCAAATCTTAAAGTTGCGTCTTTAATTCTTGCAACTCCGATGGTGCCATCCGGTAAGGTGCCTTCGAAATCGGCGTTGTCCCGGGTGCTAAGTCGATATGAAACTCGACATCGCGCTCGGGTGGAACTCCTGGTAGCTCATCAGGAAATACGTCTCTGAAATCCCTCACTACAGGTATATCGTCCAATAGACGTTCCTCAGTCAAGTCCCTTACCTGACATAAGAACACCATGTCGCTCTTCTGGCGAAGTTTCCTCATCTGCAGGGCTGAGATTACCTTAACTCCTTTCTTGAGGACGAACCCAGAGTAGGTAACTCGGTTGCCCTGCGATCCTCGGAATGTCACTTACTGATCTCGGCAACGAATGATCGCTCGATACTTCGATAGTCAGTCCATACCAAGAATAACATCGAACTCCATCAGCAGGAACTCCTTCAGGTCGGTCGTCGCTTGCTCTCCAGCTATCACGATAGGCACTCCTTGGAAGTCGCGCTGACAAATAAAATCCTCTCCAGATGGGAGAGTTATAACTGAACTAACAGGAAAGCTGCCAAGAAGATTGAACCTTGAGGCAAAACTACTAGCCACAAAAGAGACAGTAGCACCAGAATCAAATAAAACAAGTGCTAACACACCAGAAACAAGAAATCTACCTGATACAATGTCGGCCTGAACCTCTGCCTCTGCCTCAGTCATACAGTAGACTCGGTTCTTCACCGGAGTCTTAGTCGGTGCCGGAAGCTGCTTGATCTCGGTGCCTGGCTTCTTCTCGGGGCAAACTGACACCTTATGGCCTTCCTTTCCACAGATGAAACACGAAATGGGCGTCCCGTCGCAACGCTTCCCTAGATGGAAGTCCTTACCACAGCCTCTGCATCTCGAACGATCGGAAACCTTAAATGAACTAGCGGTCGGAGAGGTATTGCTAGGAGTACTAAATCGAGGCTTCTTAAAAGAAGACGACGTCACTGGGGCCTGGGTCCTCTTCCTGCTCGCATCCTCCTCGGTCGTTGATGCCTGAATCTCGAGTGCTACCTCGTAAGCCTGCTGGAATGTCTTCGCTCCACTGCTGATCACGTGAACGCGAATCCTCAGATCTAGCTTTTTGATGTAGCGCTTGACTCGTTCCTTCTCAAATGGAACTACAGACGTAGCGAACCTTGATAACTCTGTGAAGCTGTCGGTGTATGCCTGAACTGTCATCTTACCCTGGGTAAGAGTAAGGAACTCCTCCTACTTCTGCCACCGCAACTCATCGGGGTAGAATCTTTCCTGGACCTTATCGACGAACTAAATCCATGACATCGAATGTAAGGGCAAGCACGCGTCCTTAGCTACACTGCACCAGTTATCGGCCTCTCCACGTAGATAGTAGGTGGCGATCTGCACCTTCTCGTGCTTGGGGCAAAACGTAGCGTCGAAGAGCTTCCCCATCTCGCGGATCCAACTCTCCAACGTCGTAGGGTCGGCAACCCCATCGTAGGTAGGTGGTCGATGACGAGCGATACGATCGAACGTCGACTGCGATCCCGATGGCTGACGACTACGATGCGCAAGCGTAAGAATCGCCTCCTCGAGCGCTCGTAACCTCTGTCGACCCGAACTTGTCCGGCGAGGTGTGGACATGCTGAAATCATCGCAGCAACAGACAAACAAAAAGAGGCAATGTCAGTAAAAAATCCACACTCCAGTCAAGTATACACACAAAAGAAGGTAGGAAAAAGAGTCTTATCTCGGATTCTTCTACCTGACACTCTTCTCCCTTAACTTACTCTAATTTGGATATATCACTCGGGAATGGTAAAGCTCTCAACTCTCGGGTTTTACTCAAGTCCTAAAACTTCACTTAAAACCTATTCGGCGCGAAAGAAACCGATGAGTCGAATTGTCAGTTCTAATCAAACTAACATACGAAAATTAGAACAAAACCTCAAATTATTATATACTAAATCCAAAAGTACAACACCCACAAGATTGTACGAAAACTAAACCCAAATATCAATACTACTAAAAATAGTATTAACTCCAAAATAATGTCAGAGTCAGAAAATACGAACTACAACTACGATAGTCCAAACTAGAATCATAAAACATCCTAAATAAGTACAAATAACTTCGGCACTCGCCCAACCCAAAGCTAAGCAAGAACCTCATCATCAGAATTACCTGAAAATAAACAACAGTCCACCTCAGTGGCGAGTAACATAACTGTCCCACCCTAACGGGGATACACATGATCATAGCATAAATCAAACAATGAAATCAAACACTCAATCATACCATCATGTGACATAAATAACATAACCATAACAATAATGACACTATACCAATGAACAACAATACTAACTCGACCAACTTCAAATATTATGTTAACATTACTTAATCATTGGCGCAATTATTTACATATTAGACCGGACGATGCACGTACGAACGCATCTTACGCGAACGAACTTTCTACTATGCAAGGTTGAGAATCTTACTCCCAACCCCATGAAACCCATCTTATGGGAAATCCATATAAAGATACGACATAGTAGGATCTCCAACTATCCCAATACCGCGGACAAAATAGAGGCAACGTCTTAACCCAATTCTTAGAATCTTACTCTAAGATTAAGCGTCTAATAGTAAAATCAAGCTAATCTTTAATCTTTTATTTACATTCTTAGTTAATCTTAAGATGCATCTTACGCCTTGACTCAAGACTAACATGTAAATGATCATTCTTGAAACCTCATAAATCATTCTTTATACTTTCTTTATCTTTTCTTTGACTTCTTTAAACCTTTCTTTAAACTTCTTTAAAACTTTCTTTAAACTTAACTTAAATTCTTTAATCAAGACTCGACCAAGAACTCATAAAGAACTACCACGACTCATAAAGAACTCAATCAAGATTCATAAAGAACTAAATCAAGATTCATAAAGAACTTAACAAGATTCAAGAAATCATAAAGAAACCATCCTCATATTTACCATCAAAATCACGCATAATACAACAAGTTTCAACACCAATTTCATCAACTTATATGTAATCAAAATTTCATGAAACTTGAACATGATCATTAACAACATGAAATTATCATAAGTAATCATAATGTACATAGAATCATGGCAAGGTCATCATAAAACAACCACCCAAAATCAGCCCAAGTTCACGCATAACAAAGGTCATATTCATCAACTTCCGTCTAATCTAACCATTTAATCTACCCTATGAATCATAATATACCAACTAGGATTTGGATAGTATGTTACCTTATTGAAGATTAAACACAAAAACGTACAAAAACTCACTGCCCGGAAGACCAAAACACACGGCCCATAACACGGCAGCAACACGGCACCACCACGGACACGCACACACGACTGCCACTTGAGCACGGCCTTCACGCACGGCCACCACACGAGGCACCACCCTTGAACATGCCCCACCACACGAACCCACGCACGAACAACCCACACGAACTAAGCCAAATACCAAACCCAAACTAGTGATCTTGAATGAAATAATTGGGGTTTAGTTTGTGTTTTAATACTTAAAGATCAATGGAAGTTGAATCTTTAAGTTTGGGTTTTGAAATGATGATGAACAATTGATGGGTTGATGATGCCCAAAAATGGCGTGATGCAAAGAGGGCAAATGGAGAGAATTTGGTCTTTAAATTGATAGGCAAGAGTGTCTAAATGGCAAATGAATCATAAGCCTTACCATCACCTTCTATTTATAGAAGTGATTAAGGTGTGAACATGAAGCAAGTGGCACAATTAGGCCACTAATCATAGGGGGCCGGTTTTACAAGGCTCAAAATGGGCTTGATGATCTTTTGGGCCATTTGCACTAATTCATGACTAATCATGATTACATTCGCACTTGGCCCGAAACTAAATTAATTAATTAGAAAATTAAATAATAAAATTCTAATTAATTAAATAATAATAAAATAAATAATAAGCAATAAATCATCAAAGAAAACAAATCAAATCAAGCAAATAATCAATAAATAATAGTCCAAATAAATTCGGACTATACATAAAATCACATAAATACAAATAAATCGACTACAGAAATACCGATAAATCTGGGTCGTTACAACCAGGGTATTATGAGCATACATAGAAGAACAGCGGCCGCTGACCCCAACTCACCGCCCGCTACCATAAGTTTTCCAGCCTACAAGCCTAGTATTATAGGTGTCAGCGGGCGCTGTCATCGCCTCAGCGCCCGTTGAAATGCCTCTGCTCGTTTTTTTTAGCTTATTTGTTTTAATTTTTGGGAGAGGTATATATACCTTTATACTCCCTTTTTGTAAGAATATCACATTTATTACATTTTCCAGAATAGTTAACCTAGTTTATGTTAGTTTTTCTCCCTTCTCTCTCCTAAATTTCCATAGATTTTCATCTTCAAGGTTTAGATTAATTGTAGATGTAATACCCCACATTTTCACTTCTTTTAAAGGTAACGCTTTTTGCGGTTTAAATAATAAAAACGTTATTTATTCATTTTCGATAACTAAATTTTGAAATAAAATATTTGAAATGAGTTTTGGGCGCCAAGTTATTTTTTTTTTTTTGGAGAAAGGATTCTACTTTACATTATTAATCTATTTTCGTTTTCAATAATAAAATTATATATTTTTGAAATATGTTAATTTATTCGATAAATTTCTACCTATCGATTTATTTTCACTAATTAGTTTCCAAATATATATAAGTATGTAGTTTGAAAGCCTTTGGAATGTAATACCCTTAAATTTACGTTCTTTATTTACATGAATATATTCTTGTGTATTTTAATTATTTAATTGTTTACTTTTATATGTTTTCTTTATTTAATTTTAATATTTAAAATAATCATATATATATGTATCTAAAATGAAATTTTTGTTATGACTTTCATGATTTGAAATAAGTATAATTATTATTTTTCAATAATATATACGTATATAAATTTATTTTCTATTTCGACCATAATCATTTATTTTGTTGTCGATTATGAAATTAGCGGCTTTTGTGCACGATGTATAAGAGCGTTTGGACTGAAAAAAATGTGTAGCTTGTACAACACCTTGGCCAGCCAAAGCAAAAGAAGGAATGTAGTGATTTTCCCTTGGTCAAACTCTTGATATGCCTAATGCTTGGTTGACCCCAACTTAATCACCATCATTATGTTGTAACTTCTCCATTTATGGCCAATCATGAGCATGATTAAGTTCACCCAAACTCCCCTCTTCGTCTCCCTCCAACCGGCAGTATTTAGACAGCATAGGGGCTGATTTGTTCTTATCATTTCATCCTCTCACAACCTCACAAAATACACTCAAGGTTATAATGGAGTTTATGATAAGGTTTAACTCTTGGCTTGCTTTGTAACCCCCTTTTTAATGCATCATCATGAACCCCATTAATCACCCAAAACTTTCCTATCACTTCCTCTTCCTAATAACCGGCTACTTAAGGGGTTAGGGGCTGTTTCATTTCAATATATACTACTCTATAATCCACTCTAAATTACTCTCAAGTTTTTGCTAAGTTTTGGGTATATTTTTGGTGCTTTTGGAGGCTAGTGGGACGACGACTTTTGTGCATTTTTCTCTTCCAAGTATCAAAGTAACTAACTTTAATCTTCAACCTAGCAATCATATAGTTTAGGATTATATTTTAGGGTTAAAATCATGTTATAACTGATTAAAACAAACTAGGATGAATTTTGTTAATTTATGCCTTGTTTCTGAATTGTAGCATGATTTTATATAAAATAGTTATTCTGATTTTTCGTAGCCTATAATGTATTTCCAGAATTTATTCTTGTTTATGTTTATGTGAAATTTCATGGTTTATTATTTTTGGTATTCTATGCATGGTTTTATTTATTTTGATAATTGTTGTGAGAGATTTGTACAACTTATTTCCTGAAATTTTTGTGTGATATGTGTAATTATATAATCTAAATTTTTATATGTTTTTAGGCTAAAATAAAGGTTTATGATTTATGCTGGTAATTTATTCAATAAGTGGTTGTAAAAATTGTTTTATGAATTATTTGGCGAATTTCGCTTTAGTCCAATTTCTAGGTGAAATGCTGCCCAAATTTTTAGTGATATCATGTTATATTTCTAGATTTAATATATTCTAGTTTTATGGGTTAATATCGTGATTTTTAAGGTTATTCATGCTTAGTTGTTGAATTGATGAATTTAGGAATTATTGAAGTACTTTAGTAACTTGTAAAAATTTTTGTATAACTATTTTCCTAGAGTGGTGCTGCTGGCTGTATGGTATGTGGTGGTGTATGAAATGTTTTTAATCTTGTTTTAGGCTTAAATTATGCTTGGTTATGACGTTGTTGAGTTATAGAATTAATTGTGTAAATTTAATTATTTTTGAGCTTCATTTGGTGGTTGTTTTGTTGATGTATTAATCTGGACAACAAAATTGTATGTTCCAAAATGACATTTTATTGATGAATTTTGACCCTTAATCATGTTTTAGATGGTTACTAATTAATAGGAATTATTTGGGTACAAGTTTGGGTTAAATTGGTATTTTTATGATGCGTTTGTCTAAATAATTTGTTGCTTATTTTGAGTATGGAAATGATTAAAATATCGTTTTTGGAATTTAAATTTTGATTAAGTATTGGGCACATGTTAGTTGTGGGAGGATTATTGTAACAGCCCAGATTTTATAGGTATTTCTGTTGAGTATTTATGCATGATTATGTGATTTTATGTATGGTTCAAATTTATTTTTGAACTATTTATTTTATTTTATGTGAATAATTTTGATTAAATTCAAATTATTTTATTTTAATCGATTATTAATTATTTTATTATTATTAAATTAATTAGAATTTTATTATTTAATTTTCTAATTAATTATTTAATATCTTTGGGCTAAATCGATTTAAGCATGATTAGTCATACCATTTTTGTAAATTAGCCCAATTGATCACGAGAGCCCAAATATGCCCATCTTGGCCTCAAGAGAACCGGCCCCCTTTAGTAATTAGTGGCCTAATTGCCACTTGCCATGCATTCACACCTTAAAAGTCTTCTATAAATAGGGTAGTTAGTAAGGCTTGAGGGTTCAATTTGCTAAATTGCCATCTCTTGCCATCAAAAGATCAAGCACAAAACACTCTCAATTTCCATCATTGCCACACGCCTATTTTGGCTCAAAATTCCCATAAATTGTTCATCAATTTCTTAAACCCAAAACATAAAGATTCATATTCCATTGATCTTTAAGTAATTAAACCTCCATTAATCTTTATCTTTTGTGATCAAGATCATTAGTGTAGGTTGGGTTCCGGGTTGTGACGTGTCTGGGTTTGGTTCGTGAAGTGGCCGTGTGGTTCGTGGTGGTGCACGTGCATGAGTGGTGGTTCGTGTGGTGAACCGTGCAGCAGGGCCGTGTGAAGAGGTGGTTCGTGGTCTAGTCGTGGTGGTGCTCGTGCAAGCCGTGGTGGTGTTCGTGCAAAGCTGTGCCCAAGACCGTGCCGTGTCCGTGTTGGCCGTGTAGTTGGGCCGTGTATTTTCACTTCCGGGCAGCATGTTTTTGAGTATTAATTTGTGTTAATCTTCAATAAGGTAACATACTTTCTCAACTTGATTGGTATACTATGATCCATAGTATAGATTAAATGAACAAGATTAGTTTATATGAAGTTTTGATCATGTTTTTGAATATGAATTATAAATCTGATTTTTGAAATGGTTTTACGATGATTTTAAAGTTAAAAATGATGATTCTATGATTGATTATGTTAGTATTAAGTTTATGTTAATTATGTTCAAGTTTGGTGAATTTTGGATACAAGAAAGTTGATGATTTCATGTGTTGAATTGATTGAGTTATGCGTGTAGTTTGAGTTCTTGATTGAAGATCTTGAGTCTTGGATGAGTTCTTGATGAGTCCTTTGAGTTCTTGATGAGTTCTTTAAGGTTCTTTATGAGTTCTTGATTAAGTCTTTAAAGTTAAAGAAAGTTAAAGAAAAGGTTAAAGAAAGTAATAAGATGTTGTAAGATGTTTGGTTTACATGTTATTTTCTTAGGTCAAGGCGTAAGATGCAACTTAAGAAGTAACTAAGAATGTAAACTTCGGATTAAAGAGTTAAAGATTGTAAAGATATGCTTGATTTCGTTACTAGACGCCTAATTCGTAGAGTAAGATTCTATGTTTTTGGGTTAAGACGTTGCCCCTATCCTAACCGCGGTATTGGGATGGTGATTACCACTATGTCGTCTTTGACATGGATTTCCAGTAAGATTGGTTTCATAGGGCTGGGAGTAGGATTCTCAATCCTGGCATAGTTGGAAAGTTCGTTCGCGTAAGATGCGTTCGTACGTGCGTAGTCCGGTCTAGTATGCGAATGATTGCGCCAAAGATAAGATTGGTTAAGTTAGTCGAGTCAAGCATGTATATTTGTATGATTCGCGTGTTTTGATTTGGATTGTTTGATTTATGCTATGTTCATGTGTATTCCCGTTAGGGTGACACAGTTATGTTACTCGCCACTAACGGTGGACTGTTGTTTACTTTTCAGGTAATTCTGATGATGAGATTCTTGCTTAGCTTTGGGTTGGGCGAGCGCCGATGTTGTTATATAGTTGTATTACTGTTATTTTATGATTTCGGATAGTTTTGAACTATAGTGGTGGTACTTGTATACTTTACTATGACTCTGGCATGTATTTGGAGTTACCTATGTTGGTAGTAGTAGTTTGACTTTTGGGATTAGTTGTGTACAAACTTGTGGGTATTTGTACTTTGGGGTTATAGTAATAATATTTTGAGATTTTGTTTTTAATTTTAAGCATTTTAGTTTGTTAGTTCTGACTATTCGACTTGTCGGTTTCTTCCGCGCCAGTTTAAGCGAGTCTGGTCGTCACAGTTGGTATCAGAGCCGAATAGGTTTTAAGTGAAGTTTTAGGATTTTGAGTTAAACCCGGGAGTTGAGAGCTTTACTATTCCCGAGTGATAAAACAAAATTTAAGATTAAGTAAAGGGAGAAGAGTTGGGTAGAAAGACTGGGATAAGATCTTTTCTATTTTCTTTTTCTCTCTTTATTTTTGTATGCTTGACTGTGGTGGGGATGTATGACTGACATTGGCTATTTTGGTATGTCTTTTTGTTGTGAGGCGTTGCAGCATGTCTACACCTCGCCGGTTGAGTACTGGACGACAGAGGTTGCGGGCACTCGAGGAGGCAATCCTTACGTTGGCGCACCATAGTCGTCATATGCCGAGTACGCAGTCGACGTTCGATCGTATCGCACGTCATCGACCTCCGACTTACGATGGGGTTGCCGACCCCACTATTTTGGAGAGCTGGATCCGCGAGATGGGGAAGCTCTTCGACGCGACGTTTTGCCCCGAGCACGAGAAGGTGCAGATCGCCGCTTATTATCTACGTGGAGAGGCCGATAACTAGTGGACGTTAGCTAAGGACGCGTGCGTCCCCGTTATATTCGATGTCGTGGATCGAGTTCGTCAATAAGATCCAGGAGCATTTCTACCCCGACGAGTTGCGGTGGCAGAAACAGGAGGAGTTTCTTACTCTTACACAAGGTAAGATGACCGTTCAGGCCTACACCGATATGTTTACGGAGTTATCGAGATTCGCTACGTCTGTGGTTCCGTCAGAGAAGGATCGGGTCAAGCGCTACATCAAAAAGCTAGATCCGAGGATTCGCATTCACGTGATCAGTAGTGGAGCGACGACATTTCAGCAGGCTTACGAGGTAGCACTCGAGATTCAGGCATCGACGGCGGAGGAGGATACAAGCAGGAAGAGAGCTCAGGTTCCGGCGACGACCGCTTCGTTTAAGAAGCCCCGATTTAGTGCTTCTAGCAGTACCTCTCCGACCACGAGTTCGCATAAGGGTTCCGATGGCTCGAAGTGCAGAGGATGCGGCCGAGACTTCCATCCAGGGAAGCGGTGTGACGGTTCGCCTATAGCATGTTATATTTGCAGGAAAGAAGGCCATCAGGCGTCAGTATACCCCGAGAGGAAGCCAGACACTGAGGTTAAGCAGCTTCCGGCACTGACGAAGACTCCGGTGAAGAACCGAGTCTACTAGATGACCGAGGCGGAGGCCGAGGTTCAGCCTGACGTCGTATCAGGTAGATTTCTTGTCTCTGGTGTGTTAGCTTTAGTATTGTTTGATTCTGGTGCTACTGTCTCTTTTGTGGCTAGTAGTTTTGCCTCGAGGTCTAATCTCCATGGCAGCTTTCCTGTTAGTTCAGTTATAACTCTCCCTTCCGGAGAGGATTTTATTTGTCAGCGCGAGTTCCTAGGAGTGCCTATCGAGATAGCTGGGGAGCAGGCGACAGCTGATCTAAAGGAGTTCCCGCTGATGGAGTTCGACGTGATACTTGGTATGGACTGGCTGTCGAGGTATCGAGCGATCATTCGTTGCCGAGATCAGTCAGTGACATTCCGAGGAATTCAGGGCAACCGAGTTACCTACTCTGGGTTCGTCCTTAAGAAATGAGTAAGGGTAATCTCTGCCTTGAAAATGAGAAAACATCGCCAGAAAGGCGATATGGTGTACCTATGTCAGGTAAGGGACTTGACTGAGGAGCGTCCGTTGGACGATATACCTGTAGCGAGGGATTTCAGAAACGTATTTCCTGATGAGCTATCGAGGGTTCCACCCGAGCGTGACGTCGAGTTTCATATCGACTTAGCACTCAGGACAGCGCCGATTTCGAAGGCCCCTTACCGGATGGCACCATCGGAGTTGCAAGAG
Organism: Salicornia ramosissima; assembly: GCA_951394345.1. Lineage (NCBI taxonomy): Eukaryota > Viridiplantae > Streptophyta > Magnoliopsida > Caryophyllales > Amaranthaceae > Salicornia > Salicornia ramosissima. Next base: position 32,875,956 of record OX596237.1, read on the forward strand.
TTAAAAACGCAACTCCAGGATTTGATCGATAAGGGCTTCATTAGGCCAAGTGTTTCTCTATGGGGAGCACCTGTGCTCTTCGTGAAGAAGAAAGATGGTAGTATGCGCCTGTGCATAGACTACCGAGAGTTGAATCGGGTAACTATCAAGAATAAGTACCCGTTGCCTAGGATTGAGGACCTATTCGATCAGTTGCGAGGAGCAGGAGTGTTTGCGAAGATAGATCTTCGATCTGGATATCATCAGATTCCAGTTGAGAAAGAAGACATTTCGAAAACTACTTTTCGTACTAGATACATCCACTACGAGTTCGAGGTGATGCCCTTTGGCCTCACTAATGCGACAGCCGTGTTCATGGACCAGATGAACCGGACATTTCACCACTTACTCGATAAGTGTGTCGTAGTATTTATAGACGATATCTTAGTCTATTCGAGAGATGAGTCTGAGCATGCGGAACATCTCCGGATGGTACTTGAGATATTACGTAGGCATAAGTGGTTCGCGAAACTCTCCAAGTGTGAGTTCTGGCTTCGCGAAGTAGCATTTCTGGGTCACGTGATTAGTAAGGACGGCATTAAGGTAGACCCGGCTAAGATTAAGGCTGTAGTTGATTGGAGTAGCCCGAGAAATGTGGCGGAAATTCGTAGTAATCTGGGATAGGCCGGATACTATCGACGATTCGTCCAGGATTTCTCCAAGATTGCTAGGCCGATGTCTAGTCTCATACAGAAGGAGGTCCGCTTCGTTTGGACGGAGGCTTGCGAGCAAGCATTCTAGCAATTGAAACAGAGATTAGTCTCTGCTCCTATACTTACCCTTCAGAACGATGAGGAGGACTTCGAGGTCTATAGTGATGCTTCGAAGAGTGGCCTAGGATGTGTGCTCATGCAAGGCGGGAAAGTCATCGCTTACGCATCGAGACAATTGAAGGTGCACGAGCGTAACTATCCTACACATGACTTGGAGTTAGCGGCTGTAGTATTCGCGCTCAAAATTTGGAGGCATTATCTATATTGGGGTTCGTGTAGAGTATTCACGGATCACAAGAGTCTCAAGTAAATCTTTACTCAGAAAGACCTCAATATGAGGCAGAGACAATGGCTTGAACTTATTAAGGACTACGACCTGACGCTTAACTATTGCGAGGGCAAGGCGAACTTAGTCGCTGATGCACTAATTTGTAAGCATCGCTTGAGCTTCAGTAGAAGCCGTAGTTCCATCAGACTTCGTCTGACATCTATGAGTGCTGAGCCTGATCTGATTCAGGAATTGCGCGAGGGTCAACAGAACGACCGACAATTAGCTAGGATACGAGAGGCTCTACGGCAAGGCAAAGCCGTAGGTTTCGAGATCCCTTCCGATGGTAGTCTGCGATTCCGAGGGAGGTGGTGTGTACCGGACTGTTCTGATCTTAGGAACAGAATTATGTCTGAGGCACATAACTCGCCCTACTCTGTTCATCCTGGGGGTAACAAGTTATACCAGGACCTCAAGGGCCAATTCTGGTGGCCTAAAATGAAGAGGGATGTAGCGGAGTTCGTAGCTTGATGTTTAGTCTGTCAGAAGGTTAAAATCGAGCATCAGAGACCAGGAGGTCTGTTGCAGCCACTACCTATTCCGACCTGGAAGTTCGAGTCGGTATCTATGGACTTCGTGGTTAGCCTACCTACCTGTAATGGTTTGAATGCCATTTGGGTAATAGTGGATAGGTTGACTAAGGTCGCTAGATTCATTCCGATGAAGATTGTAATGACCCAGATTTTATTGGTATTTTTGGCCAATAATTATATTTATTTATGTGTTAGTTCAAATTTATTTTGAACTATTTATTTTATTTTATGTGAATAATTTCGATTTAATTCGAAATATTTGTTTTTTTTTCAGTTTTTATTATTTATGTTATTTATTATTTAATTAATTAGAATTTTTATTATTTAATTTTCTAATTAATTATTTAATATTTTGGGCTAAAACGATTATTGCGTGATTAATCATGTAAATTGTGTAAATTAGTCCAATGGCTCACGAGAGCCCATTTTTAGGCCCATTTGTACCCCCTTGGCCGGTTTTAGCAAGCATGGCAAGGCTTGCCACTTGCTTTGTTTTCACACTAAACCAACTTCTATAAATAGGAGTGGTTAGTGATGCCTTAAGGTTTTGTTCATTTGCCATCCTAAAGCACTTGCCATCAAGTTTGATCACCAAAATTTTCCCTCCACTTCCTCCCTTGCCTCACGCCATTTTGGAGCAATTGAACCCATCAATTGTTCATCATTTTTCCTAGCCCAAAACTTAAAGATTCAAAGTTCATTGATCTTTAGGTGTTCAAACACAATCTAAACCTCAACAATTTCTTCCAAGATCACTAGTACGGGTTTGTTTTGGTGTTGCTCGTTGGGGTTCGTGCGTGAAAACCGTGAGGTCGTGTGGTTGCTTGTGTGGGTGTTCGTGTGTGAAGCCGTGCAAGTGGTGGTGCTCGTGTTCGTGGGCCGTGTGTGCGTGGTGCAGCAGCCGTGTCGTGGCCGTGACTAAGTGGTGCAGCCGTGCAGTAGCCGTGTGTGTGTACGCTGCTCGTGTGGTTCGAAGCCAAGCAGGCCGTGTGTGTGTGTCCGTGTGTGACGTGTTCCGGGCTGCATTCTTGTGTTGAATTTGTGTGTAATCTTCAATAAGGTAACATGCTTTTCTCAACCTTTTTGGTATACTATGTTTATAGTATAGATTAAATGCATGTATAGGTTATTCGGTGATGAATATTCATGATTTTATGTATGGTTTATATTCTGAATTTTTATGTGTTTATTTTGTTGATGGATTCGATGATTTTTTGATTGAATTTATGTTGTTTTATGATCATGATAATTATGTTAAAGTTTGATGAATTTTGGATAAGTTAAAGTTGAATTTTCGAATGATTGAGGATGATGATAGGCGTGTGATGTTTGGTGTTTGGATGAGTTCTTGATTGAAGTTCTTGAATCTTGATTGAATTCTTGATTGGAGATCTTGAATCTTGAATGAGTTCTTTATGAGTTCTTTATGAGTTCTTTATGAGTTCTTTGAGTTCTTTATGGGATCTTGATAAGTCTTGTTGAGTTCTTGGTCGAATCTTGAAAATTAAAGAAAGGGTTAAAGAATTAAAGAAAGTTAAAGAATGTGTCTAAGTTGTTTAAAGGATGGGTTTAAATGATTGATTATGGTTGGTTAGACTCAAGATCAAGGCTTAGAGGCAATCTTGAGAATAACTTCGATGTTTTAACTGATTATTTTCGAGAATCAAGGCATAAGAGGCAATTCTTGAATTTAATTTAGTTATGTTGGAATAAAAAGATGATTAAAGATTTAGTTAATAATTAGCTTGATTTCATTTCTAGACGCCTGATACTTTGAGTAAGATTCATTGTATTTGGGTTAAGACGTTGCCCCTATTCCATCCGCGGTATTGGGATAGTTGGAGTCATACTATGTGATCTTTTGTGAATTTCCAGTAAGATTGGTTTCACGGGACATGGATTTCCAGTAAGATTGGTTTCATGGGGTTTGGGAGTAAGATTCTCAAATCCGAGCATAGTAGAAAGTTCGAATGCGTAAGATGCGTTCGTACGAGCACATTCCGGTCTAGAATATGAATGATTGCGCCAAAGATAGTTGGTTAAGTCGGTTTGAGTAGAGTTCATGTTTGGGTTGATCTTGTACTCTGGATTATTGATTTGATGTCATTTATTTGATTTATGCTATGTGCATGTGTATTCCCATTAGGGTGAGTCAGATATGTTACTCGTCACTGATGGTGGACTGTTGTATGTTTTTCAGGTATTTCTGATGACGATACTCTTGCTTAGCTTTGGGTTGGGCGAGCGACGTTTACTGTTGTTTTTATTGTATTTTCTATTTCAATTGTTTTTAGATAGTTTTTTACTATTGTCTGGACTTCTGTACGTTGTGTTTGGACTCTGACGTGTGGTTGGAGTTATTCGTATTTTAGTATTTTTAGTTTGACTTTTGGACTAGTTATGTACAAACTTGTGGGTATTTGTACTTTGTGGTTTAATAATAATATTTCGAGGAATTAGTTTTAATTTCTTAAGTATTTGAGTTGTAGTTTCTAACTATTCGACTCGTCGGTTTCTTCCGCGCCGATTTAAGCGAGTCGGGTCGTTACAAAGATGACCTAGTCTATGGAGCGTCTAGCGGAGGCGTATACTCAAGATATTATCTTACTTCACGGAGTTCCGAGGGAGATCGTTTCTGATCGAGATCCGAGATTTCTGTCTCGTTTCTGGAAATCAGTTCAGGAAGCCTTTGGGACGAAGCTGAAGTTGAGCACCGCTTTTCATACGGCGACCGATGGTCAGACTGAGAGGACCATCCAAACTTTAGAGGATATGCTTCGAGCATGTACCCTGGAGTACCATCAGTCTTGGGTACGTATGCTCTGTTTGATAGAGTTCTCCTATAATAATAACTATCACTCCAGTATCGAGATGGCTCCGTACGAGGCCCTGTATGGCAGGAAATGTCGGAGTCCGATATGTTGGAATGATATTAGTGATTCTGTAGCATTAGAACCTGAGATGGTACGCGATACTATCGAGAATGTCCGAGTCATCCGGTCTAAGATGCAGGCCGCTCAGAGTCGTCAGAAATCCTACGCCGATAATCGACGTAGACCGCTGGCTTTCGAGGTAGGTGACAGAGTCTTGCTTAAGGTTTCACCATTCAAAGGAGTGGCACGCTTTGGTCAGAAGGGGAAACTCCGACCAAAATATGTGGGACCTTACCAGATACTGGAACGAGTTGGGGAGGTGGCATATCGATTGGCATTACCACCTAGTTTGTCTAATGTACATGACGTATTCCATGTTTCCCAGCTAAGGAAATATGTACATGATCCTACCCACATTATTCCAGTGGAATCGGACACGTTTGAGCCGTATCTGACTTTTGAGGAGCGACCCGTCCAGATCTTGGATCGGGAAGTGAGGACCCTTCGGCGTAAGCAAGTCCAGCTCGTCAAGGTGTTGTGGAGAAATCAACACCATGAGGAGGCGACTTGGGAGACAGAGGCGTCCATGAGGCAGAAATACTCGGAATTGTTCGAGGGTGAGCGATCTCCTTTGCCTTAAATTTCGGGACGAAATTTCTTTAAGGAGGGGAGGTTGTAACAGCCCAGATTTTATAGGTATTTCTGTTGAGTATTTATGTATGATTATGTGATTTTATGTATGGTTCAAATTTATTTTTGAACTATTTATTTTATTTTATGTGAATAATTTCGATTAAATTCGAATTACTTTATTTTAAACGATTATTAATTATTTTATTATTATTTAATTAATTAGAATTTTATTATTTAATTTTCTAATTAATTATTTAATATCTTTGGGCTAAATCGATTTAAGCATGATTAGTCATGCAATTTTGGTAAATTAGCCCAATTGATCACGAGAGCCCAAATTGGCCCATCTTGGCCTCAAGAGAACCGGCCCCCTTTAGTAATTAGTGGCCTAATTGCCACTTGCCATGCATTGACAGCTTAAAACTCTTCTATAAATAGGGGAGTTAGTAAGGCTTGAGGGTTCATTTTGCTAAATTGCCATCTCTTGCCATCAAAAGATCAAGCACAAAACACTCTCCATTTCCATCATTGCCACACGCCTATTTTGGCTCAAAATTCCCATCAATTGTTCATCAACTTCTTAAACCCAAGACTTAAAGATTCATATTCCATTGATCTTTAAGTAATTAAATCTCCATTAATCTTCATCTTTTGTGATCAAGATCATTAGTTTAGGTTGGGTTCCGGGTTGTGACGTGTTTGGGCTTGGTTCGTGAAGTGGCCGTGTGGTTCGTGGTGGTGCACGTGCATGAGTGGTGGTTCGTGTGGTGAACCGTGCAGCAGGGCCGTGTGAAGAGGTGGTTCGTGGTCTAGTCGTGGTGGTGCTCGTGCAAGCCGTGGTGGTGTTCGTGGAAAGCCGTGCCCAAGACCGTGTCGTGTCTGTGTTGGCCGTGTAGTTGGGCCGTGTATTTTCACTTCCGGGCAGCATGTTTTTGAGTATTAATTTGTGTTAATCTTCAATAAGGTGACATACTTTCTCAACTTGATTGGTATACTATGATCCATAGTATAGATTAAATGAAAAAGATTAGTTTATATGATGTTTTGATCATGTTTTTGAGTATGAATTATAAATCTGATATTTGAAATGGTTTTACGATGATTTTAAAGTTAAAAATGATGATACTATTATTGATTATGTTAGTATTAAGTTTATGTTAATTATGTTCAAGTTTGGTGAATTTTGGATTCTAGAAAGTTGATGATTTCATGTGTTGAATTGATTGAGTTATGCGTGTAGTTTGAGTTCTTGATTGAAGATCTTGAATCTTGGATGAGTTCTTGATGAGTTCTTTGAGTTCTTGATGAGTTCTTTAAGGTTCTTTATGAGTTCTTGATTGAGTCTTTAAAGTTAAAGAAAGTTAAAGAAAGTTAAAGAAAAGGTTAAAGAAAGTAATAAGATGTTGTAAGATGTTTGGTTTACATGTTATTTGCTTAAGTCAAGGCGTAAGATGCAACTTAAGAAGTAACTAAGAATGTAAACTTCGGATTAAAGAGTTAAAGATTGTAAAGATTAGCTTGATTTCGTTACTAGACGCCTAATTCTTAGAGTAAGATTCTATGTTTTTGGGTTAAGACGTTGCCCCTATCCTAACCGCGGTATTGGGATAGTGATTACCACTATGTCGTCTTTGACATGGATTTCCAGTAAGATTGGTTTCATAGGGGTGGGAGTAAGATTCTCAATCCTGGTATAGTTGGAAAGTTCGTTCGCGTAAGATGCGTTCGTACGTGCGTAGTCCGGTCTAGTATGCGAATGATTGCGCCAAAGATAAGATTGGTTAAGTTAGTCGAGTCAAGCATGTATATTTGTATGATTCGCGTGTTTTGATTTGGATTGTTTGATTTATGCTATGTTCATGTGTATTCCCGTTAGGGTGACACAGTTATGTTACTCGCCACTGACGGTGGACTGTTGTTTACTTTTCAGGTAATTCTGATGATGAGGTTCTTGCTTAGCTTTGGGTTGGGCGAGCGCCGATGTTGTTATATAGTTGTATTATTGTTATTTTATGATTTCGGTTAGTTTTGAACTATAGTAGTGGTACTTGTATACTTTACTATGACTCTGACATGTATTTGGAGTTACGTATGTTGGTAGTAGTAGTTTGACTTTTGGGATTAGTTGTGTACAAACTTGTGGGTATTTGTACTTTGGGGTTATAGTAATAATATTTTGAGGTTTTGTTTGTAATTTTAAGTATTTTAGTTTGTTAGTTTTGACTATTCGACTTGTCGGTTTCTTCCGCGCCGGTTTAAGCGAGTCGGGTCGTCACAATTATGGAAGTTGTAATATTGGGTTTTATCGGTAATTAAAGTGGGATTTGGAAAGAGTAAATAAGACTGAGGTATTTTATCATACATGTGTCTAGGAGGTTATTTATGATTGTTAGTTGGAGCCATTGGGCTGCGAAATTTAATGGTTAGATCAGCTATGTTTCTTGGGGTGCGGAATCCAAGAACAATATTTATTTACCTGGGTGAATTGTTGTCGTTTGGGAGTTCGGTAGGTGTAAGACCATATTTTGGGCATCCATCCGACACCGGGAGATTTGGCCAATCTTAGACACAATCGACTTTGTGTTGATTGTTGGTAGTGTAAGTCCATATTTTGGGCATCTACCTGACAAACCTTAGGAAGTGGTACTGCGAGATACCACTAGCGATCGTTCCATCTACAATTGCAATTGCCTGTATTTATCGTTGGTAGTGTAAGTCCATATTTTGGGCATCTACCTAACGTACTTTAGGGGTGGCACTGCGGGATACCACTAGTGGACGTTATGTCTTCAGTACATGTATTGATTTGGGGAGTTGGGAATAGTTGTGATCATAACACTCATCTGGGAATTTGGGTTCAATTGTGGTATAATGGTTTCATTTGGGATGTTTTTGGGATTTCCTATCTTTTGGATGAAGTATGTGATTGTTGTGATGTACTGTGCTAACTGGTTTTGCAGGTGGGTTATGGTCGAGGATATGGTAACTTATAGTTCTTTCAACTTGTTTTGCAGATTATGATATCTTGCTTTGTGAAGACTTGTGTGCAATGTTGTTTTCATCTAGCAATAAGTGGATACCGCACTGTTTTCGGTACTCTTAGTAGATGTGTTGTTGCTTTGTTTTGGTGGTGGCTATTTTTGTTCTATTTGCAACATGTAGCAGTTTGTAGTTAGTGGAGAATGTATTATAGTTTTTATGTAAGAATAATAATAATTCTAATGTAATTTGATACTTTTATGTATATAGAATATAATTTGGAGCATTTTAGCTTTAAATTGCAAAAAGTTTTTTTTTTTGTTTTTTTAGGGACTTATTTGCTGCGGTTATAGCCTAAAACCGCAGCAAATAACTATTTATTGGAATCGGTTATGGTTTTAAACTGCTGGAAATAAAAAGTCACCTTTTTGTTGCACCCTTGATATGCTACAGTTCATAACCGCAACAAATACCCCCTTTTAACCACAACAAATCACTTTTTTTCTATTAGTGTAAGTGATGGTTGTTTGTATTGAATGACATGAATGCCTATTGTTATTTATGGATATTGATTTGACTCCTGATCTATGATTCTGAACTTGTGTTTTCTATGTTGGGGAGAACTGTTAGTTACTCGCCACTAACAGTGGAGTTGTAATCATTTTTCAAATGTTGATTGACCGCAAGATTGTAAAAGTTTGGGCGGTGAGTGTGTGAGGATTGGTATTAGGGATCCTTTCCATTAGTTTAGACATCCCAGCTTGTATGGCATGGCCAGAATTCCCTACTTTATGATTTCTGTTTAAGTAGGTTTAATTTCTAGACTTATGTATAGGTGTTTATACCTCGTACTTTGGACTTGTAATAGTATTGGACTTTCTTTAAACGGACTTTAATGATTTCTTTTGGGTTATGTTTTCTTAGAACTTAAGTGGCATTCCCGTCCAGTGCCCTATCTTCCTCTTGTATCCTCTGTTTTTAAGGACGGGGTGTTACAGTAGAAGTTCAAGCTTTGGTTTGTAAATTACATTGATCATCCCATTGTTCTCCTTATTGATATTGAAGCTTCACTTGTAACATTTCTCTACTCTTTCCTTTATTTTTACATTTAGTTAATTATTGCTTTGATGTTTTGTGGTTGAATATTGCTTAAATTCATAGTTTGTTCTTATTTTCATGCTTGGTGTTGTTTTTAGTATGTTCATTATGTTTTCCCTTATTAATCTAGCCATGTGTGAGTAGTCTCATTGCTAGGGTTTGGGGTGCAACCTCTCAAAAACCTCCATGTTCATGTTTTAGTCAATTCTTAGTGTTGGTTGTGTTAATGTTGGTACCGAAGGTTCGTTGATGTTGAGTCTCATGTTTAGCTAGCATTAAATTCATAGGAGAATCACCACCTAAGGAACGAAAGGTGAACATGGGTGATGACTCCCTTCGCCCGATTGATGGAAGCACCACGAAAGTTGGGCCTTCGATCAAGGGAAAGTTACCGGTCTTCGTGATTTGTGCTTATGACTTGTTAAGTGTGTCTTTTACAAAAGTAAGTAGTATACGTCTTCTTGCTCGTCACACTAGCTCGAAAAAGTAGTGTGATCATAGAATGACCTCCCCTTTGACCACGACCTAAGTCTAAGTTTTGACCGATCCATAATTCATGGTGGTATCGAGTCGTTAATCCTCTAACCTTAGTATTTTATTCCTTGTTTTAGACCGCTATTTTAGTGTATTGTAGTTAATTGACTCCCAATCTTTGAATCTGATTTCGACTTAGCTTTTCTTTACTCATTGTCTTTGGTTAGCAAACGTTATTCTCTAGAGTTCGACCCTTACTTGCCCTTACTAGCATTAGTAAGTTCGAGTTAGGAATTTTACTTTTGGTAGGCTCGATGACGGCCTAGTACTGAGCAGCTTCCTTTTAGGTACCTTGTAGTGCCAATGCATACAACTAAACTAAAGGCTCATGAATGTGATGTTCTCCTTGAAAAGATGGCTGCCAGGATCAGAATTTAGGGATCTAGAAATTTTTCTTTTACTGTCAGGTTGCAACTTGTAAATAGTGTGGTGATGAGCCTTCATGTCCATTGGGGTCAGATCTTTTTTTCCCCACAAGCATCATAAAGAAGATAAACATCATTTGAAGTTCTTTCTTATGGGGTGGCAAGGATTACTCTAGCAAGCCTGGGTATGTTTGTAACGATCCGACTTTTCTAGGCTGTCGATTTACGAAGAAAATCGACAATTGGATCATTACCAAATAAAAATACTGATAACAATAATAACATTAAGGTTCAATAGTCCTTTTATTAACTAGTAAAATAGAATTAAAATCCCAAAAGTCCATGAAAAATACCAAAATACATAATACTACTGTTCTTTCCCAACAGGCTGGGATAAACTAATCAATAAATAAAAGAAAACATAATCTAGACTTCGGGTTCACTCTACTGATCACAACAACACGCAACCCAAACCATACGAGAGCCCACTTATACGTCAGCTTCATCACCTGAAATGGGGTGGGGGTCCACCGTCAGTGGCGAGTAACTAGGTTGTCCCGCTTAAATGAGGGATCATTAACCATATAATATCATAGAATTAACCAAGAAAATCATTTAAACATACATGAAAATACATGAAAATACATATAGAAATACGAAATACGTATAAAATACATACGAAATACATATAAAAATATATACAAAATACGTATAAAAATACATACAAAATACGTATAAGAATACGTACGAAATATGCATGGCATACGTATAAAATACGTATACAATACCTGCAGAAATACGTATAGAATGAAATACCTGTAGAATACATATAGGGGTACACATACATATATTCGTACTTAAATACATACATGGATACATACTTAATTACATTCTTAAAGACATACTTATATACATACTTACCAGACGTACGCAGCGGAAGACTCAACATACTGTACTTATACAATACATAGATTGGTACATATAAATACATTGACATATACATAATCATATCCAACCCGTATAATACTTATCCTTCATATTATTACCCTGAACCCTTCTTTTAACCATCTTCTTAACTTTATGGACCGGTCATTATAGCTCGTAAGGATGACCGTGTACATCCCAACTTTCCTAAAACGCGCCGGGAAGAACCCGTGTATTCTACCCGTAGCTCTCCTTTGCAAGAACTAAGCCTAAGCTATGACCATAACTCCTAAATAGTAGCCCGTGTACTACTACTTAGACGACTACGCATCTTAAGATCCAGAACTGTCCAGAGACCGCAGTAGGGCAGTGACTTCGACTTAACCTAATCTGGTGACCCGAGTATCACCAAACAGACGTCCGTTTCTTATCTTATCTTATCTTATCTTATCGACATGGCCATCGTGAGACCAATACTTATTATTATCTTATAACTTTATCCTTATTATTATATTATTCCTTCCCTTCATATTGTAACTTATCTTATTAATTCCCGTTTAATTCCTTTAATCGTATTAATTCCTAAAATTACAATCTAAATTATTATAAGCCAAAAATTAAACTAAATTGATCATAATCACAATTAAACCATTCGACATTTTTAATAACAAATTAATAATTAAATCAATTCATTAATTAATCATATAAACAATTAAATAAATCTTTTAAATTAACAATTAATCATATAAATCAAGAATCATCAACAAAAATTACTTAAAACATGATAAAAATCCTATTTTTCATTCTTTATACTAGTCGACATTTTCATGTCAAAATACCAAAAATTATACTTTTAATTAATTAAATACAATTATCAATAATTAAACAATTAAACTTAATAACAACAATTAAAATCATGCTTTAAACATTAAATCATCAAAATTAAACTAAAACAAGAACAAAATCAATTTTTTTTATATGTTTGAACCACACGGCTAGCATGAGATAAATAATACATCAAGAACAATTTCAAGAATTAATAATAACATGACTGAATTAAAGACTAATTAAAGATTAATAATAACAATTCAAGATTTATCAAGATTAATCATAAAAATCAGATTTTCTAATCCTCTAAATCACCTTAGGCCACTCGACAACTTTGGACAACAAGAACAATTTATTTATTTTAATTCCAAACTTTAATTTAACAATTAAACTATCAAGATTACTATTTTAATTCAAGAAAATATCACAAATTTATCATGAAATTATCATGCATCACTCGACAATCATAATATAATTCAAGAATAAGATTAGACAATTTATCATGCAATTATTCAATATAAATATACAATTAAATAAATTATTCTAAACATAAAATTAATTAAAACAATTAAAGATTTATCAAAATCACATAAAGATGTCAAGAAATTAACATAGTAATCTACATCATATCATTCGAAAATTCCTAACCTAAACATGATACTAATTCTATCAATTTCAATGATTAATCCTAATTAACTATACAGTTAAATTGTACCAAACTTAAACAGGATAATCTAGTTACTTGGATCAGGAAGAAAATCAAGAGAAATTTCTTGATTATAGTTCGAGTACCACACGGCCACAATAAAGGTTTTAGGGTTCTTTTGTGAGTTTTAAGTTATATTGAAAATAGGTAAATAGGTTCTGAGCTTTGTTCCCTATTTAAATATAAAGAACAAAAGAAAAATAAAAAAAAATAAAAAATAACAACAATTTTGAAGGGGGACCATGAATAAGGAGAGGAAGTAGGGTTTGTTGAGCTATTTTGGTAGACTTGGTATAAGGTAGGTACAATTAGGGTTTTTTAACAATTAATTAGATAGACTATTATCTAGTTAAATAAATAATAATAAAAAAAATATGCTCCTTCGCCATAATAGGAGCCGACCAAAAGGAGTGGAAAAGTGGGTCATGGGGCCCAATTCCAAGATAAGACAGAGAAATAAGAGTAAACAGTCAAAATATTCGGGCCTTTTGGACTTAGAATAATAAAATAATATTAATAAACAGCGAAATTTTCTGGCCCTAATTTTGGCTTATTACAATGTTGCATGGGAGAAAGTGTGTGTGCTTATGAGAAATGGTGGTTTGGGCAATAGGAACATTGCTAAATGGAATTTGGATGCCATTGGCAAGCTTGTTTGGGATGTCTATCATAAGAAAGATAATATGCGGATTGCTTGGCTCCATGCTAGGTACTTAAGAGGGGAGGATTGGAGAACCTATGACCCACCTCATGCCTCAAGCTGGGTCTGGAAATACATTTGTAGGGTGAAAGATAGCCCAAGTTTACAGTCATGGGATTGGATGAAGGGGCAAAAATACACCATTAAACATGTCTGTGGCCAGCTGAATGGTAGCAGTGCTAGCCCTGTCTTTTGGCAAGGAAGCGTATGGCACAAGTTTGCTGTTCCAAAGCACAGATTCTACGCTTGGCTTGCTCTGCTGAACAGACTGCCCACAAAGAAGAGGATGGCAAGGTTCAATGAGGGACAGGATGTTTAATACTCCATATGTGGGGGAGAGGAGGAAGATGGCCAACCCCTGTTTGAGAAGTGTAGGTATGCTTCTGAGTGCATTATGAAGGTGTGTTAGTGGCTGGGGATTAGACCTCTATGGAGGAATGCAATCTGAATTCTGATCTGGGTGAGGAGGTCCTATACAGGAAGCATGTTCAGGAAGGGCGGTGTCATGACTGTAGTAATGGTTGCAACCATCTACCAACAATGGAGAGTTAGAAACGAGGCTTTGTGGCTCCAAAAAGTCTCTAGTGTTGATCAATACTCAATAAAATATGTAAAATCTATTGTTGTTCGTAGGATAAGGCTGATATTAGGGAGCAAAGTGTGCTCACAAGACATATGTTGGCTAGAAGAATTGTAATTGTAGCCCTCTTAGGTGGGGAGCCCTCTCAGAGGGGCTGCCATCTTTAGAGGTGTTTGGTGTGCTGTTTTGATGATTAATGAAATTTCTCTTACTTATCAAAAAAAAAATATAATAATAATAGTAATAATAATTTTTACTTTAAATTCATTAATCCAAAAATTAATCCAAAAGTGAGAAATCATTAATCCAAAAGTAAAATATTTATTTAAAAAATTATTTTAATATTATTTCAAAAATTAAGGAGAGAGAATTAAAATCTCAAATTAATCATTATTTAAAATCATTAATTCAAAAGTTAAATGTTTTTTATATCAGTTCAGTCCAGTGCAATTTAAATTAGTTGTATTCAATTAAAGTAAACGAGCCCTTAGAGTTTGTTTTTTCTAATTAAATTATTTTTTTTTTTGCTAAATGTTAAGATTGTGGGAGTTTGACGATGAAAAGTTATTGTTGTATAGGATCATTTTATTTTGTATTTTTACTGCAATTTAGATTTGTATAGTTCTGCACCTGTGTAATGGCATTGCAGGAATTTTAACAGCTGATTTATACATGATCATCCAAATGTTGGGTGTTTTTTTTTTCAATATCCAACAATGTGCATCATCCAAGTACACAACTACTTAACTAGAAATGAGAATATCTTTTCGGATGAAACAAATTATTACATAAATATATATTATTATTATTATTATTAGAAAACAAGTCATAAACACATACACTCTTTAATTAGAACGCAAAGCAATAAGCATGGGTGAACGTACAACCAATAATTGGCCTAGTTTATTTCGTTCCCACGTGAAGAAATTATTTAATGCATCATGATTATTATAAATATTACACAACAGATAGATAATATAGAAGTGAATTGAAGTGACACATAGTGATCTGAGATTATTAACCCTCAGATGGCATCGGAATCTCATTAGGTCCAAGAACGCCATCTTCATGACAGCAAATAAAAGACTTACAATTCTGCATCTCTCTACGACAGTCAGGGCAGAGCATGATGTTAGGAACCTTAACAGAAGTAGGGAATTCAATGCGATGACAAGGAAACTGCTTGTTATGAAGCATTCGATAATGATCTCTGTATCCTACATCGAACCCTTGTTTAAAAGCCCTATCCTTCCATGCCTCGAGATCTTCAAGGACAGTAAGTGCAATCTTACCATGACCATGGACCACAATGTGGGACCCTTTTGCTAGTATGGCCCACCCACTATGGGACTTATCATGGCTGTGCAATCTTTGGATTTCTTGTAGTATGATGTCTGAATGGTCATGGACTTGGTCAACCTGAAACTTGGAGAAGATCATGCTTTCTATTCTTGTCCAGAAGTACCATACCATGGTTGGGTCTTGCCAGCAATGACTTAGTTGCTCAACAATGATTGCATCCGTTACTTTCCGTACAAGTTCTTTGTTGTGGCTTCTCCCTACATACACCATCTCCAGTGAAACTCCAACAACACGCGCAACTGCGTGTGCCTCCCTTGTGAACTTCCTTATCCATTCTATGTCATCCCCTCCAAACACGAATATGTACTTCCCCTCTTTTACCTGTTTCATTTCATGCAATACACCCACACACAATGCTTTCATTACATGTTTTTATTTATTTTTATTTTATTTCATGATTGAGCTGTAAAGAAGAAGAAGAGCACAGCACAGACATATAAAAAATATATATATATATTGATAACGCAAAGTTAAGATAAAAGTATATATAGGTACCCACCCAATCTTGAATTGTTGGATCAATGCCATCAACAAGAAGCTCAAGACTCCAAGTCTCCTGCTCCCAAAGAGCCTCCTCCTTGACTCTTGTAAAGGGGAAAGCATTACTTTGCCAAATCCACATCATGTGGATAGCATTGGGGCTTAAAACTCTACCTTGTGGATCTAACACAACAAGGATAGGCCTACCCCTGAAATGCCAATCATCTCTGATGAACTTTATGACTGCATTTTTTATCATTGAAGGATGGTGGACACAATACCAAGGCATTGAAGCCTGTAGATTCTCCAGCTTAACTTGCATCATATCCGTCCATTGGACTGAATGATCTATAATGGGGATCCATACAATCTCATATGCATGCACTTTCGATTCTGTGTAGCTTTGCTCTAGAATAGCTAGCTCTTCAGTATTGATATTCATGTCTGACACGAGAAGTAAGACATTTTTGCTCCTTAACACTTCAAGATGAACCTGAAGTATTAATTAAATAAATAAATCATAACAAATTAATTAAACACAGCTAGAGCGCGCATGCAAACATGTAATTTCTTTAATCTTAATACTTGCTACATACAAAATATTGTATTATATTATATTATATTATATGTACCCTTCTCTTGGTGTTACCATCATACAAGGGAGGCTCATCATTAGAGATGAGGGCATTCAGGACTCTCATGTTGTCAACATGAAATGTGTGGTATACGAGTCTTTTGAGCGTATTATAAGCATCATTGTCCCTTTTCTCCCCTGTACGTACCAAAATTGAAATGGTTAGACCTGGCCTGGCCTGCATGTTGTTTTAGCATTGCAGTACGTGTATGTACATGTCACACCATACACCCGCAAAGTGAGTGAAATTAATTAATATAGTTGCACATATGTTCACGAACCTATTAGATGATACAATCTAGATAAGATGTCTCTCATATGAGCACAAATTGTTTTCAGCTTGTGAGTCCAGTTGGATAGCTCCCATGTGTCTGAGGTGACTGCCCCAAATCTACAAAATTAATTCATGGGTTTATGATTCCTAGCTAATTAATACATATATACAACATGCAGTAAATAATTAATAATGTAAGTAACCATATATAATATAATATAGAAATTAAATTGACTACTTACTCAGGACCCCTGGTAGAAATAGTAACAATGTGGGCAGAAGCAGCCACAGAACTTCTGATAATCCAATAGACAGCAATAGGAAAGTGAGTCATTGCAGCCTTGACTTCAGGATCCTCAGCTGTGATGTATGCTGAGGGCAACTCACCAAACTCCACAATGCACCGAGTTGTTTCAAACATGGCACCGATAAGATTATTAGTGGCTATGAACTGCTGCTTGAACCTACTTGTGTGCTCCACTACCATTGGTAATCTCTTAATAATTGCCATGGATTTTGCAAGGTGATTAGTGGAGTAAATATGAACAAGAAGCCAGAAGTCTCCATAGTTCAATGCAAATGCAGCCATTGTTAACACCACCTTTGCTTCCCAAGAAAAGTGCTGCAACATACTCAGCACTGATAGGGTCGTATGGTGTGCATCCACACCACTCAGGAGGTTGCAGGTAATCTGCATCATATCATTTCGCTTTTAATTTCATTTTAATAAATAAAATAACACTATATTTTATTTAATTTGTTAAACAAATTAAAGCATATATATATAATATAATTATGAGATCGATATTATTATTTCATGAATTAAAATTGAAGCTAATTAAGGAAATATGCAGAATAATGAAGGGGAATTATGAAGAAAAGATGGGAGTTTTGACGACACGATTACATACCTCACTAGATATCCTTTGGGCTATAAGTGGCAGTTCAGGAACTTCTTGAAGACATTCTTGAGTAAAACTCTCTTCCTTAGCTTCCCTCTTTGATGCAATACCCTGTAAGAATTAGAATAAAATAAAATAAATACAAGGTTGTTACAAACAAAATAATATATATATATATATATATATATATATATATATATATATGAATCACATCCGTATAGAATAGAATAGAAGCAGGCAGAGTGTTGAATGAGTATATATTATATATACCAGCTGGGAAACCCCATCAACAGTGTGAGTGGAACCTTGAATGATTTCCTGAACAAGTTGGAAGAGTGGTCGAACATTAACATTGCGAGCATCAGGGCTATGGAGATTCTCAACCTGCCTGACAAGAGCGTGATCATCAGATGTAAGAAAGATGCCTCCTCGAGTGGGCTGTAGAGGATCAGATGGCCACATAATCCCGCGTTCATTACCTCTTGGCAGCAGAGCTCTGCTTTCATCATTATTATTATTATATGGCAGAGAGGCAGGCATGCCAGCATGCTCTGCAGCAGTCCGTGGTGGGATCTGTACTGCCCCCCTTCGGAGCTCACCATCAGAAGGCAAGTACGACATCATGCCACCTGCTGCTCGGTCAGTACCACTACTAACCCTAGGCACTTGGGTTCTAGAAGGTTCATCAGAAGGGTAGTACATGCCTCCTCGGTCAGTAGTACCTCGTGGTAGTGCGACTGGGGCTGACAGGTTGGAGGTAAGTGGGGGTGTTGCCATTCGATCCATCTGGTGCTTAAAAAAATTAATATATATATTATGGTTATTTTTATGCTCTATCTCCAAATTGTATCATCATCATTTATATAGCATTCCAAATGGAATAAAGTTACCTGAATCTACTTCCTTGCTTCCATTAATAGCAAAAACAAAAACTATTCACCAATCTTAGGCTGTCCTTTAAATTTATTGTGTGTTTGGCTTTAGTATGATATGATGGTCCACATTGATTGTCTAACTTTCACTTTTCTAGCTGAACAAGTTTTGTTCGGAAAAGTTACATGAATTTCATCTTGACATACAAGAATATATATTACTAGACAAATGAATCATATCGAGATCAAACTGTCTGTTACTGTCACTGTCTGATTGAGTGGCTTATTATCCTAGATTATTTCTAGTACATATATAGCCACCAATTTAATTAATCTCATTTAATCAGGTGAGGTCACTATTAATTTCAATATGGCTTAACAATGACATTATTGTTAGCTTCATAATTTTTAGTTTTTTTTTTTTTACTAGCTCTAAATAATACTCCCTCCTTTTTACATTTTTTGTTATATTTAGAATCTTTTTGTGACAAAAGAGGAGTTAAAGCCCAACAAATAAAGTGAAACAAACTAGTACGTCCCATTCAGTTTTTCATATTATGAAAATAATTCAAAATATGATGTCGACAAGTATGATATATATTTTTGTATACTACTCCCTCCGTAACGAATTACTAGCAACAATTTTCATTTTTAGGTGTAACAAAATACTTGCAACAATTTTTTCCAATTTAATTTTATTCTTTTTTTGGCAAAAAAACAACACAATACCTCACTTACTTTTCTCTCTCTTACTTTTATCATCATACCACATAATACCCCATTCACTTTTCCTTCTCTTATTTTTCTCTCTCTTACTTTTATCATTATACCACCTAATATCACAAATAACCTATTTCATCTAGGAGTCTGTGTTAGTCCAAATGTTGCTACTAATTCGTTACGGAGGGACTACTACATATAATGGATTGTAAATTGTATATTAATTTGGTACATATATAAAAGTATAATATTTGTAGATATTATCACATATCACCCCTCTATAAAGTTCAACAACTTTGATCAAGAAGATGCCATATAATTTAACGGGTTCAAGCAAATTAAACAATAATTATATCACTAGCTTAATTTGTCATGTGACCATGTCAATATGTGATACCTTAATACTAGAATAAATAATGTTTTTGAATTTTTTATTTTTTTTTGAAATGAGATCCAGTTGTACCCTGTTGTTCCTTACTAGAACCGCCCCTATTTCTCACTATGTATCAATTAGAAAGCATACATGTGGATGGTCATCCAAGTTACCACCTTTCTCATATGTATTCTGCATTTAAACTTTTAAATCATAATACATATATACATGTATGAACTATAAGTACATTGATTACCAATTATAAGTACATTCAATGTAAACTACATGTACATTGAGTAAAAAATACATTAACATGGATATATTTATTCCAAACTATAAAAGGATGGTTCGTGGGAAGGATGATAAAGAATGTTGTGGAGAGAAAAATGAGAAAGAATGTTGACCCTTGGATGAGCAATTGAAAGCTTGAGATTAAATGAAATTATTTCCTCTTACTATGCGTAAAATTTGTAAGCAAGGTATCTATAGTTTAAAGTTAATGTATATATATATATATACTCAATGTATCTATAGATTATAATTAATGAATGACCTATGTAGGTTATAGTTATAGTCAATATACCTATTGTTAATAGTTTATATATTTATATACACATATTCGAGTAATAAGAAAAAAATTCAGTATACAATCCAGGCCATCATTTTTTTATACACACACATTGGAGTAATAAGGAAACAATTTACTATACAGTCAATCATTATTTTATGTTTCCTGATTCACTAAGAGAAAAGTATTGTAAAAGCTAAGGACATAATTATGATCTTTCTTGTATTTGCTGTTTTCTTTTATTCAAATTCTTGTTTAATCAGATACCAACAATCTATAAACAGCAAAAGGGGAATAATTTACTTCCTTTGGTCCAAAAAAAAAAAAACAAAACAGTTTCTAAATTTCAATGTTTCAAAATCAATGCTTTCCCTCGGTAGGGAAATGGCTTCCCAACCTTTTTTCGTAGCAGAAGTATTTACAGGCTCGCCAACAATTTTTTTTTCCTTTTATAGTAAGATTTTTTATGGTACTTTACTACTTTACCCTTACTTAAAACCCTTAACAATTTACTTTTTACTTTTAATTTGGATCCATACTTTCTCTCTCCATTTATTTTAATCAATTACCTCTAATTTTTCCTAATTACCCAACTCCAAATTTTAACTAGGAGTTTGTGCTATCTAAATTATTGCGTTTTCTTTAGAATGGAGGAAGTATATCATTCTTTGCTTCTTTTCTAATTCTACAAAAGCATATGAGTTTTAGCATTCATCAAAAGGGGAATAATATATATATATATATATATATATATATATATATATATATATATATATATATATATATATAGACACATATATATATCATTCTTTGCTTCTTTACCAAGTTATTACTTTTTATATTATGTTGTTAGAGATAATGCCAATACCAAATCAATGTTTTGTTTAGATTATTCCGAATAGTATACCTTTGTATTAGGTTAGCATATTTCCAGTAGTATACCTGAATTTTAAAAAATCTCAAAAAGGTACTTATGTTGCTAATATAATTCAAGTAATACTTCTTTATTAGTTGTTTTTGGCCAATTAACCACCACTAATTAGTCTCTAGTTAACTATATATAGTTAGTTTATTTTGCAGCAAAATTTAAAAGTTAAACAAAAATACAATACATTGATTTTTCATGCCTACCATAAGGAAAAGGTGTTACGGCAAGATTATTGGGAGTTTTAGAGTGAGTTTTGAAGCAAGACTAACTAGGGTCTCTCCAAATAATCATGGAATTTCAATTCCCTATTAATCAAAATGATATGTTTAATAAACATAACAAATGACATTTTTGTAATTTAGTTGAAAATATATTACCCAAATACCCCCTATTTAGTTGGTGCTTGGATCCTTGCCCCTAGATTTGGTCAAAATTATGTTTAGAATACCATTTTGAGATGAGTATTGTTAAACGTAGCCCCCAAATTACTTACTAAAGCCTCCTTTGGACAATTTTGCCACTGGCTACACGTAGATTTGTTGGACCGAAAAAATCCCAACATAGACCAGTGACTCATAACGTTTTACAAATAATTCATTTTGAGGCGCTTCAACTTGTAGAATATTCCTTATTCCGAGATCTCCAATTTGATATATTATACCTAGGCAAGGGCGCATGGGCCATGCGCCCAGACCTAGGTGGGAGTGCATAGACCATGCGCCTTGGCCTAGGTGGGGGCGCATAGCCTATGTGCCCCTGCCCTGCGTTATGTTTGTAACTGTGCACTTGATTTTCAAATGCTCATATATCCTTCGTTTCTTAGTGAAATTGAACATATAATATATCAAATTGAAGCTTTTGGAACAAGAAATCTTATCCATGTTTATTCGACTGAAAAGGAATTATTTGTAAAAATTTATGAGCCTTTGATGATTAATCTATCAATTTAGGATTTTAGCGTAGGCAACATGTTTTAATTCATGATTTTAGTGTAATAATATGTTTTATTTCATGATTAATCTTGATATAAAATAAATTAAAGAATTTAGGATTTGGTAATTAGGGAGAGGGTGTGTTTTATTATAAGGGTAGTTTTGAAATAATGAGGCTTTTAGTAAGTAATTTGATGGCTATGTTTAGCAATTCAATTTTGTATTTAAAATCGATTAACTTTATATCCCTCCAATAATCATGTGTAAGACTAAGGGGAGACTCAAATTGATTTTTGAAAACCAAAACTCAATTCAAGACTCATAATTGGACATGTGTCCAAATTTTATTTCTGCATTTTTTTAAGATAATGTTTTTTTATTAAAAAAATAGCGCTTATCTAAATTTTATTGGATACGTTTTTTAAGATAAAACTTTGCAGTTGCGTTCGTCTCAAATAATTAATCAATTTCGACATATTATATGTCCCGATTGGAGATCTGAGCGCAAAGTTATATGGCCTTCCGAAGTTTTTTTACTATTATAATGGGTATATTTAACACTATCAATTCTGGTCAACAATTCAGTTTTTGTTTTAACCAATCAGTTTGGGTCGTTTCAGTTCAGTTAATTTCAGATAACTTTTTTTCAGTTCAGTTCAGTTAATTTTTATTTCAGTTCAATTTAGTTCAGTTTTGTATGGACATATTTCAGTTCAGATCAGTTTCATTTAATTGTTAAGTTTAGCCAATCAGTTAAAAATTCGAACGGGTGCAATTCAATTCAGTTCAAAATGTCGGTTGTTCAGTTCAGTTTTGGTTACAGTTTTTTTGGTTCGATTAACTTTAGTTCAGGTCATTTGAGATTATAATTTTGTAACTCCAAACCAGCCTTAAGATAGAAATTTCGTACCGCTAGTCGATCGAATGCAAATGTGTAAAATCGGTTGCAAATCACCTACCCATATTTCCAGTAGGAAATTACCTACCACATTTTCGGTCAAAAATGTTGAGAACTACGGTAGCAAATCACTTACCAATATTTTTTATTTTTCGATAGGAAATTAATTACCTACCGCTAAAAGTCGGTAAGAATTGTTGTAAAATGCGGTAGGTAATTTTTACGACCGAAAATGGGTCGGAAATGTACAATCAGCGACCAACGTATTTCCTACCACTCAATACCGACCGAAAATCAGTCGAAAACATGATTTCCGACCGATTTTTCTACATTTCCTACCACTTATGGCGGTAGGTAATTTAGCATTTTCTTGTAGTGTTCAAAACTGTTCGGATAATATTGTATCATTTTTATTCAAATTAAATTAGTTTCAAGCCATTTTTAGTTTCAGTTAGATCCAGTTATCATATTTTCAGTTTAGTTTCAGTTAGCTTCAGTTATCCTCTTTTCAGTTCAATTCAGTTATTTTTAAATACCTGGTTTTAAGTTCAACTTGAGTTCAGTTGGTTTCGGATATTTAGCAGTTAACTTCAGTTTCAGTTGGTTTCAGATTTAGTTCAGTTCAGTTTAGTTTGATATTTTTCAGTTGACTTTCAGTTATCTGTTCATTCAGTTCACTTCACTTTCAGTTTCAGGTAATTTCAGATCGACCCAAAACAGTTCAGTTTCAGTTAGTTCAGTTCTGACCCAATCTAACAGCAAAACAATTCAGTTCTAACCCAAAACAGTTCAGTTCTGACCCAAAACAGTTCAGTTTCAGTTAGTTCAGTTTCAGGTATATTGGGTTAGTCGTCTTACGGTCAGACGGTCTGACCCAATACTTTCACTTAGGCTAATACCTCTAAATTGATTGGTTTTTAGTCCATACATATATTGTTGTCCTAATTAATTACTTCCAAACTAATTAATTAGTATTACCCAAAAAAAAAACTAAAACTAAATACATGAATTAAACATAAAACTATGAACAATAAAAAAACAACAAAACCAAAACCTAAAACTAAGAAATATCAACTAAAACTGTGACGATCCGACTCGCTTAAACTGGTGCGGAAGAAATCGACGAGTCGAATTCTCGATCTAACAAACAAACTTACTAAAAATTAAAACAAAACCTCGAAATGATTATTACTACAACCCAAAATCATACAATACCCACAAGCTGTACAATACTAAACTCAAATGTATCAATACTAGAAAATAACTCCAAATACTGTCAGAGTCAAAATATACTAAATACAGAAACTATACGTCCAATCTAAAAACATAACATAGTCTAAAATAAGAAAACATCGGCACTCGCCCAACCCAAAGCTAAGCAACACCGTCATCATCAGAGTTACCTGAAAAATTAACAACAATCCACTGTCAGTGGCGAGTAACATAATAGTCCCACCCTAACATGGATACACATAATCATAGAACAAATCAAACAAACATACCAGACTACCAACCAACATATGACATAAACAACGTATTAAGAACAATCGTAAAACCATCCAACTTTAAATAATTCAAACTTAAAATCGTTAATCATCTTTGTCGCTACCATTTACATTTTAGACCGGACTATGCACGTACGAACGCATCTTACGCGAACGAACTTTCCTACTATGCCAGGAATGAGAATCTTACTCCCAAAACCCATGAACCCCATCTTACGGAAATTCATATCAAACCGACAACATAGCAAGTATACACTATCCCAATACCGCGGTCAGGATAGGGGCAACGTCTTAACCCAAGTCTTAGAATCTTACTTTAAGGTTAGGCGTCTAAAAGTAAACTTAAGCTAATTCTTTACTTACAACATCGAAGTTATTCTTAAGATCGCTTCTTTCGCCTTTTCTTTAGTCTAACCATAATCAATACTACTTCTTAAACCAATCTTTGTCAAATCTTTAACTTTCTTTAAACTTTTCTTTAACTTCTTTAAAACTCCATTTAGAAAACTTTACGAAACCTTGCTTATCTTTAAATAAAACTTTGAAAAATACCAATAAACTTGCACTTAAAAGAACATAAGACCAACTTTCCAGATTCCAAGATTCAACCAAGAACTCATAAAGAACTCATCAAGAACTCAATCAAGAACTCGACTTCAACACAAAAACCACACGAAAAACCCCATAAAAAACATGCATGAAAACTTAAGTAAAATCATCATGAAATCAATACCCAAATCCACCTTAAAAATCACGCATAAATTGACAAACAATCATAAAAAATTCACCTAACATGATCACTTAATCTATCCTATAATCGTAGTACACATATTAAGGTAAGATAGTATGTTACCTTATTGAAGATCAAGCAAAATAACACACAAACTTGCTGCCCGGAAAACCCAAAATACACGGCCCTATCACACGTACAACATGGCACGGCTCGCACGAACACGGCACCACCACGGCTTGCACGGCTACCACTCCACGTCCACCATGAACCAACACGGTCCTTCACACGAACCACACGGACCACCCCACGAACTTGAACCCAATCGAACAACCCCAAAACCAAACCCGAACTAGACGTCTTGATTAAAAAATATGGAGATTGTTGTGTTTAAATTTACCTAAAGATCAATAGCAATTAAATCTTTAAGTTTTGGAAGTGATTGGACGATGAACAATGGTTGGGTGTTCATAGCCAAATATGGCGTGTGGAATTAAGGCAAGGAAGAGTGTTTGGCTTTTGTTTGTGGCAAATGATGATCAAAGGTGTTTAAGATGGCAAAATGAACTCTTAAGCCTTACTAACCCTTCTATTTATAGAAGTGGTTTAAGGTGTGAACATGAAGCAAGTGGCAATTAGGCCACTAATCATGAGGGGGCCGGACATGACATGACAAAAATGGGCTTTTGATGATCAATTGGGCTAATGGCACTCATGCATGATTAATCATGCCTAATTAGCATTTGGCCCAAAAATTAATTAACTAATTAGAAAATTAAATAATAAAATTCCAATTAATTAAATAATAATAAAATAAATAATAACCAACCAAAAATAAAAATAATCGAAATTATTCACATAAAATAAAAATAAATAGTCCAAATAAATTTTGGACCATACAAAAAATAACATAAATAAACACATAAGTCAACGACAGAAATACCGATAAATCTGGGTCGTTACAACAACCATCAACTAAACCAAGAAAAACTAACTGCACGGGCGACGCTAGTTGCCGCCCCCTGACCTCTCACTGCGCGGGATCTGTCTCCACCATTCAACGAGCTAAGCAATTGGTTAGTTTACGTACTATTTCATTCAAGTATTGTAAATGCTCGTTCGTTAGAGTTGGCAAAACTTGACCCAACTCGATAACCCAACCCGAACCCAACCCAATAATAACGGGTTGGGTTGAGTTTTTCAACCCGTTTAGTTAAATGGGTTGACCCAACCCAACTCGTTTAGTTTAATGGGTTGGGTCGAGTTGAAATTCTCAACCCGATTTCAACCCGCTTAACCCATTAAGAATATACGTTGTAATAAAATTAGTTTCAAGTTCAATTGACGTAATAATCTATTATATCGCTTTCATTTTTTTTTATTTTTTTATTATGTTATAAATTTTTTATGAGTTATGTAGGTAGCTATAATGTCTTAAAATCTAATGTTTTTATCTTAAACATTAGAACTCAAAAGGTTGTTAGTTGTTAATTAATACCGTGTTATAATGTGTAAATTATGGACAATATGACTTGTAAGTTGTAATATATATGACTATTGTGGGTTGTTGTTATAGTCCATATATAAGTATAAACATATAGTGGTATAATTTTATTTGATGTTAATGAAAAAGTGATAATATTATTAAACGGGTTATTGGGTCAACCCGTTTATTTATAAGGTTGGGATGGGTTGAGAATCTCATCCCGTTTAACTAAATGGGTTGGGTTTGGGTTGGAGATTTCAACCCGTTTATATTAATGGGTCAACCCGAACCCAACCCAGGTCGACCCATTTACAGCTTTAGTGACAAGTTAGTAGCGAAAATACCAAAAAAAACCCCGAAAATGGCCTAAAATGACAAGTGTTTGCCTAAACTGGTGTTGTGGCATTATAACCAATGCAATTAGCCCCTAGTAAACATAATAGTGTATTATAGGATGTATATAAGGTTTAAAATGTAGTAATGGATAGACTGGTGAAAAGTTAGGAGCGAAAATACCAAAAAACCACCTAAAATGGCCTAAAATGACAAGTGTTTGCCTAAAATGGTCTTGTGGCGTTACAACCAACGCAATCTGCCCCTAGTAAGAGTAATATTATGTTATAGGACTTGTATAAGGTTTGAAATCTAGTAATGGATATAGATGTGACAAACTAGGAGCGAAAATGAAAAAACAAAAACCCCAAATTGGACTAAAATAACAAGTGTTTGCCTAAAATGTTCTTGTGGCGTTATAACTGATAGAAGTGTTTTTCTCAACAAATAAAAAATCACCGTCGTAGTAAGAGTGGAGGTGTCGAACACGGGGAAGGTACGTCGCACTAGTCTAAGCATGAGCGTCAAATAAGCTAGGTCACTTGATGGTCGCGAGAGGCGGAAAGAACTGTGGGAAATAACTAAAGCTACACTATGGAAACAATAATAAAAAGGGACTAGGGTAAAGAGATCCATAACTCATACCACCATGAATTGTGAGTCGATCGAACTTAAACTTAGCTCGTGGATAAGGGGAGGTCATTCTACAACCACACTACTCTTTCAAGCTAGTGTGACGACCGGGAAGACATACACAAACCTACTTTCGTGGCGGAACATCTAACTAGTCATAAGCACAAATCACGAAGACCGGTAACTTTCCCTTGATCGAAGGCCCAACTTTCGTGGTGCTTCCATTAATCGTGCATAGGAAGTTATCACCCACGTTCACATTTCGGTCCTTCGATGGGGATTCTTCAATGAATCCTATGTTAGCTAGACACAAGACTCAACAATACTGAATCCTTTGGTACCAACAATTCCACAAACCAAGTCCAAGACACAACTAAACCACAATCATGGATGATTTGAGAAGTTTCACTTAAACCCTTGAAATTAATTATTCACAATTAATTAATAAAAGCATGATAAAAACTAAAACTAAATACATGAATTAAACATAAAACTATGAACAATAAAAAACAACAAAACCAAAACCTAAAACTAAGAAATATCAACTAAAACCATCAACTAAACCAAGAAAAATTAACTACCAATAATAACATAAATTAACACAACAACTAAACTAACATCAAAACAAAAATAAAACTAGCTAAGAACTTAAATCTAAGTACAAGAACATCAAAATATGAAAAGAATGTAAAGGAAACAAAGCATTAAAATGTACCTTGAAGAGAAGAACACGAACAAGAAGAACTATACTACTTGCATAAATTGAAGAAAAAGATGTAAATTACAAGAGGAATTGAAGAAGAAAGCTCTAAAAACTAACCTAATCCTAACTTGGAGCTTCTAACATCAACTGCTTGTGAAATGAGAAGAAGGGGGTATTTATACAACTCCCTTGAAAAAGCACGATAAAAGACCTAAAACAGATTAAATGATACGAACAGGGCCATCTCAGCGGGCGCTATAGCCAAAAAATGAGCTACTAACTGTTTTGGCCAATTCAGCGGGCACTTGAAAATCTTTGCGGCGGCTGGAGAGGTCTCAGCGGGTGCTGGGGTGGTCTCAGCGGCCGCTGGACAGCTTGACAGCCAGTTTTAAAAAAATCATAACTCCTTCATTTCTTCTCAGAATTTAGCTTATGACCAGGCGTTTCGAAGCTATCGGAATTGGATTTAACCTCCAACTTGAATCTCCTTAAAATGATAAGTATGTAAAAAGTTATGGCCTTTCAAAGTTGACTTATGCTTTAAAAGTGGTGATTGTGGTCTTGGCTTTATTGCGGAACACTTCTCAAAGCTTCTCGGGACCTCTCAAGACCCTTGTCGGCTTTTAAGAATTGATCGAAAACATACAAAATACCTACATGAATGAATGCAAGGCATAAGTAACGCAGAAGTGCTCAATTATCAGCAAAAATGGCAAGAAAAGGCATTATTCAACGAAAATGCAACTAAGACCTAAACTAAGCTAAAAAGGCCTAAAACTAATAAAACTAAGCCTAAAAACAACATAAAACAAGTTAAAAGAGTCCAGGAAATCGGTCCGAAAATGGACCTATCAAACTCCCCCTAGCTTGCCTTTTGCTTGTCCTCAAGCATATACACCATGAAAAACTTAAAAATAAAATCCTAACTCACTTTCGTAGGAATCACGGTCGCTTTTAGCGAAAGCAACAAGCCATGTAAACCTCTAAGTCGCCAAAGAGGACGAGTGTCCTCTCGTAAGGGTTTCCCAAGTGTTTAACCCATAATTCTTTCAAAAAATAAACCAAGGCAAAGGTACATAAGAAAAAAAAGAAAAGAAAAACAAAAAGAAAGGAAAATAAAAGGAAACAAATCAAAACAAAGACACCTAGTTTGACTTGTTAAAAGACCGAGGATCAATGAATGTGAATCTTTCTAAGCACTAACGGAAAACATGCTCGAAGATGTCAAGGGTGGATAGTCAAATAAAACATGCTAGATTGGAGAACTAGGGAGGAACATTCCCCTTTCGCTCAACAACCAAGCATCCACATGCTAATCTAGTGTCGTCTCCACCCATAAAGGTAGCTTCTCATAACTCCACGAAGGAGTCGGAATAACAAAAAGGAGAAACAATTTAGGCTACCTGACATCTCATCATAGCAAACCGCTCAATATGCTTGAAACATGACTTAACCGAAAAGGACTAAACTATCTAGGATCGAGAG
Source organism: Salicornia ramosissima (assembly GCA_951394345.1). Taxonomy (NCBI): domain Eukaryota; kingdom Viridiplantae; phylum Streptophyta; class Magnoliopsida; order Caryophyllales; family Amaranthaceae; genus Salicornia; species Salicornia ramosissima. Next base: position 32,905,607 of record OX596237.1, read on the forward strand.
GGCTTTAGGGTTATAATGTAAGGCTAGGGATAGGGCAGGAATCAATTTGGCTTGTGGTGCTCAAACCTAAATAGTGAAGCAATAAGTACAAATGAGCATCAAATAGCAAACGAACTCCTGAAATTCGCACACATACACCAAAAACCCCCAAGCTTATTGAAAAAATTATATGAAAAAAAATAAATTTATACAACAAATTAATAAAAAAAATTTCTTTTTTTTCTCGAACTATTCATCCCCCCAAGCTTGAATGACAGAATGCCCTCATTGTGAAAAGGGAAGGAATAATTGCATTTTTAAATTTGTTTTTTTATACATTTTTTTTTACATGACCCTTGCCTCTTTTACAACTTAGGTCGGCTTTTACTCTAATTCATACAAATTAACACACTTTCGATTGGGCGAACTCCTTACTTCACAAATTTTTGACTACAAAACAAATACGAACCAAGACGCTCCAATTGCTGCACTACACCTAAAAGGTATAAAACAAAACAAAGGGAATCAAGGCTTCTAAGGTGGCTAGAAGAAAAGAAGGGCCAAGCTCAAAGGGTTTCAAAGGATAAACATAAAGCAAACACCTAGAAAAGTGAAAAGAAACAAGATGCTAAAATAAAAAAGGAAAATAATTAAGAAATGAATGCCTCCGTCCTCCCCTAGAGTAGCTCGGTCACGGTATAGGGAAGTCGTGAAACAAGTTCTTGATCAAGTTATATTATGACAAGGATCCTATTGCCACTCAAACAAAATGATGAAGGCTAGAAAGATTTGACAATTTTCTCACATATGAAGGGTAGTGAATTGCAAATGCTACCTCAAGGGCTTCAACTAGCTAGCAAAGCTTTGCCAATCGTACCGCAACCCAAGACATTTGGTTTCATGAAATCCAAAGTTCTGAAACCTAGCATCTAGTATTTGAAAATCAACCCCAAAATCTCAAACCATGTGGACCACTAACACTTAGAAAGGAATGCATTCAAAGTCCAAGAAATTAAGAACCAAGTCCAAACTAAAAAGAAAACAAGAACACACTTTGCCTTGAAAAGAAATAAAAGAAAAAGAAGAGGGCAAAGGGAAAAAATTAAAATAAAAACTAAAAAAACAGGAAGGAAACTAAAATCAAGCATGAATGACACTCAATCAAGCAACCAAGCATCAAACAAATAAATAAATCGAGGCCCAACGCCATTGATATCCAAAAGTCCTCAAGGGCTTAAAAGCCAAAAATAGAAATCCAAACATCCTCAAAAAATCATCTTCTCCTAAAACTAATCCTACAACTAAGCACACAAGAAAAAAGAAAGAAAGGGAGTTTGGAATGATATCACCAAAACAGGATATAAAGTAAGCATACAACCTCCGTTTTGCGCTTTAGTACCATACATGTCCATGAGAGTTGCTTATTCATTTAACCTGCAAAAAAGAAAGAAAATAAACCAAACTCCAAAAAAAAAATTATATATAATTAAAAATAAAAGAAAAAAGAAAAAGAAAAAGACTCGTGTTGCCTCCCGAGAAGCGCATGTTTAACGTCTTAAGCTTGACAAAGGAGCTGGACACAGGGACTAAGACATAGAAGAAAAACTATGTCAAAGTCATCCAACGGGAATAACCACCCGGGGCTCAGTAAATAGCCCCGCAATGCTCGCAAGAGCTTGTCAAACAAACTGGCACTCAACTCACTAAATACCACATAAGCAAAGATCAAATAAAGCAAAGGGGACAGTTTATATCCTGTTTATACCACAAACCGGAATCCGATGCTTATGTGGGAGTAGAGGTGGCCACCGGGCGGGCCGGGCCTGGTACCGGGCCGGGCCAGAAAATGATGACCCGTGAACCGGCCCACTGGGTAACCGGGCCGGGCCGAACCGGGCCGGGTTCATGGAGTGGTGACCCATGAACCGGTTCGGCCGGGTTGAACCGGGCCTGACACCGGGCCGGGTTGGGCCGGGTTCGCGGGTTATCCGGATTGGTACGGGTTCGCGGGTTGGACCGGGTTCATGGGTTGGCGGGTTGGACCGAGTTCATGGGTTTGTAGTTTAAGGGGGTTTACGGTTTAGGCATTTGGAGAATTGGAGGGTTTAGGGGGGTTTGGAGAGGGTTTAGGGGGGCTTTGGAGGGTTTAGGTAATTTAGAAAATTTGGAGGGAGGGTTTGTAAATTGTAATGGTTTTGACTTTTGACTTTTGAGTTTTTATAGTATATATGATAATATGAATAAATGAATAATTGAATATAATACATTAAAATAATTAAACAAGTAACAAATTTATAAATTACAATTATAAAAATGTATGTAATAAATGAATAATAAATCATAGTTGACCAAATAATTGAATATATTACTTACACAATTAGAATTCGTAATTACACAACTAGAATTCGTAACTAATATTTAATTTATAAATTAGAAATAAATTTATTACAATTTACAAATATATTTTATAAAAAATAATAAAATTAAATCACTTCAACAAACTGGAAAAAAAAACATCCAAATGATATTAGTTAATTACAATTTACAAAACATATGCATTAAAAATTATTACATAATTTAAAAACATTAAAATAATTATGTAAAAAATAAGGCAAAAATATATGAAACCCCCCCGGGGGGAAGGGAGGGGGGGCTTGGACTTACTTTGATTTGTAAAATTTAATTTTTGAATTAAATTTTAGTTTATTAAAATTTAATTTTTGAATTTCATTTATTAAAATTTAATTTTTGAATTAAATTTTAATTAATTAAAATTTTATTTTTGAATTAAATTTTAATTTATTAAAATTTAAATTCTGAATTAAATTTTACTTTTCAAAATAAGATGCCTACGTATCCTTAAGTTTCTTAAGTAAACTTAAGGAATCAAAGCCCACGTAGTTCTTTTGCGTACCTGAATGGTGGTCGTGGATCGTTGTTGTGACTTTTGACTTATGTTGCGTCATTTCCGCTAGGGCCTGCATCGGATTCTGATGTACTCATCAACATCCACGGGTCTTCTTCGTCTTGGTCGTCCTCCTTCAATCCTTGTATCTTCTTTTCCGCCTGATCCCAATCTTTTTTGCAAACACATATTTCTATGGTATCAGGGTGTAGACTAGATCTTTTTTCATCCAATACTCTTTTACCTGCACTAAAAGCTGACTCGGAAGCAACAGTAGAAGCCGGAATTGCTAGGATATCCTTAGCAATTCTAGCTAGAATAGGAAATTGAACTGAATGGGAATGCCACCATTTAATAATATGAAAATTTTCGTTAGTTTCGAATTGAAAAGATAAATAATCATCTATATCTGAACCTTCATCTTGGGAGGGTGATGATGTGGATGGTACCCTCGATTTTCCTTTACGAAGGATAGATGCTAAAAAGGGGTCTCTGTTTTTCGGCTTTGGTTGTGAAGACTGACCGGGTTGATAAATACCCGCATAATGTTCATATAGTCTATCTAATACTGTCTTACAATCATTTACATATTTATCAACATCATAATCTGTATCAAGAGTTTCGTAAGAAAAGGCCAACAAGCTTCTCAATCCTTCAAGCTTGAGACCCGGGTCAAGAATAACTGCAATGCCATAAATATAAGGGAATTCGGAAAAATAGGACATCCATTTTACCTTCATTCCCCACAAGATGTCGGAATGGCGTGAACTATTTTAATTCCTTCTAATACAACTAAATGTACATTAGGCTCATAAACATAAGAAAAAATATTAGTGGCATATTCAAAGGCGGCAAGTACATCACGAATAATCATAGCAATAGACCAATTGTAGTTAGTAATCATTTCACCCGGCTGAGAACGAGTTTCATTATACAACTCAGTTAAAACTTCACGATATTTAATCGCATCATCCAATAATTTAAAAGTAGAATTCCATCGGGTTACGCAATCTAAACCTATGCATTTTTTCTTTAGTCCTCTTTCCTCACATTTTCTTGTATAAGCCCTGCTCATACTACGAGTGACTCTAATCCACTTTACCACACTCCTAATTGGTTGTAATAGGGGAAATAAATCTTTAATACCTTCTTGCGCACATAGGTTTAATATATGCGCACAACATCTAACGTGTAAAAGGCTACCATTAAGTAGCAAAGGTACGTCACTGTCTTGTTTTAAAAAGTCAATAGCACGGGTATTAGCCGATGCATTGTCAAATGAAGCTGAAAAAAGTTTGTCAACCAAATGAAATTTTTTTAAACAATTTACAATACGGGTTTTAATGTTAAAACCCGTATGGTTTTCCTCCATTGCCTCAAAACAAATAATCCTTTTTTGTAAAAACCATTCATCATCTATCCAATGAACAGTTACACAAATAAAAGGTTCACCTACAAAAGAAGTCCAACAATCACTAGTTATGCTAACCCGACCATCATAGGTACGGAACAATTCTATTAAAAAAGCTCGATAAGAATTATAAAGTTTGATGGTGCGACGTTTAAGGGTGTTTCTAGGGATTCTTCTAAAAGCCGGTTGCATAGCAACCCGGTTAAAATATTCGAAATTGGGGCTTTCCCCATGAGTAAACGGCAATTCATCAAGAATAACATATTTAGAAAATTCATCTATCATTCTATCACGATTATAAACAAAAGGCATACCTGCGCCGGGAGTACTAGTTGCGTACCCATGGATTTGAGCCTGTCTCGAATCATCTCTTTCTGTACCTTCGGGCCCCAAGTTGTGACCCTTTTTTAAATGACGGGCCAATGTTCCGGTTCCATCATTTTTGGTCCATTTGTAACTTTTTGGATTTTTTATTTTAGTAACATCTCGACAAATTTTGCAAATTGCAGTATATTTGTCGGGATCATTTGTTGCTAGTTTGTCATAGTAAGGCCATACCCATGAAGTATGACCTCTTTCTCTTTTACCAGTTGATGTTGTAGTAGCGTTACTAGGACCACCTTGTTCACCTCCTTCTTAATTAAAAAAAAGAAATATTAATACTTTATTTTCATAATATATCCATTTTTTGTACATAAATAAACAATTAGTGAATTAATTAATTTATTCAAACTCTTGAAAGTATTAATTTCAAGTTATATTATTTACGTAAGTAACGTAACTACGTAACTATGTATGAATCAAAATTAATTTCAAATTATATTATTTACATAAACAATTAATTTATTCATATAAATCCATGATTCATAAATGTATGATAAAAAAGAAATATTAATACTTTATTTTCATAATATACCCATTTTTTGTACATAAATAAACAATTAGTGAATTAATTAATTTATTCAAACTCTTGAAAGTATTAATTTCAAGTTATATTATTTACGTAAGTAACGTAACTACGTAACTATGTATGAATCAAAATTAATTTCAAATTATATTATTTACATAAACAATTAATTTATTTATATAAACCCATGATTCATAAATGTATGATAAAGTAAACAACTATAATAACTTCAAAAATATTAATTTGAATTTATACCTTCCATATTACCCTCCGATTCAAATTCGGGAACGTAACCTCCGCCTCCGGCGTCCACCGGCATATGAGGAGGTGGCATTGATGATGATGATTGATGGGATTGATATGGGTTGGTTAGAGGTGGACGAGGATTTTGTTGACTGTCTAATGCCCTAGCTAATGATTCAATTTCATCCGTATTTACTTCATACGAACTGTGAAATTGATCATTAACATTCGGAAAGACAGGAACATTACCTCTACCATCACCTCTACCAGCACTACCACCACCAATTCTACCACCACTATTCCTTCCAGCCATTTTTTTTGAATTTAGAAACTAATTTAAAATATAAGAACTGAAATTTTAATATAAGTAATTAAGTATATAAGTATATAACTACTAAAACTTGAATATAAACTAGTAATTTCTGAATATTATTTTTAGTATAAACTTCTAAAATTTAACTATTAAAATTGAGAGATTAAGAATTCAGAATGAGAACTTTGAGAATTAGAGAGAGTAAGAGAAGAGAAGAAGATTGATGTTAATTGTGAAAAATTTGGGGTAAATTTGATGGGTATTTATAGGGGAAAATTGGGAGGGAATATGTAAAATTTAAATTAAAAAAATAAATAAAAAGGGGGGAGCCGTTGGAGTCACAGCAAGAAAAGGAGAGGAGAGGAGAGGAGGGAGCAGCATGCATGCAGAACGTGCAGTCCTTGTTGCAGCCTTGCAGTGACCCGTCCGGGCGGGCCGAACGGGCCGGGCCTGGGTCACGGGTCGGGCTGGGTTAACCGGGTTAAACGAACGGGTTGGGTTACCGGCTGGGTTTGAAAATTCCGACCCATGACCCACCCGGTTTGGACCGGGTCGGGTCACGGGCCGGGCCGGGTTAACCGGGCTTGACCCATCAGGGCTGCTAACCGGGCCGGGTCCGGGCCGGACCGGGCCAACCCGGCCCAGTGGCCACCACTATGTGGGAGTGAGTGCCCACAGGGAATTAAATCAAAATAAAAACTACTAAAAGAAAAATCAAATAAAAGAGAAGGAACACCCCCAAACACCTCCCTTGCCTTGGTTTCTGGAAGAGAAACATTGGATTCAAGACAAGAGACGGTGCCCTCGAATGGGGGTGATACGAGCATGGATGGAATGGGAGTGGGATGTGAATAAACAAGGCTAAATCCTCCTAAAATGGGAATAAGAAAAGGTGGTATAACAACATCCTTGACATTAATAATGATCTCGTCAACTTCACTAGACTCAACTAAGAAGGGCTCATCCAATACAACATCACATGACGAGAGGAGATGGTCATGATTTTCATCATGGCATTGCAATGGAACATCGTCTATATGAGTTTGGATGGGTTGTATAACAACGAGAGGAGAGGAATCAAAATCATAACTAAAGTCGCAAACAACGGGCTTAACTTGAAGACTATGCGATGAATCATCGGAATTCACACCACCACCTTGTAAAAAGTCATCAAGAGCATGCTTTTGCGAGTATTGATGACCAACATCCAAGGTAGGGGTATGAACGATAAGATGATTAAAGCCATATTCCACAAACAAGCTCGGCTCGTTACTAAAGTCATGTATCCCTTGGGTAGTCATGTCCCACTCATAGGTTTCCTTAGCTAGACACATGAATAAAAGCCAAGCTCTATCCAATAAAGCTAAGAAATCGCCATAAGAGAGAAACTCAACCCAATTTCTCGTTTCATAATTCAAGCCCTCATACATTACATTACACATATCCCACTTATCAAAATTATGATTGGAAGGAAGATAACTTCCAATCCTATCATAATACATCCAAAACGGTTCATGCTCATATTGGGGATCGATCAAAGAAATGGCTATAACAACCCGAAATTTAGGGCCAGAAAATTTCGTGGTTCTTAATTTTATCTTAATATTCTAAGTCCAATAGGCCCAGTTATTTGGAGTGTTTAATTCTTATTTTTCTATCCTATTTCTGAAATTGGGCCCATGACCCAATTTTCTTCCAATTAGGCCGGCCCTCTTGTTAATCAATTAGGGATTATTTTCTTTTAATTTATTTTGGTTATTAATTTTATTATTTATTTAATAATATTTCTAATTAAATTTTGAATTGGTAAAAACCCTAAACAACTAAATCCTAACCAATTTTTCCTAAGTTTCCATAAATTCTCTCCTCCCCCTACTATCACTCTAACCACACGCCCCCCCCCTCCTCATTTTGTTTTATTTTTTTTTTATTTTTTTTTCTTTTTCTTTTGGATTCTCATATTATAAATGGGGGAATTAACCCTAAAATTATTTTCTTTTACAAAATATTTTTACACTTAAAATTTCTCAAAGAAAAATTTTTCCCCTCAAGGTGGCCGTGTACTTTTGATCTTTAAAGGGAGAATTTTTCTGATTTTACTTGCTAGATTCAGGTAACTAGACTTTCTTACTTGAATTTGGGTAGTTTTCCGTATAGTTTAATTAGGATTAAATTATGAAAACGGTTAGGAAAATTAAAGGAATTAGTATCATGTTAAGATTAAGAATTTCGAACCATGTGATGAATTATTATGAAATTTTCTTGAAAATTCTATGTAGTTTCTTGAAATCTTTAATTGTTTAATAATTATTTGTATGAATTTATTTCTTAATCAAATCTTATTATTTCTTGATGAATTTTTCGTGGGACTTTCTTTACTATTTCATTATGAATCATGATTTATTTCGTGCCAAAATTCGTCCTTTTTCTTGCTTGAAATAATTTAATCATTCAAACCGGTAAAACTGTCCAGATTTTTTTTACGAATTATTCAAGACACTTAATCAATTCGGATGGCTACGAAATTGTTGGTGGAAGTCAGTAATAGTGTTATACAGCTTGTGTTAAATTTTCGTAATTTTCGAAGTTCGTTTGGTATGGCAGAAAAATCTAAAACTGATTTCAGCCTAATCTAATTTGTTAGTTATAAAATCCCTTAAAAACAGTAAATGATGTTATTTTTGGACGATATTTATGCACGTTAAACCTTGAACCTATATCTAGCTTTCATAAAAATTTCCAGATTATTCGAGACCTTTTAACGGTGGTTTTTAATTTAATTCTTTAAAATCAGATTGTGTAAAATAGTGTGATTAAATTATTAAAACATGTTATTATTGAATTCTTGGATTTAATCTTGATAATTTTAATATGCCAGAATGTCGTGTGATATCATGTATATAAAGTGTTGATTTTGATCTGGTTCTTGATAACTTTAATGTTTAAAGTATGATTTTTAATTAATATTATTAAGTTAAAATTTCTAATTATTGATGATTGTATTTAATTAATTGTGTTAATTTTCGGGATTGCTGACATGGAGTTCTCGAGTGGTATAAAATATGAAAAGTAGGAATTTTATCATGTTTTGAGTAATTTATGTTGCTAATTGTATTTTTATATAATTTATTGAATTAATTATATGATGACTGATGAATTTATTTAATTATTATTGTTGTTAATAAAATGTCGTGTAGTAGTCCTTATGTGATTTGATCAATCTTTCTTTAATTTTTGACTTATAATAATGTTAGAAAGTAATTTTAGGAATTAATATGCTTTAAGGAATAAAAAGGATAAGTTATAGTATGAAGTAACAACATGAATAAGATATGATAAGATCATGATAAGATATGTTAAGACATGATAAGATATGATATGTTATATGATATGACGTGTTAATTAGAGGTCTCTCGATGGCCTTAGAAAAGACAAAATACTTAAGGACGCCCTTTTTGATGATACACGAGTCATCAGATCGGGTTAAGTCAATGCCACTGCCCCATGGGATGAATACACGAGTTCACCCGTGCAGTTCTGGGTCTTAAAATATGTAGTCGTCTAAGTAGTAGTACACGAGCTGCTATTTAGGAGTTATGGCCATAGCTTAGGCTTAGTGGTGCACACGGGATCCACTACGGGCTGAATACACGAGTTCACCCCGGCATGTTTTAGGAAAGTTGTGGTGCACACGGGATCCACTACGAGCAGTATGACCAGTCCGATAAAATGGTTAAAAGATGGGTTTAAGGGTAAAATATGATAGATAAGTATTTCACAGGAAGGGTTATGTGTTTATGTGAATTTTCATGTATTTTCTATGATATTTATGTAATGTTAAGTCTTCCGCTGCGTATGTCTGTAAGTCCATATTATATTTATGTAATTATGAAAATATGAAAATTATGTTGCAAGTAAAAGCTACAGGTATGAGTATTTTATACGTATGTTGTACGTATTACTAACTGTATTCTGCAGGTATTGTGTATGCATAGCGTACGTATGTTTATACGTAGTTGTTTCAGTATTGTATTCCTGTATCTGTAATATGTATTGTATCTGTATTGCATCCGTATTTGTATTGGTATTGTATACGTATTTGTACCTGTATTGTAAATGTATTTTGTACGTATTTCTACAGTATTTTGGAGGTAATGTATACGTATTGTATACGTATTTTGTACGTATATTTGTACGTATTCAGCAAGTATTTTTATACGTATTTTTATACGTATTTTTGTACGTTTTTTTATACGTATTTTTGTACTTTTTTTATACGTATTTTTCTACGTATTTTTATACGTAATTTTCTACGCAATTTTGTACGTAATTTTTTTGTAATCCGTAAGTAGTTTTTGTACGTATTTTCGCATGTATTTCTGTATTCTTTTTCCCTGTTTGATTCTATGAGATTATATGGTTAACGGTCCCTCATTTAAGTGGGACAACCTAGTTACTCGCCACTGACGGTGGACCCCTCCATTACAGGTGACGATGCTGAGTCTTAGAATGGGACCACGTTGGCTCGGGAAGTGTGTGATAGAATTAGTTAGTTTAACCGTAATTTATTTCGAGTATTTACTTTGTTTGTTAGCTCGTGATCCCAGCCTATTGGGAAATGACCGCAACGTTATGTAATCTAAGCTTTTGTTTGCAAGCTTTGAGTTTATTTTAATTTAGTTTTTAAGTGATTAGTTTAGACTTTGGACTTTACATTTAATATAATTGCTAGTTTATGATTAGTAACGATCCAAATGTCGACTTCCACCGTAAATCGACAACCCCTGAAAAGTCGGGTCGTTACAGTGGCCATAAGGCCTAAATATTCACAAAAATAAAGAAAAAGAAAGGCCTACAACCATTCTACTCAACCTAAACTAATGGCATTGCCTTCCCCGGCAACGACACCAAGAGTGGGGGTGTCGAACATGGGGAAGGTACGTCGCACTAGTCTAGGCATGAGCGTCAAACAAGCTAGGTCAATGGATGGTCGCGAGAGGCGGAAAGAACTATGGGAAATAACTAAAGCTACACTATGGAAACAAGAATAAAAAGGGACTAGGGTGAAGAAATCCACAACTCATACCACCATGAATTGTGAGTCGATCGAACTTAGACTTAGGTCATGGATAAGGGGAGGTCATTCTAAGATCACACTACTCTTTCAAGCTAGTGTGACGACCGGGAAGACATACACAAACCTACTTTCGTGGCGGAACATCTAACTAGTCATAAGCACAAATCACGAAGACCGGTAACATTCCCTTGATCGAAGGCCCAACTTTCGTAGTGCTTCCATCAATCGGGCAAAGGAAGTCATCACCCACGTTCACCTTTTGGTCCTTCGGTGGGGATTCTTCAATGAATCCTATGTTAGCTAGACACAAGACTCAACAATACCGAATCCTTTGGTACCGAAAATTCCACAAACCAAATCCAACACACAACTAAACCACAATCATGGATGATTAGAGAAGTTTCACTCAAACCCTAGAAATTAACTACTCACAATTAATTAATAAAAGCATGATAAAACTAAAACTAAGTACATGAATTAAACATAAAACTATGAACAATAAAAAACAACAAAACCAAAACCTTAAACTAAGAAATAGAAACTAAAACCATCAACTAAACCAAGAAAAACTAACTATAAATAATAACATAAATTAACACAACAACTAAACTAACATCAAAACAATACTAAAACTAGATAAGAACTTAAATCTAAGTACAAGAACATCAAAATATGAAAAGAAACTAAAGGAGAAGAAGAACTAGAAGAAGAAGAAATATACTACTTGCATAAATTGAAGAACAAAATATAAATTACAAGAGGAATTGAAGAAGAAAGCTCTAAAAACTAACCTAACCCTAACTTGGAGCTTCTAAGATTAGCTGCTTATGAAATGAAAAGAAGGGGGTATTTATACAACTCCCCAAAAAAAGCACGAGAAAAGACCTAAAACAGATTAAATGATACGAATAGGGCCATCTCAGCGGGCGCTTGGCCTCTCCAGCGGGCGCTATAGCCAAAAAATAAGCTACTGACTGTTTTTGCCAATTCAACTGGCACCTGAAAATCTCAGCGGGCGCTGGAGAGGTCTCAGCGGGCGCTGGAGTGGTCTCAGCGGCCGCTGGATAGCTTGAGAGCCAGTTTTAAAAACATCATAACTCCTTCATTTCTTATCAGAATTTAGCTTATGACCAGGCATTTCGATGCTATCGGAATGAGCTTTAACCTCCATCTTGAATCGCCTTAAAATGTTAATTATGTAAAACGTTATGGCCTTTCAAAGTTGACCTATACTCCAAAAGTGGTGATTGTGGTCTTGGCTTGATTGCAGAACACTTCTCAAAGCTTATCGGGACCTCTCAAGACCCTTGTCGGCTTTTAAGAATTGATCGAAAACATATAAAATACCTACATGAATGAACGCAAGGCATAAATAACCCAAAAGTGCTCAATTATTAGAAAAAATGGCAAGAAAAGGCATTATTGAACGAAAACTCAACTAAGACCTAAACTAAGCTAAAAAGGCCTAAAACTAATAAAACTATGCCTAAAAACAACAGAAAACAAGTTAAAAGAGTCTAGGAAATCGGTCCTAAAATGGACCTATCAATAACCAATGCAATCAGCCCCTATTAAGCATAATAGTGTGTTATAGGACATGTATAAGGTTTTAGATCTAGTAATGGATAGACATGTGACAAGTTATGAGCGAAAATAAAAAAAACCCCTAAAATGGCCTAAAATGACAAGTGTTTGCCTAAAATGGTCTTGTGGCGTTATAACCAACGCAATCATCCCCTAGTAAACATAATAGGGTGTTATAGGAATTCTACAAAGTTTTAAATCTAGTAATAGTTAGACATGTGACAAGTTATGAGCGAAAATACCAAAAAACCCCGTAAAATGGCCTAAAATGACAATTGTTTGCCTAAAATGGTCTTGTGGCGTTACAACAAACGCAATCAGCCCCTAGTAAGAATAATAGTGTGTTATAGGACGTGTATAAGGTTTGAAATCTAGTAATGGATAGACATGTGACAAGTTAGGAACGAAAATGCTAAAAAAAACCCTAAAATGGTCTAAAATGACAAGTGTTTGCCTAAAATGGTGTTATGGTGTTATAACCAACGCAATCAGCCACTAGTAAGCAGAATAGTGTGTTATAGAACGTGTATAAAGTTTGACATCTAGTAATGGATAGACATGTGACAAGTTAGGAGCGAAAATGCCAAAAAAACCCCTAAATTGGCCTAAAATGACAACTGTTTGCCTTAAATGTTCTTGTGGCATTATAACCAACACAATCCGCCCCTATTAAGCTTAATTGTGCGTTATAGGACGCGTATAAGGTTTGAAATCTAGTAATGGATAGACATGAGACAAGTTAGGCGCGAAAATTCCAAAAAACCCCCCTAAAATGGCCTAAAATGACAAATGTTTGCCTACAATGGTCTTGTGGCATTATAACCCACGCAATCAGCCCCTAGCAAGCATAATAGTTTGTTATAGGACGTGCATAAGGATTTAAGTCTAGTAATGGATAGACATGTGACAAGTTAGGAGCAAAAATGCCAAAAAAAACACCCTAAATTGGCCTAAAATGACAAGTGTTTGCCTAAAATGCTCTTGTGGTGTTATAACCAACGCAATTAGCCCTTAGTAAGCAGAATAGTGTGTTTTAGGACGTGTATAAGGTTTGAAAACAATTAATGGATAGACATGTGAAAAGTTAGGAGCGAAAATACCAACAAACCCCCTAAAATGGCCTAAAATGACAAGTCTTTGCATAAAAAGGTCTTCTGGCATTATAACCAATGAAATCAGCCCCTAGTAAGTATAATAGTGTGTTATAGGACGTTTATAAGGTTTGAAATCTAGTAATGGATAGACATGTGACAATTTAGGCGCGAAAATGCCAAAAAAAGCCCTAAATTGGTCTGAAATGACAAGTGTTTGCCTATAATGGTCTTGTGGCATTATAACCAACGTAATCAGCCCCAATTAAGAATAATAGTGTGTTATAGGACGTGTATAAGGTTTGAAATCTAGTAATGGATAGACATGGGACAAGTTAGGAGCGAAAATACCAAAAAATCCCATAAAATGGCCTAAAATGACAAATGTTTTCCTAAAATGGTCTTGTAGCGTTATAACCAATGCAATCATCCCCTAGTAAGCATAATATTGTGTTATAGGACGTGTATAAGTTTTGAAATCTAGTAATGGATAGACATGTGACAAGTTAGGAGCGAAAATGCCAAAAACCCCCTAAATTGGCCTAAAATGACAAGTGTTTCCCTAAAATGGTCTTGTGGCATTAAAACCAACGCAATCAGCCCGTAGTAAGCATAATAGTGTGTTATAGGACGTGTATAAGGTTTGAAAACTAGTAATGCATAGACATGTGACAAGTTAGGAGCGAAAATACCAAAAAAGCTCCTCAAATGGCCTAAAATGACAAGTGTTTGAATAAAAAGGTCCTTTGGCATTATAACGAACACAATCAGCCCCTAATAAGAATAATAGTTTGTTATAGGACATGTATAAGTTTTGAAATCTAGTAATGGATAGTGTTCCTGTTCTGGAACTTCTAATGAAAAGTTAATGCTCTCTGATGTATTGATGTTGGCTCCGGGTGCTCCTCGGTAGGGTTGAGCCATTTAAAATAGTCAAAGGTTTCTAACCTGGAGGGTGGAACCCAGGAACGCCCCTCCGATGCTTAAGTCAGATATCTGGAGTAAGGAGTCAGTGTATTGTGAGTTTGTGAATTATGAATTGCCTGTTTGATGTTGCGTACCTGAAAACTGATAGGATTGATCCTTATATAGACGTAGATTACCCGATTAGGGTTAGCCTGAGTCAGTTGTATTGGCACGTGGGCCTGGCCCATGACACGTTTCATCATGTCATTTGCGCTTTCATATCTGATACGCCCCTAACCTTAATAGAATTGGGCTTAGGGTTTGGTTCCGTTTAGGCTGACCACTTTAGTGGGCTCGGAACAAGTAGCCCTACGTTTGTCGTGGAACGGGAATGTTTGGACGTTGGATGCCTAGCGGAATTTCAAAAACGAGCCATAGCGCGTGGTATGAAACTCGAGGATGTGTGTTAAAGGTGGTCATCTCGACCGTACCATGGACGGGTATCCTCGAATGTGAAGAGCTCACCTCGTCCATGCTGGGGTGACCTCGAACGCTAGGATAGTACCTCGACCATGAAGGCTTACGTAGACCGTGAGGATGTTACTTCAACCATGATGTGCTTACCTTCATCGTGAGGACTAACCTCGAGGATGCGATTTGCCTTGATCGTGCTAGGGTGAGGCTCGTGGATGTGTCTCGAAGGGTCGACCTCGACTGTGAAAAGCCCCACTCGACCGTGAGAGGCATACCTCGACCGTAAGGTCGTTACCTCAACCATGTTAGGCTTACCTCGACCGCGAGGACTAACCTCAGCTCGAGGGTGTGATTTGCCTCGTGGGTGAGCCCCTCTCCTCGACCGTAGAGGCAATCTTGGCTGGCTTCCTCGACCGTGGTGGCCTCCTCCACCGTGATGGGCGGTCCCTCGACCATGATGAGGGTCCCTTGGTGACGCACGCGATAGATGTGTTCTCTCCGTGATTGTTGATTTATTATCCCCATGCTTGGAGTGGAATGAGAATCTTTGGACGATGGATACCGAGCGGAAATTCAGAATTGAACCACCACGCTTGACGTGATGTCCTTAGATATGCCTCGAATGGGGCTCACCTCGACCATGATGGGTCCACCTCGACCCTTGTGGATGTACCTCGTCCAAGATGGGTCTACCTCGACCCTTGTAGATGTACCTCGACCATGATAAGACTACCTCAACCTTGGGGTATCCTCGACCGTGAGGATGTTCATTAATTGGAGAAAACTCCTTGCTAGAAATTTGACCTTGGGGGACCTAGTTTGTCCTCGAAGGCTTCTATCCCGAAGGTGAGGGCTCCCCACCTCGAGAGTGATGGTAGCTTCACTCCTCGAAGCTTACCTCGACCAATACGGACAGATACAAAGTGGCCACCACCTCGACCAACATGGCCTCCTCGACCGTGGTGTATTCCCCTCGACCGTAATAAGAGGAACTCAACCGTGGGGGGATCTCTCAGCCACGTAGGTGTTTTTCTCCCCATACTTGAGGGTTTAGGTCCTTCCTCGAGGGTGTGATACCTTGAGGGTAAAGTGGCCTCGACCGTGATGGAGGTCAGGGAAGAAGACCTCCTTGCTATCCCGAGAGATAACTCACCTCGACCAAAACAGCCTTTCTACATCCATCGCATGGCTACCTCGACCGAGGTGAAGGAGCCTCTATCGTGGTGGGCATTATGGGGCTTTACCTGCTCACTCTGATCACATGCCATCCTCGAGGGTACATGCCTCGATGGTGAGGATGTTTTCCTCGAGTCTATTTCTTAGGTCTTTAGTTCTAACCGTAGGTTGTGCACTTCGAGGGTGGTTACTTCATTAGGGTTTTTTTGGCATTTTGAGGCCTTTATAAGTCTTGTTTGGCCTTTTCTCATAGCGTTCGTCTCGAAAAATTAATCAATTTCGACATATGACTTGCCTCGTTCCGACGTCCGAGCCCAAAGTTATGGCCTTCCGAAGTTATTTAAGGCCTATGAATGAGAAGCAACTTCAAAAGACTCTAAATTCTTCGTTCCAAATTTAAAAAGGATGTATGACCTGCCGTTGGAAAGATCTTTCAATCTACTTTCCAATGACACAAGAATTGTATCAGTAAGATATGTATAGTTAAAATTATGTCCAAATTGGTGAGATGCATTCAAAATCCTTCGAATCGAAGCGAATGACTTCAAACCCTGGCATGGAACGGGAAAACTTTGATCGTTGGGTGCCGAGTGGAATTTCGAAAACAAGCTATAGCCCAATACATGAGGCTTGACGGGATGACCTCGATGATGGCTACCTCGATCAAGGGGTACCCCGATCGTGATGAGGAGACCCTCGACCATGAGGAAGACCCTCGCCCGTGGTGCTTCTACAGCCCCCTCATGGTAGCTTGATCGCATAGACTCTTTTAGGTAGTTTTCTGGAGTCACCTCGAGGGGTCGACCACGACCCAGAGGATCTCCTCGATCATTTTAATCCCTCCTCGGTCGTAGGGTGTTCCTTGAAAATAGAACACTCTTTTGTTGAGGGCTTTGATCTTTGATGTGGTAGCATTACTCCTCATAGTTCGCCTTGACTCATGGATTCCTCGACCAACCTGACCCACTCGACCATCAGGGGCATGCTCCTCGTCCATGATGGATGTTATCCTACCTTGATGGTGTATCTCAAAGACCAAGGTAACCTCGATCAAGGGGTCCCTCAACCGTGGAGGAGCTCCCACAACTAGCAGTGTAACGCCCCATATTTGTGTTCTATTTGCTTTGTTAGTTTTGCTTGAATTCATATTTAAATTTGTGCATGGTCTAAATTTATTTGGGCTATTTTTGTTGTTTGAGTGTGATTATTTTATTTTATGTTAATTATTTTTAATTTTTAACTTTCTAATTAATTAATTATGGATCAAGTGCAAAATTTAATCGTGATTATTCATGCTTGAGTACAAATGACCCATGACAACATGATGGCCCATTTAGAATTGCTCCCAACCGGCCCCCTCCTTTGGCTTGGCTTAATTGCCATTTGTTTTGTGTTCACACCTAACTAACTTCTCTAAGTAAGATGTGTTAGTAAGACATTAGGATTATTTGTTCACTTAATCACCATTTGCTCACAATAAAAGATTAAACACACTCCTTCCTTTTCTCTCCATTCCACACGCCATTTTTGGCTCCCATTCACCAATAAATTTTTTCATCAACTTTTCAAACCCAAAACTTAAAGATTCATTCACCACTGATCTTTAAGTATCAATAATCAAGTTAAATTCTCATTAATGTCATTCAAGATCTCTTGTTCGTGTTTATTTCCGGGTTTGTTCGTGTTTGGGTGATCGTGTTCGTCGGGTTTGTGGTTTGCTCGTGTGGTTCGTGGTGGTGCACGGTGGTTCATGGCTGGTGATGCTCGTATGCGGTGCCTTACGTGGTGGTGCATTCGAGTGGTGCAGCATGGTGGTCCTCGTGGTGCCCGTGTGTTGGTTCGTGGCCGTGATTTGTGTGGTTGGTCCGTGTGGTGCAAGGTTCCGGGCAGCAAGTTTTTATTGTCTTTTGCAATCAAGTTTTGTCAAGGTAACATGCTCTTTCATCCTAGTTTGAATACCATGACCATAGGATAGATTTGGTGACCAAATTAGACCAAAAACTTTGATTAATTTGTGCGACGACGACCCAACTCGTATAAATCGACGCAGAAGAGACCGACGAGTCAAATTGTCAAACTAACATACTAAAAATCTTAAAACAAAACCTCGAATATTATATATTACATACTAAAATCCCAAAAATACAAAAGCGACAAGTTTGTACAAAACTAAACCAAAATAGTCACTATCAAAGAGTTAATTCCAAACGAATACCAGAGTTAGAATATACAAACTACTAAAGTCCAAATCCTATCAATAGAAATACAAGCTATAAAAACAATAGGTACAACGGCACTCGCCCAAACCAAAGCTAAGCAACACCGTCATCATCAGGGTTACCTGAAAATGAACATATATCCACCATCAGTGGCGAGTAATATAACAGTCCCACCCTAAAGTGGATCCACATGGACATAGAATAAATCAAACAAACAAATCAGGCACTCATACATATAAACATGCAACGTAAAAATGACAATAATTATAACTCGCTTGATTTTAATTATCCAATCTTATCATAATCTTTGTCGCTATCATTTACATATTAGACCGGACTATGCTCGTACGAACACATCTTACGTGATTGAACTTTCCTACTATGCCAGGAATGAGAATCTTACTCCCGAACCCATGAACCCCATCTTACGGAAATCCATATCATAAAGACGACATAGTTAGTATTCACTATCCCAATACCGCGGTTAGGATAGGGGCAGCGTCTTAACCCAAGTCTTAGAATCTTACTCTAAGGTTAGGCGTCTAAATGCAAAAATCAAGCTACCTTTACGTTCTTTACATCTTGGTTATTCTCAAGATCGAATGTTACGCCTTTTCTTGAGTCTAACTATGTACATTACTATCTTTGAACTTCTTTAACCATTCTTTACTACTTCTTTATCTTTCTTTACTAATCTTTAATAATCTTTAGTTAAACTATACTTAAAGAAAACATGATTATAACAAAGAAAATCAAGATTCATCATATCATGACCAAGAAACTTCAAGAAACATGAACCATCATAAAAATATTCATCGAATATACGTTCTTTTAACTTAAATCATCAAATACAAATACAAGATTTACATAGAACTCATCAAAATTATCAAGAACACCTTTACCAATGAATGCTCAATTACATGCATGATACACGCATGTATCTAACCAAATCTAATAACTTTTCATCAATTTCCATGCATCAAACTTCATGATAAATGAACATAAACATAAAAAAACGTATATCTATCAAAAATAATCAAAATCATGCATTAAAACCAAGAAAGAACATCATAAAATCATTACTAAAATTCTGCTCAGATTCACGCACAACATAAGTGTTAATTTATCAAACTTATGCTCTTATTTGATCACCTAATCTATCCTATGAACATAGTATACAAATTAGGATAGAAAAGTATGTTACCTAACGAAGATTGATTGCAATAGATTACGAGAAAACGCTGCCCAAACTTGTCACACACGGCTACAATACACGTCTAGCACCAACACGAACACCGGGCACCACCACAACCACGCAACAGCAACTACTCGGACATGGGCTTCGATCAACATGACTTCAATGCACGACACTCACACGACTTCACATGAACACGACCCAACAACACGAACCAAAACCCAAAAACAAACCCGAACTCGAAGTCTTGACTAGAAACAATGAAGGCTAATGTTTGATTAAGAACTTAAAGATCAATTGGTGAAGAATCTTTAAGTTTTGGCGATCTGCGCGGCCTGCATCTTCGATCGAATGTCTCGGACCTTCTCTACGGTATCTCGTACCAGCTCACGTCCCAAAGACACAGTTTCACTGATATCATTCCAACAAATCGGACTACGACACTTCCTGCCATAGAGGGCCTCGTACGGAGCCATATCAATGCTGGAGTGATAACTGTTATTATACAAAAACTCGACCAAGCAAAGCATCTTCACCTAAGACTAATGATACTCCAGAGTACATGCTCGCAACATATCCTCCAGAGTCTGGATGGTCCTCTCAGTTTGGCCATCCGTCGCCGCGTGAAATGCGGTGCTAAGTTTCAACTTCGTCCCAAAGGCTTCCTGAACCGATTTCCAGAAACTAGACAAGAATCTCGGATCATGATCAGAAACTATCTCCTTCCGAACTCCGTGAAATCGAATGATTTCCTTGGTATAAGCCTCTTCCAGGCGCTCCATTGACCAAGTCATCTTCATCGGTATGAATCTAGCGACTTTGGTCAACCTATCCACAATTACCCAAATGGCGTTCATTCCATTATAGGTAGGTAGGCTAACCACAAAATGCATAGATAGCGACTCGAATTTCCAGGTCGGAATCGGTAGTGGCTGCAAAAGACCTCTAGGTCTCTGATGCTCGATCTTAACCTTCTAAGAGAATAAAAATCGAGCTACGAACTCTGTGACATCTTGTTTCATCTTAGGCCACCAGAATTGGCCCTTAAGGTCCTTATACAACTTATTACCTCCAGGATGAACAGAGTAGGGCGAGTTATGCGCCTTAGACATGATCGTGTTCCGAGAATCAGAACTTTCCGGTACACACCATCTCCCTCGAAAACGCAGACTACCATCGGTTGTAATCTCAAAGCCAACGGCTTTTCCTTGCCGCAAGGCCTCTCGAATCCTAGTCAACTGCGGGTCGTCCTTCTGACCTTCGCGCAATTCTTGAAATAACTCGAGCTCGGCACTCATATATGTTTGACGGAAATACGACTTCTACTGAAGCTCAATAGATTATTGCGACTCAGTGCGTCGGCAACTAAGTTTGCTGTACCTTCACAATAATTAAGCGTCAGGTCATAGTCCTTAATCAGCTCAAGTCATCGTCGCTGCCTCATATTGAGGTCCTTCTGAGTGAAGATGTACTTGAGACTCTTATGATCCGTGAATACCTTACACGAACCACGATACAAATAGTGCCTCCAGATCTTAAGTGCGAAAACCACAGCTGCTAGCTCCAAGTCATGCGTGCGTGGGGTAGTTACGCTCGTGCACCTTCAGCTGCCTCGATGCAAAAGCGATGACCTTCCCACCCTGCATCAGCACACATCCTAGGCCAGTCTTAGATGCATCACTGTAGACCTCGAAATCCTCCTCATCGTTCGGAAGGGTAAGAATAAGGGCAGAAACTAACATCTGTTGCAGTTGCTGAAATGCTTGCTCGCAAGCCTCCGTCCAAACGAATCGGATCTCCTTCTATAGGAGACTAGTCATTGGCCTAGCAATCTTGGAGAAGTCCTTGACGAATCGTCAATAGTATCCAGCCAAACCCAGAATACTATGAACCTCCGCCACATTTCTCAGGCTACTCCATTTTACTACTGCCTTAAATTTTGTCAGGTCTACCTTAATGCCTTCTTTACTAATAACATGACCCAGAAATGCTACCTCGCGAAGCCAGAACTCACACTTAGAGAGATTTATGAACCACTTATGCTTCCTCAATATCTCTAGCACTATCCGGAGATGCTCTGCATGCTCAGAATCGTCTCTCGAATACACCAGGATATCGTCGATAAAGACTACGACACACTTATCTTGTAAGTGATGAAAAGTACGGTTCATGTGATCCATGAATACCGCTGGAGCATTAGTGAGTCCAAACGGCATCACCTTGAACTCGTAGTGGCCGTATCTAGTGCGGAATGCTGTCTTCGGGATGTCTTCTTTCTTGACTGGAATCTGATGATATCCAAATCGAAGGTCTATCTTCGAGAAAACTCCCGCTCCTCTGAACTGATCGAATAGGTCCTCAATCCTAGGAAACGGGTACTTGTTCTTGATTGTTAACCGTTTCAACTCTCGGTAATCTATGCATAAGCGCATGATACCGTCTTTCTTCTTCACAAAGAGCACTAGTGCTCCCCATGGAGAAACACTCGGCCTAATGAAACACAACTAACAATTTATTTAAACTTTACCTAAACTTTACAATATCTTTGCCGCTACCATTTACATATCAAACCGGACTATGCTCGTACGAACACTCACTAATGCTCTAGCGCTGTTCATGGATCAGATGAACCGGCTCCGTACGAGGCTCTCTATGGCAGGAAATTTCGGAGTCCGATTTGTTGGAATGATATAAGTGATTCTGTGGCATTAGGACCTGAGTTTGTACGAGACCCTGTGGAGAAGGTCAGAGTCATTCAATCGAAGATGCAAGCCGCTCAGAGCCGCCAGAAATCCTACGCCGATCACTGACGTACACCTATGACGTTTGAGGTAGGTGACAGAGTCTTGCCTAAGGTTTCACCATTAAGAGGAGTTGCTCGCTTTGGAAAGAAGGGGAAGCTCCGACTGAAGTTCGTGGGATCTTACGAGATACTTGAACGAGTTGGGGAAGTGGCATATCGTTTAGCTTTATCGCCTTGTTTATCTCATGTTCACGATGTGTTTCATGTTTCTCAGCTAAGGAAATATGTATATGATCCTACCCACATCATTCCAGTTGAGTCAGCCACCATTGAGTCAAACCTGAATTTCGAGCAGTGACTAGTCCAGATCTTGGATCGTGAAGAGAGGACCCTCCAACGCAAGCGAGCCAGACTAGTCAGGGTGTTGCGGAGAAGCCACCATCATGAAAAGGCAACATGGGAGACTGAGGCGTCAATGAAGCAGAAGTAGCCAGAGTTATTCGCAGGTGAGCAATCTCTCTTGCTTTAAATTTTGGAAAGAAATTCTTTTCAAGGAGGGGAGGTTGTAACGCCCCCGATTTGTGTTCTATTTGCTTTGATAGTTTTGCTTGAATTCATATTTAATTTTGTGCATGGTCTGGGCCATTTTTGTTGCTTGAGTGTGATTATTTTATTTTATTTTATTTTAATTATTTAGAATTTTTAATTTTCTAATTAATTAATTATGGGTCAAGTGCAAAATTTAATCATGATTATTCATGCTTGAGTACAAATGACCCATGAGAACATGATGGCCCATTTATAATTGCTCCCAACCGGCCCCCTCCTTTGGCTTGGCTTAATTGCCACTTGTTTTGTGCTCACACCTAACTAACTTCTATAAGTAAGAGGTGTTAGTAAGGCATTAGGATCATTTGCTCATTTAATCACCATTTGCTCACAATCAAAGATTAAACACACTCCTTCCTTTTCTTTTCATTCCACACGCCATTTTTGGCTCCCATTCACCAACAAATTTGTTCATCAACTTTTCAAACCCAAAACTTAAAGATTCATTCACCATTGATCTTTAAGTATCAATAATCAAGTTAAATTCTCATTAATTTCATTCAAGATCTCTTGTTCGAGTTTAGTTCCGGGTTGGTTCGTGTTTGGGTGATCGTGTTCGTCGGGTTCATGGTTTGCTCGTGTGGTTCGTGGTGGTGCACGGTGGTTCACGGCTAGTGGTGCTCGTGTGCAGTAGTTGTGCGTGGTGCCTTGTGTGGTGGTGCATTTGAGTGGTGCAGTATGGTGGTCCTCGTGGTGGCCGTGTGTTGGTTCGTGGCTGTGATTCGTGGGTTGGTCCGTGTGGTGCAAGGTTCCAGGCAGCAAGTTTTTACTGTCTTTTGGAATCAAGTTTTGTCAAGGTAACATGCTCTTTCATCCTAGTTTGGATACCATGATCATAGGATAGATTTGGTGACCAAATTAGACCAAAACGTTTGATGAATTTGAGTGAAACAAACCCATTTTATGCGTGATGTTACGGCTGATTTTGTGATCAAGATTTGGTTATTTCATGCTTGTGATTGATGATTATTGTGCTATGATATGTTATGTTTGATTCTGATCATGAAAAGTATACAAGATTTTGCATGTTGTATCATGAATCAAAGAAGGGTTTATGCTTGAATATTCATGGTTTTATGCGTGTGTTTTGGGTTGATTATGATGGTGTTCTTGTTAATCTTGTTGGGTATTATGTGAATCCTAAATTGTTAATTGATGAATTAAGTTAAAGAATGTACATGATGTATAATATTATGATGGTTACTGTTTCTTGAAGTTTCTTGATTATTTTACAATGAATCTTGATTTTGGTTAATTAGTCTTTAAGTATAGATTATGTGGTCTAAGTTAAAGAAAGTCTAAAGAACGATTAAAGAAGTTCAAAGAAAGTATTGTACATAGTTATGCTCAAGTAAGGACGTAAGATGTAGGCTTGAGAATAACCAAGAAGTAATGAATTATAAAGATTAGCTTGAATTTGCATATCAGACGCCTAACCTTAGGGTAAGATTCTAAGACTTGGGTTAAGACGCTGCCATTATCCTAACCGCGGTATTCGGGTAGTTTATACTTGTTGTGTCGTCTTTATGATATGGGTCCGTAAGATGGGTTCATGGGTATGGGAGTAAGATTCTCATCCCTGGAATAATAAGAAGTTCGATCACGTAAGATGTGTTCGTACGAGCATAGTCCGGTCTGATATGTAAATGATAGCGACAAAGATATTGTAAAGTTTAGTTAAAGTTTAAATAAGTTGTTATTTGTATTTCTTGGCACTGTTATTTAAGCTTTGCTTGTCTATTTGTGTGATTGTCTATTTTGTTTGTTTGATCTGTTTTATGTTCATATATATCCACTTTAGGGTGGAACTGTTATGTTACTCGCCACTAATGGTGGATTTATATTTTTAGGTAACTCTGATGGTGACGGTGATGCTTAGCTTTGGGATTGGACGAGCGTCGTTGTACTTTTTCCTATGTAGTTTATTTTTCGATTTTAGGATTTGGATTATTGACAGTTTGTATACTCTAACTCTGACTACAGTTTTTGGAGTTAATTCTTTAGTAGTGATTCTTTGAGGTTTTAGTTATGTACAAACTTGTGGTAATTGTAAATTTGGGATTTTTAGTAGTATATGTAGACACCTAAATGTGTCTCCCCGATATAGAGACTAATGATGAAACTATGAAAACACCAAGAAGTCCAATTAAGTAGAATTGACGATGAAAATGCACAATATACCTCAACCAATTGCCTAAACCGTGTTTAAAGTGCCTTGGAAGTAAATGTTAGGTTTTGCGATGATTACGGGATTTATTCATAACTTTTCTTCATTTTTAGTTATTTTTTACATTTTTGCATGCATTTTTCAATATTTTATATTCATTAATTAAAAAAAAAAAAACAAAAAAAAGAGCAAAAAACAAAATAAATGAACAAAAAAGTTCAAGTCAAAGTTCATCCAAAGTCAATAAAGCTAGTCCATTTCAATAAATCCAATAAACCTAGATTAGTTCAATGAATCCATTTCAGTTCAATAAATCCAGCTTAATTCAATAAATCCAGTCCAATAATTCGACTTAGTCCAATCCAATTCAAAAAAAAAAGTCAAAAAGCACACTACGCACCATGGGGGGTTAAATTGGGAACTTTGAGCCTTCTTTCCCTTTTCTTACTTAACCTTCAACCCTAGCTAAACATTACAACCACAAAAGCCCTCTCACATGAGGCATTGTCCAAATAATCATCAAGAACTACGATGGTCTGATTCCATAAGGATACGTAGGAAGCCTCTTCTCGAGGTTCGACCCAATTAATAAATTTTTGAGGTCGACCCTTTTAAGTAACTTGGTTTACTTAGGGTTTTAAGCACAAATTCCTAGTTCACCACCCGTCATAGGCTCGAGTTTGAACAAACATTAATTCAGCCAACCGCATCAATTCCCTACATCATCACCCTTCAGTCATAAATTTTTAGCCTTTCTTTTTCTTGCACTGACAGCCTTTCTCTTTTCCACACCCTGGGGGCTTTCTATGACTCTTCTTAAGCTCGTAGCTTTGATTTGACTCGTGTTTTCTCCCATTTGGGCGCGTCATATTCCATTTAAGACTTCATCAATTGGGCAATCCTCTTCTTGCCAGAATTCTAACTCAAGTTCACGACTTGAGCTAGCCTCTTTTCTCAATGCTTTGGCCTCTCCATGCAATCCACAAAACAAATTTTCCTTCATCCATCCTTAGCCTACAGGCTGGGGGCTTACCTATCCATCTACTCCACCGCAAACCTGAGATTCACAAAAAGCCTTATCCATCATCTCTCATTCATGCTACCCTACCTATTCAGCTACTTCACCACAAATATAGCCTTCCCCTCGAGTTAGGGGCTTGCTTATGATCGAAGGCTCTGTCTTTGATTGATTGGGGGATTAAGACCGCTCCATCCCCATTTTTAATTATTAATTACTATTGATAGATCCCCTTGGTCATTCATTTCCTTGTCATACATAACATAGCATCCTATATGCACCACATTTCACGAACACCATGCATCATGCACCACAAGCATATCGGGCATCATAATCATTTCATGCATACATTTATAAGCATCATGCACGGTGTACATATGTACATCACATAGCACAAAGCACATAAGGCTAGAGCCCATCTTTTTTTGAATCCTAGAATCGCTATATGCGATTAGTGTCTTAGATAATTTTCGTGAGCCCGTATATGCCCATATGGTTTATTGCTATGTGCAGTTTTCCCTTGATATCTTTACTTATGTTATTGCCTCGCCCCAACCATAATACTTTGACTTTCGTCTTGCGAGAACATTCGTCTCTCCGGACTCAGTCAAAGTGGGGGCTTCTCATCTTACACACAACTCCTTGTACATTTTTTTTCCCGCCTCAACGGCCTCATCATTTTTTTACGGGTTTATGCTTGCCCTAATTCCTCTAAGGGTTTACCCTTAATTCCCAAGCAAGAATACTTTGACCTTCGTCTTGCGAGAACATTCATCTCTCCAGACTCAGTCAAAGTGGGGGCTTCTCATCAGACACCCACATCGTTTTCCCTCACTCACAATCACTTTGCTTACGGGTTTATGCTTACCCTAAGCTTACAATTACTTTTCTCATAGGGTTTATGCTTACCCTAAGATCTCAAATATCACTCTAAGGGTTTATGCCTACACTTAATTTACTTACTTTTATCATGGGTTTATACTTACCCTAAGTTCGCAAGTATCACTCTAAGGGTTTATTCCTACCCTTAATTCACTTACTTTGCTCACGGGTTTATACTTACCCTAAGCTTACAAAAATTTCGCTAAGGGTTTATGCTTACCCTTAATTCACAAGCACTTTGCTTATGGGTTTATGCTTAACCTAAGCTTACAAATATTCTTCTCTAAGGCTTTATGCCAACCCTTAATCCACTTGCTTTTCTTATGGGTTTATGCTTACCCTAAGCTTACAAATATTTCTCTCCAAGGGTTTATGCGTACCATTAATCCAGTTCGCTTTGCTTATGGGTTTATACTTACCCTCATAACTCCTCTCAAGAGTTTATACTTACTCTTGATTCTTCTCCTAATAGTTTATGCTTACTCTTAACACATCACTTTACTTAGGGTTTATGCTTATCCTCATACCTTCTATAATCTCAAGAGTTTATACTTACTCTTGATTCCCCTCCTAAGAGTCTATGCTTACTCTTAACACATCATCCTTGCTCATGGGTTTATTCTTACTCTTGTTTTCTTCCTCTAAGAGTTTATGTCTACTCTTAGCACATTATCATTCTCACGGGTTTGTGTTAACCCAAACATACATCATACTTTCTCACAAGAGTTTATGCTTACTCTAGACTCATCACAATTTCTACCAAGAGTTTATGCTTACTCTTGGCACACAATGGGTTATGTCTACCCTAATCATATTTTCTCATGAGTTAATGCTTACTCGCGCACACCTTTTCAAGAGTTTATGCTTACTCTTGATCGATCCCTCCTATACGACTCTTCATTTTCCCAAGGGTTTATGCTTACCTAAGGGAATAGCTCCGAAGGATCCAAGAATCCGGAGGAACTAGCCACTTAATCCATCATCATCCTGAGGATCCAGGCGCTTCCGAGGGATTAAACCGCATGGGACGCGGTTACAGGTAAAACAAACATCTGTTTTGCAGGTACCGGCGTTAAAAATGGTGACTCAAGGTCGCAGAACGTCTTGAGTTATCCTCCGTTCCGACAGGAATACTTTGACTTTCGTCTTGCGAGTTTATGCTTACTCTCCAGACTCAGTCAAAGTGGGGGCTTCTGTAGACACCTAAATGTGTCTCCCCGATATAGAGACTAATGATGAAACTATGAAAACACCAAGAAGTCCAATTAAGTAGAATTGACGATGAAAATGCACAATATACCTCAACCAATTGCATAAACCGTGTTTAAAGTGTTTTGGAAGTAAATGTTAGGTTTTGCGATGATTACGGGATTTATTCGTAACTTTTCTTCATTTTTAGTTATTTTTTATGTTTTTGCATGCATTTTTCAGTATTTTATATTCATTAAAAAAAAATTTAAAAAAAAATGAATAAAAAAATTAAAAAAAAAGTCTTTTTGCATCACAAAATATTTTTTAAAAAAAAATCATAAAAATAATTTCATAATTTATTCATATTTTTCTATATTTTTTATCATTTTTTTAGAGCTTTTTATGGATTTTTTAGGATTTTGCATGCTTAGGGGCATTTTCGTCATTTACGAATGACGAAAATTGTTCCGCAAAGCATATTAGTGTTTTTTATACTTTTAACTTTTTTTTCATAATTTTTAATAATTTTTCTGTAATTGTTTGGAGCTTCCGGAGGAATCTAGAACATTCCGGAACGTTCTGGGCATTCCGGCACATTCCGGAACATCCCAGAACATCCCGGGACATCACAGAATATTCCGGAATATCAAAATATTACAGAATATTTCCGTAATCGAATAAAATCGGATCGTAATCCTGAAAATGAAGCGCAAAAATCAAGCAAAAAAATCGACCCGGATCCAGCCTGGACCTGCGCCTAGACGCAGGTCCATATTACAGGACCTGAGCCTTAACGCAGGTAAAAAATACAGACCTGCGTCTAGACGCAGGTCATGTTACTGGACCTGCGCCTAGGCGCAGGTTTGGTGTCATCCGGGGGCGTTTTTTTCTCCTTCTGGCCTATAAATACGAGAGCTTATACGAGCTTTTGGAAGACATTCTAAGCATATTATTCACTCCTACTATTATACTATACTCTTCAAAATAATATTCTCATTTCAAAATTCAAACATACATACATAATTGCATTTTCTGTCGTGAAATCTACTAATTGCGTTCTTGGGGTACGAATTCTGAAGTCTCTATCTTCTTTCTTTTTAGTTGTTTTTTTTTTTTTTATTTTTTTTTTTTTTTTTATCATAGTTTGATCGATTGAAATGAGGATATATTATTGGTACAAAAATTGATAAAATGATGTAAATAATTAATAAAGACTACGATCGCGTATATGCGAATTTGGACATTTTTATCGACAATAACTTTAATTTTGATATAATCAATAATGATTCACGAATATTAGTATTAATCGTCATTCATAACGTTTTTTAATAATTTAACCGATTTTCATTCCGATCTTGCAATTCATACGCGTGGTGATTATTAATTCATTGATGTAACTTGACAGATCATACATTAATATTGACTCTTATGCTTTTATTTTTTTAGATCGGCTTTTATATTTTATAGATCTGACAATAAATAATAATAATAATTAAATAATTCATTTTTTTTATGCGATCTATATTATATGATTTCTTTTATTAGATCTCATGTCATAAAAGGTCGCTACGTTTTTATCTTTTAATTTTATCACTTTAAATAGTCGGATCTTAATTTTTTATGCGGTCATGACAAAATGAATTTATTAATTAAATTTCATATTACCAAATCACCGCTATATTTTATCCGAATTTTCAGATCATTAAATAATGTGATATAAAATATGATTTATTATTTTATTCATAAATTCAAGAGTCATACGTAAAAGCCCGATCTGGTTAAATAATAATAAATGGCGATTAAAATTATCAATTTAAATATTCCGATTGAAGTGTCCAAATCACATCAGAATTTTGTACCTTAATCATCATTTTAATCGTGTCCTCTTTTAGCATTTATTATATTTAGTGTAGTCGAACAGCACATCAAACCACTTCTCCTGGAACACACATTGAATCTGCACATATTTATTTTGTTATGTATTTATTGCTTTTATTTCAGTTTTTTCGTTCATGTTTTATTTGTTTTCAATTTTTAGGATTTTTTAATACTGACTTAATTTAAAGTGGTCAGAAAGTTAGTCTTGATTTGTATATAAATTAAACCCGCTTAGTAATATGCGTTCTTTGGGGTATAATATTGAGATATTTATGTATTCGGGGTTAATAATAATTTGACCACAAAAAGAGACCTAGTAGAGACCGCTCACAGGCGGGCGGGCCCAATGCACGATTGACCCGTAACCTGTCCCCGAACCCATACTCTGGTGCACGACCATATGGGGCCAATTTCTCCTGGCATTAGTACTTCTTCGGTGTCCGTGGACCGTATAAAACGCACGGTGGCGACTCCTACTAGTCTGTATTCACATACGGCGTTAACGAGCATTCAAATAAACTCGTGAGGCATAGGCGGCCGGGTAAAAACGACCCCTACAGTATAATTTGAAGTTTGTTATTTTGGTTTTAAGTATGTTTGTTGTTAGTATGACAATTCGACTCGTCGGTTCCTTTCGCGGCCGATTTATAAGAGTCGGGTCGTCACAAGCAGGCCCTCCTGGCCTATCTACTTGCCACCTCGAACATAGCTTTCGACCATGAAGAGTTTCACTCGATCCACACACTCCGTGGCCTGCTTGCTGGTTGCCTCGACCATACGAGGCCCTCGACCGAGTGGTTGTCCTCGACCAGCAAACCTAATATGTTACTTCTTGGACACCTCGACCATATCATAAGCATTGTTGGCATTTTTGTGAAGCTTAGACCCTACCTCGATGGTGAGCACCTCGATTGGGTGGGTGCCGACCTCGATCGTATGATGTCTTTGAGCAACCTGGGCCTCACTTCGAGAGTGGGCACCTCGACCGTGATAGAACCTCCCTCGACTGTGAGTGTGCCACCTCAATTGTGAAAAGCTCTTTTATGTGAGTTTCAATGAGAATTTTCTAAGTGTTCTAGCATTTCTACTTTCTGCGACCATGAAGAACTCCATACCAACTTCTAAGTATGGTTCTTACCTCGACTGTGATATAGGTAGAAAGACAAAGTTTCACTGAGGACCTCGAGGGTCTTCCCCTTCCTCGACTATGAGGGAGTCACCTGTAACATTGGGATCGTGATCATGCTCACCGGGACGGTGAAGAGCTTCCTTATGTGAGCTTCATGCTGAAATTTTTCTAAGTGTTAGACCATTTCATCCCTCCGCGATCATAGTCCCCTCGATGGCGATGAGGGTGAGGATGGTTCCCTGAGCCCCAAGACATACCTCGAAGGTTGAGGGTCATGATTTATGACCTCGAGTGTGATGGAGGTCACGGAGGAGGACCTCTTTGTTACCACGAGGGTATTACCCCCACCTCGGCTGTGACAAGGGTAACTACAGGAAAGCATGCTTTGGTTATTACACATACATTGATGAGTGCCCACATTGAGTGGGGCTTTGGCCTAGAGTGATCACCTGAGTCTCTAGGGCTAATGAGCCCACATGACTTGGTAGATACCCATCCACCCTCCCATATGCCTTGATGGGTGTCTATATTGAATAGGGCTTAGACATTGGCCTAAGATGATTCAACGAGGTTCATGGGCTAATGAGCCCTTATAAACTCGATAGATACCTATCCGGCCTTCCCCATACTCCTCGATGGGAGCCTACATTGAGTAGGGCTTAGTGTTAGCCTAAGGTGACGTTATCAAGGACCCTAGGCCTAATGAGCCCCAGCTACTCGATGAGGTACCTGTCTAGCCTCCCCATACTCCTTGATGGGTGCCTCCCTTGAGTAGGGCTTAGTGTTAGCCTAAGGTTACGCTATCAAGTACCCTGGGGCTAATGAGCCCCAGCTACTTGATGAGGTACCTGTCCAACCTCCCCGTACTCGTCGATGGGTGCCAACCTTGAGTAGGTCTTAGTGTTTGCCTAAGGTAACACTATCAATGACCCTAAGGCTAATCAGCCCCAGCTACTCGATGAGGTACCTGTCCAACTTCCCCATACCCCTCGATGGGTGCCTACATTGAGTAGGGCTTAGTGTTGAACACAAAGTATCATCCCGGTTAGGGTTCAAATTCTTCCATTGATGGAATTGTAAACACAATGTTTTTCCGGTTAGGTTTTACTCTTATTATTTTGCATTTAGTCAAGTGCTTTACAAGCATGTAATTTAATATTCTCATCATAACTTGCCCCCAATTACATTGATTGTAATTTTAGAACATACAAATGCATGAGGATATTATCCCAATTATGTCGTCCATGTCCCAGCTGTTGGCATCTTCATGTTTTTGCCTTTTTGAAATATTAGTTTTGTTCTATTTCCCTGGTGCTCGCCTAATGCTAAAAAAAAACGACCCTACTAGGGCTTTATTATCGCAAACGTTATTTCCATGATAACAAAAATAAATTCGATCATGTTTGGGTCTTTTTATTACAAACGAAAGAATAACTCCGATGAGGATAATAAAAGAAACTTGACCCTGTTAGGGTCCTTATTGCAAACATTAACTTCGGTCGGGAGTTAAGTTATGACATTAATCATTCCATCACCCTCAGCGCTATGACTACGCTTTTGCCTTTTTCCTCCTACACCATTCGAGAGATAAGAGTTTAGCTTTACTTGGTCTGCTAACTTGTCAAGGGCCTTCCTCAATTCTTTGTGGTGTGACCACATTCATGATGATATTCGCACCATTGCTTGTGATTCCTCTCGCCTATTGGTGTTGAATCTAGGATCCATACCACCATCACGAACAACTTTCCTTGAGTCGGACTTCTGGTTAGGACCTTCACCTCGATGGGGCTCTTTCCTTTTTCCATCCTTGTTATGGCCAGATTTTACCTAGTTGATTTAGCAAGCTTAGAGGGACACCTAGCAGACGGTTATCTTCTCAGAGATTCTGAGTGATGACTTATTCCAAGGAAGTTTAGAAAAACAAGGAACGACTTGAGCTCTCTTGACCAAGCCAGATGCCATGTCAGCAGTTAAGTTGGTTGATGACCTATTCTGAAGGAGCTGTAACGGCAACAAGGGCTATTGAAGCCTCCTTATAAATAGTGCATTTTAGGGTTGAGACATATATACGCAACTCGGCAGTACAACATAGCTAATATTCATCTCTTTCCTCTTCATCGTAATTCACACAATATTTTACGTTTCTTACTTTAGAATAAGCATAAAGATTCATTGTATATTGTACTCAAATCATCAAATAGTGGATTCACTCAATACGAATCATCAATAACAGAAAACTTTTAATAATAAATTAGATAAACACAGCGGAAGCTCTAAACTTAATCATTTTATTAATTAAACTTTAAAGTCATCCCAACAATGGAAATGACAGGTCCTTTATTACAACTCAAAACTACTAAAAAAAGAAAATTACGGGAAGAAAACAGGAGCCTAGTTTGCTCGCCAAACACTTAACCCAACTCTAAACTCTATCATGGATACCTACAAAATAAAAATTGGAGGTCCACCGTCAGTGGCGAGTAACTAGACTGTCCTACTTAGAAGTACGACCAAACTACACAGAACAACAGGTTAGAAAACATGAGAACAATACAATACAACGACGACCATACAAACATGCAATTCAATTAGCAAATTACGCAACGGAGATAACATAATCATATTGAAACATCCATTCAATAATCCTATCATAACTCAATAACACAACATCTCAAGATCAATTCGTAAAACAATAACAAGACTCCACTCGGTCTATAACCGATAATGATAGTATGTATTTAGGTAGTATTTTTCTTAGCTTTAATTTATTTATTTTCTATTTTTTATTTAGTTTTTGTTAGCATTTTTAGGCTTTTATTTTAGTTTTCTTTCAGTAGTCCCCTTTCCCTTTTTCTATGTGATTTCCTCTATTTTGCTTTATTTCTGCGTTTTCTTCCCCTTTTGTAGGTCACGAGTTTATTTCGGAACCCGAGGAAGGGAGCCGGGAACTCGAGGAAACCACAAGCCTAGGCCAATGCTCGTGAAAAGAAGGCCTCAGCGGCCGTTGGGAACTCCTCAGCGTTCGCTGAGACCCCAACTTAGCGCCCGCTGTCCCCTCCCCTGTTTGATGCAGTGATTCCAAGTATTGTTCAGCGCCCGCTGACGTCTGTTCAGCACCCGCTGTCCACAAGTCTTGCCAGCCTGTAGCCTAGTGCAGTAGGTCTCAGCCGGCGCTGTCATCGCCTCAGCTCCCGTTGTAGCGGCTTTGTAAGTTATTTTTATTATTTTTCTTTTCTTTTGGGTGAGCTTTTTGGGGAGCAATACATATACTCTTCTCCCCTCTTTTTACAGGAGGTGATGTTAGAGGCTCAAGCCTTAGGTTAGATTAGTTTTTCCTCTTCCTCTCTTGTAAACTTTATCTCTTGTTCTTTAAATTATGCAAGTAGTTTAGTTTGTTCTTCATCTTCTTATTGTCCATCTCAAGGTATTTCATAGCTTTCATTTATTTGCTTTTTATTGTTTTATGCACTTCATTGATTGCCTCTTCTAGTTTGTTGTTATTTCTAGGTTTAGTTTCATTTGATGTTCTTAGTTTTTAGATTTAATTAATGTTATTAGTTTTAGTTTTAATTATAATTATTAGTTTAATTATGTTTTTATTAGTTATGTGTGAGTAGTTTAGTTTCTATGGTTTGAGTGAAACTTCTCAAATCCTCCATATTTGTGGTTTAGTTGTTTCTTGGTTTCGGTTGTGATTATGTTAATACCGAAGGTTCGATAATGTTGAGTCTCATGCCTAATTAACATTAGACTCATAGAAGAATCCCCACCTAAGGAGCAAAAGTTGAACGTGTGTGATGACTCCCTTCGCCCGATTGATGGAAGCACCACGAAAGTTGGGCCTTAGATCAAGGGAAAGTTACCGGTCTTCGTGATTTGTGCCTATGACTAGTTAGATGTTCCGCCATGAAAGTAGTTTTGTGTATGTCTTCCCGGTCGTCACACTAGCTCGAAAGAGTAGTGTGATCTTAGAATGACCTCCTCTTATCCATAACCTAAGTCTAAGTTTCAATTGATTCATAATTCATGATAGTATGAGTTGTGGATCTCTTACCCTAGTCCCTTTTATTCTTGTTTTCATAGTTTAGTTTCAGTTAGTTCCCATAGTTCTCTTCGCCTCTCGCGACCATCACTTGGCCTAGCTCGTTCGACGCTCATGCATAGACCAGTGTAACGTACCTTCCCCGTGTTCGACACCCCCACTGTTACTATGACGGGGTTTTTTATTTGGTGAAAAAATCCCCTCTATAAAATTTGCGCCGTTGTCGGGGAAGGCAAAGCCATTAGTTTAGGTTGAGTAGAATGGTTCTAGGTCTTTCTTTTTCTTTATTTTTGTGAATATTTAGGCCTTATGGCCACTGCTTTGATCGATCCCCAATATGAGCATGAACCGTTTTGGATGTATTATGATAGGATTGGAAGATCTCTTCTTCCTAATCATAATTTTGATAAGTGGGATATATGTAATGTAATGTATGAAGGTTTGAATTATGAAACGAGAAACTGGGTTGAGTTTCTCTCTTATGGCGATTTCTTAGATTTAGACTTGTATAGAGCTTGTCTTTTATTCGCGTGTCTAGTTAAGGAAA
This sequence comes from Salicornia ramosissima, assembly GCA_951394345.1. Classification (NCBI taxonomy): domain Eukaryota; kingdom Viridiplantae; phylum Streptophyta; class Magnoliopsida; order Caryophyllales; family Amaranthaceae; genus Salicornia; species Salicornia ramosissima. Next base: position 32,941,293 of record OX596237.1, read on the forward strand.
CCTATGAGTGATCATCAATACTCGCAAGAGCTTGCTTGTTTGCGGAATATGGCTTAAATCATCTTGTTTGCGGAATATGGCTTAAATCATCTTCCGATTCATACCCCTACCTTGGATGTTGATCATCAATACTCGCAAGAGCTTGCTCTTGATGAGTTTTTAAAAGGTGGTGGTGTGAATTCCGATGATTCATTGCATACTCTTCAAGTCGAGCCCGTTGTTTGCGAATTTAGTTATAATTCTAGTTATGATTTTGATCCATCTCCTCTCGTTGTCTTACAAACCATCCAAACTTACATAGACGTTGATGTTTCATTGCAATGTCATGATGAAAATCATGACCCTCCCGTCTCATCATGTGATGTTGTATTGGATGAGGCCTTCTTAGTTGAGTCTAGTAAAGTTGACGAGGTCATTATTAATGTGGAGGATGTGGTTATACTACCTTCTCTTATGCCCTTTTTAGGAGGATTTAGCCTTGTGTATTCACATCCCACTCCCCTTCCATCCATGCTCATCTCACCCCCATTCAAGGGCACCATCTCTTGTCTTGACTCCAATGTTTCTCTTCCAGAAACCAAGGCAAGGGAGGTGTTTGGAGGTGTTCCTTTTCTTTTATTTGATTTTTCTTTTAGTAGTTTTTATTTTCATTTTCCACCTTGTGGGCACTCACTCCCACATAAGCAATTGATTCTGGTTTTTAAATCGTTCCCTTTTCTTAATTTGATCATTACTTATGTGGTTTTTAGTGAGTTGAGTGCCAGTGCATTTGATAAGTTCTTACAAGCTTTGCGAGGCTATTTACTAAGCCTCGGCGGTTTTTCCCGCTGGATGACTTTGACTTAGTTTTCTTCTAAGTCTTACTCCCTGTGTCCACCTCCTTTGTCAGGCTCGGGATGTTAAACAAGCACTTGTGGGAGGTAACCTTCAATTTATTGCTTTCAAGGATAGTTTATTTCCTTGCATTGTAAAAAAAAAACAAAAACAAAAACAAAAAAAAAAACAAAAAAATGATGAGAGAAAAGATTCAGTAGTGCCTTCAAACATTTGTGCATATATGTGATCTTTACATATATCCATGAATTTGTGTTAGAAAAAGGGAGCACTCGAGAAAAAAATGTCATGGGTGAGTGAAAAGAAAACGAGAGATTTCCTTGATTGTAACTTCCGAAGACATCAACGAGTGTGATTTTGGCCTTTTGGGCCAATATACATGTTGATGTATCCCTTAGGATGCAATCAAGACAAGATTTTCTAAATTTGAGATTCTGGTGCAATTTTTGAGTTCAATCTGCTGCAAAAAATTGGCTACAGGTCAGGTGCAACGGCCGCTGAATTTCCATTAGCGCCCGCTTGCAGAATGCCCAAAATCTTCCAGTAGCAATTTTTTTTCCTTGCAGCGGGCGCTGGCCCTAATTCAGCGGCCGCTGATGAGATTTGTCAAAAACTTCCAGTAGAAAAATTTTGGTAACAGTGGGCGTTGGCCCATTTTCAACGCCCGCTGATGGGGGTTCTTGAAAAAGGCAGTAGCAGTAGGAATTGTCGCAGCGCCCACTGGAAAATGTTCAGAGCCCGCTGAGCACCATGTCTCAAATTTCCAGTAGCAAGAAAAATAGATTGCAGCGGGCGCTGGCCCATTTTCAGCGCCCGCTGAGGGGCTCTATTGAGAATTGCAGAATCAGTTCAGAAGGGGACAGCGACCGCTAGGATTAACTTAGCGCCCGCTGAGGTCGAGTGATATAAAAGATCAGCGGTCATAATTCATCATTTTCACGAGCAAATAAATACAAACACGAATTCTCTCCCTTCTTCTCTCAAACCCTAACACTCAAACTCACTCAAATCTTCATCATTCATCTTCATTTTCACTCCATTTCTCCCATCCCATCACATTTCTCTCTCTTCTTTTCACTAGAAATTCGAACCCTAGGTTCGAAATTTTTTTTTTTGAAAAAAAAAGAGAGAAATCACGAACAAGGCAAGGATCTTGGGTTACTTTTGGGCCCTTTTCTTCAACAATAACAACAACAGCATCATCTTGAGTATTTTTAATACTCTAAGTTGGTATTTTTCTGAAACCCTAATTTCTTGCTTAGTTATTTTTTAACTCAGTTCAAAATTTTTGGGTCAATTTTCATTTGCGCATTCGTTTTGTTGATTATTTGAGTCCCTAATTGTAGTCTTAGATTGTGGTTTTTTTTGTGTTGGTTGAATTTTTTTTTTACATGGAGTTGTGTTGGCGATTGATTTTTCTGTTGTGAATTTGTGAACTTGAGGCACTTAGGTTTAGGCCTCTTGTTCAGTGACTGGTTAGGGAAGTAATCTAGCTGAAATTTTTATTTATTTTGTTGTTAGTTTTTGGCCCTAATTTGATCAATCATGTCTAAGCCGCTTAAAAACAAAAGAAATGACCGACCCGGTATCTCAGACCCGAACCAACATGATGATACACCACCATAACCACCACCTCCTACTAGGATTCCTCACGCCAATAGGGCCATGTATGACAACCTATTAAGGCGGACATTTCGCCCTACCTGATTCTACGATGCGCGACCTTGTCTGGCGCTTCAGATCACCAGGGAAATGGAAACCCTGCTCACAAACTTCGGGTGGGAAAATCTGTCCGACCCAAACATGGCTGATTACACTTACCCACCTTTGGCCTGTGAATTCCTTAGAACTTTGACCTATACTGAAATAGTATCCACCACTAATGTACCGGAATAGGTTGCCAAGTATGACAACCTATTAAGGTGGACATTTCGCCCTACCCGATTCTACGATGCGCGCCCTTGTCTGGCGCTTCAGATCACAAGGGAAATGCAAACCCTGCTCACAAACTTCGGGTGGGAAAATCTTTTCAACCCAAACATGGCCGATTACACTTACCCACCTTTGTCCTGTGAATTCCTTAGTACTTTGACCTATACTGAAATAGTGCCCACCGCTAATGTACCGGAATATCAACTGTCTTTTCGATTGATCAATGACCGTCATACCATAACCATTTCCAGGTAGATGAATTTCTAGGATGTGACTCGGCCAACACTATCATTGATTTTAGTCCTAAAAACTTTTCCTGAATTTAACCGGCTTGCCTTTTGGCATGCGATTACGGGTGAGGATCGTTTTGACTCTACCTGCATGGTCACCAGTGCGATCCACCACCTTGCTCTCCGACTGTTCCATAGGTTATTTACCTACTCAATCTTCTCCGAAAAGGAGGTTGAGAAGATCAACAAGGATGATTTGGTTTGTATTTACGTAGCAACAACTCCATCTCCGTTGGGCAAGGTGAACACGGGTCACTTGTTAGTCAAGCATATGCTTGCCCAAACAAGAGACCCCAAGATTGGCTAATTGGAAAAATTTTCTGAATCCCGGTATTTTGACAAATACGATATCCTCAACCAAGCTTTCATTAAGAACACAACCGGGACAACACACTATGTGGCCTTGTCTGCGGGAGACACCACTACTACTTGCCTAATCCCGAGATAACCAGGTTAGATCGGGAAAACCTATTCATAATCCCCGTGAAGTCGAACAACCAGCACCAGAACCAACACAAGCACAACCTATCCTACCCCAGCCGCAATTTGACTTTGCGGCCACCTTTGAGGCCTGTCCCAGCAGAAAAACACTACCTTTGCGTCCATTAATGCTAACATTACGGAGATGCGTTCTGACTTGAGCCGTCTCCGTATACAGACTGACCAGATGTATGACTATCACGTGTCGGAAGGTCATTTCTTCCGACACCCTTCCTTCCCCCCCCCCCCCCCCGCAGGATTACCCCAAGATCTAAACCTGTAATAACCCGGAATTTTGGGCCAGAAAATTTCGCGGTTATTAATGTGATTTCCTTAGAATATTGTCTCAGAACCGGCAGCTTGTGAAGTTCAAGACCGGCGGTAGAGAACCGGCAGCTTGTGAAGTTCAAGACCGGCGGTATAGAACCGGCAGCTTGTGAAGTTCAAGACCGGCGGTATAGAACCGGCAGCTTGTGAAGTCCAAGACCGGCGGTATAGAACTGGCAGCTTGCGAAGTCCAAGACCGGCGGTTTATGTAGATCAAACCGGCAGCTTTGAAGCCTCAGCTTTTAAACTGGCAGCTTCGTCTTGAATTCTCAATTGGGCCAAAGACCCAACTTTTCCCTTATGAGGCCTTGGCCGGTTTGTTCTGGGTGTTTGGGCCAAGGTTTATTTGATTTAATTAATTAAGGATAATTATTATAATTTAAATAATTAAATTAATTAAATTAGTTTAAACACTCTTTACTTATTCAAATGTTGTTGATGACCAACAACTAATCCTCCCCTTTTCTCTCTTGTTACACGGCCAGCTTGTAGTTCTAGGGCTTGCTTGTGTTTTTTTTATTTTATTTTTTATTTTTATTCTCTTTATATATAGGACCCCTTCACTTCTTTTGGGTCCTATTTGTTAATTGCTCCATAAACCCAAAAGTTTTTCTCCTCCTCTTTCCTCCTAAGAACAGCCGTGCATTGGGTTGCCTTGGATTAAATTTGCGATTTAAGGTAACTTCGCTTTTCCAATTAATCTAAGGGTAGCTAATCACATAGTTAATTAGGAATTGAAGCATGAAAATTGTAGGAAGTTTAATATTGTTTTCATATGAATGTGTCGAGTATATGGATGATGATGTTCTTGATTTATTTTTCATGTATTTTCATGATTTGATGTATTTCTTGAAATCTCTAATTGTTGAATAATTACTTGTATGAATTTATCTATTAATCAAATCTTGTTATTTCTTGATGAATTTTTTCGTGGCAGTTTGTTTACTGTTTTATTTTGAATCATAATTTATTTCGTGGCAAAATTCGATCTTTTCTTGCTTGAAATAATCTAATCTATCAAACTGATAAAACTGTCCAGTTTTAGTTTACGAATTAATTAGTATACTTAATCAAATCTAATGGCTACGAAATTTTAGGTGGAAGTCAGTAATACTGTTTTGAAGATTTTGTAAATTTTTCGTAATTTTTAAAGATCGTTTGCTATGGCAGAAAATTCTGAAACCGAATTCAGCCTAACCTGACTGGTTAGTTATAAAATCACTTAAAAATAGTAAAAGATGTTATTTTTAGACGAAATTTATGCACGTTAATCCTTGAACCCATATTTAGCTCCCATAAAAATTCCCAGATTTTTAGAGATCTTTAGATGGTCGTTTTTAATTTAATTCTTTAAAATCAGATTGTATAAAATAGGGCAATTGAATTATTAAAATATGCTATTATTAATTATTGAATTTGCGAGTGACCTAAGTATTAAAAGGGAACTAAAAATATGATTTTTATGATGAATCTTGATAGTATTGAATTATATTGATTAATCTTGAATTAAAAATTAAATCTTGTTATGATCTTCTAATTGTCAAGTGTATAGAAATTAAAAGAAGAGTTAAAAATATTATTTTTATGTTCATCTTGATGAATGTTGTTGAAAAATATGATTTTTATCTTATTTTGGTAATTTTTATAATTATATTCTGGATAACGTTACGAAATTGTTATATAATGTTATGGTTAATATCCGAAAGGATAAGGATATAAGTATACGGATATATGAGGAATAGTATATGTTATAAGAATGAAGTTGCATAAGATATTATTAGGGATAAGAAAGGAAACAGAGTAATAGCTATACATGTTATGTATCGGTCTCTGGCTAGGAAAGACTTGGTATTTAAGGTGGCCAATACACGTGCCGCACCTCTCTTTCCTGGGACTCCGAACATTTCATTTCCTATTACGGTCACCTAGTATTATCCTAATATATGATATGATTAAATTAAATGAGGATATAAGATACAATACGGACGCCCACCTGATGATACACGAGTCGTTAGTGGGTTAAGTCAGAGCCACTGCTCAATGGGACGAGCACACGAGTTCCCCCGAGTAGTTTTGAATCTTAGAACATGTAGTCGTCTGGTAGTGGTACACGAGCCGCTACTAGGAGTTATGGCCATAGCTTAGGCTTAGTGGTGAAACACGGGATCCGCTACGGGTTGAGTACACGAGCTCCTCCCGGCATGTTCTAGGAAGTTATGGTGAAACACGAGATCCATAACGAGTTATAGTGACCGGTCCAACGAAGATGATATGTGATGATCATACGATTGATAAGATGAAATCATAAGATGAAGTATAAGATGATTTCTAAAGAAAGTTATGATATGATCAGATATGATATGATATGATAAGATTAAGATAAGATATGATATGATCTAATATGATAAGAAAGACATGATATGATTATGATAAGATTTATATGATGAAGGGAATGTGATGAAATTATGATTAAGATTTAATAATGATATAATTTAAGAAGGGTTAAGAATAAGTTAAGGATTGAAGATGTATAGTATAAAGTATAAGTTTAGCATATTGTAAGTCTTCCGCTGTGTATTTCTGTATTTATGAGCATGTACGTGTATGTATAATTATACGGATGTGGAATGTATTTGGTATGTATTCTAACCGTATTTGCAGGGTTGAATGTACGTATTTTTATACGTAATTATACGTATTCCAACCGTATTTCTGCAGGGGTATCTATACGTATTTTTATACGTATTTGTATACGTATTTTATACGTACTTTTATACGTAATATTATACGTACGTTTTTATGGAATTTGTGTATCTTGTGTAAAGCATGTATTAATTCTTTTACAGTTTTTATGATATTTTTCTATGATATTATGTGTTTGGTGGTCCCTCGATTAAATGGGACAGCCTAGTTACTCGCCACTGACGGTGGACCCCCCCCCCTCAGTTTCAGGAGATGTTGCAGCAGAATAGAGCGGGCTTCGCCGGATGGGCTTGAGAGATTTAGTCTTTATTTAATGTTTTAGTATTTTCCAGAACAGTATAAACCTTTACTTAGTTTATCTTATGATCCCAGCATGTTGGGACAGTATTTTCAGATCTTCTATGTAATAACGATTGTTGGAATATTTATGGATTTTTAGTAGTTATCTTAATAAAGGACATTTCTTCCATTCAATTGATATGACTTATAGTTTAATTTGATTAAGTAATGACCCGAGTGTCGCTTCCCTTCGTAAATCGAGAAGCTAAAAAGTCGGGTCGTTACAGTTGGTATCAGAGCTGAGGTTAGACCCTAAGTTACTTCTTCACAAGTAACTACGTAAGATGAGCGCTTTATGAACCCGAGCGAACCCTAGCCTAATATGGAAACCTTAGATGAGAGAAACCATGGGTAGTAGCCTGGGTTAAGACGTTTTATCGCTTTGTTTCCGCGTTGATGTTGTTTCTGTGTGCCGTTCGTGTGCTAACTTGTTTATGATTTCAGGATGTCGACCCCTAGACCACCGAATTTCCGTCTTCGTCGTCGCAACTTGGAGGATGCGATCCTCACGTTGGCTCAGAGCAGCGTCCGGGTTCAGAACAATCAGTCGACCTTTGACCGCATAGCCCGACTTCGTCCTCCGACTTATGATGGTGCAGCTGACCCAACCATCCTCGAAAACTGGATTCGAGAGATGCGTAAGATGTTCGATGTTTTAGCTTGCCCCGCAGCTGAACGGGTCCCCATAGCTACGTTTTACCTTCAGGGTGAGGCAGACAACTGGTGGAGTACACTCCGGTCTAACCCCGACATAGATCTGAATCTGAGTTGGGAAGACTTCACCAAGAGGCTGAAAGATCGTTTCTACCCCGAGGAGCTTAAGTGGCAGAAACAAGAGGAATTCCTCACATTTACCCAAGGTAATTTGTCCGTCCAGGCTTATACGGACAAGTTCACCGAGCTCTCCAGGTTCGCATCAGCAGTGATTCCTTCTGAAGCCGAGCGAGTTAAGAGGTACATCAAGAAGCTGAACTCCAGCATCCGTGTTCATGTGGTTAGCAACAGGGTGAAGACTTTTCAGGAAGCATATGAGGTGGCTCTTGAGGTTCAGTCTTCAGTTTCTGATGAAGACACCGGGAAGAAGAGGGTTACTCCAGCTCCAGCTCCAGCTCCGGTTAAGAAGACCAGGTTCGAGCCTTCTTCGAAGCCGCAGCAGAGATCTCGACCAGCTCCGAGTCAGGGTCCGAGAATTTGTCGAGGTTGTAAGAAGGAGTTCCACCCGGGAAAGAAGTGTGATGGGTCTCCTATAGTGTGCTTCGATTGTGGTGAAGCGGGTCACAAGTCTATCTTCTGCCCTAAGAGACAGCCAGCAGCAGCAACAACTACAGGTAGTCAGGCTCCGGTCAAGAACAGGATCTTCTGCATGACACAGGAAGAGGCAGATGCTCAGCCCGATGTAGTCACGGGTACATTTCTTGTTCATGATATGTCTGTGTATGTTCTGTTTGATACTGGTGCCACTGTGTCCTTTGTTGCTAGTACTTTTATTGCTAAAGCTAACCTGATGGGAGAGTCTCCTGTCAAATCTATCATAACTCTTCCTTCGGGAGAGGACTTTTCTTGTCTTCGGGAGTTCAGGGACGTGTCCATTGTCATCTCGGGGGTAAGGTTCGAGGCCAACCTGAAGGAGTTCCCTATGATTGAGTTCGATGTGATCTTAGGGATGGATTGGTTAGCTAAGTATCAGGCGACCTTTCGGTGTCAAGACCAGGCTGTCACTTTGCAAGGACCAGACGCAAAGAGGGTAACTTATGTCGGGAAGCCGATAGGCAAGGGGTTAAAGATCGTGTCCGCTATGAAGATGCGCAGGCTGCAGCGCAAGGGTGAGACAGTGTTTCTATGTCAAGTCAAGGACTTGACTAAGGAGGAACAGCTAGAGACCATTCCAGTGGTTCGAGAGTATGCGGACGTTTTTCCAGAGGAGTTGCCAGGGATACCACAGGAAAGAGAAGTGGAATTTGTAGGGGTCGTTTTTTACCCGGCCGCCTACGGTCTCACGAGTTTGGTTTGAATGCTCGTTAACGCCGTACGTGAATACGGACTAGTAGGAGTCGCCACCGTGCGTTTTATACGGTCCACGGACACCGAAGAAATACTGAAAGCCAGGAGCAATCAGCCCCATATGGTCGTGCACCAGAGTATGGGTTCGGGGACAGGTTACGGGCCAATCGTGCATTGGGCCCGCCCGCCTGCAAGCGGTCTCTACTAGGTCTCTTTTGTGGTCAAATCATTATTGTTCCCGAATACATAAATATCTCAATTTTACCCTATGAAACGTATATTACTAAGTGGGTTTAAATTTATTTACAAATCAAAACTAATTTTTGTTGTGACCACTTTAAATTAAATCAGTATTAAAAATCCTAAAGATTGAAAACAAATAAAATGTGAAAGAAAGACAAAAATAAAAAATAAAAAAAAATGTACAAGTTCAACCAATAAAAAAAAATAAATAAAACATATGTGAATTAATTAATGTGACTTTTAATACTTAAAATCAGATGTCATGTCAATGTTAACAATAATAATTGCGATTTCATTCATAATCAGGCCGGATCTAAAATAACTAAAAAATTAACCAGGTTTATTATCATGATTATTATTGGAAATATTCAATTTAATAAATAAATCATAATATTGAGAAATAAATTTATCAACAACATAAAAAACTGAAGTTGTTAGGGAAGATTAACACATGATACCAGATCTGATTAAAAATGAGTCATGAAATATCAAAATTAGAAAATTATAATCTGCGGCCGATTTGATTAAAACAACAATTAAAGTTCTAACACTAATATGACATACATGAATTTAAGTACTAAAATTCATATTACAAGACAATTCACATAAAACAATTCAAATCATTGAACATATTAACCATTATCAAAGATCACCATTTTGAACGATTTGCAAATATAAAAAAAATTGGAATGAATAGGCTTAAAATAGAGACTTCAGGATTCGTACCTCAAGAACGCAATTAATGGATTAGCAACCAAAATGCAATTATTTATTTTTTTTTTTGAATTTTTTTTGAATTTTATATGACAATATTATTTGATAAAGTATGAGTGAAGTAAAGTATAGTATAATAGTATAGCAGTGAGGGAGTGATTTGCTCAGAATCCGTTCCAAAAACTCGTCCAATCGGCTGGTATTTATAGGCCAAAAACGCCAGCTCGATGCCACGTCAAGTTACACGTCTGCGCCTAGACGCAGACGTTGTAACATGGCCTGCGTCCAGACGCAGGCTTTGTAATACGACCTGCGTCTAGGCGCAGGTCCTTGTATTACGTCCTGCGTCCAGACGCAGGGCCCGCTCCTCTGACCAGTCTGCTGACTCAGCCACGCGTTTTACGAGATTCGAAATTTTTGTTAAAAAAGTTAGGTTTTTACACGTCTATCTTGACCACTCTAGACTATTCCGGAGTGTTCCGGAATTTTCCGAGCGTCTTAGTATATCCGTGCTGTTCTAAAAAATAAAATAAAAAAATAAAAATAAATAAAAAAAATAAAATACAGAAAATATAAAAATGCTATTAAAATATACTTTTTTATTTTATTATTATTACTATTATTTTATATATATATATATATATACGGAAAAAACTCAAAAATAAATAACGAATCTCGTAAACGCTGTGGATGTTTTTAGTGGCCTCTTAAGTGATGGGAGCAAGGTTTAAATAATTGTTTGAGATTTTTTATTGCATTTTGGTCGCCAATTCTAATTAATTGGACTTCTTGGTGCTTTGATAGCTTCATCATTAGTCTCTATGTTAGGGAGACACATTCAGGTGTCTACAGAAGCCCCCACTTTGACTGAGTCTGGAGAGTAAGTATAAACTCGTAAGACGAAAGTCAAAGTATTCCTGTCGGGACGGAGGATAACTCAAGGCGTTCTGCGACCTTGAGTCACCCTTTTTAACGCCGGTACCTGCAAAACAAATGTTAGTTTTACCTGCGACCGCGCCCCGTGCGGTTTAATCCCTGGATCTTCGGGATGATGGAGGATAAAGTATTTGGTCCCTCTGGATACGCTGGATCTTTTGGAACCTTCTCTTTGGGTAAGCAAAAACCCTCGGAGTGTAAAGGCCGTATAGGCAAGGTTGAGCGAAAAAGCGAGTAGGCATAAACTCGTGAGGAATTGATTTTTGGGTAGGTATAAACCCGTTATAGGTCGAGAGTAAGCATAAACTCTTGGTAGAAATTGTGACGAGTCAAGAGTAAGCATAAACTCTTAGGAGAAGAATCAAGAGTAAGTATAAACTCTTGAGAAATGGGGGAAGGTATGAGGGTAAGCATAAACCCTAAGCAAAGTGATGTGTTAAGAGTAAGCATAAACTCTTAATAGGAGAATCAAGAGTAAGTGTAAACTCTTAAGAGGAGGTATGAGGGTAAGCATAAACCCATAAGCAAAGATGATGTGCTAAGAGTAAGCATAAACTCTTAGGAGAAAAATCAAGAGTATAAAATCTTGAGAGAAGGTGTGAGGGTAAGTATAAACCCATAAGTAAAGTGAGTGGATCAAGGGTAGGCATAAACCCTAAGCAAAGTGATGTGTTAAGAGTAAGCATAAACTCTTAGAAAAATCAAGAGTAAGTATAAACTCTTGAGAGGAGGTATGAGGGTAAGCATAAACCCATAAGCAAAGCGAAGTGGATTAAGGGTACGCATAAACCCTTGGAGAAAAATATTTTTAAGCTTAGGGTAAGCATAAACCCATAAGAAAAGCAAGTGGATTAAGGGTAGGCATAAACCCTTAGAGAAAAATATTTGTAAGCTTAGGGTAAGCATAAAGCCATGAGCAAAGTACTTGTGAATTAAGGGTAAGCATGAACCCTTAGAAGAATTTCTGTAAGCTTAGGGTAAGCATAAACCCTTAGACTGATACTTGTGAACTTAGGGTAAGTATAAACCCATGAAAAAAAAGTAAGTAAATTAAGGGTAGGCATAAACCCTTAGAGTGATATTTGAGATCTTAGGGTAAGCATAAACCCTATGAGAAAAGTAATTGTAAGCTTAGGGTAAGCATAAACCCGTAAGCAAAGTGATTGTGAGTGAGGGAAAATGATGTGGGTGTCTGATGAGAACCCCCCACTTTGACTGAGTCTGGAGAGATGAATGTTCTCGCAAGACGAAGGTCAAAGTATTCTTGCTGGGGAATTAAGGATAAACCCTTAGAGAAATTAGGGTAAGCATAAACCCATAAAAAAAATGATGAGGCCGTTGAGGCGGGAAAAAAGTACAAGGAGGTGTGTTTATGATGAGAAGCCCCCACTTTGACTGAGTCTGGAGAGACGAATGTTCTCGAAAGACGAAAGTCAAAGTATTATGGCTGGGGCGAGGCAATAGCATGTGTGGGCTGCATGAGCAAAGATATCAAGGAAAAACTGTACATAGCCAAATAGGCATACATTGGTTTATGATCAAATTAAGCAAGACAACAATCACATATAGTGATTCGAGGATTCAACAAAGATGGGCTCTAGCCTTGTGTGCTTTGTGCTCTGTGATGTACATATGTACAATGTGCATGATGCTTATGAATGTATGCGCGAAATGATTATGATGTGTGATATGCTTGTGATGCATGATGCATGATGTGATTATTGTTCGTGAAATGTGATGCATGTGGAATGATGTGCTATGTATGACAAGGAAATGAATGACCAAGGGGATCTACCAATATTATAGTAATTAAAAATGGGGATGGAGCGGTCTTAAGAGCCCCGATCAATCAAAGACATGACTTTCGATCATAAGCAAGTCCCCGGCCCGTTGGGAAAGCCATATTTATGGTGGAGTAAGTGAATAGGTATAGTATTACAAATGTGGGGAAGGCTATATTTGTGGTGAAATGAGTGAATGAATGAGGGTAAGTCTTTTTGCGGAGTAGATGGATAGGTAAGCCCCCTAGCCTGTAGGCTAAGGATGGATGAAGGAAAAGTTGTTTTGTGGATTGCATGAAAAGGCCAAAGCATTGAGAAAAAGGGGCTAGCTCAAGTCTTGAACTTTGAGTTAGATTTCCGGCAAGAAGAGGATTGCCCAATTGATGAAGCCTTATATGGAATATGACGCACCCAAATAGGAGAACACAAGAGTCAAATCAAAGCTATGGGCTTAAGAAGAGTCAGAAAAAGCCCCCAGGGTGTGGAAAAAGAGGAAGGCTATAGGTGCAAGAAAAAGAAAGGCTAAAAATTTGTGACTGAAGGGTGATGATGTAGGGAATTGATGTGGTTGGCTGAACTAATGTTGGTTCAAACTCGAGCCTATGAAGGGTGGTGAACTAAAGATTTGTGCTTAAAACCCCAAGTTAATTGAAGGAGTATACCTCAAAAATTCATATATTAATTGGGTCGAACCTCGAGAAGAGGCTTCCTACGTATCCTTATGGAATCATACCATCGTAGTTCTTGATGATTATTTGGACAATGCTTCAGGGGAGAGGGCTTTTGTGGTTGTAATGTTTGGCTGGGGTTGAGGGTTAAGAAAGAAAAGGGAAAGAAGGCTCAAAGTTCCCAATTTAAACCCCCATGATGCGCAGTGTGCTTTTTGACTTTTTTTTTTTTTTTTTTTTTTTTTTTTTTTGAATTGGATTGGGACTGAGTAGAAATATTGGACTGGATTTATTGAATTGAGCTGGATTTATTGAGTTGAACTGGATTCATTGAATTGAATTGGATTTATTGCATTGAAGTAGCTTTATTGACTTTTATGGCTGCTGAATTTTTGAACTTGTATTTTGATTATGATTGTGTTTGAATTGGGAGCTTTGACTCGACTTTCATAATTGCTTGATGTGTGTCGAGTATGAATTTTACTTCTTTTTTTTGTTTTTTTTTTTTTGTTTTTGAATTTTTTTTTATTTTTTTATTTTTTTATTTTTTTTTATTTTGTTTTAGGCACATGTCTTTTCCTACGCACCACTTGATCCCATGGGTGAGGTAGATGTGGGTAAGGAAGGAAAGTAGGCTTATATATGTTTCATGGATCAAAGGGCTGCAATGGATTGAATGTGTGCCGGTGATAGGAAAGGGGATGATTGTATTTGTGGAGTTCAAGAAAAGAAGGCCTCTTGGGCAATGTCCATTTATTATGCTCAATTTTATTGATTATGAAAATTTGAGGTCATGAATTATGTTAGAGTTTAAAGCACAAATTAAAAGTGAAGGCTAAAAAAAAAAAATTAAAAAAAAGAAATTTATTAATGTAAATGAAATTACAAGGCTCAGGAATAAAAAAAAAATAATAATAATACCAAAAAAAAATCCTAATGACATAGGCTCTAAAGAAAGAAAGGAAATGCAAATGTCTAGGTGGAGGGACTCTCCGACTCAACCTAAAGAAACTACTCTGATTGACTCTTGACTATGAATGGGGTGCGCTGATGCTGTTAGTGTTCATCGAGTTCTGGTGAGCTTGACATATCACCCTTTAGCAGATCGTCCTCTATGTCAACTCCAATGTGATAGACCTTTTGGAAGGTGGTAAGGCCTAAGTACTTGAGGTGATCTTGGTACTTTGGCTGTAGACTGGAGATGAAGGTCTTGACCATTTCTGGTTCAGCAGAAGTAGTGACCATTTGGGCTGCAACTTGCTTCCATCTTGTCAAATAAGCAGTGAACCCTTCTTTCTCACCTTGCCTCAAGATCTCGAGTTCTCTCGTTGAGGTTTGGGCTTGGATGTTCCCCTTGTAACGGGTCATGAAGGCATGCACAATGTCTTCCCATGTAGATGTGTCCTTCTCAGAAAGAGAGTAGAACCACTTTTGGCAAACTGGTTCAAGTGAGAGTGGAAAGACTGTAGGGAATAGTGCTGGTTCAATACCCTTAAGGACCATGGTGGCTCGAAATCCTTTGAGGTGATAACGAGGATCATCTGTGGCCTTGAACTTTGGGAGATCCTTGCTCGAGAATTCCTTAGAAAGCTTGGAGGAAAGGTTAGGGTCAATGGAAAGTGTTTCTTGGTGGAAGGCAGAGTCTCTTGTTTTTTTGACATGTTCGGCTAGGTTCTTTATCATGGATGAGCTTGGCGTTTTTTCTAGATCGCTGACCTTGGCCTGGAGCCCTTCGAGTACAGCGGTCAATTCATCGAAACGCTTAGTGAGTTGTTTGAGTTGGTCCTCTTGATTGGCCATTTGTGGTGTTTGGGTTGTGGGCTAAAGATGTGGGCTTGAGTGATGTAAGTTTGGGATATGGGCTTGAGTGATGGGGTTGAGTGATGTAGGCTTAAGATATGGGCTTAAATGGTGTAGGCTGGGTGTGAGCTTAAGTGATGTAGACTGGGTATGGGCTTAAGTCTTTTGGGTTTGGATGAGTTTGAGTGAGGCTGAGGTGGTGTTTAAATGAGGTGAGGTAAAGTTGGGCTTGAGGCTTGCTCGGACCTCAGCTATGCTTTGGGTCGACTTGGAACTGTTTAGACCGCTCTGAACTGAAAAGGACCAAAATCAAGATTCAGTGAACCCCCTTGATCATTGTGATATGTATGCAAATGCGGATGTATATGCATGTCCTAATTTTATGGTCATCTTCCTTAAAATGCGTGAATGCAAGGTGCCCTTTTCATTTTTTTTTTTTTTTTTTTTTTTTTTTTTTTTTTTTTTTTTTTTTTTTTTTAATTGAAGGGGCACCAAAATACATGAAATATGCAATGTATGTGAATGGAAATGCCTAAATGAGGAATGGACCTAGTTAAGCCCATTTATGGGAACGACTAAGGTTTTGGGCCAAAACCTATGGTCAAACTAAGGTCAAAGCCTATATGGACTATATGCAAGGACACTAAGGCCCAAAAAAAAAAAAATAATTAAAAAAATGGGCTATATGAACTAGAAGATGACCATGACTATATGAAAATGTGAGTAGATAGTGAAACTTAAAATGGCTAGAGCCCACAAAAAAGAAAAAAAATGCACACATAGTCACATAAGCACACTAACCTAAAACAATATGAAAGGTCTCTAAAAGTTAGTCATGGGTAGTCATAAGGTACCACGGCTAAAGAAAAATGAACCGATATGATCATTCTTCATTTTGAATGACACACGGTTGACAAGTTCCTTATTATGATCTCATCGGGCA
The DNA here is from genome assembly GCA_951394345.1 of Salicornia ramosissima. Classification (NCBI taxonomy): domain Eukaryota; kingdom Viridiplantae; phylum Streptophyta; class Magnoliopsida; order Caryophyllales; family Amaranthaceae; genus Salicornia; species Salicornia ramosissima. The sequence goes on from OX596237.1 coordinate 32,957,284, forward strand.
TGATGATCACGCGCCATGGCTGGGATGGGCCGGATATGGTCATTGTGGTAGGGCACCAACAAGTAACCATAACCAAACCCCCCGGGGTCGGTCTCGAGCATAGAACATGCTCATATGAGACAGGGTTCTATAGTGTGGCACCTATTCGGAGGGCCACATGCAATATGCTTACAAAAATTCGGGAATAATAATAATAAGACCACGAGACTTTTCAAGTTTGTCCACACCACTAAGGAGTGATATTCCCCAGTGGAGTCGCCAAACTGTAGGGGTCGTTTTTTACCCGGCCGCCTACGGTCTCACGAGTTTTGTTTGAATGCTCGTTAACGCCGTACGTGAATACGGACTAGTAGGAGTCGCCACCGTGCGTTTTATACGGTCCACGGACACCGAAGAAATACTGAAAGCCAGGAGCAATCAGCCCCATATGGTCGTGCACCAGAGTATGGGTTCGGGGACAGGTTACGGGCCAATCGTGCATTGGGCCCGCCCGCCTGCAAGCGGTCTCTACTAGGTCTCTTTTGTGGTCAAATCATTATTGTTCCCGAATACATAAATATCTCAATTTTACCCTATGAAACGTATATTACTAAGTGGGTTTAAATTTATTTACAAATCAAAACTAATTTTTGTTGTGACCACTTTAAATTAAATCAGTATTAAAAATCCTAAAGATTGAAAACAAATAAAATATGAAAGAAAGACAAAAATAAAAAATAAAAAAAAATGTACAAGTTCAACCAATAAAAATAAATAAATAAAACATATGTGAATTAATTAATGTGACTTTTAATACTTAAAATCAGATGTCATGTCAATGTTAACAATAATAATTGCGATTTCATTCATAATCAGGCCGGATCTAAAATAACTCAAAAATTAACCAGGTTTATTATCATGATTATTATTGGAAATATTCAATTTAATAAATAAATCATAATATTGAGAAATAAATTTATCAACAACATAAAAAACTGAAGTTGTTAGGGAAGATTAACACATGATACCAGATCTGATTAAAAATGAGTCATGAAATATCAAAATTAGAAAATTATAATCTGCGGCCGATTTGATTAAAACAACAATTAAAGTTCTAACACTAATATGACATACATGAATTTAAGTACTAAAATTCATATTACAAGACAATTCACATAAAACAATTCAAATCATTGAACATATTAACCATTATCAAAGATCACCATTTTGAACGATTTGCAAATATAAAAAAAATTGGAATGAATAGGCTTAAAATAGAGACTTCAGGATTCGTACCTCAAGAACGCAATTAATGGATTAGCAACCAAAATGCAATTATTTATTTTTTTTTTTGAATTTTTTTTGAATTTTATATGACAATATTATTTGATAAAGTATGAGTGAAGTAAAGTATAGTATAATAGTATAGCAGTGAGGGAGTGATTTGCTCAGAATCCGTTCCAAAAACTCGTCCAATCGGCTGGTATTTATAGGCCAAAAACGCCAGCTCGATGCCACGTCAAGTTACACGTCTGCGCCTAGACGCAGACGTTGTAACATGGCCTGCGTCCAGACGCAGGCTTTGTAATACGACCTGCGTCTAGGCGCAGGTCCTTGTATTACGTCCTGCGTCCAGACGCAGGGCCCGCTCCTCTGACCAGTCTGCTGACTCAGCCACGCGTTTTACGAGATTCGAAATTTTTGTTAAAAAAGTTAGGTTTTTACACGTCTATCTTGACCACTCTAGACTATTCCGGAGTGTTCCGGAATTTTCCGAGCGTCTTAGTATATCCGTGCTGTTCTAAAAAATAAAATAAAAAAATAAAAATAAATAAAAAAATAAAATACAGAAAATATAAAAATGCTATTAAAATATACTTTTTTATTTTATTATTATTACTATTATTTTATATATATATATATATATATATATATACGGAAAAAACTCAAAAATAAATAACGAATCTCGTAAACGCTGTGGATGTTTTTAGTGGCCTCTTAAGTGATGGGAGCAAGGTTTAAATAATTGTTTGAGATTTTTTATTGCATTTTGGTCGCCAATTCTAATTAATTGGACTTCTTGGTGCTTTGATAGCTTCATCATTAGTCTCTATGTTAGGGAGACACATTCAGGTGTCTACAGAATTCAACATCGATCTGGTACCTGGGACTGCTCCGATTTCTAAGGCTCCGTATCGCATGGCTTCAGCAGAGTTGAAGGAATTGAAGACCCAGTTGCAAGAGTTGATTGACAAGGGTTTTATCCAGCCTAGTGTGTCGCCGTGGGGTGCTCCGGTATTGTTCGTGAAGAAGAAAGACGGCAGCATGAGATTATGTATAGATTACCGGGAGCTGAACAAGGTGACGATCAAGAACAGGTATCCTCTGCCCAGGATCGAGGATTTGTTTGATCAGTTGAAGGGAGCCAGTGTCTTCTCTTGGTGGATCCAGCCAAGATTAAGGCAGTGGTAGAATGGCACAGTCCGAAGAATGTGGCCGAGATTCGAAGTTTTCTTGGCCTAGAAGGTATATTAAAGTTTTTTGTTATAGCTTTTGTTAATGTCTATGCAAGAATACTTACCTGTGAAATTTGTTGTATCAGGTTACTATCGGAGATTTGTGAAAGACTTCTCCAAAGTAGCAGCGCCTATGACCAAGTTATTGCACAAAGATTGCAAGTTCGTGTGGACCGAGCAGTGTGAAGAAGCCTTTCAAGCACTCAAGCAGAGTCTTGTGTCTGCACCAGTTCTTGCTTTGCCGACGGAGGGTGTAGGTTTTGAGATCTACAGCGATGCGTCGAAGAAGGGTCTAGGTTGTGTTCTGATGCAAGAAGGAAGGGTGATTGCATATGCTTCGAGACAGCTCAAGGTTCATGAGCAGAATTATCCTACTCACGACTTGGAGTTGACAGCGGTGGTGTTCGCTTTGAAGATCTGGCGACATTATCTTTACGGGGTGTCTTGCAAGTTGTTCACCGATCACAAGAGTCTGAAGTACATTTTCACCCAGAAGGAACTCAACATGAGGCAGCGACGGTGGCTCGAGTTGATTAAGGATTACGACCTCTCGGTTGACTATTGTGAAGGGAAAGCTAATAAGGTAGCCGATGCCCTTAGTCGTAAGGATCGTCATTCATGTAACAGAGTGGCGGTTTTACCTAAGGAAATCTGTTCCGACCTTCGCAAAATGGAGATTGAGATGGTTACACCAGGCAGCACTAGAGTGTTTTTGAGTGCTATGAGTGTCGAGCCTAGTTTGTATCAGGAGTTACGGGAAAAGCAGAAGGAAGACCCGCAACTCGAGAAGATTCGTGAAGCTAAACTTCAAGGCAAGGCAGAGGGCTTCACGATTGAACCCGATGGTAGTTTGAGGTTCCGTAACAGGTAGTGGAGCTTTTGTTTTTTTTTTATGAACTAATTTTTCGCCTTGTGGAAACTAATCATTGTTCCGTAACAGGTGGTGTGTGCCCTGTGTTTCGAATCTGAGAAATCGAATTATGGAAGAGGCTCACAATACTCCGTATTCGGTGCATCCAGGTGGCGGAAAGCTCTATAAGGACCTAAGGGAATGTTTCTGGTGGCCGAGAATGAAGCAAGAGGTCGCGGAATTTGTGGCACGGTGTCTCACGTGTCAGAAGGTTAAGATTGAGCATCAGCGACCAGGCGGTTTGTTGCAGCCATTGCCGATACCCACGTGGAAGTTCGATTCCATCTCCATGGATTTTGTGGTTGGTTTGCCCACAACGTCTACGGGTTTGGATACAGTTTGGGTGATCGTGGATCGTTTGACCAAGGTGGCTCGTTTTATTCCTATGAAGGTTACTTGGTCAATGGAGAAGATGGCGGAAGCGTACTCAAGGGAGATCATTCGGTTACATGGTGTGCCGAAGGATATCGTGTCCGACCGAGATCCCCGGTTCTTGTCACGGTTCTGGAAGTCTTTACAGGAGGCTTTTGGGACTAAACTTAATTTGAGTACGGCTTTCCATGCAGCTACGGATGGGCAGACAGAGCGGACCATCCAGACACTGGAGGATATGCTTCGAGCTTGTGCATTGGATTTCCAGCAATCTTGGGTTAAATCTCTGAGTTTGGTGGAGTTCTCGTACAATAACAGCTATCATGCCAGCTTGGGGATGGCTCCTTATGAGGCTTTGTATGGGCGTAAGTGTCGTAGCCCTACCTGTTGGAGCGACATCAGCGATGCTTTGGTGATTGGTCCCGATCATATCCGGGATACAGTCGAGCAGGTGAAGATCATCAGGGCAAAACTACAGGCAGCTCAGAGTCGGCAGAAGTCCTATGCTGATCGTCGTCGGAAGCCGCTAGAGTTTGAGGTTGGAGACAAGGTTCTGCTTAAGGTGTCTCCTATGAAGGGTGTGGTCCGGTTTGGTCAGAAAGGTAAACTCAGGCCTAAGTATGTTGGACCATACGAGATTCTGGAGCGAGTGGGTGTAGTCGCTTATCGGTTGGCGATGCCTCCGGATCTATCGAGGGTTCATGATGTATTCCATGTGTCGCAGCTACGCAAGTATGTCAATGATCCTTCACATATCATTCCGGTTGAGTCATCAGAGATCGAGCCGAACCTGACATTTGAGGAGAAGCTTGTTCGGATTTTGGACCGACAGGATCGGATGTTGCGTCGCAAGGTGGTGCCTCTGGTTAAGGTTTTGTGGCGTAGCCAGAAGTTCGAGGAGGCTACTTGGGAGACCGAGGCTTCGATGAGGGAGAAGTTTCCCGAGTTGTTCGGAGCAGGTACGGGTTGCTTTTGTTTTTGTTTCCTGTTTGTTTGTGTGTTTGTTGTGCTTGTTTTTGTTTTTCTGTTTGAGCTCCGTCGAGTAAATTTCGAGGTCGAAATTTATTTAAGGAGGGGTGACTGTAATAACCCGGAATTTTGGGCCAGAAAATTTCGCGGTTATTAATGTGATTTCCTTAGAATATTGTCTCAGAACCGGCAGCTTGTGAAGTTCAAGACCGGCGGTAGAGAACCGGCAGCTTGTGAAGTTCAAGACCGGCGGTATAGAACCGGCAGCTTGTGAAGTTCAAGACCGGCGGTATAGAACCGGCAGCTTGTGAAGTTCAAGACCGGCGGTATAGAACCGGCAGCTTGTGAAGTCCAAGACCGGCGGTATAGAACTGGCAGCTTGCGAAGTCCAAGACCGGCGGTTTATGTAGATCAAACCGGCAGCTTTGAAGCCTCAGCTTTTAAACTGGCAGCTTCGTCTTGAATTCTCAATTGGGCCAAAGACCCAACTTTTCCCTTATGAGGCCTTGGCCGGTTTGTTCTGGGTGTTTGGGCCAAGGTTTATTTGATTTAATTAATTAAGGATAATTATTATAATTTAAATAATTAAATTAATTAAATTAGTTTAAACACTCTTTACTTATTCAAATGTTGTTGATGACCAACAACTAATCCTCCCCTTTTCTCTCTTGTTACACGGCCAGCTTGTAGTTCTAGGGCTTGCTTGTGTTTTTTTTATTTTTTTTTATTTTTATTCTCTTTATATATAGGACCCCTTCACTTCTTTTGGGTCCTATTTGTTAATTGCTCCATAAACCCTAAAGTTTTTCTCCTCCTCTTTCCTCCTAAGAACAGCCGTGCATTGGGTTGCCTTGGATTAAATTTGCGATTTAAGGTAACTTCGCTTTTCCAATTAATCTAAGGGTAGCTAATCACATAGTTAATTAGGAATTGAAGCATGAAAATTGTAGGAAGTTTAATATTGTTTTCATATGAATGTGTCGAGTATATGGATGATGATGTTCTTGATTTATTTTTCATGTATTTTCATGATTTGATGTATTTCTTGAAATCTCTAATTGTTGAATAATTACTTGTATGAATTTATCTATTAATCAAATATTGTTATTTCTTGATGAATTTTTTCGTGGCAGTTTGTTTACTGTTTTATTTTGAATCATAATTTATTTCGTGGCAAAATTCGATCTTTTCTTGCTTGAAATAATCTAATCTATCAAACTGATAAAACTGTCCAGTTTTAGTTTACGAATTAATTAGTATACTTAATCAAATCTAATGGCTACGAAATTTTAGGTGGAAGTCAGTAATACTGTTTTGAAGATTTTGTAAATGTTTCGTAATTTTTAAAGATCGTTTGCTATGGCAGAAAATTCTGAAACCGAATTCAGCCTAACCTGACTGGTTAGTTATAAAATCACTTAAAATAGTAAAAGATGTTATTTTTAGACGAAATTTATGCACGTTAATCCTTGAACCCATATTTAGCTCCCATAAAAATTCCCAGATTTTTAGAGATCTTTAGATGGTCGTTTTTAATTTAATTCTTTAAAATCAGATTGTATAAAATAGGGCAATTGAATTATTAAAATATGCTATTATTAATTATTGAATTTGCGAGTGACCTAAGTATTAAAAGGGAACTAAAAATATGATTTTTATGATGAATCTTGATAGTATTGAATTATATTGATTAATCTTGAATTAAAAATTAAATCTTGTTATGATCTTCTAATTGTCGAGTGTATAGAAATTAAAAGAAGAGTTAAAAATATTATTTTTATGTTCATCTTGATGAATGTTGTTGAAAAATATGATTTTTATCTTATTTTGGTAATTTTTATAATTATATTCTGGATAACGTTACGAAATTGTTATATAATGTTATGGTTAATATCCGAAAGGATAAGGATATAAGTATACGGATATATGAGGAATAGTATATGTTATAAGAATGAAGTTGCATAAGATATTATTAGGGATAAGAAAGGAAACAGAGTAATAGCTATACATGTTATGTATCGGTCTCTGGCTAGGAAAGACTTGGTATTTAAGGTGGCCAATACACGTGCCGCACCTCTCTTTCCTGGGACTCCGAACATTTCATTTCCTATTACAGTCACCTAGTATTATCCTAATATATGATATGATTAAATTAAATGAGGATATAAGATACAATATGGACGCCCACCTGATGATACACGAGTCGTTAGTGGGTTAAGTCAGAGCCACTGCTCAATGGGACGAGCACACGAGTTCCCCCGAGTAGTTTTGAATCTTAGAACATGTAGTCGTCTGGTAGTGGTACACGAGCCGCTACTAGGAGTTATGGCCATAGCTTAGGCTTAGTGGTGAAACACGGGATCCGCTACGGGTTGAGTACACGAGCTCCTCCCGGCATGTTCTAGGAAGTTATGGTGAAACACGAGATCCATAACGAGTTATAGTGACCGGTCCAACGAAGATGATATGTGATGATCATACGATTGATAAGATGAAATCATAAGATGAAGTATAAGATGATTTCTAAAGAAAGTTATGATATGATCAGATATGATATGATATGATAAGATTAAGATAAGATATGATATGATCTAATATGATAAGAAAGACATGATATGATTATGATAAGATTTATATGATGAAGGGAATGTGATGAAATTATGATTAAGATTTAATAATGATATAATTTAAGAAGGGTTAAGAATAAGTTAAGGATTGAAGATGTATAGTATAAAGTATAAGTTTAGCATATTGTAAGTCTTCCGCTGTGTATTTCTGTATTTATGAGCATGTACGTGTATGTATAATTATACGGATGTGGAATGTATTTGGTATGTATTCTAACCGTATTTGCAGAGTTGAATGTACGTATTTTTATACGTAATTATACGTATTCCAACCGTATTTCTGCAGGGGTATCTATACGTATTTTTATACGTATTTGTATACGTATTTTATACGTACTTTTATACGTAATATTATACGTACGTTTTTATGGAATTTGTGTATCTTGTGTAAAGCATGTATTAATTCTTTTACAGTTTTTATGATATTTTTCTATGATATTATGTGTTTGGTGGTCCCTCGATTAAATGGGACAGCCTAGTTACTCGCCACTGACGGTGGACCCCCCCCTCAGTTTCAGGAGATGTTGCAGCAGAATAGAGCGGGCTTCGCCGGATGGGCTTGAGAGATTTAGTCTTTATTTAAAGTTTCTAGTATTTTCCAGAACAGTATAAACCTTTACTTAGTTTATCTTATGATCCCAGCATGTTGGGACAGTATTTTCAGATCTTCTATGTAATAACGATTGTTGGAATATTTATGGATTTTTAGTAGTTATCTTAATAAAGGACATTTCTTCCATTCAATTGATATGACTTATAGTTTAATTTGATTAAGTAATGACCCGAGTGTCGCTTCCCTTCGTAAATCGACAAGCTAAAAAGTCGGGTCGTTACAAAACCTCTCCACCCACAGCCTCGGGACGATGCTTTCGTTCGAGCTTGGGTGGGTTTAGACCCTTTGGGTCCGGTTACCTTTTTTTTGTTTAGACCCGTAGCTAGTGAGGGTGAAGCAATAGAGCCTCGATCGAGGCATGATTTCGGTAGCGTTAAAGGCGCTTTAATAGTGTCAATGGTGCACCTGGACTACAGGTTTCCCGACAAACTGAATCATGTCCTCTACAGGTAAGTTCTCACTTATATTTAAGTGAACCTGGGGGTTTAGAATGCTTATGCGTTCTTATAGTCGTGGTCTTGGGATACAGGAGCTAGCTTTAGGGAGCTGCTCTTGGGGTATGTTTGATTGTGCTTGTTCGTGGTTGTGTTTCTTAGTGCGTGTGATAATTTATAGTGGTCATTGGGGCAATATCCAGGTCCTGCTCTCGTTTTTGAAAATCCAAATGCATTTTAGCACTTTGCATATTAGTTTATTTTCTTTATTTTCCTTTTCTTATTTTACTTAGTTTCTTTTTTTTTTAGTTTTTTGCATATTAGTTTATTTTCGTAGTTTATTTTCTTTTATTTTTCTCGATTTTGCATGTAGTTTATTTTCTTTTATCCCTTTTATTTTTCTAGGTTTAGTCGTTTCCCGATGACGAAACTACGGGAGTTCTTATAGGGACTTTTCTTTCCTTTAGAGTCTCGAGTCCGCATAATTTTCAATGCTTTTTACAAACTCTTAGGATAGAATACTTTTCCCTTTTAGGAGAACTCTTTAGGACTAGATGTGTATCCATGTCGGTTTGTGGTATGAGGTTGTCCCTTGTTTAGTTGACGCTGAGTCGGTGTTTTTTGAACCTAGGTGAGGTTTCGAGTTCCTGCCTTAATTAGGGCCTCTTAATGTTATTCATTTCTATGGGTCGCATTTTATACCTCGTCGGTTTTAGTTTATCGGTTTCTTTTGGCTCTGATTTTTTACTTGTGAATTGCTACCGCCCATTCGAGACTTGGAACATTATTTAGGCATCCCTTTTTTATTTTATTTTATTTTTATTTATTCCCTCCATCTTACGTCATAGCATCGAGTTTTTATTTTCGGTCATTGTAAATATCCTAATAGTGTAATTATTCGAGTATTGTAACTCCTTCTCTAAAAAAAAAGTTGAAAAAAAAATTATATATATATAAATTTATATAAAATCAAATATATAAATTTATATTTATTTGTTTGTTTATTATGTCGAGCTCTTAGTTTTCACTTGTAAAAAAAAAATATGTATATTTTAGAGAAGGAGATAGTAATTTTCTTAGCCGACCAGTTTTCTATTGTAATTTATCCTAATGGTTGGTTAGTAGTTTTTTTTTTTTAGTTTTGGACCATGTATATAAGATGCTATGACCGTACCCCACCCACTTTCCACTTACCTTAAGCCCTATTGATTTCATGTTCTCGAAAGTTCTCGTCTTTGGTATGCGGCGTCACTTGTCAAATTTCGAGAGACGTTAACTCCGGCAAGATGTGAGTGCCCTTTCCTTTGTTCAAAATGACTCCCTCACGGAGTATTTTTCTAGCTACCGACTCATGTCTGAGATTATTCAAGGGTGTTTGACGGTTGTTGGGTTGATTAGGTTTGGATACCTCGTAGTCCTTTAAGGTTCTCATGTGTGAAAGGTTTTAGTCCTTAGTTTAGTTAGTTCCTAGCATTGGGATTTTTGTGCCTTAACAGGAGTCCTTAGTCCCTTGTAGAATTCCTCTCCTGAGGGATTTGTCAAACTCTTCGCGCGGTACTTGCTTGGGGACAAGCAACGAGCTAGCTTGGGGGAGCTTGATAATCTGTATTTAGGTAGTATTTTTCTTAGCTTTTATTTATTTATTTCCTATTTTTTATTTAGTTTTTGTTAGCATTTTTAGGCTTTTAGTTTAGTTTTGTTTCGGTAGTCTACTTTCCCTTTTTCTATGTGATTTCCTCTATTTAGCTTTATTTCTGCGTTTTCTTCCCCTTTTGCAAGTCCCGAGTTTATTTCGGAACCCGAGGAAGGGAGCCGGAAACTCGAGGAAACCATCACTTCGTCTCTTGCGACCATCACTTGACCTAGCTCGTTCGACGCTCATGCCTAGACCAGTGTAACGTACCTTCCCCGTGTTCGACACCCCCACTCTTACTACGACGGGGTTTTCATTTGGTGAGAAAACCCCCTCTATCAGATAACATGACCAACATGAAACAGACTTGTCCCGCTCAGTTCATCACCGATGAACCGATAGACCCGCTCATTTTATCACAGATAAACCGATAGACATGACCCGCTCGGTCTTCAACCGATAGACATGACACGACACTGACTCTCAAACAATCACACAAGACTTGCCCCACTCAGTTCATCACCGATGAACCAATAGACCCGCTCAGTTTATCACCGATAAACCGATAGACATGACACGACTCTGACTCTCAAAAAATCACTCAAGACTTGCCTCGCTCAGTTCATCACCTATGAACCGGTAGACCCGCTCAGTTTATCACCGATAAACCAATAGATATGACCCACTCGGTCTTCAACCGATAGACACAACACGACTCGACAACGACTCAAGGACACCATCCAAAATCATCATACGAACCATCAACCATCATCACGCCATTCATCATTCATCAATTGGCATCATCAAGATTACATTCGACAGCAAGTTCATCACTTATGCAACTACCACGGAGGCTCAAGCTACATGATTCACAAATTAAATTAAGGGATCAACCCACTAAGCTTATGGAAGAATTCTAAAGGCACTAAATCCGCCTAACTCCCAATACAACTTCGAACAATGGACGTCGGGTAATCATGAGCAAAACAATATAAATAAACCATGCCTCCAACTTAATTACACCATTTGAAGTTTGAAGTTTTGTACGTACACACAAGAAACATAAAAACTCTCAAGACTAACCAAGATTCAAGAACACCCGTAAAACAAGCAAGAAATGGAACTAATCACCTAATACCACACGGTTTTCACGCATAACACAATCACAACCATCAACTTCCTAAACTATCATCCTATACAATCTAATCCTATTCCTAAGTAGAAGAGCTAGTTACCTATTAAGCAAGGTACACACAAAACACGCACAAGCACGCCCAAGTCTCACGGCTATACTCGGCAAAGCCATGATCAAAGCAAGGCACGAGCACTCGAAGCACAATCTTGTTCAATCATCAAATAGGTTGAAAGTTTGATTTATCTTTGGTGATTGTTTTTTTTAATTTGAAGAGTAAGGATTAAAATTTGATGGAGATTAGGGGGATTACCGTGAGGTTTTGGAGAGGGAATGAGGGTGTTTGTTTTGAGGTTTGTTCAAATAATGATTAAGGGATAAAGGGTAGATTTTTAGGGTATTTATTAGAGTAAAGCTTCCTAACTTTAGGAGTTAGTTTAGGATTGAAAAATTAGGAAAATAATGATTAAGGGGGCCGGCTAGGGGTTGAGGCAAAGCAAACATTGGGCTTGCTTAGCAAACATCATTAAGTCTTTTGGCCCAAATCGGATGATTCGGACTTTAAGGCTTAATTTTACACGAAATTTTATGGCTCAAAAATCCTAGTCATTACAATCTGCCCTCCTTAGGACATGCAAAAGACGTGATTGCGCACGGGGGTCTTGTATTAGGGTCAGTTCCTTGCTTTTTCGGATAGAAAAATGACTTTTGACCCGGTTGACCGCACTTGTAGCACACTATGGCGGTACCATCACATCTTCTACCAGGGTGCAGAATTTGCTTACAGGTGTCGCATGTTTTCCAACTCGGTTCCCTAACGGTTTTGACTGGACTGCTAAGGATCATTGTCGTCTTCATATCGGGGCCTTTTGGATGCAGCTTGATGGAAGAACTCCTGTGACCTCTTTCTTGCTTCATCTTCCTCTGTTATCGATGCATGGATCTCCAGGGCTACTTCATAAACTCGCTGGAAGGTCGTAGCACCGTTGCTAATTACGTGAACTCGGTTGCGGGGATCCATATTTTTTATATACCTCTTAACCCTTTCTGATTCCAAGGGAATCAATGATGTGGCAAGCCTGGATAGTTCAGTGAACTTATCCGTATAGGCTTGCACGGACATTGATCCTTAAGTCAAGGTGAGGAATTCTTCTTGCTTCTGCCATTGGACCTCATCGGGATAGAATCTCTCCTGAAGCTACTCTATGAATTCTGGCCAGAGGACTAACTCTCCTGTTTCGAGCCCTGGCTGAATCGTACTCCACCAATTGTCCGCTTGACCTTTGAGGTAGTAGGTACCAATTAGAACCTTCTCCGACTTGGGACACCCAATAGCCTCGAAAAGTTTCCTCCTCTCTCGAACTCAGCTTTCTAGCACCACCGGATCAGCAGTGCCCTCGTAGGTCGGAGGTCGATGATGGGCGATTCGGTCAAAGATAGACCGTTGACTGGAGAGTTGAGCGCCTCGTTGTGCTAAAGCAAGGATTGTACCCTCTAATGTGTGACGACGGTTCCAAGCACTGATGAAACGAGTTGAATACGCCATCCTGCAAAAGAGTAACAATAATTAGGAAGGAATACACGACAACACAAGAACCTGAAACTAAAGAATAAAATCATTCTTAACCGGTGGCTCTATCCAAGTCAACACTCACTAAGTTCTCGTGGTATAGCTAACTATGTTCAAACACTCGGAATAATAAAGCACACAATCTCTCGGGTTACTTAGGAGAAGTAACCTAAAGTTCAGCTCTGGTACCAACTATAACAACCCGTATTTTAGCAAAGTTGTTTTCGAAGAAAACAACAATACGAATCGTCAATAACATAAAACATTTAATAATAAATTAGATAAACACAGCGGAAGCTCTAAACTTAATCATTTTATTAATTAAACATTAAAGTCGTCCCAAAAATGGAAATGACAAGTCCTTTATTACAACTCAAAACTACTAAAACTGGAAATTACGGGAAGAAAACAGAAAAACAAACAGGAGCCTAGTGCACTCGCCAAACACTCAACCAACCTCTAAACTCTATCCTGGATACCTGCAAAATAAAAATTTGAGGTCCACTGTCAGTGGCGAGTAACGAGACTGTCCTACTTAGAAGTAGGACCAAACCACACAGAACAAGAGGTTAGAAAACATGAGAACAATACAATACAACGACGACCATACAAATTAACATGCAATTCAATTATCAAATTACACAGCGGAAACAACATAATCATAATCAAACATCCATTCAACAATCCCATCATAACTCAATCACACAACATCTCAACATCAATTGATAAAACAATAACAAGACTCCACTCGGTCCACAACCGATAACATGACCAATATCAAACAGACTTGCCCCGCTCAGTTCATCACCGATGAACCAATAGACCTGCTTAGTTTATCACACATAAACCGATAGACATGACCTGCTCGATCTTCAACTTATAGACATGACCCGCTCGGTCTTCAACCAATAGACATGACACGAATCTGACTTTGAAACAATCACACAAGACTTGCGCCGCTCAATTCATCACCGATGAACCGATAGAGCCGCTTAGTTTATAACCGATAAACTGATAGACATGACACGACTCTGACTCTCAAACGATCACTCAAGACTTGCCCCGCTCAGTTCATCACCGATGAACCGATAGACCCGCTCAGTTTATCACCGAAAAATCCATAGACATGACACAACTCTGACTCTCAAACAATCACTCAAGACTTGCCCCGCTCAGTTCATCACCGATGAACCGATAGACCTGCTCATTTTATCACAGATAAACCGATAGACATCAACCGCTTGGTCTTCAACAGATAGACACGACTCGATAATGACAACGACTCAAGGACACCATCCAAAATCATCATACGAACCATCAACCATCATCACGCCATACATCATTCATCAATTCGCATCATCAAGATTACATTTGACAGCAAGTTCATCACTTATGCAATTACCACGGAAGCTCAAGCTACATGATTCACAAATTATATTAAGGGATCAAGCCACTAAGGTTATGCAAGAATTCCAAAGGCACTAAATCCGCCTAACTCCCAATACAAATTCGGACAATGGACGTGGGGTAATCATGAGCAAAAAAATATAAATAAAACATGCCTCCAACTCAATTACACGCCTAACCTCAATGAAAATCATGCTCCAAAAATCCATCATGATTAAGTAAACAACACAAGAGTTAATAATCAAGCCTTTGACCATCAAACAACATGCTAAAAACAAGAAGTAAAATTAAGACTTTGATCATCATGATCCCACGCACAAAATAAGATGGAAAGCAAATCAAGAATTCTACCCAAAGTGTCATGATACATGGTTTGCCACTAATCAAGATTCAACCTCAATTAATTATAAAAGATTCAAGAACCATGCTAAAAACAAAATAAAAACCCTTACTTGTTAAACTACTACACTTCACGCATAACATAAGGAAAACAACAATTCAAAGATTTAATAACTTGCTTCAAGATTCACTTACAACACTTCAAAAAAGATTTAAGAACATAAAAACTCTCAAGATTAATCAAGATTCAAGAACACCCGTAAAACAAGCAAGAAATCGAACTAATCGCCTAATACCACACGGTTTTCACGCATGGCACAATCACAACCAACAACTTCCTAAGTTATCATCCTATGCAATCTAATTCTATTCCTAAATAGAAGAGCTAGTTAACTACGGAGCAAGATACACACAAAACACGCACAAGCACGCCCTAGTCTCACGGCTATACTTGGCAAGGCCACGATCAAAGCATGGCACGAGCACTAGAAGCACAATCTTGTTTAATCTTCAAATAGGTTGAAAGTTTGATTTATCTTTGGTGATTGTTTTTTTAATCTGAAGAGTAAGGATGGAAATTTGATGGAGATTAAGGGGCTCGCCGTGAGGTTTTGGAGAGGGAATGAAGGTGTTTGTTTTGACGTTTGTTGAAATAATGATTATGGGATAAAGGGTAGATTTTTAGGGTATTTATTAGAGTAAAGCTTCCTAACTTTAGGAGTTAGTTTAGGATTGCAAAATTAGGAAAATAATGACTAATGGGGCCGGCTAGGGGTTGAGGCAAATCAAACATTGGGCTTGCTTAGCAAACATCATTAAGTCTTTTGGCCCAAATCAGATTATTCGGACTTTAAGGCTTAATTTTATACGAAATATTACAGCCCAAAAATCCGGGTCGTTACACATAGCCACCCGCGGTTTGTGACCTATTTAAAGGTTTCCGCGTCACCATCCTCGTGTGTCTCTTCTCTCTTTTCTTTGTTCTTTAATTACGCCATTGAATTTCTTCCTTTAAGTCTAGTTATCGTTGTCCCAACCAAAGATTGTCACCTTGGCAATTTTTGGCATAAACAATCCGTTTTGTCAAACTTCTCCACAGGGTTGTTGATGTATGATGTTTGCACATACTTCCATGCTCTGTCCATGGCTTCAGTGTAAGAAGAAATTTCATTTTCAAGCAAAGAGAATTTGAACTTGCTATTAGACCAGACATGAATGCAGCGTAGCCTACTGAATCCTCGACATTGGGTATCTCGAGGAGCTTTGCATTGAAGCGTTTGATGTAATCCCCCAATATTTCATGCTCTCCTCGCTGGCAACCCATGATATGAATGCTCCTCTTTCTCTGCTTCTTCCCAGCCACAAAATAGCTGAGGAACATAGCCTCTAAGACAGCAAAGCTACTACCTTTTAAGGTCGCAGGGAAGTAGCAGCACCAACTTGCCTCATAGTAAGTTTGTGCTGCCATCTACGCCTTGTAGGTAGTGATGTGATCAGCAGGATCCGTAGTTCCTGAGAAAGGCTCAATGTGTGGGGCCTTCACCTTCCTCGATTCGACTGTATGTAGAATTTTCTGGCTGAAAGGTGATTTGTAGGTGAGCGTCCCTGTCGGTTGCCCTCGGTCGACCACTGGGGGTCGTTTCGTGCCATCTTCTCCCCGGTTAGGGACAAAGATCGACCTTTGATTTCTGGTTGTGGTGCGCTGAAACCTTTCTGCTAATTGCCTGGGCTGGCCCTCAATTTCTTGCCTTCGAATTTCAATGATCTCTCTCGCATCCGAAACAGATCTCACCCGGCATGACTCAATGATATTTCGAGCGCCCTCACACAGGGAGTTGATAATTTCCCGGGCATCTCCAGGTTGTGATCCTCTTTACCAACGTGCACCATTCTCCCAGTTAGGGATGGGGTCCCTCTTTAAAGTAGTTCCTTGGGTAGGAGGCCTCTGTTGCTCGACCAACATAGGTATGTTTTCTCTCAACTCCTGTAGACTCTTCTGGAATCTGTCATTCATCACGGTTATGATATCTTCGAAGTCTTTTCGAGTGACGGCTTGGTTAGGGTTACTCCGCAGATGACGATCACTCGCCCGGTTTGAGGAATTGTCATCAGTGACATGTGCCTCTCAACGGTTAGGCGATTCTCGGGGATTTTCACTAGGCTGATTAGATCGAGTCGCCTTTGCTCTAGTGTTAGCAATGTTTTTTTTTACTTTCCTCACAGAAGACGCTAATCTGTTCCTGTTCTTGAACTTCTGATGAAAATTCAATGCTCTCTAATGTGTTGATGTTGGCTCCGGGTGCTCCTCGACAGGGTTGAGCCTTGCAAAACAGTCAAATGCTAACCTGGGGGTGGAACCCAGGAATGGCCCTCCGATGCTCAAGTCAGATATCGGGAGTAAGGAGACAGTGTATTGTGAGTTTATGAATTATGAATTGCTTGTTTGATATTGCGTAATTGAAAAATGATAGGATTGATCCTTATATAGACGTAGATTACCCGGTTAGGGTTTAGACTGAGTCAGTTGTATTGGCACGTGAGCCTGGCCCATGACACGTGTCATCATGTCATTTGCGCTTGCATATCTGATACACCCCTAACCCTAACAGAATTGATCTTAGGGTTTGGGTCCGTTTATATCGGGTAAACCACTTTGGTGGGCCCGGAATAGATAGATATGTGACAAGTTAGGAGCGAAAATGCCAAAAAAAACCCTAAAATGGCCTAAAATGACAAGTGTTAGACTAAAATGGTCTTGTGGCGTTGTAACCAACGCAATCATCCCCTAGTAAGCATAATAGTTTGTTATAGGATGTGTATAAGGTTTGAAATCTAGTAATATATAAACATGTGACAAGTTAGGAATGAAAATACCACAAAAAAAAACCTAAAATGGCCTAAAATGACAAGTGTTTGCCTAAAATGGTGTTGTGGCGTTATGA
This sequence comes from Salicornia ramosissima, assembly GCA_951394345.1. Taxonomy (NCBI): domain Eukaryota; kingdom Viridiplantae; phylum Streptophyta; class Magnoliopsida; order Caryophyllales; family Amaranthaceae; genus Salicornia; species Salicornia ramosissima. Next base: position 32,974,727 of record OX596237.1, read on the forward strand.
CCAACGCAATCAGCCCCTACTAAGCATAATGGTGTGTTATAGGATGTTTATAAGGTTTGACATCTAGTAATGGATAGACATGTGACAAGTTAGGAGCGAAAATGCTAAAAAAAACCCCTAAATTAGCCTAAAATGACAAGTGTTTGCCTAAAATGGTCTTGTGGCATTATAACCAACTTAATCAACACCTAGTAAGCATAATAGTGTGTTATAGGACGTGTATAAGGTTTAAAATACAGTAATGGATAGACATGTGACAAGTAAGGAGCGAAAATACCAAAAAAAACCCCTAAAATGGCCTCAAATGACAAGTGTTTGCCTAAAATGGTCTTGTGGCTTTCTAACCAACGCAATCAGCCCCGAATAAGCATTATAGTGTTTTATAGGACGTGTATAAGGTTTGAAATCTAATAAAGGATAGACATGTGACAAGTTAGGAGCGAAAATGCCAAAAAAAACCCCTAAAATGACAAGTGTTTGCCTAAAATGGTCTTCTAGTGTTATAACCAACGCAATCAGCCCCTAGTAAGCATAATAGTGTGTTATACGACCTGTATAAGGTTTGATATCTAGTAATATAAGACATGTGACACGTTAGGAGCGAAAATGACAAAAAACCCCTTAAAATGGTCTAAAATGACACTTGTTTTCCTAAAATGGTCTTGTGGCATTAAAACCAACGCAATCAGCCCCTAGTAAGCATAATATTGTGTTATAGGACGTGTATAAGGTTTGAAATCTAGTAATTGATGGACATGAGACAATTTAGGAGCGAAAATGCCAATAAAAACCCTTAGAACGCCCCAAAATGGCCCTTTCACGCCCCAAATTAACCTTGTCGTGTCAAAACGTGTGGAATCAACACCTAAAAAGCTTAAATGAATAAAATATGACATGATCGAGCTTTAAATCGTGTAATAGGTAGCGTTTGTATAAGTTAGGCGTGAAAACACCCCAAAGCGCCCCTAAAATGCAATAAAATTTGAGTGTCAACTTTATTTTACTTTTATTTGGAAATATTTGAACTAACTCCATAATTTGCAGGAAAAATATACCCAGAATCTTTCGGATTCTTAGGCTAGTGGCTCGGAGACGGATCCCAACCAGGGCTTCTTTGAGTCGATTGGTGGCTTCCGGAAGGGCGAGGTTCTAGGGTTCGATAAAGAAGGAGCTTCTCACTATTATGAGAGATCCTCGCAGCGGCAGGTTGGATCTGCCTACTCTCCATTGGTTTCCGCTCAACTGGCAAAGATGTCCGAGCGTTTGGAGGTTTCCGAGCGCGCTAGGGCGGAGTTAGAGGAGAGAGACCGCCTTCGGGAGGACCATCAGCGTCTTCTGGAGGAGGATTAGAAGAAGCAAGTGGAGTACCTCGAGCAGATGAAGGCGCATATGGATGCTTTCATGAGGCGATTCGGCGATCCATCTTCCATTCCCGACGCCCCCCCCCCCCCCGACGATCGCATAAACGGTTCTGGAAGTTCTTGAGCCTTCGTAGTGTAGTTGTTTGTTAGATTTCGGTTTATTATAGCTTACGCTTTTTGAAACTGTAACATGTGTTAGTCCTGTGTATTACAAATTATTTATATAAATAATATAAAATTTTATTTCTTAATTTTAATCTGTTTATCATTAATATATAATTTAATTTATTTTTTAAAGCATTTTCGATATTTAGTGAAAGGAAAAAAAAAAAGCACAATAATTTACCGACCGAAACCGCGAAAAATAATATACCGACCGAACAACGGTCGGAAAATAATTTAGCGTCAATAAAATAATAGGATGGGAATGTGTTTTTGCCGACTAACTAGCGGTCGGTATTACCGACTGAAGTCACGAGAAAAAACATTTTATTTCTATATTTTTTTGCCTTTATTTTGATCGGTAATGGTCGTTAAAAATTTCCCAACCGATTATCGGTCTAAAAAAAAATTTACCAACTAAATTTCCATCGATCGACTTTTAACGACCGGAAGCGGTCGGTAAAAGTGTTTACCCACTGCTAAAGTGTGTCAACCCGGAAGAAGGAAGCTATCTTCTATTAGAAATACACAAAGGGACGTGCAGGAGTCATCAGGGAGCACACACCATCGCAAGCAAAACTCTCAGGACAGGGCACTATTGGCCCTCTATCAGGAAGGATGCCTTAGCCGTTGTCCAAAAATGCAAGCAGTGCCAAATGCACGAGGACATACCGCGTAGGCCTTCACAAGATTTGGCAGCCATCATCCCAATGTGCCATTTGAAAAATGGGGAATGGATATACTCGGTCCTTTCCACCAGCAATAGCACAGAAGAAGTTCCTCCTAGTAGCCGTGGACTACTTCACCAAGTGGATTGAAGCTGAAGCATTAACAAGCATCACTGACAAGCAAGTCAGGCAGTTCATAAGGAAGAACATCATCACTCGGTTTGGCTTCTCCAGAGTGCTTATTTCAAATAATGGTCGACAATTTTATAGCGGACCACCTCTTGAATATTTCTCTCAATTCGACATTCAGACGAGATTCACATCCATAGCCAGGCCTCAGACTAATGGCCAAGCCTTAGATGCCAACAAAATCATACTTAATGGAGTAAAGACTCAGCTGGAAGGAGCCAAGGGCTCATGGGTTGATGAGCTACTAAGAGTTCACTAGTCAGCTCGGACAACTATTAAGGAAGCAACAGGGCATAGTCTCTTCTCCTTAGTGTATGGTAGCGAAGCAGTTCTCCCCGTGGAAGTAGGAATACCCTCACCCAGGATCATATATTATTAATACGAGAAGAATGAAGAAAAAAGGAAGGTGGATCTCGATATCTTACCTGAGACAAGAGCTGATGCTTTACAAAGGTCAATCACTTACAAGCAAAGGATAACCAGATATTTTAACAAGAGAGTATCCCCTCGGCCAATCGAGAAGGGTGATTGGGTCCTCAGGAAATTTGAGGCTACTGGAAGAAGACCCACTGAGGGCAAGCTAAATCCTAATTGGGAAGGTCCATATCAGGTGAAAGAAGTTATCAGGCCAAGCTCCTATAGACTACATGTGACGACCCGACTCGCTTAAACCGGCGCGGAAGAAACCGACGAGTCGAATTGTCGATCTAACAAACCAACTTACTATAACCCAAAACGTACAATACCCACAAGTTTGTATAATACTAAACCCAAAAGTAATCAATACTAATAAGTAACTCCAAATACGATCAGAGTTGGAATATATGAACTATAACTACTAAGTCCAAAACTAGAAACGAAATACAATCTAAACAAACCAAAAGAACATCGGCACTCGCCCAACCCAAAGCTAAGCAACACCGTCATCATCAGAGTTACCTGAAAAATTAACAACAATCCACTATCAGTGGCGGGTAAAATAGTTGCCCCACCCTAACGTGGATACACATGATCATAGAATACATCAAACCACCAAATCAGACATCCAACATACAATCATGGAAAACAACATATCATACCAACAATAATCATAATATTAACGTTAATAATAACAACCATCAACAATAATATCCAAAACTCGACTAACTCCCAATACTCAACTTTAGACTTATCTTTACTTAATCTTTGGCGCAATCATTTACATATTAGACCGGACTATGCACGTACGAACGCATCTTACTCGAACGAACTTTCTACTATGCCAGAATTGAGAATCTTACTCCCAACCCCATGAAACCCATCTTACGGGAAATCCATATCAAGAGACGACATAGTAGGATCTTCGTCTATCCCAATACCGCGGATAGGATAGGGGCAGCGTCTTAACCCAAGCCTTAGAATCTTACTCTAAAGTTAGGCGTCTAATAGTAAAATCAAGCTAATCCTTAATCTTTTATTAACATTCTTAGTTAATCTTAAGTTGCATCTTATGCCTTGACTTAAGACTAACATGTAAACCATCATTGCTATACTCCAGATTGCTTCTTTCGCCTTTTCTTGAGTCTAACCATAATCAATACCACTTCTTTAATCAATCTTAATCATTTCTTTAACTTTATTTACTTTCTTTAACTTTCTTTGAACCTCTTTTAACTTTCTTTAACCAAGACTATATAATCTACACTTAAGACTACATAATCATGATAAAGAAACCAAGAATCATCATTCATAATTAAGATACTTCAGGAATTTAAGAGTCAACCAAGAACTCGTAAAGAACTCATCAAGATTCATAAAGAACACATCAAGATCCATAAAGAACTCATCAAGATTCATAAAGAACTCATCAAGATTCATCATCATGAACACCATCAAAATACACGCTCAACATCATCAAAGTTCAACAATAATTCACCATCTTACAATCATCAAAACTTCATGAAATTAAACTTAAACATAATCAATATGAAATTAATCATAATCAATCATATAACACATAGAATCAAGACATGAATATCACAAAAACATCATCCCATCTTGACCCAATATACACACATGACATAGCCCAAAACCATCATCAAACTACCCCAATTTGATCAATTAATCTACCCTATGAACATAGTATACAAATTAGGATAAGAAAGTATGTTACCTAATCGAAGATTAAACACAAAAATAATAAAACTCGCTGCCCGGAACCAAACTACACGGCCCTAGATCACACGGCAACCCCACGGTCTTGCACAGCTTCCACCACGGCTTGCACGGCTTCAACAACGAACTTGCACGGCTTCAACCACGAACCACCACTCGTGCATAAACTTCACATGGAACCACCACACGAACCACCTTCTAAAACCATTCGAACCAAGACCCGAAAACCAAACCCGAACTAATGATCTTCAATGAAATTATTGGGGTTTACATTGTGCTTTGACACTTAAAGATCAATGGAGGTTGAATCTTTAAGTTTGGGTTTGAAAAGATGGATGAACAAAGTTTAGTGTTTGGAAGTCAAAATAGATTGAAATGCCAAGGATTCAACCTATTTAGCGTGTAGAACAAGGCTAAAGAGGAGGGAGTGTTTGAGTTTAAAAGTGGGCAAAGGATGATTGAAATGCCAATAGATCCTCAAGCCTTACTACTACTTCTATTTATAGAAGTTAGTTAAGGTGAGAATGCAAGGCAAGTGGCAAAACCAAGCCACTTAACATAAGGGGGCGTCGGCTATGGGCTTGCTCAAATGGGCTTCTAAGTTCATTTGGGCTAATTGCACTTAAGCATGACTAATCATGTTTAAATTCGCACTTGGCCCAAACTTAATTAACTAATTAGAAAATTAAGAAATAAAATTCTAATTAATTAAAGTAAAATAAAATAAAAGAAATAATAAATCATAAAATAAAATAAAATAGTTTCATTCAAATAATAAAAATAGTCCAAATAAATTTAGACCATGCACAGAAACACAATAATTACAAACAAGAAAATACCCCAAAATCTGGGGCGTTACACTACAGGATTAAGAAGGTAGGTCATTGCCTGTCAATGGAACACAGAAAATCTAAAGAAGTTCTACATTTAAGTCTTCTTTAAGCAGTAATTTCATATTTTGTAAACAATACATGTAATTGGGGGCATAGAATATGTAAACATTGTAAGAAATTACATTTTCGTTTAATGAAATGCCATAACCCAAATTACAAAAGCATATGTACTCAAAAAAAGGCCAGAAATCATCACTTATATTAATGAACCAAGTGTCATTACAAAATACAGATTAAGTTCCCAAAAAGTAACAATGTGAATAATAAGTTACAAGACTAAACAAAAGGAGGATGAAGCTGAGGCTTAGCATCAAGGTCAGCAGAGGAAGGATTAGCATTCTTCTTCGAATGACGCTCTCTCTCAGGGTTCCCCACCCCTTCGTCATCATCATCCACGCTATCTGCACCAAGCTTGGCAGCTAAATGATTGACCTCAGCAGCATCAAACTCACCTTGACCCTCCAAGTGGTCAACAATATCAATTTCTTTCTCAAGCTCTTGCATCAGCTGATCATTCATCCGATCCTCATCTTCTTGACGAAGGTGCTTATACTCAGCTTCAATCTCGTCCTTCTTCTCAGCACAAAAATTGTTGAGCTCCTGGAGCATCCTCCTCTTCACAGCTTGACCGTCCACATCAACAGCCTTCAAACTCATATCAGCAATATAGTCCGAGGCCTGTTCAGCTTCCTTCCAACTGCGGATAAGAGCATCTCGACAGGTTAACAACTTCATACTCTCCCATAGTTTATCGTATAAGTTGTGGGTCATCTCGTCCAATATCCAGAGGAGGGCAATCGCCCCCTCCTTCTAGGATTTGGCTAGCTGCCAAATCCTTCACTAGCTGGACCTTCTCCTCCCTCATCTTGTCCAAAACTTCATTATGGCGAAGCAAGAAATCAGACGCCTCCTTCTTAGCTGAGTGAAGGTTAGCCTGGACCGCATCCTACTCCGCTTTCCTGGAAGAAGCTGCCGCAAGTTCAGCCTGGAAACCTTCCAACTTAGCCTGCTTGGAAGACAATTCAGCACTCAGGGTCGACTCTTTACTCTCCAAGGCCTGAACCCTTTCCGACAATACCTTATTCACTTTCCTCATTGCATTCAGCTCAGAAGAAAGGGCATCCACATCCACAAAAGTAACATCACAAAAATGCTTGGATAAAGCATGTAGCCGAACCGACATCTACAAAAAATGGATTCAGTGAGATCCACATAAGAAAAACAAGGAAGAAAGGATAACTTCAAGAACGCACATGCAGCTAATTATCATGAAGAAAACCGACTTCCTCGTTCCCTAGCCGTCTCAGCTATTTCTCATCCTAAGCTGAGCAGATTAACTTCATACCCTGATTGATCCGGAGAGATTTCTCTACGAACGATAGCCGAGAAAAAGCAATAGCATGCCCTGCAGAAGGCGGCAGTTTCACTTTCATTTTTCACTTGTCGGGTCTGTGGGCATTAGCCTCAGTCTCGGCATACCCAGGGTCCTCCGGAACATCTATAATGTTGCCTGGGTAAGAAGATACCTCAGTCATAACCCCAGGAGGGGGGCTCCCCTCAACCTCCGTAGCCTCCTCAATTGGATGATAACCCATCAACTCAGACACATCGAAGAGATCGTCGTTATCTTGGGGAACATCCTCAGGATAAGATGTCCACGATCGGCTCACATGACTGGGCGCCAGGATAGCTTTAACACCCCACATTTTAGCAACGATGTTAGTGATGATAACGTGGTAAACAGGAAATTACCAGTTTATTTAATAAGGGAAAAATATGGCTAAAATTCATGGAAAAAGGTAATTCACACTTATTACTGGATCCCAAAGTCCAAATGTACAATTAACTAATTAATCCCAAAAAAATAAAGTCCTATAACGTGAAAAATAACTACAACTACTAAACAGGAAAGGAAACAGGGGCCTAGATTACTCGACCAACACTCATCCCGACTCAAGACTTCATTCTGCTCACCTGCAAAATGGAAATGGGGGGTCCATCGTCAGTGGCGAGCAACCTTACTGTCCTACTTAGAAGTAGGACTACATTACATAAAATAATAGGTTAGAAAGTACAGGATCAACAGTGCTCACAGATTATAATAAATTCAACATCGGAGTTAGCAATGGAAACATATCAAACTTAAACAATCATTATCAACCAAATCAAGCCAACGCATACGCACAATGAACATCAAACACAATTCACAAGTTCAATAACAAGACTCCGCTGGGTCTACAACTGATAACTTGACCATCAAATAACAGACTTGCCCCGCTCTGTTCATCACCTATGAACCGATAGATGCTCGGTCTTCAACCGATCGACACGACACGACTCTGACTCTCAAACACTCACAAAAAACTTGCCCCACTCAGTTCATCACCGATGAACCAATAGAACCGCTCAGTTTATCACCGATAGACGCTCGGTCTTTAATCGCTCGACACGACATGACTAGACAAGACTCAAAAGACGGCATAAAAATCATCAAATGAATCATCATGCATCATCAACCATCAAAATAATAACTTAAACGAAAACAAAATCCAATCTTGACAACTCAAAAACACACATAATTCCACAAAAAATTATAAATCAATACTAATGCTATACTATATAAGCAATACGAATTGAATTATCAAGCTATAATTAGATCTTACACGCATGGCACTAGTTTCAATCATCAATGCACTTGCACATGTACTTCACACCAGGATTCCATGAATAATTTCGTCAAAGCAAGGGTGATGAAGGGGTTTTCTAGGCTCTTTCACCAAACAAATAAAACCCCCGTTATAGTATGAGTGGGGGTGTCGAACACGGGGAACAAGTCGTGAATCGTGTTCTGCGATTTATGTCGATTGAGGATCTTGGATTTGTTGTTTGAAATGGAAGCTTAAACTATTGCATAAAATAAATGCGAAAAATAATAATAAACTAAGTTCTAGGGTTGTCGGATCCGGGTTCAATTGATTTCGGGGGAATTACTTCAAAAAGTCTAAAGAACGAACTAAATCAAGGAAGGGGAATTAAACTCTAATAAAGTACCCAAACCCCCTCCAGGAGTGATTTAGGAGTTGACGCACGAATATAACAATAACGACTTCTCCCCTCCAGGAGTGATTTAGGAGTTGACGCATGAATATAACAATAACGACTTCTCCCGAATAGACGTTATCATTACATTCAATGATCATAATTATACCAAGGTTTCATTAGAAGTAAATTCCTAGTTCGACTACCGACTCCCATTGTAATAGTCTCGCTAACAACATACCTAAAGTCGATTCCTAGCTCGACCACCGATTCCCGTTGTAATGGTCTCAATAGCAACATTGGGCAATGAAAATCAAAGCATAATTAACTGATAGACAAAGCCCTATTATACTTCAAAAATACCAAGAAATTAACTTTGGCCTTTAGCTAATCTCTATGCTCATTAACACCAACAATAACCAATCATGAACACAATTCAACCAAAAACTAGATGAAAACCTCCAATTTCAAGTCATGAACCCATCACTTCAAACCCTAGAAATTAACTACTCACTAAACATGAACAACAACATTACACTAATTAAAAAGCATAAAAACATGAAATTAAACACTAAATCTACCAACAAGAAAGAAAATAAACTAAGAAACATCAAATTGCATAATTTAAACACTATACTACTTCAAAAACATGAGAAAAACAAGATTAAAAGCATAAGAAAATAAAGAAATAGCAAAGAAGAGAAAATGAGAACTTATTGAAATTTGATGAGCAAAGTTGTTGGATTGAACATGTCACTTGAGAAAACCTTCAAATCCATTCATCATCTTCAATAAACACCCAAAATCAAGAGATAAAACTAGACTTAAAGCTATGGAACAAAAACCAAACATAAACCCTAACCATGGGAAGAGGAAGAGAGGGTTTATCTCTCCTCAAACCCTAAGCAAATCTGATTTTTGGGACTTAAAACTAAGCTAAAAATGTTGTTCTTATGTTTAGGGACCCTTAGAGGGTATATATACAAGTGGGGGAAACAAGGGCAAAGCACAAGAACAGGCACGAGCTTCACTTAAAACAGCACGAGCAACCACGAACAGGCTGTGAAAACAGAGCTGCAGCTTCCAGCTTGGGCGCGGACGCGCGGCAGGGGTGACGCGGGCGCGTAGCTGGAGGCGCGGGCTCGATGTTGGAGGTGGCGCGGCCGCGAGTGAGGGCTTGAGCTGGGCGTGAGGGTTGCTTGAATCTGTGCTGTCGCGGGCTGTTGTCATTTGTCGTGGGCGCGCCTATACCTCTGTCCGCGACCATGACTTGACCCAAATGCTTCCACTTTTTCTCGGGTTTCTCGGGACGGGTCGGCACGCCTCCCGAGACATCGGGCCTCGGGCCCGACAAGCCTTAGAAATTACAAAAATGCCCTTTGGGTGCACTTTGCCTTATCTTGTGGTCTTGGCATTGGGGCATGCTTCTCTAAGCTTCTTGGGACCTCTCACGACCCTTAACGGCTTTCGAGAATCGCTTGGAAACCCGCAAAAACACCTACATTAAAGAACAAAAGGCATAAGTAACACAAAATAGCTCAATTATTGACGAAAACCACTATAAAACGACATTATTCAACGAAAACTTTAAATAAACTAAAACAAAGCTAAAAAGGCTTAAAACATGGAAAACTAAGCCTGAAATGCGCGGAAAACAAGCGAAAAGAGCCGGGAAAATAGGTCCTAAAATGGACTGATCAAACTCCCCCAAGCTTGCCTTTTGCTTGTCCTCAAGCAAATAAGAACAAGAAAAACTAAAAACTATCAATCTAACTCACTTTCGTAGGAATCACGGTTGCTTTTAGCAAAAGCAACAAGCCATTTAAACCTCAAAGTCGCCAAAGAGGACGAGTGTGCTCTCGTAAGGGTTTCCATAGAGTTTAACCGATAACTCTTCTAAAAATAAATCAAGGCAAAGATTCACAAAAACAAAGAAAGGGAAAACAATAAGAGAGAAAATAAAACCAAAAATCCCTAGATGTACTTGTAAATGGACCGGATCAGTGAATGCAAACCTTTCTAATCACTAGCGGAAAACATGGTCAAAGATGTCAAAGGTGGATAGTCAAATAAAACATGCTAGATAGAAGAGCTAGAGAGGTACAATCCCCTTTCGCTCCACAACCAAACAACCAAAAGCTATGTTAGTTTCATATCCACCCTGAGAGGTAGCTCCTCATGACTCCACGAAGGAGCCGGAAAAACAAAAAGGAGAAACAATTTAGGCTAACCGACATCTCATCATAACAAAACCGCTCAATATGCTTGAACCATGACTTCCTCCACCGAATATGACTCAACTCTCTAGGATCTAGAGGACTTAAGGGTTGTAATGTAGGGCTAGGGGTAAGGTAGGAATCAATTTGGCTTATGGTGCTCAAAACCTAAATAGTGAAGCAAATAAGCGTCAATGAGCAACAAAAGGCAAACAAACTCCTAATACGCCACACACATACACACAAAATCCCCCAAGCTTATTCAAAGAAATAAACAAAATTTGCAAAATTTTACACAATTTTTCGCATTACTCCTCCCCCAAGCTTAAAGGACACAATGTCCTCATTGTGAAAATGAAAGGAATAGATGCTCACTTTTTTCAATTTTTCAAATTTTTTTTTCAAATTTTTTTTTTATTTTCAATTATTCAACATGATCTTGCCTTTTTCAACTTAGGTCGGCTTTTGCATGCAACCATGCAAATCAACACACTTTATCTTAGGAAAACTCCCTTACTTCTCCACAAATTTCCATTACAAAACAAATACAAACCACAATGCTCCAATTGCTTCACTATACCTAATGGGGTATAAAACAAAACAAGGGGCATATAAGGCTAGTAATGTGGCTAGAAGAATAGGAAAGGCTAAGCTCAAAGGGTTCCAAAGGATAAATGCAAAGCAAAAACCTAGAAAAGTGAAAAAAGAAAAATACTAGAACAAAAAGGGAAATGCAAAAGAAAAAATGGAAAATAACTAAGAAAAGAATGTCTGCGTCCTCCCCTAGAGTAGCTCGGTCGTGGTCTCGGCGAGTCATGAATCAAGTTCTTGATCAAGCTAAGCTATGACAAGGATCCTACCGCCACTCAAACAAAAAAATGTTGAAGGCTCGAATGATTTGACAATTCCTCACATGTTAAGGGTAGTGGATTGCAAATACTACCTCTAGGGATTCAACTAGCTAGCAAATCATCACCAATCATACCACAATCCAAGAGTTTAAGTTTCATGAACTGTAAAGCTCTAAAACCTAGCATATCAATATTTGAAGATCAACCCCAACATCTCAAACCATGTGGACCGCTAATAATTAGGAAGGAATGCATTCAAAGTCCACCACTCTAAAACGATCAAGTCCAAACTAAAAACAAAATGAAAATACACTTTGCCTTAAAAAGAAAAGAAAGGAAAAAGAAGCGGAAAAAGGGAAGAACAAAAAAAGAAGAACGATACAAAAGTGAGGAAAACAAAATCCAAGCATGAATGACTCTCAAAAAAGCAATCAAGCATCAAACAAAGAAATAAATCGAGGCCCAACGCCATCGATATCCAAATTTCCTCAAGGGCTTAAAAGCCAAAATTAAAAGCCAAACATCCTCGAAGAATCATCTCCTCCTAGACCTAATCCTAAAACTAAGCAAACAAAGAAAATAAAAAGAGTTTGGGAAGATCTCACCAAAGCAGGCTTCAAAATAAGCAAAACAACCTCTATTTTGCGTTTTTGCACCATACATGAGCCATTTGAGTTGCCTAGTCATCAAACCTGCAAGAGAAGAGAAAGCAAGTACCAAACTCCAAAAACAAATTAATTACAGATAAAAGAATTAAAAGAAAAGATGGGAAAGCTAAGGAAAACTATATACAAGGGAAAGAAGGATGTCATCTAGTAAATAGCATCTTAGAGCTCGTAGTAGCGTGTCATGGACATCGCCACTAAATCCAGAGAGAACCACGTAAGCAAAGAGAATCAAATATGTTAAATGACAAAGGACCGTCATCTTTTGCTTACGTGGGGGAGGGGGAACAAAATTGAAAGAAAAAGATAAATAAACAAAATAAGAAGAAAATTCGAAATCAAAATAAGTAAAAGAAGAAAAACTATCATTACTATACTTTTTTGTCACTATGGTTTCAGAAGAGTAGACATGAGGCTCAAGATGGATTAAAGAATCATCAAATGGTGGACAACACACAAAATGTGGAAGAGAAACGAGTGAAGAAGGAAAAAGGACATACGCCCTAGTTGAGTTGGAGCAAGAAAAAGACTCGATGGAAATAGAATAGGGAGGCTTAACAACATCATTCCCAAAGAGAGGATTTTGATACTCACAAATTTCATCATCATCCTCAAAAAGAGGATTTAGAAACTCGCAAGTATCATCATCAATCTCAAAGAGAGGGTTTTCAAATTCAAAACAAAGCTCCTCATCCTCACTATCACTCGAGTCGTCACAATGGGCTACACCACCATCACAATCACTCAAAACCCTAAGAGTTTCTCCATACTTAACATCGTTGCCATCTAGAATTGCAAAAACCTCGTCAACTAAAAGCAACAAATCCTCTTCCTCCTCATTGGAAACATGGAGCTTGGATGATTTAGGTGAAGAAAGAAAGGAAGGAGTGGTCGCCTCAAGAGGAGAGGGAGATGTCAAAACTGGTTCAACGGAATCATCATCATCCTTTTGAGCAACATCCACCTCTTCTTGAATCGGATTCCTCAAAGAAGAGCTAGGGTCATCCTTGCCATAACCACCCTCACAATCAACCATAAATCCAAAATCATCCATCTCATCCTCTAAGCAAGATTCTAATATCTCAAGTCTCTTTATTAATTTACATATTTGCACTTTGATGACTCGCCTTCCCTCACTTTCTAATGGGAGACATTTAAGGATCTTAAAACACATGTCAATCAAGTCATTATACCCCTTAATCGCTTGAGGAGTACAAACACTTGTATGAACAAAGTTAGAAGGTCTTAGAAACTCATCAAGAAGGGAAGGGTCATAGATAATCTCATCTCTAGAAACATGAAAATCTTGGTTGTAATGTGTGCAATCAAGTGAAGAATTAAAATTGGGGTGCACATCATTAAAATTAGGAGAAATAGGAGGACATGAATCGAAGTTGCGTTGGACTTGGCTAGATTGGGTACCCATGTCCCATTCATAAGTGTCTTGGGCTAGCCAACAATAAAAATTCCAAGCATTTCCTAGGGTCAAAGCTCGAAACTCACCATTATGCATAGAATCAACAATATCCAAAGTAAAAGCATTCAAACCCATGTAAATCACCTCACAAATATTCAACAAATTATCATCCCAATTAAATGGGACTATACCTTGAACTCTATTGAAATATTTCCAAAATGACTCACCTTCGATTTGAGGAATACATAAGCTTGCCATCATGAAACCAAAATTCGAAAAAAATGCAAGCAATTATTATTAAATAAATAAATAGCCAAAATAAAATAAAATAAAACCTCCTTTTTTTTTGTTTCAAAAGTGGCTTTTTTTTTCAAATTTTTAGGAAAGAAGAAAACAAAATAAAATCAAAAGAAAACAAAATCAAAAGAAAAGTAAAATAAAGCAATTAACTCAATCAAGAAAAATTACACAACACTTTTCAACCGTTGTTCCACGGCAACGGCGCCATTTTGATGAAGGGGTTTTTTGGGCTCTTTCACCAAACAAATAAAACCCCCGTTGTAGTATGAGTGGGGGTGTCAAACACGGGGAACAAGTCGTGAATCGTGTTGTGCGATTTATGTCGATTGAGGATCTTGGATTTGTTGTTTGAAATGGAAGCTTAAACTATTGCATAAAATAAATGCGAAAAATAATAATAAACTAAGTTCTAGGGTTGTCGGATCCGGGTTCAATTGATTTCGGGGGAATTACTTCAAAAAGTCTAAAGAACGAACTAAATCAAGGAAGGAGAATTAAACTCTAATAAAGTACCCAAACCCCCTCCCGGAGTGATTTAGGAGTTGACGCATGAATATAACAATAACGACTTCTCCCGAATGGACGTTATCATTACATTCAATGATCACAATTATACCAAGGTTTCACTAGAAGTAAATTCCTAGTTCGACTACCGGCTCCCGTTGTAATAGTCTCGCTAACAACATACCTAAAGTGGATTCCTAGCTCGACCACTGACTCCCGTTGTAATGGTCTCACTAGCAACATTGGGCAATGAAAATCAAAGCATAATTAACTCATAGACAAAGCCCTATTATACTTCAAAAATACCAAGAAATTAACTATGGCCTTTAGCTAATCTCTAAGCTCATTAACACCAACATTAACCAATCATGAACACAATTCAACCAAAAACTAGATGAAAACCTCCAATTTCAAGTCATGAACCCATCACTTCAAACCCTAGAAATTAACTACTCACTAAACATGAACAAGAACATTACACTAATTAACAAGCATTACACTACCGATCACCGACGTAGACCACTGACGTTTGCAGTAGATGACAGAGTATTGCTTAAGGTTTGACCATTCAAAGGAGTTGTTCGTTTTGGCCAAAAGGGGGAGCTCCGACCGAAGTTCGTGGCACCTTACGAGATACTTGAACGAGTTGGGGAAGTGGCATATCGTTTAGCTTTACCTCCTTTTTTATCTAATGTTCACAATGTTCACAATGTGTTTCATGTTTCTTAGCTAAGGAAATATGTATATGATCCTACTCACATCATCCGAGTGGAGTCAGCCACCATTGAGCCAAACCTGACTTTCGAGGAGTGACCAGTCCAGATCTTGGATCGAGAAGTGAGGACCCTCCGATGCAACCAAGTCAGACTAGTCAAGGTGTTGTGGAGAAATCAACATCAAGAAGAGGCAACATGGGAGACTGAGGCGTCTATGAAGCAGAAGTACCCAGAATTGTTCGCAGGTGAGCTCTCTATCTTGCAATGAATTTCGGGACGAAATTCTTTTTAAGGAGGGGAGGTTGTAACGCCTCATATTTTCTAGTTATTTTATTTGATAGCATTGCATGCATTTATATTTATTTAGTTCATGGTCTAAATTTATTTGGACTATTTTGTTGCTTGAGTGTGATTATTTTATTCTATGCTATTTGTTTTATTATTTATTTATTTTATTTTTATTTAATAACTAGTTAGAATTTTATTTTAATTTTCTAATTAATTGATTTTGGGCTAAGTGTGAATTTAATCATGATTAATCATGCTTGAGTGCATTTAGCCCATTAGCATTTGATGGCCCATTTTTTGGCTTGCCCATAACCCCCCCCCCTCTTGTGTGGTTTATTTGCCACTTGCTTTGTGTTCACACCTTTCTAACTTCTATAAATAGAAGGTAGTAAGTCTTAAAGATCATTTGCCCACTTAATCATCCTTTGCCCACAATCAAAAACTAAACATACTCCCTCTTTCCCTCCATCTTGCACACGTCATTTTTGGCTTATAATCTCCAACTTTTGTTCATCCATTTTCTTCAACCCAAAACTTAAAGATTCATCTGTTATTGATCTTTAAGTAATAAAACACAAGTAAACCTTCATTTCTATTAAGTAAGAGTTTGCGTTTGGTTCGGGTCTTTGGGTTTGGTTCGTGTGGTTCGAAGGGTGTCGTGTGGTCCGTGCCATGGTGGCCGTGTTCGTGTGTTGAAGCCCGTGCAGATTGGGTCGTGTTCGTGAGGTGCAGCCGTGTGGTCCGTGGTGGTGCACGGTGGTCCGTGTGATTGTGGCGTGAAGAATAACGTGTTTGGGCAGCAAGATTTCGTTATAGTTTGCAATCAAGTTTATTAAGGTACCCTACTTTTTCATCCTAGATTGAACAACATGACCATAGGATAGATTAGGTGATCAAATTAGACTAAAAAGTTTGATGAACTTAGCCCCATTTTCTCCTTTATTTCTAGGCAGCAATTGGAGTTGATTTTGTGATGTTCTTGCTTAGTTTTCATGCATGTTTTGATTATTTATGATAGATGCATGTTTGATTATGTTTATGAACAATTTTCATAAAGTATATATGAAGTTTTGATGCATATAGTTGATGACTAAGTTGCTGAAATTTGTCTTTGTTGTGCGTGTAATTTGTTATAGATTATGATGGTGTTCTTGATAAATCTCCTTTGGTTTTATGGGAATCTTGGAATGATAATTCATGTATTAAGTTAAAGAACGTATTCTTGGTATATATATTTGAAGTTTCTTGATGATTCAATATGATTCATGACTTTCTTTATTATGGTTAGGTAGTCTTTAAGTATAGATTATGTAGTCTTAATTAAAGAAAGGTAAAGGTATTGAAAGAAAGTTAAAGAATGTTTAAAGAAGTTCAAAGGAAGTAAAGTTCATAGTTAATCTCAAGTATAGACGTAAGATGTAAACTTGAGAATAACCAAGATGTAAAGAAACATATAGATTAGCTTGATTTCGCATGTAAGACGCCTAACCTTAGAGTAAGATTCTAAGACTTAGGTTAAGACGTAGCCACTATCCTAACCGAAGTATTGGGGTAGTTCATACTTGTTATGTCGTCTTTTGATATGGGTCCGTAAGATGGGTTCATGGGTATGGGAGTAAGATTCACATTCCCAGCATAATAAGAAAGTTCGATCACGTAAGATGTGTTCGTACGAGCATTGTCTGGTCTAATATGCGAATGATAGCGACAAAGATAATGTTAAGTTTAAGATTGGATAAGCTTTGGTTGATTTCGCGTCTGATTGTTTGGTTTGTTTATCTGATCTGTTGTATGTTCATAAGTATCCACTTTAGGATGGAACTGTTATGTTACTCGCCACTGATGGTGGATTTGTTGTATTTCAGGTAACTCTGATGGTGATGTTGATGCTTAGCTTGGGAATGGGCGAGCGTCGATTTAGTTTCCTTCGTTTAGTTTATTTTCTGTCATTATATTTTGGACATCTAGTGGGTTGTATTTTCTAACTCTGATTACGGTTTTGGAGTTAACTCTATAGTATTGGTTTCTTTTGAGGTTTTAGTTTTGTACAAACTTGTGGTATTTGTACGTTTGGGATTTTTAGTAATATAATTGAGGTATTGATTTTAGGTTTTAAGTATGTTTGTTTGTTAGTTCGACATTTCGACTCGTCGGTCCCTTCCGCGCCGATTTATACGAGTCTGGTCGTCACACCATTATACACGCATACTACTAGCACATAATAGCACACGGATTCAGTAGGTTTACATAATAATTCAAGAAAGATTATCAAGTAAAGATTATATAATACATGGCATGAAAAGATTAAACAAGATACTTCAAGATTTAATCAAAACCAACAAAGAAAACAGGATCATCTTAAAACTACACGGCCATACACGCATGAAATATATTCAACAACAACAAATACTATCTAACCCTATTATCCTATGAATGCAATACTAATCCTAAGAAGAATAGCTAGTTACCTAGTTTGATCAAACCGAAACTCACGCGCGAAAATTTTCCCAAACACGAGCTACCCTTGATACCACACACGGACACGAGCAATATATCCAAATAAGGGTTCTTAGTTCTATTTGATAATTGGTTGAAGGTTTGAAGTTCTTTGATGGAAAAGTGTTGATTTTTGGTGGAGATCAGAGTGGGGAGCCGTGTGGAAGAGAGTGAAGAGAAAAGGTAGAGTTTTTTTTTTATTGTAGTTGGTTTATGAATATGGGAGGGCAAGAGTGTAGTCTTTAGGATATTTATAGAGTGACGTTTACAAGATAATAGGAGACACTACTAGATTTTATGAGTTAGTTTAGGAAGTGATAATAAAGGGAAAATAATAGGGGGCCGGCCAAGGGTGGAATTAGGCAAGGGTTTGGTGCTCCTAAAATTTAGTAGGGTAGTTCAGAGATAAAAGTAGGGTTTTTAAGATAAGACAAAATAGATCTAATTAGATAATTAAGGTAAATGAATCAAATTAATAAAAAAAATAAAGGGAAGACTGTGAGGCTTGCCATAGCATGAGGGTTAATGGGCCTTGATCAATTAAATAAAAATTAAGTCTTTCGGTCCAAATCGGATGATTCGGACTTAAAGGCTTAATTTTGTACGAAATTTTACGGCCCAAAAATTCGGGTCGTTACAATCTCCCTTCCTTAAGAAAATTTCGTCCTTGAAATTTCATAAGGAAGCACACATAAACACGTAGTCGAACAAACACGACATAAAAAATAAATGCATCCTAACCTAGGTCACTACCCAAAGTTACTCACACTATGGTTTCAGGGTTTTGTGATCTAAATTGTGCTCTTGATTACATAAAGAGCTCAAGTCACATTTACTTATGAAGAAGTAAACTCAAGGTTAACCTAAAGCTCTGATTACCAACTGTAACACCCTGGATTTTAGCAACGACGTTAATGATGGGAACGTCGTAAATAGGCAATTACCAGTCGATTCAATAACGGAAAAATATGATTAAAACTCATGGAAAAAGGTAATTCAAACTTATTATTAATGGATCCTACAGTCAAAATGTACAATTAACTAATTAATTCCAAAAAAGTCCTACAACTTGAAAAATAACTACAACTACTAAACAGGAAAGGAAACAGGGGCCTACATTACTCGACCAACACTCATCCCGACTATAGACCTCATTCTGCTCACCTGTAAAATAAAAATGGGGGGGGTCCACCGTCAGTGGCGAGTAACTAGACTATCCTAATTAGAAGTAGGACCACATTACATAAAATAATAGGTTAGAAAACACAGGAACAACAACGCTCGCAGATTACAATAAATTTAACATCGAAGTTAGCACCAGAAACACATCAAACATAAACAATCATTATCAGCCAAATCAAGCCAACTGATACGCACAATGAACATCAAGCACAATTCACAAGTTCAATAGCAATACTCCGCTCGGTCTACAACCAAAAACATGACAATCAAATAACAGACTTGGCCCGCTCATTTCATCACCGATGAACCGATAGACGCTCGGTCTTCAACCGCTCGACACGAAACGACTATGACTCTCAAACAATCACACAAAAATGTCCCGCTCAGTTCATCACCGATGAACCGATAGATCCGCTCAGTTTATCACCGATAAATCGATAGACGCTCTGTCTTCAACCGCTCGACACGACACGACTCGACAAGACTCAAAAGACACCATACAAATCATCAAATGAATCATTATGCATCATCAACCATCAAAACAAGAACTTAAACGAAAACAAAATCCAATCTTGACATCTTAAAAACACGCATAATTCCACAAAAAATAACAAATCAATACTCATGTTATACTATATAAATAATACGAATTGAAATATCAAGTTATAATTAGATCTTACACGCATGTCAATAGTTTCAATCATGAATGCACTTGCACTTGTACTTTACAGCAGGATTCCATGATTAATTTAGTCAAAGCAAGGGTTAGTCATCAAATTAATCATTAAAAATCAAATAAAACTCATGCCTTAGAATCATAACACACACATAAGACCATGTGAACAACAATACTTTACAGCAAGACCCTTTGTATAATTTAGTCAAAGCTAGATTATACAAGAATGCATTTGTGAAATGTTTTTAATTAAGCAAAAATTCATACTTTGGGTACTCCATTATACACGCAAACTACTAGCACATAATAGCACACGGATTCAGTAGGTTTACATAACAATTCAAGAAAGATTATCATGTAAAGATTATATAATACATGGCATGAAAAGATTAAACAGGACACTTCAAGATTTAATCAAAACCAACAAAGAAAACAAGAAGGATCATCCTAAAACTACACTGCCATGCACGCATGAAATATCAACAACAACAGCTATTACTATCTAACCATATTATCTTATGAATGTAATCTTAATCCTAAGTAGAATATCTAGTTACCTAGTTTGATCAAACCGAAACTCACACATGAAAATTTGCCCAAACACGAGCCACCCTCGATACCACGCACGGACATGAGCAATACGTCCAAACAAGGGTTCTTGGTTCTAGTCGATGATGTGTTGATGGTTTGATGTTCTTTGATTTAAACTGTCGATTTTTGGTGGAGAGTAGGAGCCATGTGGAAGAGAGAGAGGAGGAAAGGTAGAGTTTTTTTTATTCTAGTTGGTTTATCAATATGGGAGGGCAAGAGTGTAGTCTTTAGGATATTTATAGAGTGAGGTTTACTAGATAATAGGAGAGGCTACTAGATTTAGGAGTTAGTTTAGGAAGTGATAATAGGGGGAAAATAATTTGGGGGCGGCCAAGGGTGGAATTAGGCCAGGGTTTGGTGCTCCTAAAATTTAGTAGGGTAGTTAGGAAATAAAAGTAGGGTTTTTAGGATTAGACAAAATAGATCTAATTAGATAAATAAGGTAAATAAATGAAATTAATAAAAAAATAATGGGAAGGCCTTGAGGCTTCGCATGGAATGAGGGTTAATGGGCCTTGATCAATTACATAAAAGTTAAGTCTTTGGGTCGAAATCGGATGATTTGGACTTAAAGGATTAATTTTGCACGAAATTTTACGGCCCAAAAATCCGGGTTAGTACAATAGCAGCAGGTGCATGTCTCTTCCTCTTCCTGGATTGACCAGGGTCCTGAGCAAGGAACGAATGATATGTCAGACAAAAGAAGAATTCAGTCTACAAACATCATAACCGGAAATACACGTACCTCGGGAGGAGGAGGGACTTCAACCTCTCCCTTCTGAAGGGACTTCCTCATCCTTGCAGCCGCCAAGGACATGTCACCGTGTAATCTCCTGAAGGCTTCATCTGAAAAAAAAGATAAAATGAAAAATCTAAGTCAAAAGAACCAGACAACACAAAAAAGGCAATGTTAGATGTATACCCTTCGATTGTACTAGCTCAGCCCCATAGTCGACAAGAAGTATTCATCTTCGAAAACCTTCTCGTACGAAACCCAAGAATAGGGAAATTGGGCATAATTTCCATTCTTTTTAATCCGCTTATAAGTCTGAAAGTAACAATCCGCCACGGCTTCCTTCTTGTTCAGCAAAGGAACGTCCAGATTTAACCCAAGGTTCGGCTCAAACACAGGGGACATAGGAACTCCCCACTCAGCATCCCCCCTAAAAGCAAACATGAAATCATGCCTAAACCCCTTGTGGATAGTCGACAAATGGGAGTACTATACACTCGGTACAATGCCCTTGTCCCAAAACGCCACCATCCTTGTCCATGCTCTTTGGTGTCGGAACTCATCAATTTGATAATGTTTTGAAACAAAGTCAGAGATAACGTAACATTCAGCATGCAACAAACCATCATCGGACATGAGATAGCGTACACGGTATTCGACACTAATTGGGACAAGGATATATTCTATGAATTAAGGATCATTACCCAGGCCGAGGACAAGGGGAACCTAATCCCGACCTTCAGTTGTGCCTCATACACGGCCATGTTGGGTCGGTTAACTATGGTGCTTTCCTCAAGGGGCTAGTAAAATTGAAATGGCGCCTTCAGACCATACCAAATAGTAAAATATTCAAACTCCCTTTCCAGCAGCCTCTAGAACTTGGTCCTTATAAAATAGGCCCCATGGCCTTATAGAGGAGCCTCTCGGCCACTAGTACCAGGTACCTCGACATCGTTTCTAGGGTCATCCTCAACATTATTCGGCTTATCTCTGTCATTCAGCTCCATTTCCTCGCTTGGCCTCTCTTCTTCAACAATGATCTGGTCATCCTCGGCAGCCATCCTCAATGCCCCTGTTTCCAACATATAGTCCAAGTATCCATGTTTAGGACCACGCATGGCCAAGGAAACCTCCCATGGAAAAGGAAACCTCTCGACACCATCCCCGGACTCATCCCCATCACCTTTTCTGAGCTATCCGAGGAGCATAGAGGAAGGGCCTTAGCCAGATCAAAATACTCAAGCAGCCATGCATTTGCTTTCACCACTGCAAGACCACCAACACTTATTTCCGTCCAGAAATATGGGGGAGGAGTACTCTGCTCAGACAAAGAGCCATGCCTTTCCATGTCTCAGTTTTATTGCAATACTGATTTCCTTATTAAAAAAGAAAGAAAGTAACAGAAAAGGAAAGAAGAGTACCTGAAGAAAAACCTCTCAAACGCTGATGTTGACTTCCAAAAGACAAAAAGATATTTTGTCACATTCTCGAAAACATAGCCTACCAAAAATTAAAAATTGTAAATACTAAATGAAGACAAAATCTCCCCATTTATAGTAAAAGAAAAAAGTGAATCAACACCTCCTAAACCAACACGAAACCTCGGTAAAAATGGATCGTTTCGCAAAACACAGGCCAGGTTCGGCCTCCTACCAAGGGAGCACCCTCGGCCAAGTAGACGAGTAAGGCTACATGGCCTCACACTCGGCCAAAAAGGATGACTTCCATCCTAACCGAGTGTCGAGTAAATATATCACCATTCAAAATGGTGAAGGCCAGGGTCAGCACTCTACCAAGAGCACCCTCGGCCAAGTAGCCAAGTACGGCTACACGGCCTCACACTCGGCCAAAAAAGATGACCTCCATCCTAACCAAGTGTCGACCAAATACATCACCATTCAATATGGTGAACGCGAGGGTCAGCAATCTACCAAAGAAGCACCCTCGGCCATGTAGCCAAGTACGGCTACGTCACCCTCGGACAAGTAGCCAATTAAGGCTACACGGCCTCACACTCGGCCAAAAAGGATGGGCTCCATCTATCCTAACCGAGTGTCGATCAACGTATCACCATCCAACATGGTGAAGGCCAGGGTCAGCAACCTTGGCCTAGTAGCCGAGTAGGGCTACAAAGGCTTACATTCAGTAAAAAAGGATGACCTCCATCTTAACCGGTCGGCATCCTACCTAGGGGGCACCCTCGGCCGAGTAGCCGAGTAAGGCTACATGGCCTCACACTCGGCCAAAGGGGACAACCTCCCTTCTGGCCCAGTGTCGACCACAGTACCACTTTTCACAAGTGTAAAAGCCAGGGTTGGTACCCTACCAAGGGGGCACGCTCGACCAAATAGCCGAGTAAGGCTACATGTCCTTACGCTCGGCCAAAGTGGAAAACCTCCCTTCTGGCTGAGTGACAACTACAATATCCGTTCTCACAAGTAGAACGGCCACAATAGCCGAGTAATGCTACATGTCCTCAAGCTCGGCCGCAGCAGACAACCTCCTTTCTTGCCGAGTGACAACCACAATATCGCTTCTCCTAAGTAGAAAGGCCAGGGTCAGCATCCTACCAACGGGGACGCCCTCGGCCGAGCAGCTGAGTAGGGCTACATAAGCTCACAAATCAGCAACAGGCAACGGGTCGGCAGCCTATCAAAGGGACACCTTCGGCCAAGTAAATGGGCTCACACTCTGCCAAAAAGGATGACCCCCATCCTGGCCGAGTGTCGACCACACCACTACTCATAATGGTAAGAGTTAAGGACGTCAACTTACCAAAGGGGCATCATTAGCCAAATAACCAAGTCAAGCTACAATGCACAAATACTCGGCCACTCGGCCAGTCAGCGAAATGATAAGCATATGCGCAGCCACAAGATACACCCTCAGTCGCATAGGGGTACCAGCAATTTTATGCAATACATGAGCACCCTAGATAAAAGGGGCAAAATAGAAAAGTCGAGCTGACATGGGTACCACATTCACCCCGAACCGTGTATTGAAACTCACCCTAGGATGAATAGGGGCAACACAGTATGACCGAGCTGATTGAGGTAGAAAACCACATTTAATGCCATTAAATGCGGACGGGCAAAAAAATCCTATAAAAGGAAGCAAATACTCAAGGCAAAAAAAACAACAAAAATTACCACCAAAAACACTGTTATTCCAGTAGGAACACGGCAAGAGGGGGGTGAATTGCTGTGAGGAACTTGTAGCACAGATTTTCGACAGAACCAGAAACGAAAGGAACTTTGAGAAAAATTAAATGTAAAGAGACAAATTTCAACGAGAAAAACTTCCTGGCCCAAGGAAGAAAAAATCCACTTTTATATATAGGCCTTGTACACTCATACAACCCTATATTCTCTATGGACCTCGTGAGTTCCTGTAGGAACTTACGACTCAGTTCTCTATCTCTTTTCTTTTTTCTCTCTTCTCTATTCTCACGTTTCTCTCTTCTCTTTTTCTTTTTCTCACTCTTACAACTAAAAATAATAACTCTAGTATATAGAAATGCAAGTAAGAAACTGTATTGGAACTTTGGAAATTTTTGACACAAAACTCAAATAACGTAAAATCGAAAGTATGGTCTAGTTGTGTGTACTTAAATGTCTGATTTATGTTTGTATTTATAGGTGAAATAGTTGTAGTAAAAGCTTAGAGAATAAACTACACACTACCCCACTAATATCCCACCACACTTCCACTACACATGCCCAACCCCACTAATCTTTGACTCCACAATTTTAGCAACTTAACTCTTTTTTGAATCACCAAATCAGAATTAAAGAGCTGAACAAAACCTAAAGAAAAACCTAACTAGACCTAAAAAATAGCTAGTAAAAAATCAGTTTTTTTGAAAACAAAAAAATCATTTTTACTTTTTCTTTTTCCTTTTTTTTATTTAAAAACTCAACCTTTAAAAATAACTTAAATAAAAATCCAAATCAGATTAAATAAATATAAAATAACTAATTTAGACCAAAAACAAATTAATAGAAAAATTTAGGTTTTTAAAGAAACAAATTTTTAAATTAATTAAAAATTAAAACTTTGGATACTCTGAAAAATCATAATAAATAACTGACTTTGACCACTAACTTAATCAGAATAAGTTGCTCAACTTATTCCATTAAAATAGGACAACAACTATGACTATTAACAAATTCAACCTAGTTGGTTAAGAGTTCCTAAAATAAAGGACACATTATTTCAGCCAGTTTTGAGTCTTTAAACTTATTAAAACAATAAAAAATGAGTTCAAACTGATCCTAAAATTTAGTAAAGTGTGTGGACTGTTATAACCAACTTACCAGACACAAGTTCCTCTAGGAACATGACCCAAAGTTCCTCTAACAGACACAACTAAGTTCCAACCAGACTTAAATGCATTAATATACTTACATTTACCCTAGAACATTACATTATATCATTCATAGATGCTTCTCTTCTCTTCATCAAGTGATTCGTCGGAATACTTGAAGTTCTTCTCATGTTCCTTGCTGAATTCTCTTTAGGAACTTCTCTGATGTCTCTGTAGAAACTTGACAGCAACATATTCGATTCATATTTCGAACCTTCCCTTATATCACCATCTTGTTTCTTCAAATGATTGAATCTTCATGTTTGAATCTTCAATACTTTATTTTATCTTCAAGATCTAAAATTCTCCAAGAACTTAAAGACACTTATTAGTGATTAAGTTTGAGGTTTATGTCATCGTCAAAACTTAAAAAGAATATGTCAATAATTTCCCCCTTTTTGATGATGACAAACCAAGGCAAACTTAATTGAAGACTAAAAACAAATAAACTCTTTGAAAAAGGATTTTTCAATTTTTTTAATTTTTTATTTTTCCACTTTATGATATAAAAACGTGAAACTAAATATTTTTATGATATAAAAACGTTAAACGTTAAACTAATTAAGAACTAACTAAATTCAAATTTACTATCAAGTTATATATTTCTTAACTCCACATGGAATCAAGCGAATTATTTACAAAAGATAGGAACTTTTCTACCACCTATGCCTTTAGAGAGATTTCATTTCATATGAGAATAAGATGAGAGAATAAGATGAAAAAGAATTTAGTTTGCAATTCTTCCCCCTTTTGGCATCATCAAAATCAATAACATCACTCCATAAACATTTTTTATCGCATCACCATTAAATCAGTAATGGCAGATACCTGATCTCTAGAATAAGAAAATAACTCAAGTAGCAATCTAGCAATATTAGTCATTATAAAAGCACCATGGATGAAGTTACCAAAATATAGCACATATATGATCCTGAGGCAAAAGACAGTAGCTACTACCCAACTACTAAGATGCAAAAGAGAGAAAAAAAACGGAAATGTCAAGAAGAAAACATAATAAAACCTAAACCATGTTTAAATATTTTACAACCATATCGAATTGTTTTAAAAATTGATAAAAGAGTAAGAGATCAATCGTTGTCCTGAGGAGCATCACCATAAATTCCAGCAATATTGCCTAGAGAAGTTCCTTTAGGAGCAGCAAAGGAAGTTCCAGCAGGTTTAAGAACACCAGATTTGACAGGTTTGGGAGCAGAAGGACAAGCAGGTGGATGGTGAGAAGCAGAAGAATTCTGGAGAAACTCGAGGCTCTTCATAACTTCATAGTGATGTCGATCATGGGATTGCCTCAACTGAGCTATATCATGACGAGATGTGGATGCGTGATCTTCCAAACCCTCTATTATTTCCCGAAAGTACTGTATCTCCTTCAAAATGTGAAGAAGAATACTCTCCATGTTAATGTCCATATCCTTGTTATCATCAACCTTAATCTCCTCAATATCATCAACTAAGTTCACGTGTGGAATATCACCCGCAACCTTAGGCTTTGATGAAATTCTCATACTTTTCCGCACTGGCTCCTTCACCCCAACTTTTCCCTTACGCTCGACCGTGGCTTCACTTTCTACCGCTTCTTTAGCTTTCCGTTTGGCTTCATTGACTTGTTGGATTTCTTAAAGGGTAGAAGTTTTTCCTTCTAATACACCTACATGCCAACCATCTAGCATAGTTCCTTGGATAAACTGTTCTTTCTTTAGTCTGAACTTTTCATACCCCTCAATTGGCACATGAAAATGCTTAAAAAAATTTGTCATGAAGTTACCATAGCCTACTTTCTTTCCACTCGGGTTGTATCAAGCATATGTGAAATAATTAAACTGGGAAAGTTGATTAGAATATCATTGGCAAGACAATATATCAAGGAGCAGTCGTGTAAATTGGCCTCTTTTCTCTTATGAGAACGCGGCACAATTGTTTTCCAAACAAGATTGAACAAAACTTTGTGAAAGGGGAAAAGTGAGTTGAGTTCAATTTGGTTTTTCTTGTTTTCAGCATTCAGACTTAACAGAATATCAATTTTATCTACACCATTTATTTTCAAATTGTATGGCCCTTTAAAATACTTATCATACCCATTATTAGGAATCTCAAACACATCCGCCAACACAGCCGCCAACACAGCCGCATCAAATTCGAATTAAACCCCATTGACTGAACTTTTGATAATTCTTTGTTGAGAATCAAAATTAGCACAAAATTCTTTCATTACATCAGGATACATAAACTCAACATAATCACTAAGCATTTTATCCCGATTTTGAAATTTAAAAACATTCAAGATTTGTTCATACCCGTGTTCAATACACCACGCACGGTTCATCACTAGCACAGGAACAAAGTGACTTGCTGTTTGATCGAGTTCCTTTGTAGTGTCGTTTCCTACTTCTCCCATTTCCAAGCTATAAAGAGTGGAGTTTGCTTCTTCTTCCTTGCGTGACCGTTTTTTCGAAGTTAGGGTTTGGGATTTTGCAATTTTGGTAGGAGATTGGTGAGTGGGGGAAGCATTGGAGTCTTTGGTGGATTGTGAGTTTGAAGCATTGGAAGCCATTGTTGAGGAGTGAAGGTTCTTGAATTTGATCGGTTCTTTGAGATGAAGAAGATGAAGTTTGGTGAAGAGGAGAGAAAAGGAAAATGGGTAAAGAAAGTAAGGAAAATGGGTTTTGTTGAGGAAATGAATTAGTCAGTATAGACCCACGTGGTTCATTTTCAGAATTTTATTTTTATTTTTTATTTTTTATTTTTTATTTTAATATGGGTATATTCATAAACATGGTGACACTCTAATTGGACTCACTTAATGGGTAGTTATCTTTAGCTACAAAAGAAAAATAATTTGTGGAAAATAAAATTAATTTGTGGAAAAATAAATTAATTTGTGGAATAAATTAATTTATATATAAAAAAATAAAGTAAAAAGAAATAAATAAAAATCATAGGAACATATTGATGCACACATTTAATTTATCATCCAAATAGCAACCATGAAAATAAAAGTAATATTAATAGACATTTACGAGTACAAATTTCAAATTCCATTAGGAACATGCTTTCACACCATAATTGCAATGAAAATTATTCTAGGAACTTTGATAATTTACTTGACGTACCAGGAGGAACTTCTTGGCAAATTACTTTAACTTTATCATCCCAAGTTCCATCCGCAATTTCTCATATCTTTCTCTATTCAATGGCTTAGTTAATATGTCAGCAATTTGATCTTCAGTTTGACAGAATTCAAGTTTTATCAAACCTTTTTCTACATTATCCTTTAGAAAGTGATGACGTATGTGAATGTGTTTCACACGTGAATCGTGAAGTGGATCCTTTGAGATACAAATGACACTAGTATTATCATAGTATATAGGAATACAATTATAATTAATACTAAAGTCCCTTAGTTGTTGTTTTATCCAAAGTAGTTGTGAACAACATGCAACAGCTGCTACATATTCGGCTTCTGCAGTGGATAAAGCAATTGTGTTTTGCTTCTTGGAACTCCAAGAAACTACACACGTTCCAAGGAACTGAACCGTACCTGAAGTGCTTTTCCTATTCACCAAATCACCGGTATAATCCGCATCAGCAAATCCCTTGAGTTCAAATGTGTCATTATGAGGATACAACAGTGTTTGATCATCCGTTCCTTTCAAATATCTCAATATCCTCTTGACTGCAGTGAGATGTGACTCCTTTAGATTTGCTTGGAACCTAGCATATACACCAACACTAAAAGAAATATCTGGTCAGCTAGCAGTTAAATACAATAAGGAACCTATCATGCCTTTATATTGCTTTTCACTCAAACTAGTTCCTTTGGGATCTTCATCCAATCTGGTGTTAGTTCCCATAGGAGTGTGATTGATTTTGGATGTTTCCATCCCAAATTTATTTAGAAGTTCCTTTATGTATTTTTGTTGATGAATATAAATTCCCTTTCAGTTTTCTTTATTTGCAACCCAAGAACGAAATTTAACTCACCCATCATGCTCATCTCAAATTCCTTGCTCATTAAATTTGCAAATTCTTGACACAAAGATTCATTAGTAGCACCAAATATTATATCATCTAAATAGATTTGGACAATGACAAGATCGGTTCCTTTGGATTTCAAAAATAAAGTTTTATCAACTTTTCCTCTTTTAAATTCATTTTCCAGAAGGAACTTGGACAGCCTCTCATACCATGCTCTAGGAGCTTGCTTCAATCAATAAAGAGCCTTGTGAAGCTTATAGATAAGGTTAGGAAATTTAGAGTTTTCAAATCTAGGAGGTTGGTCCACATAAACTTCCTCATTTAAAAATCCATTTAAAAAAGCACATTTAACATCCATTTGATAATTTAAAACCCATGAAAGAAGCAATAGCAATTAAAATTCTAATAGCTTCAAACCTTGCTACCGGAGCAAATGTTTCTTCATAATCTATACCCTTGTCCCTCCTGTTGATTGTATCCTTTTACAACTTACCTGGCCTTGTTCCTGACGATTGTTCCATGTTCATTTAGCTTGTTCCTGAACACCCACTTCAAAACTTCAATCCAATTACCTTTTGGTGTTCCGACTTTGGTTCAAGGTGCCATACCTTGTTCCTTTCAAAGTCATTGAGTTCATCCTGTATGGCTAGTATCCAATCTGCATCCTCAAGTGCTTCTATGTGATTTCGAGGCTCAATGATGGATAGGAACATACCATGGGCACAAAAGTTCCTTATCTGAGTTCTGGTCTGAATTCCTTTCCTTATATCACTTATGATAAGATCAAGAGGGTGGGACTTCTGATGTTTCCAAGGTTTTGGTTCAAAGTCTCTGATTGGAACTGGTCTTTCTACAGTCTCTTCAGGAACTCTGATCTCTTCTCCTAAGTTCCTCTCAGTCTCTGGAACTTCCCCTTGAGTTCCTTCAGGAACTGGCTCTTCTTTTCTTTCAATATGAGGTCGTTCTTCTGGAATATTTGCTCTTTTTTTATTGGATGTTAACTCTTCTTCATCTGGATCTTTTCTAACCAAGCCTATCTCTAATTCCTCAAGTTCCTGCAAAATGTTAGTATCACTATTTACATTTGGGTTAGATTCATCAAATATAATATGTACACTTTCCTCGACACTTAATGTCCTCTTGTTATAAAATCTATATGCTTTACTATCAGTGGCATATCCTAGGAATATGGCTTCATCACTTCTCTCATCAAACTTCCCTAAGTTCCTCTTACCATTATTGTGCACGAAGCATTTACAACCAAAAGATCTCAAGTGAGAAATGTTAAGTTTTCTTCTTTTCATTAGTTCATAGGGAGTTTTGTTTATGATGGGTCTTAACATAATTCTATTAATTATATAGCATGCCGTATTAACGGCCTAAGCCCAGAAGTACCTAGGTAATCCACTCGCAATGAGCATTGTTCTTGCTATGTCTTCTAAAGTCCTGTTTTTCCTTTCCGCAACACTATTTTGCTGTGGTGTCTTAGGAGCGGAAAAGTTATGATCCATACCATTTTGCCTGCAAAATTCATCAAACTTTTGATTTTCAAATTCAGTTCAATGGTCAGATCGTAAGTGAATTAGTTGATAACCACTCGACTTTTGTATCTTTTTAGCAAAGCAAACAAATTCTTCAAAAGTCTCATCTTTGCTATGAAGGAACATTGTCCAAGTAAATCTTGAGTAATCATCAACTATGACTAAGACATACAATTTTCCACTTCTACTTTGGACTCTCATGGGCCCACACAAATCCATGTGAATAAGTTCCAATGGTTTTATGGTGCTCACGAGCTTTTTACTTTTAAAAGAACTTCTAACATGCTTGCCTTTAGCACATGCATCACACAATTTATCACATTGGAAATTGATATTTGGTAAACCAACAACTAGTTCCTTTGTTCTCAATTTATCCAGTAGAGAAAGGCTAGCATGTCCCATTTGTTTATGCCAAATTAGTGGATCATCCTCAATGACACTTAAACAAGTAAGAGCAGTTTTGGGAATTGCTTCAAGGTCCACAGTATATGTGTTCCCGTAGCGTTTCCCTTCAAGAATAATTTTATTAGTGTCATTGTTGATGATTCTACAACACTCATTAGTAAAATGTACAGAGTTTCCTTTATCACAAAATTGAAAAAATACTAAATAAGTTATGCTTCAAACCTTTTACAAGAAAGACATTATCTATGCTATGGGAACTCGACTTACCTACCTTACCTACGGCAATTATATTACCTTTCTGATTGTCACTGAACGTCACAGTTCCCCCTGAGTAGGCTACTAGTGAGAGAAACTTAGATTACTCTCCGATCATGTGCTTGGAACATCCATTGTCGAGGTACCATGTGGTGTTCCCCCTCACTAGTTCCTGCAAGAATAATTAGTGGTTAGGTTGAGGAACCCAGGTTTCCTTGGGTTCCTTTGTAGACACATCATCATAAGTTTTTTCAATCCATTTCAGATTAACATCTCTATGATTCAGATTCAAGTTGTTGTTCCTTTTGGAACACTTGTCCTTCAGATGACCTGAGTTCCCGCAGAACAGATAGACTCTGCTGCTTGGAAGTTCCACATATTTTTCTGATTCCTCCCTTTTGTTTATAGTTAAAACCCAGACCTTCGGCCCTCTTTGCTTGGGCATTCAGAATCAATTGTGGAACTTCTCGTTGATTATCTTTATCCCTTTTGATTTCACTAAGTTCCTGTGTCAATTTTTTATTGTAAGATTTTGTTTTTCCAGATCAGTCTTGAGTTCCTTCAGATCAGAAACCCTGGAGGAACTTTCACTCGAATTTTCAGATTTCAAACTAAGATTAATCAACTTATAGCAGTTAAGTTCCATTGTTGTTTGCTTAATTTTTTTTCAACATTTTTAACCTTAGTCATGAAAACATTGTTTTATCATATAGGTCAAAGAATCTATTTTAAGTTTCAACTTTATTCCTGTTCTGGAACTACTCGTGAATAGTCAACGACCTTTTGGTGTATGACGTGTACTCTGGAAGATCCTCAATGAATGTTGCGACCTGCAAAATAGTCAGAGATTGCTAACCCGGGGGGTGGAGCCCAGGAACGCCCCTCCGATGCTTAAGTCAGATATCGGAAAATAAGGATTCAGAGTATTTGGTGAGTTTGTGAGCTATCAATTGCATACCTGTAGAATGGTAGGACGGATCCTTATATAGGCATTAGACTCCCTGGTTAGGGTTTTGGCTGGGCCGGTTAGGCTGGCGTATGGACCGGGCCCATAGCAACCTGGTCAAAGTTTTACCAGGTCGGTTGACACGTGGCAACCCCCTATTCGCCATGG